>CM036564.1:52879103-54224603 GCA_020745775.1 Theristicus caerulescens
GTAAGAATATTCAAGTGTTTTATACAAGGTCAAAACGTGCCACTGGATTCTCAGTTTTCTAACCACCAAAATCATTAGACTTTTAAATAGTGTGAAAAAAGGCTAATTGATGCTAATTTTGCTATATTAGTCAGCATTAAGTGTTCTGCATCTAGACCTCAGCCATTTCAGTCATCGGATAAGATCAGATACTGACAGGATGTGGAGGGGGAATTTTTTGCCATGATTTTATTGATATTAAAACTTCTACAACAATTTTCATAGAGATTTCATTTCTAGAATTCTTTTAAGTATGTGAAATTTTCTAACACATTAAACAATAAATGTTATTTCACATAAGCACAGAATTTAACATCAGCCTCTCCAGTGCCAGACCACAGGAGATAACAACAAAAGGAACAAATTTGGTCTCCCTGCTTGTTCTCCATGCTCTTTACAACCATTTTTGCCTCAGCGTTCTGCCTGTCACTCTCTTGTCTTTGTGCTTTTGACTACACTGACCTCTAATCCTTAAATAGCATGAACTCATTGTCTGCCAAGCCATACATCTCTCCTCCTTCTAAAGTATTTCTTTCAGAAATAGCTCTTCATACCAAAATTCTTTCTTCCATCTCATATCCCTGAATTGTTGTCCACAAAAGGATTTAAAATGGAGCAGGCTGCAAAACAGTTTGTTAACCGAAGTTAAACTCATCAAGAAGTACGCACAACCAAGCAAAGCTCCAGTTCGCGTTTCCAGAGACTGGCCCTGCTACCAAAGGCCCTGTAGGGAGGGCCACCTTCCCTGGTTCCTCCTGAACCTCCACCTCTGTGCAGAGGAGAACCCACAATTCATGGCACTGGCAGGACCAAAACACACTTCCCAGGAGCACCCCAACCAATATGCTGCAGAACACTACCATGCACCATTTCCCAGTTCACCAAAATGTAGGATGTAGACTGAAAAATAAAAATTCAGCTGAATACATATGCGTATTATTGTAACCTTCTGCCTGGCAATCAGAATCACCAAACCTAAGGCAAATACCCTACCCTACTTTGTTGCAAATCAACACGAGGGGTTTTTTTTCCCTTCCAGGAAAAGACTTAAAGATATATTAATGTAAAATTAGAATAAAAATTGAAACCTTAAAACCTTACTTGCCTATTTAAAATACGATAAAAATCTACTATTTATTTTAAATTAATCCACCCTGGCACAAACGTCTTCATTCTAAGTATGTATCTATGATTCTAAAACTGTAAATCTACCACAAAGCATTCTTCCAAAACTTTTGGTGAGCTTAAAGGAGAAAGATTTATGCTGGATAATATGCAAGCAACATTTCACTTGCCTATCAAAATAATTACTCCCCTGCTAGGGAATAGTGTTATGCAACAATAAGTTAATTTCTTATTTCAGTCCTGTAACAGATGTACTAAGAACCAACCTAAAATCAGAATTACTTCTTAGAAGAATTGCATTTAGTATTTTCCATGAAATACCAAAATGCTTCTCATGGATAATTCTGTAATCATTACATATTTAAAACACACAGGAGTTAAATAAATTCATGCACTTGATAACTGCATAATCAAATTGGAGAGAATAATTCAATATATGTCACGCAGTATACCAAGTGCCGCTTCATACCTGAGATTTTTGATATAATGGTAAATATTGGTATATTTATTAAATGTGATATTGATTTTAAAAATTATCTTCCCTATATTCAATTATTTGTGCTCATTTTGGTAATGAAGATGGGGTGCAAAGGAATGCAGGAGCAAACTGCAACCCTACAATGTTTTTCCATCAGTCACACTCTGGTCTTCCTTAAACATAGACAAATTCAGAGGAAGTACAATAGTCCAGAGCACTCCAGATTTCAGTAAATGCAACTAATCTGTGCATAAAGCCTTTTCTTTATCTACAGAATTCAAGGGGACATTTAATTCCCTTAAAAAAAAAAAATCCATCTTTGTTTTGATTTGCGTTGTATTACCCAGATCCACCTAACAAAACAGAAAAATTTACTGTTTGGCAGAGTCTCTGGTGTAAAGGTGTATCATGTAACAGCACAAAACTGTAACTTATTAGCCAGACAGATCTCCTTAAAATTATTATATCTGCTCCAAAGATATACAAAACATATGTAATTTGTCTTTGGCCCAATCTCCAATAACATACCACAGACACGAAGATATTCTCTGTAGCCTTTGAGCTTCTCTTTTTAATAAATTATTTTTATTATAAAATATTATAAATTACCCTTTGTAATGTGTAATAAATAATTTACTAGTATTATTTTTTGGTAGAAATAAATTTATTGAAAGGTAGTTCTCTATTGATTTGAATGAAGAATTATGGTTCAAAAATGACTTGAAATATATTAATACTAATACTCCTGACACTTAACACTGGGTTACTTTTTTTTTAAACAGTAAGTTCGAAGGCAGAATGAAGTTAAATAATTTGCCTTCAATCATACAGAGTTGTTGATGACAAAATTCAGAATTCAAGACTTACAATAGGAAAAAAGTCTAAGATGTTTAACTTCTAACATCTTGATCTAAGGTCTTTTAAAATGCTGTATGCATCAAAACAGGCTTTTCATTGATTTGAAGAGCATATCATCAGGTCCTCCAAAGATTAATGCAGATAATGTATTTTTTAATATTATTCATCAGTGTAAACACTTTAGATGCAGACCAGCCCAAACTAGGAAAAAAATGTTTGCATACAACAAGTATGTTAAATTTTATAACCTTGAGCCTTATGGCACTACAGTGCCAAATAACTCCCAAATGGAGATACAGATCCTTAGCAGCACTAAGAGCTTCAGTCTTAAAAACTGGAAAATATAAAGCAACCGATACATTTCTTTTTAAAATGGCATTATTGATCACATTGACAAAATGAACAGAGAAGAAAATAAACAAAGACAGCAGTAAAGCTCCAGCTGTTTTAAAAGACACAATAAAACATGAAGCTGACCAACCATAAAAACTTCCCTGAGGCACAAAACACATTTTAAACAAAAGAGGCTGCACCTGAACTGGCAGAAGAGTAGAAAGCAGTTATCTTTATAGTTCTCTACAAAGGCTGTTCTAAGACCAGAACCACATTCTTAAATAAAAAGAGTGAGTTGGCAAAATTTTCATTCCCCTCCTCCTCCCAGCAAATTAATCCTGCAGCTCATAAAAGGATGAAGCCTGGATTTCTGAGTTGTGTCCTCCATCCTTTACACTCCCCACTGCTGCCACAGCTTCAGGAATTATCTGGGTTCTCTAGACTCTTCTACAGTACTTTGCCATATCCCTTAATTACTGGCTGGGCAAAAGGCAGCCTGGGCTGCATCAGACTGTGATCTCCGAAGATGTTTATTAGTTGGCTAATGTACATATGCTCATTGCCAAGCCCATCTATCCTGGTAACAGTTCAATTCATGTTACAGCCTCTCTCTCAGCAGTGGCACTTTATCTAGATTTATCTTGTCTAAGCAAATGTAGATTTTCACAGACCTCCTCTACTTTTGCCATTTCTCTCTCCCACCACAACGAATTTGACTGAAAGGGTTAAAACTCCTGAGGAGGAAGAGTGAGATATTGAGTAAAGTAGGCTGGCAGACAGATGCATAGCAAGCATGCATGACATCCATTTCCATAGGAAATCTGCCTTCAATATAGCAAAATAATGTCTATTATCACCATTAACTATTAGAAATGAACTTCAAAGATGTCATTTTGACTTAACTTTACCTGAAAGTATCCGTTATTTCCTTACAGATGTGAAGCCACTCACTAACTTGGTGCAATATGATTACAACAGTGAGCACAAGCAGAATAAGGTTTATTTTTTATATTTTAAATTATTGTTTTAGGGCCCCCAAGGAAAACTCACCTTGAGAAATAGAGTCATAAACACTAATCCCCTGACTGTGCCTGTAGCTTGGTTCTACCTGAGCAGATGAGATCAAATTGCTTTTTTAAAACATTGAAGAATCATACTGCAAGAACGAACCCATGTAGCACAGTCAATATGCCTCTGTGGATACATCAGGGAAATGTTTAGAATTCTCCAACTACAGTATTTTCTGAACAATTTAATCAAACTGACCTAATACTCTGGAAAGAACTGAACAATTTTTTCCATTACACAACATGCAGGTCCAAACCTCCTTGTAAATAATGTCCAGTGAATCAGTTAGCTGGATACAAACATTTCAAACATCAAAATGCATTTCAAACTTTAAAACTCTGCCTTTTCATTTTTTGCTATTTTTTTCTTGTCAGATGTCTAAAAAGTTTATCGTTTTTGCAGACCAGATCTATGTTCTTAAAGAACATAAAGAATAAAAGACTTCTTTTGTGATAATATGCACGTACTTGTTATTGTTCTACTCTACCATCCACATTCATGAGCACAACAGTAGAAGCAATCCAATGGCATTCTTTTTATACCTTCCCAGGCAAAAGAAAAAAATTAAAAATTTACAGTGCATGTCTACACAAACAATTTTTAAGAGTTATGCAAAGCCTTTTGTTGCCTCTCAGAATCCTGAAAATCTGCTTTCAGCAAAAATCACTGCATCGTCTTACCTATAGAATAGTTCAGACTGTAAATAACACTGTGCATAATGCTTACTACTGCGAGTGGGGTTAATTATTACCACTGCTCTGTTCAGTATGGCTACTGATAAATTTGTAATTTATCTTCTACCAAAAACTAATTAAGCTTGACAACATAATTGTAAGAAACCATATACAAAATTACTTTGCACTCCAGAGGTTGCTGCAACTCAGCAATCTAGCAGGATAGGTACAAAGAGTGTACAGCACTACTTCAGTTTCAGGCAGCACTTATATTTATAAATGGTTTAGGAAGGTTTGTAAGAGTATGAGACAGAGGTGGCCGGAGGAATGGAACATGGCCAGCGTATTTACATTATTACCTCAACTTTCATAATAAAACTATGAAGCAGTCCTAAATGACTGAAAAAGACACCTCAGTTTTGCATATCATGTTAAATACAACATACCCCGTGATCTCTGTATTATGATGGACTTTGGCTGCATATCAGTTCTGAGGAAAGAGTCATCTATCAGATACCAGAGTTGCCTGTCAAGTTCTCAAGTTCTCAGAAGCTGAACGTGTGAAATTTGATATACGCCACCATAAACGTGGTTCTGAGTTAACACTTAATTTTTATAACTTATACTGAAATGTGGTTGTTAAAAACAAACTATGATATTGGCTAAAACACAAAACAAACAAATGTTGTTCCTTAAAGTTTTGTCAATAATTCTCACAGAAAAAACTTCCAGTAGACCAAAATGTAACTCATAAACAGTGCTAATAACTGAAATCTAGATCCCAAAATCAGTCTTAACATCTTTTTCTGTGTAATTTGATCTTCTAGACAGGTGGCCTGCGGTGACACAGACTACACATAACAAACCTAAATGCTAAATTCCCAGAGTTTTAAAATATAAGCAAGGTCTTACTACTAGAGAATTTTACCGTACCTCTGCCTGGCAGAGCAGCTTCTCTCTTCCTAGAAGCTATAATTTGGGATCTTATTACATCCACTACATCCATTACATCCCTGCAGCAAGTGTCATTACCAGAAAGGCACCTGAATGTGGCTAGAACATCTCTGTACTGGCAGAGCGGGTATCAACAGCTGCAACGCCATCAGGGGGTAACGCACAACTGGTCAGAACAAGAAGCTAACCCCAGCCTCTACTGCTAAAAGCTTCAAAAACTCACCATACTGACTGGACCAAATACACAAGAAATGTAGCCTAGGCAAACAATTTTATTAAGAGTTTCCCCTTGCTGTGGTGTCTAGAGCATGGGCAGACTCGAGGGTGGTGGAAGCTGGCAAGCAAAAAGCATAGTTCAAAATATCTCCCAGTAGAATTAATAAATGCTGCACATACTTCAGAGTTTGGCAACATCGATTTCTGCACAAAGCAAACCTTCTGCACCACACACGTGTTTTTTCAAAGATGGGTACTTCTCCAGCCATGCCTCCAGCACCCACCAGCGGATCGCTGGAAGCAAATCTGAACACACCTGAGAACCCGCCAATGAGAAGCCAGCACCATTTTTGCGGGAACGTCCCCATTTCGGGTTCTCCCCAAGGTTACCTCACTCACTTTATTCCTAGGTACGATAACTTTATTCAAACCGGCCGCGAGCGCCGCGCGCAGAGCACGCCCGGGCGCGCCGCCGGCGGGCCCGCAGCCGGCAGGGGCGGGAGGAGCCGGGGCCGCGGGGCACGCCGCCCGCTGGGACGGCGCCGCCCGGCCGCCGGCCCCTCCGCCGCTCCCAGGCCTCCAGAGGCGCTGGGCAGAGACCACCGCCGCCGCCGGGGTCCTGGGCCCCAGCGGCAGCACCGCCCACGCCGCAACTCCATGGCGGGGGCGGAGCGCGCCCGGCCCGCAAGGCGGGCACGCACGGCCCGGCCGGGCTATCCGCTCGGAGGGCGGGCTGGCTGGCGGCCGGAGCAGGCCCGACGGGGTGCGCGGAAGGCCGGCACGGTGCAGGAGGCTCCGTGTGGAGGCGAGTGGAAGCGGAAGGGCTTCCCGAGGGCCGGGGCCGCGGAGGGCTGTTGGAGGGAAAGAGGGTTCTCCCAGGACTTTACCTTTCCTGGAGCCCTCGCTGCTGCCGGCTGGGGGCTCCCCGGGCTCGGCGGCACCGGCAAAAGCCGGGAACAGAGCCATGTCTCAGCTTACCACCACTACTATCTGCCCGAACTGCCCCGCGGAGCGGCGGGGCAAGATGGCGCCGCGGCGCCCAGCATACTGGGAGATGTAGTTCGGCCGGCCGGCCGCCCAAAATGGCGGCGGGGCCTCGTGGCTGCTGAGGGCAGGAAGGCTCAGTGCTGGGGCTGCTGCGGGCGCCCTGCCTCCTCCAGGCCTCCGCGTATCTTGCGCCTTCTGCCGCCGTCCCTGAGGGGACTGGAGGAGGGTACTGCTGGGGGAGGAGGGAGGGATGGGGTTTCCAAAGCCAGCCTTTCCTTCCCCACCAACCTGTCTGCTTTCATGGGGTTCCCTGGGAGGGAACACCCGAGTGACATCTCGAGACTGGGATGCTCAGCTGTGTCAAGGAGAATGTTGTAAGGAGCCATGCTTCCTTTCTGTTCATATCCACTGTGTGTCTGAAGGCCCATCTAGCCAGACAGCCTGTCTCAAACACCAGTAGTGAGGGCTTAGGGAAGAAATGACCTCCTGTAGTCAGTCAGTCCTTTGTAAACCTCCTGGCCGGGGAGTCACCCATCATGTTTAACAGCATCCATGAGCCAGCCCTCCATAAAGGAACTGGAAAAATAATTTTTTATGCTTTTACACTTTGCACCTTCTTGGGCAGGATGTTGCACTTTTTAATTACATATTGTCTGAAACAGTATTTCCTTTTTGTCTCAAGCCCAGCTCCCAATTCTTGCATTGTGAGGAAAAGTAAGCGTCCCTATTCACTTTCTCTGCAAAATTTTATACACTGTTAAGATACTTCAGTATTCTTTCTGCACTGAAAAGTCTGCCTTTTTTCTTTATATATTAAAGCCACTCCATAATGCTCTCGTTGAATTTCTTTAGTTTTTCTAACTCCTACACTAATACTCCTGCACGACCAGAATTTCATGTAGTGATTAAGCTATAGGTGTACAATGGGTTTAGGGATTATATGGAATTATAATGACTGGTTTGTTTTCTGCTCCTTTCCCAATACCTTCTGATCATTCTGTTTGGCTTTTGGCCTCTCCTGAGCTACATCATCTCTTAAGAACCCATTCCTGAGTGGCAAAAGATAATGATGTCATTTTATAATTTATTTCTGAATACTTCAGTGACCTTTCTCAGTCAGCTTTCCAGTTGGTTATCCTGACTAGTTTTGCACCATCTGCAGATTTTGTCAACTCTATGTTCACTGCCATTTGCAGCCTTTCCGTAGATGTTGAACAGTCAGATCCCAAGGAATCCTGCTTGTGACTTCTTTCTTTAGAAAACTATAAAACTATGTCTTAATCCTTATTTCCTACCTCTAATTTATTATTAATCTATGAAATGCTATTCATTTTTATGAACAGGAAAGAAGAGTATAAGTACAGAGAGAACAGGATTCAGAACAAAATAGTGGTCATGGACACTGATAGTCTGGAGGTCATCAAATGAGTGGGGCCTGATTGCCAACTTGGACAGAATAGGCTTTAAAAAGTACGCTCACATACTGAAGTGGAGCAATGTTTTTGTTCAAGTCTGTTAACATCTATCAAGTTTCGTAGCAAAACATTAGAATGTGGAAAATGCAGTATATAATATATAGTAACATATATCTGCCTGGAGCTGATACATAAGATAGGGAAAAAAAATCTAAAAGAAGCACATTACCAATTTGTGACCAAATTCTGAAGAGACAATTTAAAAAAAAAAAATATTGTCACATGCACTTTTTAGCCTTTTTCCTGAGAAGAGAAAAACCTACGTAATAATGCTACCTGAACAAGCATTTGTCTGCTTGGCATAATTGCTCCAAGTAGTTTTAGAACTCGTGACCAATTTCAACCAAATTTAACAGGAGGTTACAGGTGATTACATTACTGCAAATTACATGAAAACAGGTGGTAAGGCAGAGCAGGATTTTCAGTGGGAGGAAAACTCCAGTGTGCATACAGTTCATATTGGAAGTCTAGCCTATGGGGAAAGTTGAGTCAGAACTCCCCTGCTTGTGGAAATACTTGTTACAATCTTATTTAGATAGTTGTTGAAATTTGTAAATGCATTTATTCTGCATGTCTCAGCACTGGGAAAACTGCCACCTACCTACAGAAAATTAATTATTTCCCTATTCTCTTATGAACCAGACTCAAAGCCCTTTCAAGATACTGATGCTCTGGATGCAGGATAAACTGAATGGATTTCGTAACAAAAGCATTCAGTTTATTTGCTGAATGTCATTATTCACATTGTCTCTCAGCTGGTCATAGTGATGGTGGCTAACAACTTCTCAACAAAGAGAATACAGAAAATATGCTTTTTGAGAGTAAAGCAAATGACCAAAGAGTTTATAAGAATCCTAAATATAGATTTATGCCTTGTGTCCCTGGAAATTAGCCCAAGTTATGGATAAAGAGAGGGATAAATTAACAAAGGGTGTTATTATTGTTGCCATACATATATTACTGTGACATCAAAAAAAATCCCCACCATATTTAACACTACCACATAAATGCAGGCAATATTTCCTGTTATCACAAGTGGATGTTCAACTTATGTGAACGTTGCTTTTAGATTATTGCATTTATTTGTACAAGTAGTTCCTAGTTATCATTAGTAGAAATTGGCTATGTAGTAAAATCTTCTACGTTGACATCTCCTTGACTTACTGAGTGAGCAATGCCCATTCTGATGAAATGTAGTTTTCTGCACTGTATTTAGCCCCATGTCTAACAAGTTTTATTTTGCAGCTTTTGTCTTAAAACTCTGCAAAATGCATTTTAATAATGTTATATGAATACTAAGTCTTTACAGGCAAAAAGTACTATTATAAATAAATTGTTTGCCTCAACTCAGTTGACCCAAGCCTTTTCTTAGGATTTAGCGAAGAACCTGACCAAAACACCTCTTGATGTCTAGAATAAAGTTACCTGAAACACTCAGCGTTGTTTCTTCAGTTCTATCCTAATAACAGCAAACCATCAAGCCTTTTACAATACAAACAAAAACACAGCACCTGTATACAACGAGAGTTCCTTGTTAATAGGACGGAACAAACTAAGTAACTAGAGGAACTAACAAATTCCTTACTTAAGAACACTCTGGTCCACTTTTACATCTACCTATTTGACATATTAAAGTCTGGTATAGTTAATGTTTTTTATTAATAATCCATTTTAAGGATTTTTCTCCTTTGATAAAAGGATTTTTCTTCTTTGGAAAGCCTTACAGTGAGTAATGTACTGAACTGCTTAAGCAGATGTGAGAGTGATAGTTTTCAGTAGATTTGGGGCTTGAGTTCTGTATATTTTGACAAAAATCGTAACATATTTAGGGACAAAAAAACCCCTCTCAGCAGGTCCAAAACATTTTCCTTATTACAATAAAATTGTAGTAGATATTTGTGAATCTGACTTTTGTGAAATGGGTGCTATATGAAGCAGTAATTCGGGGCTCCTCACCAGGGCCTGAAAGGCCACAGCAGGCCAGTTTGGTTCTTGGCCTCACACGCTCACATTTTGCTCTGTCATGCTTTCCACACCCTAACTTTACAGCCTGCGGTATCATGCCTCTCATATCTTTCATATTTTCTGTTGCTTCTCCACACTTTCTACTTCCTCTGTAGTAAATCCTGTGGTTAGTTCTTCCTTCCTCTCTGATGATCGAGGAGCTCCTGCTAGGAGTAGGTTCATCTCTCTCTAAGGTATCAAGAGACCATCCTCTTTACAAAGGAGGGTTTGTTCTCATATGTGAAAATTTACAGAACAAGCCTTATAATACAGCACTATAAATGGCGTAATTTAAAGCATACACAGTGGATACCTTGAATAAAAGCATCAGAAATAAAGGCAACCATTTTGAGTGAGGGCTACACTGCACTCATTTAAAGAAATAAGCATCCCTAAAGTATTGTAAAATTTTGTACGACTGTAAGAGCAGAGGTCATGTTAGGGAGGACACAAAATGGATTCTGACCACAGAGCTGGAGGGACAACTGGATGTATTTATGTGGACCTTCTTTGGCTCCCCTGAACCACCCCTATGGGGTGGATGAGCAGGCTTCCACCTCTGTGCTCCACCAGCCTTTTCAAACCTTGTTGACGTACCGAGTGCTGCCAGCATCGTGTGATGATGCACGCACTGGTATCGTGACAAGAATGCTTATGCAGCTTACTCTAACAAGAAAATACGTGGTTTTAATATGACACATGTAGCATGTTCCAACAGTGAGAGGAGCTGGGCAAATGTAAAAGGAGGGTGCTATAGCTTTATCTCCCTGCAGTGAGACCTATGGAGCACAACGGGGTTTCCAATAACACAGGTTCCTGTTCTGATGGTGTGCCAAGTTTCCAGCCTTCCTCTACATTTTCCCAGCCCCTTCTCAGGTTTCTTTCACTAAGAAATCCTTTTGTCTATGCCAACACTACTCAGATGTATTGAGATCTACTGAGTAGTTTTACCAAGGGCTAATTTTTATGGAGACCCGCTCGGCAGGCAGGAATGCGAGAGCTCCGGTTTCAGCTCGGCCAGGTGCGGCACACGGCCACCCGGCTGTAACCTCAGCACCGGCCCGTGGCCGGCCTCGCCAGGAGAACAGCACGGAAGAAGGATCTCCTGCAGAGGCGTCGTGTGTTCGGGACTTTAATGATGCCTGATAAGGTCCCCGTAGCTATTTTATTTCCTCTTTCTACCCTGCTGTCAGGGTGCTGTGTGGGCTGGCAGCTCCTGAGGGGCCAGGAGCTGTGGGGGCCAGGACAGGAGCTCCCCAGCCAGGAGCAGGCCACCGGGGGCAGCCCCGGCCCTGGAACCGGGCACCACCCTGGGAACAAGGATGGACCGAGGCCGGGCTGGGACAGGGGCCCATGGTGGGCCTGGCTTGGCAGGGCCCAGGGCTGGGCAGGGCAAGGCTGTAGGGAGCTGAGACCGGCCCTGCTGTGGTGTCACTGGGGCAGGAGCTGATGGCCCCAGGGGGCTGACATGGGGTCCTGGGCCGTGGGCAGGGTGGGGGAGACCCTGGGGAAAGCTGGGCAGGGGCAGTCAGACCCATCAGTGCCCTCAGGGCCATGACACCTTCACCCCACTCCATTCCCCTTCAAAGCTGCCGTTATCCTTCCCACGCCTTCACCCTTCCCACCTCTGCCGTTCACTTGAAGAGGGAGAGGACTGGCCTCCCCTGAGCCTGGATGTGGCTTCCAGGCCACCGGCTTTCCTCCCTGCCTGCTTGCTTTCCCAGGCAACCAGATTCATGCCGTGAGCATCAGGCATGACATGGCTGGGACATTTCACACCGGAAGCAATGCAGAGCTCTCCATCATCTCACGCTTTGCTGATGTTTGAGAGAGGCAGCTCAAGAAGACGTCTTCTAAGAAAAAATTCTTCTTAAATGTCTAGATATTATTCTTCCAATCCTCAAAACTGACAGATCAAAACTGAACATAGTTTCATACAAAGGTATAATAATTTCACATCTGTCTTTCAAAAGCACTTGTATTTTTAAAGGGAAATGAGCTGACTCATATTTAGCAACAAATTCCAATTACTACCTTTCTCTTCAGTTTTTAATTACATATTGTATTACATGTACAGTAAGTATTCTAGGTGAGGATATTGTATAATACTGCTATCAAATTTGATGTATCATATTTTAGCCTCAAAGTGCCTATTTTGCAGGTCAGTATGTATATACTTGCTAGAGTGTTTTACACAGAGATTTTGAAAATTACATTATTGCTCATTGAAAATATGCAATTCTACTGCCTTCTCCTTCTTACAATGTAATAAATAATACCTGAATAAAATCTTAGCAGTTTAAATTATTAATAAAACAGGGATATAAAATTTCACGGAAGTGGTGCAAACATTTTTCCTTCAACAGATAAAATTAAATAGAAAATAAACATATATAAGTTTATCTTATTCAGAGATGCATTACTGCTAATATTTTTAGAAAGGCTGTCAGGCCATCTTTCTAATGCATTAATAAATCTGGTGATTTATTTACTGATCCAAGTTCTATCTGTAAAATCTTCAGTTATAATAAGCTTGCTGGGTTATCAAATGCTTGCTGGGTAGATCAGCTATTACAGGTAGGTTTGTGATGGACATATGTAATTAAGATAACTGGTTCAGTTCAGAGATACATTTTGATTCTACAATTCAAAAACCTAAAGAAGATTTTTGCACTTGATTACTCAAGCTGCATGGCAGTGCTGGCCTTGAACTTTGAACTAAATCTATGGTCAGACTGACCCTGTATGCATGTATGAAACATGTATACACTGTTCCATAATACAAAACAGAAACGGCAACCAAATTAATATGAAAACCCTTTGTTTCAAAGCCATACTCTAGATAGGGCTATTAGGTTTTTAGACATAAGCCTCAGACTTGTAAAGTATTTTAACTTCTGCTGTACATGCATGTATGCATGTATGAATATAAATCTGTATTTCTATATACATTACAAAAAATGAGTGTGTTGATACCGTTCCCAGTACATTTACTGAGAATTTTGGTGTGAACAAAACTACACCCAGAAGAGGAAGGAGGTATTTTGCAGACATAAGCAGAGCATTCTGTTTGCCAGAAGTGCCCACTAGCATTTTATACAAGCTTTTTCAGGAGGAAGACTAGAGAATTTTAAGAAATTCTGAATGATCAGAACTTCCTATATATTCAAAACCATGCAATTTTGCCCACTTTTCTTTCTGTAGAGAAACAGAGGCAAGGAGTTTGATTCCTGAAAAAAACCAAACCAAACCAACCAACCAAAAAAACCACCCCACCCTTGGTTTTGGCCTATTTTTATATCTCGTACCCTGGACGCCCACCATCCTTCTTTTTAAAACAACACAGGAATAGATCTTCCTGTAAGAAAAATGCATTTGACATACTTCTTTTATTCTCATCTCAAAACAGATAAGTGTTACATGCCATTCTGACAGAAAATATTTAACTTATTGCAGCATTTTGAGGTGGCTTTGTGGCTTCATCATGCAGCCACAGGTGAAGCTTCCAGTTACTGTAATGGGGTGGTTTCTTGGCGTCTTAGGACCATAGGATCAGATGTTTTAATTTGGGGGAGAGGTAATATTCCTGATGAACCTTTCAAAATGCAGCCTATGAAACACGGTTAGCATGTTTAAATAGCCAGTATTTAAAAAATAAATAGGCTACACTGTCTAACAGATGAGATTTTCCATTTTCTATTGCAGTTAGCAATTCTGCATTTTCCCTGGGTTTCATGATTTCTTATGTAAAATCCATGCTAATTTCTCACTAGACTTTTCCCCCAAATAAAGTTTATCTAGCCATTTATCCCTAGTCTCTAACCTTTTGTGAACATAGGTCTGGAAGGGATGGTTTGAGTCACTGAGTTTGAGTTTAGCCTTCTCTGCAGAAAACCTTACCGCGTCAGTCTGTTCATATATTCCATTTTGAAATTTGTTGGGCTTTTCTACCCATAACTCCTGTTGCAAGACAGGTCCAGAACCTCAATTTTCCGATGCTTAGAAACATCCTGACTTCCTCCTTAATTTCATTCATGCTCTGTTTATATCCATCTGTTTCTGGGCCAGCCTTTTCCTATGGCTTAAAGTAGCTCTTCACTTCACCAGGGTGCTAACCTGGATGTAATCTATACACAGACAGTAATCATATGCCACTCAGCCTTTTTTCCATTAAACAATTTTTAAATTTTGTCCACTGAATTTTTTGCACTTTTCTCGGTTCATATTCTGAACTAGAATTGTACACAGTATTCTAGATGCAGTGGTACTCTACAGAATGGCCTGCTTCTCCTTCTCTACTGAAAATATTCTACAGCCCTGCATTTATCATTTAGTTGGCTGAATCATACTAGTGGCTCATAATGACCGTGATCAATAATTACACTCAGGCATTTCCAATATATCGCTTCGTCTGGATGAATCCCCCTATTATACCAGAATACCTTGTTATTAATCCCTAAGGACATGGCCTTGTATTTTGTATTAATTTTAACTTTACTTCTATTACTCCAGGCTGCTAGGTCACCTGTTTTCTAGGAAGGAAATTCTTGATATGGCTTGTTGTGAGCAAGGCCTCTCAGTTTTTGCCATCAACAAGTTTAATTAGTACACTCTTATTTTTGTGCCATTCCCTTTATTAAATAAGATTGGGCCAAATGTTGGTATAAGGAGTCCCACTTGAAATCCCTCTCTGGCCTCATAGTGCCCTTTCCAGCACAGACTTATTGTCATTCCTCTTTTAGCCACTTTTTAATCTAACTTACATTTCTTGTGCTATTTCCCTTTTCAACTAATAATCTCACAAGTACTACCTTGTCAAGTGCTTTACTGAGATAAAAATCAATTGGATCTACCAGGTTTCCATCCATAAAAATACTGCTGCCATTAAAGTACACTCATGATCTACCTTAGTAAACTTGGACTGCATTTTATCCCATCTTCCATTTATATCCATAGCATTCATTATTTTCAAAATTCGTTTTAAAGCTTTGTGTGCTATTGTAGACTAACAAAATAATTGCAAATATATTAAATGTTTATAAAAAGAAAAGTGAAGCTTGCTATATAGCACCATCCCAATACAACAGATGATAGATTAAAATCTCTACCACAAGCCATAAAACTTCACACCCTAGTTCTCTCATTAGTCAGTAGAATCATAGAATCATTTAGGTTGGAAAAGACCTTTGAGATCTTCAAGTCCAACAATTAACCTAGCACTGCCAAGTCCACCACTAAACCATGTCCCTAAGCACCACATCTACACGTCTTTTAAATACCTCCAGGGATGGGGACTCAACCACTTCCCTGGGCAGCCTGGTCCAGTGCCTGACTACTCTTTCAGTAAAGAAGTTTTTCCTAATATCCAACCTAAACCCCCCCTGGCGCAGCTTGAGGCCGTTTCCTCTCATCCTATCGCTTGTTACTTGGGAGAAGAGACCGACCCCCACCTCACTACAGCCTCCTTTCAGGTAGGTGTAGAGAGCAATAAGGTCTCCCCTCAGCCTCCTCTTCTCCAGGCTAAACAACCCCAGTTCCCTCAGCCGCTCCTCATCAGACTTGTGCTTTAGACCCTTCACCAGCTTCGTTGCCCTTCTCTGGACACACTCCAGCACCTCGATGTCCTTCTTGTAGTGAGGGGCCCAAAACTGAACACAGTATTTGAGATGTGGCCTCACCAGTGCCAAGTACAGGGGGGGATGATCACTTCCCTAGTCCTGTATTTCTGATACAAGCCAGGATGCTATTAGCCTTCTTGGCCACCTGGGCACACTACCAGCTCACTACTAGCCTTTTCCTCATCCTTTGTCACTATGTTTCCCCCCGCATCCAATAAAGGATGAAGATTCTCCCTAGCCCTCCTTTTGTTGCTAATGTATTTATAGAAACATTTTTTATTGTCTTTTACAGCAGTAGCCAGATTAAGTTCTAGTTGGGCTTTGACCCTTCTAATTTTCTCCCTGCATAACCTCATGACATCCTTGTAGTCCTCCTGAGTTGCCTGCCCCTTCTTCCAAAGGTCGTAAACTCTCCTTTTTCTCCTGAGTTCCAGCCAAAGCTGTGCAGCCAGGCCCGTCTTCTTCCCCGCCAGCTCGTCTTTAGGCACATGGGAACGGCCTGCTCCTGTGTCTTTAAGTTTTCCTTCTTGAAGAACTTCCAGCCTTCCTGGACTCCTTTGCCCTTCAGGACTGCTTCCCAAGGGATTCTGTCAACCAGGCTCCTAAACAGGGCAAAGTCTGCCCTCGGGAAGTCCCCCCTCCTTACTTCTCCAAGAATCAAAAACTCTTATCATTTTGTGATCGCTAAGGCCAAGACAGCCTCCAACTGTCACATCACCCACAAGTCCTCCTCTGTTCACAAAGAGGTCCAGCGGGCGCCTTCCCTAGTTGGCTCCCTCACCAGCAGTGTCAGGCAGTTCTCTTCCACACACTCCAGGAACCTCCTAGGCCGTTTCCTCTCCACTGTACTGTATTTCCAGCAGGCATCTGTTAAGTTGATGCAACGCTTCCCCATTTGAGCAAGTTGAGCTCTCCTAGTTTAGCTTCCATGCCATGGTTCTTTTCACTTTGTATATATTCTCTTCTAACAGCAAACTTAGCTTTGACTTTCCTTTCTATATCTTTGCCTGTTCTGAAAGCTGCAAAAATTACTCATTAGGTTGGGGAATGTAGCTAGATTATATATAACCTCAGTGCTTTGGAGCTCCCCCTTCTTTTTATGCTAGTTGCAATGTGCTACCTATGTCACTGAATGGTCTTTTGCTTTTTGTTTTACTCTTTTGCAAGGTCTAGATCTGGGTTAGGTTTGGCCAATCTTCCTTGAGTCCTGCACCTCCAAGTCTCCAAGTCACAGCTTTCTTCATTCATTCATTCATTTCCCTTCTCCATTCCATACAGACCTTTTCCTTGTTTTTACTCTGACTACTGAGGTCACTTGCTTATCCCGCTTCCATACTTGGAATGTAAATTCCAGACGGTTTTTGCATCTCTGAGTTAGATAAATTCCAGATCTCTGTCATGTTTAAGCCTCTGATTTATTCAGTCCATTCGAATACCTCAATTGCTATGTCTAATCTACCAGCATTTGTTCTTATGGTATTAAAAAAGCCCTCCAAAAAAATGTTGAAACAGCTTTGTTTATTCTTCTGTTTAATTTGGATTTTTCAACCAGGTGGGGATGGAGAGGGGACTGCTCTGTTTTTACTTTAAACACAACCAGCTCTCTCCCCATCATTACTACCTACCTAAAATTAGTCTAAAATAGCATTAGTTTGTACGCAGGAAAAAAAAAGAATGCTTTGGTTGTCACTTGCACAAATATCTGGGCTTTACTGGTATTAGTAGCTCATGTTTTCTACCGTACATCTGCATTTTTCAATCTCTCTTCGACCTTGTCAGAAATCTCCCTCATCCCCATGTTTCACCAACATCTGAGCTGTGATGCTTCCAGGAGATTTTCCTTTCTCCAATCTCCATTTGTGCTGCAAAATTCCATTAATTCAGCTGCCATCAAGATTGCAAACTTTCCTCCAGTTTTCTAGAAAATTTCAATTTGTCAATAATATCACATAGGTATCCATTATTGGTATTGAAAAGTTTTATTACCAGACAATTTGTATAATGCTTGAGTTGTATGCAATGCCACCTCTCTGACAGAATGCTGATTGCTGTCACTAGACAACCGATACAACAGGCATTGAAACTAGTTGATATATACACAGTAAAAAAAAAAAAAATCTATAACATAATGAACTGGAATCCTGCTGTCCCAAACTATTACACTGTTCTTTCAGCACACTGAGGATGATTACGCCTATAAAGACACCAACCTAACATATCTAAATTCTGGATGGCATCACTGTCCCATATTAATATATGTTCCCTGTTAATATATTAACTGGGACTAATCAACTATATATTTATTAAAATTAAATCGTCTATCTTATTAGCAGCAAAAGTTCTTTTATACAAACTGCAATTATTCTACTGAAGTGCTGTTAATTTTGACCTGAAGAGCAGCAATATGCTGCACAACCTTGAGAAAAGGAGAATACATAGGCAAGTACACTTGGTAAGAGCTATAATAGCATTAGGAAATTTAATTTTCACATAGAGAAGAATGGACAATAATTTTATTTTTATGGTCTTTCCTCAAAGTTACGACCGTGCTTCTTCCATGCACTTCTTTTTCACCTTACCTGTCCCTCAGTGTTTTCCTACATCCATTAAATTGCATACAAGCAGTTCTTTCGGCTCAGAAGGCTGGAAAAAAACAGCTGTACATGCATTAAATGTATTAGGAGGAAAAGTAAGGGTGATGGTAATTCTACCTAGTTCTTACTGCAATAAAATAGCCTAAGCCAGAATAATTTGAATGTCCATGTACTTTCATCAGGGTATGAGTGAAAATATATATATGTCTACACTATTTTATATTCCGTAGCTTATTTGATATACATATAGAGGAGTGGAACAATTTGAAATTTACAAATTTCCAAGAAAATTGAGTATGTCAAAAATCTGCTACTTAGTCTACACCACAAACATGAGTATGTACAACGTCATCACAATGTTTGCAACAATCTTCTTTTCCACGAAAGCAGGAGGCTGGACTAGAAGACCTTCTGAAGGCCCTTCCAAGCTGACCCATGCTATGATCCAGTATGACTTCTCCCTCCCTCTAGAATTCTCTGACAACCACTATTCCACATCTACACATGCACAAAACCAGATGACAACCCTTTGTCAAATAGCTCACAGCCTAAATCTGTCTCCTATATATACATATTTCCTTTTATGGTACCCAAACTCAGGATGATCATCACCACACATGACCATTTGCTCACAAATGGCCAGTCACATATTGTTCCTTTTATTTTTCCACTCACTCAGCATTGTACAACAATCATTTATCTCACTGTCCATCCCAAATACTCTTTGCTCCCTTAATAAATGTTACTTTCTTTTTTAATTCCCCTCAGATTCATCATCACTCTCTCTCAGATCATCAATTTATTTCAAAGCTGTTGGGCTTTCATGAACCCTAAGCTCATTTTCACAACTGCAGCCATTATCTGAAATACTTTCTACCCATGTGGCTTTAAGTAAGTCCTTTTTGGTCAGAGGACTTCTTACCTATGTTCATGACTTCACTTTTGGCAGCACATGAAATCCACCCTCAGAAATACAGCCTTGGACATATCACTGGGATGGAACCAAGGCATTACTAAGACAAAGGAAAACAACTACCACATCAGTCCAGGCTAGACCTCAATAGCTTGCAAAAGAAGCATTATGTGTGGTTCAGATGGGTGAGGGAATGTGGTAAATATATGGAGTGTGAAAGATTATCTTCTCCTTTTTCACTCATATCTATTAGTCTGTCTGTGCTTATACTCTGCTTCCCAAATACTGTGAACATCTCTGCAAAACAGCAAGGTGGGAGGTAGCCATAGTGGCCTTGAGAGATAAGATCTCTCTCATTATATAATCATTCTTGAAAGGTCAAGCAGTGGAAACCAAAGCCCATAGCCAACAAAAAAAAAGCATTCCAGAGCTTGTAATGAGTGACTCCATGAATGAAGAAGACAGAAGATTGATTTCTATAACTAGTGTTGTTTGCTTAAAAAATCTTTTACGTTATGATTGAAATCATGTGGAATACTCTTCCTCAAGTTCTTCTAAGTCAACATGTCAATACATTGTCAATACATAAGTCAATACACCAAGCATTCTGCTGACCCCTCTCTAATAACACAGTCTCAGTTACCTTTTTAAGGTAACTGGAGAGGTTCTAGCATTTCTTTTCCCACTGTAGATTAAAACACTATAGAACTTTCCTCTTCAATTTATTGTGCTGGTCTCATTTGTTAACAAATTTAGGATACAAAGTGGTATAGACAACGTAAAGCATTTCTTATTCACTTAGGTGGAAAAGGAGTGCAAACAAAAAGCCCCATTTCTCATTCACAGGTCATATTAACAAACAAAATATAGAAACGATCTTTCTTCTCTAAGATGTAATCCCACGTATGGTGTGATGTGCTGTAGTTTTTCCTCTGCACATAGCTTACAGGCAGCACGTTCCCTGCAAGACTCTCTGACATTGCTCAAGGTCTTAGCAAACTACTGCTGTAACTATGGTCCAGGTTGATAGAGAACATAACAAGTGTTTCCCCTAGAATATTAATTGCTCATGGAAAACAATACTTAGATAACAAAGCTTAGGCACACAGTCCATATTATGTTGTCCATCAATCTTGCATTGTTGATTTTCCCATTTCCCAAAGAAGCATTTCCAACTTTCAACCACTGCCAGGTTGTGGATTGGATTCTTTTCCACTGTCTATTGTTAGATGAATAGGAGTTTGCAGAGGAAAAAAAATAACCGTATCTACTAGTCCAAACCACACTACCAATAAGCCAGAAGCTGGAGAGTTTCTGAGAGATTAAATAGCAGGCAAGGTAAGCCAATGTGTCTAGCTCAAAGCAAAAATTAGGCATGTCTGATCTGCAGCACAAGTCCAGAGACAGATCTATACAGGACTACTGTAGGTACCTCTCAACATGTTTTGTTGCTGAACTCTTGAATACAGAGAGTCCTTCCATTAGACTAAAAGGAGAGCAATGGCATTTACCGCTCATCTAAAGATATCTTAACATCTGCTTAGCCATCTGATGATAGATTATTGGTGAGGTATAGGTTCTGGCTGTATTTCTAACAAATGAAACCACAGTTCCCCTTCCACTGAAATGAATATGAGGTTCTCTGCACCTCCATTCAAACAGATGAATTCCTCACAAGCACCTGACGGATGTTGTTTTCATAGGTTATCTTGCTTCTGACTACAGATTTGAAGAAAAATAGTTCATTTTGCTATCTGAGATCTTGTGAGGGGGCAGGGTGAAATACAAAAGGAAGGAAACATTAACCTTTATCCTACTAAAGGTTAAACACCTCTGGAAACCTATGGGGCTTGATCCCAGAACTTTATAGGACCAAGGTTGCTCATGATTTAAAATACTAACCAGAAAAATAATTAAAAGTTCTATTTAGTATTGTCTCCTTTCCTCTTCAAACAAGTGAAAAGCTTTGCTTTATTGAGGGGAAGTGTTGGGAAAATTACTCAATAAAATCTCAGTACCCCAAGTGTATTATTCCTCTTGATCAAAAGCCACCAGAGAAAGAATTGTGAGAAGCATGTAGAAAGAGGAATACAGTCTTTCTCTAGAGCAACATCAGATCATGTGAAAAATAATTACAAGACAGAAAAGGGTAAAAGATGCAGAAAAATGTAAAGCTCTACTGAATTTGTATAATGTAGTATTATTTGTAAAAAATTTCTTGTACAAGTGGAAGAGTATCATTTAAATATGGAAAACCTCTAAAATGCTTTCAGTGACAGTTTATTATTCCATACACTTTACTTTGATAAACAAAGTCCATTAATTTCTGTCTACTCTTTTCATTATTATCCGCATTAGATATGAACTGTTCTCTGTATAATTTAGCCTAGCAATTACATTATTATTCCAAACCAGAAATCATATATAAAAAACTCCCAGAAAATCCATGTAGAAGTAAACAGAAATGCAGCTAACACAGAAATACATACCTGACCATATTTATGCAATTTATTAATGACTAAGAAATTATTATTAGTGTTCATTAGTATATCCAGAACAGCTTCATTAATCTTTAAAGTCTAGACAACCATGGTAGACAATCTTGTACTGGAGGTGATAAAACACTGAAGCGGTATTTCCCAGGAATCGTAGCCATTGATTCCTCATATTTAAGACTGTTCAAAGTCCTAAAATCTAAATAACACTGAAATGGTATTCTACCACCTTTGCTACCAAAAGGGTGCCAGTGAGTTTTAGAATGAAGTACTTCTTTTCAGCTAAGCATATTGCCGTTTTAATGAAGAAAGCACACCATATGCTTAAATCAAAAACTTCTGGCACCTACACACTGAAAGGGGAAGCTGCACTCCACCCCAAACTATGTTACAGCCTTTGGCAGAAGCATACAGTAGCCTTGTATGAACTGTGGCATCTCTAAACACTGTCAAAGCAGCCTTCATTTAGGAAGAGCTGCATAAAGCAGGCTCTGCTAGGTTCGTCCAAGTTCATTTATAGAACACTGTACCTTGGGTTTGTGAGTTGGTATCCCAAATTTGTTAGCAAACAAATCGGTAACAATATACCGGAAAGGAAAAAACCTCAAATGTTGACATTATAGAAGTGCTTGAACAGCCATAATCATTAATGGAGGCCCTGTACTAGAGTACCACTACTGAAATATGAACCCTGAAGACTTTAAGACCTAAACCTAGTCTAGAAAGAACCCTATTTTAAAATGCTAAGATCGAGGGGGTTTTTTGGCTGCTAGAAGTAATTACTTTTTATTGCTATTCAGTAAATAACTATTTGAGAAAGGTAAATCAATAGGACTAACAGTTGCATGCAGACAAACCCAGAGATAAGCACATTCAAACAACCAGCGCAATATGTTCAGTGACTTGTCAGGAACATAGGTAAGCTGAGGAGGGGTGCAAGGAGAGACTAAAGAGGAAAGCGAGGGAGGAAAGCAATAAGAAAGGCTCGAGTTAGAAAATGAGAGCTGCTGAATGCCATTTGTAAATCAATAGCTGTAGCCAAACAGAGAGTTTCCTGGTAGTAGAATTTGTTCTTCTCAAGTCAAGAGAAATAAGAGTATTTTCTCCGTTGTTCAGGGATCTCTTTCCCTGGGGTTGCCAGCTGTGTTTTGATAGCCAGATTGGGTGGGAGATTTCTCCAGCGGCAGATTCTGACATCTTTCTTCCCTGTCGAGGAAACAGCTCGACAGCCATCAGTTCCTTTGCTTGTCAAGGGGATTTTTTTGCTCCTTGGCAAAGTGCCTGCTCTGTATTTATTCCGTGTTTGGATGTCTTTTCCTTTTCAATGACATTTTCTGCACACAAGGATTCTCACCCTCTCAAGGAAAACCATGGTTAGACCTATCATATGCCACTCCTAGAAGTGACCTCTGAAGTCCAGTGATCATCTGTCTCCCCCCACCCCAAACCATTTTCCTTCCCTGCAAGTGGGGTGGAGCAAGAGGAGGCAGCAGCAAGGACAAGCAGGGATTTATTTCTCCGCAGTTTCTGGCCCTGTGACACCATGCCTGTGGGGCAGAGAACCCCCTGCGGCAACTTTATTTGTAGCCTTTTCCTCATTGAAGTCGCTGACAAAGATGACTGGGAAACCTGAGGCTCTATTGTTTTTCATTCCCAACAAGCCGTGAAGTGCACAGTGGTGCGCGGCTCGGTGAAGCCAGCTAGTTTTTCACAGAGTTCTGTGTATGGTTTGTAATTTTGCAACCCTGCAGTTTTCTAAGTGGTGGTTCAGTACTAAAACAAAGAGAATACCCTTTTCATGGGCTAAAATGAAATAATTCTATTTATTAATGCCATTCCTAAATTATTTTATTTGCAGGGAAGAAAAAGCCTTCCCTCAAATCTCCAGCTACCTACCAACACGTTTCCTTTTTTAATATTTCACCTTCTCATAGCAAACATGTTCTGTGATCTTGGAAGCATCGTTTTACTTGAGATTACTCCTAATTTACAATGGTACAGCTATGAAAATTAGTGGAATTAGAGGAGTATAGCTGCCCTGTGGCTACTATTTCATGATAAAAAATGGCAATAGTAGCTTAAAGCCTTCTAATACCCCCTCTGCCCTTCAGCTGTGCCAACACAATTGCTTGTAGGGCTTCTTAAATAAGGCTCATTAAAAGGTTGTCAGCACGAAGTCAAGGATCTGATTGGATTTTCAAAGAAAATAATTACTGATCTCAAAAAGTTGTGCTAGCACAACTGAATGGGTGGCATGCCACAGACAGAAGAGGGAACAAAAAAGGGAAGTGGGAATACCTCAAGCTGATACTGCTGCTTGAACAGCAGTAAAATAACCGCCTATGCCAGATCAAAACTGAGAGCAGGCTTGTAACACCCATTGAGCCAATTCTCAATTATCTATGATTAGATTATCTATGTTGCAGATTATCCATGCCACAAATGTAAAACCACCTTGCATCCAGCATGGTTATTAGCTGAGGCCCACCACTGTACAAATGTCTCTTGCAAGCCTGTGCCTGGCCTGGAAATAATACATGCACCTTCGTGCAGAGCCGGAGATCATAAATTCTGTTGAACCAAAGTTGCCTCTGAAGAAACAGCTGAGGCTTCTCCTCCCTGTGTTCCCAGAACCAGGAGTGACAGAGAGTGTGCTGCAGTCACACCTCACCGCTTCCCCTCCGCAACAGCTCAGACCCAGCTGGGCTTCAGGACAGCCGCAGCTGACCTCATGCGCAGACAGCTGAAATGATCCCCTGCACGCGGGATTATGGGAGGCCCTTTAGGTCAGGTGAATATGATACACATGCACAGATCCAGTTTGGATATCTGACCCAACAAACTCTCCTGCAGGGAACTAAGGAGATAGCACTGAAACGTCAGCAGCAAGAAGCCGGGCCAGTTTCTGGGGGAAAGTATGGGAGCAGAATGAAAAGGCCAAAATGTCATAGGTGACACCACCAGTGAGGCATTTACACTATAAAGTATTACTTGCAAAAGAAAACAGGAAACATTACAATTAGGAGTAGGATGTTGAGAAGCATTCCATCGTTGGCTCAGCTCCAGCCCCACGGAGCTGGATGACACAGAGGATCCAGCTGAAGTTATAAGGCAGCTATTTCTTGGTTGTCTGTTATAGTGCTAACACAAAGCTTACGAGCACAGTAGTTTCCTATAAAACAACCACCTCTCAGTGTGGAAGTACATTTTAGCGCTAGATAGTAGCTTTGCAGCTGATTATTCTGTATTATTTATATTGCACCATAAATGTGTTTACCATTTTGGATTATTTTAAAAAAATATAGTTTGCCATAGAAAAGCAAGCCAACTTCCAAGTGAACACAAGTATTTTTACTCTAATGTAATAGCTATCACTTTGCCTTTAATGAATCATCAAAAATTCAAACCTAATTACTTTAATTCTTTGCAAATATTCAGATAAGGTGCAGAATTTCATTAAATCTGTTAGCTTCAGGACTTTCATTTTTGTGTGTTTTGTCTGCCCCATATAAGAAATACTGACAAAGCCAAACAGGCTGTTGGCCTATTCCTATGTTGCAATCTTGTGTGATATTATATTCTCTAGTAATACCAATTCTTTTTGGCCCAAAGAGCCAGCCAGCTTTCCACATCTTTAAGGTTGCTTCCATTAGGAAAAGAAATTGATGAATTTGATATGATCCCCTTTATTTAGGAAGAATGGGCATAACATCCTGATGTATGGAGCACAAAGAAATTCAGATGAGTAGGAGCAATTTATTTACCTGTAGTTCCCAGACTCTCTGTAGGCAGCTGTATTCTAAAAACCTTCCTTCCAGCATTTCTGATGCCACAAAGACAGAATTACAGCAGCTTCCAGATCACTTCCTCAGTTCTGAAATTCTTTCTAAATCCTCAGAAAACCAGCTGGACTGTTTGACCCTCCTGTTGTCTGCACCTGCCTGTAACCCAGTGCAAGTACAACATTTTCTACTGCCCATTATCTAAATCAAAGTAAATTTTAATTGTTTCTTGTGGTTCCTGAATGGAAAGTGGCTCTCGTGGCCACTACTTTGAACAAAATGGTTCAACTGTCCAACGCCCAACACAGTAGCATGCTCTTCAGACTTCATTTTTTCGTATTGTCAAACAAATCCCTTTGGAATTGCACGGAATCTCTTAGCCAGATATCACAGGCAATCCCATGTGGCCATCCACTGAAGCCAAGAGAATTACTGCAGGGATGGATTTGGCAGTACAGCATTTTGAACTGAGTTCCCTTAAGCAAGAAATCAGCACAAATGTACAAATCTGGCTGTGTTTGAAGGTTCTGTTTTGCGGCCATCTGTGCAGGCTTTTATTGTTAAACAGGAGTAAAACAAATTCTGGACTAAATGATACTCATTTATATATGCGTTTAGGTAAGAAAAAATACAGAATTAGGAAAGCTGAAAATAACTAGAAAAAGCTGTTTTGAATTATTAGAAAACCCAGAAAACATTATGTTTGAGTAAAACACTAAGCATCCAGCTTAAGACATGTTGACATCGCAAATTAACATCAGAATACCAATATGATTTCTTAAGCTAAAAGATACAGTCAGCTGAAGGCAGTTTACTGTGTGTTGATTTCTCAGACAAAACATGAGAGCTGAAATGTTGCCTCCTTTGTAATGATACATAAAATCTTGTATCATTTTTGCAGAAGTAATGATATACTTGATTACTGTTTGCCAAATCAATGAGTAATTACATGGTGAAACATATTGCTACAGAAACCCACTGAGGTCAAGAACCGAGTAAATTCTAAAATGTACATGAATAACAAACTACCCGGAGCTGTGGTTGTTCACAGTAATTCTGGAAGCCTTATTACATGTCACACTTCAAATTTAAGAAAATCTCTTACTGTTACAATTTAGAATACAATCTTTTATGGGGACAGACTGTCTTCTGTTACCAGCAGCGAGTACTTCGTTCAAGGACCTGATGTTGCCATAGCTGTAGAAAGATATTGACCCAGTGAATGTCGAGTCTGATCAAGAATAGTGTTTTCTATGTATCAACCTCTGAGCTTCCTGTGACATCCCTGCTGTTTGGGAGCTGAAGAAAGTAGGATGGATGCCAATTTCAGATCCTTTTTTTGCCATTTTGCTTTATCAGTAACAACCATTTTAAGGATGAGGTGCATAAATAATGACACCAGTTTATAGATTTTTTCTCAACATACCAACTCAACTATGTTTTAATCTCTGCAGAGTTTTTTTCAAAATGCAGCTTGCACAAAAACTTGATCCACATTCTGCTTTCACTCCTATTTGGGACCAGCTTCTGATCCATTTAAGCAGGGGAACAGAGTGAGGGTTTAAGCACTGAAGTGCTCTCAGATTCAGACAAGATCAATAATCCTGTTAATTAGCAACATTATTTTTGCTTTTTTAACACTCTTTAAATTGCAAGGAATGACACAAGTGGCAGATACATAGTCATCTGAGCTCTGGAGCAATCACCACCGCAAAAGTAGTTCCAAGCAGCCACTAACCATTCACACTGCGAAGTCTCCCTGTGTCTCAGTATGCTCTGACATAGAGCAGTTACTCCTGAAACAGCATGTGTAACCCAAGAGTAAGCTCCTCTACACCTGGAGTTCTGTATGATCAGCAGCTAACAGCAACCAGCTGATGGGCAGTGACTTGCTGCTGTCCAGGCCAGCAGCTCTTGCCTCTCCACCATCATTGCCCCTGCTGCAGGAGCCTAGCCAGAGCCACCTTTTCCAAGACTCTGGGAGCAAGACAAGGTAGGAAATGTGACATGGATGGAGTGGAGGTGGATGAGGGAACGGAGCTGGCTTCTTTTTGTGGAGATGAGGGAGACAAATTAAAATTTTGGGCTTCAATATGTGATGCACGGACACAGGTAGAGAACTGGCATAAGAGGGCAGGTGTGGAAGCACGTATCTTCCTGCACATCTGTCTGGGGACAGAAATTTGATGCTAGCAGTTGCACCAAAGGCTTGCCCCTATCCAATGGACTAAGCCTGGGAGCCCCTGCTCTGTATCAGTCTGTTTTGCTGTCATGGAATCTATGCTAGGATAGATAACAAACAAGTTAAAATTTACACCTAAGAAGTTAATCACATCTTGTGACCGATCAACACACCCCCGCAATGGAAGAAAGCTCAGAGCCATAAACTCCTGCCATAAAACCTGCGACAAAATTAGTCAAACAATCAGAGCAATAGGGTACAATATAAAAACTCACCCACTGTATAACAGCCCAGTATGGCCTTTTAAGAAACCAGACAGGATATGGCACATGACTATTGGCTGTAGGGCTTTAAATAAAGCAACTGGCCCTTTAACAGCCCCTGTTCCCAGCACAGTAGATATGAATGTGCTCTTCTGTGGGTGGGAGTGTTAGCTGCAAAAGGTATGGTCTTTATGATCCTGATACAAGAGCAAGACAAACCACAGTTTGCATTTACTTGGGGTGGAAGACAATAAGAGTTTTATTGCCTACCCCAAGGTTTTAAACATGGCCCCACCATTGCCTATGCCATGTTAGTTAAAGAGCTAGAATCAATCATCCTCCCACCTGAAGTAACAACTTTGCAATATACAGATGATACTCTAACTGGAAAACATGATGAGAAAATGGTTCACCAAAGCATGAATGCTATCGTCCAGCATTTACAAGAACTAAATATTAGTGTTCCTGACTTGAAAGGGCAAGGACCAAGTCAAGAAGCTACATTTTTACGTACACGATGGATAGGAGGACAGAAAACTGTTCCAGAATCTCTATTAGCAGAGATACAAAGCATTCAAGCACCTTCTGATAAAAAGGAGTTACAAGCTTTATTAGGAACTTTTGGGCTCTGGAGGTCACGCATTCCTGGATTCAGTATTTTAGGGTGATCTCTACAATTTGCTGAAGAAAAATGCATTATGGAATTGGGAAGAAAATCATCATGAAAAATTAAATGAAATTTTACTAACCAATCTATGAGACCCATTAACCCTGCACACCCAAGTACACTTCATATAGGCATAGGTTATGAAGGATATCAATGGGGATTATGGCAATAAGATGCGCATGGTAAAAAAGCTTACCTATTAAGTTTTGCTCTAAATTGTGGCAAGGCTCCCAACTACACTCCATTTGAGAAACTGCTGTTAGCTGCATATGAAGGGCTGCTAACTACCAAGCCATTAATTCAAGAAAGGGAAATCAAGTTATGTACACCCATTCCTGTTTTAAAACCAAATTTAACTGGTAAGCTGTTACCCTTAATGGCAGCCCAGGAAACTGCTGTGCAGCAATGGGCTTTGTATATACTTCACCAGGTGACAAGTGATGGGATGACCAAAGAAAACAAATGATCAGAGAGTGTAGAGCGAATTGGGATGCCTATTGAATGCTCCCATCTGCTCTCCTCTCCAGTAACTGATGAGGCACCATGGGAAGGCAAGATAAGAGAAGTTTGGTTCACAGTGGCTAGGGAACTGAGTGAAAAACAATCAGCAAGTAAATGGTAGAGACATATGGGGAAAAACACACTGGAAAAAGATTTATGGTACAGACCAATCTAAGTGCATATCCACAGGACATGTATCTGCCCACCAAAAACTAAAAACCCTGAGACAGAGTGGAATCAGATGGCTGATCATTTGGCTAAAATAAATGTATTGCAAAACTCGAGGCAGAAAGGCTAGTAAGTGGTTACAGGAATGGCTAGCACACACTGGGAATTATGATTTATTTCAAAGAGCTGCAAGGAGAGAATGGCCTGTGACAAAAGCTCTGGCAATACATATTGTAGATGCGCGCCATTTTTTTCAAACAATGGTACAGTACCTGTCAAAAGGGCAACAGTTTGCCAGTCACAGGGAAGGTAAACTACTCTGAGAAACTCGTCAAGTAGATTATATTGGCCCTTTAAAGTGAACACCTGAAGGCTGGAAATACATTCTCACAGGACTAGAAACAGTGGTGTAGGGAATGTGCACCCCACTCAAGCTGTGACTGGTCCAGCAATCATTGCTGGTTTAAAACAGTCATTTTCTACTTTTCCCTTGCCCAGAGAAATACAATCTGATAATGGATCACATTTTTTAAATAAAGCTTTAGAAAGGAAAAGGAGTATGGGACTCTGTAGACACTACAGGGAGTAAGTTAACAATAAGTGGAGCTTGGATTGTGTCCAAGACCTAGATGTCTTCTTTTGCAGGAAAATATGGGGTTACCTTATCACCATGGGAATACTGACAATGAGAACGTATGCCTGAGACCTGTCTCTAACAGGTTCTGCCCTTTCACATTGCCTTTGGAACAGCTCAGGTGTTGAACATCAGTTGCAACCCAACTTTGAAACTAGTTACAGGAAGAATACTGTCTGCATTAGCACGAGGTCAAGGACTGATAGTAGGTGATAATGTTACAGTAATACTAAGATCTAAAATTAACCTGACTTTAACTATATGTGATACAGGATGGGAAATTGCAAATGATTTTAACAATAAAATGAAGTAGGTACTACAGACTAATCATACCCTAATGGCTCCTAAGAATTATGCCCAAATTGTAAACAATAAGAACGATGTAATAATATACAGCAATTTTTCCATAAACACTGCTAATCATCAATAGGAAGTCGATGCGAATAGACAAAATTAAGATACCACTTGTTCCTGATTGCGTATCTTATAAAGCAATGAAAACAACCTCTTAACAAAGGTACTCCTTTACTTAATGCAATTGCATGATGGATAAGAGCCCATGATTATGGCTCCAAAATTAATAACAATGAACATACATTTGAACTTTAACCAACATAGGCACTAGCGCATGGAACAAAACTTGTGCTGAATATAGTGCCCCTCTCTATGATTCGTGGCTACAAAATCATACACCAATAGGACACAGAACTAAAAGCGGTTATCATGCAAACTTTGCTGGGTGGAATTGGTACAGGATCAGGAATATTGAATTAATTTGATACTGAAACTCTAGCAAATAAATTATCAGTCCTGGAAGAAATGAAAGCTGGTGTAACCAGGATGACTGCAAGCTGGCTACCAACAGGTTTACAAACCTCCATACGAGACTGGCAAGGTACTTGGCACCTTTAGCGACAAACTAATGTATCGCTGTGGTCCCCGTCACTAACCACCAAAACCACACCACAAGAAGCCAGCTCTGCTTTATCTTGTAGTCTATTTCAATTAACTAGTTTATATCAGGTTGATCAGATTTGGGTAGCCACTGAAAGCAAAGGCAAACCTTAGAACCAATGTTCCCTGACTTGGTGAAAGACAAATTCAAAGGAGGATGGCTTAAAACTATTGAGGACCCTTATGATAATGCAGCTACAGAGAAGTTAATCTTCCAGTTGCTAGGAATTGGAGGGATGAGTGCCACTCATACAAAAATCATTCCCTTATGCCAATTTGCTGTCATTCCTAAAGTCTTTAATAAAAAGATGTGGATACCTATAGTCACAGGAGATTGTTTGCGTTGTAATACACATGACATTTATGAAATCAGTAAACACTACACCTACTGGCTATCAAGCTGAGATGGACCTGCCCTACCATGCCTAGAGCTCCAGAATTACGCAGGATGAAACACTCCTCTGGTATCTGCATCTGGCAGCGTGTCTACAGTAATGAGATACGAGTATATGGCAATGGTTTTGGATGTGTGTATCCACCTTCAATACTATCCACTTCAAAGATGATGTAAATTTTGGACCTGGCAACATTTGCTGCTGTAATATGACATATATTTTTGAGCAAATAACCAATGAATCAGATTTACAGGTTAACTTCTTGTTGACTGAACAAAAGATGTCTTATTTCACACCGTTTAAGATATCAGTAACACGTGGAGTGACCTTTGATCCACAAGATGACGTTCTCAAACAAAATGCCAAGGTTACCCAACATCTGTCTGAAATTGGAAAATGTTTAGATGAAAGACAAGTAAAAATGGTATATGATAATAATGGAACTGATTCAATTAGTGAACGTGGAAACCAGCCTTACTGAACATCATTGGTATGGTATCTTTAAAGATTTGTCACCAAAAGCTACCGATGTACTGAAACTAATGTTACATCCTACGTTTGTATTGTTAATCATCATTGTATTGTTATTTGTTTTAACCTGGATGTTGACCTCTTACCTGAAAAATCAAATAGTACATGATATTAACTCAAGTTAAATCACATACTAAACCTGTAAATAATCGAGTTCCCATATGCTCTCACCCTCAACATGCACAGGCAAGAGGGCTGGTAATTCATATGACAAATGTATTAAGCTCACTGTACAACACCAGTAATTGCTGAATGCTGGGCTGAACCAAGGGGTGGAATGAGACCAACCTACACCCCCCTACAGTGGATCAAGGCTCAGAGGACATGAGCAAAAAAATAATTATCTCAAGAATGATCACCAATTATCCTAAAGCTGAACTTATCTCAATACAAAGGGGACTGGAGGGTAACCTTTGTTTCAGATATACGGCTGTACCAGTGGGTCATCATGCTGTATAAACAGCCTTCCCTGAGATAACTAGCAGAGAATAACGCCTTCCTGAGCTAGCCAGACCAACATGGCAGGGGAGAAGTGTATACATGGCTCAGCCAAAAACAGAGTATAGAAACTGAGCAACCAACAACATGCACTTTGGAGAGAGCAATGGGCTCGAGCTGGCTTCAACCCACGTACTCCTTCCTGGTGACTGGGGATGCCCAGCATCGTGATGGTGAGCATAGAGAGACCCATAACAAGAATTATGTTTTTATTGTGATTCACCTGTATATTGCAATTGCTATTTTATCCTTGTGTTGTGATTTCAGTACATTGCTGTATCACTCTTCTAAATCAAAATCCCATGAAACACCAAATAATTAAATTTTATATTAAACATTAAACTCTCACGTGGAGTATCTAAAAGAACCTCGTCAGAGAGTATTGGACTCTGACACATATGAAAATATGATATTACAATCAAGCAAGATCAAATTAGGGAGAAAACCCTTCTTATAAGTGGGAAATAACTGAAAGGGTGAAGACTCTGTGTGCTGTTACACGAAAGCAATTATGCTAAGACTTTTATCGTGGCGCTAAGTAGTATTTCACATCATCAAATTCAGTTGACAGTAATCTAAATGGCAGTTTGTGTTCAGTGTCTTTTCCCAGCAAGCATATCAGGGTAAATGGGAATATTTGCAAATGACACTAAATGGAGAAAATATAATGTATTTTCTAGTACAGGTACAACTCAGTGAAATCAGACATCCTCCTAAGTATTTAGATTCCAGGCACTACCAGATTTTCCAGCAACTGGTAAAACTCTGAAAAACTTCATTGAATGCTGGCAAATTTGCTTAAGTGCTCCACTACAACATCTGATGATACCACAACCACTTAGATCAACCACTTTCCTAACTCACCTCAAACTTTTCAAAAGCAAAGTAATAAGGTCTTCCTGAGGAATCCTTTTCAACTAAAAATAAATTTGCACCAGTTAAAGAGAAAATAATGTATAATACTACTTGATGTACTAATTATAACACTCTTGTGTTCTTGTGCATTTGTTCTTGGCTGACCCAAAAGTCACTTATCAAGTTTATCTGACATAAGCTTTTATTAAAATAGAAAATAAAACCAAACAAACAAACAAAAGAGCATCATTTTAGCAACTTTAATAGCTTTGCCAAACTTTAATCACTTGGGCTGAAAATTTCCATGATGATTGTCTGCTTTGGCCTGTACAAACTTCATTCAAAATTGTTCACAATAATAGTCTAATAATAACAGCTACAGAAAAGCCCATATATAAATTAATAATTTTGCCTTTAGAATAGGGCTTGACTAGCTTGCAGCAAATACAGCATAGTCACATTCCAAACAAAGAGGCTAAAGCAAAATTCTGAACAGCTATTCACTAAATGGCACCCTCTAACCTGAACGCTGAATCAGACAGCGGTCACGAAGAAAAAAATAGCACAATGATGTTGTTCAAGGCTGTCATATAATGTAAACAACCAACTTCAACTTTAATGCTTCCCAGCTTTTCCATGCTTGCACTTGCAACTGTAATGCTTTTATCAGTGTGTTTACATGTGTACACTTGCATGCATACATAAATGCAATAAATATACATATCAAATAGAAACAATGAGTCAAAATGGTGCAAATTTTAGAAGAAAGAACACATTACCTGAAAAGGAAAAATTCAAACTATTCTCCTAATATGAACATGCAGTTCCATATTCTGTTATTTGGTAGTACCATTCAGGCTCCATAAGATGGCAGACCTGCATATATTTAACAGACGTTAGTGTAATGACATTGCTGTAAATACATTGCTTTTAAAATGGTTGCTTTACATGGATGGTGCATGTTTTTAGTCAAAATGTTTTGAATGTGATATATTTAGAACCGTAATGAACTCTGCTTACTACTCCGTATTACGTTTCCCATACTCACTGATGGCTTTGGACATGGCCTACATAGAGCACCCTTAAAAAAAATAAAATGTAGGATTATCACTCAGACTTGATTGATTTGGAATTACCTGAACTTGATCAATGTAACTCTTTCTAATAAACATGTAATTGGTATTTATTCCCATTGACTCATTCTAGCAACTTGTGCTCAAAGTAAGCTAATTCTTAGAATGTAATTGCTGTCCTAAACATATTAAAGCTCTTGAGTTTGTCTTTTAAACAGTCTGCTTTACAGGAGACTATTTGGGGCAACAATGATTTAGTTGTTAACCCTGAAATTGGTATATTTATTTCCCATTGAATGATGATGTCACTTCTAAAAGCTTTTTTCAGGTTGTCTGAAATTAATGTAGTTCTATTATTTGTACAATCATTATAGTAAATTAATACAACAAATTGGCTTTATGACTAATATACAATGTTTAAGGCTGTTCTGGAGAATACTGTGTGATGCCTTTACCAGTGCTTTATACCCATTTCCTTTCCATTTGTTAAGACCTCAAGCTGTTTTAGACCTAAGATTTTCAAATGTGAAATTCTCGAAAACGCTATCATACTTTAAATGACCAAGAAAGAAATGGAATGAGCTTGCAACCTCGCTTTTATGTTTCACTTTAGCAAACCCTCACTCATAAACGTTATAATTATAATTACACAGGCATATAATTTTCCCATAAAGGTTTCATTTCACTTGTTCCACTTGGCTAGGACTACAAGGAAAAGTGGCTAGATTGTTTTTAATATTTTGAAAGAATTCTTTGGAAAGAAGACAGTAAGAAGTGTTCATGCCAGCAGGAAAGCAGTTTGTACTCAGTAAGGCTGTGAAAAGGAAATCATGATAATTTTAAAATAAAAAGTGTTCTACTTCCTAGTGAGCAAATGGAATACAGGAAACAAATTACCATGGAACTTAACTCAAAATCCTTCCAAGAGCACATCAGGAATGTTACCCTGAAAACTGTAGTTAGGAAGCAAACTTTCAGTAGAGTCAAGAAATTGGGCCGTTATGTTCATATGCAAATTTGCAATTTTTTCATATGTAAACATGCTCTTTAATAATTGCTTAGCAGTGAAACCTTATTTAAAATACTGCTCCCTGACACATTCACAGGCTTCTTGCTGACTCACTCTTCAAGAATGGGATTTTGAAAAAGAGCAACGAAAACACTCCAATAACAGAAATACTGAAGAATTTAGATATTATGAGTGTCTGTAACCTACTTCTACGTTTAGACGGTTATTGTACCTAGCTTTGCAGATGTGCCAGAAGTTTTTGCTGGTGTGAAACTCCCATTGTTTTTAAAGCGGTCCTGTAAGCCTCTTACTGGTGCAGAAAAGGCTTTGTTATTTGTTTGCTTCTGGTTTATCTATGCTTATTTCAATTAGAGACATATAAAAACCCCACACAAGTGGCTACAGCATGTCTGCAGCTCCTTATGCAACAGGGCCACAGCAGGCTTTGGCCAGGCCCAAGGGGCCCGAGACACCCAACAATGTCCAGAAGTCCCAGATGGTGGCAGGCCAACCTCACGTGCCTCTGTGCAGCTTTGCGGTTCGGGTCTAATTTTGCAGAAGCATCTCTTTCTGTTGAAAGATTTTGCAGCGTTTCAGCAAGATATTTAAGAGATCACTTATCGCTTTATCGTGCATATCCTCCTCCAACTGTCACTCAAACTGTCACTTCGAGCAGCAGTCCAAGAAATGCTTCTCACACCGACAGCGGAAGGGCAGAATAAGTGAATCTGTACTGACACATTTTGTACCTCTGGCACCCTGTGTTATGGAGAAGGAATGAGAAAAGTGGCTTTGTCTTTCTGCTGCTTTTTGATACAGAAACCGAGCTTTAAAGAGATAACTGACTGAGGAAAAGCTGCTTCCTGCCAGTTCTGGCTCACGAGCCAAGCAATTGCTATTGCTATTGCTGCAAGCTGCAGCAGCATGAAGAGGCAGGAAATCTACCGCTAGGGCTGCTGATACTGCCAGCAAGGGCCGAGAGCGCTGCGGACCTCGCAGGCCTCCGCGGGCGCGGGCAGGGCCAGGCCCCGGGCGGGCAGGGCCAGGCCCCGGGCGGCCGCCGCCACTGCCGCCATGCCCGCCGCCACTGCCGCCATGCCCGCCGCCGGCTGCCGTCCCCACAGCAGCCCTCCAGCACACGCACTCCAGCATCTTCCCTTGACGCATTGCAGGTACAACGCAACCAATCAGAGGGCTTGACTCTTACCAGCTAACCATTGCAGAGTCCCTTTAGCCAATCAGGCGTTCCTTGACAAAGTGCTGCCTCAGAGCTCTCAGCACCCAGCACCGCTTCCGTCGGGTCCCGCCGTGGCAGGGAGCGGTAACCTTCCGCGAGAGGATATAGGCCCTGCCGCCAGGGAAGGCGCAGGCGAGCAGCTCGCCGTCGCCGGCTGCCTGCCCGCCGAGGGAGACAGGCTCGGCTCGGCTCGGCTCGGCTCGGCTCGGCTCGGCTGGGCTGTCACGGCGTTGCTTCCGACGTCTCAGCCGCTGCCTTTCCCCCGCTGGGGCTGTGGGACCCGCCGGGGAGCTGCTGCCGGGCCCGCCGCGGGGTGGCCGCCTTCCCCCGGGCAGCTAACGGCCGCCGCCCCGGCCGCCCGCAGCAGGCAGCCCGCCCGCCCCGGCCCGCTGCCGGCAGGGGGGAACCCAAAGCTGCACTCGGGGGGCTACAGGAGGCTCTGGGAACGCACAGCGTTTTGTGCTGTGCCGCCCGGGCCCCGGCTGTGGGCTATAATGTTAACCGTCCACCGGCAGTCCCCGCGCCGAGAGCGGGAGCCTGGAGAGCCACCAGGGCCGAGCCGAGCCAAAGCGTCAGCTCAGGCAAATCTTAAAGTGACTCCAGAGGAGCTGCAGAGCTGTCTGTGCCAAGCCGGCAAATGGCATTTGCTAGAGACGCAGCTGAAAGCCCTGCAGTGGCTCTCAGTTAGCGGTGAATGCCAGCCATAGCACCTTTGGGGGGGACGAGCAGTGCCCGTAGCGCTGACCGCCGAGTGCGCACGCCAGGGAGAAATGGAAGTCCTCCAACAAGGGGCAGGTGGTAAGGGAAGCCTGGTGTCTCACCGAATTACTTAACTCTCCTGTAGCAAACTGAAGCATATTGACAATAATTTCTTTATATCCTTCCTTTGGGGTGCCTGGTTAAAAAACCACCCCCTTCCCCATACCCACAGAGCAAGTAATAAATACACTTTGAAATGCAGGTTCAGATGTAGCTGTGTCTTCATGGCAATGCAACGCTGCGGTTGCTGGCCTGGGACAGGGGTGCGAGGTCCCTACCTTATCGAATGTCGAGCTGGAACGACCTGCACGGGGGCCTGGCAAGGGTATCTACAGAGGTTCGCCCTCTAAAGGACGCTCCCTGGCCCCACTGGAGGCTGAGGGATTGATGTGAGGATCTCGGGAGAGCTGAAATTGTAACGATAACATTCTTTGCAAGAATTAAGCTAGATGACTACTTGGCACCCATGGACCCATCATGGAACAGAGTTAATGTTTTTTGCAGAAACTTGTGGGCCAGCAGTACGTCCCTGAGGAGAGAACAAGATGAGATAAACTAAAGAAAGAAGTGGGAGGAGGAGTAGGAAGATATCTATGTTTAAGTGATTTAACCCCATAATAATAATAATAACAAAATAGTCTATTTTGAGTCTTTTGCTTTTTGCTTATTTGATGCTGAATATCTTGTTTCAGTTATATTTTAGTTAAGGAGATTGGTGCTCTGTAAGCACCTAAAATAGAATATGGAGATAGAGACAGCAGAAGCAGAATGGATGCCAAAGTGAAATGATCTGGAGTGCTGAGCACTGCATCAGCCCACACACAGGCCCACCCCAAGGATAGTGATGCAGAGAAGTCTTAGATGGTGCTCCCTGCTTGGAAAAATGATGTCAGTATTGGCAGACCCAAAACTAAATTGAAGGCTAACCAAAATAAACTCATTAAATGTACTTCCCTTCTACATAGCATAAAAATCCCATTCTCGGTGCAGTGCACCTTTGTGTTAGGCTTGTGCTCTTTAACAACGCTGCTGACAGCTTCACAGCCAGCACATAACAGTGCACTTACTAAATATAAGTACTTCATTAGCATCTAGCATACTTCTGCTACCACAAAAATAATAACAAATAGCCATACTGTGGGGAAGGTCAATGCTGCTTGCTAGGAAAGGTGTGCACAAAGTGCTAGATGCCTGGGACAGACCAGATTTTAGTTATATTCTTATTTCACAGAAGCTGACAGCCTCAGAATAAGGCAGGCAGAGCAGAGATTTAATTAGGTAGCTGATGTGAACTGTACCCTCACAAAAATGTTGGGAAGAATAGCAGGCCCCATGGGACAGCTCCATTTTCCAGGTTTACAAAGAAAGGCAGGTTTTCTCGGTACCATTTCTGGAATTTCAACAATGATGTGAGGTGCTTTAGGAGGCACATGCATGCTCTGAGGGTCAGACATTTTAAGAGGCTGGACTTCACACATCCTAGTGCCCCCAAAGGTAAGAACCTGAAGTTCTAGACAAAGAACTGGATCAAAGAGAAACCTTAAGGGGGGATATCAGAACCTACGTTCTGGAGGTATCAGATGTTCCTGTTGTTTTAAAAATTCTTTTCACTAAAAGACTTTTAAGAAAGACGAGCCCTCAGTAGAGGATTTCCTAGGTACTGCCATGCCAGGTTCCCAGGGGAGAGGCAGTCTGTTGGCTCTCCAGCAATAGGCTGCAGAGATTGGAATTATTTTTTACAGTTTCTCAGAACTGATACTAGAAATGCATCTTCTCTTTAAGGTTGTTGAAAAACTTAGGGGTTTTTTTTCCCCCAAAAAAATGGTGATCAGGCAGTTGCAGAAGTTATTTCATTATCAGGTGGGTTTCTTATTGATGCAGGCACAAACAACATAAAACAGCTGTCTGAAGAAGTGTAATGATTCCATAGCTTTCTTCATGTACTTAAGACAAATGAGGAAGAATATCACCTGGCAATGATTCCGGCTTCCAGCATCTGTAATTTGGGATGTATGTATAATACTTCTCACCTCAGGCCAGATCCATAGTACGGTGGATTAGAATACTGGATGTCTCTTGGACAGCAGTTTTTGACACCCATTAACTCAGGTGGTTTTGATCTTGTAGCTTCTTATCCCAAGGAATCTGACAAACTGATAGAAACTCCTCATTTTCGGGGTGTAAGAGAAAGGAAGGGAAGAATAAATCCCCAACTGATGCAAATTAACATGGATTTATTGACTTCAGGGCATGTTTACAGTTGCTGAAAATCTGCATCAGAAACTATGATTCTGATTTAAAATTATGATCACCCTTGAACTGCGTATGCGGAGTTGTTGAGTTTTTTACCTCTAGCTGTCGCATGAAGACTTACGACAGCCCTACCTGACCCAAAGAAAATTTTTTAACATAGACCTACTACAAAATTACAATTTGGGGTTAAGTAAGGGAGACTTGGCCATTAGAGGACGTATCTGTGGATTTTACATACCTGTCTGCCTATGTCATATATATTCTCATATATATATTCATCAAATTTAGCTAGGACATTTATTGCAAAATTAATGTCCCAGTTTGCCCCACAGGAATATTCAGATGAAAATTAATTACTCATGGACAAAAGAGAGGTGTAAAAAACAATGCAAATGGCTCGTTTAATAATTTCTGTTATGTAAAAAAGCAATCCTAACAATCTTTGAAGATGTTTTTTTTCTATGTTAAATAGGACAAACTGAAATGAGAAACAACGGTACTGGAGTTGGAACGAACTGATTTCCAACCTTTCTTCAGGACTTAAATTCTGAAGCATATTTGTTTACCATTGTTTATTATACCATTATAAGCTGTATATTGGTTCAAAATCTGTAGCTAACAGCAACAGCTGTTCAGCTTTTATCTATTAGTTCTAAGACAGAAATTTGAACCTATAAAGTAAACCAGTTTTTGGCCCACTCACTTTTCCAGCATATTCTTAAGAAACGAAATGCAAACTCAAGCCATTCCTAATATGGTGAATCTGACTAAGAATTGTTTTATCATTTGTTACATTGTATCATTTAAAATTTTGAGGAATCCACCTACTGAAATTAGAAACATAACTCTTCCTATCATTAGAATGACTGTTTGCATACATATCTTTCTATACAGAATATTTTAAAATATATTTTTAAATATATTTGTGGTAAAAATAAATTACTTTTCTTTGACAGACGTATTAATCGTCAGGAATATAGTTCATATGCATGTATCCACCAGTGAAGAAGCCTGACCTAGGTATGCTTGACAATGTTATGTAAAAATATTAAATACTTAGCAAACACATACATAAATATTCTGTCCTCTTCTTCACTGCAAAGACAGTGGATACAATTTAGCTTTTATCTGTAAAAACACTGATGATAACAAAACATAAACAATAGAAAAATGGAAGGAGTAACTTCTGTTTATATCATGAATCATCCAGTGTTTACCTTCCTATGAAACTGGCAATTACAAAAACAGAGAAGGAAAATCCTGTTTTCACACACTCTAGTGTTTCTAGAGAACTCTTCATAGGACTATGAAGAAAGGTTGGGTTTTTAAGACTGTGTGAAAAATTTTTTCTTTTTTCGTTTATTTTACATTTCAAGTGTAAAAAAGGAGGGAAAAACACTTTGATTTAACAGAATTATTTTATAATGTTTAATCTGCAAGATGAATGACTGAGTTTATGTATGGGAGCAGGTCTGTAATTTCCACCTGTGCAAGTCTTTTTAAGACAGGATCTTTAAGGTTCCTAACTCAAACTGCCCTAAGTTTAAAACACGAAACTTTTCAAATTATTGGGCCTCAAGGATGCCAATTTACATAGCTATGTAGAAGAGGATTCACTAATTTAATTGCAATGCGTAAACAATTTAGTTCCAACCAACGGCTAAATCAGTTTTATATCACCATCTAAAACTTTACAAGACAATGGACACTCAACGTAGGTAGCAACTACTATTATTCAATTACATAGATGGCTTTCTAACACTTAATGCTCAGTGAAAATCCATTATTGTATGTGATTTTGATACACACCGGTGGGAATGAGGCAAATATAAAGAAATCATGAGCACATATAAGATTGGGGAGTTTGGGTTGGTTTTTTCCCTCTCTCTCTTTTAAAAAAGAAACAGTAATCTACAGGAACATGTATGTTCCCATTTAAAAGAGCTACCAGGTCTGGAAATTTAAATGTTAAGATTAAAGCAATTTTTATTTTCACATCTTGTATAAATGTGGTCAAATTCAATTTTGTTCTAGCTTTTTATTTCAATGGAGTTCCACCCACTTATTTGCAATCTTAGTGAAGCTCATAGAGTATTTTTGTAAGGATACTGGCTTAGATTTTCACAGCTGCCAATGGCATTTAGAAACATTAATTTTGTGGAAAACAGTCTCCCCAAAAAACATTGCCTATATGAACAGAATTTTATAAAGAAGGTAAAAAACTATTTTCTGATATACCAACAGAATTCCAATTGACTTGAAAAGCAGTACAACGAATTCAGACCCAGTGTGGGTAGCTCACACATATAACTGGCAATATTATAGCCATGAAAACTAATTATGAATTTGTTGCAGTTGCACAGATGTTGCACACACATATATACATGATTTTGGCTTCTTATACTTCTACCTTGTTATATACTGGTTATCTGTGCTTATCACCATAATATCAGCCTCCCAGCTGTGCATTAAATAATATGACAAACTTCTGTCCATCTGTTTTCACATCCATTCTCCCAGGGCAGATGTCGGTGAAATGTTTTAATTTAGTGGGTTTTTTTTTTAACTTATGTATATATAATATGAGAAAACAACTGATATGTGTGAGGCCATGTTCTTCAGTGCTTTTGTTAACAAAGCCGAGGTTGAAAAGCACACCTTGCATGTAAGTAGTAAGGTTTATTATTTTTCTGAGTTCTTAACACAATTCCTCCTTATATCTTAGGCTGCGCCCAAAGAATGGACATGTCAAGTCTCTGCAGAAACGGAGACCAACACTGTAACCTTACTATCATATTAAGGCAAAATTTAGAAATTTAACACTAGGTAGAATGGTTGCAAGTCTTTCGCTGCAACTCATAAATTTATAAAATAATCTTTTGTTAATATTACAGCTTAAACACAAGTCAACAAAAGCATGCTTAGTGATAGAGAATAAAATAATTTAAAACAGTAAATCTGTCCAGTCAGAAATTCATCTTCATAGCTATCGCATAGCCCTCTGTTCATAAAAAAGCTCTGTAGCAATGGGATGGCCAAGTTCTATGGTTTTAGGCACAAATACTGAGTAATTCCATGGCCCAGTCCAGCTCCCACAGAGATCCAGGAGATTTTGAATGAGACTGTAGAAGATCCTGGCAAATCATTTGACATTGTATGTCATTGGAATGACAGGGCCATTTCTTGCCTGCCCACAACTGAATGTAAATTTTAAGAGAACAAAGAACACTGATCAAAATCTAGCTGTACAACTGAGTGAAAGCAAATTTACAAGGAGCAGGCAGATGCCAGTTTAGATGAGGTTTTTTCTACATTAAATAAGCAGTAAAACATTAGTATTCTGCTTTGTTTACATTTATCACTGCCATATGTCAAATTAGGAAAAAAAATTCCCCTTAGTCAGAATGTTATTTTGGAGCATTAGCTGTGAAATATTTTCAAATACAGAATGATGCAATTTAACAGAAACTACTGCAGAACCTAACTGTGGCACCTTAATTGATCATCCTGAAATTTTTCTTAAATAAAGCAAGATAACTATATTCTAAACTACTTTAAAAGTAACTTTATTTTAAAATTCCATTTTTAATGTAGGTGAATTATTAGTGTGAACCATCAAGAGTTAGCAAAAGTAGACACAAAAAGTTAAAGAGAAATAGGAATAAGGGCACAGCAATCCTTCTACTCAAAGGCCCTGTTAATCTTTGGCAACATTCATTGAATGTGACTGTGTGGCTTTTTACTTCACATTTACAAGTTTCTTCACGTATGTCCAAACGCTGTAATGCTGATAGTTTGCAAGAGAATCTACATAAATTTTAATTAGTTGTCTCATAGTCTCTCCTCAACAGATAAATCCAATCCCTTCACTTTTTAACAAGTGAAGGTTTGGATCAATGGAAGAACATATTATATGCACTTAAAATTAACTTGAAAGAGACTGAAATAAGGCACCCACATTCCAAACTGTCACATTTAAATGTTGGTAAGATTATTCTCCTGATAATACCTTCAGCCATTCCATGTTAGAAACATTTTGGCCAAAGACCATGAGACTGCATTAGCTATATATCTTTGCGAGATAACTGTACTAATTTCTTAGCCCAATATTTATATAGAATTCAGTGTTTCAGTAATGAGATCTTCACCTGTGTAAGACCAGCAGAATGAGGTGAATGATTTGTACGTGAACATTGTTCTCCACACATCCCTGTGAGACTCAGGGAGTTCCAAGATTCACTTATCCAAGCAAAAGCTCTTGTAGCCCACATCAATCAAACATTGTGCCATGTGCCATGGGAAAACAAGAACTTAAAATTGTTGGTCTGGTTTGAAAACAAAAGATCAATTTGCGTGTTCTTCCATAGCAAAAAAAAAAAAAAAATCCAACTTCACTGCTTAGTTGTTAAAAAAAATTATATTAAAAATAGGAGGCTGGACATTCTGCATCTAAAATGGAAGCTGTCTATAAACCTATCATTTGCAGAGTAGCCAGCTGCAAATCGGTTTTCTGACACCATTTCATATACTAGTTCCTACACAAACGTTAGGATGGTGTGGGGACCAAACTATGACACATTAAATATGCTGTTTTGTTTGCTATGAGAAATCCTTCTAAACTGTAAATAGGTAACTGTTGTGTTTGCCAGCCTATCACTGTGTTCCAGAAAGGCAAGCAAATAAATTGTAACTTCAGTGGTAGAGCTACTGAAATTGTTACACAAACAGAACCTAACTGATTTTGTCTTTATTTCAAACACTGAAAGTATGCACGACTTTTAAAAAGCAGAAAAATAGAAAAATGTATTTTAAAAGATTTAGTGCTATCCTACAAGCAGATCATCACAATTATGACCACATTGGAAATACTGCTAGCTTCCCAATCCAGAGAGGCCCAAACTAAAACCTTAACTAAAAATATCTTGAGCTACAAGGAAGCTCAAAATCTAAGGGTACCTGTCATGAACGGAACCAAAGTCCTGGATTCCAGTGTGGGTCCATGCTTGTTTGTGCTTCCATACCTATTAAAGGAGGTACAGTGTGAATGCTACAATATTTATCTGGGTTATTATCAGTTGGTGGACAAAATCCTCAAACCCAGAGCAGACAGAGGAGAAATGAAGAAAACATTTTGCATCAGGACATGCTTTTGCTGCCTCTCCCTTGTGGGCTACAGCCGTTCAGCTGGGAAGGGGCTGAAGTGACAGGTCAGTTGTAGACCATCTGATTCTGGATTGCGTTCTACCATCATCTAGATTTTGGTGCTTGACAAAAGCTCTACGATTAAAAAAAAAGGCATCTGTGCTCGCTTCAGCGTGACAGCTTTACAGTCTCTGTCGTACCCCCCTGGTCGTTCAGGTTTCCCCGAAGAATGGGCTTTATTAACGCGACCCCCCCCGTGCCATCATCCTCTCCCGGGCGCCGCTCCGGGCTCGCCGGGGAAGCGCAGGCCACCGCATCGCCAGCGGGGATGCTGTCTAGGAAAAATAAAAGCACCGACTCGGCCGAGGTTCCCCTCACCCCGGGGGTCCCAGCCTAGAGAGCGGCGGGGAGGTGGGGAGAGGCCTCGGCGCGGGGCCGGCGGGGTCCCCGCGTTGCCGCAGCCCCGCGGCGGGCAGCTCTCACCCCGCCGGCCCGGCCGCCCCCCCGCGGGCTCCGCCGGCACCGGCGCTCGGCGGAAAATGGCCACTGCCGGGGGCAGGCTGCCCTCGCCCCTCGGCTCGGCGGCGGCCGTGTCGCCGCGGGAGCGGGGCCTCTCCCTCGGGCGCGGGGGGTGGGCTGCTCACCCGCCCGTCCCTGCGTGGCTCTTACCTCAGGGGGCGAGGAGGCAGGGGAAGGGGAGAGGAGCACGGCGGGGCAGGGCGGGGGGCACCGCTGGGCCGCAGCCCGCCGCCGCCCCGACTCCCGCAGCGGGCAGGCGGCCGCCGGCCGCGCCTCTGGGGGCGAGCGGCCGCGGGGCTGGGGGGAGCGGGGGGAGCGGGCCCGCCGCGGGAGGGGAGGGGCCGGGCCGCGGAGGGGGCAGGGCCGCCGCCGCAGTCACCTCACACATACCGCGCCGGGGAGGAGAGAAAAAGGCCCCGCTCCGGCGGAGGGATACAGCCCTACATATATAGCGGGGCGGCGCAGGCTCACAGCCCCAGCACTTCTCCCAGCCGCGCCGGGGAGGAGGCAGCCGCCGCCGCCGCTCGTGGTCGCGCAGTTCGTGCAGCCGCCGCCGGGCCCGCCGCCACCGCGCCATGGTAGGTAGCTCGACCGGCCGCGGCGCGGGGTGCCCGGGCCTCCGCGGGGGCTAGCGCGCAGGGGGCTGGCCGCAGGCTCGCTGCGGAGCCGGGGACGGTCGGGTCGGCGGAGCCAGGCTCCTCCCGGGGGGGAGCCCCGCGGGAGCGGGCGGCGGGAGGCCGCAGCCCTTCCCGCCCGGGTCCCCGCGGGGCGAGCGGGGCTGGTGGCTGCGGACGCCCCCTCCGCCGCGCTGCGCGGCATCGCCGCGGAGCTGCGGCCCTTCCTCCTCGGCCGCTTCCTTCCCCTTTCCCCGGGGCCTGCCGTGTGGGCGCCCCGGCCCCGCGCCCGCCCGCCGCCGCCCCGCCTTCCCCCGCATGCGGCGCTCGCTCCCCTCCGGAAAGGGCCGGGCGCGTCTCCCCGGGGCTGCGGCCCCTGCGCCGGGCAGGGCGCGCTGCGGGGCGGGGGCCGTGCCGGGCGGGGCACGGGTCTGCCGGCGAGGATCCCGCTCCGCTCCGGCACCAGCTGCACTGCGCAGGGAGCGGGGGGGGGGGGGGGACGGGCGGCGGCCCGGGGGGAGGGCACCGCGCTGCAGCTACTGCGCCCTCGCCCCCCCATCCCCCAAAAAAAACGCAGCAGCCGCGGCGAAGCCCATCGGTGCCTGCATTACATCATGTCTCCTCCTCTTCCTCCCCGGCCCCCGCGCACCCCCCGGCTGGGGGGGGACCGGGGCGCAGTGCGCGTCGCTCGGCTGGAAGCGGCCCAACGCCCGCATGGGGGGCTCGGCGGGGGGAGCGCAGCCTTCCCTCTCCCCCGGGGGCTGCGGGGGAAGAGCCGCTGCCCCCGCCGCCGAGGGGAGGGAAGGGGATAGGGAGGGCTGGCTGCGGAGCCGAGGCGCCCGCCCGGCCGAGGGGTGAGGACGCCGTGTGGCCGGCGGCTGGGGCGGGCGGGCAGACGGGGACGCAGTGCAGCAGCGGGCGGCTGCCGGCCGGGAAGGGCGCCCGCTGGGCCCGGCGGGCTGCGAGCCGCCCGCTCCCCGGCCGGGTGGTGCGAGCCTCCGCCTCGCCTCCCGAAAGGCATCGCGGTGGGCTCCAGGAGCGGCGGGCATCGTCCCCCGGGCGCCGCGGTGCCAGCCCGGGCTCCTCGCAGAAGAGGGCGAGAGGAAGGGCTGGGATTTTCCCGGCGGTTTTTCGCTTCCTACGAGAGCGGCGGAACAGTTGCAGGCTGACCTCTAGTCGCGTTTTGGCAATCTGGGTGTTTCTCGGCTCTGTCTCTCCATCTCCCCTTCCCGTCGGGGAAGGCTGACATCACCAGGACAGGATCTGATGACTTGGCTGGGTGGGGTGATGGCTCCAGCCCTGGGTACCTTTGTCCTGTAGCTGGGGCGAGCGGGCAGCCACTGCGCCTGTTGCTCGGGAAGGCGAAGCCCACGGCGGTTTAGGGCCGGGTTTGTGCCCTTCTGGCATTGCGGTGTGTGCGAGGTTGGTTGGTTTTTTTTTAATTGGAAATCCGATTTTTAGAAACATCGAGTGAGCTCCGGCTAATGGGGCAATGAGCCGGCGCTGTGGGTTGGAGGTTTTCGCCGAGGTGTGGCTCTGTTTCCTGTTCTGCAGGGCATTGAGTCTGTTATGTAAATTCCTTAGATAATCTTTAAGTAAAACCTCGCATTTTCTGGAAAATCAAAGAGTGTGGAAAGCCAAACTGGATTTTGAACACAAGTTTGCTGCTGTTATTAAAGAAGATTTATTGAATTTCAACTCTGTGTTTAGCTGTTAGCATTTCTACCCTTTCCCCCCCCCCCCACAACCCACTGTGCATATGGGGAATTAACATACAGACATTAAAACGTCAAAAAAACCCCAACCCCAACATCTACATACAGGTGAAATCTGGGTATGTCACTTAACATATACAGCGGGCTTTAAACCCTACCCTATTGCTCTGTGCAAGAGCTTAACAGATTGTATAGCCTGTTAATTCCCCATTGTATTTGTTGCTCTTTACTGCAGTTAAGTGTTTTTTTTATACTTGAATATGGTATTTTAGGACGAAAGGGTTACAAGATGCCTGCTTTCTCTGACCTACAAAATTCTCTGTTATATTAGTAAAAGCTGTCCAATAAAATGAGTTTAAAAGGAGTTAGTACCTTGTATTCTCTGGTGTCTGTGACTAGGTGTGTAAAGGCTAGGTGTTTTTTTCTTTTTAATTACTGGGAAAATGCATATTTTTCTGTAAAGAACTGGTTGGCTCCTTTGAGTCCAAACAGCGGAGCTTTTTGTGATGCTGTATCCATACAGAAGGGAGAGGCTTCTGGAAGGATGTGGCTAGCACAGTTGAGCTCTGGGAAAGCCCCTTTAATTGCCCACTGAGCTGTGTACCTTTGGATGCAGCAGTTGCCTCTGAGATGTACAGAAGGTCATAAGCAGGCATTTTAAATCTTGCGACTTCAAATGATGTATAAAACAACCCATATATCAGTGTGAGGCACCTTAAACTGCTTGGCTGAATGGAAAAATAATGTGATGCTTGAAAACTGGCATTTTCTTTGTCAGAGATGGCAAAAATCTCCATAACACCGAGTGGTAATTCCTCCTAATGTTGCAGCACAGTCCTTTCTGTTAAGCTTACAGTAGGCTAATACTTGATGCAGTGTAGTGGGGGAGGGCGGACTTCAGTAGTGTTAGATCACTAGGTGGCACGCTTGTCATTAGCCCTATGCTAATGGCAGTGTGCAAATACCCCCACGCGGTATTAGGGACACTGTACTGCTGGAAATGACATTTGATGTGATGTGAAACCCCAAACACATGTCGTGAAGGATTTCATGCCTCTCTGACCAATTGCAAGGAGCCTGCCCTGTGTCCTTCACTTGACCAAATCGGATTCTCCAAGTCAAAGGATGGCATGTCTGATTCTTCATGTGCAGTTTCAAAACAAGTTAGCTTATATGCTTTTGGAAATGGCTGCGTGGTGTAGGTGAGTGGAATCTCCTTGCAGAGGCAGAATTCCACGGGTTGAAAGTGGCTTTGTAAAAGTAATGATAAATCGCTACTGAAATCTAAAGGAAGTATCTTGTGGCTTGACATAGCTAGAGGTAAACAATATTCTAAAATATTCTATTCTTCATGTAGGCTGATCAGCTGACTGAAGAACAGATTGCTGGTAAGTGTCTTGATGAGAAATGATATTTTTTTGCTAACTCTGTGACTAAAAGAAAATATATTATCTCAAACATAATGGAAAAATATTTTTGACAATTTCAAATCTGTACTAACACTTTTTAAAAAAGCACTTTTTAAAAAAAAAACCAAAAACACACATTCCAGAAGATTGCTGGTTTATTGCCTCTTAATTTAGATTGCTTGTTCCTTGGACTACAGATAATGATTTTTTTTTTAGACTTTCAGACTTGAGCCAAGTCCTTCTAGATTTCTTGCAAACAGAAATAATTGCTAGACTCAAGTGAACTTCTTGGAGTCAAAGCAGACCTAGGTAGTCTTTTCTTTTTAACAAAGTGGAGATAAAATTGAAATGAAATGGCAACAAATAAACCTAAAATGGATGTATTACACATTAATATAAGCCAACGTCTTTTTAAGTAACTCGTAACAGAGTGTCTGTAATTCAGACTGGTTAGGAGAAGGAGCATTATTTGACCTTCTGGAGACCAGTCACCCACTTGTAGCTGACATCAATTCTTATTGTCTGCTACCTTAAAAATAAGTTGTAAATGACAACACTTACTGTTCCTGTAAGCCTGTTAATGGTGAAGGGAACCCAGTGGGTCCCTTCACTTATCTCAAGCACCTGCTGTTTATGGTGCAGCTGTGCCTCAAGCAAGATGATGTTGAAATGCATTATGGAGTTGTAATGCAGATAATAGCCCCATGAAATAAGTTTGAATATACTATGCAAATGATGTGTTGGTACTGTAAGTAATTTTTATTTGAGAGTGTTAATTCTCTCAATACATGCACAGTTAGAGAAAATGTTTCTTAAAATTATGCCAGGCATTGTCAGTGGAGTGCATTTTTAGTATGCAGTTTTCTCATGCTGGTGATGTTACTAAACACTGGGACTGTTTCTGCCTCTAGAATTCAAGGAAGCCTTTTCCCTATTTGACAAAGATGGTGATGGTACTATCACAACAAAAGAACTGGGAACTGTCATGAGGTCATTGGGTCAAAATCCAACAGAAGCAGAATTGCAGGATATGATCAACGAGGTAGATGCTGATGGTAAGTGTTGGGAAGGTAGTTATTAGCACTGTGATCATCTTTATGTATGACTACCACACCTGGGCTTGGACTGCATAGAGAAGATTCTGTGACATTGATCTCTTGAACCAATTTCAAAATACTCGATAGAATCTAAACTCAAAGGGGTGTCAGGTTTTTTTTGTTGCTCTGCGCACAGCAAAGATGCTAGCAGTATTAGTGAGAATCTAAAAAGGGGAATGAGCAGAGACAAAGTTACGCTGTTTGCCTTTAATATTGCATAGGTCACAGACTTCCTATTACTATCTGACTTGCCCTGACCTGCTGTTAACCTGCGTTTCCACCCAGCTTTTCTATACATGTTTCGTCAGCCCATGTTGGTCTTAATAGCTGTACTAATGTCTGTGGTTTTGTCTAAGGCCAAAAATGTGGTAAGAGTGGAACAGTGCTAAACTTCCAAGTATTGAAACCACAACAGGGAGAGACTGTGTAGTCTAACGGAGTGTATCAGATCACTAATAGATGGGGGGAAGGATTGCAGGCAAAAGCAGAAAAAGCATCCTGTATCAAGTCTATCAGAATTATTTTAAATGGATGCCAGAAAGGGTAACTGCACATTTAGTTTCTGAGACTCCAGGCAGGTTAGCAGTTATAAAATGGAAAAATGCTTTCCTGTGCTCAGTGATGTCAAGGCTTTGATCTTGTATGTTGGTTGTAATAGTGATTTTTCTTTCATATCTCTGTAAAAGAAGAGTGAAAGTATATTGGCAAGAGTATAGATTATCTGATTATCGGACTACATTAATTACAACTACTTTCCTAAAAGTGTAAGTTGACCTTAATTGCTAACTCTTGGATGCAGATACTGAAAAACTTTAGGGTTTGCAGTGCTACGTAGAGTTTGTGTATAGTGCCTTCTCTAGGCTGCAGTCCACAGTGCTGCACTGGTAGATTAAAAATGAAAGCAGACTGAGGACTTCAGATAAGCATGCCTGCCCATCAGTTTAAATTTGTTTTATGGCAGAATGCTTTGCTATTCTACATGTTCATTGAGGATTTTTCAAAGCTGAGTACAAGACCTGTATTCAGACTTAGCTGGTAGGTAAAGCTGGCCATGGTGATAAATAGCTGTGTATGTCTCAATCTGGAATCCCTAAGCTGCAAAGGTTTTCTTAAACTGCATTTATTTAGCTTCTTTGCTATACTTACCCAATGAGTTTGTATGTTTCCCTCAGCAATGGGTAGATCTTAGTTGCACAGTGAACTATTTAATGCATTTTTTTGGCATATGGGGCTGAATCCTGACTATACAAATCTAGTTTCTGCTGGTTTAAAGAACTTGTTTCTTCACCATACCACTTTTCTCATAGCTTTGAGCAGCCTGAAGTTTGAATCCTTACTTTAAATGAAGAACTTAATCTTCAGGGTGAGGCCTGGATGTTACCAGGCATTTTCAGTTTTGCACTGAAATACCTATAAGAACACCTACTGCTAAGCTTATCAAACATACCAGATGATTGCAGCTTTTCTCATGTCACTGGAATTTGGACATCCTTGTTGCCTGTTAAAATGGTGCATTACTTTTGTGGTGTACAACGTATGTTGATAAGGAAGTTGATTTTTTAACATGGAACAAGTATTTATGAGCAGCTTAGTGAAGTGTAACTTTTCTCAAGTGTTAGATATCCTGGATTTGTAGTGCCAGCTTTATAATACATTCCCTTTTGGAATCTCACACAGCAATTAGGGGATTCTAAAGAAACTAAATGATTAATTTTAGGGAGTGATTTGAAGTAAAGATAAGTCTTAGTATTGGTTAACCTTGGAGCATCAGACCAACGTTTTACTAGCAACTTGGGTGGCAGATGGTATGGCCTGACCCGGAGAGAAGGCAACGGTTGATTTTATTGTGCTGAAACGCTGCAGTGACAGCAGCTACTGCACATTGTAATAGCAAAAAGGCAGTGGTAGCAACTGAGGGAGAAGATCCAGTTCTTCTATAAGAATAGTTTACAGAGAATCTGTCAATCTTATCCCTGGCTAAATTAAATGCCAGATTTTTTTTTATAAAGAAAAGCATGGAAGTTTAATTTTTGGAAGTTTCTTTTCATTAAGGCAATGGCACTATCGACTTCCCTGAATTTTTAACCATGATGGCCAGAAAAATGAAGGACACGGACAGCGAGGAAGAAATCCGTGAGGCATTCCGAGTCTTTGACAAGGTATTAATAAAAGTACAAATATTCTTTAGAAGCAGTAATGATGTCCATTTCTTCCTCAGTGTTTTCTCCCTTCTTGTCAAGAAGGAAAAAAAGTCCTCTAGTAGAAGCAGAGGAATTGGAAACAGAACCAGGACTGTTGCAGACTGATTCTACCTGCTTTACACAGCAGGTCTAAGTTTTAGGCTCATCCATGAGGAAAACTTTCTGGCCTTTCCTTAGGAGCAGAGATTAGCAGAACTTGATGCTTGTGGGGTGCGTTTGGGGAGGTGGGGGGTGAAGGGGTGGGGGTTTTCTGTACCTTCTGACTTCAGGGGAATGGGGAAATGTTTGCATGGATGCACAACGTTTCGTACTTTATGGAAGCTTTTGAAGCTAAGATGTCATCAGTATTTAGGGGGACATGAAGTATTGCATGTTCTGTTTTCGAGATGTGGACTTTGAGGTTGCTTTCAGGAAAACTTAAGAGCTCAACTCCCTCCTTCTTTAAGGATACCTGGGCATACCTGATCAAGGTCAATTACTTCTAGAACAGGGGTTCCCCCCTTTGGATTGCTTGGGTATGACAGATGTTAAAAGAGAATTGTGTTGAGCAGTGGCTGGTGCAGCTGCTAAGCTGATGCATGTGCACGTGTGGACGCAGGCCTTATTACTTCTCCTTTTTATGGCAAAAAAGTGGCAGTCTCTAGTATTTCACTGGAAAATGTGCTAGAGGAAATGTTTGATTATTTCGTTAGTACTTCATCTACCCTGTGGGGTTATTTCTGCAGACTAGATTTGTGTTTAAAGCCACGGAGGTAGCTTGCTTACTGGTGATGGCCATATGAACTCCTGCTCTAAGCTAGTGTATTCTTCCTGTAGATGGAAGAGGACAATTTCTGATAAGGCTAGGGATGAGCTCTAGGTTTGGATATTACTAATGGGAACACTGACTTAGAAGTGTCATTCTTTTTTCTTTTTTCTTTTTCTTTTTTTTGCCACAAAGCTTTTTACAACTCCTTATGAGTAGAATTCAAATGCTTTCTTTGGAGTTTTGTTCTATATGATCTTATCCAAGAAGCCTAACGTAGCCACCTGCAGTCTGGTGATGGAGGTAGTATTACACAGAAGAGAAAGCTGACTTCATTCTTGCTGGTGGGGAAATTGGTCTTTTCTTTTTTTTTTGGCCTTGCTTAGGCAGCAGAGACTAAACAAAAAACATTTTGTTTCTGGGTTTATTTTTGAAAGCTCTTTAAAAGCATTAAAAATACCTTATCACAGCTACAAATCAGGCATGCAGGTTTTTTTACAGTACGATAATTGTATAGGCTATGGTGGCATGCATGCTTTGTAAGGCAATGGGACTAGTACGTACTGTAGGGTTATGCAGTGTACCAGGTCTGTGTGTTTGTGCCAAGTGCCATAATGCTAGTTCAGAAGCAGTTACTGGAAACCTAGATGTAGTTTCAGAGTTAATGTCAGGATTGTTGATCATGATCTTGTGCAACTCTTTCCTCACAGGATGGCAATGGCTATATCAGCGCAGCAGAACTACGTCATGTTATGACAAACTTAGGAGAAAAGCTAACAGATGAAGAAGTAGACGAAATGATCAGAGAAGCAGACATTGATGGGGATGGGCAAGTCAACTATGAAGGTAAAAAGATGCTTGTCTTGACTCAAAACCATTACTCAAATTGAGTGAAAGCCTGTTGCTTAGGGCATTAATTTCTAGTCCTTGAGACACCAGTTTATTTGGTTGTCTGCTTCTGTGGACAACAACCTAGATGCAGTGAAAGGGGCTTTTTTATGCCAAGTGTGTTTAAGAGATTTATCAGTTGAAGTACTCTGGAGACAATAAATCACAGTGGCTTTCTATCTTTTCAGAATTCGTACAGATGATGACTGCAAAGTGAAGAGACCTCCTTTACACCTTTTTTCCTCTAGAAGAATCAAATTGAATCTTTTACTTACCTCTTGCAAAAAAAATGTTCATTTATTCATTCTGTTTCTGTATAGCAAAACTGAATGTCAAAATACCTTCTGTCCACAAACTGCATGTAATGGTTGGTGGTCCTGTCCCCAAAAGATAAAGTTAAACATCAGTTTTACAATATAAATAATTGTACTACCTTGAAAATAAAAAAAAAGGAAGCACTTAGTGAACTCAAAAGTTCCATTTGCTAATGACTATTACACTGTTTGGGCTGGCCAGTTTTTCATGCATGCAGCTTGACAATTGAGCACAGTCAGACATTTGTATTAAAAGGAAAAAAACAACCTAAAAGATCCACTCTTTTGTTCAGCAGTGGATTCTAGTTCAATTTGTAGTATAAATTGTCATAGCTGGTTTACTTTAAAATTGGTTTATACCTCAGGATGGTATGCAGCAAAATGGTTGAAGGATGCAAAACTTAGAGAAAAATGCCCTAAAGGTTGAATGGTTCTCCTGTACGTAGCAGTGTGCTCCAAAAATACGATGATCTTAACTATGGATGGCATGTCTGTGTTAAAATACTGGTTTAACATTGTCTGCATTGCACTATAGTGAAACGGGTGTCGGGCTGTTACCGTTCACAAAATTTTTAAAAGAAACCTTCACCAAGGGAGCATCTTTGGACTCTCATATTTTTAAAACCTTCTGTACCATGACTTGGAGCTGGCGGAGTAGCCTGTGGACTTCAGCACAACTATCAACATCGCTGTTCAAGATACTACAATTTATGTCCATTCCAAGTTGTAAATGCTAGTCTTTTTTTCCAATAAAAGACCATTAACTTAAAGGTGGTGTTAAATGCTTTGTAAAGCTAAAATATATATATAATTGAGATGATAAACCAAAAAAGCAGTAGGAGGGAAGTGTTTCTATGAATGACTTGCTGCTAAATTATAATGCACATGTATGCAATAAGTTATCCCCTATCTTTTCAAGATGGCAAGAACTGACCTCCTGTAACCCAAGACCTTTGCTATAAATAAATGAACTTGTGCTTGCCTTTCATATTACGACAATGTTAATTTAGTTGGTCTCAAAGTCGTGTAATGCTGACTCGTCAACTATCAGCACAGAAGTAACACCTCATTTCACTAAAGTGGAGAGCTCTGAGCATGCATGTCAATACTGGGGAAACATGTATAGGTTGCTTATGATTTTTTTGACAGGTTATAGAAACTAGTTGGAGAATTTAAACAGCATGGACTTCATAGATATCTATGAATCTCAAACATGCCAAAAATGCATTTCTCTACCCACAGAAAGAAAACAAAAGGACAGTTCTTTTACAATATGTAAAAAAAAAAAAAAAAAAAAAAAAACCAAACCTAAGCCTTTTTGGAAAGTGGGGCTATTATGTCTTGATTATCTTAAACACTTGCATGAATTTTGTGGGGTGGAGAAGAGGACTAGGGTTAATTTAAAAACCATCTTGTTACTTCTGCTTTGCATGCACTAGCAGTGCTTAGTCATTCCAGGTCTCTGAGTAAGTGTTCTCTGATCCTTCAGCTTCCCCATGAATGAGTGGCAAAGCAGCCGTGTCCACTCTTCTTTGTTTGAAAGAAGAATGCTTTTTCTTTTTTTATTAAAAAAAATAGCAGAGCCTCCATGTGGAAGGCTCTTATGCTTGGGAGGGAGGGACTACAGCTTAATTACTTGACTGTAAGTTTGTTTCCAAATGTAACTGGAGTTGCAAACCTTAATTGCTTAATTGCCTTTGGTTTTGGAGAGTTGATACTCTCCTGAAAGAGATGTAAGTCTCCATTCATCCTGTCTAACTGAGGTGCCTGTGTTAAGACCTTGGTTGCTTGAAATGCAGCTTTGCTCAGTGGGGGTCAAGAGACACCTCCAGAAGGCAATTGAGACTATCTATCTGCCTTCAGTGATTATTTTATTTTATTTTTTCCTGGAGGGGTGGGGGGAGTTCTGGGTGACTAGGGACCCAGACACCTTAACCAAGTGCCTAAAAGTTAGATGGGCTGAATGTAGGCAATTGTTTAGATCTCTAGTTGTTGCAAAGGCTTTTTGCTATGGCTGTGTATGCTGTCAGCAAACTGGCCAGGGTGACGGGAATGTCTGACTACCATTAGAAAGTGGAGTCTTGCATGGCAGCTGCAAACTGCTACTTTGGTAGTGCTTGAGAAAGGCTGCAGTGATTCTGTAGACCAGCTTTTAAAGAGAACGTACTCAAGAGACAGGCAAGGTAGGAGCAATGGTTGCTGCTCTGAACTAATTCCTTCTTCTGCCTGAGTGTGCAGAGAGATCTTGTCTAGTAGGTAAATGCTTCTTACCATCTATCTGTCATTCACTCACGGTTGGTAGGGTAGTTCATTTAAGAACAGCTGCTTTTAGCTTATTCAGTGTGCTCTGTGCTTGCTAGCAAAGAGACCTCATTCCTGCAAGAGGTTCTTGGCTTGATTAGAAATTGTCTGGCAGTGTGCAGTGTTGGTATGCCCTGTAACTGAATCTGCCTGGAGGTATCTAATTATTAACTGACTTCAGTACCACATCAACCTCGAGTAAATGTATCCTCTGTACAGGACTTTAGCTCTGTTCCCTTCTGCATAGTGAATATCTAGAGACATGAAATGGTGTCATCAAGGACTTCCCCCCCCCCCCCCCCGCCGTGAGTGTGTGTGTGTGGCTTTGGCTTTTTCCAAATGTGAAAGTGTGGGCTGGATACACTTGGTGCATGGCTTTGAAACATGGGACTGGAAAGAACTTCCTGGGTCATCAGATCCAGTCCCCTGCTATTGCAGGCAACCGTGTCATATAATCCTTTTAATAAACCGATCAAGCTTAACCACCTGCTTGTAAGTGGCTTGTTTTCATGGAAGTTCTGTAACTCATGTTGCTCTCAACTGATGCAAGTAATATATGAAATATGAAGTTAATCAAAAGGTCCTCCAGCTTAGCTTTAGGTTTATCATTACACTTATTTAACTGACTTTCTCAAACCTGTTATTCTTTGCACAACACTCAGGAAAGTGTTGAATCTTTACACCCCCTTGCTATGAATAAGAGTTGGTGTGCTTGCTTATTTTTTTTAATGGAAAAGATGGATGTCTGGCTTGTTGAAATTTGTTAGATATGTTAATTGTCAAGGCAAGAAACAATTGAGTTACTTGTATTTGATACATAAATTTAAGGCTAGAGTATACATAACCATTTTTAAAATACATCAACTTGCAGTGTAGTTTTATATTTAATACTGAAATTGTACTGCTAAAGTTTAAACTGCTGTTAATCATATTCCTCTTCTGATCATAATGAAAAAATAAAGGGTAAGAAAATGCTTAACATAGATTATTCATTATCATGCTTATTTTATTAATAATTCAGGCACTGAAACGTCTCCAGGTATGGGGCATTCGTTTTGTCGGGTGGGGTGGGGCGAAGGCGGGGGGGTTTACTGATGTGGTGGAAGACTCATCCCCAGCCATTTGTCACATTTGTGCAGCTTCAGAAACACAGATGCTATCAAAAACTGATTGAGAAATTACCCTACAGCTTATTGATGCATTAAATGCACGTGTGGGTATGGGTCTGATCTGTGGGCAGCGTACAGTGCTACCGCTGCCGGCCCCTGCGCCCTGCCCAGGTGAGCGGGGATTGGGACGAGGCTGTGTCTTGGTCCCTGTATTGCAGCATGCGTGCGATGTGAATGCAGAGCCTTGTTCCCAAGTGACACCATCCTGTGCTAAAAGCACAGTCTTGGGGTTCAGAAATAACAGAGTTAATACAGCTTGCTTTTCCCCTACCATGAAACTAACTGGAACACTTGCCTTACTGTAATCCAGTTGGGGTTTGGGTTTTTTTTGTTTGGTGGGGGTTTTTGGTTCATTTTTAAAATGTAATGACTAAGTGAAATCTGACAGAAAGGACTGTGGCAGGACCACGGCATGTCTTCTGACCACAGACATCTGGCTGTCAAGTGAAGATAGGTGATGAAGGCTGATGCCATGTTTCTCCTGACTGACAGTTAGGGAAGCAAATGGTATACTTGCAAATAAAAGAGGTGGACCTCTAAAATCAGTAAGACAAACATGTACAAAGTTGTGTGGGGATTTTTACATAACAGCATTACAATTCCAAAATATTAAAGGTTTGGTTTTTTATCTTTTTTAATCCAAATACAAGATTTTCAAGTCATGAATTGGACGATGTATTGTGTATGGATCTGGAGTTCCTAAGATTCCTGATGTTATTTGCTATAGAAAATTTCTGTGAAGGCCCAATACTTTCTAGGAACACCTATCAGTGAGTATCCTAGGGAAGCATTCAGAGGATATTTGGAATAGTTGATAATTTGTTTTAAGTTTGATGTTAATAAATCCGGTTTGGAACTGAAGTGGCCAAGTATCCCAATAAATGGCAGAGCTGCCGATTAGGTAGACACTAAGAGAATCTCTTACAGTCCCATGGATGAGTAAGCACAGCTGATACCTGGCAATAAATGCGTGCTTGTGTTGCACTCCGTCCTGCTGGCGACAGCAACCAGGAGCAGAGCAGAGCAGCCTGTCGTGCTCTCCCCCCCGTAGCGCTGACAAGGACCCTCCTCTTCCCTCCCTGTGCAGTGCTTTGCTCTGCAGAGGCAAGAGCATGCTTCAGAGTGCAGCACAGCCCTTTCAGCCATCAAGCTACTAAACTCCAGGAGAAAAAAAAAAAAAAAAAACTTTTGATACAAAAAAAAAGGAGTGTATTGCAGCAGGGGGTTAAATTTCTCCCAGATCCCTGTGGACTCTGAGATGCTGAGTGACACCAGCACCATATAGCGATGTTACAGAAACAAAAGTTGAGAAGCAGGTCTCCCAGCATTGCCACCAGAGACTCTAATAAAGAAGCTGCAAGTTGCTCTTTCCAGCATCCCTGTAGGTGTTGGGCAAAGCTGGCTCTAGCTGACAGTGAGTACTGCAGCCTCGTATGTGGTGACTTCTTGTTCTGATCTTTCATAGAAGCTTCATTGACTGGGAAATCTTGTACAGATCTCCTCTGAAGAGCCACTTTCATTTCAGTTGCCTCAGAAGTCAGCATCTGCAGAAGTACTGAAAGAATTATTCATAGTGCAGCCTTTTCCTGGCAAAAACATCTCCTAAGATAATTAGAGGTTGAAGTACAATAGGAAAACTGGGCTAAACACCTAAAACTGAATCAAAATGTTTTCTGAATTTTTTTTTTATTTCTAGATCTCTAAATATGATGTATTTGAAAAACAGATTCTTGAACAAAAGTCCTACTTGCCCTGCCAGTTGCAGCATTTAAAATGAAAACAATATTTGAACAGGAACCAATTGGATCAACTAAGAAACCCATAAAAAGGCATTAAATAGCATTCCCCATTTTACTAGTTTGCAGTGGGGTTGGCAATAACAATGTTGACAGCGTAGTATTCTGAAAAAGGATATGGTGAACGAAATGGATAGGGTGAGAGCAAAAAGAATACCTGAGCATGGGACTGCTTTGTAGTCTTGTCTCACAGAGTATTTGTTGCCCATAAAGCTATAAATATTTGATTGTGAGCTCCCTGGGCATTAAGTTTTTCTAGCAGCCGTGCTGTCACTCAGTTTGTCCACTTTTCCTAACCCACCTCCATAGCACGGGGCGTGCTATGCTCTACATATACCTGAAAATATTCAACCTGAAAAAGTTAGTTGTAAGCCTACTGCAGTTCAGAACTTGCCAAACGTGCTCTGCTTATTCTGAGCTTTCTTTACAAATACATTAAACAGAATAATTTCCTCCAGACATTCTGGTAGGAGACAAAATATAACCATGATTTCAGATAGGTTTTTACTGAATCTCTTTTGTTAAGTAAAATATTTTAACCCAGAGTATTTAGCTCCCTAGGAATCTGTGTGCAACATCATCAAAACTAGTTTCTCAAGGATTTTGATACAAAATTTGGCGCATATTTTCTAATAACTTATTTGTTTCTTTAGATATTAATACAGTAAAAATTCCTACACACATACACCAGATGCCCTGACAATCAATCAGTGTGCATGATGCTGTCCACCCTGCATAGCTGAATTAAAGACAAGTAGATTCAATCAGTGAATCAAGTCAGTAAGTAAAACATCTTTTCACTACCAAAGAAGATACCTTGCTCTACAGCACAGTTACAAAAGCATAGCTGAAGTGTGACAATTGCCTTGCGGATTTATCTTCCATCAGATTAATTTGTAGAGGAAGGTAAGTAATCTCTTCACTAGCTTGGGTTATTATTCTTTTCTATATTAAACACTTGCACACACGGAAAATATTGTGGCAAAAGAATGGTCTTAGGGCTGCAAAACTAAGCACTCAATTTAAAAAATACCCGATTAAGTTTATCTATGAAACCCCAGTTTGGCCTATTGCAAATGTGATTGCAAAACATTGTACATCTCATACTATACTGCCCACAGCATCTTTGCATCAGTGTATTAAATATTTCATTGTGACTTTCTTTTTGAATGCATTATTCCATACCCTAGTCACTACCTACTACCCAGCTCTTGTTCCAAAGACAGAATTACTAGTTTTTTCAATTTTTCCTGTGGCACTTAAGTATCTAAGTGCTTCACAAATACTACTTTCTTTTTAGGACACACAGTGAAGTAAGGACATGGTTTATGCTCATCAAACAGAAGGAGCTGAGGTGCAGTCACTGAAGTCCAAAGCAGTATTTCTGAGAGCTCGATCTGAGACATTTTCGTCTGTCAGAATCGTAATCACGCTTTATGTGTGGTACAAAGAGACTTCATTGGTAACAGTGTCCTTCGTGTTTGAAAATCAGTCTAAGCCTCTGGGTCAGGCAGTTGTTGACCGATGTGCTTAGAGGAAGCGACTGCCTGTAGAGAGCTGAGTCCGAGTGGTCAACCCACCCCATGCAAGGACTCCACGCAGAGACCGCGTGCACTAGTTTTCCAGGGCAGCAATAGCCTGCCTCATCCCTTAGGTCAGCTTTTCTCTTCTTCCAGCCCCTGTATCACTCACTACACATTGCCTAATTTCTGCAACACAAGAAAAGAGATCAACTACACAGCATTTGTTTCATTGCACCATGCTGATCCATGCCCAGAGCAGCTCCCCTTATGCCAGGAAAGAGAAGGTGATGAAATAAACAGGGTGATTTCATGCTAGGACCACAAAATAGGGGAGTTGAAAGGGAAGTAGGGGAATAAAAGTGGCTAAGAAACCCAGTTCTGGCACTTCCTAATGTTGAGGAGTAACTTTGTGCTTTCACTGCTGTTTCAATCCTGTAATTTACTACTGCGAGAATGAAAACAGAACTACACTCCCAGCACAGGAAACTCCGTTGTGTGGCACCATGGTGACACCCTCGTGTTTCCCTGTCTCATGGTCCTTGCCCCTTTTTCATCTCTGCTGTCATGGGTTAACCCCAGTGGGCAGCTCAGCCCCATCAGCCGCTCGCTCGCTCCCCCCTGGGTGGCATAGGGAGAGAATTGCAAGGGTAAAAGTGCAAAAACTCATGGGTTGAGATAAGGACAGTTTAATTAGGAAAGCAAAAGCCATGTGTGCAAGCAAAGCAAAACAAGGAATTCATTCACCACTCCCCACCGGCAGGCCGGTGTTCAGCCATCCCCAGGACAGCAGGGCTCCATCACACATGATGGTTATTTGGGAAGACAAACACCGTAACTCAGAACATCCCTCCTTCTTTCTTCTTCCCCCAGATTTTATTGCTGAGCACGACATGATATGGTCTGGGATATCCCTTTGTTCAGTTGGGGTCAGCTGTCCCAGCCGTGTCCCCTCCCAGCTTCTTGTGCACCCCCAGCCTGCTCGCTGGTGGGGTGGGGTGAGAGGCAGAAAAGGCCTTGACTCTGTGTAAGCACTGCTCAGCAGTAACGAAAACATCCCTGTGTTATCAACACTGTTTGGGTCACAAATCCAAAACCCAGCACCATACGAGCTACTATGAGGAAAATGAACGCCAGCCCAAACCAGTACATCAGCCCAACTATTTCTCTCTCTGATCAGGGCTGCTGATGACAAATCTTCTTCCAGATCTCCATTCCCACAAGCACCCACCAACTTTTTTGTCCTAACCTGCTGATTTCTCACCAAGCAACTTTCTCCTCTGTGCTGCCTAAGACAGGGCGATCACTCAAGTCAGGGCGCAGAAGAAAGTCTTCCTGTGCTCTGCTTAGGGCCCACGCTGTAGATGTGGATGTGAGCCTCACTTGGCTTAGAATCATAGCATCATAGAATCGTTTAGGTCGGAAAAGACTTTTAAGATCATCAAGTCCAACCTTTAGCCTAGCACTGCCAAGTCCACCACTAAACCATAGTCCACCATATCTACATGTCTTTTAAACACCTCCAGGGATGGGGACTCAACCACGTCCCTGGGCAGCCTGATCCAGTGCCTGACTATCCTTTCAGTGAAGAAGTTTTTCCTAATATCCAATCTAAACCTCCCCTGGCACAACTTGAGGCCATTTCATCTTGTCCTATCGCTTGCTACTTGGGAGAAGAGACTGACCCCCACCTCACTACAGCCTCCTTTCAGGTAGTTGTAGAGAGCAATAAGGTCTCCCCTCAGTCCCCTTTTCTCCAAGCTAAACAACCCCAGCTCTCTCAGCCACTCCTCATAAGACTTGTGCTCTAGACCCTTCACCAGCTTCTGTTGCTTGCAGCAACAGAGACCTGTGGTTGTGAAAAAAAGATACAGAACAGGTTGCCCCCAGCTTCAAGCTGTGGGTACCTGGTCTGGGGGGAGGTAAGCTGTTGGAAGTCTACCTTGGCCATGAGTGTGGCTGTGAGGGTGCACTGCACTGCATCACTGCTTTCCTGAAATTCTTCGTCTCAGAAGAGTTACTACTTTTGAAGAACTGCACCATTCTCTCCCATATATATACACACATGTATCTTCTTGCATTCGAGAAGAGCTTTGCTGTCCACTTCTTCTGAGCAGAATCAGATTAGATGTAAGCTTAAGCAATCACTTCACCCACCACTGACATCCAGCAATCTTGAGCCTATAATGTGGCAGGTTTTTAAGGGATCATCTTTGCACATGGGTTGTTCCCAGCGGAGATCAATGCATCAAATTTAGTACTTGGAGCCACAGTGTGGTGCAGGATGTGTGTAAGTATGAGACAGTGAGGAAAGTGGAACCAGGGACAGACTCCCGAGACACTGGGATCCCTCCCAGCCCTCTTCTCCCTCCAACTCTCCTCTCCTTCTCTCTTCCCTTCTAACCTAATCTCCATCTCTTCTTAGGCTTCGTGAGCCACAATTTACCTATTCTACAAAGAGCACCTCACTGAACTTAATTCTGTTAATAGGCAGCTTTAGATTAGAAGATCAGTTACTATTTGCTAAACTACTGCACCAGTACCCCCACACAAAAAGTACAAGTAGGAAGCTCTCGATTGCAGAAGTACGCCTGCAGAAAAAGTCACATAAAGTTTGATTGCACTGGTATTAAATTATTATGGTAGTTTGAAGTTTTATGAAGCAATAGTTATAATAATGTCATTTTAGTACTCTGTACTTAGACACATTAGACCTGCTTCCATACAGTAGGTAGTTACTATCTGGGGAAAAATAACCTTCCTTCTCTGATGTGGCAAAAAGCTTCTTCATATCAAAGCTATTGCCATTAGTGAATACGTATAAATGAAAAAGTAAAATCTAATAAAATATATATAGCTAGGTACTTTTTTTCAGACTTTTGCAGTACACTGCTTACTATGAAATAATGGAGCATAGTTTAGCGCTTCTCATTTTAACAGGATAGGGAAGAATTCAGATTCTTATTCATAATTAATGCGCATCACATGCAAGTGACTTCACACTGCCACTCAAATGATGATATTACTTCGAGGATGAAGTATGAAACTAATCTGTTTGTGGATTGTTAATTACTAAAGCAATACTGAATCTCACATGCAGCTTTAGTTCCTAAACTATTACCCAGAGGTTATAGAATCTACTTGTATGGCAACATAGGTATTTTTAGTGATTTACAACTTGTAAGGCATTGTCTTGACCAAATTCCAGATTAAATTAATTTGAGCAGTTAATACAATAACAATTGGAATAGGCATTAAGGTCACAGGGCTGAATCGGTGAGAAAACGGAACCATTTTTTTTAGGACTATTGCTGGCTGCACACTGTTGACTGCTAGTTTTGGAATTTATTTCATCTCTTCAGTCTTACTCTGTTGGATTGGCAAAGTCTTTTTACATGCAGATTTTCTAATGAATTGAGTACACTTTCTTCTGAGTGAATAGGTAGCTGTTAAATATTTCAGTCTGGGATTTGACCCATTTTGCAAATTTATCACCTTACAGCAAATTTTATCCCAATTTTATGTTTCCAAATATGAAAACTCCATCACTCTTTTCAACGAAAACCAGCGAAAGCATCACTCTACGATCATCATGTCCTGTTCCTGCACTACCAGCTCGGTGCCCATGAACTCTGGCAATTAGGCAGGATTAGCTGAACAAGGCAGATCCATCATTAGCTCAGAATTCCTTTGATTCTGGAGATGTAGGTCAGACCAAGTTTTACACAATGAGGTTTTGTGGTTTCATTTAATTTTTTATTATACCCTCTATAAAAAAGAAAAAACGTTTAAAAGGAAAAAGGTGTTACTGGTATAAACAAAGGCAGGAAAGTCAGACTGATGGACTTAGGGAGGAATAAAAGATGAGTGTGTTTGGCAAAGCACTCACACAGAAGAGCTCTGCTAGGGATGATGAGAGATTTCTGCAAAGCCGGCTCTGGGAGAATCCCTGCAGAGAAGAGAGGCGAGTGGGGGCAGAAGTGTTTGAGGGAAGATCTAAAATAGATGAAAAAAAGGTGAAACATGCAAATGGCCTTGGGAATGCAACCTACTACAAATTATAGCAGCCTTGCTGCAGAAGCAAAGCCGCCATGGCCTGCATTAAGCTCCCAGACTCCCTGCACAGGTTAGAGGGGAAGAACCAATACACAGGAGAAGATTCAGGGAGTGCTCAGCAGGGACCTGTTTAATGTGGACATTGGAGAAAAAGTATGGAAAGGTGACAACCAGACTTGCTGCTGAGAAAGCTGTTCCCCTGTACAAGCTTTGTCTGCTGTCGTGCCCATTCCCACTTGTTTGGAAGGCAAGCAGCTGATGACCATGTGGTCACTGTCACCAGACATCGCTATGGTCAACCCTGGGATCCATGCCTCATACCCTGCCAGTCTCCAGGCTTTAACTACTTCATTCTGGGATGCTGAAAGGCATCTCCATTGCGAGAGAAGTCAGTGCTCTGAGCCTGTCGGCAGCAAGGGCTGCACCGGTAGGACCATCCATGATGGTCAAGCTGTCCTTTGTGATACAGGAGACAGGGGACAGCTGCTCTCCATCCCTGCACAGCTTCCCACCTTGCACAGAATGGGTGACCACCACTTGGTGCAGAGGAAAACAACATGCACAAGCAAGCGCGTCTCTCATCCCTTACTCTCCCCTGAGAGGGGAAAGCTCCATCCCAAATCTTTGCACCAGCACTGCTGGGTTCAGGATAGTGAAGTTGCCAGGGGACCTGAGGCTGGTGCCCAGGCCTGCGCACCCCAGCTTTCAGGAAACAGACTTGGGACCCTACTGCACAGATCCCAAGGGGGCAGGGGCTATATTAGATGCGAATGTTGAAGCCAAGGAGCTTACAGACATGTCCAAGAACTCAGAAAATGATTTTCAACACCATAGCCTTAGGCAGCAGCTGAGCAGGGGTTTAGGGGACTGTGACTTGGGAGGAGTGGGACACAATCCTTTTGGGTTTCCAGTTCCAGCAATGACTCTAGTGGTGGCTTCACTTTCTGCCTAGTCTTTAAAGCTGACCTTGTCTCCTGTGCTGCAGTCCATGTTACTAAGCTGGGTACTGGTTTTTTAGGGTGTTTTCTCTATCCAGTTATTGCCCACATGCAGTTCTCCTCAACTTTTACAATGTTAGCAGACTGTAGTTTAGGACTGAAGCCTTACACAGGACTAAGCTTGAATATGGATTATTTGATTGAAAACTGTCAGACGAGAGCTTTAAAGCATACCTGGAACAGTTGTGAATGGTTTAAAATACAGTATGGTATTTTCTAGGTCCCTTCTTTAGCCTCTAGGCCTAATTTTTTTTCATCACACCAGTTTTAAAACTAGTGAAAGAGAGACTACAGAGAAGGTATAACAGGTCCCAAATTAACACTTAGTGGCAAAATTAAATGTGAATGCTTTCCTCCTTTTGAACTGTTTAGTAAATGGTCTAGAAAAAGGAATATGGTGCAGAGCCATCCAGCCCAGGTTTATCAGTTCGGATGCAACCTGCAAGAAGTTAACAGAAGTTATTGCCAGCAAATGCCTGCTTGCCAGTCTGCAGAGGAGTGCTGCTTATAACTTTACCCTATGTAAGTACTTGTGGTTGCTGATTTCCCCTTCACAGGTGCTGCTGTGGCAGGGGACAGCGCTCAGTCTCCCAGCCTGGCGGTACTCCAGCTGCTAAACAGACGTCCTCATTTTCAGCGGACTGAGCACACGCAGCTCCAAAGTTTAAATACATGCCTCTGCAGACCACTCTGCATGCGAAGGCCAAGGCTCAGTGTGTCACAGCGGTGACTGTGGTCTGCTCGACCAGCAAGGGCTGTCGGCTGCCAGGCATCCTCGTTGTCACCCTTTGCAGGTGGCCAGGGCTCACTGCTGTGGCAGGCACACATGCCAGCCTGGCTGGGACTCGGGCTCGGGTACCCGCCAGGCGTCCACCACTTCCCAGGCAGGTTTTACAGCCCGTGCCGAGCGCTCTGCTGCTCCCGCCAGTGCTGGCGGTTGATGAACGCAGCTTAAACCAGCCGGGAGAGGCCCACACAATGCTTCGGCTGCTGGGGATTCCATCCTCAAAGTCTGCTCTGGCTGCTCCAGCTGCTCCACGGGGCCGGGCTGGAAAAAGGGATTTGCCGTTATTGTTGATATCATTATTGGAGCCAACAGGCTGGTGTGAACTCCCCGCTCGCTGCTTTTTGTCGCCCCTCACAAGGAAGTCAGCCATGGAGCTGGTTCCTTCCCGCCCAGCCGAAACCTCCCTGTGCCCACGGGAGCAGAGCGGCCGCCAGGCCGGATCCTGCGTGGCCAGCTGGGAGCCAACCTCAGCCCGGCACTTGCAGCTCGCTGGCACACGCCGCCCTGACAGCCTGGCCCAGGGAAATGTGATGGGACGTTTGCATGTCGGCAGGCTGGAGGGACTGGAGGAAACTGGTCTCAGCTCAGCAGCTCCGGGGATATAAACACAGGGAAGGAAACATCTTACAAATGGATGCGGGCTGTACGCAGCGATCTTCATTAAATGTTGGCAGCCAAACCCCCCAAAACTTTTGACAAATTCAGATTTAAACTTTGTCAGTGGCCTCTATCTTGTTAATCAAACGAAACACCCCCATTCCCCTCTCACCCCCAAACACAGTATGTTTGAAATTCAGATGCAGAGAGAAATTTCACACCTTTAAACCTCCCCACCCCCCCGTTGTTTATAGCATGCCAGACATGCTGTTCCTTTATTTTTCCTTTCTGGATCAATATGAACATCTTTAATACCTTTATGATTGGTCTCTACAAATATTATGAGGAAAACAAATACCAGAAAAGAAAGGTCATTTAAGTCAAGGGATAATTGTAGAAGGACAAATGGGTAGGAAGGGGCCCAGGGTAAACTTACATTGGAAATTAAAGGTTTCCTGGCATCAGAAGAGCGTAGCTCTGGAGCCACCATTCTGTAAGTAGCCATGGGAGAAAAAGAATTGGCTAATTTTTGCTCAAGCCTTACTAAAGGGAATAGACGATGTGATTGCCTAAATCTCCCAAAAGTCAACCCCAAGCCTATCTCCTGTCTTTATAATGGTACTTGCAGTGGGGCTAAATAGCCAGGACTCTTTTATTATAGTATATTTCAGGAAGAGTTTTACGGCAAAACTGGTGTTTTCCCACCATCCAGACAACCTCCCTGTTCCTTACTGAAAAGTTCCCTCATTTTTTAGTTTGCATTTTGCTGCAGTTTTTTAATATCGTTTAGCAATTACAGATCCTGCTCATTATGCCCACAGCAAACTAAGCAGAAGAGGAGCTTTCAATCAAATCCATTGAATTCTGGGTATCTTGTGCAGCTCCCTTGTTTTTTTTTCCAGTTAAAAACCTCTGAGTGTTTTGCAGCAATGCTATTAGTGAACTGCCTGCCTGCATATAAACAACATTACCACATTATTTCCATATGTCCAAATGATTAACTCAGCTTCTGCCTGTCTTCATTTTATCCTTTTTTACATAACTAACAAAGTTTCTTAAGTGTGTACTCAGGTCAATGAGCTCAAGAGCTAATGCTCAAAGAGGAAGACTTATTGGGAAATAATAAGAAGAGCTCAATAAGGATTTATGAGCCTCTTTCTGGTGAGGCTGAAGCCTGGTCTGAGGAAATAGTGACAGGTACATTATTACCATACGCCAAATATTTAATTTTTTGCTGGAACAAGTTTGATAGTGACAGTTGACTTCCCCCAGGGCAAGTGGCCTCTTATGAACATTATCTTCACTGTCAGCCTTGTTGGATATCTTGAAGGACAAGCTGATAACTAGTTGGGAGCTGGATAGTGAAGGGCTCACGCTCAGGATGAGCCCTGGGCCACGGGTAGGTGGGGTAAGGAAACCTGGTGTTACTGTATCTGTTACTGGGTAATTAGAAGATTTCAGTCTTCAGGGGTGCACAAACTCTGTTATCCGCCCAGCCATTCTCTGAATTATTCAAAACTCATTTAAAAAGATAAAGGAACGAAACATAATGTGTATGCACATAAATCATAGTGAGATCTTGCCAGTACCTGCTACGGTCAAGAATGAAACCCAGCTTCCATTACAATCTTTTTCTCATATGTTCCTAACTTAGAAAATAAAATAAAAATAGAAACAGCAACTTTGAAGCAAATGTATTTGGTTTGGTTGCTCTCCAAGATTAATATTTAGGGGAAGTTTGACTATCATCTTTTTGCCTTTACCCAAAAGTTTTTTTTTCCTTTAAAAAGAAAACAAACAAAGAAATTAAATGCAAAGTGTTCAAGTCGACAAATGCCAGGATATGCAAATGGGAAATTTCTAATCGCCTCATTGTCTGACACTGCATTTTGCATTTCTCTTGGTTAGGTTTAATATAAAGCTACATAAAATAATATCTGTAGTTTAACTCATACCTTGCAGACTATCCAGGGGGCCAGGTTTTCAAAGTCAGCAATAGCTCGGTTGAAAAGAGAACAGGAACTGCAAAATGGCGAATATTTTTGAAAAAAATCTGGCCTCTTTCTTAGGTAGTCAGGGCTTCCCCTGATGCATAGAGGAGGTATCACTCTCCCACCAGCTTGCCCCTCTGAGTAAAGTTGCTGAGATGACATTGATTGTGCAGCTTGAGTTTTAAAAATTTTCTACAGTGTACCATTTTGAAGTTGTGTATGTTTTCTCAATGTGATTAGGTAATATACAGTGCTATGCTGAAAAAAAGGGAATTGTGCACTCACAGAGAATAAAATGATCCATTAGAACAATAAGTGTATTAATGCAGAATTTCAATGAATATTTAGTATTACAAGAATGTCATTTTGAGTTACAGTTGACTTATACATGCAATCCCATTGACTTTAATTGAGGGAAAAATTTGCTATTTCTCTTTTCTTTAACAAATTGTTCATTAAATGGTTGTGAGTTCTCTACTGAACCATGTGGCACTTGAAAAGACCAGTTTCTTCATTGCTGGTTTATGATTTCTGCTGAAAGTCTCCATTAGAGTTGCAATTTTGCCTTATGTTAGCGAATATACTAATGGAATTACCCTCTTTGGGGCCACTTTTTACTTTGCAACAACAGTTTCCATGTTTTGTTTTAATTTTATTTCTGCTCCTTCAGGCCGGTTTTCTAATGAGTTTCTCTGTGTGAGGTGCAAGGGCTTAGGTATCTGGATGCTGCAGGCGATACAGGGCTATTCTGCAAATCCAGTGCTTACTTAGATGGTGTTAGAGGATGCGAGGTCATAGACCAAATGAATTTAACAAATTTACTGTGTAATAATCTCCTCACAGTGAAATGCATACAGCGTCTTGTTGCTATTAAGAAATTGGTTAATTAAAATAAGCAAAACAATTGGAATTGGGTGCTATAAAAGTGGTCATAACATCAAAGAAGGATCAGGGTCTGGGATTTGGCTCAGGTCCTGAAGATAGTTCACAAAGCTCTGTGGATAGTTTAGTAAATTCCTAGGCATCAACAGTATTTGTAGGCAACAAGGTTGGCAGCTTTAATGTCTGTACATATTTTATAATATGATAATACTGCAAAATCACTTTATATGGTTTGATCCTCGTGGCACTGATGATAATCCTTTCATTGATGGCTTGAGTGAGTGCAGACTTTTTAACCTGGTAAAATAGCGAGCGTGTTCACCAGTGTTTGGACCAGCTCTTACAAATACTATATCCCCTTGCCTATAATTTATGTTGACAGATGATGTGGACACTGAGTACTTGGAACTGCGCTGATGGGGTTGATACTACCAGATGCTTAGCGATCCTATGAGATGCTGAGAGATTTCTCGTGAAGTCAGCAAGAGGCAGAGTGTCAGCTCCAGGCTGGCTTGGGCAGTTGCAGAACACAAATTAGGTCCTATCTGCTTCTCTGCACTTTTGCTGAAAATGCTCGCTCTTGCATGCTGGCTAGTTATTGCTCTGCTTTATTATTGCTTATGACAAAGTAACAGAGTAATCAAAGTCAGTCTTTTTATAGTCATATCGGAGTAGTGATTTAGTGGCACATCATATTTTTCTGGGGGGGTTTTACAAAGCTTGTTTTAGTCATCTGGAATAGAAACACACAAAGCAGCACAGATCCAGTACCCAGTTAAAGATCGCTGGAACAAATATGCAACATTGTATATAACAGAGGTGGACAGTTTGTTTATTTGGAATAAAATACTGAAGAACTGCTCCAATTAGAGTGATGTTTGTCCAGAGCATCTTTGTTGGACTTGAAAAGAAAATACTGTGCTCTTCTTGCGGCTCTTTTCTGGGTTTTTCTTTCTCTCCTCACATTTCCTTAAGCTCCTGGCTTGCTTGCCTTCATGCAAGCCATGCAATATAAGAAAGGACCTACAAATTGGGCTGTTGTGTTTATTACCATACATCTGTATTCGAACAAAATAAAAGGCAGTGTTTGAAGGTAGACAGAGCCTGCTGACATCACCACGGAGGTCTTTCCGAGGGCCTGGAAACCCATCTAGTTTAGGGAGGAAAACAGGAGGATGCACACCTTTTTTCTGCACTCTTTATTCACACAGAAAACATCAGGGTTTGAGCTCTGTCTGTATCTGGCAATCATCTCCTTCGGGACATGAACACTGCGTGCAAGACCACAACAGGAAAAGATGGCATGCTCTTGAAACTGAAGACAGGTCTTTAAGAAGATAACAGTCCATGGAGACGCTGCCCTGCTGGCAGCCAGTCTGGTCCTTAGCACACAGGCTTGGTTCTCGGTGCCTCTTCCAGATTCCTCCTGCCTGCAGTGCTCGCGTCTGCTGCCAGTTTCCTGGCGTGCGGCTGTATGAGCTGTAGCTGCAGTGGAGGTCCTCGCTCTCTTTCTCAGTGTGGATTGTAGATTTCAGCCCTGCAGCAAGAGCAATCCTAGAAGTTTCCTGGGAGATGCACAAACTCAGAGGCTGGTAGCGTTTGTCAGGAGAGGGCCTGGGCCCGGGAGGTGCCCCACAGGTGCTTCATCCCTCAGGACCTGCCCATTCCCATGTAAATCATGGCAGAGTTCAGATTTAATTTTGTTTTCTTCACATAAATCTTACTCACATTTAAAGCTTATAGCTAACTACCTCTTTCTGCTATGCAGAATATGGGATGAACATAACATGTTCCCTAAAACATTGGATGATGTTCTGGAGGGCTGCAAAGACCCATGATCTGTACAAATAATAACTGTAAACCTCCTGAGACTCTTGGTAATATTTTAACCAGTCATTCTTCTTCAGGCTAGAGAAAAAAACCTGTCTCACCCTGTGTCTGCACACATAGCACTAGTATGATTCATCACGCTTCCCTTCTTTCTGAGAGGCTGCCTTCACAGCCGTTTGGTCCTCATATGTTCTTTCACAGAACTGAATTGGGCATCTTTTCAGAATCACAGAGCAAAATGTTCACACCATAATCACAAGATGGAAGAAGCTGGGGTTTTTTCAGGCACTTGGGCATATGCATTTGTTTCCTGCAACATATTTCCAGCTTCAGTGGTGGATATGGTACTCATAAAAGGGTTAATGACTTCTCTGCAGTTGCTAGGTAATGCTGTCTTGTCATTGGGACCACTTACTAGTTAGTGATAGGCTTTCTGATGATGCAATGCTTAAATAGTAATTGTGGAGTGCATTAAATTACCTTTTTATTTTTCTTGTTTCCTTTAGAAAGCTAGGAAATGAAACATAAAAGCCTGCAGCATTGTGATATTATGGCTGCATGGATAAATCAACCGAAAGCCAGAAAATACAGAAGCTGAACTTTAGTCTAAGGAGACATCTTCAGCTCTGAGAGACTGAGCTCTCTTGTTAATGTATTGTAATACAACTTTTGGTAGAAAGTACTGTTGCTTCATAGTTCTTGGGCCAATGTAGATTGAAATGATGGGTCCAAGTGATGGGTCACTACAACAATAAATACAGAAATTTCAAATGGGCTATATTGCAGTTAAAAATTCCTTTGCTCGCTTTCTTTTTTTTTTTTTTTTTCTTATTTCTGTTTAATTCAGCAATTAGAGCCACTCTTATAAAACAACAACCATTGTTTGGATTCGATTACTTTTGGACACAGACCAAACTGCTCGAACCCACATGCAGACTGAGGTGCAGCCAGAACCCATGCAGTCAGGTCAGTTCCAGAGGTGCATTCTTTGGATATCAGATCTGAAGTAATTGCTAATTTGTTCCTAGGTAACAGGAAAACACATTAAAGTGAATACAACCATTCAATAAACATTTCATTCTCATTTCTGTTCATTTCATTCAGCCAAGTGGTCCAACCCCAGATCCCTCCTTTCCTAGTCTGGGCAATACTGGAGGAGGGAGCTGAGACTCCGTGGGGTTTTACACCCTTAAAATCCTCAGAACCTGCAAGAACCCTTGAGCCTGGCTGTGACACATCCCACCTGTACTTGCCTTCTCAGACTCCTGGGACCCTCTCCTCCAAACCCCCTGCCCATCCCCAGCTTCGTGTGGGCCAGAGGTGCTTTGCTGACGCCTGCCCTAAGGTTGCACAGCCCCAAACAAGGTTGCTTTAAAGTGAGCACAGCACAGGCTCAGCAAGTGGTCCCAGATCAGCATGGCAATGCCTTCTTTCACGTGGCCTTTTTCTTTTTCTCCATGAACATCTCAGACCGTGAAATAGCATTGGGAGTCTGGGGACTTGAGGCGATTACAAAGTGTCTGACTATCTTTTCATGCAAGCAGGGCAAATCCACTTGTGGATGCCATCCCCGAGGCAGGATCTTACCCTAGATTAGAAAGCAATCACAAAATGGAGAAGTGGGCATTTATATAGTTGGCACCATACAAATGGTGAGAGAAAGTTATGGATAAACACCAGGTTCTTTTTTAAATCTCTTTGTGTGATCATTTATGAACCTTTTGGCGACTAGGAGAAACTGCACGCTCACTCAAACCTATATAATTGTGCTGAGCTCAGCTGATGTGCCTGGATGTTGCTGAGAGTAGCTGTCTTAACCAGCAACAGCGGCTACCCAGCATCTTTGTGCTTCCCATTTGTTAAATTAGAAGGTCCTATTTCAGGCTTTCCCTTACGTATACTCCTACAGTGCCGTGTTCAGTGGACACATGAAAGGAGACCAATTGCTCTCTGAGATGTATGTGGGGTACAGTGCCAGGAGAGAACAAGAAGTCTGCAGGCTTCAGCACCCAGCTTTTTTATGCTGTCGACAAAACTAGTAAGAATAAAATATGCAGGCTGAAAGGAAAAGGGAAATAATTGTATCCTTACGAGAGCCCTTCTCTGTGTTTTGGGACATGCAGCCGTAATAATGGTGGACACTGCATAGAAAACAATACACAGGATGAGATCGTTCTTGTAGTCAGGTTCAGTCCAGGCATTATTTACCAGAACCACAATGTACAGAGATCGTTTGCAGGGCAAGTCTCTCCTACAACAGATCATTCAAATGCTTGTGGCAAGTACAGTGACTGCTGATATGAAAATGCAGTAGTAGGAAAAGAACTGACTACAGATTGTGAACCACTTTAGACAGATAGATTTTATTACACTAAGTTGAGTTTTAGCCTGTATGTAGGTAGCTATACTATAATAAGGATGGTGAAGTATCACCATAGCTGTGAATGGCATCACCAGTCACATTTGATTCCATTTGACTAGATAGGAGATTTCATTCTACTTACTCATTTGTCTCATCTTGAAAAACATAATCCCCTTATACAAATACCTGATACATAATGCATCATCCCGGCCAAGGGAGCATGCACTGTTTTGAAGTCGCCCCATTTTGCACTCGTGTTTCTGCCCACACAGAGCAAGTGGCTGGTAAATGCCTGTTGCAGTGCTGAACAGCATCCGTGGGTACCGCATCCATCCCGGAGGCCTGACAGCCACGTGTGTGAGGTGAAGTCTGGTTTACTGATTTGGTCATTTCTCCATTTCTGAACCCATCATTAACAGCAGTGCCGTGTCTAATGCATGGGAAGCGTTTGAGAGAGTTACAGAAACACTGAACGCATTAAGGGAAGAAGGTTTAGCCCCACAAATCAAGGCTTTCAGAGATCATCCCAGGATCTCCCATTGTCTTCCGCTCAAGTAACAAATTCACAACAAAGACTGATGAGGATGGTAAGAGATTGCACTACATTACTACTGAAACTGAACTATCACTTTGATACTCTTCAAAAATACTTTTCCCTCTAAGGATCAGTGCTCTCCGCAAACATCAGTTACGCTAACGTACACTTACAATCGTGCTGACTGAGCTCCCTGCCTGCAATGCCAGCAATCACTACTACCCCTGCCTTCCAGAGAAAGACATGGCATGCCACCAGTCTGCCTGTCCTCTTCCAAGTATAAATCTTGGCAAAAAGTGTGGCCCAAAACTATTCACCTGGTCTGTGATGCATCTAACCCCAGATAACTACAGTCACCTGAGTATCAGCTGAAGCAGTCCTGGTGGTGCTGCTTGCAGGGACTTGTGTGCAGCTCCTGCATTTGGGTCTCCACAAGTAAGCAGTGTTTCCTCTTCAGGTTCCTTTGGCTTGGGAGAGGCAGAACTTCGTCCTCATTCACTGGCTTTGCTGGAACAGAGTCAGTCTTTGCTTTCACTAGCACAAGAAGTACATAAATCAAAACCAAACAGTGGAATTAACATGTATTTCCCAGTCTCCATTTCCTAAGTGTATCTGAGCTTAGGTCAGCATCTATCCAAGATCTTTCTCCACACTTTGTGGCTTCTGCATGGATCCACGAATCTTCCCCCTTGCAATCATTTCCTTTGACCATGGCTTATTCTGCAAATGACAAGGTCTTAGCTAATACAAAAGCCTTCTCCAAAGCTTTCTTTTTCTCCTTACATGCACCCTGCCAGGTTAATGGTAGCACCAACATCTGGCTTCTGTGTTCAGCTACTGGCAGTTTCTGACCTCTGCTGTGGTCAAAATATCTGCCCGGTTTTACCGCCCAGCCAGTGGTGTGGGTGTGCATGGCAGCCGTGCGGGGAGCTGGGGGACCTGTGCCCCTACACACGCACGCGAGTCAGAGACATGCGTGGTTCTGGGCAGAAATGGGAGACCAGGGGCTCGTGGGAAGCTCTGCTCCATCTTCCTTCACCTAGCACTGTCCAGGCCTGCTTCTAGACTGGGGATGTGTGTTTTGTCCTCCTCCCTGTTCAGCAATGGTTCCCTTCACCAAAACCCTCTTACGGTAGCTTTGTCTGCAGGATTGGGCTCCTGACAAGTTATTTCTATTCCATACATGCGCTGGGGCATTCTCATCAAATGGCTGCAAAGGTTTGTTTCTGCCTCTCCCCTCCTCAGTAAATCTGCAATTTGGGAAGCAGATTTCATTTTGCTGATTCTGTCCGACTGTTTATTGTGCTGGATTTCTAAGGCACTTATGCTTGGCTCGGTGATTCCTCAGAAAGGGAATGGTGCCTATTGTAGTTAACCCTGTAAAATGTCTAATGAATAATTAAATAGCATGTTGTCTGTAATTCAGCTTTGTCAGTTTGGTCAGTCAATTGCTGGTTGCTGCTCCTATCAGACAAAAACCCTGCTGTGAAGCTTGTTTAAAATTCAGCATTTGCTAATTAGCATTGTTCTGAATGTAATTCTAAGTGCCACTTCTTCAGGCAATTCAAGAGAGCAATGTAGAACTTCAGTGTCTCTATGGAGACCATCTATAATTTAAAAGACAGAAACAACAATTTAATGCCTTGTAATACTTAAAAAAATCACCAGTAGCTCTTTCCAAAATACCCCCAAAATACAAATAGAAAAAGCATTGTGCCCTACTAGTATACAAAGCCAATTTGTTGAAGATCACTGAATTGTGATAGAGATGATTCAGTGAAACTAGTTGAGGGCTAAGTTAAAACACCAGGATTAGTCTCAGGGGTTTAAATTAAATACTGAATAAATATTTAAAATGCAAAAGATCAAATCGTTAGGCACATGTGCCAGCTGTAGGAAGGTAAAAGCATTTTGTTGGATTTATGCACAGAAAGACCAAGAAATGAATTCAACAGCCCTGCTAACCATCTGGCTCTCAGGACCGTAAGCCATGGCTGGTCTTGATTTCCAGGGCAGAAGCGAAGAGGGTTTGATCACCCACACCAGGCATCTTGCCTCCAGCAACGCCTTATATCCAGCGCTTCAGAGAAAAACAACATTGGGCATGACAGAAAGACAGGGTCTCCTGTAAATAACCAGCAACCACACAGGCGAGCTCTGATGAATGAGTAATGCGAAATGTAGGTACAAAGCTGTGCCTCCTCCTGTACAGAAGTATTACAGCTGATCAAAACCCAGTGCTGAAGCTGGTGGTGCTGCAGCACGTTGGGGAGAGGAGAACTGACTCCCTGCAGCAGGGCGCTGGGATAAACACGCTCCTGGGGCTCTTCAGGCTTGCAGACAGCTCACCAATGCCTTGGAAACTCAAAAATCATGGAGAGAGAAGAGTGCTGGGTATGACGTGGGGAAAATATGCAGACAGCAGAAGCCATGTTCCCTGCAGCTGAGGAGCAGAGTAAAGGTGAAGGCTGATGGGGTAGCAGAGAAGGTCCCAGCAGCTGTGAAAGAGCCCCGTCCTGGTCCAGACCTACACTTTGCACCTGGCAGCTTTGGAGAGCTTCCTGGTCTGGTGGCATGTCACAAAAACAACAGGGAGGGCGGGAAAGGGAAACCAGGAAAGGAGGAAGAGACAGGAGAGGGACTGGGTGGGGAGGGTGGGGAGCACAGCCCTTCTCCAAGCTGGGTCTCAGGCACCAGATGTGAGAGGGGATAAGCCTCATCCCACGATGGATGGGGAAAACACAGCACCTCGCAAGGCCCAGCACTGTACCAGGCAGGCTTGGGGAAAAAGTGCTGTGTGCCCTGAATTTTGCAGGTAAAGGGGAACACAACGAGTACAAATCTCACCATGCAACCTGCAGGAAGAAGTAGGATAAAAGGTAGGCTACTCTGCCTGAAAAGAGTAAGCAGAAGCTAAAGAAAACTTCTAAAACTGAGGTCTTTACTGCTTAAATTTCTCTATACCTTTTCCAAGGTTGCCTTGCAGTTGAGAGCTTCTGCTCTCCTAGTGTGAAACATCCTAAAATAAATAACGCTATCTTCTCCAATGGTGCATTATAATAAGAGTAGGAGTTTTTAAAAAGCCAAGCAGAAATGTGTGGTCTAATTTCTAGCTGAGTTGATCAGAGATCAGTTTTCTTACATCCTTAAAGGTATTTTAATATAGTAGGGTTTCTTATTATACCTTGTTACATCACAGGAAATATTTACTACTCAAAATTGTTAAGGAATACATTTTCCCATATTCATTGTCTTATTTCCTTTGCCCCTTCAGCAATAATGTTCATTAGTGTTGTAAAAATAGACATTTAATGAGATGTTTACTTCATTTAATTAAGGTCTAATATTTTCTGCCTGGAGTACAATATCTACTTAGTGCTTTTTTTCTACATTAGATACACATTAACTACATAACTGGATATTAACAGTGAACAGGGATTTTGTTCTTTAATACCAACAATTCTGTTTTTTTCCTTATTATTCACTCACTGTTCCAGCTGATGTCAGTGGAAGGACACATATAGGAAAAGCACGATCAGACAACTCAATACACTTCATATTTCATGTGCACCAGTATTTTTGTTGAAGAAACAAATGCTTTTTGCACACCAGCTTTAGTTTTCAAGTGGCTTATGTGATTTCTTGTCTTGCAACATCTTCATTTGGAGAACTAGGGTATATGCAGCCATGGGATGAAAGAAATGCTTTGGTCATGGCCAAAGTCCTACTTGGCATATGATTAGGGATGGCTCACTCTGCTGTTGCCCTTGCCAGCTCGATGCTCAGCTCACTTGCTTTTGTCTCCTTTTTCCCCTTTATTTTCTTGCTGCCCCAATATGCACTCTTGCTATATGTGACTGGTTATCAGAGCTTTCAGCAGTCATCTTGAAACACTGTCTTCGCAGAAGCCACCAGCACGCACTGAAATCCCGCTCCTTCCAGGTGGTAGGGTGCTGGTCCAACCAACGAGGTGTGTACGCTACAACTGTTAAGTGTTTGCAAGAGCGTACATAGGGTGTAGTTCTGCAATCAATGTCCCTCCACTGCAGCAAAGGTTAAACCAATGGTCCATGGCTGCAAAACCATAGGTTTGAGTCTTGCATCACAACTGTGAGTTAAAGAGCGGGAATAACTGGAAGCGCCATACCTCTTTCTCCATACAAAACAAGCATGCGTATTGGGGCATGGCCGGTCACGCCAAGCCAAACAGCAGTAGAGTTGGATCAAGCCAGCTGGATTTTGGCAAGAGCCTTACCCCCACATGTCAGTCTTTCTTAATTAGCCAACATTTAGCCTGAAATTATGCCTCATCAACACAGCCGTATTCCTGTTGAACTTTTTTCTTTTCTGGTGGATCAACATTACTTGACTGAAAAAAAAAAAGGCAGAGAAATATCCCATCAAAAAAGATACCTCCTTCCACCCCCAGCTCCAGCAAGGGAGTGTTTCATGGATCAATGCAGCTGGAATCAGCTGGAATTTGTACCACAAAGCCATCCTGCCTGGAGCCGAAGAAGCCCCACCTCTCTCATCAGACCTACGTCCATTTTGAAAACAAAAAATTAGGTTCCCCCTTCATTCTGTTTACTTTTCCTTCTCTCTGCTGGTGTAAATAGATACAGAACATATCTTAAGAGTCTGTGTCTTCTGACCCACTGGATTGCACTTCAGATATCTGCTTCAGACCTCTCTTTTAATATCATGTCTCTTCCACTTCAGACTAGGTCAGCTATTATTGTGTTAAGAATATTAGAAGTGTTTTTAAAAATTGAGTAAATTAAACCTACCATTTCTTATGTGTCTCTTCTTCCTTTCCAATGAGATTGTTTGGGCAATACATCATAAAAACCACCTTGCTACAGTGATGTATGGCACTAATCTATCATGTGAGCACTATCTTTTTCGTGATATATTAGAACAATGCATCATTAAAACATCATTGATGTAGATATATATTACTCAGCTACCGACTGGCTAGCAACAATATATATGTGGGGACTTAGATAGGTTTAATGTATTAAATCAAAAGTGCATGGATTTGAATCTAAAATAATAATAGTCGAATGCTGTTAAAAATGGTGTGAAGTCGTATATTAATAGGTATAATGAGAGCCTCCGCAAGACATTTCAATTAAAAAAAAAAAATGCTGTTTTAATGAAATGGTGGAAGCTGCCCTTCTGCCACCCACATTGTTCTTCTGTTCCAGAATGGGCCAGAAAGGAAAGAAAAAGGCAGAATGAAAAGATATAGGGCAATAGTCCAAAGGCATCACTGCCTCCCACGGCTTTGATGGGAAATAGGAAAAATAATAAAAGCAAGTGAAAATTTAAATGGAGAAAAGCAGTACCATTCTTTTAGGATTTGCTGACAGCTTTGGGTCTTTTTAATATCCCTGTCTTTGAAGTTAAAACAGGGTCTCTGATCTTTAATAAACTGAAGTGAAGTGGACCATGGGTGTGGGCACTAATAAAAAGAATGAAAGGGAAGCATGACTGTATGGGATTCATTAGTTTCTAGCAAATTATGTGGCTTTGTCCTGGAGCATTTATTAAATTTCGTGTCTTTTTCTAGAATTACATCCTTTGCCCAAATTAAAATATGGGGTCACATCTGTTGAGGAAAAAAAGTGTTGACAGAGCCCTTCATGGACTGTTTCCACTTGTGCCAGAACATAAGATGCACCTGCAGTTCCTGGATGTTGTCAGCTCTTCCTGACCCCCCATCTTTTGGGAATATTCAGCAAATACTCAGGGGGTCGGGGAGAGGCTGTTGCCTTCTTCTATATGGGTCCTTTTTGCCTCCAAGTGCAAGCTAAAGGCAGAAGCTGTGTTACAAATCTCTGCCTGCTCTGGTTCCTTTGGGGGGAATGTTTTTTGTTTTGTAGGGATTCTCAATGACCTGAAAGCTAACTTTTTTTTTAATCACTTGGCCTTCATTTTACATTGTAAGAACACTCTACCTGGTTAATAATTTCATCTCATAACCCACCTTTGAACCACAGAAAAATTAACTAACTTTTCAGAAGCTTATTACAGCAAAGCATAACAACTGTTTTATCCAAGCTCAAGGATCATATTGGTGTCAGAGCTGGAATTGTGGTCAGTAGGCTTCTTCTATGTTTTCCTAGTCTTTAAACCATATTTACCTTCCAGAACTTCCAGCAGTCCTTCATATTTGTTAAGCATTTTTTATCAGTCTGATTTCTTATATTACCACGTTCCTAGCTTAACCAAACTTTCAGGCCCACTATCACAGCACAGCAGATTCAGCTCAGTAATATACAATATAAATCACTTATTCCCAATCTGTCTTTATTCCTAAAGAGCAAAAAGTGGATGATTATCCCACAAAGAAGCATTCTGTGGACAGGGTTTGGAAAGGATAATCCAAACTCCAGAGTAATCTCTAAGGTGCAGATGTACCCTGGTCTGCAAAATTAGAAAGCTACCTACTAATATTAAACTGAAATCAGGATATGTCGTGGGTCAGTGATGAAACTGCAAATTGTTCGGCTATATTAACAGAAGGAGAGAGACATGAGAGTGGGGAGCAGCAGGTTCAGCAGCCCGGGGAAACCACTTGGTAGCATTTTGTCACGATGGGGGAGGGACGGAGTGTGTTTCTGACACCCAAGGAATCATTTTCCACACAAAGACCTTTCCCTGTGTACAGCCTTGAGTACATCCTGCACTCCATCAAGGCATTCAGCATTGCCAGGCATTGGGTCATCACATGCCCTATGACTTCCAATAATTAATTTCCCTTTCCACTGAAAGAATATGTTACATCAATGAATATCATTGACACAGTGAGGTGGCAGCGAATGTCCTGGTTCTGCTGTTAGTGATGCAATGTAGGACACAGACAGAAAATAAACTGCCTAGTAGTGTAAAGGTATTGGCTAGGAACATGATGTGGATGTAAAAATTCAGTAGTACAGGGTACCGCAAACTCATCTGTTCTTTTTACAGTTCGGGCCATATTTTTTCTTGTGGCTTTCAGCAAGTCCCTCAGGTTTTCTGAGCCCAGTCCGTAAAATCAGCCTTGCAGTCTTTTGTCATTTCCCACATAAGGGAGCATTAAAGATTGATTCATTCTGGTTTGAAAATTGCTGTGAAGATGAAAACTGCAGTATAAATTCTGTCTATTGTTCCAGCGGCCTCCTGATTTCAAAAGCTGCCAGGGTTAAAATGGTAGGAGACTGATTTAAGTGGAAATCAAGACACAGTGTGGCTGATGCAGGAGTCAGACAGAACATGTTCACCAGCAGCAGCCTGAGCGGGAACGATGCATGGAGAGATGATACATAAAGCTCTTCACCACCATAAAGGTGCACATAAAAAAATCTCATTACTGCCTTTTGCACTCTCTAGCCACTGTTCCTACAACTCTATTGGGCTCTGGCAGTAGTGAGAAACATGTTAATGAAACAGAACAGCATCTGGACCATCTGGGAAGGATATTGTGTCAGGTTGTATGATGAGATACACAGACATCCTTTGGAGTTTGCCAAGAGTGAGACAATAATATGCACGCTTAGAATAAAACCCCTGCCTTTGCAAGCAGATAGCAAAACATCAGAGTGGAAAAGAGGTGGGAAGAGAAGCTCACACTGTGACACACAGTGGCTCTGTCAGAGTGCATGAAAGGAGCTGGTAAATGCTCCGTCAATGCCTTTCATAAAACCTGTCAAGGTAAGAAAAGAGGCGAATACTGAAGCGACGGATACCAGCGTGCCTGCCTCGGTTAGAGCCAGAGCACAAACCCATGAACCAACGCCACAATGACGGCGCAGCTGCTTGTTGCTGTGGACAGGAAAGCCAGTGCAGGAAGGAGTCCAGAAACTTTCACTCAGATTTTCTCTTTAAGAAATGGAACAGCAAAATTAACAGGGTTAATTAATAACCTTGAAAATTCATCATTAATTAAAAACCAGCGCTGACTCATTGAAGTCCAGGCATATTGGGCACTCACAGTGTGGATGATGATGCTTGAGACGGAGTCCTAATCTCACCTAATTGAACTCACTGTGGATCTGGGCAGCCTCCACGGCAGCACTGAAATGGGCTTGGGAACAGGAAGGGCTCCAAGTGGTGTGCTCGCCACCGTTGCCTGTAAGAGGGCAGAAAGCCACTGGGAGAGCTGGGGCAGCCTGAAAACAGGAGCTGCACTTGGGAGCTGACCTGAAACCCAGTGAAATCTGGGGAAAGAGCCCCATAGATAAAGCAAAAGATGCTCTAACTCGTGTGTTACAGTGTTATTACCATCACTTCTCTGCATCATGGCTGTGTCTGTTGAGGTAACCCGTGGCAGGACCCATTGCTCTAGGTGTCACACATACCTGTGATGCCAGCCTGGCCCCACAGCTCAGGGCTGGACTCAGCCCTATTCAAAGCAGCCTGGGTCTCTGTCAGCCCTGAGGCCCAGAATAAGATGGAAACAACATATAAGCATGTGGAAAAATGCCATCAATGCCATCCAAAAGGTGAGAAGCTGCAAATGATTCAGTACATTACTTTGCAGTTTCCTGGTGAGTCCAGGCTGCTGTGCAACGGCACGGTGTATGGGAGCAGCCTTCCCGGCATACACGGGAGCAAAGTGGCACAGGACAGTCTTGTAACAGACCAAGGTGCCACTGCACTCCCTGCAATAGCCCTTTCCCTCCACACATTTAGAGGACCAATAATAATTAATTAAAACATTGCCCTTCTACAGTGCCTTTCAGTCATGGCATTTTATAAGCATTACAAAACAAAGCTTTCCAACCCCGCTGGGAGGTAAGAGTGATTGCTATCCATGTTTTATGGTTGGATAAGCAAAGGCCTGGGGAGATGAAAGGCTGGGTGCTCCCAGCCTTGCCCAAGTGGGCAAGGGGAGAGGCAGTGGCCAGGAAACCTCCCCTTTTGTCTTGCGTTGCCTTTCCCAGCCCAGCTGCCCTCCCAGGAAAGACCCCAGCAGCTCTGGGGTATCTGCCTGTCATCGTGACACAAGGGCTTCCCTGGAGGGATGGGACTGTGTGTCCCATCATACACGTGCCAGCAGCAAAGGGACCACTCACTGGGACAGAGAAAACAGCACATGTCAACTGACAGACAATTTGCTCGACACCAGCAGGGAATTTTTTGTGGCTGAGGACTGGTACCCAGGAGTCTCAGTGCCATCTTCTCCCCTGCCATCAAAATTGCGTGACCTGGGGACAGCTGAAATGAAGAGTCTGTAAGTGAGGGGGCCACCCTTTTAACATCTGAAAAAAGGGAGACGATCAGGGTCGAGACATTGGAATGACTGCTCATAACCAAGCTGTCTTATTAGATTGCTAGCTCCAGTTTTGGGCCCAGATGTTGTAGCATATAAAAGCTGACATAAATTTATCACAGAAAAGCTGCCTTTGGGCACTCTAGTGTCCATCGTCAGCAGTGCACACAGTCATTTAATGTTTCCTCTGGGCTTCCAGGGTAAACACTGCTTTTATGTAACATACCTACGCACATGCACATATGTGCAGGAGGATTTGGGAACAGTTTCGCTGAATTCTGTGTGGAGAAATTAGTTTACCTGAATGCCATGTTGAATTTCATTCCACTCATATCACTGCACATCTGGCACAGCTGTGGCCTTCTCTGGCAGACCGACAGCCTGTGCCTCCTGCAGCAGCTACGTGGAAAAGGCCTTCTGTTTGCACTGCTGCCTTCTGCAGCCCTCTCCCTCCCCTAACAGGCTTTAGATGATATAATATGTACCACTGTTTCACTTGCTCCTGCTTTTCCATCCAGCAAGATACATGATCATGAAGGCTCACTTTGCCTTCCTCTGAGCACAGCCTCCTCCATGTGTAGTGAAGATAAATATTCAGGCAAGCCAGTCATTTGAAAAAACATCTAGGCAAGCATTCACAGTATTTTAAAAACTCCCTGCCCGACGCTGTAGTGGCAATTGCCACAGAAAAGCCTATAAACAAAATAAACAAATATAATACCATTGAGAATCAGGAGAAGAAAGCAATAGTAATGCTTGCTATTCTGCAACCACTTCAAAATCCAAAACAAACCAACCAAAATTGTTTTCCCAGTTATCTATTCATCCTTTTCCCTAGGTCTTTTCCATAAGGTACTTAGTGGAAATGAAAACAATACTTTTATATAGATAAATCCATAGCATTGAAAAGAGACTGATCTCTTTTCTCTAGGTGCTCAAACGCTGCACCAGTCTATATGGTGTTTGAAAACCATGTGGGAAGGAGATCATTCTCTCTTAAATTCAATGGGCTTTTAGAATCACATTTATTCACTTCTATGGAGTTTTTCCATATGGGATTTCAGAGCCTTTTATTCAAGAAGGTGCCCCCTTTTCTCCTCTCCTCTCCCTCCTTTGTGCTTGTTCTTTCACCAGCACAAAGCTGAAGTGAACAATAGGACACTCGGCTTTACGTCCTGCAACATCCAGGACTCTGAAGAACAAAGAACGAATACAGTGCCGAGGGGCTACAGATAGCAAGTTCGGTGCGATGGGTAACTCCGGTTCTGGTGGAACATTCTGGTGCTGGTGGAAGACGGTTTATTTTAGGAGCCAAAGAGAACACGTACAGAAAGCTGGTTCTGATGTGGGCTGGCTATAAAATCCCAATTGAGTCACTCTGCCTCCCCAAGCTGCATTTTCTACAGCTGTAAAATGGGGTTTTGGCCCAGAAGCCTGGGCAATGGTTTTATAAGGCATTATAAAGGACTGCGAGGAAGATGATAAACAAATAACTTCGCTTTTTTCATGTGGGAGGGCAGGAGCAAAGACAGAAGGGAAAAAAGCAAATACACTGAGTGGGAGTGTGGGGACAGGAGTTGGGACAATTTTTTAATTTGGTTTCCATGTCATTCTGGTAAACAACTTACAGCTGGGTGAATCTGCTTTTTGATCACTCTCTGCCTGATGAGTGCTTCCTCACGCTGGGGCCCCAGCCCCTGCTACTTGCCGGAGGCTGCCCCTCGCCGCCCTGCCTGCCATCATCACCTCCCCAGTGGTGCTCGCTCTGCTTGCTCCCACCTCCAGGAGCTGAGCCCGGCTGGCTGCCCCCCGCTTTGCTCCGTGAGGGCAGTTGGGGTGACCGTGACTTTGCACCCCGCTGTCGCTGCATTGCCCTGCCTTCCCTCCATCTGAAAACCAGGCTGGGGAAACATGTCTCCTTCCCCAGCTGGTTTGTTACAGAAGGGGAAGGGAAATTGTTTTTCTCCCCCCAACTCAGATGTCCCCCTGGAGACCTTGGTGCAAAGCAGTGGCTGCCCATGGGACCTGGGAGAACAGGGAGGGGGAGCAGGGCAGGTCGGCGCCCCGGGCAAAGCCGTGTGGGGAAGACAAGGTCTTGCTTTTGTCCCCTTCTCACCGAATCTCTGGGAAATCATGTTCTTGCCTGCTGCTATAATCACTGATTACATGCCATTTGCCTGTTGTATTAAAGCTGCTTGCTTAATTAATATCATTTTAAAGGGCGGTCTTGGCATGAGGGAGACAAGCTGTTTTGAACTCCAGTAAACACATTCAGTATGTGATCATCATAAGCAGCTCCTGCAGCCTTTCTACGGCAAGCAGACAGAAAGCACCATGAGTTAATGAACTGTGTTTTAACCACCTGATGCTGGTCAAAGCTTTGATCTATCAGGTTTAAGGCTGGGTGGAGGAGGGGAGGCAGAGCGCTTTGCCACGCTCCCCAGTACCACCGAAACTGTTAATCAGCCTGCTCTGCAGTCTACTGCGGAGTTTGCTTTATTAAAGCTCCCTGCTGCCTGTACACGTTCACTGGCACAGACATCAAGAGACAAGCAAACACTTACCCAAGTGCAGAGTACTCACTGCTGCATTGCAGAGTTTACTGGCATAAAATGATGGGGGTAGGTAATTGCAGGTGGAGGCTTGGGTCCTCCCTCAGCCTGCCCGCATCTGCAATCTTGTGGGTTTCTGTAACAGGGGATATGAGGAGAGCTGGGGGTGAAATATGCACCTTTAGGGCTCTCTTTCCAGCTCCTAAATGTCTGGATAGCCGGCATTGCTTGTACTAGTCTTGAGTGTGGTCTATGCTGCTTTATGTGGTTTTTATTCAGAGTTATTCTATAAAACTAAAAATTAATTTCCTTTGAGGTACTCGATGGGGTAAGCATAATTTTATTTATTATTGTGATAAACTAACCTTGCCTCTGCCCAGAGGCCCTCTGTAATGTTGAGGATGCCGTTGTGCTGTTGAAGTATTTAAAGTAAATTCAGCCCCCTTTCAAGGAGCTTGCAGCCTGAGTATTAGGGGCTTTCTGGTTTTCCTATAGGTTGTCTCATATAGAAGATGAAGTCACTTTTGTAGGAAATTGTAGGTGATGAATTCAGTTCATTTTTTTTTCCCCCTAGTAATCCTATCTGCAGGGCTATGCTTTTTTTCTTTTTTTTTTTCTTTTGTGCCAGCACAGGGATATTTGATTATTCAGATCATTTATTGAGGTTTAATACCAAATAGCTGGTCTGTTTTGTAACATCTGTAACCACATTGGATTTGTTGTTTTCAACAGCCAGTTTTTTTCTGGAAGAAAGCTGGTATTCACTTAAGAATTGTTAGGTGTTTCTAATCTACTGCTGTAAATATGTATGTGGAAATTTAATTATAATAATTTTGTTCTTTGTGAGCAGCTGATTCAGGATTTCTTACATACCTGAGGAATACAAGGGGAAATATCTTGGTTGCTTTTTTTTTTTTTTTTAATGGAACAAGGATGGTTCAGATTTCTTTTCCCTACATGTTTCCTAGTGATACAATACTGCAGGCTCTGCCTTACTCAGCTTATGTCTAATTGCAGAGTATTTAGCAAAACAAATTCATGTGCAAGTTTTAGATTTGAAATTAACCATCCATTATACTCAGCTTTGTTAACAGATGTCAGCTGAACAGCAGATACGGTCTAATAGGGAGAAATTAATCTTGAGGCCTATGTGAAGGTAGGCTCGCATCAGTCCGAATCAAGAATTTGTACCTTGGGAGAGTTTAGGGAAAAGAAAATATTCTAGGCTGCTTTTCATCGAAAAGCCAGAATGTTTCAGTGCAAGTGTGACATCTGTGGCAGCACTGGTTACTGACAGTCTTCTGGGACAAGCTGGCCAGCAGGACTGGGTATCGTGGGAATTAAAGCTCCGTGTTCGTATGGCAGCTTAACTGTCAAGTGCACGCGTTGTCTGAGGGAAAAACATGATTTACCTAAAAAGAACTACTGGGGCTTGATCTTTAAAGATCCCTCAATTCCCATAGAAATTGTTTGGAGCCCCGGCTACCAGGTGCTTCCAAAACCAAAGTCTCATTGTCAAGATGAAGAATGCGAAAGAGAAAGAGAAGCCAAATATGATTTCATTATTATTTCAATATTCCACATCCCAGTTTTCATACCAATAAAATGAGGATGACATTTTACTACCTTTAAGGAGTTTTAAGGGTTAATGAAAGATAATATAATCTTGGGAATCCTGCAAGGAAGACTTTGGGAAGTGACACAGTTGTTATGCTGTTAAATTGCTCAAAAATGCCACTTTCTTGTCATTCAAATCCTACTTTAATTCACTTCCTCCAGTGACCCTTTCAGTGTTAATCCACCACACAGAAGTGTTGCAGTTTTAATTAAAAAGGAAATCTCTATCTCACTAAGCTTAGTCTGCCATCTGATCATGCAGTATGGTTTACGGACAGTATTATCTGTCTAATTTACATCATAAAACCGTGACTTAAGCAAGGCAGAACACATTGGCAGCCCTCAGTAAATAAAGCTGCTCCAAAATCAGCAATGTTTGAAGCAAAACCCTAATGTAAGAATGGAGATGTGAGCACATCACACATGGCGCTGCACACAAGGAGAGTTACAGGGACACAGAGAGCTCTGTGGGATACCTCATTAAAATGAAATCTCTAAATTGAGTTTGGAGCAGCTTCTGAAAATATATGTTCAGCTCAACCACAAGATATGGATTTGAGGCAGGATTTACTGGATTAAATTATTTGGCTTCTGGTATAATGAAGGCTAGTGGTCCCTACTGACCTTTAAAATCTATGATCTTAAATATTGGCAGTGGTTATGTCCCAGGTCACTTGGAACTCCATAAATCAAATAGCGTCGTGAGCTGCAAGCTATGAACTGTCCTGAGGGCCTGCACAGGGCAAATATTCACACTGGGCTGACTAATATCCCCAAATCCCATCCCAGCAGGTGATGGGATCAGCACAAGTCCAGGACTCTGGCAAAAATCTCCTCTTAGTTGTTCTTATGTTTGGGTCAAGGTAAAGCAGTTATCCCAGGGCAATACAAGGGTGAAGAACAGCAGTAAAAAACGAGTCTTGCTGTTCAGCTCCCAACAGTGCTGGCACAGCAAGGTAGCAAAAGTGATCCGGGAGTTGCTGAGCAAAAACAGAGCCCTACAACAACTTTTTTTTCACATTACTGTCAGATTTTAAAAACACTGTGGGAGGAAAGCAGTGGGGGAAGGAAGAGGAGAGAGAAACTGGATCTTGTATTTCTTATTAGCAGAACAAGGAGGGAGGCACAAGATCTGTGTCACGCTGTAAGCGCTTTACCTCAGAGGAAGGTGAACCACACCTGGCAGAAATTAAATGTTAATGTATCAAATCATGTCCAAAAGCACATAAAGCTCAAGGGACAGCTTATGATACCCTTTGAAAACAAGATCTAATTTAACTAATTTGCATATCCTGATACCCAATCCTGCAGATTAGCATCAGTGGGTTAATGCACTGCTACCATTAGGCTCCCTTGGGGTTATCGGAAAACTGTATTCAACAAACTGTAGGCACTGAATTGAAGCATCTGGTCAGGGAAAACCAGATCAAACTACATTGTCTTCATTGTGACCCAGTTTGAGATGCAGTAGAGTGGCAGCAACCCTTGGCAGAAAGAAACAGTAAATTGATTTTGCTGAGAACCTCATCAATCACTTATCACAGTGACCCATGGATCATTAATCTCATTAAAAAGTTCAGCCTTGTGGCAGAAGTAATAGCAGGCACACTGAAAGTGTGTAAATTAGATCTACTTTCACAAATTTGAATGGGTCTGGCTGGCATCCCTGAAGAGAGCTCCATTTCTAAATTGGGCAAACACTTCGCTGACTGTAGTTGAACTTCAGCCATTTACTCTGTGTCAGATACTGTCCTTAAGGCCTGTGGAGACTGTCCAGAAGGTATCTGGCCTGTTATTGAGCCGCGTTTATAATACTCAAGTTAGGGGAGGACAAGCTGAATCAATGGGCATCACCTCTTAATGTTGAGATCTTTTTGACAACAGACCTCTCTGCTGTCTGAGCTCTTTAGGTGAGGTGTTTGGTAAATAGGCTGGGAAATGCATCTGGGAGTACACAGACAACCCTGATTTTCTATGTTTCTGTGATTCTGAGGAGCTTGCATTGTTCTGGAGGATGATATATGACAAACAGCAAAGAAAGTCAGTTATTCACGTTGGTCGTTTTAACTATGGCAGAGACTATTGTATCACTGAGTTTAAGATTTTGTTGTATTCACCATGGGCTTTTGTATAAAAAGGATGAGTTGCGAGGGGTCCTTTTCGTTAGATGCTGGACTTTTGGAGGGGAAATGGCTTAATATCCCCTAGACTATTTCTTGTCAATACGTCTGTTCAGAGTGGGGCCAAAACAAATGCAATCCTGCAAGACGGGATGAGCTGATTTAATGGCCATCCGCCACTGGAGGGAGAGGCCTGCTGTCCCCCGACTTCTTGCATTTGCAGCTGTGCTCACCTGCTGTTTACCTTGTGTCAGCTCTGGCGCTCGTCAGACCCACCTGTGATCTACATCCATTTGCTAATGCAGAGGAAACCTAACCCAGCAAAAAGAAAATGGATGGTTTTCTCCTGGCTTAAGGAGCTGCATGAGCTCATGGATGAGGCCAACAAGTGTCCGAGCTCACACATGAGGTGGAGGGTGAAGTGAATGGTCAGGAACAGGAATGCAAAAGGGAAAGAAATGTGAGGACATGGCTGGGTTGCAAGACTACTGCTTGGCAGCAATGTATAGTTAAGGCATCTCACCTGCTTGTGGAACCAGAGCCTATGAGGAATTGGGTTGAGATGCCATCAGTATACAGATGATATACAGATCAATAACTCATTTCCACTGCTTCCAGTCAGTACAGACTCCCAGTTTTCCAATAACAAGATACGCAAACTAGCGGAGTTTAAAGCCAAAGTGTTGTTAGTCAATCGAAGAAATTGGTTGTCATATGCCTGCTTGGTTCCTCTCTTCTTTTATGAGGTAGACAAGTGAATCTGGGGTATTTCCAAGTACCTATTTGTAGAGTTGTAAGAGCATGCATGCAGTTGCCAAAACTGCTACTGTGCAGAGTACAGTTGGAATAACTGTACTTGTTCCTCAGACCTTGTGAACACAATTCATAACTCTGGGTACATCCGTGCAGTCCATTTGTAGTCAGATTTGCTACTTGGCCATGGTCTCCCAGTTATCTACATGCAACCATGTCAGCCCAGCTCCTATCTGAAGCAAGCTAAATAGCTACCTCTGTGAAGAAACTTGGATGCATTTGAGAGGGTTGTTCTCAAGGATCTGCACACCACAAACACTACCTACACAAACCAGGCACATTCACTCCCTCCCCCCCAAGAGCGTTCTCCAGCACCCATAGGCTCATAGTCATGCACACAAATGTCACTCAACTGTGCTCACAAGACTCCTAGTTGTCATGAAAAGTACAAATCTGGGGAGCTCTAAATCAATTTTCTCATTATTTGTCCAGTCAAGTTTTTGCACCGAACCTTGTGATTAAAAAAACTAAAAGTTTTTCAGGTGCAAAAAGAAATTCAGGACTTTCATACTCAGGACTTCCAGGATGTCCACATGCCACGAGGCCACTTTGTGCTGTGGATTTGGCCTGCAGCAGTAAGTAATTTGACTTCAGATTCATCAAAACAAAGGCTGCACGTATAAAGAGCTGTGATGCCAGCCATCATGCTGGAGCAACTCGACATGCATGCCTCTGTCGTGAGCTACACCAGTTTGGGACTGATGTGCCATACCAATATGCTCTCTGCTTCACTGTCACCTGGGGCTTGAGCATCACACTGAGTCTGAGAGGTCTAGGACCTTGACAAGCCTTGATACAGGTGAGACTCTCTGGGGCCATTCACTGACCCCTTCCAGCTTTATTGCCATGCTCAGGACAAGTGGAGGGGTTCCAAGCATGAGGCCATGCCTCTGGCGTTGCCCCTAGCTCTGGTAGGTGTCTTGCCTAAGTTATATTTACTGGAGAGATGAGAGTAAAAAGTTATGTCTAGGTACAACCATGTTTAGGAAAGATATGCTGTGTGATTCGGGCATTCTTTATCAGAGATGGGCAGCTCAGGGACTGGGACAAAAGAGACTCATCTCACCCCATGCCTTGGGTACCACTCACACACACACACGCGCGCACACACACACGTGTGCGCGGACACACACACGAGCAGCTTTTCCACTAGCAGCCTCCCGTCTTTGTTTGCCAACAACAACATCCAGGCCCGAGAGCACTTCCATCTAACAACTTGCTATGTCACAGCTTGGCTGGCAGCTAAGAGCCAGGCACATAACTGGGGCAACAGTAGTGCACAAACACCATCTGGCCAAAATCAGCTCTAACAGGCATCTGTGTGTAGCCATCCGTAGCCCTAGTTTGAGCTGGCCTTGCCTGCACCCCAACATGTGAGGTTTTTTGTGGTGGGACTCTGACATCATGTGCTGAGGAAGCAATGGCAGCAGATGCGGTCATAGCAGAAGCAGGCAGTGTGTTTTTGCAACAGCTTCTGCACTCGTTTATTGGGCTTGGTCATCTTATGAGGAGGATGCTGGTGTGGACCTCTGTTGTGCATGGGGCAAGTGCATTCTGACCCTGATGCTGGGGAGGCATGGGGATGCTCACCCACAATTGCAGACAGCAGTGGAGACTGGTAGGATGCCAGGTTTGTTCCCAGAGCACTGCAGTGTGGTCACGGTTCACATGCTCCTGAGGGACACAGGGCAAATCGTACAGGGTAGCCAGGGGACCAGGGCTTGCTCCAGGTGTGAGCTGCAAAGGCAGTGTAAACAGGCTTTTTGTCTCCTCTGTAACAGGGTCCCAGTACATAATGGTGTGTTTGAACACAGTACACAAACCCAAGGCTTAATCATGGGTGCAGGGAAGCATACCAGATCATTGCTTCCTAGACTGTTGAGTTAAATGTGCAATGCCTAATGTTAATATTAACCTATATACTGAATGGTTTGGAAAGTACTTGTTTGTACCAAGCTCTCCCAACTGAAACACTTCAGCTGCAGAGTTCTCGGCGCAGAACTCGTTATTCTGAAACTTGCTTTCCCAATTAGCTGGAAAGAGCCTGATTGTTTTCACCCTTTGGATCACATTTTAACTCCTGTAATAGCTTTACCTGAGATAGATTGATGAGCAGAGATTTCTTTAACAATGCTATGATTACAGGCTGATTACACTTTCTGCATGAATGAAACTTTTCACGTAATTGGGCGTGAATTTAGGGAGAGTCTTTTTAAACTCCATTAACAATTCAGCTGGGTTGTCTCTTCTGACTGGTACGACTTGCATCTATCACACGAGGGTGTTTTATTGAGCTGACTTGCATCTGTCACGTGACGGTATTTCATTGAGCCGTGCACTTTATCAAATGTAAATATGTAAATTAGGCCAAACTCAAAGTCCTGAGTCTCCTTATACCCCAGCATGAACCCACAGTCTCTGTCATGTAGTTTCGACTGCTCCAGCCGGACATGACTACCTCCTGGCAACCCTATATGTCATCAGATGTGTCTGCCTCATCCCTTCCTGATTAAAGAGTAGATTATGTGATCCCAAGCTATTGCCAGCAACCTGGACAAAAACTGCATAGCTCACAGGTACAGCATGACTAAGCCTGTGGTCAGACCTGTGCTTTCACCTCAATATTGTTGCTTTTGTTGAAGCTTGCAGAATATCTGCCCTGCCTTCACAGGCAACACACCATGGAGTTAAAGAGGTTCAGGAAAATATGCTTTATGAGGAAAGACTGAGAAAGTTTAGGTTGTTTTGTTTAGAGAAAAGTTGACTGAGGAAGAAAGGATAACTGTTTTCAAGTATATAAAAGGTTGCTGCAGAGAGGAAGGGATAACCTGTTCGTTTTATGTGCTATGGACAAGACAAGAAGTAAGGTGCTTGGATTGCAGTAGAGTAGATCAAAGGACAAACTTCCTATCAGTAAGGAGGTGAATGATGGAAACCAGTTATTAGGAGGACATGGTGCTTCCACCGTTTCACCAAATGCCTGTTGGGCATGTCATAGGCAGGGGCAGGGCATCGGTATAGTGTAAGCAGGCAGAGACAGGCTGGGTCTGAAGGGAGAAGAAGAGCCTCAGCACCCCTGAGCAGACCCCAGGTCACCATGAGCAACAGCCAAGAGGCTCACATCCCTTTGCTCCCTCCATCAACGGGGTTGCAAAAATATCTGCCACAGGTATAGCTCATTCAGACCTATTTTCTGAGCACAATCATTAAATTGCAGAGCTGAGAGAATTGCACAGGTAATCTAATTCTTAGTTATCTGTTCTGCTCACTAGACCACAAATACTGCCGTTCTCCTGCAACATGAAATTAAGCCAGGCTATTAATGACGTTTCACCACAGTACCATTTAACACAGAGGTGTTAGCAGCAGCAGCCCCAAGTCCTAGAGGACCATGAGAGACCTTAATTAGGAGGTGTGGATTTTTCTGGGGGGAAGTGATTTGGTGGGCTAGAAAGGTATTCTTAGTGTCCTCCCATGGATGCAACTGTGAGCAACAAATGATCTTTGTGCCATTGTTTTTGTAGCAGGTCATATTTTCGTGATGTCAAGCATGCTGCTGTCTTTTCTGCAATAAAGCTCACCTAATCAAAACAAGCCAGAGCTTATCTAAGCCCCTAGCTGGAGATATCTCTGTGGTGGCTACAGAGCCAGGTTTCCTAGCAACCTAAAAGGCATTAGACAGGGCTTTGTCGACATTTATCTGTTACACACAAAACCCTCCGTTTGAATAATGTTATGGGTGTGACATCAACTGACAATAGCCAGGAAATTCAGAGCTGGTGCTGATTTTCTATCCTTGCCGCTCATCACGCTGAAAAACAAAAGGCACAGTCATGTGAGTGATGAGCAGAGCAAACCAAGGTTTATATTTCCTGGCTTTTGTCCCAAACGAGATGCCATTTAAATGAGGTGCTTGGTATTAATTTCCTCTGTTTAAGACAGGTTTAACGCTCACAGTAGGTAGCATGTTGGCAGTGCTGTCAGCTTCCCCACAATCTCCCTTCTTCCTTGGAGGGGCTGGCTTGCACGAGGAAAGAGATATCCCAGCCTCTCTGCGATCTTTGGTTTCCCCACGGTGAAACCAGTTTCCAGATCCATGCCTTCAAAGGCGAAGGCTGCGAGCCTGCCCTACACAGGGCCACCATTGCGTCCTTCAGCAGTGAAGATGCTCCATCTCTATCAGCCCAGGGTGGAGCTGGTGAGGACACTCAGGTTAAAAACACTGCATCTTGCTACCGGTGCCCAACTTTATAAATAGGAAGATGCCTTTTACAGTTTTCAAGGAATTCATGGTAGAAGAATTTGGAATGGATCTTGTTATCAAGCGTTATGAAAACAGAAGGTCAGGAGAAAAAAGAATTAATGTAGGTGGGTTTTTTTCCCCAGACCAAAAATATACTGAGGACTGATGAATGGTCTGAAAAGTGATACTTCAGCAATGCCTTTTATTTCTCCACTTGTAGCAATAGGAGTGTTTAAAATCTCACAGCTTGCGGTTTGTGGAGGAGACTGGTGGAGGAAGGGGTGGAAGAACTACCATTGCTGCTGATTGCCACTTCAAATCCTTGGGGGAAAAGTCCTCTGGAAGTGAATAGGAACTGATCACCTCTCTACAGACTTCTTGAGTCATCCCACAGAATTTAACAGAAAATAATTCTTTTGCTTCAGATTGGTATAAGTGGCTTAAAAGTGCTAGAAAAAAGATCTGTTAATTTTCACAATCTAAATTATCAGCTGGGGTAAATTAACTTAATCTGACTTCTCTGCAACTCTTTGAATGTGTACCAGCTCAGTCTCTAACTATATAGCTTTTTGTATGTGTATCTGCAGTGCTTTACTGGTTTCATCTCTGGGCCTTTCAGTCAAAAATAACAGCCCTTTTTTACATTTATTTGAGTCCTGACATGAAGGGTTTATCTCCATGTAAATTTTTCCAGCCTGTTTGTGAAACCTCTGAAACGGTTTATAAAGAAAGTGCTGATGAAACTTAGCTGTAGTTGAGTACTCCGGTGCTGTAAGGGAAAATCCCCTGAATCGCTGTCAGTGGGTGAGCAGCCGGGCTTTCATCCCCTCCATTCTTCACTGTAATCTTCATTACCATAAGAGTTGGTGTTTTGCTCCCCACTCATGGATGCCATACTGTCTGAACTCCAAGGGGCTGGTGGAATAAAAGCACTTACACAGGCCTCTCTGCTGAGGACAGCCAGCATTTCTTTAGCAAGCATATCATGAATATATACGCTAGGTATACCACAAAGGAGAGGAATTACTATGCACAAGCCTTTGAAAGAAACAGAAGCAGAAGGAGGTTCTTGCACTTTCTGCCGACATCATCTTTACTGTCCATCCATTTGTTCCCCATTTAGCCTCCCCACTGGCAAAGCCTCTATTATGTGTGGGAAGACAAGACAATGGGAGCCCACTACTGGCAGCAAATGCGTGCATTGTTCCACCAGCTCCCTATAGAAATCCTTGCATTCGCATGACCCGTTTTCCAAAGTTTGGTTTTTTTTCCTGAAGGGGGAGGGTAAGAGGAAAAGGGACAATATCTCAGCTCTGTGCAGATCAGTGGTATGTTCATGCCCATACATTGAGGTGGATAAAATAGCCATATTTTTCCCCAAAGTGCTTATTTGTAACGCATGCATGAACTCACTTAACAAGCTTAAAATATTTAGTGAACATTGAGATGAATGGAGAGTATGGGGGGGGGACACAAAACTAGCAGAGACAATAATTGAATACACTTAGTAATCATAGCAGCTTTACATAGCTGTATCATTTCTCTATGGATAACACAGCTGGGACAATATGGTTAGAGTTTTAAAATATCTAGGGATTTCTGTCTTAAGATAGTTATCAATAATTGCAAACTTTAACATCAAACATTTTTAGCTCAGTTAAAATATACATCTCTCTTCTTCAATGCATGATAGAATATTGTAAAATAGAGAACATTTTCCCTTTGTAATTTTTTTCAGGATTCAGGTAAGCAGGAAAGGTCTCTGAGAGGGTTTCTCCTGGAACTGAAGTCTGCCTTGGGGAAGCCACAGGCTGCCAAAGGCAGGTGGATTAAAACACAGAAGTCCCTCAGATTTGATAGTGTTTGAAATGCCAGATAAGATCAAGGAGACAGGTTGCTACAACACAGGTTCATATGACCTGTAAAACTGGTAAAGTCCTTCAGCACTGGAGAAGATCTTGCTAGATTAAATCATAATTTTCCAGCTTCATTCCAACTGAGCCTAAATTGGTACCTTTGCCCTTGTTCTGACTAGGACCAGGACCTCAAACCCACAGTCTGCAGCAACACATCCATCTCAGCTCACACCTAATTAACTGCTTAATTAGAGCAACACTGGGGAAAGTCTGCTGTTTGTTTGGTTTCCCTTTCTCTCTGGTACCTGATGCCACTCTTGGCAGGACCACAGATCAGCACAAAGCACTCAGAGTGGCGGAGCCTTCCTGGTGATGCACAGCAGGTTCAAGGTGAAGGTCTCCTCTACTAGGGCTTTTCCTCTCTCTTCTGAGATAATTGACCTTGACGCCACCACCAAGCTCTGCCCCAGGTTGCACCACTTGCACCACAGCCAATTACCTTAGCTGGAACTGGGGACTAATGCCTGGCTGGTTAATTTGGAAGAGCAATATGAAGGTCACTGAGGAAGGTAATGCAGTCCTGTTGATTGAGCACATGGATAAAGGCACCACAAAAACATAATCTACTTTGCTGGGGATGCGATAAACCAGGTTTATGTATGCAGTTGGCAAGCAGTACTTCTGACTGTTACTCCATCAGATAATCCAGACAGCAGAGCAATTATATATCCCTCCAGTCCCCTAATATGGCTTTAATCTAAGGATTAGGTCATTTTCATATTTGTAGGGTTTTCTAAAACAGTATTAAAAGTAACTCTTATTTATTTCCTATTTGTTTCCTGATTTTTATTCCTAAAATACTTATTTCTGTAACCAAGCAAAGGTAGTTTAAGGGGAAGATTTCTGGTATTCCAAAGGGCAAAACCTCAGTGGGACAAGCCCTCTTTTCCCATTCAGAGCAAGATGTCCAGAAGCCCCAGAAGACTAACTGATGTTTGCAGACAGATGCAGAGCAGCTTTGCTGCGTGTGTGCAGATGGCTGGGGTGTCTGTCCCTCGTGTAAGACTCACCACGCGCACAAAGCCCAGGTGGTCTGTGCATGGGCAGTAAACTTGCTGTATAGGTCTATCCAGCCCAGCCATCACAGCACATACCAGGGAGTTCAGGTCTCTTTATGGCAGTCCTGCCCAGCACTTGCACACCCCTTTCTGACAGGGACCCCTGGCTCACTGCCCTGCACTGGGCAGTCTTGTGAGAGGGAAGGAAGGAAATGGTTGTGGTGTTAAGGTATGAATGATGTGATCCAGAGGAAGCTTCTGCAGATGGAGGCTGCAGATTCATTGTGCTGCCAGCCCGTGGCCTCAAGCAGGCCCTGTCTTCTAGCTCCTGGGATCAGGGCCCTGCATGAAAGCCGCAACAGGGTGTATATGATTCAGCTGCTAGGTAGACGGATGTCTTTCTGACCAGGGAACATCCCATCTGTACACATATTTGTTATCGGGTGTGAAGTGATTCAGTGTTGAATTCTCAGAGGTACTCTGGCAATTTTACATCCTTCCTGAAAACAAAGGACCCAGGGAGAGCTGTCACTCATGCTGCACCCCTGTGGGCTTGGGAGAGGGTGATGATGGACCAGACAGCCCATCAGAGTTTAAAATGCAAGATCATTTAAAGAGTGGTTGGACTCTTCTTTTTTTTCTTCTTTTTTCTCTGGAGAGAAAGTTTTTTCTCTCCGTTTCCTCCTATTACTCTTCTGAGATCTGTTTCATTTGTTTACCTCTTGCATTTTGCAAAATATCATCTGAAGGGAGATGTAGGCTCTATGTCAACAACATGCATAAACATACGCCTGACTGCGAGTGTACATGGTTAGATGGTTCTTGTGCTTAACAACAGAAGCATCTGTCTGATGTGAGGAAACCACTAGCTAAGGCACTGCCATCGCCTGGTTTGTCAGCATCGCCTCATCTTCCTCCCTGGCACTGGGATGCTCACACCACTACCCAAGGAAAGTTCTTTAATTACATAGGAACTTCTCTGGGGAAGGCAAAGGCACTAAGAGCATGTTGGGGCAGGGTTCAGCTCATGAAGCCCCACGACTGACAGAGAGACCTCTAGGCTCTGCTTTCATCCCAAGTAACAGCTGCATCCTCTTTCTCTGCCCACCTCACTGGATCTTTCAGAGCTTTTCATTCTCTTTCTCGGTGCAGTCTCGGGGCATGTCATGTAAGGTTTTTCTAACACAGAAAGGAGAAGTACGAATGCCATTGAAGAGGGCACTGGTGAGGTGTCCTCCCGAATAGCATGTCAAGGTCTGGTCATCTCCTGCTCCAGAGAAATTAACTCCAGCAGAAACAAATGCAGAGGATATCTGAGGGGTGGACAACCTATCTGACAAGAAGAAATTAGAACTGTGACTTTTTACCAGGCAATGTGAAAGGCTAAGAGTGAAGTCTTGCTCTCTTTGGGTGTAGATTCACAATTGATTTAAACCGATTGATGTCCAGGCTGTCAGCACAGGGATTTTTGACCTCTCTCTGCCTGTGCTGCACAGTCCTGACACCTCCTTTGGCCCAGTGCTTATGCTTGGATAATTGTGGGATCAGGGATCTTTGCTGAGTTAATTTTCAGCTAGATGAGTTTTCCAAGACTGGCTGACCATGAGGCCAGCAACAGTGTGAGCACTAGCGCAATATGGAGGAGGGAGTGTGACCACGTTGTCAAGAGCAGAGATGCTGGATGTGCCCGTGCCACCAGCTGGAGGGAGGTGAGGGAACACCTGTTGGGCAGCAGCTCACACATAGAGTCAGCTTAAGCTAAGCCTGAAACCAGAACTGAGAGGTTAACATCATCCAGGGAGAACTATTTAAGCTATGGTACAAGGCTGGCACAAGAACAGGTGGACATATGGCTATGAATAAAATTAGTCTGGAAATTAAAAGGCTTCTAGCCACGAGAGGAGTGGGGTTCCAAAATAGCTTTCCAATGGGAGTACGGGGGTTCAGAAGAAGTCAAACAAGTGTGAGATTGAGCTTAAGGAGATTTACGCAACACAGTTGCTGGGATAGTGAGGAACCTGGGCCAAAGACCCAGGAGATATATTTCCAGCCTATCTCCCCTGCTTGCTTTCATTTTGACTTTCTCTGTTATCCTTCTTTCTCCTTCTCTTTTTTCCTATTCATTTTTTCTAGTGGATGACAGACCGGAAAATCCTCTCTGTGCATTTTCTCTGTTGCTGTTACATTCATTCGGCAGAACAAGGCAAGGGCAAATCCCATTCTGGTACATCTAAATGGGCCTTTTGAAGTGTGCAGGCAGAGCCAGCATGGGGCTGACCCTCAGGGCACAGGAGCAGGGGCTGTGGGAGGCCACGGTGCCCAGATGACACAGCAGAGACCTTGCGCCCTCGGTGCACAGCTAGTTCCCCTTGCTGCTTTGCCATGGACACGCTCGCGCCTTAGCAGGCCACTCAGCTGCAAAGCACTTGTTTTCTGCTTGGGGAAGCCAATGACACAGTATCTACCTGCGAAGGGTGTTGAGAGGTTAAATTCATTTAGAAGATGAGGTGCCTTGAAATGTCCAAAAGCCTGCATAAACTACCATGTTTCCGTGGAGCAGAAAGGTCCAAAATACATGAACAGCTGTAATCAACATCACTGTAAACATGATGTTCTGTTTAATTGGAAATGGAGAGGCTGACCAGGTAGTACTTGACGGAGGGAAGCAGGAGATGCCCTCAGGGCTCAGTGCCAGGAGCTGCTGGGCAGCTGCGCCTTGCCCTGCCATTGGCACTAGCCGTGAGTACCCATCACTTTTGGGGTCTGGTCCTCCTGTGCCCCACAGGACTGGTCTGAGGTGAAGCAGCACAGTGTCAGGCTTCCTCTGCTGTACTGGTGGCACTGTCAGAGTGTGCGATTAGATCCTGCACTGAAATTCAGGCTCTGAAATTCAGCTTGCAGAGAGCAGCTTGTTTTAACATATAATAAATACAAAGCTCTTCAGCAGGGGGTATGATGCTTCCTGGCACTGGCTACTTCATTTGCACTGGTGCCCACTTGCAGTGACTGTATTTTACAGCTTGCAAAAGCATTGCTTGCTTTTCACAATATGCTGTTCTGTAAAATGTAAGCATATCTTGCAAGAAGTTGATCAGTTAACACAAAACCAAGTAATTTCGATGCTAGATAGACCAAGTTACCTTTTTCTTCTATTGCACTATTGCAGCAGGTGTTTAGGTCACTGGCAGTCCCCTGAAAAGTTGCCACAGCTCTATTAGTTGGCATTAGTGCGTTCCTTTCACAGAAAGAAAAGTATTGCTTTTCACAGTTCAGGCTGTAATTCCACGAGGACCTCAGCCATATACCAGCTAGTTGCCATGGTCGTGGTCTTCCTCCCACCCTGTCTGTGGGACCCTGCCTCCTCCCTCAAACAGCGCCAGTACTAACCAGCCCCAGTGCCCAGCCGTTTCAGCATGCTAAACTGGCAGAAAGCTATTCACCTTTTTTTGCCAGGCCAAAGGGGGCATGCCCGAAGTTACGGGAACTGGCCAGAGAGCCGCCAAGCCTGCGGAACCAGCAGTCAGATGGGTTCAGGCTGCTGAGGAGCAACAGCATCCATGTGTTGTTCACAGTTTGTGGGGAACAGATTTAAGGAGTCCTGTAGCTTAATTCAGGTTGGGCGTGATCCTGCTGGAGCTTTTCTTAATTGCCACAGTGATGAATTTATCTCCTTTGGTGAAACCTGGCCATTAGAGATGATCTGCACCTATGTACATACCCAGCTAAATGCAGTATAAGCAGCTGAGTGAAGGGGAATATTAGAAATACTGCAGTTTCCCTCTCTTCATCAGTGTTCTCTGGGTTTTCCCTTGTCGGAAAAATAAGTTAATACTCATTAAGATGAAAGCAGAATACAAAGTGGAAACTTCCAAAGTGTCTGTCACTTGTGTTCGTGTAAATTAAAACGTCTCATCTACAGGAAACCCTGGGCCTCTCTTTTTTCCTGTAGATTTTAAATTCCACAATCAGCACTGCGGCATGAGATGTGCATTGTTGTCCTGCCCACTCTAACACAGCCCACGCTCCATCAGTCCCACAGAACCTAACAACAGGTCGGTATCCTACACTGGTACCTGTTTCACCATCAGGTGCCAGGGGGAAGGGCTGCCGGGTGGAAGCACCTGTAACACAGGCAGTGACCAGGCATCCTTTGGGCATGGTGGTCCCTCTGAGTGGCTAGTGAATATTCAGAGCCTTTACAGTTTTTTTTGGTTTTTTTTCCCTTTGGAAGTTTCTGATGAAGTTTAATCTTAAACAAAAGTATTTTATTTACGGCTAATGCACACAGAATCTCGTTTGTCTGGTTGCAATAGAAATAAAAAACACCCAGGCCATTTTCACACCCCAAATCTGCCTGTGTTCTGTGCCCATAGAGCTTCCTGCTGACTCCCTTGCGGGGCTATTCTTGCAACATCACCCATTGCTGTTTGAGCAGGTTTTGCTGTTTTTTCCCCTCACACACACATACACACACACATTGAACTTGTGTTGGTTTGGGCCAAAGAATCCATCTGCTCAACCTGTCATCGGGCCCAGAGGTTGTTCCATTGCATTGGATGGCTGTTACTTTTATCAGGTGTTTCACTCTACAAAGTGTCTTAACTGAGCCTGAAGGAAATGTTCTTAGTGCTTTAATCAGATCTATGATTTTGGGTAAGGCATAGTAATGCCTTCTGGTATTATTAGTTCTCTTACAGCAATGAGTAAAGTATCAGATCTTAGAGAAACACTTATCAGCTGTGATGTACTTCTCATAAAAATCTGAGCTTATAAATAATGAAGTTCTTCCTTTTCTGGAACATCCTTGATTATCATAATCCAGAGGTATCATTACAACCTGCAGGATGTATCCATGCACATAACAAAATTTTGCACGGTGCCAAAACATCCTCTACAGTTGGAGGGATCATGTAATAAAAAAGGAAGAAATTGTCCAGCATGGTGGAAATCATCTGCTTAAAATGAATCATGATTGAACAAACTGCCAGAGGAGTGGAAGGAGCTCAAAAAGTCAGCAGAGCCCATGTTCTGGGTGCAAAGTGATACGTCTACTGATTTGTGCAGAAATGTGCACATTTATATTACTTATATCATAGAATCATAGAATGGTTTGGGTTGGAAGGGACCTTAAAGATCATCTGGTTCCAAACCCCCTGCCATGGGCAGGGACACCTTCCACTAGATCAGGTTGCTCAAAGCCCCATCCAGCCTGGTCTTGAACAATTCCAGGGAGGGGGCATCCACAACTTCTCTGGGCAACCTGTTCCAGTGCCTCACCACCCTCATAGCGAAGATTTTCTTCCTTATATCTAATCTAAATCCACCCTCTTTCAGTTTAAAGCCATTACCCCTTGTCCTATCACTATGTGCCCTTGTAAAAAGTCCCTCTCCAGCTTTCTTGTAGGCCCCCTTTAGGTACTGGAAGGCTGCTTAAGGTCTCCCTGAAGCCTTCTCTTCTCCAGGCTGAACAACCCCAACTCTCTCAGTCTGTCCTCACAGGAGAGGTGCTCCAGCCCTCTGATCATCTTTGTGGCCCTCCTCTGGACTCGCTCCAACAGGTTCATGTCCTTCTTATGTTGGGGGCCCCAGAGCTGAATGCAGTACTCCAGGTGGGGTCTCATGAGAGAGAAGTAGAGAAGGAGAATCACTTCCCTCGACCTGCTGGTCACGCTTCTTTTGATGCAGCCCAGGATACGGTTGGCTTTCTGGGCTGCAAGCACACATTGCTGGGTCATATTGAGCTTCTCATCAACCAACACTCCCAAGTCCTTCTCCTCAGGGCTGCTCTCAATCCATTCTCTGCCCAGCCTGTATTTGTGCTTGGGATTCCCCTGACCCATGTGCAGGACCTTGCACTTGGCCTTGTCGAACTTCATGAGGTTTGCATGGGCCCACCTCTCCAGCCTGTCAAGGTCCCTCTGGATGGCATCTCTTCCCTCCAGGGTGTTGACAGCACCACACAGCTTGGTGTCGTGGGCAAACTTGCTGAGGGTGCACTCAATCCCATTGTCCATGTCGCCGACAAAGATGTTAGCGCCAGTCCCAATGTTGACCCCTGAGGAATGTGGCAAGGCATGTCAGCTGAAGAGAAAAAATAGCTGGTAGTCTACCAGGCTAGAGCTGATGAATACCTGCCCAGAAGCTAACCTAATATCTGTGTGCTAGACACCCTGACATGATGCCCAGGCCACAGAACAGTCTGTGATAGGTTGACTTTTTGGTGAAAGGCTGTATTTACTGAGGCAGATTAAATAATATGAGATAGAAGAATGTCGGGAAGAATTCAGCAAATGTTTGTGGTAGCTCGGTGAGCTGAGTGAACCTATAGATATGTTTGTCTGCAGACCTCATTGCTGCTCCATCCTGCCATCACGTTCATGGCTGTTCTGTGTCTGCAGGCTTCCCCTCACATTCTGGGGTCTTCTCCAGACATGGTCAATGCTGCCTCAAAACCTGACTGCCCTGCCGCTCTGTCAGCCGTCGTTTGCATGGCATCAGCATGTAGTGCCTTTTCAGCCACCAGCTTCTGGACTTCTTGTATGAGGTTATTGTCTCAGTCTGAATAATGTGGGATCAGAATGAGCCGTGGATTTATAGATGGTTTCCTGTGCTCTCCTGCCTGTTCCTTATTGGATTGTAGTTTCACAAGTACAGTTTCATTAGAAAGGCCTGCAGCGGAGATTGCCTTCCCACTCTTTCCTGTTTACATGATACTGCTTATGCGTGCTGGGCAGAATAGTCTTTTTCTTCTCTGCATTCCCAGTATCAGACGTTTATAGATGCATAGAGGCCACTTTGCTCTAATTTTACAGTGTCTCTGTAGGAGGGAAGGTAGGGTTAAAGCAGTTCATTGGGGCTCAAGAACACTAGGATCAGTTCCTCACTTGATATACAGATAAATTGGATTATTCAGTTCATTTCTTTTTTATCTTAAGTGACTTTTTAAAATGGGGATAATGACATTTAGATATGTAGGATCACAGCAGGCCAGACCTGACTGCTGCAGCAGTGGGCATCACCATCACAGCTTTAAGCTCACTACCGCTGGTAGCAAAGCAGGAGATTTCAGCCCGGGCTTTCACACAGGTATAGTCCAAGACGCCCACGAGACTGGTATAACTTGCCCCAAAGCCTATGCCTGCTAACTGCTGGCTGCCAGAGGTTGCGTGCATGTGGCTGCCTGTGCCGCAGACAATGGTGCAGCTATGGCACAGGCTCACCTGCGTGCCTTGCCTGTTTCTGTGGTGCTGTGGGCAGCCTGGAGACCAACACAGCCCGGAACCTCTTGGTGCTCCTTGTAAGAGAAGCAAGAACCAGTTGTTAAAACTGTCTGTGTTTTCTTAGTTATCCCTTCCTCAAAAGAGGAATGCTGCAATAAATTGTTGACTGTGCCCCAGCTAGCCTGGTATTTTTCTGGCAGGGACACCCACCAGCCATTTACGAGGACAAGGCAAGAAGCAGCACAGAAGGTCAACGGTGGTAATCTGCCACCAAGAAAAGCCCGTTCCTAATCCCCCATGGTGAGATATTACATGGAACTTGATTTATATTCCCTCCAAAATTCTTTGGTCTTGTGCTTATTATGTACTTTTAACCCATTAAAATGTCCTGTCTCCCTTCGAATGTACACTTTGATTCTGTTCTTCACTTGGATAACAGCCTGTGACAATGAGTTTCCCTGTCTAATTATTCATTGTGTGAAAAAAATATTCTTTGAAGGGCTTTGAATTACCAAATTTTCCAGTTAGTGAATATCCTCTGAATCTCTGATGAGAATGCTCTATCTGTTCTGTATCAGTTCTACAGGATTTTGGAAGGATATCCATGTGCTGTACGAACTTTCCAATATTATGTTTTCTTTTGGAGCCTTAGTGTTGAAATGGGATATGGTAAAAAAAAAAAAAAAAAAAGTAATATTTTGCCTACCATGGTCAATGCTTGCTCAAACTAGAAGAAAAAGGAAACTTTTTTCACTTAAAATTTGTGTAACTGCTTTGCTTCTTTTTCAGCCACCCTATGCCTGGTACAGGCATATACAAATGCATATGAAGAAATTTCTGTTCCTTCTGATGAGGATGATGCCATGTTTTGGCAACTAACTAGCACTGAAGATTCAAATGATGGAAATAACTAGTTTTGATTGATTCACATAGTTCTATAATCTTAAATTATGAAACTTTTCAGAGAAGGAAGACATACTTGAACATAATATTAGTGTTACCTGTTTGATCTTCTGTCTTGCCTTAACTGTTGACTTCTTTAGTGTTATATTTAGTCTCTGGTTCAAGTGTATGCCCACATGCTATAGCGTTGAATCAGTTCCTTAAGGAGAAGACACATTTTCAGAGCTGGAATCAAGTCAATGTGACTAGAAGTGCTTGAATATACACTGCATTTGGATTTCATCTGGGTTTGCTTCTTACACACATTCCTCTCCTTTACAGGTTTCTAGCCTGTTCACTCACATGGATTGGATATTTTCAGTAGCTGCTTGGAAAACAGGGTGACTTAGGCTGCAGCAGATCTAAGGTTTAGATTCAAGAACCTCTCAGTGTGTTTGCCTACTGAAGACAAGGAGCAAAAGAGCAGGGATTAATTTATTCAACAGTGAATATAAACACATTTTATTCTCTACTTATAGTCACCCAATTCATTCAGAAACCACAGAAGCAGGAATATCTGATGTGAAAAGCTGTGTTAGGTCCCCTAGGTCTCTTCTGTGCCAACAGCAGGGCAGAAATGAGGAAAAATTGACACTTGCATGGGAGTTTCAGGTACTGGCTACCACATACACTTCAAACTTAAATAAGCACAGTTTTTTCCTGCTGCACAGGCTGACTTTGAATGTCCTTGAAGTCTGGTATTATGCATTCTGGCAAGCAAGTAGAGAAATGAGCCAGATGCATCAATTTAGTCATATAGGGAGGTTTCTAGTAAACTTCTGCACAACGGGGTAGTGACAGTGTACTTAGTAAAGCCACATGCTTTTTTAAAAACAGTGCTATTGATTTTGTTAGCGTGTGTATCAAATGTTAGCACATTCATTAGAACAGCAGCCTTCCAAACACCGCTGTAGAACAACCAGCAGGCCCAGAGTCGATATCCATCTGAATACTGGCTCGCTTTCAAAGGGCAACTTAAAATTAGGGCATTGACTTTTCATGTTATAGAGGAAAGATTTTAAAGGGAGCATTTATCAAATAGAGTTAGGCAATATTTATCAAATACAGCTGGGCTGCAGGTCCTGTTTGAGCAGGCAAAGATGTGTGCATACAACCACATACAGCGCTAGCAAAACAACACGATGTATATTTATACATATATATTAATATCTAGGGTAATGATCTAGTACAGATACATGAGAATAAAGAGGAAGACATTTATCTAAGGAAACTTTCAGTTCTAAACTCCTGTGTGGGTATATTGAAACATCACTGAGTAGGAATGTAATGTATTACACTGATTAAATAGATATTATGTCTGTGTCCTTGTAATGTAATTTTTGTACAGCGCTGTGAACAAAGCAACACATTAGGACAAATATATACTTTGTTGGCAATAGGTTTACAGCAACAAAATACAGTCCATTGTGTCTGTTGAAAAAGAGCTAAGATAACATAATAAAATCAACTTTTTTTCTCTCTTCTTGTAAGTATGAGAGATGAGGGAAGAAGAGTGAAGGTCATTCCACTTCTCATAGATTTAGTATGAATTTGTGACTTACCTGTTTTTACTTTTCCCTTCTGCGTCTGTTCATGCAACCCTTCAAATGTTCATGTTCCCTGAGAAAAGACTCCGCAGAATGGGTTCAGTACCTGTTATGCACCTCTGTATTCTTAATGTATATAACTCATGAGGATGATTTATGTCTCTGGAGAACAAATGTTCCCACTATCAGGGCACTCCTTGTTTCCTCCACTAAACTGATTAGGCTTATCTAATATCTGTGGGTTTTATTTGGTTGGTTGGTTGGTTCATTGGTTGGTTTTCCTGGCAGGGTTTCTTTTAGCCCAGATAGGGTCACCAACCCAGTTCACCACATTGCTCCGCTGTCAACTACCTACCTGCGATAATGTGAGTGGGGAGAAGAGGAGGTGGAGATGTCTGATTACACTGCTTTAGCTGCCAGGAAAAATGGCCATAGGAACAAAGCCAAAACCACCTCCTGAGGTACCCTATTTCTCTTTCTTACTTAGAGAGGGACAGAAGAACTTCAAAGCCCCTAACTTAAGCACCTTAGTTAGGTGGAAGTGAATAGGCATTTCCACAGTGACATGCAAATTTGAGCTGCATTGATTCACCTTTCAGAGATGCTTCCATTACTGCTGTGACTGCAGAAGGACTCTTTGGTTAGGTGCCTGGTGCCAGGGGGTAGCACTGTGTCTGCAGTGGTGGCTCCCAGCTGGCCCAGGGACATTGTGTCCGAGCTGGGACTGCTGCTACGGATACTGAATTCAGTGAAATCTTCACAAAATGCCATGTTGATCTATTCCTGCTTCCCAGCCACATGCTGAAGGCATTGAACTGCATTTTCCCTCCTTTCTGTATTTTCCTTACTTTCTCTTTTGTAATGCAGAGTGGCAGTCTAAGAGGACAATTTCATTGGGTTTATTGCTTACAGGTTCTGTTAATTTTTAACCTGATTGCCACTGTGACTTGTTTGGTGAGGTCTGGGTTTTGCAAACTTCTCTTAAGTCTCAGCTGTCACACACTGAGAAGTGCTTTTGTGGTGGTGTTGTGTGGCAAGCAGTCAGAGTAAACAAACGTCTCAGAGAAATTCTATGTTTCTAATGGAAACAAAAGGCAGAGAAGACCTATCTCTGTATTATTCTCTCCATTCAGCTGTCCTCATAGTTGGTACTGGATGCCTCTTTCCGGTGTATATCTCATTTTGAACCCGGTTCAAGTGTTCCTAATAATGAAACCTCCCTTATTTTCTTTCATGTTGAATCCATTATTACTGCAAATTAATTTTACTCTTTGTCTCAAGATGCATATCCCAAAGACCTTTATTTCCTGCTCCAAAAAGAGAAACCATGGCTTTTGGCAGTCAGCCTGTGTAAAGCATAGTTTTAGCAATTTTATTGTTCCCCACAGATTATGACCTCTGTGAAGTCTCTCTGAACTCTTGAATCTCCTCCTGCTATTAACACTGTGATTGAAGTTGGACTGTAGAGTCTAAGGGATCACCCAGGAATCCCTATCATTATGATATATTGCATTTATTTTGTCTCCTTCTTTGATGAATGCTGAACAATAATTTTAAACCTTTCTTCCCTTAACAACAGGGTAGGTTTTCATCTGGAGTTGAGTTTCTCCAAAATAAATCCAAGACAAAGTAATCAACAGAAGGAGGGAATGGAGTATTGAGGAGCAAATATGGGGGGCACAGGGGGTTTCTGAGTCTTCCTTGTCTTGCCTTCCTCTTGTCTCCTTGTTTTGTCTTCCTCTTCTTGCCTTCCTATAATATAACCACCAAAAAGCACTATTGTAACCAGTGAAATTAATTCTTGACTTCTTTTCCACTTAAACCACCAGTTCAGAGGGTGGCTTTAAATGAATCTCTTAGAGCAGTAATTCACAGGTGGCAGCAGATTCAAGGTGAATTTAAAATGTGAGTTTGAGAAACTTGACCCCTGTGGCAGAAAAGTTGGGCTCCTAAACTGTGAAGTGTCCAAAATATGGACTCATATCTCTGTCTGATTTTATGAAATGAGACTAACATTCTTTACCATGTTTGTAAAATACTCTGGATCGAGGCTGCCATGGATATGCCAAGTATTAAATTAGACTTATTTAGGTAACCCTTCTCCTCCTCAACCTTCTTCTCTAGTTTTGGGCACCTTGTAGCTACCAGTGACCCAGCTAGGATGTGCCATGTGGATTGAGTGGCGAGCTCTGCGAAACACTGAGTGTAGACAGTTTGGAAATTAGGCAAATTGCCGAGCTCAGATGATTTACAAAAAATTAGCTTTTTATGTCCTTTTTAAAAATTTTTCCTTTCAAAACAATCAGATCCTTTTGGAACATGAGAAACAAAAACTGCAGCACTAGTTAATCCCATGAAAACTTCCCTTTGGTGATGCCTTCCTGTAAGTAAAACACAGTCCCCTAAAACTGGTTTCCAGAAGGAAAATGTTCTCAGATGGCCATGGAGATAATATGAAAAAATGTTTTTTTGGAAACATTTGCATGCAAAAAACCTCAGAGGATCTCCTTGCTGCACCAGTTGCTGGACACTTCCAGGGCGGAAGGAGGGCAAAATCCAGTTTTGCCCATGCCAGTCCCAGCCACCCTCAGCCTATGCCCACAGCAGAACCTGGGCACATTTCTAGGGTGGGTGTAACATGTCCCCAGCTGGCAGGAGTGTGCCGAGGGCTGCGGTTTGCTCTCTGCCTTCTGTACAGATGGACATGTCAGGGAGAGTGAAGTGAGCCACACGCACACCCCAGGGATGGATGGGGCATGAGCCTAAAGTGGAAGGGATGATGGAAAATTGCTCAGAAATCAAGAGAAGTTCTGTATGTTATGAACCTGATTTGTTAAATTACCCCCATATTTTATTTTTCATTCAAAAATGGGCTCCTTCCTGACTAGAAAATTATCTATTTGAAGTCTAAATGACTTTGAGATTAAACTAAAGATTAGATTTCTGGATTTTAAAATTCCTTTTAATTGAATGTTGTGGCCCTTTGGAATTTAAAGAAACTGAAACTCTTTGAAGCCAAATGGCAGACATATTATTTGAAATTTGATGACAAATTTGTCCTTAATTTTATCCAATTATATTAAGAGGTCTTTCTGTTACAAAGCATTAAAAAGCACTACTAAGGCCAGAGAGGTGCTAGCGAAATCTTTTTTCTGTCATGCGGAGCCCTGTACAGAATTGCGTGGGCTTAAATAAAATGTGTCTTGATAGTTTACCTTAAAACTCTCTGTCCTTTTCCTCAGTTCAGCTGAATCCTATGAAATAGATACGCAGCTTGGAGAAGTTCTTCACACCCCCACAGATGCTAAAAATGGCCCTGATACAACATGTATTTATGTAACAAAATCATCTGCATTAATATCTTCCTTTCCTTTCTGTAAGAATCACAGGAGGGACCCAGGCTGACACATTTTCATGCAGCCCCTTCCATTCTTCTCCTTGCATTTGGGGCAGCAGGGACAAGCCGTGTTTTCCCTTAAAAAGCAGGCCACTGAATAAGCAGGAATATGACGTGACTATTAATAGGGTGTTCGGCTGCAAACCCGCAGCCCAAGCTTTTGGGCTCTCCCCTTTGAATATTCAGTTCCCTGTTATGGATCAAAATTGCTTGGTAACAAGAGTTCTGGTCACTGGTGTTATCCTGATCTTCCAAAATAAAGATAGCATTAAAACCAAAACATTTCCTCTACTTTTTCTGAAAAGCCAAGAGACTGGCTGGCTGATGGGATCAAGCGTGATGTATCAAGCCTTTATTCACATCTGGCAGAATGAAGAGAAAAATGTCCCCACTTGGCAGCTGTTTTCTGTCCCATTTGTCACCATCACTTTCAGGTGGACTCCTGCTCTCTAGATCACAGCCTGTCCCCAGGCACCTGGGCAGGTTTGCAGCCCGAGAAGAGGGCTCAGGCGCCATGTGAACAAAGAGAGGGGCTTTATCTTGGCCTCCCAGGGCTGGCTCCCCGGCTGAGATGGAGGCATGCTGTCAGGAAGGGGAAGAAGAGTGAATTATAGCTACTGCTGCTGCTGCCGATAGGGTCGGAGAAAGTCTTGGTAACCCTGCCATGTTTAGCATCACCAAAATACCTGGGAAAATCAACAGCCAACAAGCCCCCCGCTTTTTTCATATGGAGACATGTACCAGCTCCACCATTCCCCTATGGATACTGACAGCCAAAAGTGCAGCAGCCCTTCCTTGCGCCACGGCTCGCCGGGATGGCTCCCAGCTGCGAGCCGGCTCCTTGGCGGGGTGTGTTATTCCCAAAGGGCTGTCCTGAAGAACAATCTCCTAAGCCTGTTAAACCAATGCTCACCACTCCAACCTGCTGCCTGTTGTGGAAATGAATCCTGACCAGCAGCAAGAATCAAACCAATATTCTCAGCAGCAGCTGTAAACTCGATAAGCTCCCTGCCCTCCTTTCTCTCCCCCCGCCTCGTCCCTCCCTTTGGTGTTGAAATGAAGGCAGAGACATGCTGAGGGAAGCAGTGCAGCGCTCTGTTTGCAGGATAATATGCAGACCACATGTATGTATTAAAGGCTGTATGGAGTTATAATGAGCCAGGAGCATTTAAATGCAAGCCAAGGGGAATTTGCTATTTTGTGTGGGCAGATTTCAATTGTAAGGCTGGCAGCTCTGGTATCCTGTTCTCTAATGCCATGGGATGAGAAAAAATAGGCTTTTCTTTCAGAGCAGTTGATTATTGAATCCACACCAGCTGTTCATCCTAATCCAAGCTTTCTGTCCTCGCTCCTTGTAATAGAGGCATCCCTCATCCGTCCATCCATCCGTCCATCTCCCCGTTCTCATTTTCATGGCTCTTTTGTAATCTTTCAGAAAGGTGGTTAGCGGATATCAGCCATCTAAAGCTACATAAGCGTCAGTACCAGGCAAGGGTTATAACTAATTAACGAGAAAAGAAAGGCACCCCCAGCCATATATTGAAAGTCAAATTATATTTCACATCCACTGCAAGATGGGAAAAAAGCCATCATGAATCAGAAGACAGAGAACCATTTTTTAACAGTGACACCTGACTCTGTGCCCAGCAAACCGTGTGGGATCAGAGCTGGAGCAAGTCCTGAGTCGGCGCAGAGCAGCAGCTGTCCCTCCCACCCCACCGCGAGCCGAGGGACCTGCACCCAGCCATGCAGCAGCAGCAAAGGAAATTTATCCTTTTTTTTCTTTTCTTTTTCTTTCTTTTTTTTTTTTTCCCCCCCCATAATAAAGGGGGAGGAAGGGGTGAGATAAGAAGTGAGTTCCTTCTGGGTGCTTCTCACTCAGCCTGCAATGTTATGTAAGGCTGGCACAGCTAATGCCTGCTCTGCTTCACCATCAACCCGGCTGTTTCATCCCCGCTACACAATTATTTCATCAGTCTCTCCTACTAGACATCACAGTGCTAGTACGATTAGTCACATTTATTAGGATAGCAGTTAAAAAAAAATTAGCAAGCACAGGGGCCCTGTTGCACAAGGGACTGGGTGAACATGGCTGCAGGTGGTCCCTGCCCCAGAGACATTCAAATCTCCTGGAGGAGGAGGACAAGGGACAAGGGGGTGACACACAGGAGCCAAAAGAGGGGTGTGAAAGCAGCAGGAGAAATGCTGTTTCCATGAAGAGCTTTGGCAGGGGAGGGTGAATTTAAGTGGGAACGAGCTGACTGGGAATAAAAAGCAGCAGGAGAAAGGACATATTGCAGGGGAAAGTAGGGTGGAGGAAAAGGTAGAACAGTAAGTGATAAGCTGAAGAAGAGAGGTTGATAGTGGGGAAAAAAGGAGGGCTTGCTCAAAAAGGCAGCCAGCACAGCAGATCCTCCCTTCCTGCATGTCTCCTGTCCATTTTGCCTGCTGCTGCTGCACATTTTGGCCCTCTGTCCAATTCCCTCGCAGTGTTTCTCTGTCTGAAAGGTGCTTCCGTACCTGCTCGCCATGTCCTCCTGGGCTCAGAGGATGACCCCACGCTTTGTGAAAGGGCAGCCTGTAGCCTCCTCTCTGGAAATCTTGGCTGAGTTGCAGAGACTGAGTGTAATGCCAGAACCATGCGAACTGAAAAGCTGCATTAGCACTAAAGATTGTATGTTCAGGTTTGGAAAACACAGATCTGGGATGCTCTGGGGCATGGTGGACTGTATGACCTGAGAAGGGACAGACGGACAGGCATGTACAATTGCATTCCTATATGTTATAGGCATACAGATGGAAAAAGGAGCCCTTGAAGTGACTAGTTGACTTCCAGGAGCTGGAGATGCCAAACGGTGTGTGTGACTTAGCTAACAATTTAAATCAGTATATCTGGACAATTTACAAATAAATCTCCATGAAGAATTGGCTTGGCAACTCATTAGCTGACAGATGTTAATATAAAAAGAGGGCTGAATGTGATTCTTGGATGAGTAGAAAGAGGAATAATAACTTGCAGTAATGTGATTTTTCGTTTGCAAATGGCATTGGTGACAATTCTAGTGGACTACTGGATAATGCTCAAATGTCCACATTTTCAGCAGAATATTGAAAAAATGATGAAGTTGCAGAAAAGAGTTCCAAAAAGGCTTTGAGAAAATTAGAATTATGATTTGAGATAATACTTTCTAGTGAAAGACTCAGAGTGCTTAACCTGTTATGTTTATCAAAAAGAAGATTGAGAAGTGGCTTGATTACAGTGTGAGTAATCTTCATGGTGAGAAAATACCAGGTATTAAAGAACTCTTTAATTTAGTGGAGAAAAGCATAATAAGAAACAATAGTTGCAAACTGAAGCTGACCAGACAAATTTAAATGAGAAATTAGGCATAACTTGTTTTTTAACAGTAGGAATGATTTCTGACTGAGCAAATTTTAAGTGCCAAATTTTTCACCTCTGTATGTGTCAGATGAGGACTAAACTCCTTTCTGAAAGGTTCAGTCAAGCCCACATTTTTTGTGATTCACTGCAGATGATATTGGGTGAAAGCTGACAGTTTGTGATATAATTTGGTGGTCTTTTTTGCCTAGAACTCCATGAACAGCCTATGTATCCCCAAGAGCTCAAAGCTTTTTACTCTACCTACTTTATCTGATCACTTCCTTCTTTACCAGCTTATAGGTAGAAAGCTGATGGATCTGTACACATTTGCATAGCAGTTAGCCCAAGTCCTGGAGATCCTCCAATTCATATGCTAAATAACTGTAATTAAAAGTTAAAACACTTACTTACAGCCTCAGTTTCAATCAAGACTGACTTCCAAGAGTATTTTTTTGGGCTGACAGCAACAGGAAGGCAGATATGAGGGTTATACGAGTTGGGTGAAAATTGGACAGAAGAGAAGTGTTAATTTGACAAAGTGGAAAGTTGCTTAAATCTGGTGCTCAGCAGGTACCTAAAATGGTTAAAACTGACACACAGTTCTTTGCAAGTACTGTCAGAGGGTGGCTGATAGGGTGCTGGAAACTGCTTGGTGTAGAGTAGATGACATCTGGACTCTTCTGGATTAAACAAGTATTACATGAAGTCTGCAATCAAGACTGGATTCAGTAATTCAGTTGCTTCTAGTCATACAGTCCTAAAATATCCACCGCCAGGCTGTGCTGGTATGCACCAGCAGGAGCTCTAATCCAAATGCTGCAAACATGTTTGTTTGGACCAGTGTGGCTCCCATTGCTGTGGGCACTCCCTGAGTAGTCTAACAAGGGAGCTGGTTGGCATGAACCTTGGTGTCAACAACAAATAAGGGCAAATATGTCCCAAATTTAGAGCCAGTGAGTTTAATAGTCTCAGTACTTTATGGGACTACTGAAAATGAGCCACAGCTGCCAGGCTGTTTGTCTCAGCAACTTCTGCCACCCCATGGGTCCTGTCAAAAAAAAGGGAAAGAACATCCCATTCGAGCAAAAGCCTGGTACAAAGCCTGCCCAAATGTGAATCAATGCAGAGCCCTTTAAACACTGTGGCCCAGCCCCACTTGTGGCAAATTTACCCCATGATGAATCAGTGCTAAAATTGTCACATCTCAGAAGCCTGCCTTTCTCTGCACAGCCTGCTCTTTTCTCACGCTTTCAAATGCACAGCCGGCCCGTTTTGTACACAGCTGCCACGGTGTGATTTGCTTTGTGTTTATGCCTCAAGCTTTGCCTCTCTGTTTCCGCGTCCGCAGCCTCAGTCTATTTTATGTTACCCTAGCTGGAACGTGTGCAAGAGAAACATCCCCTTCAGCCACACATGAGGGCATCGGGGCTGCAGTGACACCGTGGAATTGCGCCTCAATTTTCTGATTGACTCTGGGTGCTGTTGTGGGGCGAGGAGGTGTCCTCGAGCTTGCCAGCCCGCCTATTCCCGCCCAGCACCCCATCAGGTGCGGCTGGGCCGTGGGTCCCAGGGTGCCGGTCTCTGGCAGCTCTGTTGCTGCGTCCTGTCCATCATCCGGGGAAGGTGCTGATGCATCATGGCAGGGGACAGACAGCCTGACAGACACAGTGTGACACCTGGCCCTGGCACACCGCAGCTCCCGGCTTTCTTTGCACGGGCATCACAGGTTCAGATCCGAGCCCGGAGCTGTGGTACGGACCCTGTGTGGTAATGTGGGTGTAAATCGGGAGCAGCAGTTTTGAAGTGGGTGATGCGGCATTGGTGTGGAGCGGCGGTATGGGGGCTGTGCTTTGGTTCGAGAGAGGGAGAGAGGGGGAGAAAGGGAGGGAGCGCTAAGGTAACCACAGAAACATGGTATCCCTGGATATTAGCAATCGTGACCTACTTCTGGGTATTCACTCACTTTTTTAGTGCTGTTGACAAAGGGGGAGTAAGATGGAGGGCTTAAAGCTCTGGGGAGAAAAAGGGATCTTTCCATTATTTTCTAGGATTGGGATTATTCATGATAATATTCAGCTAATGTAAATCTTTAACAGTTTTATTCCCTTGCACATCATACTGTTTTCATTCCTGCTTTGTATACTATAGAAAGTATTTTAATAATACATTACTGAAATATAATTGGCAGAGCTGTATTGTTATGTGTACAGCGTAGACTGGAGTGACTGACTGGGGTGCCGTTGTGCATGTATAATCTAGCTGCTGTCAGTGGTGTTAATCTTGGTCTGCATTTGATTTAGATCAGAGAGAAACCCTTCTTCACACGTGGTACCTGAGCCTGCAGGGCTCCTGGTGATCCTGCTGCAGCTCAGGAGAGATCTCCGCTAATATCAGTGAAATCACACTGTTGGAAATGCAGGAAACAACAGGCCCTGGGCTTCAGTGAGATATGGAGAATTTATACTAGTATGTAACTGAGAGCAACCAAGTCCGTCTGTTTTATGCCAGATCACATACCTCTTTCAGACCAAAAAAAAAAAAATGACAAGGAAAGTGACTGTGGAATTCACAGTCATTCCTAAACTATCAAAGGGGAGGGCTTCATGGGTAAACAAAAATAGATGGGAAGACAAGAATGTTGCCTGCTTTTGAGCAGTAAATGTCCATTGTAAAGAGTGGAAAATACATAATTTAGGGCTTCAAGTGAACACCATTAAAGATTTCACTTCAGTGGACTATGGACCATTGTAGTGCAAAAATCTGTACTTCATGTGTTAATAAAGAGAGAAATTGAGGTTTAAATCTATAACTTTAGCTTCTAGTCTTCTTTCACTTCTGACAATTCTGTACAAAAAAAGTTAATAATGAATCAGGGCTTGTCAAGGTGTTTTTACTATTTTTCTCAGCTGCAGTTCCATCCTGCATACACAGTCTCAAACATTTAGACTATGCTGGCAAAATGAACCAGAAAGAAAATAATCTGAAAGTCAATGGTAGTGAAAGTGTAGCTTTGCAGCATGACTTTTTATTAACTGCTAAGTGAAGACCAGATCAGCTAACAATACTAACATAACATTGCCTGAATTCTATTCCAATATTGGGTATGTGCACAGCTGCCTTCTCTACAAATTGAAATCCACAGGTATTTTATAGTTGTATCTTCTGCAGAACTTGAATCTCAACAGCAGGGTACTGACTAAAGACATGGCTTGAAGAAATCCTGCATAGCCCTTCACTTACACCAGGCATGGCTCAAGCCATGTTGTTAATTCTCAGAGCAGTAAGTGATGTGCTCAGATTTGACTATTCCCACTTTATGGGTAGAAAACTAGTACTGGATGGAGGTTAGATAATCTACCTAATGCCACACAATGATTGATTTTGCAGGATTGAGTAGAAATTCATGAATCCCCAGTCTGACAGAGTGCAAGACTGAACCATTGCCTTTACAGGCATTGACCCCAAAATTTTCACTATTTCTTTCATCTGTTCAAGAAGGATTCATAGTCAGCTGGTTTCTGATGATGATTTAAGCATTGTCTCATGTAGACTTGCTTTGATCAGGCTTAGACTGTCTGGATTGAAATCTTGGCTCCACTGAGGTCAGGAAGAGTCTTGCCATTGACACCGGTGGGTTATGATTAATGAAACTAAATCTCTGCCAGTTGCTCTTACCAGGATCCTTGTCTACTCTACATGGTAGAGCCCCACATACACAGCACTACGTGGCAGGAAACATCATATGAACCTCCGGTGGAAACAATAGCAAATTTGGGGCATGCACTGCACCCTGCCTCCTCCTGCCTCCCCTCATCCCCCACCATCAGCACAGACATCCTGGGGAGAGCATTAAGCAGGCACAAAGAAGCAAATATGGAGGGGGGGAATGTGTCAGTGGGCTGTAGATAATGCTGAGCTCAGTGTGCAGTTTTGCAGTGCTGTCTAATGCCTATGTCCTCAGGGAAGTAGACTTTCTTATTTTGAAAAGGGCTTGTGCAGCAGGTTCATGAAAGATTTTTCAGAAAAAGCCTGTCTCAACCGCCTATTAGTAACACAGCCTTATGACAGACTCAGAGATATTTCTAAAGCTGTTAGCTTAATTTATTGTGGTTGGACTGGGTGATCTGAGGCCTTATTTTTTAGGGGGGAGACTTTTTTTCTTCTGCTACACTCCAAATTTGGTGTTTTTCAATTAAAAATACATGACACAATTTCACATTCTGGTCAGATTTTTAATACCCCTCCTGCACCATACTATATTGTCTCTGCTAGGGGGTCTTATTCATTGAATAGTATTTCCCACAAGCCTGTAAATTTCCTTCTTCATTTAAATAGTTACTTAGTCTTTCTTTACTCTAAAGCTGAACTTAAAGGAAATGTAATTTACATAACAAGTCACTCAGAGCCTATTGTGTGTCAAATAAAAAACCCTACCATATTTTATCCTTTCCAGCTGACAAGTAGAAAGAAATACGTTGAAAGGGACATACCCAGTTATTAAGGGGTTTTGACAGCATTTTTTTTTTTTTTTAATTTAGTAAAGTGCCCTTGTCATAAACTAGGGTTTTTAAACACAAAAAGATCCTGAAATATTAGAATGTGCTGTCTGGACTTTATTCTCGACAACAGGCAGAATTGCAAGGCGAACGGCTTGTAGGAAGAAGCTACAAGAAAGAGGCAAAACTAATAAGATATCCATGATGGAGTAGAGACCCAGTAAACTGGTTCTTGTGTTCCATACATTAGCAATTCCATTGACTTTAAGTAAAATATTTTAATACTAGATCCTTTAATTCTTATTCATCTGCTTGAAGTTGAAGATGTGCTTTGCTGCATGGGATTCACAGTGAACAGGACTTTGAAAGACTGAGTTGTAGGTAATTAGTAGAGTCTGAGCTTACAATTACCATCAAATACCTGAAGTTGTAAGGAACATTTGGGCAGCAGCAAAGCCTCATAACCTATGAAATGCACGACTGAGGTCATGACGACCCAACGATATTAAATATCCAAAGCAGTTTTCCAAGTCTAGCAGTTGGTTTTGGTGTACAGGTCACATTTCAAAGTGTTAATAATCTGCCTATGGCAGTTTTACCCACCACCAGTATTATATTCTGTCCCAAGCCACAGAATGGTATGCTCTTCACTGATAAAAAAGCTCCTGCTCTTCAGCAGAGAAGTGACAGTCTCTCAGTGGACAGTGACACTGATGTGCTGCAGTCAAGGTGACAAGAAAATATTTGTAGTGAAGAGAAACATGTAAATACAAGTTTTTCTTTGAAGAAGGTGGGAGTCTGCTGGGGCTTGACCTCACCTGTGAGCCCTCATGGGCTGGAAGATCTGAAGTCCTCCAGCACCAAGTCTGCCCATGGCCTCCATCAGCAATAGACATTTCTTCCTGGTGTCGCCATGAGAAAATTAGCCCTATATTTGCGGCTTTTTGCCAATGACAGGATTAGAAGGAATACTGGGTATCCCACTGGGGAAAAACTAAGAATAACATTACTAATGTAATCTTTATGAATTCAAGCATTGGCCAGAGCCTTTCAGAAGCAGTAGAAGGGACATGATACATCCTGAGGCTAATGTGGCAACTTCAAAGGGCATGGACAGCGTACACACAGTGCCACTAAGTGATATAAATACTTCTCTTAACACTCCGTGCCAGGCTCCCTGTTGATACAAGCTGTTCACAAGAGATTCAGCTAAACCTATCCACAGACAGAAGGAACCCAAAAGGTTAGGATTTTTTAGGTGGAAAGTATATGATGTCTACAAGCTCCAAGTTACTAATTATCCAGTACTTCTTTGAAGTATCATTTTCTGTTGTGAACTAATCTTTGTATTTTAACCTGCATGTTTACCCACCAGGGACAACTTTGGGAATGGTGGGGTCCACCCTCACCAAAATGACACAAAACTCAGTAGGATCCTTTTGTGCCGTATCCCCACCTCTGCTATGTGAGGACAGCACACACGTTAGCACTGAGCCCGGCACCGCATCTCACCACACTGGGCAGTGCACACCATGAGGGGAAGCACACTGTGCCTGCACAATACCTCTCAGCAGGGATCCCCATCAGTCAAAAGGCCTTAGAGCCAGCCACAGTCCCCAGGCAGGGCGTAAATCATAAAAAAGAGATTATAGAAGTGCCTGCAACAGGACCAAAGTCATAATGGAGACCCTGCAGTCAGAGGATCTGGCTACATATGACTCCACGCTGGTTTTGGGAGACACCTTCCCTGTCAGCTCAGAGCAGCTCAGCAAAGTAGAGGGTATTTCTGCCATTTATTGCAGCTCTCGCTGACAACACTACAGCAACGCATTATGTAGGCAAGGATGAGTAAGAACATGCTGGCAGTGCCAGGCAGCTATAGAGATTTATATATAAATCTCTGCCAGGCAGCTATAGAGATTTATATAGAGATCATCTACCTGGACTTTCGTAAGGCATTTGACACCGTCTCCCACAGCATTCTCCTGGAGAAACTGACTGCTCGTGGCTTGGATGAGTATACTCTTCGCTGGGTAAAAAACTGGCTGGCTGGCCAGGACTAAAGAGTTGTGGTAAAATGGAGTTAAATCCACTTGGCGGCTGGTCCCAAGTGGTGTTCTCCAGGGCTCAGTAGTGGGGACAGTTCTGTTTAATATCTTTATCAATGATCTGGATGAGGGGATTGAGTGCACCCTCAGTAAGTTTGCAGATGACACCAAGTTGGGCAGGAGTGTTGATCTGCTGGAGGGTAGGAAGGCCCTGCAGAGGGACCTGGACAGGCTGGATTGATGGGCCGAGGCCAATTGTGTGAGGTTCAACAAGGCTCAGTGCCGGGTCCTGCACTTGGGTCACAACAACCCCAGGCAACGCTACCGGCTTGGGGAAGAGTGGCTGGAAAGCTGCCCGGCGGAAAAGGGCCTGGGGGTGTTGGTCGACAGCCACCTAAACATGAGCCAGCAGTGTGCTCAGGTGGCCAAGAAGGCCAATAGCATCCTGGCTTGCATCAGAAATAGTGTGGCCAGCAGGACTGGGGAAGTAATCCTCCCTCTGTACTCAGCACTGGTGAGGCTGCACCTCAAATACTGTGTTCAGTTTTGGGCCCCTCACTACAAGAAGGACATCGAGGTGCTGGAGCGTGTCCAGAGAAGGGCAACTAGGCTGGTGAAGGGTCTAGAGAATAAGTCTGATGAGGAGCAGCTGAGGGAACTGGGGTTGTTTAGTTTGGAGAAGAGGAGGCTGAGGGGAGACCTTATCATTTTCTACAACTACCTGAAAGGAGGCTGTAGCGAGGTGGGGGTCGATCTCTTCTCCCAAGTAACAAGCGATAGGACGAGAGGAAATGGCCTCAAGTTGCACCAGGGGAGGTTTAGGTTGGATAGTAGGAAAAACTTCTTCACTGAAAGAGTGGTCAGGCACTGGAAGAGGCTGCCCAGGGAAATGGTTGAGTCCCCATCCCTGGAGGTATTTAAAAGACGTGTAGATGTGGTGCTTAGGGACATGGTTTAGTGGTGGACTTGGCAGTGCTAGGTTAGTGGTTGGACCTGATGATCTTAAAGATCTTTTCCAACCTAAATGATTCTATAATTCTATGATTTGGAGTGTCCATCATTGCATCCCTGTCATAGGATGTAGCTTGCATTGTCCAGAAATGGAAACTGTCCCGAAGGACTGGCTAGGTAGAGTGAGGCAGTAAGTGGCCCCTGATCTTTGGGTATTGCCTCCTCTTCTTAAAAATCCCTAGTTTTCAAATACCATGTTTGTGAAGGAAATAACTTCTCTTTTCCTTCAGTGTGTTCTTAGTAGGATGACAGGTACAGTACATCTGGCATTGGGCTACCTGATTATTTCTAAAATGGAAAGACAAAAGGTTAGCATTCACAAAGCCCATTATTGTTCTGTGGATCTCAGCACAGGGTGAATTTTGAATGGGAAAGGGGCATTACTATAGCAACACATAATGTAAACATACAACCATAACTTCCAGAAGCTCCTAGAAGTTGCATAGGTCTCATTTCCCTTTTTCCTAAACCAGATTTTGTGGCAAGTTGGATGTAGGGAATTTACCTCTGTTTTACCTGCTTTGATTACTGGTGAAGGAGAACAGTGACTGGAGGCATTTGCAGATTATTACATTTTTAAAATCTGGTTTTTTTGCACAGCTTAGGAGGCTATATGCTTTTCTGGAAAAGCTGCTCATTGATTAGAGCACTAACTTGGATGCTCAAAATGCTCCTGGCCAGCTACAGGGTGACCTTGGATATGTTACTTAACCACTGTACATTAGTAAAAGACATCTTTCCCTTGTAAGGTTTGTGTCAGAATAAGAATCTAAAAGATGGTAAACTACTCAGTGTGGTACAGTGGACAATATACATTTAAGATAGATACTTTTGTATTGATAAAGCATGGGTCTTAGGTGACGTTATTTGGTATGCTTAATCAGACAAACACTGAAATAATCAGAGCTGATTAAAAGTGTTCTGTATAACCTTATTGAGGATGTAGCGAGTTGTCCTAACCATACTTGTTTTGGAGAGTATCTTGATAGAAAAGGACTTTCCAGTTCAGAACCCAAAGCCTTCTGTACAGCAGCTGGGTCTCCCAGTCTCTATTCCTTTTCTACATTTATGTCTTGCTGTATTTCTGGTTCTTCCCATGCCAGGATTTTAAAAAGTGACTACACATCTTGGATGCTTCAATTTCTAGAGAGCTCTGAGGTGCCCCCTCAGTGCCCAGATGCTTCTGTCACAGGCTGCAGGTACAGGAGAGCAGGAGATGCAGACCCAGAAACAGGCTCAGAGTTCATCTCTTTTCTCCCTAGAGCTGCAGATGTGCAAGGCAGGAACTGAGTTCAAGCCACTCCACATTTCTGTGTGTTTCTCTTTGTATGCATCCATCTGTAAGAAGCTCTACTGAGCCTGGGAATACATATATATATAGCTGGAGTGCTAGAATACATAAAAATTCACATTCTGCATTTTTTGCAATCCTATAACATGTTAGAGACAGATAGACCAATAGCAGTCAGACCTATTTAACCTCGGTAAATGTGTTCAGTTCACCCCTGGATATTGAAGGGCTTTAAGTAGTGACCAACATGCCTGATGAACTGTGTGGTTTGACTTTTGAACAGCACAATACAGAGAGAAACAGTAGATAAATAACGAGATCCCCTTTGGTTTTAGGAATAAGGATTTTCACTCTCCAGCAGAGCCAGTGTTAGCCAGTACCCTGCTTCTGGGACTATCCCCGTTCAAAGATCAGTTCCCTCAGGGGAAGCCATAGGAAAATGCATAGAATGGCTATGGAATAATCTGCCAATAGGGGAGGTTTCTTCTACTCCTACTTAGCATTTAGCCTAGACTAAAAACATGGGAATGAATTGCTCTTTAAAATATTTTTAATCCTGCCTAATACAATCGTGGATGGTTTTGTCATTCATGTCAGAATATAATTTATCTTATCTTCCCTGTCCTTTCAGGATGAAAAGTCTACCTCTGGCATTGCAGTTAATGCCACTACCTGCCCTCCAGAAAATGTGGGGTATTGCACTGAGTTCAACCTCTCATTCTTGCCATGCCGTGGTCTTTTCTTTCCGTGCAGAGAAACTAAAGCACAGGGCGTGGCTGCACAACTGCTCGCTTCAGGGAAGGACAACTACTCGTGACACAGAAATGGGACCTTCTAGACTTTCGGAAGGTCTAGAAGGGAACTGAAGCAGCGCTAACGCCACAGGCCCAGACTCCTGGCCCATTCCCATCCCATGTGTAGGCGCTGGTGCTGTCACGAGGGCAGGAGCGGTCTGCAGCACACCTTGCCCTGCCAGGGCATCTCTCTCAGACACACATCAGTCTCTAATGGCTTTGGCCACCTTATCGAGCACTGGGAGAAGCAGATATTACTATTACTTCACAAGGAAAAAAAAACAACAGACAGAAGTCCAGTGATGCAGATATTCTCAGGTGAAGTCTCCCTTCTGGTACTGTGTTTTACTATGGTCTATTAGTTTTGTATTGAGTTCTTGTTCTGTATGAAAAGTCTTTTCTGGAAATGAAGTAAATGAACAAAGGCCAAGACAGGGTCCCTTTGGCTACTGGTATCATTGCTAATGCAATGCTAGCACCCTGTGGCCCTGCTCACAGCAGCATCCTTGGACTATGCTGCCTACAAACCCGGGTCTGATACACATGTAACCAGGCCTAAATATTCCTGTGGTGTCCAATGTACTACACTGGCACCTAAAGAAATTAATAGTCTCTGGATAATGAATTAAGAGAAATACAGACAATAAGCATACTGATACATTTAATATAGCAATGTAAGATAAAAGCACAAATATAAGCCTTTCCCCTTTTCATTCTTTTCTCCCTCTTTTATACCAAGCTGTGTTGAGATTGGTCGTCTTTTAAATATTTTTAGAAATAATGAAATAACTGATGCATTGTAATCCCAGTAGAGGCCCCACCATAGTACCCTCAGGCATTGCTCTGCTATTTCAGGCTCTGAAAGAGTGCAGTTTAATAGAGTGAGAAGATCAGAAAGCTTTGTCTTTGTCCTAACTTGATGTCTGAGTCCTCTAGGATCTGCTCAAATGCCCTGGGATTTCTGCTTAGTTCTTTTAAACATTATTCCAGTTCTGTAAGAGAAGACACTTGAGCTGGGACCATGCTTCATCTCCAGAGGCAAAGAAGCTTTAGGGTAATCATTTCATTGCCTAGGGATTTGGGGGAAGTTTAAGGGATCATTGTGCCTGGGGATTTCAAGCTATATCAGGGACCAGAAGAGCCACTGGCATACATCAGAGTAGTTTCCACAGCCCAAATCAGCCCACAGCCTCCAGAGCAGCATGTGCTACAGAGTATTTTCTGCTCGTAGTGCTTTTCCTTTCATCCCTGCCATCTTTGCTGGGCCTCATAAAGCATCAGTCTTGGAGGCGCAGCAGGGATTGTTCTTGTCTCTTAGTTACTCAGCTCCAGTTCACCTGTGCCTTTAGAAGTGTGCACCAGGACCAGACCTAGGGCAGAATCTGCCACTGTTCAGCTGGATTTCCAATGGTTTTCAAATTGTGACCAATGCAAACTCACTAAAGAAAAAAATCTGGAGGGATCTCATGTAACATGAATAATTAGTTACGGTCATAACTGAACAATTGTTATGTGGTGCGAGTGGCTGTGCATCTGTTTTTATCTTTAGGTAATCAAACCAACATTAGAAATAAATAAGAAATATATAACAAATAGGTAATGAGTATAATAAAAAATTCTCAAGCATAGTCATTCAGATTTTAAATGAATTTCCATAAATTCTGCTCATGCCTTTCCTCGCATCATCAATGAATATTCAAGAAAGGTTCTTGGTCAAAAGTGTTCACAAAAATAGCTCGTTTTAATTAAGCGATACAGAATATTCACAGAAGTGCATTTCCTATTCATAACTGTCAAAACCACAGCAGAAACCTTTCTTTAATAATTTTGCCCACTCTAGCAGGACACGGAGACCTTCCACGCAACCTCTATGTCCCACCAAAGTGCTGGAGCTTTCTACATACAGGAACAAGGCTCCTCTCTAGCCATTTTCTCTTTGAAATTCTGCTTGATGCTACTTCATATCCGCAAGAACCTGAGTATTTTTAAAATATTGTCCTCTGCCTTCTTATTTGTCTGACATTTGGCATCAAAGCCCCTTTGTTGAGCAAGACGATTTAAGCAGCTGAAGCAATTGCCCAAAGCAGTCGCCAAAGGGAAACCATGAGTGAGGATTTGACTTCTGTGAGCAAGAATATGTACTGTAAGCAGTGGAAAAACTCAAATTAATAGTTACCGATGGCAGAAAGCCAGGACCATGCAGAAGCTTTTTGTGCAAGAAAACTGAGAAAATTGCCTTTTTATTAAATCTTACTGTGATTGTGGATTTTGTGGACATCCTTTGTAGCCAAACAGGGATCTGTAAAACCCAGTTTCCATGGACAACATGCAACCAAAAGGCATGATAGTTCTTGTCCCATCAAAAAAGACAGGTAGGTGTTAAAAAGCTGATATTTAGCTGATACATCTCAAAAAAAAAGGAAAAAAAGAAGACAGGGAGGTTAAGCCAAGGCAGAGGAGTCAGTGGGGCTGGGGTGGGAGGTCAGTGGCCATGGCTGTCTGCCCCATGGACTGAGGTACTGTCAGAGGAGCTGGGCTGAAAAAGCAAATGGAGGAAGGGCATTTCTGATCTACCAGTAAAAACTTGGGAAGCGGTGCCGTGCTTCTGCCAGCCAGGTGGCACAGCAGAGGCAGGGGACCCATGTGGGAAGGCCACAGAGCAGACAGCCAAGTCTTTGCCTCACTGCCCTCTGTGTTTGCTTAAGGCAGAGGAGACAGCCCTTCCTGAGGTGCTTTTAACACAGGTTTTAATAATTCATTTCATGTGAGTTTCCTGCTAACGTGAGGGGAAAGAGGAGCTGGGGCAGGCTGCATTAGAGAGACTCATTGGTATGGAAATCACATACTCCCCGTCATCTATTTAAGAAACGTGTTGGTGCAGGGGTGGGAGCACAGTGACTCAGCGCAGGCAGTGGTGGCAGCAGCAGCAGAGGGGACCCGCCACTGCCACCGTCCCCCACCACTGTCCCCAGCTCAGCTGCCCTGCCAGGCTGCCTTCCCTCCTGCCTCTTTTCCCCCAGGCTCTGGAGGAGCCTGCCCCGGGCACACCGCGGTGCCCTGGGAAGGGTGTGGGGGACATGGGGTGTGAGGACAGCTTCCTTCCCCAGGAGAAATGGTGATTTCCAGTTGTGACCTGGAGCAAGGTTTGTGACGGGGTCACTTCAGTATTACATAGGGCCCAGCCTGCCCCAGAGCTGCTGGAACAGGTGGAGGAGATGGGCGTGCTAGTGGCTCATGCCAAGCCTGAGTGCCAGGGCTGGGGCTGCCTTTCTCTGTGGCAGGGCTGGTTGCATGAGGTGCTTTACCAATGGAAACACCATCACCAGTTTGTGCAGCTGGGCAGCAGCAGGGTTCGGCAGTTTCCCAAGCCTGGACCTGCTCACAGCATGGCGCAGCACGCTGGCATGGTGGGAGGGCCGGGGAGCCGCAGCAGCAGGTAGCTTCCCCATCTCTCCTGGGGGAACCAGCGCTGGGACATGTCTAGCCACAGGGCTACAGTGTCTCGGAAAGCAGCTCTTCAGCAAGGTATGTGCACTTTGTGAGCCCTTTGGGTTCAATGTTACTGGAAATGTAGTAATTTAAGGTGCAGAGCCTCTTTTTCCACTGTTCTGCACCTTGTAAGGTAAAAAGAAGCAGGCGTGTATGCCCAATACCTGCTTAAGGTAAAAGTAAGAAAAACATTTGATTATTAATAATAAATTATTGTATATATAATCAGGTAGGTCTGGGTCAGTCTTATGGAAAATGCTACTGAACTTGTACCAGATCAATGGATAGACACTTAAAATTGTTTTAGATTGTTAGTTTTTTTCCTTCTCCAAAACCATCTCCCAGAGATCAGTTACGAAGCTGGAGCAGAAGGCAAGAAATGACCTTGTCTGAATGGTTTAGTTATGATATGGGCCTACTTGGAGGCGCTGGAGACAGTTTAAGTTAAAATGGATTTTAATGTTGGTAATGCATATGATTACACTCTGCCTCAAAAATCCTTTGAGGTAGGCAAGTTATCCATATCTAGATGTTGAAACATAGTAAGATTAACATTGTGTTTCATGTATATAAAAAAAATGCGGATTTGCGGTACGAATTACTTTATTTTCTGCCTGAAGAGAAATAACAAGTGAGCAAGAACAATTTTCAGAAGAAGAGAGTTTGTGTTTTGCAAAGTGTCATGTGAATCTAGTTTCAAAAATGGCACTGGCTCTAACATAAAACAACTAAACACAGAAAACAAACTAAACCAAACTCAAAACTTTCCTGACCAGCAAGAAAAGGATTGCACCAAAATGAAGGAAGTTATGTTTGAAAAATTCCTCAGAAAAGCTGCTAAGGAGGGAGCCACTCGAGGACTGCTAGCTGTAGGGTAAGTGGAAGAGGCCTAAGGGTTTATCTGCAATAGCAGTCTCGAGAGTAACCTGTCACTGCTTCCCAGAAGGATAACATTGAATGTAATAATTAACCCATCTGTAACCAGCATTTCTCTCCTAATAGAGGAAGGGGGTGGAGAACGGCCTGTCAGAGTGTTTGCTTTCTTCGTTGTTGACAATGTACCCCTGCAATGGGTACATCTAGAGAGAGACAGTACAAGATAGCACTAACTGCAGAGCAGTTGGAAGGAAGGGAGAAGAATCCCTTGATGGAAAGCTGGGAACATTTATAGCCAATTGGTAATTTTGAATGGAGCTAGGAGGACAACTTTCCTGCCTTTTCACCTATAAATAAATCACTAGAAATAGATTCAAGTGCTTGTGGGACAGTGCAGTCTATTTTCCTGCCTCTCAGCAGGATAACCTGGCTATATGGAGGACTAACACTATCCTGTATTCTGTTTTGAGGCAGAGAGTCTCAACGGGTTGCTCAGAAACCAAGTTCAGACTAAGTAAACCGAAGTGAGTTCATATTTTGGCCTCAAAGGCCAAATTCAAACATAGAGAATTCAGTTGCCAGTACACAAACCTCCAGACAGAAAACCTCCAAAAGTTGCTGCCATCAATTGTTCCTGCCCAGATCCATGGAGAGTCTTTACTTTCTCAGGATGGGCTCAGCTCTTTCTGAAAATCAGGCATTGTTGATATACTACTGATTTTATTAGTGCTTCTCCAAACCCTGGCTCAAGTTCTTCCTGCCTGAAGTACCCCCACAGCCAGTATTTGTCAAGAGTCAGATGAGGATGAAGCCTCATTTCTTGACTTTGATACAGTGCCGTAGGAAGGGCTGACAGTTAAATAAAACTTACTGATTCAGCTCACCCAAGAATCTCCGCAGAGGAGCTGCCACAGTCTTGACAACACATCAGTGTGGTGTTATGCTCCTCAAGGAGCTGAATGCATGCTAGATGGAAAATGCTCTTCATTTTTCTGCTTGCATCTATGCAACTTTCATGGGGATTTTTCTTAAGCTCACTGCTGTTCTTGATCACACTCTGTGTCAGCAAAAGGAGAAAAGCTTTGTCCTTGTTGCTGCTGAATACAGATGCCTTTCCTTTGGCCTGAGTCCTGGTTATCAGGACTCTGTAGCAGAGGAGAGGAAGGAAGAGGGAAGGGGAGCAACACTTCAATATTACCAGCTTTTCTTGCTCATGCCCAGTATGCAGGAAAGACTGGTGCCAATGCAGCAGGCCACTGCGCCAGTCCAGCTGTCACCAGGGGTTGCCACGTGAGCCATGGATGTTGGAACACTGTAATGCCACAGTGATGGCTCTCCTGTCACCAGTGGTAGCATTAAGTCATTTTTAGTCAATTCTACAAGTGGTGGCTTATTTCATACAAAAACAAGTGTGTTGTTTCCTGTGTGAGACCTGCTGGATGGGCCTGCTTGCACGATTCCCTTTGCAGCAAATCCCTGTTACAATTCCCCCCTTCAAAAATGGTAAATACTCTTTCCACTGTGGCATCTGAAAGGATACAGTTACTTGAAAGTGAGGTGACAACTTGATGCCTTACAATGAAACCTGTTTAAGGGTCTGTGCTCTTGCACACAAGCAACAAAATTAAGTAGACTTTGGATACTCTTTTCAACATTGAGTCTGCCTGTATCATTCTAACCACTCTATGTTATCAATGCTTCTCAATATTGCACTGAGTGAGATAGGAAACCTTTTTATAGAAGAAAAGACGTTTAACATGTTTAACTGATTATTTTTGTAGCTTAGCCAAATGTGGAGTTTTATTGAGGTGCAAGGGATTACCCTTAATCCCTCAGCATCTGAAGAAGGTATGAGCAGACGGGATATAATCTGCAACTGCTCTAGTATCTTTTGCCTTTGATTTTAAATGCAAGGCCATGATTAGAAAAAGAAGGACTGAAACCTGAGCTCTGATTATTACAAGGCCCTCAGGAGTCATCACTGATAGCCAGCTAAATGTGGTTTCCTACAAAGAACATAAGGCAAAAAGCCTAACCTCGGTGTACAAAGAGAGGGATCTGAACAGTAGGGCAATTTGTTCTGAGTATGGCACCAAACAAGAACCTAATTTGGGATCTGTGATCTTTGAGAAGAATCAGGAAAGAAGTAGGCATGGTAAATGTTCCTTATGAAGAGATTCCCAGTGATAAACTGGATGTGCTTTTAACATCATCCAGCTGCGGGCTACTGACCTGAATGTGACCCAGATGGAATTGCATCAGCTGTGTTAGTCAGGAGACAAGATTAAATAGCTCTAATAATCTCATTGGCCTTTACAAATTTTGTGATTCCTGGTAAGTGTGGTTCCTGTGATGAGCCTTGTGTAAGCCATGACAGGCAGATGAGTGCCTAACTGCATGCCAGAGTTGTTCCTCTGCCCAAGGAGCAGCCAGCAGCTCTTACCAGACAGTACCCTGCCTTTAAATATTTTATTTTGACTCTTTTGTTCTCTCATGAAAGTAATTGAAAGATGATGGACTGGGGAAGAAATCAGGAAATAGGCACTATTCACTGAAGAAGCTGTGGTTTGGCTGCCATTAAGATGTGGTTGACAGTTAACTGTATTGAACTTTTGTCTAAAGCCAAGAGTTGGGATCTAGCATTTCAGTGTTTCACCAGTTTTAAAAAAACATGCAAGCAATCCTTAGGTTAAGGAAAAAATCTCTCTATATAGATGTGGCATTTACAGCACAGGTACCTTAGGGAAATACAGTTGTCAGTGGTCCTTGGTTAGGTTTTGTTGTCTTTTATATCTAAAACAAAAGGTGCAAAATCCTCTTGCAATCAAAGAATGACTCTGACTCTGTGCATCCTGAACTTCCCTATTTGGCAAAGATGTGAAGTGAACTTAAACACATGAGGAAAAACAGCCCTCCCAAAGAGAAGCACAGCAATACAGCTGTAAAGTGGCAGGGGCAGGAGAAGATTAGGACTCACTGAAGCCAGAATCTCCTGATTTATGAGACTAAATCTTCTCTGCTAGCAAGCCAAAGATGAAATTTTTAAGACTCAGGTTTCTGAGAATGACTAAAGATCAGTTTGTAGCTGTCTGTCCAGCTTGAGAAAGAAGTTGAAAACTAATTTGGTTGCCAAAGGATAGTTTATAAGTCCGTTTTCAGAAACAGCTAAAGCATCTTTGATCAGAAAATCACTTTCTAATTCTTGAGCCTTCTGCTATATTTAGACATCTAAGAGGATGACTTTTTCAGATGTACTAGGCAAAGCCATCCATGAAGTTGCTGGGAATTCAATGTTGGTGAATTTTGTCTTTTTTTAAGACAAAGATTTAGCTTTCATAATCATGGAGGAAAAAATGGAAAAAGGAAGGCTAAAAGCTGAAGACTCAGAACCCAGGAAATAACATTAAACTATTAACTTATTTGTCAAATTTATTGATTTTAAGGTAAACCGTGTGATCTGTAGAGACCCCAGTTCATGATTAATTCGTCTCTCCCCCTGCTAAGTTCAGGATCGAATATAACATAAGGAATTGAGAGTTGCCCATTTTGACCGGGAAATGATTGTGGTGATTTTGGTGCCCTTTGTGCTATTACAAACCACACTTTTGTATCTTTTTCTGAAGAATATCCATAATATTTGGGAACAATACAGCTTAAGTTTTGGTGGGAGGGTAACAATACTGGCATCACTGAAGTTCAGCATAAGAATGCCATTACTGCAGCCCCTTCATCAAACTCCAGTAAGTTTTGCTTCTGCTGTTATAGGGCACATTAGGCAAGCTGACGAACTTAGACATCAGCTGGATTTCCTAAGTAAAAGAAGGTTGAGACAGGTAAGTATCTGTCTTTTGATTCACCTTGTCTAGCTTTTTAACGCATGTCTAACTGCAACCAGTGTGACGTGGCTGACACTGAATTTAAATATTGTGAATTCCCTACATGATTTGTCATGCATGTAGAGGAGAGAGACACTGGCAACATCTCCACTGAGAAGAAGGGTTGCATTGTGAAGCCCCTGATTTTATACACCAGAGAATTCACACAGGAAAAAGCAATCACGAGTTTCCTGCAATTGGAGCCAGCTTTGCTCAGTTTGTGCCTATTAGGAATGAGAAACACCAACCATGAGGCACAAATCCCTAGGAAATTGTGCTTTCTTAGTTTTTGTGTTATAGAACTACTGTTAGTTTTGAGTAGTAAAACAAAGATCACAGTTGAGTTCTCCTCCTCTAACAAAGGAGTTGTTCCAGATAATGTTTGCAAAATTGTGTTTAAGGACAGAGTAGTTGCTGATGTAAATAGAGCAGGACGTGGGCAAGAACCCCAGGGGAGGCGAGAGCCTGGGCTGCTAGGGGGGTCAGGGGCATGCTGAAGGACCTTGCCAAAAAGAGATGGGAGAGCATGGAGAAGGAGAAGCAAGAAGATGAGGTAATTACTTGAATGAAATAAGGAGTAAATATAGATGCCTGAGAAAAGAAACAAAATATTCTGCAGAGTGACAGAGTTGATGAAATCCTTTAGATCCGCCCTCTGTAGTTGAAATCCCTGGTACCAAAATTTCCAATGCAACCTCTTACTATTTTTTTTCTGGCAGCTGGGAATCGACAGCATGTATTTCCTGGGTGGATTCCCTGTGTCTGAACGAGGGCTGAGCTTCAGTTTCAGCGCTCCTCAGTGGGAGAACTAACAAGGTCTAAGAGGGGATTGACAGGAACATGTAGTGCATTAGTGCTGGTTTGCTTTGAGCAGATAATTTATATTTAGTCACTGGATGGCTTGGACATTTTTCTGTAGTCTGCACCTTGTATTATGAAGGCTTTCTCTGCAGTGATGACTAAGGTAGCTGTGAGAATGCATTTTCTCACTTCACCACTCATTTTGCCCACTAACACCAGACCATCCACACCCAGACATGTTCACACAAGGAAGAAATATTCAAATTTTAAGAAAAGGTATTTACACCTAGTCACACTGACTTTCAGTCTTACGTGGTTACAGTAATCATCAGACTCTCAAGGACACAGAAATGGGTTGGTATAATAGACAGTGGATGAGCTTTTATTCATTATTTACCCAGGTTTTAGACTTGTGCACATGCCTCAAAGCAAATATAACATAAGGTTTTAAATTTCCGTTTCTGCGGTCAGATGTTACTCAGAAGTAAGAAGAGGAAGTAAAAAATAACTTGACTAAACCTACATACTGTTTAAAATGCGTTAGTCTTAGCTGCCAGAGTTGCAGCAGGGAAACCAATTATTTCAGAGAAAGTCCAGTCTTGCTCAGCCTCTAGGCATGGTGTGGGGTCAAAAGCTTACCAGCACTTTGGGGTTTTAGGTTTGGTTGGGGTTTTCTCAGGTAAACTGTTCCCCATATCACAAAGCCCATCGAGGCGGGTCGGGGTGAAGCAAGGTGCAGGTAGGAGGCAGCAGGGCAGCTGCTTGGGACCCCTCCATCCATCCCCTCCATCCCCACCAGCTGCCACGCTTTCCTCCAGCCCTGCACTGGGGCATCTGCCTGCAGGCCTCCAGCAGAAGTCGTGGTGGTGGCTGGCACAGCAGGGCAGCTACGGGAGGCTGAGGGGTGACAGCTGCTCCCAGGGCGGCACATGGCCGGCGCTGCTCCTGGCCCGGGGTTGCCGTGGCCTGGCACCATCTCACAGAGGCTCAGCGCGATGCCTTGTAGGAAATGCTGCTTCCCACCCAGCGTTGCCATGGTGACGGGGAAACAGGCCCTGTTTCAGGCTCTTTTCTTGGCAATAGTGTCTGAAGGGAGCGGCCAATACGTAGGTGTATAAGTCAGCCCTGCTCCACACACTCACTATAATCGTATATATATATATGTAAAAATACATATATACATGCTTTTTTTTCCTGGAAAGCCCTTGCAGAACCCGTTTGAAGAAGTAACCTAAACAATTGATATGAAACAGAGAAGCTAGAAGGCAGCTTAGCTAGGAGAAATCCTAATTTTGGAAAAAAACACCAGTGCAACGTTCACTGTTCAATCCGAGGTGGCATTTAGTTCTTTCTACTGCCACCAGCTGTGCAACAGTTGTGGGAGAAGCTGGGTGCCCAGCGCAGCAGTGCTGGGTGGGGAGGCAGCCCAGAGCTGAAAGGGTCCCGATGGAGCTCCCAGCAACTCCTTAGCCATGTGCAGGGAAGTGCCTTCTGCAGAGAGGGGGGCTCTTTAGGCGAAGGGCCGGACATCCTGGCGTGCCAGTGATCCCGCACGCCTTGTGGCTGGCCCCACAATGTTCATATGACTAGGGAGCTTTCGGTTGCCAAAAGGAGATGGATCTCACCACATTGAGGACAAAGCACTAACAGTGACCTGCTCCAACACTTTGGCTACAGACAACTGCATATAAACTCCTCCTGTTTGCAGCATATGCATCCCTTTTACTTGCTTTTGCAGAATTAATATAGTGAGATCTTGTAGTGTTTCTTGTTAATTCTTTTCCTGAAAGATCTCTGTATACCAGCAGCCACATACACGAGTAACCCTGCAATAACAAAGCGAGTTGTGCTTCAGCAGTGAGGCAACTCTGGAATAACATCTGGTCTGCAGTGTAGCAATATTTTCTCTTTTGTAATGCTGTGCTAAGGTTCAGCATTGCTTTAGACTGGGTTACTCCAAGGACTTTTCTGATTCAGAATACAGTAAATTGTGAATTCCAAGATGGTTTATTTCTCCTTTCTTCAGGTGATAAATTGGAGAAGTGATTAATTTTTCATTTATTTATTTATTATAAAACAAGAGCATCCTGTTGAAGCTACCAGAATTTTACTGATATAAAACTCTCCAGACTTTTTGGCCTTCAAATCAGTACCAATCCTTGCAATTTCTGTTGGATAACATTCAACTTAGCCAAGGCTTTTGATGGAGGTCATTGTGTTTTTGTCGTTTCATATGGCTCAGTAGAGCAGTTCCAAGTAACTTACTGTAGGATTATGGATTACTTATAGATTTGAGAGCCACTAAAATAAAACCATAAAGTACGAAAGAAGATCCTTGGCCCTACAGTAACAGTAATCAATACCACATAAACGAGATGCATTTAAGCTTAAGAAAAAAAGAAATTGTATACATTGTGAGATAAAAGCTTTTTTTTTTCGTGATGCTTGTCGTCTTTACTAATGTAATTTTCTTACAACATGCCTCTGAGATACATTCTCGGAAGTGTAGGTTTCTGTCTGGTAGAACTCTGCAGCTGTTTCAGTTTCTAGAGGAACAAACCAGAAACACAAAAGGGAATTACTCAACTGGAATTTGGCCAGAATTGCAGCAAAGTCAGGTGGCAGAATAAGAGAAAAAATTAGCAAATTAAGACAAAAAGGAAATTTAAGGAGAATGAAGCTTCTTTGGCCTAACTCACTGCATTATGCTTCTCAGATGTTGCTGATGTCTCTGAACTGTAGGAGATGTGTTCATGGAATCCCCTTTACAGCAAAGTGAATTTGGGGCAGTGGGACCCTGCTGTTCTGGCCTTATATTTGAACATCCTTGATCTCACTATATCATGGATGCTTTCTTAGTGTTATAATTGTCAGAGTCACTTCTGTGGGAGTGTGTGAAATACCATGCAAATATGTCAGTTCATATTTAGACTACTACTAAAATTCATTTTGCATGCCCTTGTGATCATTTGCACTAGTCATTGGTTATTTCTTCCAACTATCTGAGCAGCACTTGTCACTTCACTGGCTGATTTGTTTCCTACGTAGGATCAGGTGAGGATTTGGCTTCTACAGAAGAATTGCCAAGGAACAGGACAGTGTGTGTCCTTTTTCATCCTCTTCCCCCACTTCCCCATGGGAGTAGAGCTGCCTCCAAAGTGCTATTTGGCTGATAAGCTTGAGCAGTGAACTCCAGGCCTGAAACGTAGCACTGCCTTTTTAGCAACGCATCACCCAAAATGCATGAACTGTTTGACAGCTATTTCTGCGATTCCAGGTTCACTGTGCCATATACTCATCTTGCTAGGGACAGATGCCATGGATGTGTGTGCAGAGTGAGCCCTTACTTGCCTGGGCGACACAGTGAGGAAGCCCTCAGCACTTCTTGCTGGAGAGGCAGAGATGGGGACAGAGTGAGAGCTGAGGTCTGGGCAGGGCTGAGTTGGGATCCGAGGGATCTGCAGAGCTGGTAGTTGATACCTGCTAAATTACCAGACCAACAGACAATTAAGGGCATGAGGGGTATGGGCAAAGCATTCACAAGAGAGATCCTGCCCAAAATATAGCCACATGAAAACAGCATAACTGATTTTGGAGGTAATCATTACTTGAGTCTGAATCATGACTTGAATTTTTTAGGTACTGACTATTATTTACCTGGTGCAAAATATGCTTCTCTATTATTGTGCTGAGCTCCCGTTGCAGAACTTGGGCAAATTTAGCATTATACTTTGCTCCTTTTGTCTCTGGAGTTTGCTCTCACCTTATGTACAGAATGATCTAAATTTACTGGAGCTTTATCACCTGCTTCAGAAACACCTCCTTTTTCTCACTGAATCTGCAAGTTAAGTGGCAGTGAACTCCAAACAGCCAGGGCAAGCTGAGTACACTTGAGGCTCATGTAATCAATATGTTATTGTATCTAATAATTAAAAAATATAGTTATGTCAGTTACTGTTCCCTGCAGTGTTTTAACTTCAGTTTAATGCTGTGCAGCACACAAACTAAACTCCTTCATAGACTCACTTTGCCTCTTTCTCTTCTGGGTTTCCAATTTTGCTTTGATACAGTTTTTTAATTGTAAAGTATTTACCATGGGGAGAGTAGAAACCTTTTAATCATTCAGATGTTTATTAAGAATCTTTAAGTTGCAAACCAAATGCACATTTCCTTGCTTGGAAACCTGTTCATTGCCACCCAGGCTGTTTGTAGCACTATGAGGGCAGCTCACTGTATCCCAAGAGGATTGACCAGCTGCCCTGGTCCTGGAGGTAATGGACCAGGATAGGACTGTGGCGTATAAGGCAGGAGGGCCCTGGGCAGTATCAAACACTTCAGGTTATCCCCAGTTTCCGTCTAGATGGACAATGATCAAATCTGTTTTTCTGGCTTTTTCATATCTGAAGTACTGTCTGCTTGAACGATGACTATGGTAACAAATGAGAACAAGAAAGTCGAAGTGAGCAGTCTAGTTTTGTGTTTTAGACATAACAGAAAAACACAACAAGGTAAGCAAGTAAGAAGTATATACAGCTAAGCTTGTTACAGTAACTATAAAACACACCCAAAGCTGTGTCCTGTGGAATTTATGATCTAAAAGCATTGAAAGCAAATTGGATGTTTAAATCTGGTGATTGTGATCTGGGGTATTTAAAGGGCAGTAACTTATATGACACCTCTGTGTGAAGAAATATGTATATTCCATTTTAATAATCTGATATCTCGTGGTTTGAGAGGCAAAAATATTTTGGTAATTTTATATTCACAAGATCCTGTTAAACTTAAAGGCAACTTCAGTCGCTATTTTTCTTGTTGCTATTCAAACTGTTTTATGTTCTCGCTGCAACTGGAAAACCTCCCTCCCACATGCGCACACCTCAGTCACTCATCTAATTCAGCACCTGAACAGCCTAGTTTGTCAGGGTGAGCCAGCTCTGGCACATTCATCACCGTTTATCCACTATTGAACTGTCACACTGAAAGTTGACTAATATTTTGTGATGCTCTGTCGTTTTCGAGAACAGTAAAGAGATTTCTATGACAGGTTGTCATTTCTGTTTTCTCACATGTAATTAGTCTCCCATCCCATTAAATGCAACATATAATGTTCATTTTTTTAGAAATATTCAAGTTGGTATTTCATTTGAGCCACAAGTGGAATCAAAATGACCGGTTTTCTTGAAAGCATATATTTCAAAGCAGTGAACTGTTCCAAAGAGACCATCACATTGCGGCATAATATAGCATATCTGAAAGGCAGTGACAAATGCCAACTAAAAGCTGCCTCATAACAGGGTAAGACCCTGGTGAAGGATCCCTCAGTTACAAGGCAGCATGGTATTCTCCTTGGATCACACACAGATTCTCTACAACTGCACTCTCCAGTCCTATAAAAAGCCAGTCAATGATTTTTACTCCTTTACTGGAGTTTTTACTATGTTTTCAGTGTGTGTTTAACTTTACAGAGCAACATGAATCTTTAGACCTTAATTCTGAACCTGAAGGACCCAAGCTAGCCGTCAATGGCCTAAATGAGAGGGGCTAATTTTAAAAGATTCCTCACTGAAGGAAGAGTGTCCTACTCAGTTTCAGAAGACAAAGCTCATCTGAACTGGAACTATCACGGCTTCCCTCTGCACGCAGTCATGCAGGTTAGCTCTCCTCTCACTGACACAGTGTCTCTATGGCAGAAAAAGCAGATATGCATAAACAGCAGTTATATATGCAAAATATTTACTGGAGATTTGGCTTGAATTAATATTATGTCTTGTCTCTCTCATTGTGTTCCTATTCATTGCCTTTCTTATTAGAATCATAGAATCATAGAATTGTTAAGGTTGAAAAAGACCCTTAGGATCATCAGGTCCAACCATTAACCTACCACCGCCAAGTCCGCCACTAAACCATGTCCTCAAGCACTGCATCTACCCGTCTTTTAAATACCTCCAGGGATGGGGACTCAACCACTTCCCTGGGCAGCCTGGTCCAGTGCCTGACTACTCTTTCAGTAAAGAAGTTTTTCCTAATATCTAACCTAAACTTACCCTGGCGCAGCTTGAGGCCATTTCCTCTCGTCCTATCGCTTGTTACTGGGGTGAAGAGACCGACCCCCACCTCGCTACAACCTCCTTTCAGGTAGTTGTAGAGGGCAATAAGGTCTCCCCTCAGCCTCCTCTTCTCCAAACTAAACAACCCCAGCTCCCTCAGCCACTCCTCATAAGACTTGTGCTCTAGACCCTTCACCAACCTAGTTGCCCTTTGGACACACTCCAGCACCTCGATGTCCTTCTTGAAGTGAGGGGCCCAAAACTGAACACAGTACTCGAGGTGCGGCCTCACCAGTGCCGAATACAGGGGCACTATCACCTCCCTGGTCCTGCTGGCCACACTATTCCTGATACAAGCCAGGATGCCATTGGCCCTCTTGGCCACCTGGGCACACTGCTGGCTGGATTTGGCTCCATTCACCACAACTCTCTGGGCTCGGCCAGCCAGCCAGTTTTTAACCCAGCTCAGAGTGCACTTGTCCAAGCCATGAGCAGCCAGCTTCTGCAGGAGAATGCTGTGGGAGACGGTGTCAAAGGCCTTACTGAAGTCCAAGTAGACAACATCCACAGCCTTCCCCTCATCCACTAAGTGGGTCACCTTGTCATAGAAGGAGACCAGGTTAGTTAAGCAGGACCTGCCTTTCATAAACCCATGCTGGCTGAGCCTGATCCCCCAGTTGTCCCATACATGCCGCATAATGGCACTCAGGATGATCTGTTCCATGACCTTCCCCGGCACCGAGGTCAGGCTGACAGGCCTGTAGTTCCCCGGATCCTCCTTCCGGCCCTTCTTGTAGATGGGTGTCACATTTGCTAGCTTCCAGTCATCTGGGACCTCCCCGGTTGACCAGGACTGCTGATAAATGATGGAGAGTGGCTTGGCAAGCTCCTCCGCCAGCTCCCTCAGTATCCTTGGGTGGATCCCATCTGGCCCCATAGACTTGTGGGCATCCAGGTGGAGGAGCAGGTCAGCGACTGCCACCTCTTCGACAGCTGGGACTTCATTCTGTGTCCTATCTCCATCTCCCAGCTCAGGGGCATGAAAACCTTGAGGATGATCAGTCCAACTATTAAAGACTGAGGCAAAGAAGACATTAAGTACCTCAGCCTTCTCCTCATCCTTCGTGGCCAGGTTTCCCTCTGCATCCAACAAAAAGGAGGGAGATTCTCCTTAGCCCTCCTTTTGTCGCTGATATACTTGTAGAAACATTTTTTGTTGTCCTTGACAGCAGTGGCCAGTTTAAGTTCTAGCTGGGCCTTTGCCTTTCTAATCTTTTCCCTGCATATCCTCACCACATCCTTATAGTCCCCCTGAGTCACCTGCCCCTTCTTCCATAGGTGGTAGGTTCTCCTTTTCTTCCTGAGTTTCACATGCCTCTCTCTTTGAAGAACTATCCCGGATAAAAATTCCGTCTTGGCATCCATATTCTGCAGGGCAGTGCGGGATCTCGTCACCTCCTTTCCATCTTCCCCTTCCACTCTGAGATAGACAGATATGGTATCTGCAACTCCCATTTTTAGCGGCATTATTAAGTGTAAACTCGTCCACAGTAAAGAAGCTACAGAGGCAAGGAAGGGAGAAGGAGCGTGGACTCCTCTGCTGCAGGTGCAGGGAATGCTGTTGCAACAGATTATTCATGTTTGACCAGCATCTTCAAGTCCAGTAGGCTGCTGACTTGGCCTCCTTGTAGAAAGAAATACTGAACCTTTTCTGGGTACTGATTATTCACCACTGCAGAATGATTTAAAACACATGAGAATTCTCTTAGCAAGCAGTCCCTAGTAAATACATATTCTGTGAAATCCTGAGTTGGTTGTCTTGATGGCAATATCTGTAGAGATTTCAGGGGGGGCTAGAATCTAATCTGGACTAGTCAATTTAGTCAAGACGACATGGGCATCAGCATCTCTGATAAGTGAATTATCATATTTCTATAGGGCTTGTCGTAAGTGTGTCTTAACTCCTCTACCGAAGTACTCATAAGCCTCCCATCATTACTGCATGCAAATGTGAACTAGATCTTACATAAAATCAACTTAGTGGCGCTATTCCTGATTTACAATGGCATCAGTTAAATCAGAACTGAATCTTTAAAAAAATCTCTGCAGAGTGCTTTGAGCATTATTCAGAGTGTTGTAAGAGAGGCCCAAACAAAGGCATTTCTTACTGGAAGTTGAACAGATTTACCGAACTGTTGCAATGTAAACACAAACACCTTACAACTGGGACACGTTTCCTCAGACTCACTCCAGTCCTGGGTACCAAACAAGGTGAGATGACTAACATGAATGGAAGGTTTTATTTAATCTTCTGACATGCTGCAAAAGAGAGAATTACTAGAGAGTGTGTTGAGTGACAGTTCTCTTAAAAAGATTGTCTTGAGAACATTTTAACACTGATGAAATGGTGACTAACATTTCAGAGCTGTTACAACACTGCACCTGCAGAAAGGCCACTCCTTGGGAATCGGTCCAACAGAGAGAGCGTAAGCTACGAGAACACAGGAGGAAAAAGACCTGCGGAATGAAGAGACAAGAACTGGTGAGAAATCGTAAATACTTATACATGTGGAGAAGACCCCTCTCCCTAGTGTCAAAGCCCATGTTTCCTCCACAGGCCAGTCGGGTTTTGCAAGGGCCGGGTGTCCCTCTCTGTCCTCTGACACCGCCCTGTGGCTGCCCTGGCATTTTGTGCTAGATCAAAGGTGAGTGAATCTGTGTAAGAAGAAATGAAAGAGGTGGGGGCTGCACAAGATGAGTCCAAATCTCCCCCTGTTGAAGCCAACCTCTCCCTCCCCAAGCCCTCAGCTCCCAGTGAGCCAGCCTGCTTTGCCTCATTCACAAGCTGTCCTGTTCATGGCCACCTGAGCTGCCAGTTCCCTCGCTCGGCACCCCTGCTGCCGCTTATGCAGTGAAGAAATATAAATCTCTCCTGCAGTGTGTGAGAGCTTTTAACCTCCAGTTTCCACAATTATAAATGAAAATCCAACGGGAAAGGCAGAGGGGGATGTGAGAACAGCACTGGAAGAAAGAAGGGCAACGTTTAAATCCTCAGCAGTAGTACCTTTGAGTTTGCCCTACAAGAATGTTGCGCATGGTGTTTGTAGGGCCTGGTGCTGTAGGTGCCTGCTGTCTTTGGGATGCGATATTTAACATGGTGTGCGTACACACACACAGAGTTCTCAGTGCTTCTACTTGTTGAGGTTCTGGACTTGCATGTTCACAGCTACAAAATCAATAGGCCTGGTGTCCCGGACAATTTGAAGAGTGGTTTTATTTTGTTTTCCTGCCTACCCTCCTTACCAGTTTTAATTGGAAGAAAGCTCTTCTCTATTTTCTTTAATTTCCTACCCTAAACTGTGATAGTAATTCTCTGCATATTTTGCTGTAGGTAGGGATGTTCCAGAACAGATGGTCTTCAAACCTTAAACACATCCATTCCTGTGCAATTCACTTACCATTTTTATGTGGGTAGGGCAGTTCCTTTCAAACTGCTTTGGACTTTTATCAGGGAACTGGAAATTAAAATTTACCCAAGAGTCTAGTTCTCAAGTTTTTTTCTTCTTCTTTTGGGTTTTTTTTTATTATTTTTTTCTTAGTTTGTGTGTTGATATTATTTATGAGAATGACAAGGAAATTTCCAAGGCAGCAAATTTTCAACTACTGATTAAAAAACCACAAACAACCCTGAATGTAGTATTACAGTAGCCTAAAACCTGCTAGCTAAATGCAGATCAGTGTCTTCCTCAATGGAACAGAGTGGTTTCAACAGCAGTTAAAGCTACTGAAACTGATCCTGTGCTAGTGAGGCCTGAAGCCGTGGGCAATGTCAACTCTGTCAGTCATTTCTGCTATGAAAACATCAGTCAGTCCACAAGAACAGACACATTAGCATGCTTCAGCTGACAAGTTGTCAGTGCACTACTTTCAGATGATGTCCTTACTTTTTGCTTCCTGAGCTTCCAGTTGGCCTTGACTGCACAGCTGTACTAGTTATGTTTCCCAAAATCACTGGAAATGGATTGTCCCTATTCTGCATCATTTGCTTTGAAAGTTCCTGGTACATAGAAGTCTATTTTTCTCTAGTAAGCTGAAATGAGTTCTGTTATCCTAAAATATCTGCTGATTGGGCTAATGGCTAGGAAACAGTAGCAGGCAACTCTTCTGAAAGGTAGCAGATGATGGAAAGGGGACTGTGATCTTTATCAGCAGAATAGGGCAGAAAGATACCGATGAGTTTCCCCTGTTCCTCTCCGTGGCATACTTCGACTCTGCCCTGCAGTGAACCACCTCTGGGCTTGAGCAGTAACCCAAGCATCACAGCACAGTCAGACATCATTAACAAACCTGCCTTGGGGTACTTCCAGGTTAGCCCTTTGGAGGCTGTTGCTTTGCCACCAGACAAATTCAGCCACCGCACAGCCTGTTGAGTCACTTAACGGGGTTGTCACTGCTGCATGAGAGAGCTGTTTCCCCTTGTTAAGTCTCTGCAGCTACCTGAGTATACCTGACCTGCCTCTTGGCTGCTGTAGTGTCTTTAGGGGGCTTTGCAGAATGGATTATAAAAAAATATATTCCTGGCCATGTTCCAAGCAATAAACCACTTTCTTTATGAGATTAGTGATGGGTCATTCTTAGGAAATAGTTATTTGACAGTAAGTTACTACATGTGGGCAAATGCAGTGCATGCTGTCCTTACCTGTGACCAAAGCATGTGTGCTGATAGGAAGAATTTAGAAAAAAACTGATAGTAGGCAGGATGGAATAAGACTTTTTTTTTTTTTACCAGTAAAAAAACCAGACGAACTAGAAAAAGAACTGCTCTAAAAGATTTTGGAGCTCCTTGTTTCCTAAAAGTGAGCAAATAAATTCATGTAGACAGCAGCAAGCCGAACAAAGATAGGTTTGGGGGGATTTTTTCAACTCTCAGTATTCTACCAACCAGGAAGGACAAATTATAAACGTTTGAGAACAGGCTCTATATACAGCTATTCCAGTGACTGTTAGCAGAATAGTTACCTGGGACTCCAGTCCGGAAGAAGGTATGCAATACAACATGTTGGAGTAATCTGATTATGACCTGAAAATAAGAAGGTAGACCAATGAGGCTATGAAGGATGAACCCTATTCATGTTTAGATCAGGCTAATGTAGCCATACAGTGTTGAGTGACATGGTAACTCTGACCCATGCTTCATAAAAAGTTGTTGATAATAGCACTGGAGTAGATGAAACCAATTAAGAAAGTGATGAGTCAGGCAGAGTTTAGGAGGGGTTATGACTGGGTCATCTCATCATGATTATGATAATGAAATACCAGATGTGTTTTCAGTAGCATCTTTTATTACAAGAATAACATGTCTTTAAATGTATTACTTACTCTGGGTGGGAAGTTACAGTGACTATCTCTGCAAGGAGAAATGGTTCAGTGTGCCAAGTTCAGTGCATCAAGGCACTACCTGTAAGATAAGCAAGCTGAAAAACTGTGTGCATGTACATAAGGAGTACTGTATACTACCTTACAATATGCCAGTGAAGCATGCTGTTGGATGTAGCTGTTATTTACAAGTCTAATTCCCTTTCAGTCCTGTAAAAGGACGAAATACCTTAATGCCATAGAGATGTATTTTTAACACATACCAACTGGGATTGTGTGAGGATGATAAAATGTACAGCTAGAATAAATAGCTCAGACAGACTGATAAACAGTAGATACTAAACCTTCCATGCTGGATTCTGCTAGGACCTGTACCACCTATCCTGGCTATTCCCCGTCTATAGTCTTTTGCTCAGCTCTAGGTCACTCTATATTCACTCTGCTTCAGACAGATCTTTCTGCAAACAAACAGAATATCACAGATACTTATGACTTGAAGAATGTGACCACAAGATACGTTTAATATTGTACAGGGGAGGAGGACAGGGAAGAAGGAGGTTTCTCCTTTCTGTTAATAATAGATCAAAATGGTTTTGAGCCATTGGATTAGGGCTCTGATCTTGATGGATTAAGCAAAATTAGTCAGCTCTGTAGCTAAATGAGTCATGAATGGGTAAATCAGGCACTGAGGGAAACAGTATTGGATCTTCTTTCATCTGATTCAGTTCAACATGCTTTTAAGGGGCAGTGCCATTCAAGAGCTGCTGTCTTTTTGACGAATAATGAAGTAGATAAAAAATAAAATGCAAGAGTCGTTCCCCTCTGAGAGCATAGGCAGCTGGCTTTCTATTTAAGCTCTCTATACTGTACCCTTAGCCTTCGAATCTTCATCAAATTCCAATGTATACTGTTAAATGCCAGACTTGCTTCACAGCCTCAACATTTGTGCTGTCTGAAGAGCCAACATATTCAGCTACAAGGGAGCTGTGTTTTAAGAATGGATGAAACTACACCTATGTGCATATTGATTATAAAGCACTGAGATAAAAGCTGCCCTGTAACTGGAATTTACTATTGTATTAAAATTTTGTTAAAGAATACAAATAGTTATATTCTCTGGAATTAGATGAGTATAGGTTATAGGCTATTTGCTGAAAGGATTTGGTTAATGGATTTCAAAATCCCGAAGCAGCCATAAAATGACATCCCATTTTTGATTCTCAAAAAAACCCCGGATAATACACAAAATAGCCCTGCCATGTATGGTATATATTATTTCTGAGCATATCATTCAATCTGGCTAGATTTTTATCTAGTTGATTCTTTCTGCAAAATCTTTCCTAAGAAATGCCATCTAATGAGTTTAGCTCATCTTTTTTTTTGCTTGTGCTGAGTCAGTTTCTTCCAGGTTAGCTTCTTAGTCAACCAATCATCACTGTCTGGAGAGGTGCAGTTCAAATTGTGTGTTAATGATGACTGGTCAATCAAATAACATCATTTTTGTGCCTGCACTAAATGAATATATAAGAACAGCCATTTATGTGTTTGGGTGTTTGAAATAACGAGTACTTGAATATCCATGTGTCTCAAGCATATATGGTCATTCTTTTTGTTAGTGCTAGTAACTACCACGTGACCTAACCTTATCTTAGCAGTAGGAACAATACACATTCACTGGAATTTCACAATTCCCTGAAACAAATCTACCAGTAAACTATGCATTGTGTTACTAATGGTCATTGAATAGAATGGAAATGTAACCTGCTTTTCGTGTGTGTCTGGCAAGCCCATGTTAGAAGCCACATAGAAACGATGACTGGTTCCTCCTTCATTTGTTATAAGAAGTGTGACTTGTTAACTCTTCTGTGGATGAGGTATGGAATGGGAGAACCTTGTTGACAGGTTTTGAAGGAACAGAGGAACATAAAAAGATCACCACAATAGATTATATTTTCAGTCTGTCTAAGTTAGCATCCTATTTTTGACAAACTCGTGTATCAGGCATTTTGGATAAAGGTGCAGGTGTGAGAAATGCACTGTAGGAAAATAGGAGTTTAATTCTAATCTGGATTTGTAGTAGTTACTGGCATCAAAGGTAAACCATGAATTTAATAAAAAAAACAGAATGGTCCTAGCTTTACATTTTGGACATAATTTAATATTGGGTTTATATTTAACATCAAGTATAAATATATTTAATATGTTTAATATTAACTTTAATGTGGCTTTTAAAATACAAATTCTGAGAGATGTCTCCAGGTAGCTTGTGGAATGCTGCACCATGGATGGACTGTGTAGTCAAGGGGAGACCACCTGGAAGGTGGAGGGAGAAATGACTGACAGCCAGCGGGAACAGTTTTATGCATTCCTGTATAAGCTAAACAGGGGAGACCTCTACTGAACAGTGGGTTTTAAAAAAGCTAATTGAAGAAGTCCTTCCAATTGCAAATCACAAATGAAAATTGACACTAATGCCGCATATTCAGAAAGCTGGCATTGGTGAGAGACTTATGTTGCCTATTTTCAAATGAAAGAGGTCACTTCTTTACTCATTTGTTTGGTGTTTGTCATAATAACTGTAATTACGAGGCACTACTGTGATAATTTAATGTAATTTAGCACATAATTAGTGAACAAAAATCCTACACAATAATTCTTTCATGGAGCCATGCTACTAATAAATAGTGGCATTCAGTGACATCTTTCCCGTCAATGTGCTCATCAGACTTATGTAGCCTATAGTATTTTTACTTGTCTTGCTTTTTTTGAAAAATGAGCACAAGTATCATAGCAGAATTACTGAAATGAGAGCTGCAAAAAATGCTCTGCCCTTTGGCAAAGAACGCTAACTTATTCATTACCCAGTGAGTACAGCTAAAAGAAGAGTGTCCTCTGAAAGCTTCATTGTCCTTTCCACGCTCCGCTGATGCTCAATAATGTCATTGCTGCTGATTCCAGGGAAAAATACTTCTATTGATGGGAGGGGGAAAAGTAATTTCAATAAGCTTTTCTGGTGCAGACTCCTCTCAGTTGATCTCTAATACAGGAAACAATCTCTGATGTTTTCTCTTCGTGTAGAACAGGAAAGGTTTGAACTGAGGTGGTTTGTGTCTGCTCTGCATGCATGCCACAGAAAACTCAGACAATGCAGTTGACACATGCTACAATCACAAAGTTGAAGTAAAAGAACGAAAAAAGCTCTCTTTTGAGACCCTCCTAAGTGTTAATGTAACTATGTAAGCAATGCTTCATATACCTCTCTTCTCAAGGGATCAAATATCTGAAGCTATGAGTTTTCCAGTCCCACAGCTTATCTTGGAAGAGTGACTTAATGCTTTTAAATCAGATTTTAAAACATAAAGACTTCATTGAACTCATATTTCACCTGGAGAAGGCTTGTGGGGAATCTTATCAGTGTGCATCAGTACCTGATGGAAGGGAATGAAGACAAGGGAGCCAGACTCTTTTCAGTGGGGCCTACTGTCAGGACAAGAGGCAATGGGCACAAACAGAAATGCATGAGATGATGTTCTGAACTCAAGAAAACAGTTTTTTACTGTGAGGGTGGTCAAACACTGGCACAAGTTGCTCAGAGAGGTTGTGGTTCCTCCACCTGTGGAGATATTCAAAACCCAACTGGACATGGTCCTGGGCAACCCATGGTAGCTGACCCAGCTTGAGCAGGGTGGTTGGACTTGATGATCTCAAGAGGTACCTTCCAACCTCAAGCGTTCTGTGATTCTGTGATAGTTGTTTTTTTTTTTTAAATCATCACCTTCTCAAGCTGTGGTCCAGCTTTTTAATTAAAAAACAGACTTAATGGAATTGAGTTGAAAACATCCACCAGTGATTAGGATTTGAGTTGACAGCATTTTGCGTGCCATAGCATCTACCTCAGTCTAGCCAAACCATGGGAATTTCCACTGGCAAGACTATCCCTTCAGCAGACATTTTCAATAGCATGCCAGAAACAGACCTTAATTGTCAACCCAAGATATTTGGTTTATAATGCGTTGTACATTATAACACTGTAATTGCAAGAAATTCTGCAAGAATTAAACCTAGCAGTATTTCTGAGAGAGAAGAATCATCCTCTATTTCCATTTTATATAGGGACAGAGATGAATCAAGTAGCTTGCCTGTCACTGCAGATGAACATTGGTTTTGAGTGGGACCTCCCATCTCTTAACCTGACCTAGGTTTTAGAAATGGCAAAGATCTCTGGAAATCTGTAGCTGAATGGAGTATCTGCAGCTAAAGTAAGTTTGAGGAGAAAGGCAAAAGATATCCCAGGAGTAGGGTCCCCATAACCAGATGTTGATTGCTTTAAAAAAGAATGGGGAGAGCACCATATTTGCCTCTGCACTGTGATCTTGTTAGCTTGCCTGAGTGCTGGAAGGGTGTGAGCTGGTAGTCCCTGCTTTCCACAAATCTGTTTTCATCAGCTCTGTTCAAAACCTTTCATTCTAAAACTGAACCCTCATGGTGCTGCCCTTTCTATATCAGCCTGTTGTATGGGGGTGTGGTTAATCCCCCAAGCCCTTGACCTTTAGTGATTTGTACTGCTGTCAAGACACATTACACAGCTTTTCAAGCTGCTCTGCACTACAGAAGAAAATGTCCACAGTAGGATTCTTTTGTTTAAACTACCATGCAACAGGCATCAGTTTTATCATGCAAACATTTTCTTATTTTTCTTCTGGGGAAACAAGCCCCCCTCCGAGACCCTCTCCAGAAGAGTTTCAGTATGAAAAACAGAGCTGAGAAGCTGGAGTAGGTGTAGGGGAGCTGTCTGCAATTTGCAAACCAATGAAGATTATGTTATTCCTGCTGGGACAGAAGCTGAGAGGAAAATGTGAGCTCAGTATTAATACTTAGGAAGATGATGACTTGATTTTTTTCTAAAGAAAAGGCAGGATTTCTGAACCAGCCCATTGCTTTGATGAAAAATGGGTTGCTGGGGTCTAGGAGCATCTGTAAGGCACTCAGGGACCTCAGCTCTACTCTTCATGGGTTTTGGTGAATAAGTTGTCTGTGGAAAGGTGTAGCAAGTAGATGGTGTTCTCCCTGTATCCACAAAGACAGCAGATGTAGCACTTACAGTCTCCCACCCTCAATGTTCCTTCATTCAGAGATTTAACCTTAGGGTAACAGGAAAAATTTATTCTCTCTGCCAATTCAGTTCTTGTCTTTTTGAGGATTGCAGCACATGCCTCAGCTGGACTAATGGGAGTTTTGAAATGGACTAAAAATAGCAACTCATTTCACAACCATCAGTGATGACTTTCAGCCATCAGCCTAAGCTGCATTTTGATATGGAGCTGATAGAAGAGAAAGGGCTTGGACGTATTAGAAATTCCCATAAAAGAGAAGTTTAAGGAAAGAGTTTGCTTCCAAGATTTAACATGTTCTGCTTAAGAACATCATTCTCATGCCAAAGAGAGATTTCATATCAAATTTTCTAGCTGTTACCTTTAAGAATCAATATCTCACGTCAGCTTGTCAATAGGAACATTTACCTTGCATGGTAAAGGAGATTAACATCAGATAGTTTAAGAGGACGGTATCCTGTAACAATAATCTTAGCCTTACATGGACAGTGATGACCTTTAGATTAATGAGCACAACTCAGGAAAGAGATCTTTGGGTCACAGTGGATATTTCTCTGAAAATCGCCGCTCAGTAGCTGTCAAAAATACACATAGATGTTTGTAGAGAAGGACCTAGGAACAAAACACTAATACACCAGTGCATAAATCCATAGGTTGCTGGCATTTGGATTAGCATCTGCTTGCATGCAACCTGGCAAGGGGAATAGTGGGACTCAGAGGCACACTAGTAAGGGTAACTGGGATGATCATACATGGGGAACAGCTCTCTGCATGGAGAATCAAACAGCCTCCGGTTCTTTGTTTTAAAAGAGAGATTACTGGGGTGGAGTTGATAGATTTGATATTATCACAGATGTTGTGGAGAAAGTGAGTGGGAAATGATTATTCACTAGCCTTAGCAATACAAGTTAGCTAATTATGTTATCCACTGGTAGATGTAAAACAAAAAAAATGAAGTCTGTTTTCCCCACAGAATCCATCCCCACACAATAGTTCCGATATTAAAACCATGAGACTCATTGCTATGAACTGTTGTGGAGGGCAAAAGTTCAGAAAATGATTAGACAACTTTAGGAAGGGTAGGTCTGTCGGAGCCTATCAGAGACCGAAGCCTGGCAGCAGCCTCCAGCTCAGAAAGTTCCCAAACTGCTCATCACTGAGGCTGGGAGGCTGTTGCCACAGAGGGATCACTGTCCACAGCTCGCTTCCTTTTTCCTGAATATCCTTTCCTGGCGACTGCTGGAGACTGTAAGGGCTAGATGGTAGACAGACCTATAGTCAGACCCTATCTATAGTTATCTATTCGGCTTACCACCCACAGTGTTAAACATGTCTATAGATGCTACAGTCCTGATAGCTTGGACAGAAATTCACAGCAACAACAGCACAAAGTCTTCAGTGAAACATGCCCATGATTCGCACTTTGCTGTTGTAACAAAGGTCTTGCTGTGATTTCTGCACAGTGACACAGCTGAACCACATGGTTCACATTTCACTGTGATTTCTCTCTACACTGATGTGTTTTGTAATTGTACTGCAGGGACTTCTAACCTGTGAAAAGATAGTTTTCCTGGCTTCTCTATTGCTGCTGGCCTACCCAGCAATAGAGATTTTGCCAGTCTCCACGTTCCTAAAATCACACCTCCCTTTATTGCATTTTGTAACAGTTGGGAGCTCTGATTCAGCACCTCTCCCAGTCCCCTGCCTTCCCCAGCTCCATTCATGCCAAATAAATATGGTTTTCAGAAAGGAGAGACCTGCCTGCAAAGGGAGAGGTAGGACAAAGGAGGAGACAGGCAAGAAAGGGGAGAAGAGCTAGGCAAAGGGCAGATGGAGCTTTTCTGGGACTCCTTCCCAAGATAAATTCTGTGTCCCCTTGCAGGGAGAGAAGCAAGCAGGAAGATGCAGGGCCCACAGCATCAAGAAGGGAAATGTGATTAAAACAAGGCCAAACCAGGCTGGTAGGATCACGGCTCAGGGTCCTTCATAGGAGGTGCAGCTGTACCCCAGACTTCCACATCATGAGCATGCTCCTATGCATTTTCTGGTGCTTATGGAAGGGCAGGTTTGCCAAGCTCAGCAGGAGCTGGAGGCCTGAAGGGAACAACTGCCTCCAAGAGATCTGGCTCCCAGCACTGGCCAGACCCTGAGCTTGGCAGAGGCCAGCCTGCCCTTCAGGGGGAGGCTTTTGTTACTCCCCGGGCCTCTGTTTCTAAACTGAGCTCAGCCCCAAGAAGGTGATGACTTAAGAAGCCCTAGCTTGTGGCTGTGAGACAGCGACCACTCTGTGACCCAGCAGTAGCACAGATTAGGGAGGCTGGATCCTGCCCTCTTGCTTAGGAGCGTGGAAGATCCCACTGAGCACTCAGCACAGTAACCTGCGGTCCAGGGGACACCGGCTGTCAGCAGCGTGAGATACCTGCAGTCAGCCGATGGGCAGCACGCTGCCGGAGTGAGGAACAAATCTGGGAAAATCACAGGGCTTGCAACAGCTGGCGCTGGGCTCCTGCAGGCATTCCTGATGGAGCTGCCATTACATTCAAAATCAAACTTGGTGCGCAGTCCCACTCCAAAGGTATGTGTGTGTATATACCCCAAGAGCTGCAGGAATACCTCATTGCTGAGTGTGCAGGGTTACTTGGGTTTGCAAAATGGTATCAATTGACAGAGCAAATTATTAATGGAACAGACGCTGGCAGGGGCAGAGAGATTTGGAAAGCTCATTAGGATACTCGCCCACCCAGCTCCAGCCATGTTCCTTCCTTGTGCCTCGCCTCTGTGTTTCCAAGCTAATTTGTAATCCATTGCAATAGCTTTCAGTCTCTCCTGTGCTTTGAGTTTGCAAATCAGTCTGCCTGTCTAGAGCCATATCAAATGTTTTCAACCGGTTCCACTCTTTCACCCCTGTCAGCTGCGCTGACTAGATGAGTAGGCTCGGGAGTCGGGCAGGACTGGCAGACGTGACCTTCTGTGAATCAGCTGCAGACAGGCTCCATCTAAGGGGACTAGAGACACTCTCCAGCAAAGCTTGCCATGGTAATTTAAGACTTTACCATCTGTGCCCCCCCCTTTTTTAGGACTTGCTGTTTCATAGTGGAAGAGAAGAAGTACTTGCTCCCACCTTAACTCCCTGGCTCCGCATTCCCCTCATCAGCTTAAGCCAGCTCTGAAAGCTGGGGCGGTGGTCGTACTGACACCCAGCCCCTTCTACTGCCCCTGCCACAGGGCGAGTGCTTAGTCTGCCACAACATCTCCCTCCAGTTTTCTGTGTTCATCAGGAAACAGTATTGCATCTTCAGATGTGGTCTTTCCTGAGAAATAGGTGATCTTTTTTTTTCCACAATAATTAACTCAACAGAGACAAGATACTTTCGTTTTGCTTTGGGAGCTGCAATAGGCAATGTCAACTCTAGAAACAGCTGCTGGTTGCAACTGAATTCCATTTTTTCTTTTTTTTTTTTTTTCCCCTGGAATATGTAGAGTAAGGTAAAACAGTACATTTTGTAAACGAATCACAATTTTATTAAATCGCTTCAGTGGGAAGGAACCCTGAAAAAGCCTTTTAAAACATAAAAGTACTTTTTGGAGATGCTTTCAAATATTCTTTTCATTTGAAGCAATACTTTATTTAGAAATTTTCCTTACTGTTTTGAAGGTTGAAATGAAACCTTCTGGGTCATTCTTATGTTTCTTTGAATTGATAAAAAAAATTTCCCCGCATTTTGGTTTGCACAAAATGTCTGTGTTTTTTCATTGTGGTTGACCTGAATTCCCAACATAGATCCAATTTTATTACTATTTTTTTAACATGAAAGAACCAAAACATCTCAGAGTGCATGTTGCCTGTTTATCTCACAGTAGAAAAGATGCTTTCCTTTGCTTCATTACATCCTATTTTATACAGACAGAGTCTCCTTGTGTTGCCCTGACAATTCCTCTGCCACCTCCTGGCTGTCCTCCCCTCTCCAGGCCTTTCTGTTGTATCCTTCTGCTCTATGTAGGTCACTACTGCACTTCCCTGGAGTCCCCCCTTGTCGTTTCTGAAATGAGATGCTTCATTAGCCACTCTCCAGTCTTCTGGCATTACCGACTTCTGCAGTCAGCTTGCAGACACCTCTGCCAGTGGCTGTCTTCCTCCTTTTGCTGTTTGCCCTACAGAAATAGTACCAAACGCATCCATGAGTCAGAAACTCCAGGGAATGCCCATTAGTGTGCGCTGGGTTTCTCCTGGGTGTGTTTCACACTCTCAATCTTATGGAACCTCATTATGTTTCTTTTGTATTTAGATGCTCGGCATAGCTAATATTTGAGGAGGACAGATGCAAGGTTTTAACATTCTTGTTAAATCCCTTAAATTGCTGTGTTTTGGGGTAGAGGGAGGAGATTTGCAAAGAAGAAGCAGCTCTATGCTTCCGGCTCAAATGGCTCTTATTTTACCCTAAGAAAAAGAAATGAAGAGGAAGAGAATTATGTATATGAGTCTATGCGGCTCTCTGCCCCCTCCAACAGGAGCCCTGAAACCGAACAAGGCATGGTGGTTGTCTTCTGCTGGGAAGAGACATTTCAAAGGTAGGAAACAGGGAGAACAAAGCGTGCATGTTCCAGAGCTCTGCACACAATCACCAACAAATAAGCCTGGCAGCGTCTTCATTTTCTGTAGGAGTGTGCTCCATAGAGCTAATCCCCTCGTCCTGAGTTGCCATCTGGAGTATGCCACAAGCAGGTCTGTGTAACAGAGGTGTTGCAAGCCTGCGACAAGCCAGGCAGCGTACCGAGGGCCTGCCAGCAGCCACGGGCTGTTCTTGCTCAGTCACACTTGGAGCCTAATACACAAAATGTACTCGGTGAAGGGCAACTGTCTCTTGTGAGAGGTCTCCTGGAAATAAAAGCCTGCATCGTACCAGCAGTATTTCCCTCCCACAATTTAGGAGCACGATAGCCCTCAGCACGCTGCTTGGAGCACCACCGGCACCCTGTGTCGGAGAGACTTTCAGAGAGCAGCAGAAATGTCGACGGTGAGCAAAACTGCTGAATCCCAATGAGAAGATGCTTGGCTCCTGCTGTGCTAGAAATGGCCTTTCTCTGGTCTGAACGCCAGGCGACAGCCCTGTTACCCACCCAGAAGCCGCCTGCGGTGCTCATTGCTCCTCATCACACACAGCCTCTGTCAACCGTTCATCCCAGCCAGCAGCATCCCAGCATCCCCAGTTGCCCTACGTGCTGGCACAGGGCAGCCAGCAGAGCCCCAGCAGCTCAGCTGGAGACCCCCTGGGCATCTCCCCCATCTCTGCCAAGCCAGGGGGCTGCGCCTCTCCCCTGGCCTGGCACCACAGGGCCCACACTGCCCCCCACTCCTCAGCAGCTGCAAGACTCTTGGCAGGGGGACGGGGGGCCTCTGTGGGCACTTTACAGCTATTGCTGTTTCTACGTTCACTGGATGATAAGGTTTTTGTCTCTCCTGTCCTTTCCCAGCTTCATCAGCATCCTAAGTGTGCTCAGTTCCCGTTTATGGCAGGCACGTGTAGGCAAGTGCAAGTTTGCAGACTCCTGGCAAAACTTTCTATTGGAAAAGGGGAAAAATGGCTGAAAAAGCGCAGCCAAGCCCTGATGGCCGTAATCATGCAGGACTATTTATTTCCCCTTTTTAGGCCTGCGCTCTGTACTGGGCTGTCAGAGCAGCAACAGCTCCTGGCAGTGGGGGTGCTTCCCACCCAACGATCTCAAAGCTGTCTGGTGAGAGCAGTGGACTCTCACTAATCACACTTCAGGGACACGGGGAAGGAAGAGCGGAGACATGACATGATCTCCTGCCTGCCCTGCCTTGCTCCTGTCTCTCCTGACAGCTGCAATTTCTTGCCACCTTGAGACTAGGGCCCTGGTGTCACACAAAAAGTAGAAAATCATCCATTAATCTTCTTCCTGTTTTTCCCCCAGGAGCTGCTGTGTTTGTTCAGGTGGGGATGCATTTGCTCAGAAAGGCGAGCACTGCCCATCGGCAGCGGCCACCCTTTCTCTGCCCCTCTCGAGAGGGTTTTCCCTGCGGGGAGGTGGCAGCAGCCTCCTGCTTGATGTCCATCACTGGTAAACTGGCAGACGGGTCACCCTCCGCTCTGGAAGCAAAGCACCAAGCCCCTTTGTTGACATTAACTTCAATAATGAAAGGTGCAACTTATGTTTGTAAAGAAAAAGAGAAAAAAGGCAAAGGTTTCGGTCATGTGTCCCCCCGCCCCTCCCTCCAATGGCTTTGATCCATTTTGGGCTTTGGTCCAAAAGCTCATTAAAAGGAAAGTACAGCCAAGTATGACTCTGAAAGAGAGGAAAAAATGGCTCATCCATCAGAAGAAAGACAAACAGTGTCAGATACTGGTTGCTAATTTGCTCTCCCCAGGGAGATCTGCTTCTTTTTAACAAGAGTGTTTTGCCATGGAGGGATGCTGAGTCAGCCTGACGCTTTCTTACCCTTGGCTTCTCCCTTTCCTGGCATGACCCCAGGGCAGGCAACTCCTGTACCTGCTGACCTCCTCTGATGGGCACTCCCTGGGGAAGGGACACCTCAACAATGTGTGGATGGCACCCGCAGTCACCTGCAACAGCTGAAATGTGGCAAATTGGTGCATCCTGTAACATCAGGATGGTGACAAATAGGCAAACTCAAAAGAAAGAAACCAGTCTCTAAACCCGCCAAGCAAAATAAGGCGTTTCTTCACAGGGGGGTCGTTAGACATATTTCAGGACAAAACTAACTAGCTATATCAGTGGTACCAGCCCAATACTCAACAGAGTTCCTGGTCAGGGCAAGGACTATGGAGAAAGCTAGATGAAGATGCAAATGTTGCATGGCAACGAGGAAATGTTTTTTTGTCCAAAAGTAACCTAAAAGGCTTTTGAGCAGAAATTACTGAAGATGTCATTAGGAGCACTAGGGAAATGCCAGAAAAGTGAAAGAAAGATGATGGTTTTACTAATACTTTAAAAGTATAAATGAGATGTCCATTCATGATCTTTGAGTCCAGGCAAAATAATGGAATAGCTAAATGGGATTCTTTATTAAAAAATGAAGGGAGAAGGGGCTAATAAATGCCAGTCATCATTGTCAAACTAACTGGAGACCTCTTTGTTGAGATTATAAGTTTGGTGGGTAAAGGTAAAAATATTTATGTGTTCAAATTTAGTTTTCATCCAGGCATTTTCTTTGGGAAAACACAATGTTTTGATTAAAAAACCCAGAAAGATACATATTTAAAGTGGAGCATGTTTGGTGGCTTGGAATGTGACTCACTGCCAGAGCTCCCCTATAACCATAACTGGGGAATTGTTTCAGCAGACTGGTTTCCAGTGGGGTCCTGCAGGCAACTGCAGTGTTAACCTTGCCTCTTCTCCTGCATTAACTGTGGTTCGTGCTCTCCGTGTGTGTGTGTGCTTGTATAAGTGTGTACCTCTTTCTTTGGTGGGTTTGCACCTGTCTACAGTGGCTGTTCCTTGATCCCACATCTTTAATGGCTTTTATCAAGGGTCTGAAGGGCAACAGCATGAATCCTGCATTGATCACATTTGCAGGCAATATAAAAGTTGGAGCCTGGTGAAGAAGGAGATCTGCTTACTGATACAGTACCACTAAGACTGGTCAGTAGGATGGGCACAAGGTGAAATGTGTGCTTGGCCAATGCACTGAAAGCCCTGCCTTGCTGTGGGAGCTGCTGGGAGCTCTGTCCCTCTGGTTAAATCAAGCTTTCTATCTGTAGGTACTCCCATCGGAACACACCACTGCAGGGGTTCTCTGGCAGGTGAGAGCACAGTAACAGCGAATGGGGGGAAGGTCCCTCTCAACGAATTCAGCCCAGAAATAAAGCCCAGATTTTTCATGGTCAGGGGAACCTCTCCTTGCTGCAGCTTGCCAAAGGTTGTGGTCACTGGGCACTTAGCATTGGGATGGGATGTTTTTCCAACTGATGTGCTCATGTTCGAGTGGAGTTGATTCAGGGAAGGCCTGCTGGTAGTTTTCATGCCCTTTTCATGTGAGGACTCAAAAAATTTTTGCCACTGAAAATGTAGATTCCTTAGAAATTATATTTATGTAGATTGTAATACAGTTGTAGAACGGTTTTATTGAAGTTGCCCTGTTTAGTCATCTAAAAACCATCTGCACTGTAGGTCAGCTGTCACAGGTAACCCTGGCAGTCCTGTCTAGCTCATCCAAAAATGGGTGTTTGTACCAACTTACTTATTCTCAAGAGAAAGGTGTATCCTTTAGCACAGCATTAGTCAGCAGTCTCCTCTGCTTCAGCAGTTGCTATTTTTTAGTCATTAGAAGGAGTGCTGCTTTAAGAAATGCCATTTGAGTCATAGGGAAATTGAGCAGGGGTCAAGTCTCGCTGTCCTGAGTAGGAAGTTGCACTCCCACTTCCTTCCTGCCTCTTTCCAGCAGATCTCGCTAATCCTCTCTCTCCCGCCTTTCTGTCACTGAGCTGCCTGGGGAGTGAAACCTGCCCCGGCTCCCTCGGGAGCCTGTGAAACACTCCCAAAAATGGCCTCTCCCAAACCCCACTAGCTGCCTCCTTTGGTGAAGCTGCAGGGTATCACTAAGATTTTTGTGAACCCTTGGCTACTCTCAGCTTCATGCCCATCCCTTATTGTGTGTCTTATGGCTCCTGGAAAGGTGAGAAATAGTGCCTCCAGTTGCGGGATGCTGGGCTGAGGGCCCGGAGCGGGGTACAGAGCTCTCCACAGCTGTGCCCTGCCCTTAGCACCTCTTCCTACTGGGTCACCATGCCTGAGCAATGCCCACTTGACCAAAGCACTTCGTCAGCTTTAATTATTATTGGTTTTGTTGCAAGTTGAATGTTTACTGCTTAATAAATTGATGCATGACACAAGGCAACTATGATTTAATCCCATTTTGCAAACAGGGAAAGTTTAGGCCTGTTCCTGTAAGTGACGCTATGGAGGGGTGTGGCAAAGAGCCACGTGAAGAAGTGGGCTAATTCTTGGGCCAGCTTACCAAGGAGGAAATGGCTGAGGGTACTTTCATCTTGGCATAGCTGGATGCGTGCGTGCTTCATAAAGCAGTGCCCAAGGCAGCGCTTCCTCCCTTCAGCGCACGGAGGAAGGAAACTCAGTGGTGATAAGGTACGGTGGAAGGCAGCGCTGGCCCGTAATCCACAGGGAGGATGTGACTCCACATGTGTCACTGGAGTTGGGCCAGGAGCTGTGCCAGGGGAGTTTCCAGTGGCGATCGCCACTGCGCCAGCAGAGAGAGGGCCTCCGCAGCTTGGATGCCATGTCTGGCTGAGGAGAGACCCTGAACGAGGACAAAGGGCTTAGCTGCCCCGGTAGTAACAAAAACACTGTTGGTGCCCGTGCTACCTTGTTGAAGTGGGGTGGAAAGATGAGGGGGGGAACTTTCTGGCTGATTTAGAGGAGACCTGCACAGCTGAGAGATCCCCACTTTGGAAATGTGTGTCTTCATTGCCTTGGAAATGTCAGTGCCCTCACTGAGTGCTTTTGGCTGCCAGACCCAATTCCCTGTATATGTTACTCTTCATCCAGGGTTCCCAAAGCTGTCTGCAGTCCTTGATTAAACTGATGCCTTCCAGAAGTATGTAGGTAATAATAAGGCATGAGTTTCATATGATTACATGCCTTATTTTTTTTTAATAATTTAAAACAATTTTTATACACACTGAAATACCTCTGGCTCTCTAAACTGATGTGAGGAGGGAACAAAACTGGATTCTTGCTTCCTGCATTTGCAGGATGCGTTTGCACAAGGATAGCAGAGAACTTCGCTACCACCAGCTGCAGATGTTCCTTCTCACTTTGTTAAAGGTGGCCTTGTGCCTCCCCTCCTGGTGAGTCCCACACGTGGTGGGCTGACGGCCCTGGTACTCCAGCCTCTCAGGCACAAAGTAGACAACAGGCAGCTCTGGAAAATGGGGCAGTTCTGGCAAATGCAGGCAGCTCCTTGCTGCGCACATGGCAGCAGCGCATCCTCTGGGCTCATCGTGGCTGCTCCCGGCAGCTTGCCTGCACACTGGCACTGGTGCCCAAGTGTTGTCACAGTGCAGCAACTCGCCCTGCTGCAACTGAGGCAGTGTGCATTTGTTCAGCTGCGCCGTTTGCTGAATTCATTTTTATTTTCACTATAACAGCTTTTACATGGAGAAGTCAAACTCTCCTCCTAGCTAAACCTTTATATTATTCTGTTGCATTGTGATAGAAAAGTAGAAAGACTACTATTGTCTGCAAACGCCTATACCTACAGTTAATGTATTATTAGGGAATGAAAGAGGAGGCTCCAAATTCTTATTTTTAAGCAAAAATAAAATTCTGATAAACTAGATCTCTTTTGCATGCCAAAGGATTGGGTGTAACACAGGTTCTGGGCAAAAAGTCCAGGGGACACTTACAGTCCTTCTTCTGAAACCTTGTCTTTCATTTGTCTGGCATGATCTGTCAAGCGGGACACAGTACCTCTGAGAGCAATGGGCACAGAGAGCTGCCACTGACATCACCAAGCATAGGCAATGGCTACTCTGCATCAGTCAGCTGGATGCCTCTGCAAGGGGGTTATGAAAAGTTTGGCATTCCCTATGTTGTCTACATATGATAGAACCCTCTATAAACAGAAAGCAATTAGCAAGCTCGTATGTAGAAAAGGTGTAAAAGACAAAAATCGCGGACTGGGTTTTATCATAGTTTTAAGTAGAAATATCCCTGTGCACTGCTGTTGTGCCCAGATTTCCCCTAAGCGGGATTAGATTGTGACCAGAGGGCAGCTCATCTGTGGGCCCAGGTAATCTATTTTGAAACTGCGTTTCTGAGGAGACCACATTATGTTGACAAACGACACTGAGCTGGCCTAATGTGCCAGTCTTCCAGGGCAGCCTTGGGCAGCCAGGCACTGCTCTCAGCAGTCAAATGATTTTCCTAACACTGCCTTGAGAGGCATGAGCTCAGGGTTTAGTGATCCTTGAACAGGGGACCAAGGGCGGGGGGAGGAAGGAGAAGGATGGCATTTATGGACACAGGTGGAAATGGAACAGGATCTGTGCCAGCATGTCATGTTGCATTGGGGTAAATCCCTGGCCACCAGGGAGCCCTGGGTTTGTAGACTTTATTTGGATGATGTGACATGTCCCAGAAGACTTCACATAGAAAACTGAGAAGCGTTTCTGGTTTCCTCCTACTGTTTCTATGACCCCATTCTTTATTTTCACCACTATAGAGAAGTTAATCACAGGCATGCAGCAGAAACGACTGCGGTGTGTAACAGGCCTTGCTGTAATACTGCTTGCCGTAACGAGAAGGAAGTGTTTCTGCAGAGAAGCCTGAAGCCAGCAAGAAGGTCAGGCTGGGCACCTGGACCATGACAGCAGAGGGGAAGGCCCACTGCTTGTTGCTGCCTCCCCCTGACCCAAAGCCCTGGTGGCAGAAAAGTGGCCTTCTGCAGGAGCCAGGCTTGGGCAAAGGGTGCAGGGAGTGAGCCCCACTGACAGGACATCGATGTTTCCACACCCTGGAATGGCTTGGACACCATACAAATCAATCATAGGCACCATGGCTGTACTCCAATGTGAAGGAGAATTGGTGGTGTGGTTGCTTTTACTGCAGTATGTCTCAAAGCAGTATTTTTGTGGATGCTTGAACATAGATTGTATGGTATTTTCCTCCTTGCAATGAAGGACAGACCATATGACTAAAAATAAAATCCAAATTCAGCCCAGAGTGGATTCCTCCAGAATATTGCTTTTGGCCAAACGGCTCTGAATTGGACAACAACGTCTGGAAAAGCTTCTGTGTCCCTTGACTGGCTAAAGAAAAAATCGTGCTTGATCTTGGCAAATATCCCAGCTCTCTTCAAAGCACAGAATGCTTCTCTCCTTTTTGACCTCATTGCTGTTGGACTCTTACGCCAGCCAGAGTTTAGAAGCTCTCCGTTTATTGCAACAAACTGAAAATGGCTGGCAGCTGAGTTCAATACATGCAGGAATAAGGTAGTTCGTTCTTTCTCCAGAAAGGCACAGAAGAGAGGCTTTGTCCAACCAAGCATTGCCCACAAAAGGTATGAAGCAGAGCAGATTTCATCAGCTCCAGCCCACAGAGACTGCCCTTCCTAGGAGGAAAAACATCATTCTATACCAAGTAAATTGGCATTTTGCTCTGTGGGTCAGGAGACCTGCCTGCCATGTACCCCACTGAGCTGCTGTAGGAGCTGTGAGTAACAACATGCCACCTAGTATGCTCTTCCAGGGAACTCAGTTCCCCCGGTTTGAAACACTGGAGTTGTTAGTCATCATTACCTTATTAGCCCATTCTTCCATGACGTAGTATGCAAGTACATTTTTAACTACCATTGTAGTGCTTCATGGCATTTATTCCATTGAAAGGCAAAGGAGCAACATCTGTTTCGAAGGGAAGTGCAAATGTGGGTAGAAAGTGCCTCCTCTATCTATGCATGGTGAAGTCAACTGCTGTGCTCTGGAGCTGGCCCTTGGGTTGGGCAGAGGGAGGCGAATCCTCCGGTCCATTTGTGGGGCACAGGAAGGGCAGATCCAGCCCCTTTGGGAACAGACGTGAGCAGGATGTCCGTCTTCCGACATGGCCCTGCCGGTGCTGGAGACAGATGGGCCAAGAGACTCTGCAGTTGACTCTGCAGTTATTCACTAGTGAGATTTGCCTCGTTTTCCACCCACCTCCTGCCTGTGTCCTGAGAAGTGTGAGAATTTGATTTCCTGGCTGTTTCCTAGCTGGCTCCCAGCCTGAGGGGGTGAATCACAGCACCACCGTCCTGCGGCCAGACTTGCCCTGAGCTGATCACTCATCGCCAACAGCATGTCCATGAAGCAGGATGGCTCCTTCGCTCCACCTCCTAACATCCCTCAGACTGGGCTGGTGCAGTCCCTGCCTTGTTGCTGACTGGGTCAGGAAACCTGCAGAGGGCAATCCAAAGCACCCAGCTGCTCCATATTAGGCAGGCTTTTCACTGCATGCTAGGGAGTGTTGGCTCGTACAAGCTGCATGCCTACACCTACATAAAGTGGAGAACCTTTTTCACATCAAAAAGATTACCCATTTTATCTGACATGGCCTCCCCTTCATTACCCCGCAACCACTACTTGCTCCTAGATCTGTGTATCCACTTAGATACACAGGCATTCAATTGTGTGGTTTTTTTAATTTAAATTTGATTTTGAGAAAGAACGAGATGAGCTTCAAGTAACAGAATGTGATAGCTCTGGAATATTACACAGCATTAATCTCAGCAGTGAGTGGGAGCAAGACACTGAGGGATGCGCAGCCTGAGAAAACCGGGGAGGCGCAGTAAGCAGCAGGAGCAGATAAAAGCAGACAGCTTGGGAAGATTTTTGGAAGAGAAATATCGGTATAAAGAAGGCAGACAGGAGAGAGACAACCCAGGCCACTTCCAGGGCAGACCTTCCAGTGAGTGCCAGCAGCTCTGTGCTGCTGGATGTGGAATTGTTTTATTGGTTTCTCTCATTTCCAGGCTCTTGGAAAACTATTGTCTAGTGCCTGACCTAACGGGAAGTGCAACTGCTCAACCCAGGGAGCACATCCAAGAAAAAAACGAAAAGCAAAAAATTAAATTCAGAGGTTGGCTTTTCCTATTTTTAGCTTGTCTGCAAGTTATCCGGAGATGCATGCAACTTCTTTTGGAAGATTTAGGAAACAGAGGGTGTTGCCAGTTCTTGCAGTATAAAAAACCAAATGTGCTGCATTTCTTGTGACAGATGATGAGCTGCAAAAGATACCTAAATAGGCAGCGTCATTACGGGAGGCTGGGTTTAGACAGTTGCATTAAAGATTTTTCAAGTAAGAGCTGAAGTACTTCCCTCTCTAATGTTAAAGAGAGACACACAGAGAGAGGGACAGAGACCCAACACATCCGTGGTTCTGTGGCTGGGGTCACGGGCTGTGTAACTGCTCAGAAATTAATGAATTGGGATGCAGTTGTAAAGGTGCTTTGCATTTCCAAACCCTCCCATAAAAGGGAGGTTGCACTCTATCACTTGCAAAGATCCCCATAGATGTGGTCGTGATTTGGCAGCAGGAGTCTTATCGCTCAGGGTTTGCCCATGTTGCAGGCAGACCAGGCGAAAACATTGCCTAAAACCGGCTCCCTTCCCAACCCCGTTAAGCACCACTGCGTTCTCTGGCCTGACGCACTAGTGAGCTGCAGCCTGAGCTCTGCAAAGAGCCATCCTGAGGCTTTCACTGAGCTCCCACCCCTGTTCGAGGTCCAGCCCCCCTGGAAGGGGAACAGTGCTTTAACCCCAGCCTGTGGCTGTCTCGGGTCTCTCCTCTGTGCCATATTGCACAGACATGAAGAACTCGATTTTGTTTTCCTCTGAACCACTGTGGCTCACTGACTCCCACTGAGTTGCTCCTGATGGAGAGCTAAAACTGTCCCTCACCAACACAGCTATGCCTGATGATGTACATAGGCTCCCTCTTTCTTCTAGCTGCATTTACTGCTAAGGGCTTGTTAGCTCCCCAGTACATTTTCTTTTTCCTGGTCAAACCAGGAATCCGGCCGAGGTGCCATTCCCTCATGCAAGCTCTGGGAACATCAGGGTTCTGGAGGTAAAGTCATGCCAGAAGGTCATAGCCAAGGCATTTGCGTTGTATTCAGCCAGGAGGTTATTGTCTGCTATGCTCAGGCACTAATTGCTGACGAGACGATGTGTATGTAACACATCTTGTTTCTAATCATGTAAACAAGTATTTTCCTGGCCTTGGCACCGGCAGCCAAAATGTGATTAAAATTCAGTGAGTTTCCTCCTCTCCCTGGTAGTGAGCATTCCCACTGAGCCAACGAAAGCAGCGGCCCAGCCAGGGCTGTGACCTGAGCCGTAGCCTGGACAATAAATTCTGCGAAGGAAGATGCAGACCTCTGGGAATGGCTTGTTTCCGTGGGAGGTCTGCGGAGCCTGTTGCTGAGAAGACCCCGCTGCATCGCTTCAGCAAGGAAAAGGCAGTGCTGCCCCACCATGGACAAAAAGAACGCGATATCCCGAGGTCTCTTTCAGCGTCAGATTTCTGACTTCTGGGGAAGGCAGGCTGAAAAAGAGGCAGCTATGTCTCTGCTGATCCTGCCTGCACCCTCTTGAAATACCTGAAGCATCAGGGCTTCTGTTGATCACCTGTGGGGCCAAGGAGGAATTGCTCAGCTCCTCAGTGCAGACCTTGGATATAGGGGAGTTCATTTCTCTGTTATTCCCGTCCTCCAGTGATGCAGAGGAGTGTGGCATCAGCAAGTGACAGCATGCAGAGAGGCTGGGCTGTGCTCCCAGCAATGTGCCTGCTAATACCTGTGGGCTTTCGATGATGTGCAGGAGGAATTATATTTTCCAGCCTAGGCTGATGGAAACCACTACACAGCTTTTCCTTCCTTCCTTCCTTCCCTCCTTCCCTCCTTCCCTCCTTCCTTCCTTCCTTCCTTCCTTCCTTCCTTCCTTCCTTCCCTCCTTCCTTCCCTCCCTCCTTCCTTCCACCCACCTGGGGGGGTCTTTTACTTCCTGAGGTCACCTGGGAATTGCCATGAACAAGTCCCAGGCTGCCACAAAGGACCTGACCATGAGCACGGCCCGTGGGGCTCCCCTGCGTGCTTCCTGCATGTAATATGGTTTTGACTTTCACCAGCCTCCTGTAGACTTGGGAAGTGAGGCATGGATGCCCCTGCGTCCCCTTGCTGGTCTCTTAGCTGGTCTCAGCTGGTCGAGGGGTCCAAGTTCATATCCCGTGTGGATGTTAATTTATTCAGGAAGGCTTGCTCCTTTGGCAGATGTTCTGTATTTCACTACATCAGAGACTCAGCTGTCAGCAGAGAGGGCAACATGCATATTCAGAGCCTCCTTTAATGTCAGCCATTGCAGAAAGTGTCTGCCGCTCGGCAGTGGCTGCTTGAAATGCTGGGCAGCTATTGGTAACACACCTCGGCACACTCTGTGCAAGCGGGGCAGCTCCCTTGCAGGCCTCCTCAATCTCACTCCATTTATTAGAAGGGCTGATTACTCTGATCTCTGCTCTGGGAGACTTTCACTAGCAAGCGAGATGGTGAATTTACAGTCCACCGAGTGCAGCACGCTTGTACCCTATGGGGCTAATGAAATGCAAGCTTTTCTTCTAGAAGGTGGCTTAATGCACCTCTTTCAAGTTCCCTGCTCAGTGATTGCCAGTACGCCTCTTCCCACAGCCAGCACACTACAGCGAGCGCATGGGGATGTTAGCCTAGTTACTGTGCATTAGCTCCCTCGGGCAGTTGTCCATGGACATACAAAGGTGGTCAAAGGTGATCAAAGGTGGTTGTTAGTGTCTTCCATCTCATCCTATAAAGCTTCTAGTTAGAGCAGAGAAAACAGTAAATACCTAGCACATAAGGGCCTGAGTACTCTGCTAACAGCAGTGAAATGGGAGTTTGTGCATGTGCAAGAAACAGTTGATATAGTTGAAGTACCATATTTGTGATTTTTTATTTACTCAGACTTCCTGGCTTGTAATTTCACATTTACCAAGTGCTGGAGGCCTGTGGTGTTGGAGTAAACAGTGCTAAGGAACCTAGAACATGTAGTCAATATGTAAGTCTAGATGCTGGTGGCATCTCATGGGTGAAGACTTTCTTGATCTTGCTGGAGGAGAATAACTGGAATCATTGTGGTGTTGCTCTTTCAGGATGCTCCAGACTTGAGCACATCAGAAATTATCAGAAGACAGTTACTGGAACCATCATAACACGGCCTTCAACCAGTGTGGCGGTGTTGCTGGGGCTTTCAGCTAAAACCTGGGCAAAAGCTGAGCTGTTTATTCCTGCCTGAGGTTGCATTCATTCATGGGTACTTTATTCCGCAGGTCTAGGAGATTGAAGGGCTTCACTGTGTCACACTGATTTCTTTAGGATGCTGGCTAGTTATTGTGCTTCTTGAGATGACCAGGCTTGCTTTTCCAAGCCAGGGGTCAGCCAGCAGCCAAGCCGTGCCAACCAAGAAGAACATAGATGTGTCTTGTAGAACAAACATCATTTAAGGGTAAGCGTATGTATAGAGTGACACCCAGAAAAGTCTTTCACAACAGCAGAGTCATCTCACATTAATCAGTATTCCTGGAGCAGTGCCTCATTGCACGTTCACTATGCAGGAGAGCTTTGCTACACACCACTTTGCAGCTCTGGTGGTAGAGAAGGTGTCCAGTCTTCAGCCGTTGCACCAGTAAGAGGACTGTAAGAGCTTTGTTGCTAAGGGATGGCCTCAGCATGAGTTTTCATTATGAATGCTGTGCATCTATCTGACACAGTGATATGTACAGAGCCGTGACAGTCACAAGTTGTCACCAGCTGTGGCTACCAGTGGGTTGCAACGCTCCAGCAGCTTGTCCGCCTTGGCTCTGGAGCAGGGAACTGGCTGTGCTGAGTGAGGTGACTCGGCTTAGCAGGTACCTCCCTTTGGGGGCACAAGCAAGGCCTCAGCCAAGCGTTTGCTGCCATTTCCACGCTGGGGCGATGGATGAGGGTTACCATTGGCCATACCCAGCATTAACTTGTGAGATCTCTCAAGTCTGTCAGCCTGTGGATTTGCTCCAGGCAGACTGGGAACCTCAGTGCCATTTCCACTCCCCCCCACAAGCTTTAGGGTTTGCTTAACAAATCCTCATCTCACCCAGATGGTAATCTGGAGTTAATACAGGCACCAGTGGTGCCACCCAGCTGAACGCACCGGGAACGCCAGTGACCATTCAGAAGAACAACCTGCACTTCCAGGGGTCAGCATGCTCAAAGCACTAAAAATCCCCAAGCATCTCCTGGTCAGCTGGGAAGTCCTATAAACTGAGCATCGCATACAGCCGGAGGTGCTCAGGTTGGGCCTGTTAGACATCTGCTTCCCACCCCTAAAGCTTCAGCACTGCTTTGCCACAGTCCCCTCGGGCTTGGTGTGCAAATGTGCCCAGACCGCGCCTAACACGGGGCACCAGCACTGCAGTAACAGCACACGGGCATGGCTGCAGCGCCCTTCACCAGCCCTGCTGGAGCCTCTAGCTGGGCTACCACAGCCCAGAAGTCACAGCCTCTGCCCAGTCAATAGGATAGTTCAGGTCTTGTCTAATCTGGGCTGGGAGCGTTTGGACCGACAGCTCCCACAGCACGGGGGAAGGCAGTCAATCAGCAGGGTAAGGAGGGAAATTCAGGAGAAAGCACCCCCCTTTTGAAGCTAGCTGCCCTGCAAGGGGGAAGACAGGGTTCACAAAGGCTAGACAGCATACAGAGTAAGGCCCTTGCCAGCAGCCTAGAGAGTGAGGCTTGGCGAGTACAGAGTCCCTGATTTCTGGAATACATATGCTTTTTTCTTTTTTGTAAGTCAGTGACTAAGATAAAGCTCTAAAACTCACAGTCACTGATACCACAGTAAAATTTCTGCAAAAGATTCAGAAAACCTGAATTTTACCAAATGAGGAAAACTGGCAATTTTAGGACCACCAAATATAACTCTGATGCTGGCTAAAACAAAGCTTATTGCAGAACCAAGCTGAACCTGACTGCTGCAACTCTGGCCATAGCACCATGCCATGTAATTTTTCCTGCCTCTCTTCTTGCCAGCTATTTATACCACCCCCACTTCATGTAGGCTGCAGCTGCCGCTGAGCCTGAGCGTCTCAGGCCGAGTGAGCTGCTCTCTGGAGGATGCTTTCTTCTAGGAATCAGGACACAAAAGCTGTTGGAGCGTATTGTTTGGCATCTCCCAGCGAAACAGGAAATCGAGGACAGAGAGCAGGACGGAGGCAGCGCTTGTCTCTGATCCACACTGCCCTTTGCGCAGAAAGGAGGCTGAAGCATCAGAAGATGAGAAGAACGTTGATATAGGCGTAGTGGGGAGTGGAATAAAGAGGAGGCAGAATCTATGTCTGCTTTTGAACTGCTTACAAAAAAGCTAATGCACACTTCCTCAAAGATGGTGGAAAGTGCAGCTTTCCTGGAGCATGTGACAGCTCTCCGGAGCACTCCGTAGCTGTCCTATCACTGTCCCCGCTAAATTAGTGGGAACAGACTTGAATTGACGCTGAATACTTCTGAAAAATGTATTATTTTCTCACCTTTGGCTAGAGCCTTTTAGGCATTTAGCTGCTGGGTGGGTAAATACATTTGGCGCCTCATTTCCCAGATAGAGTGAAGCCGTTGCTTGCCGTGTGTTGGTACAGCCACACCACAAGGCCATCTTGTTGTTAGATCTCTGGGTATTAAAACAGTGCAGGCTTGTTGTGCACCAGGATCATAGAATCATAGAATCATAGAATCATAGAATCGTTACAGTTGGAAAAGACCCTTAAGATCATTGAGTCCAACCGTTAACCTAGCACTGCCAAGTCCACCACTAAACCATGTCCTCAAGCACTGCATCTACCCGTCTTTTAAATACCTCCAGGGATGGGGACTCAACCACTTCCCTGGGCAGCCTGGTCCAGTGCCTGACTACGCTTTCGGTGAAGAAGTTTTTCCTACTATCCAACCTAAACCTCCCCTGGTGCAACTTGAGGCCATTTCCTCTCGTCCTATCACTTGTTACTTGGGAGAAGAGATCAACGCCCACCTCACTACAACCTCCTTTCAGGTAGTTGTAGGGAGTGATAAGGTCTCCCCTCAGCCTCCTCTTCTCCAAACTAAACAACCTCAGCTTCCTCAGCCGCTCCTCATAAGACTTGTGCTCTAGACCCTTCACCAGCTTCAGATTATCACCTGGGGAACACCTTTGGTGTAGGCAAGGCTTGGCACAGGTCCCTTCTCTTTCAAACAAGAGTAAGATCCACGGGTGGCCTTGCTCTCTAAACGTAGCTAAGACTGCATCCCGAATACCGCAGTATATCACACTCAGTGAAAATCCTATTAGAAATGCCTGTGACGGCTGGATGCTGACAGAGCTGTCTCACGAGCATGGCTAGACTGCTGGGACAGTCAGTCCATCATGTGCCAGAGCCCTGTGTTACTATTGGCCTAATTTGGGTCTACAGGGAGAGAATGATTAAAAAACTGCAACCCATGATATGCAGCACTGAATGTTTGGTGGTGATAATGGCCAAGAATCACAAATTGAGTCCATTTTGGGGCCAGGAAAGGAAATAGTTGTGCAACAGCATCACTTCCTATTCAAATTCTCTGCAGACGGGGAATCAAGGTCCGAGATAAGAATCATAGGGTGAGGCTGATACGCACTGAGGTATGTTGGCCGTGAGAGTTGTTTTGAGTCTTCTTGGTTGTGACCTATATGATCTGTGCCTCCTTTCCTCCGGCACTTCTAACAAGGCTGGGAGCTATGGGTCTCGGCTACTGTTAGACACCAACTTATGAATTCTTGTGGTGCATTTGCAAGCTACAGTGAGCAAAGTCCACATTATTTCTGAACAAGAACATCCACACAAGCATGTAGTATATTTTTATCTTACAGATTATCAGCATCACAGTTGTAATGAATGCATTTTAACTTTCTTGAGCATCTCTGTTATCACCCAGTCTCTATTTTTCAAACTATAATGTAGCAAGAGACATCAGTAGCATAATACCTCAGGCTACTATTCACAGCAAAGGCATCTCAGCCGGGAACAGAAACCCACCGTGCTCTTTCTGATTGTGTTTCGTAGGGCAAGTGTGGTGCTCTGCAGCCAGGATGGGAAACGACCTTGCGAGTACATCTGGGTGAGACCCGGCTGGGAACTGCCAGACCGCTCTGCCACCCTACTTCAGCCTTTGTGTTGATGAAAACAGCGAGGGGAACAACAGTGCAGGTTCTCAATAGGCATAATCCAACCTACCTAATTGGCGGCTATTTCTGAAATGGGCTCACGTTGCCTCCCCACTTCCACTGTCTCCTCTGCAGTAAAAAACCAACCCCAACAGTAAAGACCAGCGGAGCAAAGCAAATGCAGGAGCAAGGTCTCCTCTTCAACAGCAGCTGCCATTTGTTTGGGTCAGACATAAGATGAAGTTGCACCATAACCTGGCATCCAAGACATGTTTTGGTTAACCCTTTCTGTTGCTGAAGCTCAGCCTTGCAGTACATGATCCTTCAGGTGAAGTCTCCAACCCAAAACAGACGATGAAGAACATGCCAGAGTTCTCTGACAGTAGAAGATGGAAACTGTACAAAGGTCTGTTTGCATCTGCTGGTGGGCCCTCTTTGGGGTTTTTCATAAGCCAGAGGAGCTTCTGCCTACTCCCTTTTTTATTTTTAATCTCTCAGACGCCAATGCTGGCTGACTCAGCACACATCATGAAGCAATCATTCGCAAACAGGTGTGTTGTGATTTACTGCTTCATGCGGTGCTGCCACCCTGTGCCACTCCTGGCCGGGGAGGCAGGGGCGGTGGGCAGAAGCCCCTGCTCTGGAAACCTGGCTACCTGCAGGCTGGCCACCAGCGTAGGGAAGTACCACAGAGGCAGAGCAATGGGATCATGAAGGAAGCGGGACTTATTCCTGAAGCACACCTGTGGGAAGAAGTGATTTTAGCCTAAGAGCATGTAGGTCCTGTGTCAGTGAGGGCAGTCGCTGGGTGCTTCGGTCATAGGACCTGCCTTGCAGGTTGCAGGGTTCCTGTTCCAGCACCCAGGAGTCTGTTATCCTAAACACTTACGTGCAAGATTAAAAAGAAGAAAGAAAAAAAGAAAACCTTTCTGGAAGGGACCCTTAAAAGAAAATAATTGTTCAGTCAGAAGACTGCTGTTTTACTACAGATAAAGAGCGATTTTTGCAAGGCAGTCGAAAGGGAAGCAACTTGTTATGTTTTATGGCCTCTGTTGCCCCCTCCAGTCCTACATTAGTAGTCGGTGCTGTTTGGAAAACAACAATCCTGGGGAAACCTGCAATAATAATAATGTCTCAGGCTCATTATTTGATATACATTTGACACGCGTTGGAAGTGAAAATTGGGGTCAGAATTTCCTTTTCTGGCACCGCCAACTTTCTATGGGAAAAGCAAAGCCTGTTTATAGAGGAGACAGCTTTACAGGAGCTGAAGGGAACTTGCAGAGGAGTCCTCTCAAAACTTTCTGCCATGTGTAAAATGCACCTGTACTCTGGCTTTCTGCAACCTGTGAGCATGTGCATGCATGTCTGTAGAAAAAATTACACCTAAAAAAATTGTAAGCAAGTCCATTTTTCTCTTTGATGGCAAGCCCGAGGGCACACAGGCTGATCAGATGTTTGTTCCTCGGCTGTACCAAACGGAGGGAGCCCCAGCTTCACCGTCCTCACAGAGGAGGCTCAGCTATAGAAATAAACAGACTTCACACCTTTTTAAAGCCACATCACTGTGGTAATGAATGACCAACAAATATTATCATTACCTTATTATGTCTTATGTCTACTGATTTTTTTTTTCAAGCCAGATAGATGGGGCGCCTTTGGTAATTTCATGCTGAAGAGTGTCACTTTCTTGAGGAGGCAATTTTTAGAGACAGAGAGGATGCCAAGAGCTCGTCATGCTACTCCAATGCAGGCAGGGGGAGCAGGCTGCAGAGATTTATACCTGGATGAAGCAGACAAGCATAATTTCTCTTACAGAGATGCCCGCCTCATGTAAGGACACAAAGGAAAAGAATTCACGACAATGACATCATTGACCCGTCAGGGTCTAAAATAGGTTTTTACACTCAGCTCCTCCAAATAAGTTTTCTAAGTGAAGGCATATTTACAAAGGCAAAAGCACTCTCCCTCCTTGTTTTGGGAGCTTTGCTGTGCGCTCCTGCCGTGCCTTACAGACTGCATCCAAAAGATCACATCTATCAGCTGTTGTACTCTGAAAATGTCGGGCAAAAATGACAGTGCAGTGGTGTCTAGTGCTTGTCTGTCCCATGACTGTACGGTACGTACAGGAGCCGGACAGACATGGTTACATCTTTTCAAAGGATTTAGAAATTAAAAAGTAGAGTTTTCTCTCTTTGAAATAATAATTATGGAGACTAGGCACTTGGGCTACAGAGGTGCTTTAAACTGGGAACTGGAAAGGCCAGGTGACCAAGGTGGTGGTAAACCAGCACATCAGGACCATGCATCCCTGAAACGGGGAAGAACAAAGTCTGACCAACACCCACCCGACATGTACTCTTCTTCCCCAAAAACATTGGGGTTCCATTTCTTTCCAATTCTCTTTAGGTTTAACTTCACTGTCCCATCTCTTCAAGCCCACTTGCTGGCTTTGTAAATCTGAGAGGCTCCCATCAAGTTTCACATCATCACTAACGACAACCACGCAGGCCAAGAGCTGAATATTCACTCTCTTCCCATTGTCCACGAGTAGGATTCTTACCAGCTAGTTTTTTGTGATAATATAAATGCAAGTGGAAGTGCAACACATTCCAGCATAGCCCGCTGGTGGGATCAGAGCAGGTAGTTTGGAGATGATGAGGTTAAATAGATGAAATGCTGGAGAACTGCGCTTGCTGAAAGCATATTTTACCATACAAGGTTTTTAGCTTGATGCTAGAGGAGAGAGAGGATGATTGCCAGATTGACGGTTAAGAAAAATGTAATTTTAACTGACAACTGAACAAACAAAGAATTAGCGAGGTAAATCTGGAACTCCGATATACCCATACTATCATTCCAGAGTAGAACAGTCTACTCAGGAAAAAACAGATTTTCAAGGAAAATTATAGCATTTTTAAAAATAGCCTTTGATGTTTAAAATGCATATAATTAATGAAAAAAGTTTTCAAAGATACAGTTGTATTAGTTCTGCTTGGACTGGTTCTCTTGTTCCTGTGAATCTCTATCAATCATGAAAGCAAAAAAAGAAATGAAATAACTTGTCAGTAAAAATGGTTACCTGCACCAAAATTAGAGATGAACTTTAACCAATTACCTGAATGGTAAGTTTTTTTTATTGTAAGCACTGCAGAGTCAGACCTTTTATCATGTGCAACAGAGAGTGTTGTCACACTCCAGCACGTGCTTAATACACCAAATATTAATCGGTTTGAGTAGGACAAGCACGCTGCAGAGTAAGGGAAGTCTCCTCTGAAACCTGCTATTCCAGTCTTATGGGTGAGAGAAGTGTATTTGATCCCTGTTGAAAGGCTGGAGATCTCAAGCTTGTGCAACTTGTCATCATGGCGATGCAATTGGAGTGCTTGACAATGCAATTTAATAACCATTTTAACCTGGTGCAAGTATGGGCTGCTGCATGGAGGGGAAGTCCTGTCTTCTCTACTGCTTGTTAGTGTTACTATTTGTGCAGTAAATCAGATGAAAGAACTACCTGAAGCCTTTGCTAGGCTTCTACCCAAAGCTTAGTAAAACCCTGGGGCAAAGGAGTAAGGGGTTGGCTTAGTTTTCAGCTGGATCAGCCCCTGATTTATCTCACCATTCATCTGCACAGCTATTATTTCTGACACAGGCTGGGGGAGCAAGAGCACACGTAGATCTGTGTATCCACACGGAGATTTGGTCAGCCACAAAGGAGCAAGCCTCGTGCAGAGGACACTGACCCGCTGGCAGCAAGGGGAACGCTTCCCCAGGACTGGCTGTCCACACTGGCACTGCTCGCCTCACTCCTGTGACCGAGACACCAGAGCGTCTGAGGGCAGATTGCAAAAGGCAGATCTTTCTGTATATCAGCTAAAACAGATAAAAATATTCTTGGCCTTCTTACTCAATTAAAAAAAAAATTACAGCTGTAAAACCTAGTAGTTTTTTTTTTTTTTTTTAAGTTGAAAACCATGTTTAAACAAGCGTTGCTGTTTAATTCATATGCTGCAAGGATTTCCACTTCTGCCTGAAAATTCCTGAATGTACAGTCTTACAGTGATAATCCATTTTTAAAAATAGGTAGCTGAGGCTATTCCCACGAGGTAGAAGCTTGTGGATTTACAGTGAAACCGATTCCAGCGTAAGAAAAATGAAACAGATATTCCAGTTCACCTGATATACACAACAGCGGTGACAACTTCTCCACTAATAAAAGATATGACACAATTAGACTGCTAACCTTTCTACTTTGGGAGTTTATCAAAAGAGGCCAGGACTTCAAATTAAATGAGAAGAATCAAAGATAAATTCTGCTACAGAATTCTCCTATTCTCCACTTTTGTCTGAAGCTCTCCTGAGAAAGACCACCAGCCTCAGATCTAGATGCAAACTGCCTTGTTAGAAAAACTTTGATACTATAATAAAAGGTGAATAAATATTGTGAAGGAGCATGTCTGTGAAAGGTATTACAAATTTAAGTCACTGAACTGTGATAGCAGAAAGGCTCAGGAAGAATTGAATTAAACACATGAAGGTTTTGCAGTATCTTTTGGTACACCAGCTATCATATAGTGGGTGCTAAAAGACAGCAGGGCCAGAGCATGTTATTATGAGCTGGGACTAGAAAAGAGAGAACAGTTGGCAAATAGAAAAGAGAAAAAAAAAGCCAAGGACAGGAGGAAGAAAACATGCAAAACAGGCACTTTAAAAGGGGAAGGAAAACTGATATTTTCACAGTGAGCAAGATCTGAAATAGATAAAAATAAATAGATTTGAAAACACTACCTATTACAGCCTTTTGGTCCATTTTACAGAGAACATATGGTCTAAGCACTAAGCAGATACAATTTGAAAGCAGCCTCAATCTGAAAGGCACACGAAATGCCAGGGGGGTGAAAGAGAGGCAAAAATGAAGAGCTCCCCCAAGTTTAATTCTTCTGCCATGTGGAGATGCTCGCTGGAGCGCACAGAGCCTGTGCTGCAGCGAGGATCCTCCATGCATCTGAGGTGTGTGAGCTCTCTGGTGAGCGACAAAGAAAAACATTTGCCGTTATTTTTCTGAATCATCTGCTATCTTGTGCTAAGCACTTTAAAACCGCTTCTTGTGACAAATCAGGCAAATACCAAGGAGCACCCAGTCTAACGGGGAACCTGGAATTCTTCCCAGGCTCCATACGAGTCCAACATTGCAAATGAGCAGACACTAGACTACCCCAGCTCACGCACCCTGAATATTCATTGCAACGAATGACTTCTCCACCCATCCTAGAGAAACTCTGGCAAGTATTCATCTGTTAAACATTTGGCCCTATTACTACTGATATGGCAGTAATATGCTACCAGCCAACCCTTCCTTCAAGGGATGCAAAGTGCAGGGGATGTTGAGAAAAGGCAGGTAAAGAAAACTGAAGAGCAGTATGTAAATATTTAACGTGCTCTTCCCAAGCACCACCAAGCTATACCTAAATGTCCATGTATTATGCAGAGGCAGAGTAATCTGGCTTCATCGAGCGCTGGAGTGGAAGGAATAAAAAAGGAGAAGTGAAGATTTAAGGAAACCTGAAATCTAAGATAACAATACCATTGGCAAAGAGTATAGCAGCTTCTTTTCTCTAGACTGGCCCCCGGGCATTTAATTTTGGTGTCATTCATCTTCGAAGCCAGCCAGCCACAGGCCCCACATCATAAAAATGTGTTCATAAGCCATCTATTTCCCCCCGGTTCTTAACCAGGACACAAGAAAGGTTCCATTTAAAAATCATTTTATTATTAACATAATCTTCCCATTTAGCCAAGTGTGGGTCATGTATAAGGAATGTCGGTAAATATTCCATTTGAGGCTTCTTTTTTACATATTTCCATTGATAAATAAACTCTGAATTCACATAAAAAAGTTAAACTTAAATAACTAATATATTTTTTGTAACAGGCATACATTGGTAAAATATAAATATTCTTGTACTCAGCCTTTGCTCTAAATAGAGATAACAGTTAGCCACACATCACAGTTATTAACAACTAAAAACAAGAACTCAACTGATTTTCTGGCCTGGACTAAAATAGAGATGGAAACAGAAAATTCACATTTTGACTTTGGGCCAAAAGAGGTTGAGAGGCAGGAAGAGAACAGTTTTATTAACAGCCTTGTTAAAAATAGTCTGCTCTGCCACTGAATTTTAACTTATTCTACATTTGGTAGTTGATTCCATTATAATTTTATGTAACACTCAAGTATCACTAACAAAATATGGCACATCATCCATGAACAGTATAACGATGTTTTAAAACTACCAGGGCAAAAATGTAGGCGATAGGAGTGATTTGGTTCTGGCTAGCCATTTTGTCCTCTCAGTCTAACATTAATATATTGCATCACGTCACTGTTTTGGCCACTTTCCCGCAAAAGACTGGAGTTTGTTACCTGAAGCTCTAAAGTTTTTCAAGCTAACCAGTTACCAGGCAGCCTGATACACTGGGTTTCCTCACCCAGAAGTCAGACCAAAATCGGTTGATCAAGATGCCCCCTCAAAGGACTCTGGGAATGATGGTGAAAGGGACCACGGGACTGCTAGCTTCAAGCTCCAGTGCCGTCAGGAAGCATTCGGTTGCGGCATCATCATTGCCTTGAGCCTGCAGCACCTCTCCCAGGCCGTTCCAGACCTCATGGGCCGTGGAGTTCACCTGGACGGCATCTCTGAGAATCTTCTCTGCCAAGCTGTAGCGCCCAAGCTGGTGAAGTATCAGAGCCTGCAGGAAAACAAAGGAAAAATGGTTGAGACTGGCCACTAGGACTTTCCTGAAGCTCAGATGATATGTCGCAACAGTGAAATAAGCGTAGGTAGCTCTTGGGTTCACAGTGTTATAGGTAGCTCTTGGGTTCACAGTGTTATAGACAATATATAATACTTTTTTTTTTTTTTAAAAAGAAAAGAAATGACCTAAAGCAGGACTGAAGCAGGCTACTCCACACCAACAAGGAGTCAAGTGGCTTTGGACAGGAAACAAAGACACTGAAATGCAAAAACTGAGTTGAACAACAACAACTACACCCAACCACCAAAAATCAGTAAGCACCTGAGCTTTTGTCGCAAGCTCCTGTGTCTAAAGGGCTACTAAGGTGTGTGCCTGCGCATCTCAGCACCCAGCTCGTCTTATAACATCTGAGATCATACACACGGCACCATCGGCTCTCAGGGATGGCAGTAACAGAAGCCAGTTCAGCCCAGTGGGCAACAGCCATGGTATTTGATCCAACCTGCAGAACTGGGACTAATATTGCACCAGTAGTGTATAAAGGTCCAGCAGGCAGATAACTTCCTCAGGAGCTTCCTAGACACAGATTCTTCACCTTCATCGTGGGATGGGATCCAATTCAACACCACACAATCCAAGAGGGTGTCCAAACCCACTAGGATATGACCTGAATGAGGCAGTGGAAATCTCCATCCATCACATTCAGCTATATTACTGTGCCAGAAAAGTCGTTGAATGACCCAGTAAGAGAGCTTTATTCTGGGATTATAATAATCCTAACGATGTTATGCATTTTTACCTTGTGACTCTGTATTGCAAAATGCATACGTACCACAAATCTTTGTTTTCCAGAGAGGCGTCCGGATTACATGCTTACAGATTCCTTGTGACTTCTCCCCTCCCAGCCCCCACTCCTTGGACCACAATTTCTTTTATTTCTCTCTGTATATCTGTCCCTCAAATCCTTATCAACCTAAGCACCAATGATTAGAAAGTACTGAAATTCTATGCAACCCCTGAATTATCCACCATATGTTTCTGGAATTCTGCCCACCAGGCTGACTTTCAGCATGGGCAGACTGCTAACTCCATCCTACACAGCAACAGAGCAGACCATGCTCTGAAGTACAACATAAAGAGCGCTGTATAGTATTGGCAAGTAAATAAATAAATGCAGTAAAGGCTAATTTCTATCAGCCTAGCAGATGTTTTCACATAAAGGCGCCAGAGGACTTTTCTGGTTTTGCATTTTTTTTGAGCCGTCAAGTGAGTCAGCATTTCCAGAGCGAGTGAACAGTACTTTCAGTCCAAAAATCAGATAATTCTCAGGGTCGGTGTTTTTTCCCTGCAGGAAAGTGACTGTCAGTGACTGGTAGGTATCAGATGTGAAACTACAAAAACTGAAGCAAGGAGGTGGAATATATCAAGGTGGTTGGGCTGCATGCACCTAACCTTAGTAAAATTAAAATGTTTTTAATTTTCAAGACAAGATTCTCTAATTTTCAAAAATCTTCCTTTTATTCTGTGCGGATTTGTACATTTTATACTAATTAAAAATGTGAGTTCTCTGAATATTGGTAATACTTTTTTTCCCAAATATGCCAGACTATTTTCCCTGCTTGCTAAGGATACAAGCTGTTCTTTTCAAGACCAAAGGAAACAACCAAATTTTGCAGATATAAGCCTGTTGATGGGAACAGAAACATGTTATGTCACATTTGCCCTATTCTGTATGGAAAAAAGTGTAGCTGAGATTTTCCAGGTGATAGAATTAGAGCAAATGCTAGCTGCTTGCCTGCTCTTATACTTTCCTAAGAATATAGGCTATTCAGCACTAGCGAAGGAACTGCTCTTGCATGGGCAATCAGGTCGCATCGCATACCCTCATGTTTTAAGGGCACAGCTTTTTAGAGAAAGAGTCTCCCAACAGTCAGTCTTTCACTGGTGTCTCAGGCTGGGATGGTATGAAGACTCCTGCCTTGGGTAGCAGCACTGGGGCAATGAGCTTTGCTTCCAAAGAACCAATGGAGAGAAAATTGGACTCGGTTCATGCAGAGCATGAAAAGGATGGTGACATTTGGTCACTACAGCTGTGGGCTGAGGCCAAACAAGCGATCTAGAGAAAGAAGACATCATACCCTCTGATTCATTAACTCTCTCAGAATGATGGTCAGATGTCACATATTGTGAGTGCCCAGTTTGTAAATCTCCTTCCCAGATGACTTCATTAAAATTCTGAGGCACAGAACACTTCAAATTCCTTGTGGTTCTTGCCTGACTTTGCTCTATTAAGCATCGCACTACAGACCACAGGGAGAAGGAGCAGGCATGCCTATCACACAGCAACATCTTTCAGTGACCTCGCACCATCACCCATCCAAGAAAACTGACCTCCAGTTTACCAGCTGTCAGCATGTGCTTGGTCTCTATACTAAACCCTTCAGGAAAAAAAACCCAAAACCAAATCACTAAAACCAAAAATCCCTAAGAAAAAACAACCCCAAACCTCCTCTAAGATTTCCCAGAAATCAATACAAATTATCCTAGTCCTTCACTGCATATTTTCCTTTGCTTCCTAACTAGAAACAAAATCTCGAAGCTACCAGTTCTGATCTTTACCTATTTAGCAGCAGATGTACAGACAACATTTTTCTGCAGAATAATGTTAAGTCTCTTGCTTTATGGCTGGAGATGGGCTTGAACAACACATCAACTCTGCAGAAACACAGAGGGGTACCTAAGTGACATATGGCTCACACCTTCAGACTTGGCATGTTAGTTTAAAACCTAAACAGAATGCCTTCTCCCTATATCCTCTTTATAAACAGGCACGTAAACTTTAAAAAAAAAAATAGGATAGGGATTTTAGAACCTCGATCAATTAGAAAAGCTGCTATATAATCATTTGAATAAGGAAATATTAGTAGGAAAACACCCACTGTACCCATGATGGAAACAGTAAGTTCCTAAGGAATTACACAAATCTAAGGCAATCTATTTGTTCTTTGTACATTTTAAAATGCTGCAGTACTTGACAGAGGTATTTAAGACAACTGTTGGCATCCTGCTAGTACAAAGCAGGATCTTTCCTGCTATTGCATCTCTTTCACTAGCTCTTTCACATGAAAGACTGATAAATTTATGACATTTGCTTCTAACACAGTTACAAAGGCCTCTAATGTGTGTGGGCTTCTTAATTTTGCAGCTCAGTAAAAATTCTGTTTATTACTTTTCCCCATATTTGGTTTGCTGAGAGTTCTGGGGTTCTTTTGGGGTTGTTTTGGGTTTTCTATGGCAAACCACTGATCTCCTCTAAGAGTGTTAAGGCTTCCAGCTTCAGGAATGTCTTTATGTTGTAAACTCTCTAATCAAATCTTATTTTTCTTTTAGCCAGTTCTAGATTGTAGAGGTTGATTTTGTAACTCAAAAAGCTCCAAGATAAAACTCTAATCAGAAATGGCACAGACAGAAAGTGAAGGGAATCTCTGAAGAAACAAAGAGACTTTTTTGTGCCATCATCACAAGAAGTGAAAGCAGTGCTTCATGTCTCCAATTCGTTGATATTTATACCAGTCACTTTGAATAATCAACAGTACTCATAGATTTGTGGAGTTCAGATGCTCTCTGCTCAAGGAAAGGTCAACAGCTCAGCGCAGGCCATCGTCGGGGCACAGAGCTGGGAGTTACAGGGACTTTTCAATTTCAAGAGCCTACAGGGGCTGGCTTTCTAAAAAAGAGTATTACTGTGTACGGCCTGCGACAGGGAGGTACTGTAGTCACTACAAACACAGTTCTACACAAGCTCCACATCACAACAGAACAAAACCCTCTAGGAATTAATAAAAAGGGGGGAAAAGTGCTTCCAACTTTCTTCTCTGCCACAGGTTATTTTCAAGATCTTGCCAATTCTTTCCTCATCCAGTCTGGAATCACAAAGTCTCCCTCTGCTGGGTCAATGATTTTAGATGTGTTTCCTCCCTCAATCACCACCCTTAACACTTCATTTGACATTGCCCCACATACAAAACTGCTATTCTTTGCTTATTTCGCCAAAGCATCTGTCCAAGGATTGTTTTTATAATGCTCAGTGAAACAGGGCCCAACCCCTTACTGAAGGCCCTGTTGTCAAAACAGAAGTAATTTGTTATTTATTACTCAATATCACCTAGGTATGTACACAAATACAGCCCAGAAAAACAGCTATTGTGTCTCAGTAGACAGAAATATCCTAATGTACCATCCAAAACATTTGGCTGAATAACCTTCATTTATACTTATCTTGTACGCGTTAAGGGATGGGGATTATATCTTCTGTATTCTGGATACTGTCTTGGGACTAATAATGTTTACTGTTTTAATTAATGACACATCACAAAAATTATGAGTGTGATGGTACAATTAGATAAGAAAAAGTGAAGAGGATACGATATAGAAAGCAACAGGCTGATCATAAGAACTAGGATAAGAGAAATATGGCAAAAGTCAGTAAAACAATGTGGAAAATAACGCAACAGTAACACAAGTGCTGTGGCATGGTGGAAGCCCGTCAACCAAGCAGCCTGGGAGAAGGACTCGGATATATCAGGCAACCACAGGATGACAGTGTGAAAAGGGGCCAGTGTGAGAGAGGAAAACTCAAGTGACATCAGAAGAGGTTTCCGCTAGAGAGAAAGACAACAGTGACTTTAGCAGCTGTGCCGTACACAGCTATAGTAGGGCCTCCTCTGCACCTCGTGTAGTCTCCTCTATTCAACAAAGGTCATTCAAACTGGAACAGGCACAGAAAATGGCTATTGAGATCATCAATAAAAATCTTAATTTACAAGAGGAGACTAAAAGACTTGGTTTGTTTAACCTAGCAAATCAAAAGCTGAGAGGAGATGAAGTTACTTGCTATAAAAAGAGTAGAGAGAACAGAACAGAGAAAAACTATTTTAGTTAGAGAATAATCTTGGCACAAGAATACATGTGTATAAATTGGCTGTGAGTAAGTTTACCAAAAAAAGGTGAAAACATTCCTGGCATTTGGAGCAGAGAGATTTCGGAACAGCCTTCTACTTGCAGCAGCAGGGTGCAAAACAGTGTTAAGACCGAGTCTTACAGGAAGAGCTCGCATGCGCTGATGGTTATGTTGAGGAGACTTGTCTAGAGGGCCCCGGGAGCTTCCACTGCTCCTGTTCCAGTATCAGGTTCTCCCTCAACTGCATTGAGAGGAAAGAGAGTGAGAACGTTTTCATGCCTATGGTATTACTACTTGATGCTTCTGTTGTAAGAACAACTTTCTCTTGATTCCTTGGGATACACCGAAGAAGCAGATGCAGAGAAATGTCCAACTGACGAATACAAAGATTAAAAAAGCAAAATTATGGTAGGTATCCAGCTTATTTCTGAAAGCAGAAAACTAGTATGACAAAATTAATGGATTCTGAAATCCTCAAATCCATGAGGCCTTTTTTTTTTTTTTAAGAAACTAACAACAAACCCCACACCATATTCACAGTCTTTTGGGTACAGAACGATGCATAATGGAATTTTCAAATGCATGTAAGACAAGTCGTTTAATCAGCATTCACTTCAACAGGGCCTAAATCCTTACTCCACCTAGATAACTTTCAGTACGTCATTATATATCTATCTGTATCCTAGATAAACAAGATACCTTTAAAATTTGGTCTATGGTGATGGCACAGTAAAAACAGTAATTACAATTAACACCTTCTTCAATAAGCCAGAGTTATATTTTGATATATATTAGACATGTCAAAATTATGTTTTGGCATGGTTATTTTTCCCCTTAAGGTTCAACATATTAAGGTTATTTTTCATTAGCTAAATGTAAGCATTTTTAAAAAGGAAAACATTCAAATGAATTCTGATTTCCAAATGGAGCTTTACACAGTCTCCAAGTAAAACCTTCAGTTAGCAAATGCATCATTATTTATTAATAAAATATCACTCAGAATCTGAACAACATGATACAATATGCAATTGTATAAAGCCACAATTGCTTAAATAAGCATGTAGTGTAGTCTTCACTGCAAAGGTAACTTTTTTTTCTGCAAATGGGCTTTCTCTCTTGGCAAATTAACCTGTCATAATGATTAACCAAACAGCCAAAGGAAAACACACATCTAGGAAAAAAACATGGGACAGAAATGGAAAACTACTTAAATAACTAATTTCTGATTTTGAAAACATGATTAAAACTAGTGATTTAGACGAGTCTAGTAAGGTCACTTTTTTTTATTTGCTTTTAGGCAAATGAGAAGCTAACATTCAAATTTTTTGCATGGAACTAACTTTTTAAAAAGTCATAATTATCACCCATTGTATGTCTCACCAAACCAGAGCTTTATCATAAAGTGTTAAACAAGATTTGCAATAACCACCAAAAAAAAAAAGAAAAGGTGAAAAAGTAACATTACAAAGATCACTGTGGTTTCTTCCACGTTACTAAAAATTTCTGCTCAAGAGAGCTGGAGGTTTTCTTAAAATTTAACCGTCTGACTACTTCTCCACCCCTCCTGGAAAATAAATAGTTCTCAATCTCAACAGAAGCACCACTTGAGATTTTGACCTTTATTCATTTGATATCAAGAAGAACAATTTCATTTTCTCCAATAAAAATATAGACTATAGGTGAGAAATGTTCTCAGAAGCAATGAAATTTATTTCAAAGTGGAAAAAATATAATGGGAACTTTGACCATGAGTCTGTTTGCACTTTTGCCTTCTTCAGAGAGGATGCTGAACTCTCAGCAATGAACTCTCTCATAACTCTGCAGAGAAGGAAACTGGTAACTGGGAGAAATGGGGAGTATGAGAAGAAGAAATGTGGCCAATCTAACACGCAAAAAAGTGTCAGAGATGCTCACCATGTTTAAGAATCACAGCCTGTTGACCTGCAAAAGACTCAACTACGGAGATTTGAGTTCTACCAGATAAGATATTAATATTAATTTTTTGCTAGTAGGTCTATTACATGATTTGTTTGCTAAAGAGCTTCTAGATTTGTATGATGCAGACCTTTTTTAGCTAAAAAATACCCCTCAGAGCTAAAAGCTTCCCTTGCAAAAACAACAGCTATAAGAAAACATTGTAAGCATATGAAAATCAAAAATGGACTGATTTTGCTTTTAATGATGAGAGCAGGAAGACAGAAGAACAGTGGAAATACTACTTGCCTCGTTCGCTGATGGCCTGCTGAAGCCCAATAAGCTAGCAGCTGCAAATGTATGATCAGATATAGAGCTATACAGATGTGGAAAATAATGATTTTTTTTAAAGTTACAATAAAAGGCCTAAAGAACTCACTACCGTCCAACTCCCCAGTAATTTTCCCAGTTCACTATTTTTATTTTTTTTAACAACTCCCAGCCTGAGCCAGAGAGAATTGACTTTCAACCATGGCATGCAGAAAGACATGATAGAAACATCCCATCTTATCTAAAAAAACTTGAAAATCAAGGATTACGACCATAAACAGTTACAAAACTTAATATGCAATGTATGCATTGCAAATTCATATGCACTGTAATTTTAGCATCACAAAACTGCCCCTTGTTACATGCTGCTTTTTCAGCCTATTTTGCATGTGTTAAGGTGGCTGCTATTTTCAAACAAATCTATCAAACTTGAAGGTTTACCAGAAAGTTGACAGTGTTATGCTATAATAATGAAACAGAAGAAGTGTTAGCAAGGCAAAACGAGAAGAATTTGTCATGTTATATGGAAAAACAAGTAAAATTCTGCAGCTGATATTTCCCATCCTCTGTGATAAAAATATACATTTTAAATGTATTCTATAATCAATATTTTACACTTACGTAGAGTGAAATAGCACATTATTTATATACTATGCTCTCCTATTTTCCTTTTAGCTGATGAATTTGTGCTGAAACGTCCATCTAATGGAAGCATGACTTTGCACAAGTAATCACTTATTAACTTCTTTTAAGGCACATACCAAGAGCAGTTGCATGTTTAGTCATTGTAAGTAACTATTTTCTGTGAGTGCAAAAAAATTGTGACATGGTGCAGCAGTTTGAAATAAGCCATTCCATCAGAAAAATGATGAATAAACATAGTTCTATGTCTGCAATGACAGACACAGATGCATTTTAATGCAGGGATTTTGAAGGGTGTCCATATTGTAAGGTTTAAAAACAACTGGACTGACCACCAACACTTACAAGTAAAGATAAATTTCTGTAAAATAAAGACATAAGTTTTTCGAATTGAAAAAGAAACTGCAACATATATGTAATTTGTTTCCAAAATGCACAATACAAAACCACTACTCTCATTTTCTCTAATAATGCAATTCTTTTGAATAATAAAAAGTGTGTTTCTTCAAATATGCTCAAAATAAAACTTCCTAGCAGCTCAGGATGGATTTTTTTTTTAAGTGAGGACACCCAGCTAATACTACTACAGCTGATCACTCACTGAACCAAACCAAAGCAACTGATGAACAAATATGAACCCCTGCCTGCAGCCAACATTGTTGTTCGTGGCCTGTCCCCAGACCTTGCCTGTTCTACGTGTCCCTTCCTGCCTTGTCGCCCTCACTTGCCTTCCTCCATCCCCAGCACACCCAGAAACTGAGCTGTGTGCTTTCTGTCACCGCTGAAGCAAGCTGCCAGCCCCAGTTTGTTATTTCTTTACCCTTCCCCCAATGCTAACATACCCCCTTAAGGTATCCAATTGCTTTCCCTGCTGCAAAACACTTGTTGCTAGGAGAAAACCTACTGCTTGGCAACAGATTTTTAAAACAACAACTTCGGCTTTGTTACTCACTGAACTTTACATTGCCAGCGTGAAATAACAAACGTGCGTGGTTGTTAGTGCATCTGTGTATTTATAACCCCCTTGAAAATGACTGACTCCTTGCAACAGGGATGTGCTTGCCTTTTAGTTCATTACTGTTCACAGCCGATAACGCAGAAAGGTTCAAAATTGAAGTTTGTTTTTTAAAATTGCTGATCGTAGCCTTCCACCAAGATGGAAGCTCTTGGGGGACTTCTTTTCCTGTTAAGACAACATGATCTTGCAATAGTCTGCTGTAATTTTGATTTACACTTTATGTGAACGTCATATCAGCTTATAAAAACAGCATGACTACCATGCTATATTGCGAGAACTAATTTGACTATAGCAAGCACACTGGAAACAAATAAAACACCTTACTGGTAAGAGTGAAACAGCTAGTGACTTCAGAGATTACCTAAATGTTATCTCCATCTGAAAATTATACCGAGGGTCTTATTTCATATGCTGTATCTACAAACACAGCAAAACCATGACGATTCTCCCTTCAGCAGTCAGATGGCTACAGCTCTGGCAAGTACTGCATCGGCACTGGTATCAGGGAATAATTAAATACAACCTCAGTCCTCAGATAATGGCCAGTCCCAAATCTGGACTACTTGTCATCCGGTGCAAACGTTTTACATCTCCTCCCAGCTGTGACACCATGACACTGAAGTGTAGGTGATTCGTCTCTCGATCACCTTCCTCCATCTGGAATCTCAGTAGCACTGGATCTTCCCTCCCCTCCCTCCCAGCGCACATCACCTTCCCCACAACTGAGAAAAGGGGATTTCCCAGATGTACAGCATCCTCCAAGTACATACACCCGCAATGAAAACCGGTGCTGGAGATCACAGCTACAGACAGTGCTGTTTATGAAATGGCCCTATAGTAATTTCCTTAATTCAGTATATTCTTGTACATTGTCGTTCATACACACACCCCTTTTCCCCTGTGTTGACACTTTATAGTTATAAGTGCATGACCTAATTACAGTATATTCACTACTGAAATCCCGCCACGTTATCACTCTAATCTGTGGCTCTATTTCAACATTGCCCAATTTCAAAAGCAAGGCTAGGTTTACTACTGCATCATCATGCTACCTACAGAGACTCATAGGTATTGTTTGATACTGATGCCATTATTTTCCAAATTTTGAGTGAAAGGGTCAGAAGTAGAGAAAATTGTATTTCTGTTACTCAAGACATAGGACTAACATAGAATTGCTTTCAATAGCCAAAAGAGGAAAACTCCAAATCCTCCAAAAATGGTACAGGTGCAGAACAGGCTAGAGAAACAGAAAGCCTCAGACCAACATTCTTGAAACGAGGAGCCTCAAAGTCAGCCCACTGAATCAATATTCAACCATTTGAGCACAAGCTTGATTCTTCACAAAAACCGAGGATACTGGGAATTCAATGCCCTTATTCCACTGCCTAAAGACTAGATTTCAATTCAGTACATCTGAAGGTTCCTGGCTCCATGCAAAATTACCACTACTGTCAAGAAATTCATGTTCTTCTGTCCACCAGTCAACCACTGATAGAATTAAAGACTAAATAATAAGAAATAGCAAGCAACGGCTCTTTAAGAAGCCATTTTTCATTAATGACGGTTTTTCTATAAAATCACAATGAACATAGTGGTGATACGTGGCTTCTGGAAATAGTAATTAGAAAAATTGATCAAATGTTCTAATGAAGAAATCAATCTGAAGTCAGGGGAATAGCTTGTGTATCAAAGAAAAATCAGAGTTGCAGATCCAGTACTAGGTTCTGTGGTTAAAATTTATAATTAATAGAACTGTCAGAGCTCCACTTGAGTACTTTGGAGATCTTTAGCTAGCTTGTCACTATATTGAAGGCTAGCACTTGTAGTGCATACTTGTACATGCTCAATACTACAGAAACCAGCACTTACTTGACTGAACTTTTGAGACTATGGAAAAGGCATCAGAAGTGAATGATACTCTTCTGAAGTACCTTTTTTTGTGTTTATGCATGTGCATTTCTCTCAAATATCCTGGCAAATGCTGTATTAAATATTCAGTCAGAACTGCAGTATAAGATAAAAGATGACCAGTGCTTTCATTACTAAAATAAAACAGAAATGCAAAGATTAAAGGACATTATTCACATTTTTCTTCATTTTGCCCTTAGCCAAGAAGACTTTTGAATACAGAAGTATGTACATACACAAGTTATATCTATGGCTAATGTCACTGTTTCAAAAGTGTTATGACACCACAGCAGCACATGCTAGACTGCCATTGCAATATTCTCCAAGAAAAAGAGGTTATTTAATACAGCATTAATAAATATATTCTTTTATAGCATCCCCAGGAAACAGACCATTTCCCCCCGCCCCCGAAGCCGACGTGAACCGCCATCTGTGCCTCAGGCCCAACGCGCTACAATGGGAAGGGCCATCTTCATGGCATTTTGCAAAAACCTCCCGGCATGAGAGGGAACGCACCCCCTTCAACCCCCGCTTCTGATTCTTAAACGAAAGGCAAAGTTGTAGGTACACTGCTAACCTGGCAGCCTCACAGGACAACTGCCAGCAGATCCATCTTTAGGGGAAGGCTATTTTCAGTGTGAAGGGAAGGCATACACCCTCCCATCTATGCACCATCAGGCGGAGGTCAGAAGAGCCAAACCCTAACCATTGGCTAAGAAAGGGCTTTGAGCACTTTCACAAAAATAAAACAAGACACTTCTTTATATACCGACTTACCTTTCACAAAACTGAAGAAGCTGAATATACTGAAAACTAAGGGAAAAAAAGCTTTGGACAGTTAAAAAGAGAAACCCAAACAGCAGTATTTTGGAGAAAAAACAGTAAAAATAACTTTTAAAAAAAAGCTAAAAGTAACATTAATGTACCTCAACAAATCGGCTTTTGCTAATACTGATATGGAAGCAAACAGATAAATATAACTGAAGTATCACCCACCTTTCCATATTCATCTCCATATAAGCCTATCAGGGTTTCTCACAACTATCTTTTTGTGGATCATTGTTAATTTTTTACGTAAAACTTGCCAAAAATAAGGTATTTTCAGTTTAATTAACATCAGATCAGAAGAGCCCTCTCAGGTCATTCATTTTGCTCCCCTGTTGTTACCGACAACCTCAGCACAGGATTTCTTGTTCCACACGATGTTTAGACTATAAGTGCTAGGAATCCTCTCCAAATCATCTTCCCAAATTTTTCCCTAGCCAGTTTGTTTTCATTTGTTCCAGTGCCAATGTCACCTAGCCTTATTTTGATTATGCTTATTCATCTCATGTTTACATGGAGCATATATTATTATTAAAGTTTCCTACTCCTCCCAGGAAACGCTCCAGAGACTTTCCAGCGCTCCAGTTCAGTCACAGTGCTCACGGTGCATAAGGACAACATGATGCGAAGCTACAGGCCAATTTTGTCATCCAGCCACCTTACTTGGGATTACAATCACAGGGCCAGCCTGGGAGAAAACCCCAAGTGAAGCTTACACTTTAGTTCACACTGAGGGCTGCCCTGTTGGCCAGCCTCAACTGGTTTGACTGGGCATGGCAGCCTCCATAGTTTGGGGACATGAAGCAACCAGTGGAGGATGAACACCACCATCTTCCATACGGGAAGGAGAAATCTGTAGGCTTACAAAATTAATGGTGAGGCTACACTGTTGACAAGCTAATGTTGTTGATACCTGGGACAACATGATGTCTCATGTTGGGCTTGGCCCACTCATCAACAATGAAGACACAGCTCAGATCAGCTAGTACCCCAGCTCTTTGTCCTCTCCAGTTGTTCCACACTCAATCTTGCTCTTGCATTTTATATTTGTGAATCACTGGATTTCTTTTTCTGAAGGGTCTCCAAATCTCACTTTTAATCAAACTGATGCCTTTCTCCTGCAACTGCTTTTCCCAAGTATAGGTAGTATATTAACTATCCTACTATCTTTTGTTAACTTAGGTTTCACTAAATATTACTGGACTAATGATTTGTTATTTCATCTACTAATTCTTCCAGAATTCTGGGCAACTCCTCCATATTCTTCCACCAGCAAGTACTTGCCACCATTTCCGTACTTTCATTTCCACTACTTTTCCACTTACCTTTGCCATCCATGATGAATATCACATTCCTGTTAAAGATTGAGGCAAAACACAAGTTTCATGTGGTTATGGACTTTTTATAAATGGTTATCCATCACTGCACTGATTGGCACAGCATGTTAAATCATGTGCTGCGGCTGGTTTATGGCTCTTGAAATCCATTTTCCAAACTGTATAATAAGTTAGCGCACAAGGTTGGAATCTGCAGAGAAAGTGTAATTCCAAATGCCGTTTCCCCCTCAGCCCTTTCCTTTGGTTTACTATTGTCAGCTGACAGGCAGCTGAAATAGATTTGAATCCTGCTTCCCAAGTGTCAGCATCTTGTCCATTTGAGTCACTTTTCTAGTTCACTGGAGCACAGTTGGCAGGAAGAACACACGAATGGCAAAAAAGGCACTCCCACACAAAGCTAGGATTTGATCAGAATAAGCAAACTGGGATGTTAATGCTCACTGAGCGAAGAGCTAAAATGGAGAGTGGCAGCTTCCACTTTCAAGGATAAGAACGACAGCAACAGCGTGGGTTTGGTGGGGAAGGTGGGAATTCTGGAACTTAAGGCAGCCGCTGAGTGTGGGGTGAGATACAAACATTTCCTACCAGCTATTGTGTTAAACATCCATGGATTTTATCTTTGGCAAGAATATTCAGGTATAAACATTACATTAAATCGAATGTAATGCACATGGCAGAAAGACTGCACCTACTAATAAAACTTCCTCCAATTTTAGGAAGCTTAGGGTTTGATTCTGCAGCAAGTGAGATGACTTTGGATGCCCAGGCTAAAGCTACTTCATTTATTTTCAACAGAGATCACCAGCTGCTTGCACTATCATATCACAATTTTAAAGGAAATTAAGCTTGACGCGTCAATTACTTTAATGGATCTGACAGCTTTTCATACTGTTTTAGACTTTATATCAAGAACAGTTATTTCTGGCAACTGTAACCTACCAACTTCTGGCTAGGCATTCAATTAACATGACAAAGCATCATCACAGACTGCATTTGTGTCATAGCATTTCATAGCCCTCTGGTAAGTCTTTGGGTCTGCGACCCTGATAATACCATCTGTTCTGATGCCATTGTGGCTATCACTTTTTCAAATGGTCATAAATTAAAAACCAGACAGAATCCCAAAGAAGCTATTGTCAGCTGTCAGGACAAACTGTAACAAGGACCATGAAAAAATTGGAAATTGAAATGGCTCTGCAGCTGACAGAAGTTCACTTGACCATCTTTTGAACATTTGTAACCACTTGACAACATCTGCCTTAATTTATTACTTGCTCCTGTTTCGAAAATAAAGGGGTTTATTTTTAAATGAGAGAATATACTTTTAAAACTATGTCTTTATTTTAAATTACTTATTTTAAGGTAGCAAAACCCACTTACCAGCAGAGAAATTTTAATTCAGAAACCAAGGCAAAAGCAATCCTCTCTTTTAGTAGGTCAGATCACCTCTGATAGAAGGCAAGTATTTTTCCAAAGTGCTACCTAACACAATCTTTGTCCATGTAGATTTGGAGTTCTGAAACCATTTTCACACTGTGTATTGTACAGAAGAAATTTTGAATCTGCATGATTTTTTTGTTAATTTTTATTTCCATAGTCCTTTAATGATAAGGTCTTTATAACACAATTCACTATGTTGTCTAAATATGTTATGCTATCAAGTCATATGGCTAACTAACCTAATGTAGCAGAATACATTATGTTACCTTCTGGAATGATTTCTAAAAGTTAACTTTTAACAGCTATCTCCATGAGTGCTGACCGTAATGAAGGCTAGTTTGGTTTTCTAATGACTGTGTCTTATATCTCTGCAGCAGAGAATTTACAAACGCTCACTTTCATGTGTACTTGCTGGTATCTAATAAAAATCTGAAATAATGAAACAGCCTCGGTAGTCTTTCCTCCCGCCTCTATTTTTGTAATACTTGCACAAGCCTAATTTTTTTTTTTTTTTAACATCGTTCCCTCTTCTGTCCAGATGAAACTGGCTGAAGAATTTAAAAGTTATAAAGGCAAAGCTGACAAACACACACACGAACAATAATGATTTAGTAAGCCTGATTTTCTAAGGATATCAGTCTTAAACAGCAAGTTCAATGTGTGTGATATAAACAGTATATCAGTAGTGGCTGAGGGAGATTGAACACACTGAGCTGCAGCAAATCATTTCACCAGCACCGCTGATTAAAAAGACTAATCAATGAATTACAACCCAGAAAAAAATCAAACTCAAATGTTAATTTCAGATACATCCATAAAAGAAACATTCATAACTTCACTTATGAATTTTAGTTCCTGGGATAAGAGGGAAGCATGTAAAAACTTTGGGATTTTTCATCAAAGGATTTAGGAAAAAAATTGAAAGAATCAAATGTCTGCATCCTAATGGGCCTACTAAAACATGCTACATTGCTCAAGTGTTTTGGGTAGTGTCTTCCCTCGCAGTGTTTAGCTTTTAACAGTGTGAACAATGTTCATATTTTCATATTTCTGCCAAGCAAGTGCTTTGCTAATGAATTGCTTTGCTTGGTTCATCTGAGCAGTACTAAAAGACTGAAGGTTTCTTCCAGGTCAAATGCTTTATGTGAAGATATGTGGCTCTTGAGTATGAGCACTCCATTTTAACATCTCAATGTTTTGCTAATACTTCTTTTCCCTTCAGTTCTATGCCAGTTCTTAAGAAAGAAAAGCTATTTCTAAAAGCAACTTCAAATTCAGTGTAAGGGCTGTTTCCTGAAAGGCGGCTTCCTTGAAGGACCACAACATCATCCATTATAATGCAAGATTTCTCAGATTTGTGTGAAAAAGCCACACCCGTATAAACTACACACGTTTCATTCAGGTCAGAGATTAGCAGAAAGCAGCTGTAATGCATTGTTATGTACAGAGCTTTTTTAGTTTCCCAAGACTCTGAGAAGTGCATATTGTACAAAACTACATTCAACCTCAACATCTGGACAATAATAAATATTTACAACCATTCTGACAAACTTCAAGGTATTAAACTGCCCTCTCTTGTTTATATCCCACTTATCACAGACTGGGAGCACAGAGTTATGGTTTGCCACGTCCTGTCAAACTGATCTCCTTCCCCAGAGGATATTACCCCTCTTCAGGAAAAAGCTGGCCTGAGAAGTCTTACTCAAAACTGTATTTATTGCATATAATGGTAATTACATGAGCACACAAACAACATACAGCAAAAGGAAATTTATGACATTAGTTCTCCAAATCTGACTCGTGCTACACATGAGTAAATATGCAAGAGTGATATATGTGCTCACCAATTTATGTTAGGGGCTATAATATCCTCCAACTTCCCCCAAGGACATAAAACAAGGCTTAGTTCTTTTTTGTTCAAACTCAGGTAGGAGTCTGATTTGTAGGACAGGAGGATGCATCAAAGCATAGACCTGAACAGAACATCTGAGAAAAACTAACAACCCATTATAATGAAAGCAGCAATCCTTCTTCCTTCAGATGTCTATATTCACAGACTTCATATTTAGTACTGGTTTGAAGTCAGCTTTTCTTGAATTTTGTACTTTCTACCAAGTAATAATGTAAGATAAGAAACAAAGATCTATGGAAGTAGTTTACCTTTATTACCCATAAAAGTACATTACTATAAAACAGTTCTAAGTTTAAGCTCTCAAAACCAGATCAAAAAGGAATCACAGAAACAAAGTACTGATGCCACAGATACTTCTGAAACAGCCTGCTATCCAAACACCCATCTCCTTCACCAACCATCTCAGCTGCAATGACTTGCGAAATATTATATTCACTGAGCAAATCCAAGACAACACTGATAAAATCTTCCAGAAAGGAAGATAGTTGTGGGGGAAAGAGATGTAAGTAAACGAACTGATTTATTATTTAAAAGTATTAAAAGTTCTGCAGTGAATTTGAGACAAGGGCCTCATTTTACTTGGCTGAGCTGAAATGGCTATCAAGGAGCTGCCACATATCACTTCACTTAAACTGCATAGAATCATAGAATTGTTAAGGTTGGAAAAGACCCTTAGGATCATCAGGTCCAACCGTTAACCTACCACCGCCAAGTCCGCCACTAAACCATGTCCTCAAGCACTGCATCTACCCGTCTTTTAAATACCTCCAGGGATGGGGACTCAACCACTTCCCTGGGCAGCCTGGTCCAGTGCCTGACTACTCTTTCAGTAAAGAAGTTTTTCCTAATATCTAACCTAAACTTACCCTGGCGCAGCTTGAGGCCATTTCCTCTCGTCCTATCACTTGTTACTGGGGTGAAGAGACCGACCCCCACCTCTCTACAACCTCCTTTCAGGCAGTTGTAGAGAGCAATAAGGTCTCCCCTCAGCCTCCTCTTCTCCAAACTAAACAACCCCAGCTCCCTCAGCCGCTCCTCATAAGACTTGTGCTCTAGACCCTTCACCAACCTAGTTGCCCTTCTCTGGACACGCTCCAGCACCTCAATGTCCTTCTTGAAGTGAGGGGCCCAAATGCATGCAAAGGCAGTAACTATCAAAAAGATAATTTTCACTGATAAATGATAGAGCTGTTTCAGTAATCTATATTTTAATAGGAGGTCCATCAGTGACAGTACTAAATTTAAATATCATAAGGGAAAACCCTCCTAAAGTCTGCCAATCATTTGCAAGTCAAAACCCACAAAAGACACCCTGCAGGCTCCCTTCAGCAGGCAGCGGGAATATTGATGCTGCTGCCCTAACGAGATTGACTGATACATTGGAGATCCCTGTGGGGAAAATGATTTTCTTCAGAGTACAAATGCACCGGAAAGAATAAGCACAGGAATTAAATGCATGTCCCAAGAATGTGATGCTCAGAATGATAAATTAGGAGGCTTGTATTGTAGTTAAAGGTAGGTAAGTTGCAGCATCTATGCCTCAGTTTCCCCATTTCTTGACTGGGAATAAATAATACATACATATGTATTTGAAACTTAACGTGTTGACCACTCGAAGTTGTTATGAAAACAAATACTATAACCTTTTTTAAATATGTAGACTTTAGATTTAGAAAAAGAGTAAAAGATTTCAGTCATTGTCTTACTATCTGCTGTGCCAGCTGTCTACAAGTTGCCATACTATCTGCAGCCGCTCAACTTAGCCAGTTACATTTTTATTCATCTAAACTTAATGCTTAAATAGTCATGCTTAAAAATATAAAGAGCTGAAACTAAAAATGCAGCTATGCAACCAAACATCAAATATTGCATGCAAGATTTGAATCAGCTATTGGTTCAACAATGTAAAAATTTATACCGCGTAGGTAAAAAAAGACTATAACTAATGGTATTTTTTTCAAATGCCAAGAGTTGTTTACAAATTCAGTGTTTTAACAAAATGTACAGACTAGATTTGTACATATGTGATTAACTGTTGAAACTAAAAAGCTCTTATCTTTTTGCTCTCTATAATAAAGTCCATGCATATTAATATCAGAATTAAAAAGGTACAGGTCAACACTGCGCTGCTGATTGAAAAAGTGATGAAAGCCCAAAACAGATTTCTGTTTTCAAGTTTAGCATTACTAAGTCTCACTCATGATGCATTTTTCCACTCATATCAGTTTATCCAAGTAGCTTACCATGATAGAAATGGCATTAAAAGTGTTAAAAATTCTAAATCTGCATTCACTATGTTTCATGTAAAGTGAACTTGGATTAAACACATAGTGGGCATGTTTACTTGCAGACAGCAGAGTACTGGAAAGAGCCTAGATTTAGACAATATTGGTCCTTGTGCTTTTATACATAGATAACTGGCTCAAGCAAATAAACTGTACAACATAGCCTCTGATATAGGTGTACCTAGTACCCAAGTTAAACATGGTCAGCTTACTACGGCTTCAGTGAGCCTGCAGTGTTGACCGGACTCTTCAATCGTTACCTAATTAAGTCAATACAAATTGAAACTCAGACCATTGTTTTGCAACACTAAATATACACCACCAATACCAGTTTATCAAGACACTGGCTCATAACTATAGTGTTGATGTTAATATTACATCACATCATAGCAACAGCATGAAAAGATCCTTTATGCTCAGCAGAAAATCAGATTAAAAAGGCATCCCGACTTTCAAAGTAAAAGTAAAGGAATTTTCTTCTCCAAGCCAATTTAAAACCAAAACTAGAGAGATCCAGATAATCAAGTTGTGAGAACTGGATTATTTCCATCCTAGAAGAGGACAGAAAAAAAAAAGAAAAGAAATCAAAGACTAGCTAGCAAGTTAACAGTGGAAGCATTTTTACTACCAAAAAGTAGTATTTTAGAAAGAAAATTATTATTTCCATTTCCTTAAATTACATGCAAGGCCTTAGAACAAATGGTGAAGAAAGGAATGGTTAGCAGTATGGTAACAGGGAAAAGTGGAACAAAACACACCATGTGTTTATCGCTGGTGAGACACTAAGCTAGCCTGTACAGTATTTGATTAGATAGATTAATTCCAGGAGAAAAAAAAAAGAAGAAAAAAAAAAAGTTGTAAAACTAATTTGTCTGGATTTCAGTAAAGTTTCAATATAGTTGGATATAGGAAAAGAAATCAAACTGGAAATGGCATAGAGCAGCACAAGAATATAAAAATGAGTTAAGAACTAGCTTCCACTAGTCCATCCATCCAATAGGGATGAATGATGGTGAGTAGACTTCAGGGTTTGGCCTCAGGCCATATCGTAGTTTAATTTATTGTCTTAGCACATAGGTATCAAGAGTGCAGATGAAATTTCATTGCAATGAAGTTACAGTACAGAAGCAGGTCATCCAAAGGCTTTTAGTAAAGAGCTCCTGCAGTCCACAGCTTTGGCCACAATGGTTTTACTGAAAAGACCATTCTCATCTCCTATTACCTAACTCTAGTTACAGAAGACAGGAGTCAGTTTTTTTTCAGAGAAAACACTGGCCTTTTTCAGTGAGATGCAGTATGCAAGGTGGCCAAACAGCATGTCTCCTCTCCCCTACTGAGAAATCAAGAGATGGCAGCTTTCTGAAGAATAGTAGCTGCACATAACTTTCTTCATACCATTTGTTGCTAGTTGTTGAAAAAATATACTCTAATATGAAGAATAATGGAAAAATAACCATAAAACCTTAGAAACAACACAGTTCTCAGAGTCCGACAAAAGACACTTCAGATCTTCCCATGAGTTAAAGCTCACTGAAGTAATTGCTTTCTCTGTTAGTTTGATCATCTAGATTAAAAAAATATCCTGACATAAAAAAATCGCCTGGCACTAACCTTAAAGGCCAATGCTTTAACTCCATCTAAAACCACTTAGGTACCAGAAAACACAGTCTACGTTTAAAGAAAACTAATCTTGGAGAAATTATATTATGCTCTTCATACATAGTAAGTTGGTTGAATCCTTCCAAAGTGCAAGGTTCAACTCATCTTTAAACTGTACAGTCATGAGCAGGGGAAGGACTGCTAAGTACAATCCTGGCTAGCAGGGAAGTAAAGCTTCAGTAAATGGAAAAGAGGTCTTCAAATAAAATTGAAAATGAGATGAGTTGGAGAGATAAAGAGACATAAAAAGACTGTTCCAGACTGGGGATTTGCAGAAAAACTCTGTACCAGAGTAGACAACTTATCTGGGGAATGCAGCTGTTTGACATAACCCTGGCAAAAGCAAGCATTAAAATAATTTCCTGAGGGACAGTTGCTTCCAGATCTCTAGTTTTGCATTAAGGTAGGCCACTTTCTGTTTGATGAGGATAAGATAAAGCACAATTTTTAAGAACAAGTTGTTTATAGTTCCTAGTCAGAAAAAAGGAATCATAATTGATTCTGGTCCTCTCAAGAGCAGTCCGTTGTCTCAGGAAAGGGCTTATGCCAAAGCAAGTCAAGCCCTGCTGTGATAGATGTAAAGCAAAAAGCAAAAGGTAATTTCATCAGTGCACCAGAAATGCACCTGAGAACAGCAAGAGATTTATAGAAAAATACATGCACTAATAACTCCTGCGCGATTTTATAATTATACGTTATTATAAGAGAGACTGCTAAAGAGCTAGGTCTCAGACACTTGGCTACAGTCCTGTGAGTTTCTCACACACATTTACTAATGACCACAACTAAACCACATAGAATGGTTTGTCTCATTCAGATTGCTGTTGATAGTAGCATTTAGTTATATTTCACCAGCATGCAAAGTTATGCAGCACAAGAAAAGAAAAAAAATAAGACAACATGTGTAGATTACTTCACATCTCAAATGTTTCCCTGTAGTTAATGAATTCTCACCTACAGAATTCTACAACAGAACCTTTCTCAGGAAAAGGAAAATAAAATCCCTTTCATTCATTTAAAGTTGAGGATGGCTGCTCTCTCCAGCCTTTTTCACATTCTTTATATTTATCCCAGAATAAATCCTTAAAAATATTTCTTTATTAATTATATGAAATTCAATTATAAATTATTAGATGCCAGATGTTGCCTACAAGCAAAAGCCCTTAGAGACTACAGGAAAGACAGCCATGCATACCAGGTGCCACATAGCTTTGATTGCTGTGTAAGTTCTCAGCTCCAGCTATAAAGTAATATTTTAATAAATTCAATGAGCACAAAAATGCCCAGGGAAGCAAAATAATCATAATTAGCCCAGTGCATACTGCAGCAGAATGAGCTAATTTAAAAAGTGTTTTGCAAAGCAATTCTCATATTGAAAGGCAATTACACAGAGCAAAATAAAAATTGTATTTTTGAGATCCATGCAAAAAAGCACCAGCAAGTATCCATGAAAAGGGATCTAAGAAACTACAGATGATAGCAGGGAATAGCACACATTTTCAGTTTCTTCCAGGCCTTCTCTCGTTTCCATTTTATTCTTTTTTTAAACAAGGAGACCTTAAATATCAAGGGCAACTATTAGCACTTTACTGACACAAGGCCTCCTGGCCATATCCTGAATTACTGGGACTAAGACTACTGACATTTTCATTCTGTTACATTAGTGATGCTTGTTAGTATTTTTCCACTAGTAAAAATCTGTATGCTTTTTTCCCTCCAACCTCTTTTAGGTGGCCAGTAACCCAGCAAAAGGCACGGAGGAAAAGACAAAGATTACTTTGGATATCAACAAAACCCAAGTGACAATTACTTTAACGTAGTCAGCCCTTTAGAGGGTAAAATGCATAAGGAGATGGAAAGACTCTGGAAAGACTTTTAATAGGAATTACCCTTTCTAACACCTACAAAAAAAGCCCGAAAAAGTAAATTTTTCATTATGCTGTGATCAGATGCTTTTACTAGCTTGTTGGTCTGTTCATCATCTCTACTTACTACTATGAAACAAGGAGATACTTTCCATGTAAACAACTGTAGAGAGTCATCAATATTTTGTGTTTTTTAAATACTATTAGACACATCTTTGTCTACAGAAGCCTCAGGGCAGATCATTAAGGTATACTTGAACCTCCCATGAGAAAACCACAGAGAGAGAGAGAAGCCCAAAAACTTAATTTGTGAAGATCCCAACTGAGGCTTTTCAGTTGCATTGTTTTGCCACTGACACTTTTGTATGGCCATTCCCCAAGCATATTGCATAAGCAGACTGCATGAGGAGCATAACTGGAAATATTTTGGAATCAACCGGCCATTCTTGCAGTTGCATTGTATCTGCATGCTTTAAAAAAAAAAAAAAATCATTAAAAAGATGAAATATTAAAAAACCAGCCAAATCAAGCATATAGATATATCAGACTGGCAACAATAAAAAAATGCATCATTATTAACTAGCTATCACAGAATGGGCCATTTTATGGAACTGCGGGGTACTGCAATGCCTGCAAGACAATGACGAGTTGATAACAACTAGGTTGCATGGCACATGGTTTGGCAGCACCTCACTTCCACAGTGCAAAGACAATAAGATGTATCCAAAATATCAAGGCAGGTTTGTAGCAGAGAATACATGTATACATATATATGTGTATATTATACATGCATGTATGTAAGAAGAGTGAATACAGTTGTGAAAGATATTAATCTTTTGCACCTTCCTTCCATGATTGCTATGGGTAATGTACCATGGAAATGAGGGAAGAAAGAACAAAGTCTGTGCTTTATGGATTTTTACCACTGGTAAAAATAAGGAAAGTCTTCCCTAACAGGAAGGCTGTAACAAGATTTTGTCCACAAACAAGTGTTCCCATCATGTCATCTAACAAAAATCATTACCTCTGTCTACAAAGCTTGTCTTGCTTGCATTCCTAGAATTACAGGATGACTGAGGTAGGAAGGGACCTCTGGAAATTGTCTTCATCCAAACTCGAAGTAGAGTCACCTCGAGTGGGTTGCTAAGGGCAATTTGTTCTGTCAGATTTTTAATATCTCCAAGGATGTGAGACTCCACAACCTCTCGGGGCAAGTGGTTGTATCTTACATGTGTATCTGAAATACTGTTACCATTACGCAAACAGTATGCCGTCATACTCTTGTTCCCCAGCTCTTTGCCTGTCAATTACTTGAAACGGACAGTTTAGGACAGGGAATCCCTCCTCAGATGCTTTGTTATGATGTCTAGCAAAACCAAAGCCCTGATCCAGTCTGGGCCATTGTGATCTTTGGATTTTCCTTGAACTTGGAACAGTAATTGATTGCCACCTACCAAATTATGATATTTAATCCATACTTGCGGCATGTGAAATAAATTGATAATAGCTCAGTTTTGATAATAGAACCCAGTTCAAAGACTTTATGCTATGAAACATGAATCAAAGCTTGAAATGAACACTACTTGTATTTTGAAAACTCAAAACAAAAATTCTTAAGCTCTTCCAAGCAAAGAGAAGCAACTTTGGAGTAATGCTGTACACTGTAGACTGACCTGCTGCAACAGTGAATTGTGATGAATTATCTGATGGGTGGAATTTTATCAGTTCCACACAATACAATAAAAACACTGGAATGATTCATAACCTGCCAAATAAAGAGAAGTAACTCTAGCCAAAGCATCCCTTCCTTCTGCCAGCATCTACCGCTAATTAATTTTCCATTTTTTAAACTGGGAACAAATAGAAGTGATAAAATGGCTTTTGGCAAGCTGAGCCTGAATTGATAAACTGTGGAAAAATCTATCACACAGATAACACGAAAACAGACGAAAACAGAAAGTTAAAGCTGACCATACCAGGCAAAAATCCCTATGTTAAAAAAAAAAAAAAGGAAAGAAAAAAAAAGAAAAAAAAGAAATTAACCCCACTTTTCAATTCAGAGAGAAACTCTTTCAAATAGAAATCTCAGGAAAGTTAATTAAAAAAATAGATCTAAAAAACAATAAAGAAAAAGCTACAGGAAGCTGCCTTAACCATTGCTATTAGATTCCCAATAAATACTACACCCCAATGGCTTAGATTCTCTATTGTACTCCAGTTCCGCTCAGTGCAACAACAGTGCATGCTGCACAAAATCAGATTACCTTTGCATCTTCAGATATTCACAGATTGTCTAAGCCAAACAACTAATTTAAGCCCAGTTGCAGTATTTCTCTTATAATGGCTGTCAGCCAAGGACAGCACAGACAAGTTGAAACCTGTTGAAGAGCCCTTATAGGGCTCACTCTCAGGTGGTGAAAAGCACCCAAGAGTGGAGGTATTTTCTTTTTGAAAGATCTGCTCCTGCTACAGCTGCTTTAAGCCATTTGGAGTCAACACAGGGTAATGTGAAAAGAAAGTCTCTTATGAAGCAGGACCTGTGTATCTTCAGCCCCAAAATACCACTTTTGGGACAACAGTTCTCAGGGGATCAGCACAGACAATCCTACCTGAGTAAATGGGAGCTCACTGCTTCAAGTTATAAACAAAATTAGTGCAGTAAATTGCCATAGTCATTTTCTGTTTCCAAAAAAGCAATTAAATTCTAGTTTAAACTCAAATTTGTAGCAATTAATGTTGTAAAAAACTGAACAAAAATAGATCTGCTTTAAAGGAGTACTGTAAAACTCAGATAAAGCATCCAGGAATTAAGAAATTCTACTGATCTTCCTCCAATGGTAATCTTTAAGATACGAATCAGTATGAAATGGTTAACTGCTGTACTTGAGCTCAGTAACACTAAACATAAAAGGAGATAACTTTGAAATAAACAGGGAAAAAACCAAACTTTCTTGATTATTCACCTTGATTCACACTTTGTTATATTTCAAAAGCTAATGACTATGCAAGTTGGTGTTACATACTTTTTATTGCACTAAGCACTGATGTTTTTCTGTTGTAAGGCTAAAATGGGAAATAATATTTTCAAGGTAGAAGAGAATATAGCCTGTGAGTGCCACATGGCAGGTGAAGAATTTAAAGTGTACTGAAATGGTCCTTGAGTCACTTAACTCAATGGGTGTGTTCCAGGTTGTCGTGGTTTAACCCCAGCCAGCAACTAAGCACCACGCAGCCGCTCGCTCACCCCCCCACCGGTGGGATGGGGAAGAGGATCGGAAGGGCAAAAGGAGAAAACTCGTGGGTTGAGATAAAAACAGTTTAATAACTAAAGTAAAATAAAAAAAAAGAACAGTAGTAATACAAAGCAAGCGGTACACTGTACAATTGCTCACCACCCACCGACCGATGCCCAGCACATCCCCCAAGCAGCGACCGAACCCCTCCCCGGCCAACTCCCCTGCTTATATACTGAGCATGATGTCACGTGGTATGGAATAGCCCCCGCCCAGTCTGAGTCAGCTGCCCCAGCTGTGCCCCTCCCGGCCTCCCGTGCCCCTGGCAGAGCATGGGAAGCTGAAAGGTCCTTGACCAGTGTGAGCACCACTTAGCAAGTACTTAGCACTACTTAACAAGAACCAAAACATCAGTGTATCATCAACATTGTTCTCAAACCCAGAACACAGCCCCATACCGGCTACCAGGAAGAAAACCAACTCCATCCCAGCCGAAACCAGGACACAGATTAAAATACCACTAGAACTGCCATTGTTTTCTCAGAACACAGAATGCGACTACTTGAAATATTTAGATGTGACAGTGGTCAAATCACAGTAAAATGCCTTCTGTAAGGAGCAGAGTTTTTGGCTCAACATATGTTTTGCTTTCTCTACTTTCTATAAATTAACCTTGACATTTCTGAAGGGCAAACCCACAATACTTTACTAACAAATCTAACAAAACCAATTACCGTTATTTCTCCATTCTTCTTCAAACACTGTGTGCATGAGGATGCACTTAGAGAGTGAGTCAAATGAGCACTGAGATTTGGCATTAGCATTTAGCTCTACGGTAATCAGTTACAACACAGATCACCCACAAGAACCAGCATAAAGTGCTTAGGACAAGCCTATGTGGCCTAAACCAACAATTTTTACAGTATAGCGGCCTGACAATGTGAGTTAGTGAATGTTCCCCAGATGAGGTCCTTGTTATGAAAGGAAGAATAAATACTAGAGAATACTGTCTCACTGAAGGAAAAAAGTTAGTTTGGGTGACTGTGTTTAGTCTTTCTCTTCTTTAACTCCCCTGACCCCTTCAAATAGGGTCTGAATCCACGTTTCTAAAGTCTTCTCTGCTTTTCCTTTCTTTCAGTCAGCTCAACACCCTTGACAGGCTCATAAGCTTACACGACCCATATGTACTGCCAGGCTTCTTTCTGGCAAAGTGTCTTTGGGTTGAAAAAAATGTAAGAAGACAATGTAGTCAGAAATAAATAAAATTATATTTATAACTGAGAGGTAAAGCACACATAGTTAATCTAAGCCTTAAGAGATCTTAGTTCTGCATAATTATAGGCTGGCTGAAGTCTCAGAGTCTCTAATCCTTGTTCTTGTGGGAGACTTCAACTTACCAGATATCTGCTGGAAATACAACACGGCAGAGAGAAAGCAGTCTAGGAGGTTCCTGGAGCGCGTGGAGGATAACTTCCTGACGCAGCTGGTAAGCGAGCCAACTAGGGGAGATGCCCCGCTGGACCTGCTGTTCACAAACAGAGAAGGCCTGGCGGGTGATGTGGTGGTCGGAGGCTGTCTGGGGCACAGCGACCATGAAATGGTAGAGTTTTCGATTTTTGGAGAAGTAAGGAGGGGGGCCAGCAAAACCACAACCCTAAACTTCAGAAGGGCAGACTTTGGCCTGTTTAGGAGTTTGGTTAACAGAGTCCCTTGGGAGGCAGTCCTGAAGGGCAAAGGAGTCCAGGAAGGCTGGATGTTATTCAAAAGGGAAGTCTTAAAGGCACAGGAGCAGGCTGTCCCCATGTGCCGCAAGTCGAGCAGGCGGGGGAGAAGACCGGCCTGGCTGAACAGAGAGCTCTGTCTGGAGCTCAGGAAGAAAAGGAGAACCTACCACCTTTGGAAGAAGGGGCAGGTGACTCAGGGGGACTACAAGGATGTGGTGAGGATATGCAGGGAAAAGATTAGAAAGGCAAAGGCCCAGCTAGAACTTAAACTGGCCACTGCTGTCAAGGACAACAAAAAATGTTTCTACAAGTATATCAGCGACAAAAGGAGGGCTAAGGAGAATCTCCCTCCTTTGTTGGATGTGGAGGGAATCTTGGCCACGAAGGATGAGGAGAAGGCTGAGGTACTTAATGCCTTCTTTGCCTCAGTCTTTAATAGTCGGACTGATCATCCTCAAGGTTTTCATGCCCCTGAGCTGGGAGATGGAGATAGGACACAGAATGTAGTCCCAGCTGTCGAAGAGGTGGCAGTCACCGACCTGCTCCTCCACCTGGATGCCCACAAGTCTATGGGGCCAGATGGGACCCACCCGAGGATACTGAGGGAGCTGGCGGAGGAGCTTGCCAAGCCACTCTCCATCATTTATCAGCAGTCCTGGTCAACCGGGGAGGTCCCAGATGACTGGAAGCTAGCAAATGTGACACCCATCTACAAGAAGGGTCGGAAGGAGGAGCCGGGGAACTACAGGCCTGTCAGCCTGACCTCGGTGCCGGGGAAGGTCATGGAACAGATCATCCTGAGTGCCATTATGCGGCATGTGCGGGACAACCGGGGGATCAGGCTCAGCCAGCATGGGTTTATGAAAGGCAGGTCCTGCTTCACTAACCTGGTCTCCTTCTATGACAAGGTGACCCACTTAGTGGATGAGGGGAAGGCTGTGGATGTTGTCTGCTTGGACTTCAGTAAGGCCTTTGACACCGTCTCCCACAGCATTCTCCTGCAGAAGCTGGCTGCTCACGGCTTGGACAAGTGCACTCTGAGCTGGGTTAAAAACTGGCTGGCTGGCCGAGCCCAGAGAGTGGTGGTGAATGGAGCCAAATCCAGTTGGCGACCCGTCACGAGTGGTGTTCCCCAAGGCTCAGTGTTGGGACCGGTCCTGTTCAATATCTTTATCGATGATCTGGAGGAGGGGATTGAGTGCACCCTCAGTAAGTTTGCAGATGACACCAAGTTGGGTGGGAGTGTCGATCTGCTGCAGGGCAGGAAGGCCCTGCAGAGGGACCTGGACAGGCTGGATTGTTGGGCCGGGGCCAGCTGTATGAGGTTCAACAAGGCCAAGTGCCGGGTCCTGCACTTCGGTCATAACAACCCCAGGCAACGCTACCGGCTTGGGGAGGAGTGGCTGGAGAGCTGCCTGGCTGAAAAGGACCTGGGGGTGATGGTTGACAGCCGCCTAAACATGAGCCAGCAGTGTGCCCAGGTGGCCAAGAGGGCCAATGGCATCCTGGCTTGTATCAGGAATAGCGTGGCCAGCAGGACCAGGGAGGTGATAGTGCCCCTGTATTCGGCACTGGTGAGGCCGCACCTCGAGTACTGTGTCCACTTTTGGGCCCCTCACTTCAAGAAGGACATCGAGGTGCTGGAGTGTGTCCAGAGAAGGGCAACTAGGTTGGTGAAGGGTCTAGAGCACAAGTCTTATGAGGAGCGGCTGAGGGAGCTGGGGTTGTTTAGTTTGGAGAAGAGGAGGCTGAGGGGAGACCTTATTGCCCTCTACAACTACCTGAAAGGAGGTTGTAGAGAGGTGGGGGTCGGTCTCTTCACCCCAGTAACAAGCGATAGGACGAGAGGAAATGGCCTCAAGCTGCGCCAGGGTAAGTTTAGGTTAGATATTAGGAAAAACTTCTTTACTGAAAGAGTAGTCAGGCACTGGACCAGGCTGCCCAGGGAAGTGGTTGAGTCCCCATCCCTGGAGGTATTTAAAAGACGGGTAGATGCAGTGCTTGAGGACATGGTTTAGTGGCGGACTTGGCGGTGGTAGGTTAATGGTTGGACCTGATGATCCTAAGGGTCTTTTCCAACCTTAACAATTCTATGATTCTATGAAACTTTAACAGATATCTAACAGTGTGGAGTGGGGAATGTAATTCTTTAAGAGAATACTTTTTGAAAACTAATTTCTACATGAGTAATTTTGGGTAAGTAATTTCTCCCTTTCTGTTTTAGTTTTCTACTCTTAAAAGCTAAGCTACTAAAAGGATTAACTGGCAAGTGCTATGATGAATTACTTAATATTAAAAAAATATTGGAATCTTCTAGGATTATAATGATATACAGATGCTGGAAAAAACTATTTCATGTCAAAGCTACATTTAGCTATGAAATTTTCAGCCTGAAAGAGAATACACAGATTTGTTTCCTGGACAATGAGCTGAAATATCCATTGCCATTTCAGGCATTACTGAACGATGGTCCGTTTCAGGACTTTTCAGACGTCAGCAGTAAGGGCTACTTTCCACAACAGCACTCTGACTGCAGGAGATAAAAGACTGTTTATTCTTTTTTCACAGGGGAGGAAAACAATGACAAAAGCAGGAAGGCAGCAGTAATGCAGAAATCTGGAGGTGATGATAACGGGTAGGGAGAATGGAGAAAGTTGCTTAAATAAATCCATTCTGGCCCAAATCGGGCAGGTGACAACCAAGTATATATGACATTCAATTGAAGTGTGAATCATCATTTTTCAATTTAGTAATTAAACAAAACTTTAAATTGCATTGGGCGTGATAAAAGTGATTTGAAATACAGAACACAAACACTGAAGTATTTCAAACCTTTAGAACACAACTTTGCGTTGTTTTCCCCAAGTGCACTATACAACTCTTAAAAGCAAGAAGAAAGGACACCGCATTTGTTCAAGAGCATTGCTGCTGCGCTCTGGGAAGTACACGGAATTGATACTGACGTGTTACTGCTCCACTCTTGATATCTTGTGAGCAGTCAGAGCTAGCCAAATAGCAAGCTGGTATAACCCCTGGCTTGGAGAAAATTTCAGTTAGCAACAAACGGTAAAAAATAGCACCTGAGAACAAGACGGATCTTAAACCAAGAACTGCTTAACAGACTACAGTGAATGAATGTATGGACTTAAACACTAACTGTATAAGGAATAATTTAGTTGCACAAGCAACTAAAGAGAATTTTAACAGCATTTCTCTTTGAAAGAACTAGTTTTGTTGTTCAGCTGATTTAATTAATAAAAACCCCAACATTTCAGAAGGGACTGAAATAGCGGTGAGTATGAACACAAACACACTGCCCCCTGCAGCCAGGTCTCTGTTAGAATCTCTCACGTTGTAGGTAATGCAACAGTACAACCCAATCAATTCCATTTCCCAAGAAGTTTAATTAAGCAGAATACAGCTAAACAAATTGTCATTTATTCGTAGATCAAGCCCCCACCATTTGGTGTCACGTTGTCTTAGGCATTTCATTACTAAGGCAAATATAGCAAGAGTCAACCTCTCCTTCCAAACCCTCCCATTTATCATTATCATTTTGTTGGTGAACAGATCTTTTCCATCACTCTTAACTGCTCTAATTTTCACACCATCACCGAGTCCTCCTGTTTTTCATTTTAGTAAATCTTTAAAATAGCAATAAATCAGTGAAGACCTTAGAGATAGCAGCATAATTAATAACAACTTGTTTCTTTAGAAAATTGTCATTTTAGACAAATATAGTCTTTTAACAGATCATATCAGCCAATAAAAGGTAACTGCATTCAGATAACACATTAGACTTCTGCAAAGAGCATGTCTTCATGGTCACATTAACAGAATATGGAGTCTGCACTTGAGACAAAGGCAAGACTCTTTATGCAGAAACTCCAAAGCACAGGACATGCTGCAACTCACAGGAGGAAGCAGATCTGTTCTCAAGCCACAAGACTAAATTTCTAGTCTTTCTTCACACTTTTCTTCAGTAATTTAGATTAATAAGGTTGTTTCTGTGTAGAAACAGTAGATCATAGTCAGGAATAAGTACTTGAAGAGAATTATGGCCAGAAAGTTGTACTGAAAACTAGTAAAGTTCAAAGTTTAATTTTTCATCCTTCTTACCAGAGTGATGTACCATCATTAAAAGAATGGATTATAAAAGGAGAAATCTTGCCTATTCCCAATAAGTCACTCTTGTTCAGACAAATATAAACAAACATTTTATTTAGTTTTTGTTCTTCTCTGGACAACTACAGATAATAAATCAAAGATCCAGATTTCTAAACCACTAGCATCAGGAAATTTTACTTAGTGTCAGACGTCACTCATTCTAAAATTTTAATTAAAAGAAAAAAAATCCTTCAAAACTGATTTCAGGTTTAACTATTTCAAATAATTTTACTTGGAGACGCAGGGTTGGATACATATGGTCCATGCTAGAACTTGTGCCATCCTTAAATCTTATTTCCTTTTTGTTGCATTTTATACATAAAGTTATTATGATCTATACTTGGTATTTGCCCAAAAAAGAAATTCACCAAAGCTTATTAAATAAATTTAAGCTCTAAGGTAACTGTTATGTTGAAACAGCAGCATTTTATATTCCTTTCTAAGCACTGCTACAAAGCCATATCAAATAATTTAAAAATATCAAATTAATCACAGCAAATAAGGTATTTTTTCACAGAACTTTGGTTCATAAACTGATTGTCAGCTTAGAATTGAGAATACAAATATTACAAGTTAATGTTTCAGCTGTCATTATAGAGTACCTTCACAGTGCTGTTGCTATAGCTTCCCTGCCACCAAGAGCATATCTCTTTATAATAAATAGGTAAATATACACGAGGTGTTGAGATGCACAGTTATTCTTCTATACACACAGGCAAGAGTAAACACTGCAAACTTCCTCCTCAAAATACTTTTTGCAATAGTCAAAAGATCAGGAAGGATACAGAACCTTGTACTTTTTCCCCACATGGAATTACATAGACAAGTATTTTTATAGCATATATCTTTAATATTTAAGCAGCATAAATCTCTCAGCATCTATTCAAAACATCATCTTAGTACAGAAAAAGTCTACAGTAATAGAGAAAGCTTTCAAAACCAAAATTTTAAATTATAAGAATGCTTAAAAAGGACTGGCCAATCTAATAAAATGAATAGTTATCCTCCAGCTTGCACTCAAACTGAAAAGCTCCAAAGAAGGGAACCTGGATTGGAAGCACAGTATTTTTCATCTCACATGCCTCTTCAGGCAGCTTATTTCTCACCCATTCTGAAGAGCACTGTGTGTTTACAGACTACTTATTCAAAGATGGATTCAGAGGAGGGGCAAAAAAAACACCTAGAAAAACATAAGCTTTCATTTTCACTGAGCTGCACTGCTTTAGGTCGACTGCCTGCTTCTTCAGGAAAAGGAACCTTTTGGCAGTTGTCAGTAGGCTCAAATATCTTGAAATGCTGAAAAGGTGAAACAAAAAACTTTCCCTGTGCTGCCTTCCTATCTGATCTTTTGTCTCATATGTTCCCCTCAGGGATGCACAAGAAATTTCTCTGAATAATTCATAAGCACCTCAGCAGAAACCAGCTTCTACTTCTGAACAAAAAGATTGGGTAAGAAGCCGATTGCAGCTGTTCTACTCTGCTCTATCTGGAAGAAAACTGGATTAAAAAAAGAAAGTAATTTTCCTAACATAGTAAGCACAAAATATATATCTATGTATATATGAAGTATATAAACAAACTCATGCATTTATGCTGGGGAAGGCACCTTTGTACTTAAAGTTACACATTCCTTTGAGGGCAAGATTGCTTCTCCACCTTTCAAAAATCCAAGAAATCACATAGCATGAAGGTAATCAATCAACATGTAGAATTCAACTTTTAATTTGGAATTAGATAGCAGAATGACTGGTCTTTCCTCTAGACTACAGTATCCAACTCTTCTCTTACCATGAGCCACCTCTATTTCCCAATGGCATTGAATATTAGGCAGATGCAAATGAATTCTTTTTCTGCAGTCCGTTAGGACTGAAATAGTCTTATTGCCTGCAGATACTTTTTATGTCCCAACACGAACACAGAAGAGAGAATAAAAAGCCAGAAAAGACTGTTTCCAAAGCTATTTTGCTAATAAGAATATAGATCCAAAACTCATAAGCTATGGGTTACCCACACCAAGTTAAGATTTCACAATACAATATCATAAATTGAGACAAAAGTACTTACAAATGTGGACTCAAGACTTACCAGCCTCTGCATGCTTTTCACATGGGTAGGACTAATAGATAAGGCCTCTTCATACCAGCGTTTGGCTTCATCGATATTTCCACGAAGTTCAGCCACCTGACCTCTCATGTAGAGAACATAGTGCGACATTGGAAAGAGATTAGCTGCTTCCTGGGTACACGCTGTGGCCTCAGCAGGCTTCCCAATCCCTATGTAGACTTCAGCTGTGGAAGGAATGTGAGGACCAACGAATGAGTCTTTCTTCGTCATACCATGACTAGATGTTGTCACATGTATTTGTAAATAGTTTCATTCTAAGGAAAGGCTATTTTCCTCAAAAAATTTTGCAGCTGAAGAGAAATTATTACATAAGTTATTTTAAACTAATTATTCTTTTAGGAAAGTTGCTTTTCTCTAAATGGCTGTTTTAAACACCAGGAAAGTCATTATAGTTTGCTATTTTTAACTGAAGTCTGGGATTTTTTTCATTGTAGTTTTATTTTTAAGATGTGAGCATGCCAGTATTCCAGTACTATTTAAGAACAGAAAACCCAACAAAACAGCACACAGAGATCCTTACAGTAGGTAAGAGAACATAACTAATTACAGGGTTTTCTGAATTGTACATGTCAGCCATTAAGGAAGCAGTAGCAATTGCTCCAGCTACCAATCACGAAATGGCAAGCCTGGCTCTAAGTTTCCTACTTCAGAGCAGATTAAAAGAAATATAATGTTATTTGATATGAAAAGTTTTCTGGTTAAGTTAGCAGAACACGTGAAATGCTTCATCAGCATTCTGAGCTGACAACATTTGTTCATATTTTCAAGCATGCTATATAAGATATTCTCCAGAAGCTAAGAACATTTAACTCTGCAGCTTTAAAAAAAAAAAGCAGCTATATTTAATTTAACATAAATCACTCCTGATGAAAGCAGTTGAGTAGCCTGACACACACTTGTCTAAATCAGATTGACTATAGGGAAAAAAAAAAAGGTTCATTCAGTAAGTGATTAACAACTAATAACAGAAATGTTTGCCTTCAACAGCTCTTATGACACTCTTCGACACAGCTATTTCACTACCCTGCTGGATTATCTTAATCTCTTGCTAAAAGAATGGGAGAAGAGAGGAATAAAGAGATACTAAGTGCAAGAAAAAGATATTAAAGGTTCTGCCTTGGGTTATCTATTTCTTTTACATTGATATAGACCCTAGAAAAATTCAGCCTCAAAGTAATTGTATAACTGCATTCTATTGTATTACACTCTACAAAAGTCTTATAGATTAAGGTTTAAATCAAAATGCTCCATCAAAACAGCAAAGTCATCTATTGCTGTTCAAGACATGCTTCTCACTGTACAGTACAGGCCACCCATCTTGGTTTAAAGGCTGTCAGATCATGATCTCACACTACAGTAGCGGATTTGGGATTATGCCTAAAGCTCTGAATGGGACTGATCTTTGAGTGCCTTTAAAGGAGCTTTCTTCTCAGATAATTGCCTCAAACAGACTGAATAGTATCCCTAACTAGTCAACTTCAGTACAGCAGAGCGTATAAACCTTAACTTACAGGTGATACCTCCTATGAATATTCATAATTATTTTCATCAAAATCAATTTATAACAATGACTAACAAAAACTGGACTTTCAGTAGCAGTTGGTAAGCAAGCAATTTCAAGGCCCTACTCATTTTCTATTCTTTTAATTGATTTTTGTAGGATTGCTGGCGTAAATTATTTTCTTCCTCTAAGGAGGGAGAACAGACTTTTTTCTACCAGAAGAGCATTATTTTGCTCCTCAGTTGATTTGGTGATTTCACAGAACACATTCTACCGAACATAAATAGTATGTCCATGTGGATGTATGGATTAATGCAGTACATTTTTAGAAACTAATGAAATGCTTTTTGATGGAAAAATGTCTCATGCACATGAAGAACTAACACATGAAATTGCAGATCCAGCAACACTGTTTTTTCCCTTAACCCTAAAAGAACCACCTCACCTAGTTAGAGATCCTCCTGTATAACTAAAGAATAGCAAACCTGGAAGATAATGAAGGGATAAAATTTTGAAATCAAAATCTAAATTTGGGAGAAATTAATTTTTTCCAGGATTTTACTTTTACTAACTGTTTGTAGAATCCAGAGAGCAAGTTGTAGCCATAATTTGAGAGCTGGACATACAGCATAAAATGTGAATAATACTGAGAGGTTTTGGGTTTTTTTAAAAACCCTAAAATAGGAAAATTTGGAAAAGCTTTGGGCACTTCATTCTTGAGTGCTTTTCTAAAAGCTACATGGTCAATATTACTACACGAGAAACAAGATTTTAGTGAGTATAAAGTACACTACATTATTTAAATGCTAACCATCTGAGCTCTTCTGGTTTTATTGTGTCTTCTCCAGCATCATCAGACTTGAAACATAGTTTTAAATACACACTCCCAAGTTGCTCAGTGAAAAGACAGTTAGGAAAAATATAATTTACACAGACTGTAAAAGGTACTAAGTAAAAGCTATAATTATTATCAAATAATATGCAGAAACTAAAAATCACTTAAGTAGGTGATTATTTGCTACCACAATAATTCTAGACTGAAAAATAACCAGAGATTGGCTAATTTAACAGACTGCAGTTGAAATTCTGTATTCCTTGAGGGGAAACATGTATGGTAGCAATGGCTTTTAACACTAGCCAATAGAGGCTGCAATACTGCTTATAAATTAGCCTTACGTTAGTGTAAGAGATACTAAATCTTGCTGTCCTGCTTACTACTGCAGCAGAGAAACTTGACAGTTATTAACAGACCTTCCTAAAAGTATTAAATTTAAACAAAATAATTCCTTTATGTTTAAAGTTATTATAAAGTTATTTTAAAAATAACTTCTCCTTTTCTCTACCAGAAGTTATGCCACCCCAACAGAATATACAGTGGGCTTTTTGAAAAACTATGAAAGAATGATTAGAAAGTTGAACTTGTGGCTAGGTGCTAAGCATGAAAGTTCATTCAAGAAACGTCTGAAACTGAAGGAGAGCTGTTCATTCTGAGATAATGACTTCAAACTGAATAAAAATGTTAAAACCAACATGGCAAATTCAAATAAATCAGTTGTGGAAAACTGACAAGTGCCAGCAGACTTTGTAGGAAAATCTCAGAGAGGAGCAGCAGTTTGAAGAGAAACCAGGTGCCAAGTCTGATGTGCTCTTCTTAATGTCTCTGCGTAGAGAACGCCAAGAATGACTTCTGGCTCAAACCCTTCCAACACTTACACTTGCATTTTATTGAGAAATCAATCAATTTTCCAATCAAGCTGCATAGCAATATTGAGTTCAGTCTTGATGCATTTTTCAAAGGACCATCACAGCCATTGATCATTTAGGGATAGATCCAGACTTTAACAGTGAGTTACTGGAGAATGTACTAATTGCAAAAGTAATTTTGTTTCACATTTAAAATAAGCTTGATTTTCCACCTTTACACTGTATGCCCAGAAATGAAAGGCTGAAACAGTCCACTAATAAACACAATGAAAAATTAAAAGCCAGTCACTGTGTGCAAAATCAACTTCTTTGGACTGAATGCCATGCTCATTTACACTAATGACAGCTGGAATGACACTGTATATCCATAAGAAGAAGCATTTTCTCTCTTTTTCACATCATATATATGTTATTTTACGTAAATATATTCCACTAAGTTTTGCATGTATTAGAACTTATTTACGTAACTTTTTCATGTCTCTATAATCTAACAGGAAGAATAATTCTCAGTTTTTGTCTTTTAAGATTTAAAGCTTGTTAAAGATTTCCCACCACCACCACCAAGAAGTAAAACACTGCACAACCACACAGGGAGTCAAACAGTTAAATGTGGCATAAGTCTCAAAAAAGAAGCCATTTCCCAATGGTAAATCTTCACTTTTATTTAAAGAACATGTGCTGTAAGGAAGGCATTAAGTAATTTTATCACTGTTTTCTATGCAAGTAACCCATATATACTGATGAAGATACATTCCAGAATATCTGCTTTGTATTGTGCTTCTGGGAGAGAACCTTTTTCTGAATGTTCCTACAGTGAAGAGCCTTTCTCAAGGCTCAGGGCATTTACTGTAGCAGGACAAGTAGCTGAATAGCAGGATACCTAAACACTTTGAAATGCAGCACAAATCACCAGCCTGAAATATCAAGAACAGGATCATTCCAAAGTGGAGAGGAAGTAGACTTGAGGTTGCAGTACCTTCTCTGAAGGCAGATAGAAGCTCTCTTTCATCTCTTGTTTTTTCTTTCATTGCTCCCCATACACAAAGAGTCAGAGCACTCTTCATACTTTGTTGTGTCCTTTCTCTGGATCTTTAACACTTTAGTTCATTCTCCAGCCCAACTCTCTCCTACTTCCCACCCATGCTTCCTCCTGCTGGGAATCAAGAATATGGCCTACAGACCACATTTGCTGAGACAGATATTTTTAAGAGTGGAAAGTGGACTGTGCAGCAAATTGCAGCAGCAGACCACCACCATGTATGCAAACCTAAGTTGTGAACTAAAAAGGAATCAGTGAAGAGTGCCCAGACCCCTCCTTTGTGGGCAAAACAGTAGCAGTCACTTGCATGGACTAGATAAGCAGCAACAGGACATGACCAACCAAAATTAAAAAACAGAAAATAAGCAGTGGAACAAGCTGTCACAGAAGGCTGAGAAATTATCAGCATTATAGATGCTAAGAGTTACTGTAGATGGCCATCTGTGATGGTTCATAAATATTTAAAATCAATGATGCCATGATGCAGGGTAGGTGACTACACTATGCCCTGGTGGACCTTGCCTTGTTCTAATCTGTGTTGCTTTCGAGGAGCCCTTCCACCCCCAAAAGAGATCACTATTATTAATCACTATCATTGCTCTTTCTTTCCAATCTTCTGGACTTTTTCTCTAAAGCACAAATTAATAACTGGGAGCCATAGCCCTGTAACGACTTTCACACAATAAAACTCTTAATGCAAAATAGGTAAATTAAAACACTAAGAAATACAGCACTGTTTTGTTGAATGTAAATGTGAAGGAAAAAATATTATGCCACTGAAAAATGCTTAAGTCTGAGAGCAGACCAAAGCAGAACAATTGTTGACTGATTTCTAAATTACACCTTTCTGGTGCAAGTATCAATAAAAACAATTGCCCGGTATACATTTTTAACTGTGTAAAAATACACTGGATCATCATTTTCTGGTTAAAATTTTATGTAACATCCACTTGTGATATTGCATTTAGCTTGAGGCTCGAAGTAGCATAACAATACTAAATCCACTCAAGATGACTCCACATTCAGAAAAACAAGCCTGGATCTTTTACATTAATGATGCTAGAAGGAAAAGAACTGAATGAGAGCTCATTATCACAGCTGCAAGGGACAGGTTCATTAATACTACTACTGCTACCCTTTTTTTCCACATATGCAGCATTATTTATTTTCAATGATAAAGCTTTTCTAGTTGCAGGAACTCTATTCAGTAATCTTTCTTACAAACATCTTTTTCCAACCAAGGGAATTAGGGCATCTAAATTTCCAAATACTAAGGTACTCAAGGTACTTCAGAAACTAAATTCTTCACACATAAGGGAGAAAGCGTTGCCTTTGTTCTACAGAAGATATGATTCCACTGATAACAGCTGCATTATAAAACTACTGCCTTATCTTACATAAATGATCTTACACATGAGCAACTCTAATGTGCTTTTTATTTCTTGACTTGCTTCAGTGCCACACAAACACCTGGAAGAAGTTTGACAAGTGATAACAGATTCTGCATGAAATGAACAGATTTTTGCAAGTCCTTAGGCTAGCAAAAAAGGGGAGCAGAAAGAATAAGAAATTAATTTACTTTCACAGTACCTGCATGAAGCCATATTTGAGCCAGAGTCATCCAAGGATGCAGGGGACCTTGTTTAGGGGCACTGCTTTGCAGAGATGAAGCAACCTCAGACAGTGCTTGCTCCACTCTGGAAGCTGCTATTGATGTGGCATGGACTGAACCTGTAGAAGTAATAAAAAAAATTACCATCATAGAAAGAATGAAGGCCATACACGTTGCATAAAACATTTAATCATAACCCTTTTCATAAGAGGTTTTACCCTAAACTCCTCAAGATTTAATTTTCATGTACCGTTTTCAAGAAGTTTTTTGAAATGTCAGGTTAATTTTCCTTGTTATGAAAGCTTTTATACTGGTCTGAAAGACTATATAAAAACACACTGAACATTGGTAACTATACCTGACACATTTTTGGGTTGCTACTATGAATATTAAACTTGACACCTCTTTTCTGGCAATGTACGATCTAAAAAAAGGTTTGTGATGGTATCGTACACTGTAATCTTCAGGTTGCTGCATGCACTTTGATGTTAGTAATTGCTATGCCTTTCCATAGAGTGCAATTAGAGGACTATTTTAAGACTAATAACAGTACAAAAAAAGAGAACTAAAATATACAAGATGATCACAACATAGCCCATCACAAATACACAATTAAACTGCACTGAATGTAAACCTTAGCTAATCAAGAAGGCTGAGTTAAAACACTTTGTGGCAAAAAAGTCCCTTGCATAAAGAACATTCCCAAAGCATACTATGTAAAAGATAATTCTTGTAAAATGAAGCATTTACAAGTGAGATTAGAATCGCATTGGCAAATACTACCCTTTTCAAAGCAGTGGAAATAAAAAAAAAAGCTTCTATGACTAGAGAATATCTAATGGCAACTGTACTTTGGATAGCCAATTGCTGACAGCATATTTAGTCATGATTTTTTTTTAAATCAAGACCATGAATATTTTAAGCTCCACTCCTTCTTGTCATCTAAGCTTCAATGTATCTCTAGTTGTTTTATAATTACAAATTACAAAATCTCAGACTGACTAGGCCTGATTAATAAATGACAGTGAAATATTCCATATTGGATCAGATGAGAAGTCTTCTAAGTCCATCAGCATATCTGTAATGGTCAACAATGTCAGGTACCCCAAAAGAAAGTACTGTATCCTGTATAGGTTGAACTGCACCCCACAAGCTCATCCTCATCACTAGCAGTTAAGAAAAAAATGAAACCTTCGCTCTCAATATCACAGGTTTTCTAAGAATTTTAACAAGAAGGGATTTGCCACATAAAATATACATTCTTAAGTGTGACAAGATAAATCAGCAAACCGGAAAAGAAGAAGAAATTCCTAGCACACAGATCAGTGGGAAGAGAAGGTTTGTCTGAAAGTGTGCATCATGTTTCCCTTAGCTGGCAGAATCAAGGGAAAAGCAGCACAGGACATAATTAGCATTTCATATGTCATTATGAACAAGAATTGCCCTGAAGATCTGAAACAGTATCTGGCCGTGGAGTCTGCTTTCCTTTACCGGCTGATGAAACAACTCAAACTCCAGCCTGCAGAGTTGAACATTCACTAAAGTTTTTGTGTGTCCTATCTTTAAGGCTTAACTTCTGAAGAAATATAAAAGGGAAGTCTAAGAAAGAAGCATGTGGAGCGTATTCCAAGAAAAACACCAGCAAAAGTACCATAAAAATGCACTAGTCACCAGTAATCCTCTTCTTGCCTGACATCCATTTCTGTAAATGCACGTCACTTCAGCCTGTCACTTGTTAGCCTTCCAGGGACTAATAGTGAAAGAGCCTCCTCATCTCTCCAGAAGAATTTGTAAAGAAAAGGTGCAATTCGCTGACACAAAGGATATCAACTAATCCTTTCCTTCTGAAAAGCAAGTATTCAACTTGGTATTAAAAAGGGCCTATATTTTCTATTATTTAAAGCAAGGACCCTGGCTGCTAGCCAGGCCACAAGTAATTTCATATAGAAAGTGTGCTGTTAGATTTTAAGCCTCTAGTACTTAACCATAAAGCACATATGGTAATATATTATTAAAACTTTGTACATCAATTTTGAGATAAAAAAAGAACTATACTGTGATAAAATTCTTATGAGTTGCAGTGCCACCTATATTAAAGTTAAAACGGAGTGGATACTGAGTGCTTCCTATGGCAATTAACTCCTATCCTGGACTTTATTCTGAGTGGCAGAAAGAAGAAAAAACTTAAAAAAAAAATCTTTCCAGAAAAATTTTTTCAAAGTGTTATTATTCAAATTGCTTATATTTCCTGTTTAGGAAAAAGGTATTCCTTAACATATTGCAGCAATTAGTTCTCTGAAGAACACACACACATATACAAAGTAATAGTCTTCAAGTGTCCTTACTTCAGTCAAAGTACTAGAAAATAGTTACCTCCTATCCTTTACTAAATTAATATGGCTGATATAAAAACGTATTCTAAATTAATCATGAATATTAAAAATCTAAAATTCAACACGGACCAAGTAACTTAGTGGTTTTAGAAACTCAGACCACAGATTATTCAACATAATCAACTAAATTTAAGCTGCCTCTGAACAACATCCCAATTAAGTGGATTCTTGGGGTTTAAGTTTGAAGATCAATGTTAAGCAGCACAGAAAGAAACTTGGTGTAATCTTCCACAGGGCTGTTTGTAAATCCAAGCCTTTGAAATCCTTCATGCTTCAGTCTTAATTAAAATGTAGAAACAGCACAAGAGCAATTGAGCTTTTTTGTTTGGTTTTGTTTCTTTAAAAGCCCTCCTTGCAGTGGCTATTAAGAGAAATATCAAGCACAGGGCTATACAGTTTCCAAAAGGAGGGGGGATGACCTCTAGTACAGCCTTGCATATCTAGTCAGCACAGCTACCGTATCCTTTATCACACTTTTACATCTTTGCTATTACCTTTTTTTCTTTCTTTTTTTTTTTTTTTAATAACAGTAGTCTTTTGATACTGCCCAATCAGGCATCTTTCAGGTACATTGCACTCCTGCTGATAGCTCTAGCCCATAAACCCCTACATGCTTCTTTAGAATTGCCACAATTAGCTGCCATCGTCTCATTTCTGGCTCCTTCTGTTAAAACACAATTAGCAAGCTTTCATTTTGCAGACAACTAAAAATCGTTTAAAGATCATTTAAAGATCCTGCGTAGTAAAAAGCTTTTTCTGACCTTCCTCCAAGTTTTATTCAACCCTTTTCTTATTAGAACTAACTTATCTGAACTATTTGTTCCTTGTTCTAACACAGGCGTTCCCAGATTCAGATCTTTATAGTCATATTACAATTGTAAAATGTATAGTAATTTCAACTACAACTGGTAAAGATACATAGTGGTTTGTAAGAAACTGGGGGTAAAGAGTGGATCTTAAAGTCTGCTTGAGGCCTCACAGATCCTGTGTAGCCAGCTACTTATTTGGTGGCTCCCTGTCGGTTTTGTCATGAGCTCTGCTCACTCTTCCCAGCCTTATCTGTACTTTGCTTTCTTTGGTCTGTGTTCAGTACCCTCAGCCAAACACAAACATATCCTCACTTTCAGTGTTACAATTCACTCAGTTGTAGCTTCCTTCAAATGCTCAGATAGAATAACAGTAATTTCTGGTTTAAAATTTTACCTTATCTTTCATGCACACAAATACCCTTGCTCTTCCCAGACAACTTCTAGACCTGCTGTTATAGCGTGACACTTAAGAATCAAGAAAAAATTCCCTCAAAATACCACAAGCAGCAAAGAGTGTTTATTTTCACATATAAAAGCATGAGGTCTGGAAAAGTAATATATCAGCAAAATGGATCCTGGCTACTCACTTTCATTTGTTTAGTTTTGTTCTGAAGATTGTTTATACTAAAAGGCCAACTGCGAAACAGGGACTGTCTTTGCAAAATCTAAAATTCACTACTTCAATTACTTATTAACATCTGGAATCACAATCACATTGCACACTGCAAAGTGTGACAGAAGGTCTTAATCATAACAAAATGTTTCTAAACCAAAAAGGTATAACCTCCCACTCAAGTTTCCTATAATGACATTTGTCCAGAATTCACAGAGTTTCTATTCACCATACTAACATCGTATCTGCAACAACCATGGTTATGTCAATGTTTCAATTCAGTCTCAAGCAGAAAACCTACCAACAGCCTTGTACAAACACAATTTAACCAAGAAGTTAAGTCATCTCACAGAAGCCTTTCTTTTCCAAGTTACACCTACAGTTCAACTTCTGTGAACAAGAAAGTGTTCAATTTATTTTTTTCAGGCTTTTCTTAAGATAAATATTACAGGAGAGTCTACACGAAACCCATCTTTTAAATATGATTTACAAGTCACCCTATGTAAATAAGTGTGTTATGACTTCTTCAGTTCTTTCCTTGGTCATTTCCCAATAAATTCCTCACAATGTAGCCTAATGGACATGAACTAAGACATGGACTCTATCAGCCCTTAGTTGGCATGCAGGCTTGGAGAAAAACAAAATCACTTTGCTATGTGATTTCCTTCTGAAAATGAGTAAAAGAATGGACTGTCATCCTTTGTGAAACATGTTCATATCAACTGACAAAAACACTGTAACAGGATTTCTTTTTATACCATAAAAGAGAGTATTACTAAACAGTTTTACATTCATCATGTTTTCAATGTTTCAACATTTACATAAAGAAAAAAAATGCTTTAACAGCAATGCTCATGCAGGACAAAACAGGAAACCCCCATGACTTTCAACTTTACATGCACACAAAGCTGGCAGTAAGAACATTAGTGGTGGGACATACAGAGAACACTGTGCTAAAAAAAGCAATCGCATGATACAAAGAGGCAGTACCTTCTGCAGGACTAATACGTCACTGAAGTGATGCATTTGATAAGATAGATTGGCAGGTTTAGCCAAAATTAACAATTTTTTCTATAAAATTCATTATGTGTCTGAGACACCTTTCACAATCACAAATCACAAAGCTAGCTTATCTTTTGGTACAAGGTTATGCATGGAGGTATTAGTCAGGTATGGACAGCATCATTCACAGAGCATCCTCTCAGCTCTTTGAAAAAGTTTTTCCATGATTAGTCACTGTCAAACATGCTGTCTTACGTATCTTCTTACTTTTCTCACCAAACTGGTCTCCTGTACTACCTCATAAAAATCTATGAAAAAGTAAAGTAATCAATTAAAAAAAAATCGCATCATTTACTATTGAAGGCTAAACACACAGCTTTATAATGTAACTGGTTAGAGAGAAAGAACATTATTTCACATCCTGGTTAAAGCAGCAGTTATTTTTATTGATCTATATTCTTCATTCTCTCTTATTTAGCTTGTTTTCATCATTTCATTATTTTAAAGTGTACTCTTCAGAGATTCCTTCTACAAGCAAAATTTGTACCACAAGAGAAAGTAGTAGTTTATTGTGACTCATGACAGCAGTTGCAATGTTGCATTCTGGACCAATGTACTCCTTAGAACAGCAGTGGCGTAAAATCTTCTCTAATACAACATACTGGCAGCTGGCCATTATGTTATACAAGACCTTCCTAATATATCTTTACTTGCAGTCCTCTAGAAATGAATACTGCCTCTTTAATTATTAAATGCAAGTGTTAGTTGAGTTCATTCAGATCTCGTAAGATTACAGCCCTTGGGGTGACTGAATGGGCAAAGAGCATCAGCCTTGCTTTACACACTATCGAACTTCCACTGATGGACAAAACATGTACATTTTGTGGTAAAGGAAAAGGTGATTTAAGTCCTTGAGAAATTAATAGAACTGCACAGTGAATACTACTTACAAACTGAAAAAAGGGAGTAAAAACCATGAAAGTAAGCATCTGATGGATTGCCTTTGAACAGATCAAACCGCAAATTAAAATCCAAAGTAAGAAGGAGAAAAAAATTTTTTATACATATATAAACCAAGAACTCCAAGAAAGCCAGAGGATTTCTGATAATCTTCAAACTGTAAATCAGGTTTACAGGTTTCAAAAGATAAAAAAATTAAAGAAGATTACTGTTTACAATAAATATTTTCATAGAGCCTTTGCTACACCTCTAAAATCATGTTCCTGTTCAACAGAAATTGGAAGTCAAGTCAATAATACAAAGTGTCTTTTGCCTCTTTCACTAGAAAAAAAATTGAACTGAGCAAGATACAGAACATGAGATTTTCAGCCCTAGTAACTATACTAACGTGCTGTAAGTATCTAGGCAAACCTCTACTTACTCAAAGATAGAGAGCTTTAACTTTCATTAATTATTTACACTATACAAAGAACTCCACTATCTGGGTTTTTTCATGGTTCCGCTGCTTCTCATGCATATGGTGGAAGCTCCTTTCCCTGAGGATACAGTAGCTTGGAAATGCAAAACTTGGGCTTTACATAATGGAATCTGTGCTTGGGCTTCTGCATTCTTTTAGTTTGCCTTCATTCTTGAGTGAGTTCTTATTAACCTGTAGCTCTGCAAAGAACAAGTAATTTAATGCTAAGTTGGATGTACTGTTTATAGAGTAGGTCTGAGCAAGCTCAACTCCATGACACCTCCATCTGTAATAGAAATCAATCAGCTATTCAAATGCTTCAAGAAGAAAGTCAGACTTCAACTAGTTAAACTTCTGCAGGACACAGATTTCCTGCAGTCTAAAGGAAGTGCTTTCCTTAATTTCCAGTTACAGGCTTACATATGAGCTAGTGTTTTCAAAACTCTGGTCTTATGTCAGCTATTTTAACAAGTGAATTTTGCTAATACTCTGTCCTGGTTTTGGCTGGGATGGAGTTGGTTTTCTTCCTGGTAGCCGGTATGGGGCTGTGTTCTGGGTTTAGGTTGAGAACAATGTCGATGATACACTGATGGTTTGGTTCTTGCTAAGTACTTGCTAAGTGGTGCTCACACTGGTCAAGGACTTTTCAGCTTCCCATGCTCTGCCAGGGGCACGGGAGGCCGGGAGGGGCACAGCTGGGGCAGCTGACTCAGACTGGGCGGGGGCTATTCCATACCATGTGACATCATGCTCAGTATATAAGCAGGGGAGTTGGCCGGGGAGGGGTTCGGTCGCTGCTTGGGGGATGTGCTGGGCATCGGTCGGCGGGTCGTGAGCAATTGTACAGTGTACCGCTTGCTTTGTATTACTACTGTTCTATTTTTTATTTTACTTTAGTTATTAAACTGTTTTTATCTCAACCCACGAGTTTTCCCCTTTTGCCCTTCCGATCCTCTCCCCCATCCCGCCGGTGGGGGGGGGTGAGCGAGCGGCTGCGTGGTGCTTAGTTGCTGGCTGGGGTTAAACCACGACATACTCAAAGATTTATCTTCTACATTTTGTTAGGAATTAATATCTTTGACATGCCATCAGTTAAAGGCTAGGTGTCAAAAATGAATTTCTTAAGATTAGATATAGTAAATGAAGTGACAAAAACAGCACTATGCATAAAGCTATGAGTGAAGGACAATTTAACAGAAATGAAAAGGAGTTAAAAAGAAATGGCTGGAAAACTGTCGACTGTACCCTGCCACCTGAAGTACTCTGGCAGCATTCTGTACAGTTTGTATTCAAACAACATGGGGATTGATCTTACAGCATGTTTAAATTGGCATAATTTCGATGAACAGAATGGCTCTTGACTTGAAACAGCATAATACTGATTTTCACTGCTCTAATACCTCTGAATCATTCCAATGTGCCTTACCTGCAGTATGAAAATACACACTGCTATTTAGGCAATTCCTTCCTTCCTGTGAATTTTCAGGGAAGGTTTTGGATGCAATTAGCTAAGGCCTTCTGAAATTAAGTCATTAAAAACTGTACAGATAAGAAGGAAATTCTGTGGAAAGGAGAGTCTTGTTAGGCAAAAGATGCCAGCAATGGAAAAAATTTACAGCAGTAAATGCTATAAAGCAGTCTTTTGGCCAATAACATCTTTTACCAAACACCTATCATCTTCTGTAACAGTCATGAGAACAGAGTATTAAATATGTCTGTAACTTTACCTCTTTTGGGATCAATAAAACAGTCTATTCTGATGAAACTCTTAAAACCCATTCAGTCTTTCACAGAATCATAGAACGCTTTGGGTTGAAAGGGACCTTTAAAGGCCATCTAGTCCATCCCCCCTGCAATGGACAGGGACAGCTTCAACTAGATCAGGTTGCTCAGAGCCCCATCCAGCCTGGCCTTGAATGTTTCCAAGGATGGGGCATCTACCACCTCTCTGGGCAACCCGTTCCAGTGTTTCACCACCCTCATTGTAAAAAATTTCTTCCTTCTATCTAGTCTGAATCTACCCTCTTTTAGTTTAAAACCATCACCCCTTGTCCTATCACTATTGGCCCTGCTAAAAAGTCTGTCCTCATCTTTCTTATAAGCCCCCTTTAAGTACTGAAAGGCTGCAATAAGGTCTCCCTGCAGCCTTCTCTTCTCCAGGCGGAATTTAATACTCCAGGCAGTATTTAACGAAGTGCATCTGAAAGGCCAGATTTCACTGACACTGTTGAAACTTAAACTGTTTAAACACCTTTTATCAGTTATGAAGATTATCAGAAAAACACAGCACAAACTAACACGCTCATCAGGAATAGAAAACCAATTTACAGTGAGAAGGTGTACAGGGCTCAGGAACTTGGTCACAGTATGGAGAGGCTGCATGGGGCCAGACAAAGGTATCTGGTTTAGGATGAGGATGAGGAAGATGAGAAGATACAAACAGTTGGAGAGGAGACTCTGTTCTTGAGAGAGAAGATGAGGAAGTATCAGAGGCTAAAAAGCGAAACAAAGAGAATGATAAGGGGGGGGGGGCAGGAAAGAAAAAAAGATCCAAGAACAGGGTTTAATGGACTCGTGGATGCCAAAAAATGCAAAGCATTTATTTCACCATTCAGTAAGATGGAAATGGCTTCTACATGAAATAAATATCACTTCTTCTGAAAGCAACTTAAAAAAAATACCCTGTACTCATATGTACTGTCCTTCCATACTAAACTAGATTAAAAAGACAAATTAAAGATTTTTTTCCCTATGTTCTAATGCATAAATTTGTAAAATATATTTAAGTGGAAATAAAGACCAAAGTTTAAACTCAGCTACTATTGTTTCTTCCTATGATAAACTCAGTGGACTGCTAGCAATACACAACAAATTGAATAATCTGTTTTTAAAAAAGATTTGAGTGCAACTTACCTTAACCAAAATAGCCAACTGAGTCTCAAGTGATTTGCATATGCATATCTATCTTTGGATAGGAAATGTGCCTGCCTCCCTGTGAGATTTTACTTCAGTGATTGATTCATCAAAACTTTTTTTTTTCCTCCATATTTATCTCCTTCATCGGTATATACAAGTATGGGTGCCTGCCACTCATGGCAAACCAGCTGAAATAGAAGGCAAACTTAAAGTAGATTTGCCACAGTTATTGATCAGAGCATCAGAATTAACAGTCTAGCCTTGTAAGAAATCCACAATACACTTTTTATACTTCGAAGGTTACACAAATTTGAACTTTAATCATTTAATCATTTCTGATTATGGGATTGATAAGACCTCTGTATAAAACTGGTTTGTAAGATTTTTTTTTTTCAAGTTTCAACTTCTGCTTAATTGATACATCTAAGAAAAAGAATGTTTTACATCCATTACACAGCTAGATGTATTTTTTTAAAGGATTTTAAAATTCAAATTGCAAGTACATAAGACTTCAGATTTGAATTTTAGCTCTCATTTCTTGGTACTCAGATTGGCCAAACTCAGACCAGACAGGCAAAGGGGATCATCATCATAGGTGGCAAGCAAAGTTAGGAAGGGGAAAATTTCCAAATGTTCATGTGTATACACATACATAAATGCATACACATGGTAGCATTATACTGTATAAAGAGGAGGGGAGCAAACGTTTCTGTCCTAAGAGGATTTTCCGCAATACTTTTCCTGCATACCCCTATTTTAACATTTGTTTATTTATTTCTCAAATTTCTTCTGCCTTTCTAAATACTGGGGATCCACAGAATTTGCACATGAATTCTTTCAGCCTATAAAGGTCTAACATCTCGACCATTTATTGTTTATATCATCTACCTTTTGTAAGCAATGTTTTTTTGACAGTCTCCTTGAAGTTTTCTCACTCAAACACTATGACAAGCTTGACTTCTTTTATTCTTACAGTACCATAACCTTTTAATTTCTGCAAAATTTTTATATAATCTTCTGGATGAAGAATTTTGGATAAAAGTTGGATATGGAACTTTTGTATGTATACTACTGTATACATACAGTAGATAACAAGCTCTAGTCCTTACCAGAATTTGAGTACTGGTATTGCAACAAGGTTTCTTCTGCTAAAATTAACAATGAAAAAAACCCAACCAAACAAAAAACAACCCCAACATCCCAAAAAACAGAAAAAGAGACACCCCCCCCAACCCATCCTCCACAATTACCTCTTATAAGAAAAATAATCAAAAAGGGATCTCATCTTTTTAATTTCCCATCTTGTCCTCCTTAACAGTAGACATAAGCTCTAAGAACAGAGCTGAAATTCAGAAAAAAAGACAAATTGGAACTTCTAGAAAAATCAGAACGTATGTATAGATTCTGTTTTCCAATCAAGATACTGGCTGCAGGATTTGAATCTGGGGCAAGCTTCTTGAGGAGCTCACTGTTTTGGATGAGGGTTCATTTTTACTTGAAAGTGTTGAGGAATATGCAGTCTTCAAAAAGGACCAATTCATTATGCTTTCAAGTGTGGCAGATATAGAATAGGACACACTGGAGGTGTAGATCAAGAGCTTTGTGTCCCCATGGGGGAAAACCAAACAAAACCCCACAATTAACTGCAAAAAAACTCCCACAACACCCTCCCACAAGCAGCACTTTTTTGAAGGCATAAAATAAATTATCTATATGTATGTCTATCTATATATGTATATGAAACCTTTAAAATCTAGTTATGTCCTTAAAATGAAACAATGAGCTAGACTAGAATATAGAATGATCACTACAGAATGATATAATGTTATCTTATACCTTGTAATTATACGAATACAAGAAGACAGAAAATTCCACATTAGGGGCAGTAAGCTAAATTATGCCATACTTCAGACCAGATCATATTGCAATTCTTTGAAATCAGGTGACCTGATCTTTGTAATCAAAACTGTTTGCCACTATAGCAAGCATAGAACACTTTCTATTTACTTACATGATTTCAAAATTGAGTGAACATTCTATCCAACTTTAACTTTCAGAAGTTAACTATCTAAATTGGATTTTTCTCTACTGCACAATTCTGATATTAAACAAATAGACACATTACACATTTCAATGTATCTTAATTTACGGGTCACTGTGTTCTAATTCGTAGGTTGGCAAACTTTCCCATAAGCTGTTTGTGTCAAAGTGTGATTAAGCAGAAATTCACAACTGAAAGATGCCAGAAAAAGCATGCTACAGCTTTGAGATAAAACCCATGAAACAGAAAACTCTCAATATTTAGAATGCAAGTAACATACTGTAAAGGTTTTTGGAACTAGCATCATCATGGTAATTCCTTCTGCAATTTTCACAGAATGCATGGCTCACCTGCTTTTTCGTTATAAGACTTTTAAGGCATATCAATTTGCATTGTGATAACTGAATATATTAAAATAGGAAAATTACATATTGTAAATATTTACTGATGTAACAATCTCAGCTTTTATGTAGTGCACCTGTGCACCACAATTTTTGATATATATATCAAAATATCAGAGAATATATGACTTGTAGTAAATAAATTTTGCTTATAATGTCAAAGCTATGTCTACAGTAAGCCAACCCACCTATGTAGTATTTTAATACGTACTAGAGACTTCAATTAATTTAATTAGCAATAATGTCTTCATGTTTTTTGAGATTAAATTTTTTCTGAAATTTTTCTGATTTACCTTTTAAAAAGGAAATATGTGCAAATACTGAATAGATATAAAAGCATAGGACTTTGGAAAATAGGCTAGGTTCAGCATACTAATTTTTAGCCCTTGCATAAGAAAATACCACTAAGCTCAGCAAGATTCGTCCTACAGATATTTTAATTTACAGAGAAAGTGGTTAGCAAGTACTTCATAAATAAAAAGAAAAAACTCTTATATTGCACAATGTCTATTGCCACTTATATGACAACAATGAAAATATGATTTCATTTTTCAAAATAAAAAAAAAAAAGCTAATGCAAAATCTAGCTATGGCCAGACCATTTTACCTATTTTATTGTTCAAATGCAGTTCTTACCTGTTTCAGGATCGCTGAAATCTGGTAATGTAATTGTATTAAGCTGTCGTCTATCAGCAATAGCTCTGTCTAACAGGCTGCTCCCACGTCCGGAATCACTGTAATGAAGTATAGAAATTGTAAGCTATTAAAATATAAAATTATATACTGAGATACAAGTTGCATGCTGCCCTCCTCCCACAAAGGTTCTTGCTATAAAAGTTCTTGCTATGAACAATTTTAGTACCAAGCACCACTAACCACTCACAGTGCATTAAGCCAGCTGCATTATAACAGAATTAAGCTGAGCAAAACTAAATCCATATTTACTTCAGCAACTCTGTTTTCATAATTAATAGAATCACGAAGGGAATACAGGCTTTTAATTAGATTCATAGCTAACAGCTTTACAGAAAGGATTTATTACCTTAAACTTTTATATAATATGAGGTACAGCTCTCACAGTAAACTGAGATGGTAGATGTAAGTTTGAAAATCCACACTTTTCCCAGACTGAAGAGAAGCACTAAACTCAGGACATTTAATTTTAGGTGAACATGTTGTAAAGATGCCATAACTACATTTCACATAAAAAGGCATAACTTTTATCTCTACAGTTTTGGTTTGGGTTTTTTGGTGGTTTTGTTTGGTTGGTTGGTTTGGGTTTGTTTTTTTTTTTTAAATACACACACACATATACATATTAACTGCCTAATGTTGAATTTGATCCTAACAGCACAGTAGGAACATTTTGAACATTTCCAACACCTCAGGAGCCTAAGCAGTAGCAGTGGCTTTCACTGATTGCTCCTGTGGACAAATGCACTTAATTTCTACTTTAGTCGTAGCTCAGTATCTGTCCCTCAGGCTTCTTGTTAATATACTTGCTGGAAAACTAATTTCTCCTAGAACTACTATTAAAGATTCAGCAGAAGAACAGGGACTGAAGAACTAAGTGCTCCTTCTCCTTAAGATGAGGCAAGTATTGAGACACATTGACAGAAAAGTGTGAGGAAGCACATATGGGCACTCCTTCTTTAACATTCTATGGTTAATACAGTAATTTAATTTTTAGGATAATACAGTAATTTAATTTTTAGGATCTGGTACTGTTCACTATCAATGAATACTTTTTTAAAAACCTCATTTAAAAAAAAAAAAGCACCCCACAAGCTTAAAAATAATTAAGCTTTAAAGCACTTGGGCTGCTAGCCCAACTCAGCAGAGTGCAAATGTTTGTCTGATTCTCCCCAAAGAGAAAAAACTCCACAAAATTCCCAGCTTAAGGTAAAGCCTGAGAGACTTTAATCTAAACTGCAAGGCTGGAATTCAGTACATCTTTCCATTTGCCTTAATTTTAAAATCCCCTCCTCCCGAATTTGAACTGAGAGAAGGGCAAGAAGCCTTTCCGCAACTCTTTACAGTTGCACACTTCAAAAACCAGCGAAACAACTTCCTCTCTTTGTACAGCTGTCACTAAAATGGTATAAATAAAATTATGCATTACCCTAACATTATTGCATGACTGATTTGCTTACAAAATGATGCCGTTATAGAAATCCACAGGAAACAGAAGGGAACTTTCTGGGACACACACTATCGGCTATAGTTGTTACTTCATTTGGTGCATATTTTCTGGTAACCGCTGTATTAATTACTTCCTCAATCCACGAGCAATAACATGCCAAATGTTGCTGACACGGAGAGCCAAGCTTAGCAGACGTATCTTCTAAGCACAGCACTGGCACTGTGGTTTGTTCTGTTTTCCTAATGCAAACTAAGAACTGGAAAAGAATTGAACTATTTTCTAATCATAGAATCATAGAATACCAGGTTGGAAGGGACCTCAAGGATCATCTGGTCCAACCTTTCTAGCACAATCTAGACGAGATAATGAACTTCAAGCAGCAGGCTGAAGATAAACATTTAAACCTTCCAAGCCTTGCACCACAAAATAAGTTTTAAATTCATATTAATCATCTCATGAGGAAAATGTTTGTATGACAATTAAAGTCAAAAGAAAATTGTTCTAAATAAGCTGAACAAAGGTAAGGCACAGTCTTGCATTTAGCCTTTACTTTGTGTGGTATATCTAGTTACACATAATTTATTTTCATTATTAAAAGACTATTGAGGACACTGAACCCAAGTTTGCTCCATAAAATCTGATTAATTGCAAGAAGAAATATTTAACATAAAACACAGCTTATAAAAAAAGTGAGTTCTTATCTCATTGGGAAAATGCTACATCAAAATTAGTTTTCAGCCTAAACCAGAACAGAAAAAGATGTTTCAAATAAGCATAAAGGATACTTAAATCTTTGAAAAACAACATTCTAAAAAGGTTTCAAATGATTAAAAGACCTTTTATTATTGGCTTAAAGAACTACTAAAAAAAGCTTCAATTATTTCCAGCGGGAGACATAATTTTCAGATGATGCTGTTCAATAAAATGAAGTGTGTGTTAAAATTACAGAGGTTGGAAAATTTAAGTTTTCACAACAATGCTGCATCATCATTCTTCACTACATCTGGAGCACAGTTGGGTGAATAGAACTTCCCAGTCACATTTCAGGTCTGAGTGATAAATGTTATTCCAGTCCGACAGATCTGGATCACCGTGATACAATATGAAGGTATTCAGCCCTTAAATTTCACATGGACCATCCAAAGAAAGGTTACAGCTTGGTATTCATATTCACTGTTTGATATAAATCTGCATGTGTGATTCATGAAACCTGTCTTGTCCATCGTGACACTTATCCACAGCTCCTGTCCATTCCATTCCTAATTAGATTTTAATTTGTTACCATAAAGCAGAACTTCAAGAAAAGCTTTAAATGTCAAGATAAAAAAAAGCAGTAAAAACTATCAGATGCAAAGTAGTCCTCGTTATTTTTTCCACTTAGATGTTCTTGAAGGAGAACAGTGACATGAGAATTAGCAAACATTGCTGTTTGAAGCTGACACAGGCAAGAGTAAGTTTTCACAGTCACTGCTGATGTCTGAAGGAAGCATTACTTAACGTGTATTTAACATGGCACAGTAGCTCTTAGCACAACAGCAAAAAAGTAACGAGAAGCCATGAGTAGAGCCCTGATCTGTGTAGAGGATGTAACAGCAAATATGGAAGGGGAAAAGTTGTGCTGGAGTACACGCAAAGCCTCACTGAAATCAAGCTTACACAGAAATTGTAACTATTCTGCAGAGCACAGAATTCTGACAATAAACTCCCCTCCCCACACACACAACCAGCCAACTAAAATAAACCACCACACACTAAGTTAGAAGAGAAATTCTCTCCCAGGTCCCTGCTGCTAGTTCAGGGACTTTGAGCTGGAAATAATTCAGCTCAAACCTTTCTGGTTGCTGACATGCTTGCTTTCTGTAACGCCTGACTCCTGCTCCTGCTCCAGAGCGCAGTATCAGAGTCTCCCGCAATGCGCTGTGGCTGACTTGGGTCCCTTCCCAGGCTTCTCCTGCCACACCCTCCAGGCTTTCCTGCTCTGAACTGCTCGCTAGCTCGCTAAGGAGAGAAGCAATTTTCCCTCTTTACATAACTGAGATCAAACAAAGTAAGAGCAAAAGCTGAACAGATAATGTTCATCCTACTGGTATACAGGTATCTGATGCCACCTGGTACAAAGCTCTTCTGCTGCAGCATCTCTTCTCCAGAAACTGTCAACCCTTCAAGCAACCAGATAGCAAGAAATTCTGCTTGTCCTCTTCTCCAGGTACTTGATAAACGTGTTGAATAGTACCAGCATGGATTTCTGCAGAGTGGCCTTCTTGTTTATTTCACAGCTTATCTAAATATATATAGCAAAGGGCCTTCACAGAAGCATTTTGGAAACCCCAATAGGACTACATCAACTTACCAAATACTTGCTAATGCCTTTGAAGAGCCTAAATACGTTCATAGGCAAGACCTCCCTTTAAAAAAAAGCCTTGCTGACGGCAAGCACATCATATTTATCCATGTGACCTCTGATGTTTTCTATAGTCTTAATTAACATCTAGTCCTCCTTCCTTTTATTTAATGAAAGTCCTTGAACTAAATTTCCACTACAGCAATCTCTCCACTAGCCAATATAAAAGGCTCTATAACCCAGATTGGGGAAAAAAATCAAGACAATACCAGTATATTGAACCCCATCAAGGAGAATGGCAGTTACCCAATCTCTGTCATCAGTCCTTAACACTGCAGAGTTTATTAGCTTTGGTATACCTTACTTCACACTACTCTGGGTAGTTTCTGCATGTCCATCAACAGGTATCTTTGCACTTCAGTCTGGAGATTCGCAGGGGATTAGTTTGTTCATACGAAATATCAGACCAAGTAAAAGCAGGACTGCTGACCTAATACTGCCCTGAAAGGCTACTGAGCAAGGTATGGAGCAGCCGAGAATTCTACAGCATCTTACCTTGGGTTAGTGAGATTGTAGCAGGACTTCCAAATCTGGAGCATGTGTTTACAGGTAAGGAGTGCTTCATCTGGGCCTCTGCACAGAGACTCCAATTTGACTTTTGTAAACAGTAATCTAGTGAAAAGGGAAAGGAGATTAAAAGAGAAAGAAAAGAGATTCCAACACAAGCAAAACATTTTTAAAGATAGCTAACAGCACACCAAACTGGAGAAAACATAACTTCAAAGACAGTGTTAATTTAAATAACTGTTTCATGAAGTAATTACAATAAAGTCAAATATCTAATGTCATCAAAGTAACAGTGCTTTTTACAAGATGGCCTTTTCAACTCGACCAAAACAATAGTTGGCAGGATTTTAAAAATTTTTTTTAAAAGTTAAGCAAGACAATATAGCTTAGTGAAATTAGCCGGACCACTAAAAACAGTACTTCATATGTTGAAGAGAAAAGAGACGACTTCACTGAAGAAAATCTTTACTACTTTTATGAGAAAGGAAAGTATTTTCCATTAACTGGCTCAGATGATAGTTACCTGACATGTAAGTCACAAAAGAAAACAACTCAGTACCAATGCAAGTTACCTTCCTATAATATTAACTTCTATTATAGAAAATGGAAGAGGCTATACTAAAAAGATACCACTAGACCAGACAGATTCATGGGAGGTAGTCAGCATTGGTAAGGTCAACAAGAACATGTAGCTCCACTCTACATTATGTTGCCATCAGCAGGCACTAAAATTGACGTTTGATTTGAATTTTGAACATTTTGAACATTTACAAGTGACAACCTGAAGAAAGCATATCATTCATCAAATATGCAGCAAACTATTCATAATGGAAGCAAACATATTTGCCGGAAGCCACTATAAATTAATTCTGATTTCAAAGTTGATGTTTCTAATGCCAGCAAGACAAATAAAGTGCATAGCCTCATAAGATGACGACTGCATATTCCTTTTACATTCCACGTATCAGTAGAAGGTTCTCCACAGAGATTAACTTTGACGCCTTCCTGGATAATTAAAGAATATAAATGCAATGAGACAATAAAGGAGCTAGTCAATTGGTATGCACATTTATAGGAGTCACAGCATCTGGGAACAGATAATACACTGGAAAAATACTAATTTAAAAGCAATTTTCAGTAAATTGCAAGATTAAAGAGCACAAAGCAGGTGGAGAGGATGCATATAAAACTGTTAGCCTACTTTCTGTTTTTAAACCCAGGTGTACTTTGGCATTTTATTCCAGTGCAACCTTAATCATCCTAAGTGAAAAATTTACATGATTGGTCATATGGTTTGTGTGGGAAGACTGAGAAGGGTGTACAGGGCATGTGTGAAAGCTCAGAACTTTCTTATCCCAAATACAAACTTCAAGGCTGCTAATAGTAACCGCAAACTGCCAGAGGGTTTTCTCAGGAATAAGAAATGACATCAAGTGCCTCAGCAAGTTACAGTAGCTAAAGCTTTAGTGTTGCACTGAACGTCCTTTGCAGAAACTACCCAGCATGTAAATCTAGAAATGAATCACGCTACCTTAATTGTACAATGTGTGTGTTGGTGGGACTGAGGAAATGAAAGGCAGGTCACTGAGTTAGTTTAAGAGAATGAGCACCTGTGGATAAGCAAGGATATGCAGAACAGAGTAATCAGTTTAGCTTTCTTCCTGTCAGTAAATCAGATTTGAGTATACAGGGAACTATATGGATAATTTAAAGTCATATTTCATTTGGCAGAGCGGCCCTCTCTAGATACTCATTTAACTGTGACTGTAGCACTGGAAGAAAAAGTGTCCAGGCCTGTCCATCATTTTACTCAAGAGAGAAGGAAGAATGACAAATAATTCTCCTCCCCTCACATTACTACATTTATTCTACCCTTGACACACACATACCCTGCCCAAACAACAAGACCTAGGCACCAAAACCCAAACCCAAAATCACAGGAATCTACCTCATATAATCCCTTTCCTGTTTCTCTGTATGTAAAAAGAAGAGAGTACTTTTTACAGTTTGAAGAGCCTGTGGAAGTTCAATTTTTAAAAATTTGTGATCATAAAGCACTTTACAAAAGTTATGGAACATAATAAATTCAGAAGCACTGAATTTACAAGTCATTCTAGAAAGAAGATAATCATAATATATACTTTATTATGTACAGTTTACAGATAGACTGAATTTACATTAACAGCCTTCAAGCATTTAAGATTTTCAGGAATTCTGTAGCACAGAGAAGGCACAGGGTCAGTAAATCACAGATTCAGCATGCAAGAGCTAAAAGAAACATTGAGCAGAAGATAGAAAGGGAGGGGATTTGATTATTAAGAAATGAATTAAACACGTGTACAAAATAGCAGAAGTCTGTGCAACAAAAATGTAAGAGCCTGGAGTACTAGTGCTCGATTCAAGGGCAAGATAGCGGAAGACAAATATACTTGTAAGAATTAAAGCAACACATCAGAGTCTGATGCTTTTGGATGCCCTTGGTACACATGCAATATCATCCCTGTTTCTTACGTATTATGGCAATCAAGGGGACTGGATGGTTGCATGTTTCCCAAAATACAAACAATAAACAAAGTATGATGGAAAAATATTCATAATTCTAATAAAGAAAGGCTAGGCAATTGTATCTAACGGGGGGGGGGCGGGGGGGGAGTACACTGGTGTGGGATTATCCACGCTAAACCAAAAATAATCTTTTGAATAGAAAAGGTTGCATTTCTAAAGCCACACAGAACAGTTTCCCTGGGTCCAAGAAACATTTTGACTATAAATCAAAATAACTAAGACACTTCAGAAAACTGAGATGGGATGTTAATAACAAAATGAAAACTTGCCAACTAAATGTTTATTTAACAAATGGGAGAAGGAAGGGAAGAGAGAGGAAGGAGGCAACGGGCAGGAGGAACAGCATGTGACAAACAGGTCTCCCAAACTAACTTAATTCTTCCAAGTTCCCCTGAAATATGGCTGGAGGTATGAGTTCATAACAAGATAAACAAGCAGCTCAGGCACAAGTATTACCAGGGGGGTTTTAGACCATAGAATCATAGAATTGTTAAGGTTGGAAAAGACCCTTAAGATCATCAAGTCCAACCGTTAACCCAGCACTGCCAAGTCTGCCACTAAACCATGTCCTCAAGCACCACATCTACCCGTCTTTTAAATACCTCCAGGGATGGGGACTCAACCACTTCCCTGGGCAGCCTGGTCCAATGCCTGACCACTCTTTCAGTAAAGAAGTTTTTCCTAATATCCAACCTAAACTTACCCTGGCGCAGCTTGAGGCCATTTCCTCTCGTCCTAATACTAATAATTAGTGTTATGGATACTATGGAACTAATAATTGATAAATTTATGAAATAGCTACTGAAGCAGCAAATGACTCCATTACTTCAAGACTGTTCACACTAACTAATGAGGACACTATAAAACAGCTGCTTGTAACCTAATCCACATATTACTGGATTTTTATTTAAATGAAGACTGAAAAATCCCAAATGGGTTTATAACTAGGTCTTTGAATTTCAGTAGCATACACCCAAATAATTTGATAGCAAAGGTTAGCAAAGACATCCGAGATACAGCAGAAGCCTGGCATTTAACACAAAGATGCTAAAACGTTTAAGGATCCACGTCTCAAGTTGAAGGGGTAAAACACGATGTTTGACAAGCTAATCATTGATAACACTGTGCAAGTATGACATCAGAAACATGCAGGGATCCTATCAAGAATAGCAGGGGACTGAGAAGGGAGAGAAGAGAAAGAAAAATCAGCACAGAAAGCTGCATCTTAGGTACATAGTAAAAAGTACAGCTAAACTATACTTTAACAGGTTATTATACAAGAAAAGTTAGTCTTTAAAGGCTTTTTTGTACCTAAGTAGGAAAAAGAAGAAAATGTGTATACCAAATAGGGACAACGGGATGAAGACTAAGGATATTCAGGAATGAAACCCCAACTCCACTATAATCCTTATCTATGTTGTCTCAGACATGAAAACAATGACAAATGGAGAATAGGAACACTTTAAAAATTACTAAAGCTAATGCAGTAAAAACGAATGCATTTCTCAGAATTATGGAACAGTGACACATAAGATTGTCCTTTTGAAAGCAAAAACTTTAAAGAAAATATCACTTCTGTAATGACTGGGGAACAGCAACCATATTGCCAGTGTTTTTTGGGAGAGAAGGCACAGATGAATATATACAATCTTAATAACATGCAAAAATTTATACAAAAATAGCATACAAAAAATGAAAGGAGTATTAGATAACATTGTTAATGGAAAAATGGGTTATAGCTCAAGTTTAATAAAGAGATTGTACCAAACAACCTGTGTAACAGTTACTCCAAACCAGAGCTGCCTAACAGCCAGGTTCATCAAGGTGAGACAGCTGTGAAGAGGGCAGATGCAATTCTGGAATACTTGTTGGAGCAGAAAGAGAAAGAGACAGTGCCATTGTACAATACCCTGATGAGACCACATCTGGAACGTTATACATAATTCTCATTATAACAGTTAAAAACAGACACATGAGAAATTTCAAATTGGAGCAGCTGCAGAGAAAGGCTGCAAGGGTGATTAGCTGACTGGAGACTGCAGAGTATGAAAAATACTTCATTTAGTCAGTCTAGCAAAAAAATGCCAAGAAGAAGTACCAATTTTATCTATAAATACAGATGAGCCAAGCACCATGAAGGGAAAAGAACAATTTATCTAGAGGATAATGTTTCCACAAAAATGAGTATATATAAAGGCCATACAGACTATTAAAACATTAAGGGTGGACCTAATCTTAGGTCTCAAGATTATAAATGGAATTGTAGAAAAGACTGCTTCCTCACAGTTTGTTTTGGACAGACTGCAGAAGATGTGAAGCAAATAACCTAACTGTTCTTAAAATACAGATGATAAGTTCATGAAAAGTATTACAGATAGGACAACTGTAATAACGGAGCCTTGTGACTTCCGAGGGTCTTGCTAGTGCTCTGTTTCCTAATCAGTAAAAACTAATCTATTAAATCATGTTCTGAAGCTTTCCCTACCAGCCAACTAGTGTAACTTGTAGTATAGTCAAGAACTTGTGAATCTCCAAAATAAAATCGCTGTCTTAATTATGCCTCCTTCTTCTCAGCCAGCCTGTTTCACTTTTTGAAATAAAATACCCAGATGCTACAACGACCAATTCCCTTCCACAGCAACACTCTTATAAAGTGAGGAGATCAAGAGGAGTTAATTTGTCCGATAATGGCTTAAGTTATTAAGGGTATTTCTGTTCTGTAGAATGAAGCAAAAATTCAAAGCAGCAAAGACTGAGCTCTGCTATGAGACAAGTAACACTGTTAGTACTGAGAACTCTTCTTTCAGTGAACAGGTATTGCTCACCTCGGGTGTCATTTTAAAACCAGCTGCTTTGCTTTTGGGATCAAGTAAACAATTTTCGCAAGTTGCTGTGCACCATATGAGTGCAGCAGCTTGGATCAGTCATAGCTGGTTATCTGTATTCCACGCACTACTGCATGGAAGAGACCTGCAAAGAGAGGAGACCTTTTGTTCCCCAACTCTTTCTTCAAATCTGGCAATATGACATGCTATCTATCATTCCTCCACCAGATCTGCCTGCTAGAGCAGTGTCACTCAATGCAGTGGTCATCAGGAATCTCCCTGAAGTCCCTCAGACTAAGAAACCTTCTACAGCAAACTTTTAATGCCACTAGACGACTACTTCTGAAGGGTCCATGTCCCCATATCCTGATCAAAACCGAACAGAATGCTCTGTATTCAGTTAGGATTGGGAGTAAACATTATTATTCTCTTATTATATAAATTATTTACATTGTTGAGGGCTTGAAGAACATAAGGAAGAGCTGTGCATAACACTAAAGGTATGTGCTTTGAAAAATATCAGTCCTTCAGCGTAACACAGCAAAGGTCTTGCTGAGAACCCTTCATGGACTCTTCTGTATGCAGTGAGGTCAAGCTAAGCATACCCTTCACAACAGTGAACAGCCATCCCCCCTGAAGAAGCTAAAATTTAAAAGGATGTATCAAATCCACTTGTTTACATTGCAGGATTAAAAATGCAACTACCTTTGGTTTATGTTTAACCTACTTTGAGTAAACTTAGTAAGTTTTAAGAGAACCTTTTTAAGTAATTTAACAGTTTGCATTTCTAACCAGCTAACAGTATTTTTACATGATTATCAATTATTAAAAGATGGTAGGAAAGTAATTAATATACTGGGAGTCCCATATACATGGTAACAACCAACAAACAAGCCAGGCAGAAAGTGTCAAACAATAGCTTGGTCTCCCTGACAAACACATTATTTTTTACAATAGCTTAAATATAAGAATAAACTTTATATATAAAATCAACTCTGATAGAAAATCTGTTACTTATTAGAGCATAGAAGAAAGACGACAAATACCAGTTCTGTGTAGTTATACAATATTTCATTTTGGTTTTACATTTAAGTGCCCATTTGATATATCCCACAACTTCAAATACTGGAATGCCAGGAAAATTCAAAAGAAGTTCTTCTGGTTTTAAACCTTGGCACTACATTAAAAAAAAAAAAAGAACCACAAAAAACCCTCACCAAGTCTAAACATATGACTTGTGAAATCTTAGACTAACTAGTTTGATAATGATCCTGTATTTAAAAAAAAAAAAAAAAAAAAATCACAAAAACGGTGATACAGAAGGTAGCACTATAGAAAGATATTAAAGTCTGAAAATAAACTTTTTTTTTTTTTTTAACAGACAACGTAGGCTTCTTTTCATATGATCTGAATTTAAGGGAAAAAAATAACTACTTTGATGTAAAACTTACATTCACATGCATACTTCATACAGTTGCATCTCATTTCTGTAACAAACTGTCATAGTGTCAATTGCTTGTGTAAACTAAATCATGTTAACTGAGGGACCCCACAGAGTACTTAAAGTGGGAAAGCAGTATGCAGAATGCATACAATTAAGTTTGAACAAATATTATCCAATATTGATGATTTGAAAGAATCTAAATCTAGTCACCTTTCCTAAATAAAGTGTTAGCCAGTCACTTCTTGCACTCAACAATTACAAATATAGGAAAAACTTCTGATGACTGTTACAGGAAACATAAAAGAAATTATGAAGTAGGAGGAAGCCAAACCTTAGCGAATTCAGTTTCTCTTAGTCTGTACATACTATCAGGCACCCTTGTGACAGTCTTGTAATTGTTCATAAATAAATGGTTTAGAAAAAAAAAGGTTAAAATTAAAAGAAAATCCTATAGTTCCCAGTGTCTACTTCATTCACAGTCCAGAATTTGACAACAGTTTACTCTCTGCAAGTTTGTAGCTTCTTTTAAAAGGAGGAGGTAGGGCTGACTGCTTTAAGACCCTCCACTTGGGAATTCCACTTGAATCCAACAGGACTCTAATTTATGTGTAATGTACTCTCCTAATGAAAAGATCCTTATAACAGCACAGTAGGAAACTTCCCAAACAATTTTTTCAAACATCACAGCTTAATAGCTCTCAAGCTGGATTTCTTTTTAAAAACCCAGCATATAGCTGTAGGAACAAATACAGCCTTTTACACTCTAATGTGGAAACGTATCATAGAAATAACTGAACAAGAACCAAAAAAGAATGCCAGGAATTGAATATAAGGTAATTGAATATAAGCCCCCAATGAAGCAATTATGCTCAAAATAATTAACACAATCCTTTCCAACAGACACAATGCAGGCGATTCTCTGTATAAAGCAGTGATAAATGATACTGAAATATTTTGTGCCGTTCTTGTTTACATGTGATGAAAACTGGCTACAGTTCAACAGTGCAACAGATAACTGAAAGGCTAGAGAATGTTCCCTACTGTTAGCAAGTATGGCGACATTCTTATCAGAAAGGACATTTGGAGGTGACCCAATTACAGAAGCTGCCATCAGAATATGAAGTCACCAGTATTAGAGAGTGCTTAGTAAAGAATTATATAAAAACCAATGGCTGGAAACAAATAAGGGATCAATTCACATTAAGAACAAAAATACAGTCTAAAGGAAGAGTGCAGCTGAAACACTGAAACAAGCTACCACATGCTGTAATGATTTCTCCAGTTTTTGATGTGTTCTTATCAAGATCAGATGTCCTCTGGAAGCTATGCTTCAGCTAAACCTATATTAATAGAATAACTAAAACAAATTTAGCAACTTCTGATGTATAGAAGGTCAGGTGTTTTAAAAATTGATCCTCTTCACTTCAAACTCTATTAATTTGAGTATCCAGTTTTGACAGCTGTCCCTTTAACGCTTGCTGTAGAAAGCTTACAGCTTCACATTAGTCAACTCCAAAACATCTGCGTGATCATCAAAACACAAAATGAGACAATTGCAAAAATTTAACCTACAGAGAGAATGACAACATGAAACTAGATAGAATATGAAATATGTGTAGTTTTATAAAGAATTTACTTACACATTCAGTGATTTTAGGTGCATCACTTCTATCACAATGATAATCAATGTACAGAAAGAAATTAATAGAGGTGTCTGCTGCAATTGCAAAGGGAACCTTTGCGCAGTCAGTCTACTCCATTTGAGTATTCAAGGAAAGTTTTATCATCAGGAAAGATATAAATATAAATTGTTCATTGCAAAACATGAAAAATCATCATTTGTAAGTACCTTGAAATAACATTTTGCATGACTGAACAAATTAATCTGATTTCCTGGAGATTTCTTTTGAATTTCTGTGACCTTGCTACCCAATCAAGTTCTCTCGCCTTATCCTGAAGCCAGTTTCCTCTTTCCCTTTTAATCACATCTGCTTCTCATTTTTGTTCAAAGTGTCAACAGTCAGAAATGAGTCTCAATTACCCAAGCTGTATTTGCAAGCTAACAAGACACAATTAATGAGAAGAGGTTACCAAACACAACTATCAGCAATGTCTACTTCGTTGTTTTTTTCAGCTGCTTCTATCAATCCGGTTCCTTCAGAAAATCCAACTGACTGAATCGCTGGATGCCCAACACCGGCAACAGGAGGGCAAGCAGCCAAATCTAGTTTTTGTAAAAACTTCCAAAAAATCATTTAACTTAATTAAAAAAGTCTCCTAAACTGTTTCTCAAACAATCACCAAACATACCCAAAAGATGTGAAACCTGTTCCAAGTGATTCAGGAAAAGTAATAGATTTCTACAGTGCCAATATTAATCATAAGGGTAATCTCCTCCAACTTTGGTTGTACCGATCCCCAGCAGTGGGAAGCCCAGATACATATAGAAACACAGATGAAGTAAAAATAGGCAGTTCAGATTGCTATTTGAAGCCTGACTGTCAAACAAGCAAAAGATGCAACAAAAACAGCCCTCAAGCCCCAAAATAACACCATTTTGTGGAAACAATGAATAGGTATCCTTGGTGTGCATTGGATGGCCTCCGCTGCACCCTTTGAAATATTATTTGCCATATACTTGTTCACAAAGCAGGAGAATTGCTTCTTTGCAAGGAAAAGCAGCAGTCAGTCCTGTGACTTTTGGTGGAGTTTATGTATACTGTATTCCATCTTATGAACTCAAATGTCCTTAAGAAAACGTTAATCTGTAAACTATAATGAAGATAGTTTCTGACTAAAGCCAGAAGAAATTAGTTATACTTGAAAGCTTTTTGTTTTCCTGCCTTGAACACCTGGCAGCAGCCAGCTCATGACCCAAACTGAGACTCTTTCAATCAAGTTTCAAAGACGACTCTACAGCCTAGCAAATATAATTCAGGGATAAGACCCTGAATTGGCCAATGACCAATTTGTTATATAAAGTAATATCTACCTATCAACAATGTCTTTTTTAATGGACCATTCTGTAAAAGCACATAACAACCACCAAAGGGGGGGCAGGAAGACAAGCCCAGCATGAAAAGAAAAAATACAAGCAACTGATACTGTCTTTCATGACTTACAGAAAAATAATTCCTGAGAACAAATTCATTTAACTCCCAAGACAGGATCAAAAAATGAATGGATTTGAAAAAGCATGTCGTCAAATGTTGACAAGAATGTATACACCAACCTGAAAGACATGATTTTGGCAAGCCTAGCAGATCACTATTTCTTGTCCAATCATATATTACTGCCCTTTCCTCAAATAATTCCCAGTGCTCTATTTATCAAGGAAAAAGAAAAATTGCAAGTTTAACCAGCACCACACACTGTTGTGCAACTACAACCAAACTTGGGAAAACAGAATAGTATAGTCTATTCCCTTTAATTGATAAATACACCCCTGTCCCACAAAGCATCAGTGTACGTATCATCATCCACTGCATGCACCAACCAGCTCTTCTGTTATGCCCACCCAGACAACTCCCAGAAGGAAACAGGTTTGTTAATGAACTGAGAGGGATGTTAAAAGGCTCTGCGATTCTGGGAAACCTAATGTAGCTCAAAAGAGCCCTTGAGGGCCAGGAAGTAAAGGATTTAATAGTTTTCAGAGGAGTGACATATTGGCCTGATGCTTCTGTGAAATATGCTTGGAAGAAAAAAAAAATTTCCATCACACTTCAACAAATGTAAATGTTTAAACTGTGAACTTAGTCTTAAGTTGTCTTCAAACCTGTTACCATATGTCTTTCCTTTTTGAGTGTACTTAACATTAAAATAACATGCTTGCACTCCTCAAATAACCCATCTGCTGTTCCCTACTTCTGCTACTTTAAAAGCTCGTCAGCTGCTATCCATTGGAGTTCAATTTTCAGCATAAAATTGGCAATTAATATTTATTATTTATTTTGCCTAATTACACTAATTTCAGGCACTACACTCATCTTTAAGTGCCCCAACACTTGAAATAACAAGGGAACCCCAAACAGCTAAGATTAAGAAAACAATATCACAAGTATTTCATTAAGAAACCTAACTCTGTCGCCCTTGACTGAGAATCTACTTTTGACTAACCACGCAGTAGAAATAGATAGAAGTGTTGTTTCAAGATTTCATATCATTCAAAAGACCACTATGATATAGATTCCTCATAACAAGCAGATAAAGAGACAGGAAAGAGTCATGGAAAGGAATCTGTAAATAAGGCTCGTCAGGTAATCGCACATATAACTGTACTATATACATCGCACAAGATACACAAACCCAATATGAACCAATGCAACACAACCACTATTACCTTGCATCACCTCGAATACACCTTCAGACTGTAATGCACATCTCTGGGACTCCTTATACATTCAGAGCAGGCAATCATTGGATTAAAATAAATAAAATTCAAGGAAAACCCAAGCAGCTAAGACCTCAAGCCTCCCTCGTAGTTAAGTAGTAATTTAGGATATATTGTGGCTCCTTCCTGCCTACTGTCTTTGCATTCAGGGCAGCATGTCCCTGCTTCTGTTGCAAGAGGGGAAATGGATCATCTCACCCAGTCTCCCACATAGTTTGATGGTTAGGACTCTGAGCTGCACCATCTGTGGGTTCAAATCCTGTCAAGCTGGACAAGAACTGAACTTCACATTTCTACTACAGGGACAAGTTGTCTAATGAAAGGTGGGGAAAAAACAGCGTAACTTTAGATGAATTCAAATGCAGTAGGACCTGACTGAGATTAACTATTCACATTTTTTGGAGCTGGCACCTTACTCCCACCCATCTCACCAGAGCAGGGTATTCAAAATCTTTTCAGTAATCTTAATCTGTTCAGTAAACTTTTGTCTAGAGATCTTTTTGTCCCTGGATCAAAGCACTCTCAGCTCTCTGGAGGCTTCAGAGGTTAGCTAGCATTTAAAAGTAGATTGATTGTATTGCTCTGAAAAACACAGGTAACTTGTTTGTAAGTACAGTAGTTACAACCTAGAATTTTAAACTTACAAAAAGTTTGAAATGATAGTGCTATGGATATTCAGCAAATATGTTGCATTTTGATTATTTCTGGAAAATATTACTACATACCTATTTCACTTTTAGAAGTTTCTTAGATTTTCACCAATAGTTTTTCTTATACCGCTTAAGGTCTCAGAGGAGATTGCATATTTATGCTGCCAGTATAATGAACAAAGGAAGAACAATCAACTCTCTGTTCAAAGAAAAAGCTACACCTTGCTGCTAACAGCACAATATGGTATTTACTCATTCCTTCCACTCCTTTAGATTAGCCAAGACGACTTTGGCTCTGAGGAATTTCTTTCTACTTACTGACTTAGAGTTGCATGGGGCAAAATCATTATCTGATTGGTCATGTTTGTTCAGCAACTTTCTAGCTTTAGAGTGCAGGAAGGTTAACGCTAATTTAAGATATGAAGGTGTGCTTGCTATACACCTCAAATATTGAACACAAATTCTAGGAATGCATCAGATTTTCAAAGGTTAAAAACTGACAGGCAACATATTAATTGACTACAACAGAAGAGTGCTGGAAAGTATCCACTTCTCAGCATGACTCACAGTGTATTCTATGACTTCCTTGCAACCTCTGGCATTTTACAAAGATGTAGTAATACAAACTTCTGAAAATTTAGATTTTTTTCAAAGAAAAGCCAAACAAAAAGAACATACAGCTGTGAACAGGGCAGGACAGCAGTCAGTGCAGCAAGGCAATTACAGCATACAGAGGTATGCAGATAAGAATAACTATAAAAGAAATAAGAAATAACATAAATCACAAGCCCAATGTTTTACTTCAATATTTTCCAAGTACAAAGATTTATTATGCTGCAAAGCTACCAAAGTACCATTTTGCATAAGGCTGAGGTAATGGATTCACGCTAACAGAAACACAGAGAATATCAAGAAAAGTCTTGTACTATTTAGCATACTGGGACTACAGACATAACTGAAAGATAAAAGATAAAACATGATGATATTTGAAGTGTTTACAAAAGCCAATAAAATACCATAGGCAAATAATCAAATATTTCAGTATATTAAAAATTAGCAAGACTTTGAGGAACACAAGAGGATCTCTTCCCAGTCTGTTAGGAAGTACCATGAGATTGTACTGTTTACAGAAGTTGCAGAATAAGAAAATAGACTCAACAATACATTAAGCATTTGTGGTTTATATTTTATATATAAGCACATACACGTTGTCAACCATTTCAAGAGCACCAGATATAGTGTGCAAGAACAGATTGTAAACTTGAGATTTTGCTGATGAATCCTTGCAAAAATAACCCAGTTACATGAAGGAATCAATCCACATTTAAATTATTGACCAGATGTGTGTGTCTTGCTGTCAGTACCAATTGCAGAGAGCACACAAAGAACCTCAATCACGTCCTTGACTTCTCTGGGAACCAGAAGTAACCTGATAGCACTAACAACAAGACTCTCAAAGACTGTCTGGATACACCTATAGCTGCGTTTCACCTTGGATTCTTCAGCAACTGTTGCCACATCTGATGGCAATTCCTACTGCTGAGATATTCCTCTCGAATTCCCTGATCTGTACCAGTAGTTTGTAACATAGTACACTGTATCACCACGCTGTTTGTATTATACAACAGGACTAACAATTTAGAACCACCATTATGACCCACATGATTAATATACATACATACATTAATAGAAAGATCCGTACTTTTTAAAACAACTCAGGCAACACGCTTAACCACAAGATGCAATTATAAACAAGTATGGAAAGGCTATGAACCATATTTGAAACACCCATAAATACCTTTTGAATGCTCACAAGAGTAATTTTAAACATTTTACTGAATGATCTTTTGTTCTCTTATTACAATAGGGAGAAGTGTAGTTTCAGAAATACTTCTTCTAGACTGTTAATATTCTGATATATAGCAGCTTCTTCATCATTTACATTGCCACTAAGTGGCAGAAGATGAACCAAGAACAGACAGAAGATGACAGATCGTGGTGCTTTGAACATATTTGTTTTTAACAACAACAACAGGGTATAAAGTTAGGTGCTGATACTTCCAGTTGCTTCTGACTTACTGCCAGGTCCCTCAGACCTGAGGAAAGCACAGACAGGTTTGGGAGAGGAGCTGGTAGATAGTTCTGAAATGATGAAGCAGGTATGGAAGCCCCTAATAAGACAAGAGACAAGCTCTACGTGTGTGGATAAACTCGGAAGTGAGAAACAGCAAAAGGCCACAAAAGGCGTTGCACAGAACTGGCTGCAAGCCACAGGAGTTCTGAGGAGAGGTGATATCAGCAGAGGCCCTGGTCAGACTTATGAGGAAAAAGGCAACAGTGCTTTATATAGACAGCCAAAGAGAGGCATTGAACGTCAAGGAACAGGAAGAAAAAACACTATAATCCCTATTTTCGAGCTAATAATTCTTAAAGAAATAATATTTTTCTGGTATGTTGATATAGTAACAACTTATGATACAGCCTAGTCATTTAAAAGTTAAGCCTGAGATACTTCAAAAAATTGTCTAAATAAGCATTTAGGATATTTGTAATACTATGGATTACAACCTTAGTGACTGTTGGTAAAGCATCAGAATGGAACATTGGAAGTTAATGGAAGCTGTCCCTGAGATATTTCACTGTGAAGCTTTTCATTAGATTTTCATAAGAAAATAAATAGAAAAAAGCTTACAAAAGTACAAAATCCAAAGGTATTTTAAGATACACTTAACATGAAGAATAAATACAAAGAATGATTTCTTTCTTAACAAGACAACATCCACCAAACATGCTTCTTCCCTGTTCACTTGTGCAGTTATCCATCAGCCAACTTCAGATGACTGGTTATTACACAGGCAAAAGAGGAGATTCTCTGTTACGGTGTATTTTACAGAATAGATTGCATACGATATGTATAGAGTTATCTGCAGGATGAGATAAATCTGTCCTAGCTAATAGTAAAGTCCTGGTTGTCCTTCTTAGAATATTGCATAAAAACAGCAGACAGCAAAAATACTCTAAAACACGCAACAGGGAGAAATTATCTAAACAAAAAGTCTGTAGAAAAAGACAAAATAAGATCAACTATCCAGCTCTAGCCTCCCTTCCAAAACCAAATCCTTAATCACTATTTAACAAGCCTTTAATAAAAAGCAGACTTGCATTAAATGGGCAGGGGGCAACACTGCTGGAAAAAAACCCAGACCAATCTTCAAATCCACCCTCTCTTAAAATGAATGAGATGAGAATCTAAGAAAAATAAATATGAGAGAAAGTGTAGAAAGCAAACATGACATTCACTCACATAAAATTTTCTGGATATTCACTCAAGGCCATATCAATGATATTCAAAGCATCATGATAGTGTTTCTGGGCTGATAGCAAGAGTGCAAGGAGATGAAGAGAGTTGGCATCATCTCCCTGTAGCTGCAGAGCCTGACGAACATAACCCAAAGCTTCTGGTATCTGATTAAAAAAAAAAAAAAGACAGAAAAAGAAAGCACCACTATTAGAAGTATTGCCTATTACTTGATTGCACATCCATAAAATTTTCAAAATATTCACCTGGATACCATGTAGAATTCTATAAACTCCTGTAAGACACTACTCAGAAGTTTAAAATGGACCTGATGCTCTACAGTGAACAGTAAAAATTAAATAATATATTAGCCCTGGAAAATAAGATACAAGTTTTATTAAAACAGTTCCCTTCAGTCTTTTAAAATATTCACTTACTATTCTTTTTCAGGTATTGGTTGTATTTCTATATGACTTTGAAAATATTTTAATTGTAATACATTAACTAAAATGTACAGCTAGACTGCAACAGTAACTTTTCTTCACATGGAATGTCATGATCTCCTCAGCTGCATGTGCTTTTGCTCAAAGTACGTACACTAAGTGTTAAAACCAGGAAATTTAATTAAGCAACATGACAAGTTTGGAATTCAGAAGTACAGAGTCATAGCCTGCTACTGAAAAATATTTTGTGCTATTAAAGTGACAATCCATTCCACTTTAACGTGACATAGTCTAATGTCTCTGCTACTCATTAGTAATGAAAAGTAGTCACCTAGAGTATGTAAACTACTGCGCTCAAAACAACTTCCTAAAATAAACATGACACAGGAAAAGGCTTACCGTGACATATACAAAGCAGCTCCACATTATCCAAATTCATGTGATATATGGTAGAATCCTAAATCCCTTAAACATTAACAGCTGTACAGGTTTGACTGAGCTCTGATCTCTTTTATAGCTTTAAAATATTTTCCAGATTTCTTAAACACATTTTTGTAATTTTGTTCACAATAACCAAACCTCCCACAAGTATTCAGAAAAGGCAGAGACCTTAGCAGATAATCAAGATTTAAGCACTGTCAAGATCATTAAAGATTAGATTTAAGAGTCCCACTCTCCAGATAACCAGTCTGAGCAGAGATTACATGTAATAGGTAAAAACAGGGTGAAAACTGCCTTTTTTTTTTTTCTCTTCATCCAGCAACATAAATGCTGAAACAAATAAATTGAATGACATGTCTTATTTCTAATCCTAGAGCTGGAAATATTGTGGCAGAACTCTGGAGAAGTGTACAAGACTGAAGGTGTTCAGAGAGAATATTTCGGGGGGTGGGGAGTGGGGGTGGTGGTGTCCATAAATATGCATATATGCACAAGGAAAACCAGATTTCTATTGAAAAGATCTTCATCTGTATCCATCAACAGACACAAATTCTAATCTTCATACGACAGTGTGAGGCTCCACTTTTAAAACACAACTAACCTGTCTGGATATGGCAAGCTGCAGTGCCAAGTAAAATGCTGCCAGATGATCTGTTGGAGACAAACTGTGAGCCCTTAAAAACAAAGAAACAAAACAAAAAAACAGTGAATTTTTCTCTGGTTAATACAGGCTAGACATACACCCATATGCGTATATATTAATGTACCCATATTCAGATCTCTTCACTACACATATGCTCATATTTTGATATACATGGTTTCATTCCAGTGACTTTTCTGTCACTTTTAATAGAAAATAATTATATGTAATAGAAATTATGTTATTTTTCATAGAAATTATGTAATTTCAGTATAAATCTTAAAAATGAGCAATACAAAATGATTCTTCAATTAAAATACACTCCTAAACAAACACTACATATAATTACCTAAAAGGAAAAAAAAAGCAACCAAAACCAAAAAATCCCCCAAACCAACATGCCTTCAAAGACAAGAATTACATCATCTACACGAGAAGTACCCAAGCAATCACACCGACCCTGACGAGGATGGTTCTGAAGCACAGAACTCAAAGAGATTAGCAGCAAAGTAGATCAGAGTTTTGTTCATTCTTCAGGCTCCCAAAGTTTAAGCATATTTTCAGTCCAGCATACTAAGCCTCCTAGGAAGCCAGTTACTTCTTGGCTTTGAGATCAAGTTAGCAGAGCACCATGGTATGTAGCAATGTAAAAGAAATCTAGGCTGGACAGATTCTTTATCATAGCATTACAGTAAAAGGCAGCATAAGATCTGACTCATCAGGAACCTCTGTCTTCTCAAGTCCAAAGAGACAGCTCTGTCAGTTTAGCAACTACAGCCAACACGTATCAAAGTAGTTTATTAGGAGACAGTTTCATATTTTGTTAAATTTATCTCTAAATTGGAGATTGGAGTGAAATATAAAGCCTAACAGGGCCCAGGACCAGTCCTTTTTTAAATCTAAATTCACAAATTAAGCATGACTCGGTAAGAACAAGAGATTTTAACTTAGAGAGTACTTGTTCAGTCACCCAAGCTTCAGCTAGTGAAAGAATAAAGCTGTTACTATCTATCAACCATTTGGTGAGTTCTGTGAAACGTCAATTCACACCAATCACAGGAAAAGCACTGAAAGTCTTCCAAAATAAAAAAAAAAAGTTACTGAAACAAACACCCCCTCAGCACTGTGCAAAGATGGCAACAAGCACCTTCTCAAATGGCCACTATCAGAAACTGGTAGCCTCGAAATCTGGCATAGGCAAGAATCCAAAACATAACTGTATTTCTTCAGGACCTCTACTTCTTCAGGAATTGGTCTTCTAGGTAAGTGATTAAAAAACTCACAAAAAAAACCCAACCCCAACCAAAAAACTTGGCAGATCAAATACTGAGTCCAGTACAGCTGCTTGTTTTATAAACTGTGCAGGAGATGAATGGAGAATTTCAACTTCCACCTCCTGGAAAACATTTATTTTTAAGATGTGGGAAGAGAAAGTGGGCATGACTCTGGACTGCTGAGCATAACATACGCTCTGTGGTAACAAATTTTTCGTAACATCCTATACCTATGTTATCAACACAAGGAACCAGCAACATTATCAACCACATTGAAGTGTATTTCCAGTACAGCTGATCTATCAGGTGTGAGTCTCTCTATGAACATAAGTGAGGAAACATGTTAATATGCAGAACAATCACCTTTCAAAACATACTTTTTCCTTTCTCTTAGAAGGTAGCTATGGGATTTTTGACATGCAGAAACTCTGTTTGGTTGGAGGGCCAAACCATTCTATTCAAGATTCTATGTGGAGTCCAAGCTACTCATATCAGCAATATCACTAACCTAACAGCAATATTAGCAATTCACTAGAGTTTTCAAAACATATACCCTGCACATTACTAAAACCTCCAAAAGATACTTTAATTAAAAGTCTATGTACAAGTTCATTCTGAGAAAGGCCAGCATAAAGAATGAACATATAACAACATCAATACCCTGGAACATGCGCTTAAAAATACAAAACATTATTTCTAGGCCAAAGCATCAGAAAGGTGCATAGAAATCAGATGCAATTAATCCTCGTGATCCCAAGACTTTCTGTGTATAAATTTATATTTTGGTGGTTAGCACAAATATTTCAAAGCTCCACAATCACTACAAAACTGAAGTTCCACTCAACCTATATAGCTAAAGGACATCTGTCATGGTTCACTGAAGAGATGCTAGATATGTTTTCAGATTTCAGCTGGTACTAGTCGCTGCTAGGAAGTCTTCGAAACTGAACAGTTAAGACGGTATGAAGAGGCTTATTGTTCAGCTGTAGAAAATGAAACAGAAAAGTTCCTGGGTGAAAGATGACATAACACAACCAAGCAACAATATTTGAATAGAGAGTGTGAAAGGGAAATTTCACAGTGATAAGCAGCTGAATATCGTTGAAAAATAGTTCTCCTAACCTACTGTGTATTGTTTATTCTCTTTTAACTCAAAATACTTATTCTTTTTCTAGAGCAACCTAATAAAATATTACCACAATAAGCAGTACGCTACCTATAAAAGCATCCTCATATTTACAGGTGGTCAAAATGCTGCACAACCTCAAACCTCAGAAAATGGAAATTTTCCAGACAGATCAATAGCAGGGAACGACTCTCAGAATTTTGGGAATCGCTATACTAAACTGGGGAGTAGAGTCAGCAGGCACTGAACTGGAATGGACTAGCTTCAGGCTATGGTTCATTTCATCCCTTGCTGTTTCAAAGAAACAGCAGAAGAAAGCAAATCACCATTAGAAACTCAAGCAGTGAATGGGTAGAAATGGTGAGAAATGGTTGGCACAGTATTTTTGAAACACTGATGGTTAAGTCAGTGGTAAGAGGGATAAGTGAGGAACTGAGGTATAAACCAGGAGGTATAAAGTTCAGTTTCAACATGGAGAAAGAATGCTGAAGTAATAAGAACTATTAAAACCATTAAGGACAAAAGAAGAACAAAGATATATTAAAACATATTTGCATACAGAGGAATAGTTAAGACAGAAAAAGGAAGGACCAGTACATACCAGCCTCACTTTAAAGTTACCTGCAAAACACTTTTTCAACCCTATCCCCTCAGATACAAAATTACCAACAAAAATCCCAGACTTTGCATTCACATTAATGCACAAATCAGTTTCCCTTCAGGGAAAATTTAGGCCTATCTCACCGAAGTAGGGCTTCCGAGGGTATATAAACATAAAAAGAGACATGTTTAGATGTTGCAGCACTTCTGCCAGCTTTGCGATCAAGATTTGTTTCTTCTATAATTAGGGTAGAGATGTTTTCATTCACCTGTTTATTGTCATGTCATTTGCAGAGTCAAACCCTTGAGAATGAACTACTGTCATCCCCAACAGAGCTACTTCTGTGTAAGGCACTTGGAAGATGGGGCATTTGTGCTGTCACTGCCTACGCTGTTACATCTCCAGATAGAATTCCGCCCCCCCAGCTTACTACCTTACTACCTGTATTTCACCCCTCATCCACAGCAGCAGGGCCTCAATTATCACTCTGCCTCTACAGAGATAATTGCAAAAGCCTGCTATATAATCTGATCGGTGACCAACTCTTCTAGAAACACTATCACATTGAACCATGACTTGAAACCTTGCATTGTATCATTTTCCCTTCTAGATCAGAACAGAATACTCCTTTGAGCAAATATTTTATACTAGAGAGCCACACAAATGTCTTTAAAATGAAATAAAAGGAAATCCTTAGAAATCAATTTAGATATTTCTGACAGAAAATGATGAAGTAAATCACATAATCATAGAATTGTTAAGGTTGGAAAAGACCCTTAAGTTCATCGAGTCCAACCGTTAACCTATCACTGCCAAGTAAGAAGAAATACATTCCGTACTCATGAAGGGAGGCTCCCAGAGGTGAAATCCTCATTACTCAATCTTTTAGAAGTCCCTCTTTTTAGCACATAATAAAGCTTTTCACTACAGACAGCAGAATGAAATGAAAAGATTAACACCCACTCACCTCTGAAATGCAAGAAGAGCCTTTCTCTGCAAGACCTCTTGCATCCCTCGCAATGATGCTGAAAAGGATATATTTAATCAGTGATATGCAAGATCAAGAGATTTCATTCCACATGCTCATTGAAGAAGTTTTAATACATTGACTGAAAAAAAATGGTTGCACACAGAAGCTTTAATTTTAAGTCTAGCATTCGGCTAGGTATCCTTTTTTAAGCAACATGGGAATTTCCATGTTGCTTATGGAAATGTTTATTCTTATCTTACCATCAGTAGCCTGCAGACTGTAAGTCAATCCCAGTGCCAAGTAGCCTTTTGCTTTGAACTCTGATGTTTTGTCCCCAAGATCAACAACTGTTTTGGCAAATCTTTCAGCTTCTTCCAACTGAAAAGATTATAAAACATCCATGTAAGTCTAAAACTAGCTAAAGCTTACATTATAATGAGAAGAATGCACAGCATGTGTATTATGCATGCTGAGTCTGCTGAAATCTCAGCCATGATTGCTTTTAAAGACTATTTTGTTTTTCATTAGACTTAGTTTTCCTGCTAAATACTGAGTAAAGAACACAGATTGAAGCTGAAGCACCCATTCCTATGCTTGAGAGAAACTCTGGCACGTAAAACACAGATCATTCTAAACTTACTGTGGTTTTGCCATTTTTCTTTTTTTTTTTTTTTTTAAATAAAAAAAGGCATTTTTGGCCCATATATGCCATATACCATTTTTGCATTTCATAAATAGAGTTCTTGCCCCATGAACCATTTCTTTAGGAAAGTCAATCACGAGAACTATGGCTTCAACCCTGCAAAAAAAAAAAAGCATAGCCATGCAGAACTCTGCATCACATACGGTATTGCTGAATGTATGTGAACTCATAAATAGAAAAACATCTAAAAGATCAGGGTTTAACCGCACACCCATGCTAGCACACTATGTAACATTCTAGAAAGAAAAAAAAAACATTTGAATCCATTCCAGTAAATGTAAATGCTAAGTACAGTAAGCTACTCCATATGGAGTTAATCCATAGGGGACAATTTACAGAACTAGGATCTACATTAATTATCAAGACTGTATTTTTGTCAGAGTCAACAAGTTGTGTTTCTGCTACTGCACTATTTTCTCAATTTCTGATTGTGACCTTTCCCTCCTCTTTTCCTCCTTTTTTAAATATACTCATTCTCCTAAAAATTACACGTTTCTTGAAAACCACACAACATTCTTTGATCACCTTAATGTTCTTTGTACAGATACACCAATTTCAAGGTCATCTAAAATACAACTGCAGTAACATTTTTTAAAAAGACATTGTCCCTACTAGGAATTCATAAATCCAGCTGTCTGCAAATATGGTATCACCAGAAGAGTCTCTTGAGTGTAAGAGATTTGTCTCATTATCTTCCCAAAGAAGTTATTTTCCTCTTGCACAGAGGAAACAGAAGTCTAAGTTGTGTTTTTAATCTCTGTATGCCAATGTTTCAATTTCTAATACATTTTCAGCTGTGTCTTAGATCAGTATCAAGATATGCTACCTTGATAAACATAACCATTGCTGTCAAATATTTTAAATTAGCCATGCAGAGATACATGTGTGCATATATGTATCTGTGCTGTATTTTCAGAGATGACCAAGTGCATGTAGTCACTGTGCCAAAGTATTTGCTACATCCCTGAACCAAGATTTTGTTGCATTTTAGCACAGTTCTTGCTAAAAAGACAGAGTGGCAAAGCTTACCCAGTGGAGAGATCCCATACAGAGCTTTGCAGCAAGGAGTGGAATAGTTGCATCATCTGGTTTCAAACGTATGCATTCCTTCAAGACTTTAACAGCTCGAGCAGACTGTTAAAAACATTTTCCATTGAAATTACTAAACGCAGAAATATGTTTCACAGATAGAAGATTCCTACTTCCATCATTTACTTTATTTTTCCCATGTGAAGGAGACATTATTAAACATTTTGTTGACAATTTGTCACAACTCCTTATGCAAGTGAAACACAAGACTTTAGGCACTGCTGTTTTTATTTAACCCCTATGAACTATCATTAAGTGTCCCCAGTGAAACATTTGTCCAGAATGTAATTCCAGTGCTACATGATTCAGAAAGCAGTTTTGAGATGCATTTAAAATTTTGCTAGGCCTGTAAGCTCACAATGTTTGAGACAGGTAAATGAAAGAGCAGGAACAAGACAGTCTTCAGAACAAGCAGCGGCTTAGTGCTCTTTGGGAGTTACAACAGCACTTAGGAATAGCTCTGATATATGATTGTATAAGAGTGGTATTGCTCCTCATTTGCCTCCATGCAATCCCAGTTTAGAAGATAACTCTAAGTAAACAGAGAATAGGAAGAAGAATCAAGCCCCATGAGAACCAATGTGCTTCTAAAAATACTTTCTAAAGAAAACACAAATCTTTCCTTTCCCCCATATTGAAGATAAGCAAATTACCTTCATTGAGAATGATCTTTTAGAAAATTAGTATTATTTACACTACATAGAGAATGTGATTTATTTTCCGTAACATGACAGGGAAAAACAAAAGGAACCAAAAATAGAAGATCACATCTGGTAAGTTCCTACATTATATAAAATGTTAAAAAAATCCAACTCACTTTAATTGCACAGAACACACAGTCTCAAAGACATTAATATGAAAAAAGATATTAAAAAAGACACAATCAGAAATATCCCCCCCCAAACAAAGCAAGAGCACCATGAATCAGCATTGATTTGTACCTAAGAGTAAAAATTGCTCATCAAAACAGCACTTAAACAAGGTTGTTACTGGATAATATGATCTGGTATAATTCACTACTTATATTCAATTAGCTTAGTTTAAGCTTGTTGGCAAGACAGTTCTTATCATCACCTTTTAGACTTCCTAAGTTAGAAAGTATTGAAATAACATTCTTTGTACAGCACTAGGCACAAATTCAGGAGTACAGTATACTTAGCTGATTTAAAGATTAGAATTATTTTCAAAAACACTACAGATTAAAATTATGGAAGCACCAAAAGTTGTTATCAAAAGCCATCAATACAAGAATTACATCAAAAAATTAAGACTTACTTTTCCTGCTGCCATCAAGGACAATGCAAATTGATACCAGAGATGGAACTCTTCAAACGCAAACTTCATGGCTCTTTCTAAACACTAATTTTGGGGGAAAATTGTTATTTAAGGGCACATTCTTCAATTAGTAAGAAGATATACTAGTAGAAAAATTTCTTATGGACTCATACCTAAAATACAAATAGTTAAAAATTCAAATCATTCAAATAAGCTAAGTGGAAACAGCTGCCAGATTCTATATGGAAAAAAAGAATTGAACAGAAAATTGATTTCCCATTTATTATGTTTGTTTAAATATTCCTGCTGGTACTGTCCTATTTAGTCTGAAACAAGGAATGATAAGCATCAGCTTACTGAAGGTATCAGCTGCAAAAGGTAGTAGATAAGTCTTAAGTGAAAAGGAAAATTGTACACACACTCTTCCTAAATTGTGAACACTTAACAAGCAATGGCATCACAAGTATTTATCAGTACCACTTAAAAGGCGGGGGGAGGAGGTTCACCTGACAGTATTATTTCTATTTTTAAGAATTTTAACTTCACACTCAATATTCTGCTGAGATTTTCAACTTAATAACTGAATGCCAAAAGGAAATTCATTATTTACTATACTAAGATTAAATATATTAAATTAGCATTATATGCTAATTTGTTTGTTTTAACTGTTTTGTTTTAATAGTTAAAACTATTTGTTTTAACTCTTTTAATTTTGAAGGTTTCATATCTGCTGTTGTCAATAAGAATTATTTCATTTTGCTATGCTCATTTTTACTAATCAGGCCAACTCTGGAGACTCGAAAGGTGTAATACTTTTCTGGATTAAACTGATTGAGCAATTAACTTTCTGCAGAGTCCAATTACATGAAGAGGCTTTTCTGCTTTGATAGCTATAATGTATATGCTAAACTGTAATGCCATTAATTATTTTTCAGATTCAAACTCAGCCTTAACATTACAGAAAGCACAGCCAGGTGTGTAGTGTGTTCCCACACTTTAACAGAACCTGAAGCAAAGAACAGCACTGAGGATGAAACAAAACAAATACGAGAAGTGATTTGCTAAATCTAAGTAATGTATGCTAGAATTTTTCCTACTACACAATGTCCAGTATCAAGCCTATTACTAAATAGCAACTGACTTAACTAATTGAAAACACATTTGGCACAATCACTCTCCTGAAAGGCAGAAATGCAACTGTTGATATTGCCTTGTAAATAATCACAAATCACTCTATGGACAGGTAATGTTGAATGCATTACTGAATTTTGTTGCTTAGCACTATGGTCTCCTCCTGAAAAGAATATACTTGAAGTTAGAGAGTTGAAAGATGAGTATCTAGGAAAATTTCTGGTCTGGAAAACATCTCTCCTAGTAGGACATTGATAAGCTCATTATGTCATATCCTATGAAGGTTAAAATCCAACTTGATGACAGTCAGAGTACTTTTGTGTAGGAGAGAATTATGACAGTAAAAATTCTTTGATCTAGTTGAAAAAGCCATAAGAAATTGAAAGCCCATGGTACACAAACTACATAAAGAAATGAGACCTTTTCAATTAAGAACATGACTCAGCATTAGAACAGTTTAACAAGGATGAGATAGATTTTTGGCCATTTAATGTTTTTATATCACAGCTAACTACTTCTGTAAGTAATCAGCTATAGCTAAACCAGAAGATGATAACAGGATATTGGAATTGGTGAATACCATTTCCACAGTTAGGATAATGGTGTTTTCTGACTTGAACAGCTCCACTAGAGCAATCATAATTAGCTCACAGAGAATGAAGCTGGCAAAAAATTACATGCCTATTACATAAATGAACAGAATGTTTTTACATTTCTGAATTTGCATTAATTATTGTAATACTTAGTACACTAAGTATTACAATATATATATGTGTTTTATATATAAGTATAATATGTAAGTATACTAAGATACAAAAGTTTCAGACTGCAGGCTGCAGGATTTGAGGGCAGATATCCACTAAACTGTAAGAGCTTCTTAAAGTCTATGTTTTCCACTGTGCTTTGGATGACAAGAACTGGAACAAATGAGATGTTCTAACCATTTCCTGATAAGCTCCTGCTGCAGCTGTATATCTAGAGTATCTGTATGCTAAAATAAGTATTGTCTATTACATCAGGTCTTCCTAAAATGATTTTTTTCATGATCAGAATAGTTACTTCATGGACATATAATAAATACATTTTAATTATTCTGTATTGAAAAGTATTTTTCAAACATGTAAGAATTATTTTCTATTTATCAAAGAGAACATTTCAAAAGAATATACATACAATTTTCATGGAATATAACTACAAAGATGCTACACCCAGATTAAAAAAGAGGAAGAAAAGACCTTAAAACAAGCCTTAGGTAGACTTCAAGTGTCAAAGCCCAAGGCAGTGGCTAAAAACCCTCAGCTAAGAAGCCAGCCAAACATGGAGGCTCTCTAACTTTCCAGATACTCATGGTTCTGCTTTTGTCTTTAACCAAGATCACCACCAGCACAAGCAACTTCTAAAAAGCCACTGAAATCCAAGATCTAAGTCAAGTTAAAACATCTTCCATTAGTTAGAACATTCAACTGTGCTCAAAACATAGCAGGAAAAGGAACAGGCAGTGGTACTTGTCTGTCAGCTACTTGGGCTAAACCAGTCACACCAGCAGTGAGGGAAGCAAGCTCTATGCTCTTCTCCATGTGCAGGGACTGTAAGATTTTGTCCTAGACTTCAAGATACATGGCTAAGAACACAGATACCTCTAGCTTTCTTGGCGAAGCCAAAAAACTTCTCTATTAAGAAAGGCAAGAAGAATTGCAAACAAGAAGCTGCATCTATTGTGACATAAATACTACTCAAAGTCTCCCAAAGGAGACAGTGAAGGAATCCCAGGAACCTGTGATGTTCCCAATAATATAATGGTTGTTTAAAAAAAAAAAGACAGAGAACCCACAACAAAAAAAACCACCACCACGACACCACAGAGAAAATAAAGGAATTGGAATCCAGGGCTACACTACCCTGCCAAGTTGCTAGGCTAGTATATAAAAAGGAAAGGTTGCCAGCTGCTTAAAGAAAAAAAGAAATGAGAGTTACCTTTTCAAGTTTGCCTTTTTTTTTTTTTTTTTAACAATACTTGTCAATGTCTATCCTTTAAAAAGCTCTAGACTAAAATATAGGAGACTCATCTCTTGCAGCTTTGGTGAAACCACCTAAAACTCCATGAAGGTGATAGTGCCTGTAGTGGCAAATAAATGGAAATATTCCTGATTAGATTATGTTGCAGGGTGACAGTCCTTTATGAGCTTTCATACTCCTTAGTTTTGTGAAAGACTTTCTATTGTACTGATTTAAACTGACTTGTGTGCCCAACTTGCAGCTATCGAGTACTTTCAAGAAGAAGAATACCCAAACTCAGAGCTTAACATCACAGCAGATGCAGATTAAAGGGTGACTATCAACATATACCAGAGAAGAACTGGGGCATTTTTTTCATTTTTATCTTAATAAAAATCCTCTATTATGGTAAAGAGAAACCATTTCTCAGCAGACCAATCCCTTGATATGTCTTCCTACCACAGATGCTGAAGTATTCCTTCTGGATACCAATAATTAATCATGGTCCACAACAGTATCCTGCTGCTGGGTGAGCACTGTTTTGAGCAGTTGAAAGATCTGCTCTGCCCAAAGAGCTGTAGCTGTTTCTCATGTATAAAACTGTTAATGATACTTGAAAATTTCCTGAAGAAGTAAGTCGCCACAATCTAACAAAACACATGCAAGTTGCATAATCAAACACAAGACATTTGAGACAGAGAACACACTTTCCTACAGACCTGAAGAAGTAATACATTTCCGTTTTATTAACTTCAAAGCCAACTACAAACTACAAGGACTTTGGAGCACTCCAAAGATTATGAGGTATAAAATAAAGTTTTCTTTATTAAATAAAACATCACAAATCCTTTTTTCTAGGTATTTATATCTATCACTTATATCCACACCAGCTTTTATCTTTTGCTGCTCCTTCCTGCTGTCTCCATTTAATGTGTATCCTTTTAAGCAGATCTATGCCTCCCCGCCTAAAAACCACGTGAATTGCTGTGCCACTCAACATTTATCACATCTTTCACACAATTTCTGTGCTTGACCACCTCAAGTCACTTGTATAAATTTAGACAGTAAACTTTTTTGGGGTGGAAACTACCTACTGTATTTATACAGTAGTCAGGATGACAGTGTCCTACATTTGTTTAGCCCTTAAGTATTACCACAATTAACGTGATTAACAGAAATAAGCAATGAAGACACAGTTGAATAGTCACTATTATCGACAAACCTCTGAGAGCATTTCATATTGGCCTCTTCTTCCCAAGGCTATAGTAAGTAAATCGTAGACTACAGATGCACTTTGCAAACTGATGATACGATCATTCTTGTGTTCTGGTATTCTGCTCAGTACAGCGTCACGGTTAGCCTGAAACATACCATGAAAAAAGAAACAAAGTCATCCATTGCAATCCAACCTATATTTTTGCGCAAGTAACTACCGTTCTATTCAGACTGACAGTCAGCAGTTGATATAGGTGATACAGAGAGATAGTATCTGCTACTAATTTATAGGTAGCAAGAATCACCGATTTTATACATTAGTGGAAAGATTTATGTTTCTATATGGATCTGTTTTTAATTACTTGATTCTAATTACATAAATTAGGTAATGTATTTAAAATTCTTAAAGAGTTTTCAGAAACCGAGTAAGTTTTTTTTAATACAATGTATATTCATCTTTTAAAATTGTATTTTAGTTTTTATATGCAAGTAAAACATATTAAGAAGGATCTTCAAATCTTCTATTCCACCTTTTGTAAAATAAGGCAATCGATTTCTTTTTTCTTCATAACATTATGACACTATCCTCTTACTTGTGAGTGGTAACCTGCCCAGGATAACCACACAATCACCTTCAGGAGTTACCAGTGAGAAGCAAAAACTGTCCCTGGTTCTGAGCACAGGTGAATCAGGCCTTGTTTGCAGTAAGGCCTTGTACTTTCAAACCTGTTTTGTGAAAGGCATATTGCAAACCTAATTTCTTAATTAAATTTTTCCTTTCAAAAAGGAAGAAAGCTGAGCTAGAACTGGATTAAATGAATTGACCATGTTCACAAAGAAATCCTGTTAAAGAACAAAGGATAAAATCCAGGTCTCCCAGTAGCTAAGACTACCTATATTCAACTACCCAGTACTTCTCCCACTATACCATCAAGCCTCTGAAAATACCTTATCTTGATATCTTATCTATTTCTAGATTTCTTGATGTTTAATATTCCCATTGGTACAAATGCTAGTATATCTGGTAGTTTGAAGTCAGAAGTTAAACATCCTTCTCTCTCTTCCTCCCCACCTTTTCTTTTTATTTTAATTACACAGGGCATGGCCCCCTTAAATATATTTACTTAAATACACTGAGTTTTAATGGGCAGCTTGTTTCCCCCCTTTTCAGAGGGGAGCAATGACACACATTAAGAGCTAATAAATTGTTTCTCTGCTTTAACAGGATAACATTTTAAGCTCTGAACATACTCAATACATCTTTAAAATGAGAATAATTAAATACTGAAAGGAATTTTCAAAGAGATACATGGAGCGTAAAATGCACAGACATTTCAGGATTTATCAACTGAATAATCCACCGCTTGGTTTGAAAACACACACCCCCCCACACGCACCCCAAAACAGACATTTTGCTTTCTTTTGATCAAGAAGTCTTTGGCTTTTCCTCTCTACACCGCATAAATATTTAGTCAGCTTCAAGAACAACTTCCTTTTTAACTCCACATTTAATCATTGTTTGACTCAATTCCTTGCAAGTACAGAACAAGCTATGAACTAGCACTTCTTGTAAAAAAATGGCTGACAATGCCAAAGCAGTATTACAGGAGAGGATGCCTTGTAAGTATTAAAGATATCATATATTTCAACAATCATTTTCTGTGTAATTATAAAACAGAATATACATACAAACTTCAGTTTGTGTTTCAAAGTGCTCAGTGTTTCAGAACTGCCAGGGTCTCAGACACAATGAAGTGACAATTAGTTAAGCTGCAATGTGCCAGCTGGCCACACTTACCCTATACACACTTTAAGCCTGAGGCAAACGCGAGCAGTGTAACTTAGTTCATCCACAGTGGAAGAAAGGATATGCTCAGACATTTTACCATCAGCTAAGAATAACATGTAGGGCTGAGCCCAGGAGGTGGTGATCAGTGGAACAAAGTCTAGTTGGAGGCCAGTAACTAGCGGTGTACCCCAGAGAATGATACTGGGCCTGATCCTGTTCAAAATCTTCATTAATGATCTGGATGATGGGGCAGAGTGTACCCTCAGCAAGTTTGCTGATGATACAGAAGTAGGAGGAGGAACTGATATGCCAAAGGGCTGTGCTGCCATCTGGAAGGACCTCAAGAGGCTGGAGGAATGAGCTGACAGGAACCTCATCAAAGGCTTCAACAACGACTTGGAAGTGCAAAGTCGTGCACCTGGGAAGGAACAAACCCAGGCACCAGTACCTGCTGGTGGTCACCCAGCTGGAAAGCAGCTTGGCAGAAAAGGACCTGGGGGTCTTGGTGGATGCCAAGTTGAACAGGAGCCAGCAATATGCCTTTGCTTCAAAGACGACTAGTGGTATCCTGGGCTGCCTGAGCAGGAGTGTTGCCAGCAGGTTGAGGGAGGCAATCCTTCCCCTCTATTCAGCACTGGTGAGGTCACACCTGGAGTACTGGGTCCAATTCTGGGCTCCCCAGTACAAGAGCTACTGGAGACAGTCCAACAAACAACCACTAGGATGAATAAGGGACTGAAGTACCTCTTCTATGAGGAAAGGCTGAGAGACCTGGGACTCTTCAGCCTGGAGAAGAGAAGGCTCAGTGGGGGAACCTTATCAATGTGTACAAATACCTGAAGGGAGGGTGCAAAGAAGAGGGAGCCAGGCGCTTTCCAGTGGTGCCCAGTGACAGGACCAGAGGCAATGGGCACAAACTGAAACACAGGAGGTTCATTCTGAACATCAGGAAACACTCTTTTACTGTGAGGGTGACTGAGCACTGGCATGAGTTGCCCAGAGAGGCTGTGGAGTCTCCCTCCTTGGAGATATTTGAAAGGTGTCTGGACACAGAAGCAGCCCACTCCAGGTGGCCCTGCTTGAGCAGGGGGGTTTGACAAAATGACCTCCAGAGGTCTCTTCGAACCTCAGTCATTCTGTGATTCTGTTACTACAGCTCAGCTGACATACAGCAACATGTACACGCACTGTAACATGAAGATGTCAGTCCTTCAGATCCTACCCTTCTACTCATTCCTGTCTAGATAAGGAAAGGCTGGTCTATACTCAGCAAGTGTAACAACTAGAATACAAGGATGAATACAAGAATACAGCAAGAGTGATGGCAGAGTTGCAGCTGACTTTCCTCATTATGCATGACAATACACTGCAGCAGCAGTCATGTGGCTAAAAGAGACATTTTGTACTCTGAAATATACCTATAAGAGAATTAGAACACCTGAAAAGCGCAGAACTATCTTTCCCAGAGCATTTAATTCATAAATATTACAATTTAAATCTTGCTCAAAGCATCCTTTCTGAATTCAGAAACTAAGGGAACTCAAGGTGACACAAAAGTAGCATTTGTAATCCACTACCAAGGTTCTATTTTCTGGATATATATTTCACTAGATCTAATCCAAATAAGAAGTTATGACGTTAGAGTGTACCACTTCCCTGAAACTAGCAGTATGATTTAGGCCTTGTATGTACACAGTGATTTCATTACTTTTACTTACACAAAATGCTAATTATATGTCAGATGCTCATTCTGTTTTCCAATATTTACTTGAATAAATTCTTGAAGGACAGGTCTTGACACCTTATCTGTGTTTTTACTAATTCACAGACAACACAAGGAAGGGATCATACTACTTTAATAACACAATACCATCTCAAACCACCAATGATTACTCAGTCTTCCGTAACTGTTCTCATTTCTTTCCCAAACACTGGTTTCAAAATCATAAATCACATACTACTTCATAACTACTACAGCTAGAAAGTTAGCATGCTGAAGTAAGAGCTCTCAACTTTCAGAAAGATAAGTTTGTAGTGATGAATATTTTCATGCTCAATCTTCCCCTTCCCCCCTCCAAAACTAATTTGAACAAATGGCTTAGCCAAAGTAAGTCAATCATGTGAAAGATTTTATACTCCTCTAAAAGAAACTCTTGTGCCTCAGATAACCTGCAATAATTACTTGTAAAGAAAAAAGATATCGAAAGCTTGCTAAGGGTATATGCTCTACAGTGACAAGCATTTGATATAATTAGGCAGATCTAATTTGCAAAGAAAAAGCTGTAAGTAACCTGAAACAAGACTTAACAGAGCAGTACTTTAATTTGTTTTTTGGCTTCTTAATGCTGATATGCAAAGAAGTACACATGCAAATACAGTAATCAGTAGTCAGATCCTGCAGAACTGGGACTGCTTCCACTTCACATCACGACCACAGTTCACCTCAGAATTCTGTGTATCACCACGAGCTGCTCGGGCACCTTACAGAGGCACAGGCGGCCCCTTTCAGGGGTAAGTACATACTGCAGCAAAACCAACACATGATATATGGAAATGTTTGCTCAGTCTAGTTTTCTGGTGACAGATTCTGTCATGAGCATTGCGAGACAGATCACTAGGAATGAGCAAAGTAGTTTGCACTACAATGTACGTGTTTGCCACTCTAAAATAGTTCAAATAGGACAATGTTCACTAAAATGTTCTGATCCTATTTAACTGTATCAAAACAGAAATTATGCCAGAGCATTGAAGCATTTGAATCACCTACAGAACTCAAAAGACTGAGTCTCGTTGATGTGCAGTGAGACAGATTACTATACGATGCCTGAGATTCTAGAGGTTCCACCCCTCCAATTAGAAAAAGAGCAAAAATTCCAGCTTCAGCTTTTCATTTCTGCCATTTGAGCACATATAACTGACCTGGTATGAGAATGTCAGTACGTGGCAGTTGACAGATGACTAGTAAAGTCGTACTAAAGGAAAATATGAAAGGCTAATAAAAGGCACAAGCAGGCCATTGAAAGGAATCGCCTATTGAGGAAATGAGGAAAAAAATCCTGTAGCAAAGGCTGAATGCCAGTATCATTACAAATCATTTACAAATCTGAGTGAAATCTGAGGTTTAATGCACAATGGAAAATGCTTTTTGGCTATGTTTATTATGCTTATCTAGTAGTAGATTTGGTTTTTACAACAAAAATAACTTACATTTTGAGTCTGTCTGAATGGCAACCAGCTGGTGTAACAGTGGTTCATACTGATAAGTGATGCCAAATGAAAGACCTGGCTTTTATGTTCACCTGCCTATGGTTAGAAGAAGGCTAGATTCAGCTACTCTAAAGGAGAAACACTCCTATTCCTAACACTTGCAGACTTCATCTTGTTGGCTCAGAGGAACAGAAGCTTCAGAAGTAACTGCCTGCTTTCCTAACAGAGAATAAAAAACAATTCATAAAGTAAGGCATGACAAAAAAAGTTCTATTTTCAGTTAAAAAAACAAGGAAAACACATACATACAGCACATGCACATTCACTCTATTTTACCTACCATAGATTCACTAATAAGCAGCAACAGTAAGGCTTCTTCTGTATTTTCTTGAGGACAAAAGATGCTGTTCAAAACAAGAATTTAATTATTTAAGCAGAAGACATTACTTTTAGAAGTAGCTTATACAAATATAGTAAGAGTACTGTAAAAACTGGAAAATTTCCAGAAAAGAGAACAGAGAGTAACTTGCATAGAAAAAATGATTGGTTAAAATGCATTTCTTTGCAATGCTCTAAATTTGCATTTCAGAAAAGCTGGCCAAACACGTAAAAGAACAAAACCACCACAGCTGTCAGAGTTGAACACATTCAAATACCCCAAAATGGCACATAATTTGACAACTGTAAAAAGTGTACCCATAGTTTAACTAGCCTCTGGCACTTTATCTGAGCTGAATCTACATCACTGATTCAAAGGTCGGCAACAAGAAACTCTCTCACAAGAACAAGATAACTTTTGTATTTTAGGCAATATGTGGATAAATACTCCTATTAGTCTTTCATCAGATATGCTTGAGAATTGTTTTCCTGATGCATTCAATAGCTGTGAATATTTTTAAATAGAGCCATGGCAATCTCTGCCTCCTTGCCATAACTACTGTTACTTCCAAGCACTCAAAATATTTGTTTTTAATGAAGTACACTTCTTTATGACTTAATACTGAAGGTTTGCATAGGACTAGTTTACAAACTTCACTGCTTTCTCTGAACACTGGATGCTTTCTGAATACTTTTCTATGCTGGTGGACAGACAACAGTAATCTGCATCGGGTACATGACTGGTAGGAATTCATTCATTCATTCTCTCTCACATACACACACAAACAGTGACTGTGTTTTAACTCCCCAGATTTCTTTCTCTAAACTGTTTCTGAATTAGCACAAGTACTATTTCCTGTTTTCAGACCAATAGTTCCACAATGAACTGTTTAAATGTGGAAAATAATTTCTTGCTGTTAACAAGCAATTCCTATGGTCCCAAGGGTGCTTAAACTACAATAAATTACAGACAGGAAACTAAACTTGTCTGAGATTAACATGTCTCTCATTTTTTTTTTATGCTGCTTAGCACCAACAACAAAACAACTTTTAAATGCACTAGAAATTTAAGCAGTAATGCCTGAAAGGTAATGGAAACTACAACACATCTGAACTCCCAGTGGTTTGAAAGCAAGATTGTGAATGTACTGTGGTAATATACAGCAGCTAAGACCCCAGGGCAGTTGTTTTGTTGTTGGATTTTTATTTTTTAATCAATGGAAGTTTCTCACAAAACTTTGAAGAGCATTCTAAATCTTAGAAGACATTTTTATTTTTACTTAACAAAGACATTTCAAAACACAGTTATTCATGAATAAGAACCACCCAGGACAGGGAATGAGGAGCAAAGAGGAAGCATCAGAGAGCTCCCCATTTACCTATCCAGTCTTCAGTGCAGAATTTAGAAACCTGGAAGCAGATTTAAGCTAACCAACTGGCAATGGTTCCCAGAAAGCAGAATAACAATTGGAAATAGTTGCTGGAGAAATTACTTCCTTGGAGAAAAAAGGGAAGTTGCCCCAAAGAGAACTACTAAAAAGTCACTTATCAAAACGAAAGCAAATGTTATTTCCTCCTACAACTTTGAATATATTTTGGTAAATAAGTTGATGTTTGTCTCAAAAAGTGAAGATCCTCTTCATGCAGAAATTACTGGGAAATTCCTGTGACTTGTGTATGCAAAAAGCTCAATTTAGTTGACTGAACTCAAGACACTTTCTGTGTCTCCTGACAGATGCAGGCATAGGAGTAAAGTAATTCCAAGGTAATGGCAGAGCAAAAGAGGCAACTGGAAGCATGAAATGGCTACCAACCAAAGGCAAACCAAGAAGTTAACAGTTCTTCAAGTGAGGACAAGGAAAACTGAAGAGGCAGTAACAGAGAGATCTACAAAATCATACATGGTATTAGCCAAATCACATTTACCATCCTCAAAAGAACACAGTACGCTTACTTAATATATCAGGCAGCATATTTAGAAAAAAAACAGTACATCTCAGACTCAAACAGAGTTGGTGGTCAGATGAATACCTGGGAAGAAGTTTCCTACATGCCTGTCTTCCTATTCATTATCTTAGGTACTTACTTTCAATCACTGCTGGAGATGAGATACTTGGCTAGACATGTTTTATCTGATTTGATGTTAATCACTCTGATGTGACAAAAGAAAAGGACTTAATTAATGCTCTCTTGAAATTGTGGAACTCCTCCCTTGCATGTCCCAAGAACAAGAAAATTACACTGAACAAAGCCCCACTTTTGCCAGGAGGCACGTTTCTACAAAAGGATGAGTTGAGAATGAAGAACATAAGTTTGAAAGACTGAACCTGAGAAACCTCCTGTAAGTATTCTGGATCAAGGAAGGAGAATTGCTAGAAATCTTTGAAGATAAAGGCCATTCTACTTGCTAGTAATAATGACGCCATAATTATGTGGGTTTACTGCTATACAAGGTATTCATTAACAGAAATCTGCAATAAATGCAGCTAAACAACTCAAATGCCTGCAGTATGACAGTATTTTAGGTTACAATATGAAGATACTGTGAACACTAAAACAAAACACCTCTTCAGAATTTAAGGTAGGACTATTCTACAAGCAATATACCACAGAAGCAGACTCTTTTGCACATAACAACAAGGCCACACTATGGAAAAAAGCTTTCATATTAACTAACAAGGCATATATACTGTAAGAGAGAAACAGACTGTTCTTTAGGATTTGCTGTGTGAAACTAAGTAGTTTGAATGAGAAAATGTGTGACACTGCATAAAAGAGATTTCCTCATGTTTGGGCAATAAATGCATACTGTTTAGGTGCAGCGATCAAGGTGTATTTACAAACCAAGTATTTCCTTTTTACCAAAAAGGTTGCCTGCATGTACAGTTTGTTAATTATGTAGTTGCAGAGAAACATAGTAGTTGTTTTGGCAAATTGAATGTTCAACTCTATGCCTGCTTTTTTTCCTAAAGCTCAAAAAGATGGCTTTTTAATGACTTCACATCCTAGACATAGTCAAATTAAGACTGAAATTAAAAAACGCACAACACCTGGGTTTTAATCCTACAGCTGGACAACAATATTAAATAATAATAATAATAATAATAATAATAATAATAATAATAATAATAATAATAATAAATTCTTTGGAGAAAAAGGGTCAAAAAATTCCTATGGAACAGACAACAGTCTCCTCAAAAGAGATTCCCAGATCACACCAATTTCACAGGATCACAGAACAGTTGAGGTTAGAAGCGGTGTCTGGGGATCATCTAGTACAGCCCCTCCACTCAAAGCAGGGTCAACTGGCAGGTTGCACAGGACCACATCCAGTTGGATTTTGAATATCTCCAGTGATATTCTCCAGACTCCACAACCTCTTCTGTAATTTCTTAAGTTTACATGGAATTTCAATCTTCGCCATCTGCATTACTTAGCACTGTCCTACTACTGCAAATCACAATCTTGGCTAGCTCATTATGTCCACTGCTATAATGTATTTCTCAGTTCTCTGGCTCACAGTGCTTTCCAGCATGTATCAAAACAAGCAAGCAATAGCTGTTGACTATATTAAATACATATATACAAAATACAAGATCCCACAAGGATTTGCGTGTAGAATACAAGTAGAGCAGTGCAAAGGTTGCAGATTATGTAAAACAAGCATGCAACAAAGTTTCATCAGATCAAACTTAGTATCAATGAAATAAAAAAATAACTTAAAAAAGACAGTGCCAAATGGTTAAGATTTCACTAGTATGCTTTGACACAAGCATGTTACTTTCAGGCAGTAAACTGCACCCAAGGACTGTAATAAAGTGCAAAATTTTGTCACTATATATTTTTGGCACTGTCAGAGTGTGTCTAAGGAAGACAACTTTAGCTTAGAAACCATTTTTCATTTGATCAGATACCAACAAAACCCAAGCTATTAACTTTTAAGAAGTTGTTCAAATTCAAGGAAATGGCTATCCACTTCTAATACTAATGGTGATGGGTTTTGAAAAAACCCCACACATTTTCAAGAAGGAGAAGATACACACCAAAGCTACTCTAGAATTAACCATGGGATATGCTACACATAGCATGCCACTTATCTGAATCAGTGAAAGAATAAAACTCAATAAAAGGTGGCATCATAGAGAAATGCCAAAACTAACCTAAGAAGATTAAAAAGTAGATGCCTGGGAAATAAACTACCTTTGAAACTGCTAGATAAATTGCTAGATATGTTTTGGGTTTTTATAATGTTTCAAGGATGAATTTGAATCTCCATATTGCTCTTTCCTTTCTATGATAAGACAGAACAGAGGTCTAGAAAGAGCACACAACTTTTAAAATGTGCAGGCTCAGATTTGCCACCCAGTTCATGTTTTCTTTTGTATCCCAGCTATAATATGAGATAGTGACTCTACCATTTACCCCAGTATAGAACAAAAAAAAAAAAAAAATGTTGAGAACTGGGAACAAAAGGTCTCATGCATACAGTGCAAACTTCTGCTTGGAGAAGCATGTTGCTTCCCTAGTTCTCTTCAGGGAATATATATACACACACATTGCCATTCACATTGCCCAATTCCTTCCACATTATCAACAATATAAACTAAATTACCCAGTGCACTGGGTAACAATTGCGATTATAGAAACAAGAGAGGTATAAACTCAGACATACTTTTCTCCAGTGTATACCCGCGGTCTTCTACTGAGCGCGTAATTCTTAGTATTTGAACCTTTTCGAAGTGGATCATCTAGGGGTGATTGGTGAGGAGGATCTTCCAGTGGATTCCAATAACTCTGTTCACACATGCCTCGTAACAAAATTTCAGCCAGTTGTCTTGCTATTGTCTGTAAAAGTGAAAGACAAAATAGACTATTTCAGTTGGAAGGGACCTACAATGATCATCTAGTCCAACTGCCTGACCAATTCAGGGCTGATCATGTTAAAACATGTTGTTAAGGACATTGTCCAAATAAATGCCTCTTAAACACTGACAGGCTTGGGGCATCAGCCACCTCTCTAGGAAGCCTGTTGCAGTGTTTGACCACCCCCTCGATAAAGATAAATGTTTTCCTTAGAAATGCTGAATACAAACTCTTCAAAAACATGTGGAGCTTTTCTAATGAAGACAAGTCATGTAGAATACATTTTGTTATTTTAAACCACCCAAAAACCAGGCATACTGCTGCTTGACAGGTACAAGTACCCAGTTCAATTGTCTAAACACAAAGAAAACAAATGGCAATACAAACAATTTTTCAATTTTATCAGTTAAATCCAGATATTTCTGAAGTATCACCACCACCACCAGTTACTGCTAAGAGTGGAGCACATTCAGGTACATTTTCAGATATTTTGTGCTCAGTAACCTCTACTGCCTCTCCAGGCCTGGAGCAGATGTTTCTGTGGGAGAGACCACAGTGGAGCAGGTATTTCCCTGTGGTCCATGGAGAGGACCACAGTGGAGCAGATGTCTACACTCCAGCCTGCTGAGAGGACCATGGTGGAGCAGGCTGATATTCCCTGAAGGAACTGCAGCACATAGGAAGGACCCTACACTGCAGTAGGGAAAAAGTGTGAGGAGTAAGGAGCAGCAGAGAGGAACTGTTAGGGACTCACCACAACCCTCCACCCCCCATGCACCACTCAGGGAGTGGGAGGTAGAAGAGTCAGGAATGAAGGACTGAAGTTGAACCTGGGGAAAGCAGGTAGGGGGAAGGTGTTTTCATTTTTGTCTTTGTTTCTCACCATCACACTCTCTTTTAATTGACAATAAATTAAGTTAGTTTCCCCCAAGTTGAGTCTGTTTTGCCCATGATGATAACTGGTAAGCAAACTCCCTGTCTCTACCTCAACCCACAAGCTTTTCTATCTTATTTTCTCCCTGTCGTGTTAAGGAAGGGGAGTGAGAGAGCAGCTGGGTGGGCATCTGGCAGCCAGTCAAGGTCAACCCACCACAGACAGTTATAGTCCAAACCCCAACTGAGAGGGGTTTCTCACAACTTGTACTTGAAGGTGCTGGTGTTTGCTACTGTTGGTAAGGTTCAGCAAGAGTGAAACGAGGTTGTAGATCAGCATGAAAAAGTTTATTTTGACCAACTGTTCTTGGCACCGTATATTTAACTGTAGAAATACTTACATAAATATTATTTAAGTAAATAATATTAATTTAAAGCTTTGAAGTCATCCTACAATCCATAACTATCAGGTTAATCTCCTCTTTAATGTTTAATACATATGCATACAAGCTGCATGACTATATATCACAGTGATGAAAACTCAGAGAGATTAGTACCAGGGCAGTAGAAAGAAGGCAAGATCTACATTTGCATCAGAATTGGCAGTATTTCCCAGCAACAGATGTGTACTGTTAAGGCACGGACAGCACCGTATGATCTGCATCTTCCACCTTAATTCCTGTTCCATAAGCAGCCCTTCATCTTTTATTCTATTAAAGTTTGCAAAATTATCCCTCTCCATTGAAAGTCTGTTATTTAATAATTTTAATATCCTTACTAGGAATCAGTTATTAAATGAATTAAGAAACCAATTACCTGCCTTATTACCACTTTGGAATTTTTAAAGGCCTAGTATTAGGAAACGAATCTAGGACATTCTGCAAATCATCACATTAGAGCAAAAGATATAAGCCTCGGTCCTTTATTATATAAAGGATGCAAAAAAGATACATCACTCATTTGGCAAAGGGTTATTTTCTGACAAAATAAATAACAAATCTTCATGATTTTGCTTTTATTGTTTTCCTTTAAGAGGCTTTATCACAAAAATAAAGAAATGATAACTTGTAACTTCCAACCTAATAGAACACACATAAAGACGCAGCACTCTGTCCTCACTTCCATTACATTACAAAAAGTTGAAACAACACCCTTGTGAAACTATGGTAAGTCATAAATAGGGCAATTATGATTAAGGTTGAAAGTATGGTCAGTCAGAGACGAATCAGGTTTTAACCATAACCACAAGCAGAAAAGAGAAATAGGGGAGACACTGGGTATCAAACATTCCTTTTTATTTTAATCATTCACTTAAGCCAGGAAATGTAACCTTATAAAGTGGTGGATAAAAGATCTTGATCAATATGCTGTGTATCTGATTATTTGCCTCTAACTCATCCACTACATTCATGCTTTACCTGAGTACTAAAATCCAGATGCTGCAATAGGAATGTGATTTAATATAACTTACCATTCGCAGATTTTGTGTAGTTCTTGTTTCGACAGCTCTTAGTAACTCTCTAAATCTACCAACTCCTCTCGTCAAGTTCCTGTATATAAACATAGAATTTGACAGTATTCCAACTTGGATGTAGTAACACCTTAATTACTCAATAAAGCTGTTAAAATCCATGCTATCATTTTTTTTCCTGCATACCATCATCGCCTGAGAGATAGATTTTCTTTTTTTTTTTTTCATTCATCTGGGAACCCCACTGCTGATTACTATAACAACATTCCCTGCCAGTTTATTGAAAAAAGAAACATTTTCATGATCAGTAGATAGCTCAAGAGAAAGCAAGGAAAAGTGTAAGAAGTAACCACCCCAAAAAGGGAAAAAACAAAACTGAAGTTGTTCTCGCTACTACAATGGTTTTAATTTTCAATTACATTAGGCTTCAAAGTATAAACTTTGAAAAAAAAAAAATCCATTTTAACTGCCCCTTGATACCTTAAAATAGGGAAATAATAAAGGAGTAAATCTCGTAATCCTCAGTGAAAATAATGTAAAATTTTAAACTCCTTTTCAGAGAGGAAATAGCACAAACACAGCAAGGCCCACTGTGTGGCCAGAAGAGGACTAGGGGATCAGTGTTCTGTTCTCGACCCTAGCTGGCTTTTGGTGTGGCTTCTGCAACTCAAGTTTCTTTGTCTATCTTCTTCCACTTCTGCTGCCTAAACAGCTTTTGCAGAGAGATTCAAGACCCTCAGAGAGGAGGCATCATTCATACTAACAATCTTAGCAGATCTGAACTTTTTTCTCAAATGATAGATTATTTTGAATGGTCTTACAGCTTTATCTTTTTCTTATCATTATATCAGTTATCTCAGCTGTCTTTTTTATTGCACTTAAAAGCAGTTGAGACTATTTAATTTTTTATTAATACAGTTCGTCTTTGAACTGGTGAAGGACTTGGTTGGCTTTTTGCTGAGCTGAACAACTGAATTCTGCAACCTCAACACATAACAGGACAGTCATTTTGCTATTTGAAGTTTAGTTGCAAAACAAAATGATTTGATCAAAAGCGTGCTTTGTGTTAAATCATTGCTGTTATGTCATATAGTTGTATTATCTTAAGATGTGATTTTATGTGCAAGTTGCATAACATTTACCTAACATGGACTCAAAAGAGAAAAGGAATATTATATATTGTGTAAGCTTTTCATAAGTAAAAGCACAATTGCACTGCACTATAAAGCTGATGTTGAAATTGCCTTCCTTACTCTGATGTCTTTATTTACAAATATATTTAAAAGTCTTATCTTCTGAATTGCAACTTTGTACAAATTCAAAAAAAGCCAGCATTTTTACAGATACTTTCTTTAAATTCAATTGCAGAATACCTGAAACCAGAGTGTTTGATGCAAGAGATCTTGCTATAGAACTGGAGAACTCATCACTTTACCTAGAGACCTACTCAATTATTTTACTCTTCAGGTTACGTGACAGAGGTCATCTCTGTTCTGTTTCATACAATAAAGGATTACCAGCATATTTCAGAAACTTTAGTCTTCAGCAGAGACAGATATCTTTCACTAGCACAAGTTCACCTTCTAAAATACTTTTATATAAAAGCTCATTTAAAAAGAACTAGTATTTCCAAATAACAAAACCTGTATGAACAGGTTGAAAGTTATGTCAAAGTATGCCACCATACTTTATGGTTACATACACATGGTTAAAAAGAAATAAGCACCAGTCACACAAGAAATAATGATTGTTTGTAAAAAGTCCATGTTACAGCAGAGCTTGACCACAGAGTGACCAGTTAATACATATTAAAGGAAATTAATCTTGTGTATACATCTAACGTGGAAACAACTGCATGAAAGATTATATTTATTTATATATTTCACACAGGCAGGCCTCTTAATAGCTAATGAATATTACACCAACTTGATATACTAATGAAGTAAGTACAGAAAGTCAGTAGGCTAAATTTTAAGAAAACCTCTGAACGCAATGGAAGTTGGATACCTTCAGCACCTTTGGAAAGCCAAAATACATACCAGTCAGTAATACCACATGCCAAATATTTTAGAGAGCTAAAACCAGGCCACTGGAATCCCAGCTTTAAGTCCTCTGCTCTAAGTGCGTATTTCCCATGAATGGAGCTTTCTCTCAAGGACTGTATTGCAAAGTTACAGATGTGTCCTCATAACAAGATTTAAAAAAAAAACACAGACAGGCTTGCCAAAACCCTCAAATGTTCCCTGCAAAATTGTCAAAAAAGAGCAAGAGCAAGAACTTGTCAGCTTGAAACACTAATTTCCCAGTACAGATGAAACATATACTAGGTAGCAGAACTTCAAATCACAATAATTTAAATGTTTATGAAATTTTAGGAATTAGCATTTTTTTCCACATGAAGCTTATGTCTTTTGATGTGTTACAACAACAACAAAAAAAATCCTCTATGAAAAAGTATGCAACTTTTAAAAGTCCTTAAGAACTTCATGACAGGTTGTTATTAGTTACCTATTATATTTTTATAAGCATCTGCAAAGGACTGAAACTTGTGACTGAAGTTCTACTGTATCATGGAAAAAGCGGTAAGATTGTACAGAAAAAAAAAAGCAAACTTAAAATACAGAATTAGTTTTTGCTTCATGAAGCATTTAACACTGATCCACTGCACAAGTGAACACAAACACCATACAGATTTGTCGAGCATCTTCTACATGAAGTATACTAAAAAAAATACACTTCAAAACTGCAATCTAAATCACCCAAAAATTGAGTTAAATGCTTTGAGAGTCAAGTAATGAAGCAAAATATACCATGAACAATATGGTAGATCTCCACACTGCACTGCTTTTAGCAAAGTACATTTCCTGTATTTGTTAACAGTTTGTAACATTGGGGAGAAGAGGGTGACTATTCTGGCACATACTTTTCCTGCCTAGCCTACGAAGCACACAACTTTTACCTGCTTTTCACTACGATGTGCCTTCATGTTAGCAGTTCCACCCATGCTGATCGAATGCCAGAGCAAAAGGGCAGGTTAACTTAGAAAACAATGTCCCACAGTGTCTGTAAATGACTTTGAGATCCCTTCCGTTCTCGATACAAGGAGTTTTAAGGTACATTAACATGAACTCAGAGATGACACATTTTCAGTAATTTCAGGCAAGACAAAGACAGTCCACAGATAGACACTGCTAGTTACATATGTGTGTGTTTATATGAGGGCCTCCCATCAGAACATGCTCAAATCAAGCCCTTTGAATTGCATCTTCCTAGTTTTTAAAGACTAACTAAAATGTTTGTTGCTTTAAATCTTCAAGAAAAAAAAACCCTACTTTGACTCTTTAAGTAGCACTACACCAGTTAAAGACTGAGAACCAGGATTTAAAGGTACAATCTACTATTGAAAGTCTATACATTGATGCCCTTAGGGCTAGTTTGCATCCTTCTGTCTACATATTTGCACCCTAAATCCCAACAATTTATGTTAGAACTTAATTAATTATTTTTATGCAAGATCAACTTTTATGCTCCTTTGAAAACTTCAGGCAGCATTTCTGTTTAGAATAATGAAAATATTTCAACTGCATCTATGCAAAGGTGCTCACTCCTAAACAAAGAGAGAGATCAATAACTGTAAATATCATACAAGGAAAGAGCAGGAAGAAAATTAAGGGGCAGTAAGGACAGACCTTCAATGCAGGATCAGAAGACCTGAATATAAGCATGTAGGCCAGCAGTAGCAAACTTCTGGCACAAACATATTTGTCACCTCACCACCAAGAAGTCTCTAGGTTTTAAAAACCATGTTTGGCATCAGACAACATTAGTGGTCCAGATAAACCTCACACTCCAGACAAATACTTCTTATCTTTGTGTTTTTAAACACACACACAAAAAGTAGAAAAGAATGAAAGAAACTGCTCGATGAGAAGTCTATTTGAAAGATGTTAGGATAAAAAAACCAAACACTATTCGTTATAACAAAGGGAGCAAGACCTAATCACAATATACTCAAAGCAGGCTACAAAAGAAATGTTTTAAATTTAACCCCAGAAAGGTTGATAAGATTAATTAATTTTGTATTTAGAGCATATTTTGATAATATCTTCTCCATTAGTGTGAGAACAGCTTTGTCTGTCAGGTATTTCTCTTATACTTATCAATTAAAAACCCCAAATATTTAGTCTAACATTTCCTTTCATAGTTTAAACACGGAATTAGAATAAATTTTTGCTTAGTCAGCTTAGACCAAACCTCACTTGCTCTGCAATTTGATCGTTAAATTGTCAGTACTTCTCCCATTTAAGAGAGAAAAGTATATCCAGAGTCATGTCAGTGAATAGGCTAAGTTACTTATACTAGCTAACTATTACCTCATTGCTGAGGCTTATTATATCTCATTTAAAAAATATTCATGTTTTAAAAGGAGAAGAAACAAGAACAATGAGATCTAGGTTGCTTGATCAAACTGATGAAACGGAATTTACTTTTGGAATTCAGCCTGCTTCCCAAATGCATGTTCTCTCTCCTTCTCTCTCTCTTTCTCTCTGTATTTATACACAGAAAAAGAAATGCAATGTTTGTAAACTCAATGGTACACTGTAAGTTTTAAAGTTTGAGTTTTTCTGACAAGAACTTAAATAGCAAAGAAAAGAAAGGTATTTGTTTTAAAGGGAAGGAATAAGGGCAGGCAAAACTCTTGATACACATGCCAACCAGAACAGCGGCATTTCAGAAACTTTGGTATGACTGACATGTTTATAAAAAAACATAACAATGATTTAAATCCACACACTCTAGCTAATAAATTTCAGCCAATTAAGAGTAATTTACACACTATTAAGATCAGGAATTATTTTACATTGAATCAAGTTAGTCTATAAGCAAAAAGCAAGAAATGTGACAAATCAAGAGAGGAACTCTTTAGCACTAACAGAACATCATTCTACTACTGAGGCATGCCATTTACCACACTAGAGCAATTGCTTTATACAGTCCTACAAAGAGGAGTTTAAAAAAAAAAAAATTGGAAAGGACTGAAATTCTATGGCTTTCTGCAATAACTTTATTAAAGGTCTGACCAAATGGACAATGCTAAGTCCTCTGCACAACTGATGATGCTTCAAACAGTTGTGACTAATGTCTGTGTCTGTTTTCCCTCAGGTTTCGGGGGGGGGGGCACACAACAGGACAAGCATAATTTTATCCACAATTAGAAAAACGATGGATCTAATGCAATCCAAGTCACCTCAAGCAAACATCCTGGTAAGGTTTAGATATCTATCTCCAAAAGGCAACACAGTTGCCACTTGAGACAATTCTGTGTTCCCTCTCAGGTTTCTGTCTCTTCCTTTCATTCTTACACTTCGAATATCCTCACAATACTGTGTAATTTCCACAATTATCACTAGGTATTACTTTCTGAATTACATGTAAAAAATCCTTTATTTCCTCCCAGAATCTAAACTACTCTTTTTTTAAGCACACTTTAAAAAAAAAAAAAAACCCAAAAAACCAACCATCATGATACACTTCTCGTTTTAGCCATTTTTAACTCACGCAGAAAGAAAAATCCCAGGTATCTCAAATTCACTACAGAAGATCATGTTTGCTTGATGCTTGAAGGCTCTTGATTGACGTTTGGGCTTATAAATGAAACATCTTCAGTGTGCCATCACAGCTACACAAGCCTAAGTATTTGACACAGCCCAATCAAGCAGCAATTCTTACATTCATGCATTCAAAATGAAAACACTTACTGCCTAGACTGCAGTTCCACTGGTAGCTAAATCTACCTATGGCTGACTACCAAAAGAGAAAGGTCTCATTCTCCCCATTCTCCTCTCTTGGTGTTTTTTCACTTTCCCCACCATTCTTCCTTCTTCACATCTTCCTACTCTCACTTGCATGGTCCTGTCTCTTTTCTCACAGCCACACCAGCCATTGTCACATCTTCCAGTTAATCAATTCATCTCACTAAAATGACAGAAAGCTGTAATTTCTTTGCAGTTTGTTTTCTGCTGTTTTGGAGAGTGAAATGACTCCACAGAAGAGCCAAACAAGTACCTGAACCAGCAAAAAGCAAACAAGAAAAATGCATGCCAGGAGTGTAGGTATGGGGAAGATGAGAGCAGGTAACTCCACTTTACAGTGTCAGGAAGCTACACATTTTGTTTACTACTTCTCTTGACACCACCACCTCAGCTCCTCCTCAGAATGTTCCTTCATATAAGTGTATATACACAACACACTATATATATGCATATATGTGCATGTGTATACACTAAGTACCAGATTCAACTACTAAGGCACAAAGACCAGATTCACAAAAGGACTTCTCCAGTTACTGGAGACAGAGTGCATTAGAAGTCTTGCCCTTTACCTCCTATTATTTTGCAAGTTTCTCCTTTCAAGCAGAGACCTAGTCAGAGGAAGAAATGGGGGTGGATTAAGAAGGTGCCAGAGAAAATCATAAACAAAAAAAGCCCATTCTTGAATTCACAAGAAGAAAGTGCTAAACATGCCAGACAGTTTTACTAAGGAAATAAGTTATCAGAGGGAATAAAGTAAACAGAATTTACTCTGGTAAATATTTAATATTGTATTACACATCAGTCAATTTGTATGGTCATAAATTTTATAGAGTTATTTTATCTATATTTAAAAGACAATATAAAAACTGCTACAGAACTAGAAGGAAGAATCTGTAGCAGCAACAGTGATTTTGTTTAGAATACCAAACTGAAGACCTAGGAGGCCACTCAGTTTAATATCAAGCATGATAAAAGCATGGAGAACTTCAGCAGAGTGACCAACATTGGCATGGTTTTACAACCTGTCTTAAAGATTCAAAGGTCAGAAATCAGCAGCAGAAACCATAGAGGAAGTATACTCTGATAAGATGCAAGATTTTAAGCAGCAACAAAACAGCTGGGATGCATCAATGAAAGCATATCATTTGATAGAACCCAAAGAGCTAATCTGAAGCGATGGATCAAATATTTAATCACAGACAGTGCAGAGCAACGACAAACAAGGCCAAACCCTGAGCACTGCGTGTGGTTCAGCCCTCCCAGATCTGACACCGAAGAAGAGAAGGGTGAGAAGAACAGAGAGCCACCCTTGCAATGAAAGCAAACTAGGGGCAACACCTATGAAGAATTAAACTGAGTTGTGAAGGGGGGATTCACTGACACTGTATGCCTGTCCAACATGAAAGCCAAAGAATAGAGATGTTAAAATCGGAAGAACACACACAGTTTTCCACTACTTTAAGTTGTTTACATGGCATTTATTCATCAGTATAGTTAATAAGAGTTTTCTCCTTTTATTACCAGCTCTTGTATTTGCTATCAGGCTGTTATACTAAAACAAAGTAGAATGAAGGACAAGATTTCCTTTCCTCTTTTGCACACAATGGCAATTCTGAAAATGCTTACTAAGCTGTCATTTATTTTTATACTCTTCAAATTAATCATGAACCAGTGTTCAATGGGATTGAACACATTAACTTGGACAAAGACAGGGAAAGAGAGCCAAAACTTGCTAAATTCATACTATATACAACACACAAAATGTGAGTTGTATCTACAAACAGGGACAGCACTTTCTGGAAAGAAAAGCCTGTGCAAATACTTCAAAACATACAAGTAGAATACTTATTAGTAATCATCTTTCTTTACACTCCTCCTCTGTTCATTCATTGTGGGTAAGAATTCATGCAGCATTCCTAAGCATGAGGCTTAGAGCAACACTTCTTTCAGGAAGGAGAACATAAGACCATCTCTGTAAAACATCCTGCCAATAGTCTTATAAAAATATCACAGTGAAGTAAATGAGATTACTTCACTGCTGAGTTGCTTACCAGACATGCGTCTGTTTGAATGTAATCTCTGAGGAGCTACCTGTTTCCAAAGAAACTCTGTTTTAAAATACCCACGCTGCAGTAACATGGGGATTTGGTAAACAAAAAGGCACTGAAATTTTGTCAAAATTATTTATACATACGCACTAGGCTTATGCACAGGAGAGAAATAAAATGCACAAGGGCACTACCATATACCTAGAGAAGGAAGTGTTACTTTCACCTTCTCATGCTCAAAATACAGTGTATCAAATGGGAGTTCAGAAAAAGGCCATTTGGGACAGTGGGCCAGCACTGGAAGGAGAATTCGGGAAGCAGAAAAGGTCAGATCTAAGAGCTATACCAAACCCAAACAAAACTATTTCAGTACAAACACCAAAATGCCTGCATGTCAACAACAACAAAAATTTACAAGTACTCCTCAGTAAACCGGCTATATAACACATTATCCTGGCCATTACATATTTTAAAAGGAAAGGATGTGGAAATCAGGAGGTGGGAAGGGGAATTTTCCAGTATTCACCTGAATACATAAAAGTAAAGCTTGCCTGCCTTTCAAGCTTCAACTGGTGGCTAGCATGTCCATAACATGTACTATGTCTCCAAGGTAGTCATGGCAGTGAATACTCACCATGGTCAGTCAAATACTGCTTTTTATCTTATGAAAATAGAAACAACTTTGGAAATTGTTTGGCCAATGACAAGGAAATAATTAGAGTAATGGATACTTTGAAAGAATTGATGAGTTTTCAAATGCTTTTAATCTCGATAACCAATGGAAACAGACATACACAGCCTCAAACACATGCAGAGTGTTCAGCTTTTCTTAGCACTGTCCCAGTCTGCTGTTCACTCATTTTTGAATATAAAAATGCTGGTACAATTTGATTGCTATGGCATTGCCTACAGCTTAAGAGGATAGTGCTCAAGAGTCAAATAACGTAATTCAGTAACTCTTTGCAAAAATAGCTTATGAATCGTTATTACTGTTTAAAATAAAGATGGATCATCCTTTAGTACTAGTATTTTTTTAAGCTGTGTACATAATTAGTCTCCTAGCTCTTCCAAGAGCCAGTTCCCTTTATCACCACTGTGACCAAAATACATGCACTCTTTCCTTGGCAAACTTACCTTAATGCTTAGCAAATCACTTTTTACTACTATCATAAAGAAATCTAGCACCAATTAGTCCTCCTACCTGCTAATTTCCTCCTTTTGAAGTTAACAGGGTCAATTAACATTTTTGCAGTTAAAACAGGCAGCTTCCATAATTTTTAATCAGTTCAAAAACATTACTTTAACATGAAAAAAGAACAGATGTAATTAGTAACCAGTAATTCAAAATACTGAAAAGCTTCATGTTAAACTATTACTAAAGCTTTAATAGAAATGGTGAAATGCTACATTCATAGAACAAAATCCTTCTCTTGGTGAAAATAACTATCATCCAGGTACAGCAACTAACTGTCCTTCAGGGAAAAATCAGTATTGACACAAAGAAACTCAAAAGACTTAATTAGCTGTAGGTTACTGCAGCTCACCTTCAGGTGATATATCTCATGAATACTATTCACAAAACACCTAAGGCCCCAAACTTCATCAGAATTTGAACCTCCATCTTTGGTGACATGCAGAACAACTGGCCAAGGCCCTGAGCAAGCTGCTCTACACTGGCCGTGTTTTGAGCAGGGGTTTGGCTCAGATGGCCCCTCAGAGTCCCTTTCAACCTGTATGATCCTATGAATCCATATGTTACAAATTGCAAGGGAAGGGACAAAAAGAAGAAGGAAAAAAACAAAAAAGGGAAAAATTTCTGGCATAGCTATGCCATGCAATACCTGGCATGCAAAGCAATGTTCTTCAGAACAATATCTCAACCAGAGAAGGAAATAAAAATAAAAGCATTAAATATAGCAGTAAAGAACGTATTTGGGGGGGGGAGCAGGGGAAGTGCACTAAATATTCCCTCCCCAATTTAAGACTCCAATACCATTTTGTTTGCTGCCCATCACAACAATTTGATGAATTTGATGCTTGCAAATGCGAGCAACAGCCACAGCCACGATGGCCACCTGACTTTAGACTCTTACCAGAAAGCTCTTTTGCGTTAAGAGCATACACTTCCAGTATATTTCTGAACACTACTACCTCAAAAATAAAAAACGTTTACAATTTGTCTTGTTTATCTCATAACAGGAATACAAAGCAAATACTAGGATAGAAGGATCACTGGGTACATAACCTGCTGTCCTTTCTCTTTCAGGGGCATTTCACTTGAAAATAGCTATGTTAAAGTACTAATGTCAAAGTTCCCGTACTCATAGCTTTTCTTGGAACAACATCAGGACTTTGAACTCCTTCAATCTGAAATTACAAAGCAACTACTAGACTAAATGGAAGTTGCATAATCAGCCTGAAAGACATTTAAAGTTACATATTTCAGAATGTTTTCTAAAAAGCATATAAACCCTACTTTAAGTTTTAGAACAGCTTCCTCAATTTCGTTACTCATTTCCAAGCTGAACCATTCCTCTGCTCCCAAGTGAAAAATGGGTATGTAGTTTGATTCTTTACTCAAATTCTGTACACTTTGGAAGAAAACATTAGTTTCAGATTTGTGTCTTAATAGAGCACTAAAATAACTTTCTTCTGTTCAGACTATTGCCACTTTTTTTTTTTTCCTAGATAATTGCTTTTCCATGTATTTTCAAAATGCCAGGACTTAGCAGTTAGACTAAGTTAGGTTTCAAACACTTTCTAGTTTTTCATACAACATAATGCATACCTGAAAGACAGTCACTTAATCCTCTACAAAAACTTGATTTCTTGGCTTAAAAGAAAATCTCTGTACAATTAGTGAACAAAGGGGAAATTTAAAGTAGATCAACCGGCTTTCTGAGTAGGCAGCAATACCCCCTACATTACTGCTAAAATTATGCTCTTCCAGTTAGTATAAAAGTTACCTTATTTGCTTTTCTAGTTTGTAACTGACACATGCACAAAAATGATGCTTCCACTTCTAGTGGAACAAGTGTAATTAAAAGCAGTGATTAGCCAACTGACCCCCAGATATTTAACAACAACAACAAAACCCCACTCCATTACAAAAGGACTTCAGACAAATTCAATTCTCCAGCAGATTTTGAGAGATGTTTATTAGTACTTATGGGAATGTAACTGAAGTCTAGAAAACCCACCAAAAAATCCATATCATTTACGCATAGACATCTACTCAGATCTTTAAGCATGCTCTAATGCATAAATTACTATAGCCACTATGCTGGTAACAAGATAACATTTGAACTGACTCAAACCAATGCCAGGTTATAGTTTGGTGAAAGGAATTTTATTTCAGATTCAACTCTTCTGAGCGTCAGCCTCACTTCATGAACATACACAAATAAGAGATTCCACTGCATTGCAATATGAACACCAGATTTAGTCTGCCTGTAAAAACAGACAGGCACACTTTTCCTCTTCTCCCCCATCACTCACACGTAGTTAAACTCTGATGATTCCTTGCCTCCTCCACTGGATTGAAGCCCTTTTAAAATCTACAGCTTCAACTGCAAAAAAAGTTTATTTAAAAGAAACGTTTCAGTTTCTAAACTGCCTATATTAAAGATATCTATGTTTCCTCTCCTTGAATATGTTCATATAATCTTTACAATTTTAGATTAAATTCAAACTTGAAGTACGTTGCAAAGCTTAATAGAAAGATCTTGAATCTAATTTCTATAAACCTAACATCAGGAGAGATGACAAATTTAAAAAACAAGTGAAGCATCCTTAAAATAAATGTATTAAAATTCATGTTATAAATTTGTCACTATTAGAAAAGTATATATTTTAAAGTTCTGTTCAGTTCTGGTAAACCCAAGTTAGAAACTAAAAGAAAAAGAAAAAAAAAAAAAAAAAAAGAAGGGACCCATAAAAGTAGCAACATAACTAGCAGCCTGGAACAATGACCATATTAGGAAATCTTAAAAGAATTGGGACTGGCTCTAAATTAAGAAAGGAAACTAAAGGATATAATGGCAGGAATATGTAAAATAATTATTGGCACAGAGCTATTTTTCCTAACACCTCGCTTCCTCTCATACCACAAAAAAAAGTAGCACTGGCCAATGAAATTGGAAGAAGACATTTAAAGTTAAATACACAATGTGTAACTAGCTTGTAAACTGCAAGTGACCATTGTACTCAAGACTGCAAAAAAGATTATATGCTTATGTAGGAGGTAACATGAACACCAACAGCTTCACTGTGAAGGATTAACATGTATGTGGAATACAATCAACCGTTCAAAGTTCACACCAGACCAACTGGTATGGTCTAGGAAAAACACTCCTATAGGCTAGACGTTCCTTAATAACCAACTGCATGACTTTTTTGTGAGGTTGTTATTTGTTTTCTTAATTAATCTTCATCTGCTATGCCTATTGCTAATTGCTTTTAGGCACAACATATCAGATTAAATGGACCATTTCCATTCCTGGCCTTTAATCAAAATTCTCCAAAATGTGGCATTTCTAGCTTATTCTTAACCATGATTGCCACTGGGATTCTTTCACTATGTATATTTTATTTATCTTTTGTGCATGCATGAAAATAGACATTTTTAGCTCCGATAAATGAAAAAAATTAACTTTCAGAACATTCCATTCCTCCTGCAATTAAATGATGAAAACAGAACTAAACTGTAACTCTCAGATCATGTGTTATTGCAGCACTACTTCATTACTTTAAGAATGAGATTTCAAAAGCTTAGTAATCATTTCCATGCTGAAATCCCTGAAGAGTTTGAAAACTTGGATAGCCTTTTGTCACCCTACCATCAGTACATTAAAATCTCGAACTCTTTACAGACACTGCACGATTTCCCTTCATCTCCTATTTATGTATTTGAAAGAATAAGAAACATTTTTGGTACAAAACAGTAGTCCTATCAAGAGTTCCAATATTTCAATCAAACCCCATTTTCCTAGTGAAATAAGAAGCCCTGCAAACAAATTTTTAAACTATCTAATTTCAACAACAAATGTCAGAAATGTACTTAAAAACCATTTGTGCCAAGTTTTGAAGCTCTTAAAAATGGAGAGTTGTATTCCTTTTTTTCATTTTCTGTAATATCTGAATTTATTTTTAGGCTTTTAAGGGAAGCCTTATTTAAAATAAATTATAAGGGATCTCCCATGCAGAATCTAAGAGGATCTATAGAGCAGGTACAATGCAGATTGTATACTTGTATACATACTGTTGGTCTTGATGCACATTTATCCTGCAGCATAATGTTAAAATAAGTGATAACTGAAGAGATTTGGAAAAAAATTACAAAATCAAAATCATAAAAATCAAGAGTTTCAATATGTTGTCAATCACTTTCTAACAGTGTCTACTAACAAAGTAAAAAAAATTCAAATAATTAGTTTAAGGTATTTTAAGTTCTCACATTTAGTAAGTAAAAATATAAAATGCTTTCTGTTTAATATATTTTGATTAAACGACTTTACAATACGTAAATACATACAGTATGGGCAGCCTTACTATTTCAATCAAAATGTTACTACTTTAATAAGAGGCCTCATAATTACACAATCCACAATTGCTAAAAATGATGATGCCCATTTAGATCATAAATACAAAACCTAAAAGAGCAAACAAAACCAAAGGAGAATCAAATCTTACCCGTTCTTGAAATATAAAACATGTGCTCTTTGAAGTCCTGTTTCCAAGAAAAAACCAAGTTCTTGTTCATGTGCAGTGGGCCCTGGCTTAGGGCTTCTGTTTTGTATATTGGCATTAATTACCTAAGAGAACAAAATTAAAAGGAAAAAAATGCATTTAGGAAAAAAAAAAAATCAAGCTTCAGGACGTTTACACAGAGGCTAATACTTAATGTTGGAGAATTCTTTTTCATTTGTAGGCACAGGCTAGTAGCATATTTCTATCCTTACCTCCATTCCCACCTCGATATAAATATTTTTGCTCTTGGCTATACCCTTAAATGTAACTTCTTCACCAAGCAGAAATGCCACTAAGAAAAATTTTACAATACTTTTTCAGAAATTTTTGTGAAGAGTGGTATACCAACGAGAAGTGTATGAAAAAGCATGTTTGCAACCTTACTCAGCAGCAGGAGGTGATGCTATTCAAAATCTAAAACCCTGTTAGGTTAGGAAAGACTGCTGCAGAAAGCAGAAAGATTAAGTGATTTCCAGAGTGATTTCCAAAAAACAATTTAGAAATAACTTAATTTGTATTACATCAACATTAAAAACACACTCTCAAAATGGAGAGCTATCAGCTTTCATCTGCCTTCATATTCATCATATATAGTCTACCAGCCACTAAAAGACAGTAACAAAAAATCCAAAGCAAAAAAAACTCTGAAAAAAAAAGTGTATGTATTTGAAAAACAGTGTGAATTACTTTTCTTTCCCCTATCACATCAACCTTTTCTTTCCCCTTCCTTTTGCTTGCGTGGCCCTAACTGTATCTAATAACCCCTTCAAAGACAACTGTCAAATGCCAGGCCTGAGGCTTCTAAGCAATAGGCCTGAAAAAGAGGGTCAGATTGATATTGCTAGCTTGCTTCATTCTACTAGTACTCACAAGCCAAAGAACAGAGCCCCAAGTGTATTGTCTTTTGTCCAGACATATCTCAAAGTCTAAATAAAATGCAGTAGTGTGTAACTCCTAGAAACAAAGGATACCAGAAATTTTCTTTTCTTTTAAAAAAAAAAAGTATTTGTAACACTTGAAGAGCTTCTGCTAAGTGGCAAGAAACAGAAGACAATGTTAATGGTGTAAAATGAAAACAAGAGGAGGAAATAAAAGGGCCTATGTATCCCTTTAAATTCAGATAAAGCCTGAAGCTTTTAAATCACAAAGTGTTATGGTCTTTACAAATAAAGAGCCTAACTTTAGCTTTCCATAATTCATAATCCATAACTTATAAAAGGGGGGGGGGGGGGGGGGAAGAAAAGTAACGTGCCTAATATTCTGCAGAGCTGTTGGTAGGTTATATTTTGTCTAACATTAAGAAGCTCAGATGTATCAGCTTTCATCAATAAAAAACAGGTCTTCTATATATCTAAGTACCTCAGATTTTTTGCTATCTTTCTACTCATACGTAGTATGAAAAGTAGTAGTAGAAAAGAGCAACTCTAGAGTCCAGATTCAGATGTAGACAACTGTCTCCTTTAGGAAAAAATATCCAAGTACTTTTAACAGTAACTGTAGTTTCATACATAAAGTGAGTAATTTATTAATGAGATAAAATGACAAATGGGCTATCAAGTCCAAGAACATTGTCCTGATCCAGTTTATAGAACTATTAAGATTTATCTCAAGTTCACCCGTATTTTAAAAACATATGTTTATCTGGCTATCATATCTGGTGATTTTTTCATTGTCCCAGGATTGTGCCTATTAGTTGAAGCAAACACACTTTCAGTTACTATTCTGGACACCCCACTGATACATCAAGGATCTTGTTGACAGGTACAATGTTATTTCAGAATTTTACCTTCAAGTAGTTTTGTAAAGAGGATTTAAGAGCAGTGAAGTTATTGTCTCCAAATAAACATCAACAAGATCAATTTTCAATCTTCATAGCTTCATTTTGAAATTAATTCTTTTTAAGAATTATCTGAAAAGCTACTAAGTATATACATACAATATACATATTCCCACGTGTGTGTTTGAAAGACACCATAATCCATGTTCATAAATGAACTACCATAGGGTAACAGAAGCCACAGAGCAGCATCTTCAATATACACAGTAGTTCAGAGGAGCTCTGTCCCTTTTTAGACTACTAGCACTGTTTTCTAAGAGGTCAGAATGAGAGAACAGTCAGAAGGACAGCTACCAGACATCCATTAAGGCACACTTATTTATTGCCCAATTGTAAGTGTGCATTGAAGTCCTAAGAAAACAAATATCAGACATCTTTTAGTTGAGTTACCAAAATGCTGGTAACACCACATCAATGAAAGATGACCCACGCAATTCTTCAATTAAGCAAATCATCCCAGCTTACCCTTTCTATCTCCTGAAGGTACAGGAGAGCAATATCCCCAGCCTTCTCGTAGCATGTAACAATTTCTTGTTCACGATCCACATGGAGGTTGCTAGCTGAAGAAGAAATTGGCAACTTCTCAAGACAGAGACCTTAAAAAAAAAAAAAAAGAAAAAATTCAAATGAAGCATTAAAAACTAACATCATATAATACTATACCTCAAAAATAGTCCAGGCTAAGCCCCTTTGATCAGGAGAAGAAACAAAGGAAAAAAGTTACCAAAAACTTATGAAAGTATGGTCCTCTGATACAGACAGTAATAAATACATAAATAACAGTGACTCGTCCTTAATAATAAAACCAGAAACAGCAATTTTTTAAAGCAATTTTGATTTAAAGGACATTATGACAGCCTACCACAAAAGTGCTTAGTGTCTTTCTATACCAGTTTTAAATTACTGAATACATCTTCACTTTTCCAGAGTGATCAAAGAAACCAAGGCAGGGTGAAGAACAAGGTAACACTTAACTTAGTAACTGTGCAAGGCAGAAGCACCTATAAAAACAAATACATTTTCAAAAAAAATAAGGGGTTAGGAAGTGTAATTTTTGTATTTAAATTTAGTAAGAGGTAGCTTGCTCTCATTAAGGCACAGAAGTCTTTTCCTCTCAGGACTTTATTAAACTTACCCAACAAATACATTATCTGGTGCTTTGAAGGAAAAAAAAGAAATCTTTGCTTGTCTAAAATAAAAACCCAACAACTCTTACTAATCAATGCTGCCTTCTATACAAGCCATTTCTATTACAGTTATTTTCAAGATAATTAGAGAAAACAGCTGGAAAGGACTTCAAGAACACTAATCCATCTATCTGACCGGGGAATCAACCAACCCCAGCCACTTGCCTAACCCGTTCTTGAAAGTCTCTGACAATAGGGATGCCTTGGCCTTCCTATGCAAATTACTATAGAGCTCAACTATTCTCACAATTAGTATTTTTTCCTAATATCTACATCTCCCTCCCTAGATTAATTACTCCTAGTCTTCTTCACAGAGAGATTATTCCTTTCTTTACAAAATGTTTTTTCAATGTTTATCTAGAGAAAGAGAGAGACATGCTTATAACATGCTTGTTAACTCTATCTTCACTCACTCTGCCAAAACTGGATACATGGCTCCACTTGAGCCTCAATAGCACTGAGCACTGAAAAAGGCTTCCTGTTTTTGATACAGGATACTTAAAAAAAAAAAAAATACAAATCAATAGAACTTTAGTGCCATCCCTTACATGTTAGTAAAACATTCTCTTCTGTTTATGATCTGCAACAGATCACCAGATCATATTCTGCAAGCCAACTGCCTCATCAGTTACCCCATCTTACATTTATTTAAATAATTATTTGTATTTGAAATGTAGCACTTTCCACATGTTCTTAAGAGATTTATTTCAGGTCATTCTTCCAGCTTGTCAGCAGTCAATGCTGATCTTAAAGTGCCTTCAACTGCTCCCACATTAATATAATTAACAATTTAGATGACCACAGTCTCAATTCATCATCCAAGGTTTTGAGAATCCATTGCTGGAGAAACTAAAAACAAAAACAACAACAAAACACATAGTTATATATTGGGCAGATGCCTGTAGAATGCCAGGTAGTACAAAACCCCAGTTTGGAGAATAGTTTATCAAAGGATTTCTGTCCATCAATAATGTAAGGTGGAGCAGTGTGTTTCATTGGAATGACAATAGTTTTCCTACTAAAACAACTTGGGAAGACACAGACATGGAATATGGAGTTTATTTATTGATAAACTCAAACTATGCAATATTTGTGACCTCCAGATTCTTCTAAAACATCTATTAAGTTTCAATATCTCCCTGTAGAAGTATAACTCATCTGTATAAAAAAAACATCAAGCCATATTTCTGGCTTGAGAGGATGCCTTAAGTCTGTATCAGAGTGTGTTGGCCACCTTTACCCTCCAACCCACCCTTTTACCAGTACAAACAACATATACGCTACAGCTCTATTTGCTAGCTGTACATCCAGTTAAGACAAATTCCTGACTCCAGCACTAACTGCTCTGCTAAAGACAAAATAAAATTCAATATACTTTTCAAAATCCTACACATCCCTAAAGAGCAGCAAACACGTAAGTAGTCTGTCTCTTAAAAACCTGCCAAACTGGAGTACAACAGACACTCGACTTTTCTAACATGTTATGGTTTTCACTTAACATAGCTCTAAAAATAAGTTATATTTTAAAATACTCTACCATAGCCTATGCTAATCTGCTTTCTTTCAATTTTTCAATCAAATAGCAAATATCCGAGAGGGTTTTTTGCTAATTGTAAGTCACAGACCCAAAAGCAGCAATATTAAACTATAGAAAAAGGTCAGTTATCCTGCTACTGCAGTAGGCTTGAACTGACCCTCTGATAAGATCATCTAAATGTAAGGTTGATGCTGCATAGAAAGTTTGCAGTGTCCTACACAAGCACCTTCAAAGTCAGACTTAGAGGTGATCATAAAATACAATAAATGAGCTGCAATAAAAATGTCAAATGACTGAAAGCATCAGATAGTTGGTAAGTGGATCACTCCTCCCCACCCCTTCTCTCCCATGACATGGACAGCCAGTGCCCCACAGTAATCCCCCAGTACATGAAACGTACTACTCAACTGCCTACTTGTAGATTTGACTTGGATTTATTATTTCTATTTTTATACTTTATGGCCACAACTATAATCTTTTTAATCTGAAAATCTCACTGTAAGAACATTCTCTCATTTTAGCTGAGAATTTTCTTTAAGATATGAAAGCACCTCAGTGCTCTGCGAGAAACTTTAAGTAATGCAGAAGGGAAGTACAAAATTCTAAGTGTCCTTTGATGAAGTATATAATACTATTTCTTACGGTAACTTTATTATACAACTAGTATTCACTGTATTTTTCCTGGTATGTTTATTACAACCCAGGAAAGTATGTCTATTTTAAGCATGCAATGCTTTGGAGCAGGAAGTTCATTTGGAGAACTATCCTGAAATGACTACTGAACAGGATGATTTGGACACTTTATTTGGTTTGATGACACAAGACATCATAATTACAATTCAATACTGTATTAAAAATGAAAATGTATCAACTAGAAGAAAACCCTGGAATAAATTATCATTTCTGTAATAGGTAACTTGTTTAATTTTTTTCTTAAATACAGATGAAATTTAAGAAATAATGTATTAAAGTACATAAAAGTAGTTTTTAATTAAAAATAGATATAAATAGCAACATAGCAATAACAACCACATAAATTACTGCCCACTTCTTCATAAGAATACTAAGAGATTATAAAAAATGAATTAAAATAAGGGATTATTATATTAAGCCCTTGAAAAAAGAACAAGCAAGTGGTAACACACACAACTGAGAAACATATGAATTTCAAAGAAATACATATCACCCTAAATTATCTGCCAAAGACTATTGCATATATTCAGACAGGTCAGTTCTCCCCTTTGTGCTTGTTCCCACATCTGCCAGGCAGGAATCTCTGCTATTTTCCCTCAAAAGGGCAAGAATTTCTTTAACTGTTTATAAACTTTTTTGAGATATTTGGAAAAGAGGTACATGGTACTGCTACAAAATATTACTGCATTTGTTGTAAAGGTCATAGCTATTAGTTTATTTAATTTTTATTGGTTATTTCATTTTATTCTGCATTCAAGAATATCACATCAATTGGTATCACACGTTGACCTGGATATTCATGGCTTTTAAGTTTAAGCCCTTCCAGTCAAAATCACCTTCAAGTAAAAGCTTCCAACAAACTGGGTCAGCTTTATTTCGGGAAGACACTTATCTCATACATATCTAGTCTTGATATCAAGCAAGATGACTCCTGAGGGAAAAGAAATTGAGAAGCAGTGAAATGAATACGGGTCCATACTAGGTAAGCTTACATGTTTTGCAAAGTAACTCTAAAATTGCTTGTCTAAAGAGTAGAACAGCAACAAACAGTATTTGGACAAGAAAAGACTACAGCTGATATTTAAATTACATGACAAATTGTGAAGATTTTCTTTAAATCTTCAAAAACTTTATAAATTGTCCGTATTTTGTAAAAGATTCAGAAAGCAAACAGTAGATGGTTTTGTCACTTATTCCAAGTGGCATTCTTGTGCCTATGGTCTCAAAGCAGTGGTCAAGGTTATGCCAAGTAAACTATTTCATTTTTACAAATACAAGAGCAGACCAGCCCTACCACCACATACGCACACATTAACCACTACCCAAAAAAGAGGATTCCTCAGTAAGAACGAGCAACAAACTAGCAATTTTTAAGATGTCCCCATGCAATAGATTTGCTTATTCTTAGATAACCAACTGTTTTTATGTTAAGGACAATGACAGAAATTACTTTTCATTTCCAAACCACTTTTAAAAAAAAAAAAAGCAGACGTATAGCTTCTGTAGGAAAACTGATTAACTAACACTCCCATTTCATTATACAGAGTAAACCAAAAATTACTCTAAGGTCAAAAGGGAATTCACAGCACAGTTCAGACCTTTACCAAGTACTCCTACCACCCAGACCACTACTGAGACCATTAAAAAAATCCCACAAGGCTGAGAAAAGCCTATCACATTTACTGCATTGTATATCTGAGGATTTTCCCAGATGCCAGACAGTACCTTGGCTGTATAAGTGCTACTAAATTTTAGAGACCACAAATAATAACAGATCTCACGGTTTATCTACTGTTTTCAGTACACGAGCCAAAGGACAGAGGAAAAACAGTGAAAGACCATTTTATACTTCAGAAAATAAACATGCTTTTGCAAGAGAGGAAGAGTTGCATCAGTAGACAAAGATTTCTGGGTTTCCTTCCTGGTTTCCTTAAACAGATACATAAAATCCAAGTGTGTTTTAGTATACAGCACTTACACTTCCCTATGTGATATGCAAAGCAACACTGGTAAGTGTTCCAAATGCTGTAAACACAAAAACCCCTTTCATCTCCTTTTAAAGAAGCTTCATATTTAGCTTATATATTTAGAACAAACAATTATATAGACTACGGCAAACATTTACGAGTCATTTTAAAAGAGGAACTGAAACAATCTAGTTACTGCTATCAAGGAACTCCTACAGTTTATTTCTGAACTTAGAACGAACACTGCTAATCTCACTAGAAGTCCTCAATCAAAGATTGTGACTTGCTTGCAGAGGATTTTTTTAGAAAGCAAAGCACGAATTTTTTTCCTCTCCAATTCCCTACTGGTATTTGTAAAGTAACTATTATAAAGGAAAGGAACAAAAGTAAGAATAGAGAGTAGGGAAATATATTTATAATAAATTACCTCTTACTTTCACAGTTACTGCAGATACACTGTCTAAGTAGGAACTGCCTATTTCTTTAGATGATCTGAGGAAATACAAACAATTAATTTCTCTGATTTTTCAAGTACCTTGTGTATTGCTTGTCCCCCCCATGCCAAGACACAAAGAAAAACGTCTACAACAACTGTCAGGATGCTAGTTTCATACTCAATTAGCTTTCCAGGAAATGCATCAGAAAGAAGGTCAATACCCCCTTCTCTCAGCATACTTGAATTTAAGGGAAGCTGCTCTGGCTAGCCACCCTTTTAAACACAGACTGCTTACGGAGAATTAAATCCATTCTAGATGAAACCCAGAGCAACCTAAGCACAACTTTCCAGCGCTGAAGGCAGCATTTCATCACGTACATTCATACTGCAACATCATTTCATTAGTACAGCTTTATTAATACCATAGTTATGCTAGTGCTTCTAAGTGTCTTGAATTTTCTCGAAGCTAAAAAGGGGGGGGGGGGAATTAAACAGGAACACTCATCTCTTTTCTGAAGTGAACACCTACTTATTAATCCAAGCAGTCAATAAAACTGTAACAATATTTGGGGATTTCTTGTAATATCATCTGAGATAACTGTTGTGAAATGACTGGTCACACTTTTCCTCTAAATGTAGTGACATTCAAATCTTCACATTTTCTTAAAAGCACAAAATAAACTTCTGTAATATTTTTAAACAGAAGAGATCAGTATTTTCACAGATGCATTTGTTTCTTACAGACTATGTGCCAGCCAATTCTTGCTTTACAGTACAGCCCTTTAACAGACAAACAACTTCTGCTGGAGAGGCTGAAAAAGTTCGAACTAGAGATAAAAGCTGCGAAAAGGACTGATAATTGCTGTAGATCTTGGAGCGAATGAATCTCTGATGAACCCTCCCCAAAGCAGAAGAGCTGCACACCAGTATATGGAGTGGTCATCAAGGAAGCTGTTCACTCAGGAGAAAGGAGATGGTTCAACTACGGAATTTATACTGAATTGTTTTGTTGTATATTGTCAGGATTGCTCCCACAAGCACCTCTGAGGAAAAAAGACCAGGCTCCCCTGTGACACCAGTTCTTCCTATGACATGAGAAAAAAGGCCAGAATCACTAATTTTAATTTTGGCCCAACATTTTCTCCCTCTCCTCACCCTGCCAAAGGCAAGATTCTGAAGAAACTAAGAACAAGAAAAACACACCACCAAAACGCAAAAGTCCTAAGAAGCCTATTTTAATAAGAAGCAAATAATTTTCATTCAGTGTTTGGATTTCAAATACCAGAGCTAAAAGCAGCATTAAGGAAAGCAGGATGAACCCCTGGGTTCCCCCCAAGTCCCTGCTCTGGCAGGGCAGAAGTCATAAAAATAGATGGGGGGAAAGACAAGCTTTAATAGACAAAGTTTGAAGTATCTATGGCATAGGCTTCCTAGCCATGGTCTGCAAACTGCTTGCTGACAGGCTGCAACATTTGCAGAGCCATACAGGAGGAGGGAACTTAAGGAAGTTGAATCCTTGACCCATTGCCTAATGAGGCTAGAGATCCCCGGCATAATTACTGAAACAGCTTTCATTTAGCATTCTTCCATGAAGAGCTGCTTGGTGTCTGCTGGCACAGGCTAGCGGCGCACAAGATCTCATTACAATCGTATATGATTAAAGTTAAGTGCAGCATCTTTTGCAAAGTGCAAAGTAGCAATTCACATGCACCTGACACTTCCACTGAACCTAATGAGTATTTCCATGTTTCTGTAAATAGAACTAATTAATAGCCAATCATTTAACTTGGTAAATGCAACATTAGATTTGAATATGGGTCAGCAGCAGTAAAGACAGTCTCCCCTTACTCAACATACATCATCTAAATATAAACACAGTTATTTGAACAGGCAACACGAGATGTAAAATGGCCTGTAGCAATAAGGCTACAACCCTGTAATGTCACAGTCTAACTTACATACAACATCCCTCACATACTTAACAAGAATTTGTTACTGTAATACAACACAGCCATCTTGATAGATACCTGCAGGAGTCTACTAATCTATTACACTATAGTAAATATAAACACAATTTATTTACTAAAATCAAGTTCACAAGTTTGCAGACTTTAAGAAATGTCAGACCTGTAAATTGCTATGCTCATCTATAAGCATTTGTAGAAAGATTCACAATTTGTAATGCCAAGTATTATAAATTGATTTTTCAATCATGTCTTTTGATTTATGCAGCAGTATCAGAATCATGTTACTTAAGATTTCAATAAGCTTATTTCCCAGTTAAATAGATACTTGTTATTTCAGAGTTACTGACAAGTTGCACCTCCCCAAATTAACACCTCAATGTCCCACTGTGCATGCATCTCATCTCTGCTTCCATAAGCAAACAAAAATTGCTTAGAAACGTAGGAGATATTGCCATGCACAGTATTTGAATAATGCCTGTGTGTGCTTTCCAGTATATTACCTCATTCATATACTGCTGAAAACTTGCAGTAACTTAATTGTCCTGTTCCCAGGGGCCTCATCCCTAGGAGAATATTAGCTTCAGCCATTATTAAAAGGGATTCTAAATATATGCTTCTATATGGTAACAGCATATACAGAATGTTTTCTGGTTGGTTTTGCAAGGGAAGGGAGTAGGAAAAGTTGTAGCTAGCTACGCATGTCTAACTGGAAAAAGTCATACATATACAGTGTTTAATTACTTCTCTATGGATTCATAACTTGTCTTATTTCAGTTCTTCATAAGGTTTTCCTCAGTCTCAGAATTGAGCATTGCAAATTAAACTGACCTAGTAAAGAACATAAACGAATGGATACTAAAGAGACAAAATTAACATCTTGTAACAAGGGAACCTGCTCTGCTTATCAGAAGGTCGTCATTCCTAAGCAGACATTTAAATATCAAACATGTAATACAGCCAGAAATGTGCAAAACCCCCTACATTTTACTTTGAACCAAGACTTGCCACCACAGTCTCAAGACTGTCCTTCACTCCTCCTGCCCAGCCTCATTTCTTAGCTTTCCTCTTGCTGCATAAGACAGCTCTAATAACAGATACCGATGGGTAAGCTACATCTGTGGCAAAAGGAAAAAAAATCTGCTTTTTTCTGTACTGCTTCTTAAAACTTTCTATTAAAGGTATGACCCACTCCTGTGACCTACTATCTTAAATGCTACTACAAAAGGAGGAAAAGCAACAGCTTCAGGGAGCCAGCTCCAGCAATATTCATACACCTGCTTTCAGGCCAACACTTTGCCACGACAGAGTCATACACACCTGCCTACCTCCTCCATAATGTCCTTCTTTTACGTCCATTTTTCTTTCCCTCATCACACCCTTTTGAAATAAGCTGGCACCTCCAACCATAGACATTTTGATACAGAAAACTGTTTTATCAGATATTTTTTTCTCTGCTTTCTTGTGAAATGTAGTTACAAGCAGATGGGGGGAAAAACTAAACAACAAATCCAAATACGTATTCTCATGTTTTTGCAAATACTAAGTAGCCCATTTATTTGAAAAGCTCCATCTTTTTGCTTCTGTGTTTTATATGACATTTAAAAATTACCCTACTGAATTTCTTCAAGTAAGTCTTTGAATCTAAGAAAATTCTGTATTTAATATGAAACCTATGATTTTATTAATGCTCCAACTATTCCACACAACACTTTCTACATACATATACAGAGTCATTACTCAGAAGCACAGCATCAAAATCAGCTCTTTCCTTAAAGTAAAGAAAACACTAGATCTAATCCAGAACTGGATTCTATGGGCACATTAAAAAAAAAAAAAAAAAAAAAAAATCAGTGTAAGGTCAAAAAAATATGCCTGTCCACGAAGTTAACCACATAAAAGACGACTGTCCTCTACTACATTTCTGCTTTTAACTTCTGAATTTGAAGAAATGGTGAAGAAAGGCAGGAAAATACTAGAATTACACTACATTCAGCGTACTGTGTGGTAGTTAACTCCTCACAACTTTTACATGAGGGACATCTAAACAGTGCTGAGTCCTGACCTATGCTAATCAAGTTTCTGAGGCTTTGCCTCATGCAATCTATCACCTCTGAGGTTACAGAATGAAACCTCAGAGTGAGAAGGTAAGCACTTGGAGGTGGTCCTACCTTAAATAAGGAAAAATTTTTAAGGCAATTAAAAACTACGATTAGTTATCTGCCCTATGCCTTTGCCAGGGGTAGGTAAGTACATCAGTATCAGACCACTGCACAATAGGATACAAGACTGTAAATCCACTGGAACTGGATTTGCCCCAAACTGGACTGAAATGGGGCAAGGAAAACAGGTATCCAACTGCCTTTGTGCAGGCTGCCGCACTGAACAGTGCGGCCGGGCTGATGCTTGCAAACAGGCAGCACAGACAGTCCCACACTGCTTAATAACATGGTGCTATGTTCCTGACTGCCAAAGAAATAAAATCTAAATACTCAGAAGAGTTTTATCTTTATATAATCAGGTTATCCTTGAACTTGCAAGCAGAAATACAAATCCTTGTGAAGCACAAAATCCCTGTAAGACTAACTTGTATTTAGTTGGGTAATATCTACAAGCCTCAATCACCTCTGAAGAGACTGAATTCAGACTGAGAAGTTTTACAGTCCACTCTTACAAGGAGAAAGAAGAAATTCCAGGGGGAGGGGGGAAGAGGAGGAGAATTAGCTATACACTATTGGGTAGAAACATATGCTATTTACCTGTCAATTACTCTAAACTTATCTAGACTTTGAATACTAAATTTAAGACCGCTCTGTGACTTCTTCCTCATTCTAGAACACACAGAAGATTATATTCTTGCAACCCGCTACCATGGGAAGAAGGGATATTAAATTTTATTAATCTTCCATTCAAACTGGAAACATAGTTGCAAAAAAAGATGATTCTGAACATGAACAGAACAAAAAAAAACCCCACAATAGTTTGTTCAGTTTGTTCAGTTAAACTGGTAGCCAGCCACCCAGCAGAAGTGACCAGACTAATGAAGTCTGATCAAGATTAAATCAGGCTTGATACGAGAGATTTCAATGTTTAAGTATAAAACTTGAAATCAGAAGCAAAAAACCCCCACCACATCTGGCAGAAGACATGCTGGTTTTCTTCTCTCTCTCTTTTTTTTTTTAAATAAGCTGAACCTACAAAACATGCCAGGGTAGAAAAGATACGTATTTTACTATTTTCTAATACATTATTTTTACATTAAGTAAAACTAATAATACTAATCCTTTCTGCAAAATCGATGCCTTTATGTTTCAACTGTTATATATCGTTATGAGGTCAAATAAAACAGACCCAGAAGAGTTGAGCTCTGGGAAAAGATTCAGTTAAATTACTGGGATTCCTTGGAGATATAAGCAAATTTAGGTAAAGTTGATCAAGTCCAAGATTGCATTTTCATGGAAAGAACGTGACAAATTCATCAGTCCTCCTCATAGATTTAAAAAACAAAACAAAACAAAAACCACACCCAAAACCCACAAAGCTGAGTGGAAGTCTACCCATACCAGACATTGTCAAAAAGCCCACATAGACACTGTATGAGAGAACTGGGCAGATTTACGTCATACATAAGAACTCCCCATGTACTCCCTTCCCACTTTAATCTAAATATTGCCCAGATTTAGGAAGCATCCTTTTGTCTCTGCTACCAGCTACTTCTCTTATTTCCTTGACATCTCTATAGAGAATGATTCGTGCTTGTCTAACGTTTACTAGAGGACTGTGTTGGTGGAAAACAGTCACTGTCTTCCCAGACTAATGTTAGAAACAATCCTTGACCAGTTGTCAGTGAATGCTATTGAAGTCTCTCCTAAATTGTGTTTGCTGACTTTGACACTCCTCTTGCCATAACAAAAAGTATATATGCACACGAAACCCAAGCTTAAACACAGCAGACCAAAACAAACATTAAGACACAGGAAATTCTAATGAACCTACGGCATACAAACTGCCACTTTCCTCAACACACTGACCCAGCTTACAGCCCTTAATGAGGCTTCTAAACTGAAGTGGCACTGCCACCTTAAGACACAAGGCCAGCATTACAATTTTCACTATATTAGACTAGTAAAAAAAAAAAAAATTAAATTAACTTCACTTTCTGAGTTTTTTAAAAAAAAGATATTCAAGTAAGAAAAATTCAAAAATAAAACTGTGCAAGAAATGCACTGCTTTAAGTCATTTTATCATGTTTTTCTCAATTAAGTAGCAATTTAGTTAACCAATTGAGCTTAGGTTGAGCATTTTAACATTTAGTAAAAGGCATCACGGCAAATCAAGGTTCTTCAATTCTGTCCACAGAAACTGCAAAACTGCACTACTTTTGTAACTCTTAACTGTCAGCAGTAGTGATAATACTTTCAGTATCTAGCCACGGTTATTCTGACATTTACTGAAGGACTTTTAAATACATACATCAAAAAAATTGATTGGGTGACAGCACAGTTAGAATATTAATTGATGTAAAAGTCTTGTCAACCTAGCACAAACTCTGAATAATTTAAAGGATCCAAACCATCCTCTTATTTATCTACAAATGTGGTATTCCACCACTACGTTGATGATATGCATGCCAAAAATTTAACTTCGGACAAGATGTGAATTAACATTTTAAAAACTATTTCCACATGATTGTACTGGAAATAGCAATCTTACCTTTAGTGGAGTACGCTTCAGCAATCATCCGTAGCCTATATGGTGGCACTGCAGCTAGCTGCAAGTCATCAACTCCAACTCTGGCATATGTGTTCAGAGCTTCTTTGTAATCACCTTCCACATAGTTTAGCTTGGCCATAATTAGGTTAGCTTCTTGTAAGAATTCTGGCTAGAAGGAAGAGGAATAAGAAAGGTTTTTTTCCTGAGAAAACACACCTAATTCTTTCTGACAATTATTTGGTCTGTTTTCTGTATATATGCACTGTAGAAACCCTCAGGATACTTCTTGTAACAGAGCAACAAACCAACAAAATTCTGTCTTCATGTAATATTTGGGAAGCTTGCAGTAGGAGGTGAATCCACAAAATCTCACTCCACCAAGCTACTGAAAAGCATTACCAGTCATTTTATATATTCACATATTTATCTACCTATCCACCAGAAATACCTCTGCCAGGACCCAGCTTTGCCAGGTGACAAAACTATTTAAAGGCAGCCTATCATTACAACCTCTCCAATTACTTTTTTCTAACACCACAAGCACAGTTGAAAATAACATAGCATCAAAACTTAATCATATATGTTCCACAGCCTATATATTTAAGTTGCACGATTTCAAAGTATCAGGGCAGAAGAAATGTCTTGAAAAAAAGGATTCATGGAAGAATGAAAAGGAAGAGAAATTAATACTCCCACAAATCACAGGAAACAAAACATTACAGGTGACTGTAAAACAAGGTCCTTTTGATCTCTCAAAAGATGGACATTGAGTACAGAAAAGATAAGCTGATGTAGTAGCTACAACGACAGTTAAGCAAAAAAGGGCCAGAATAGTTAAGAACATCAAAAGGCTATGACAGAAAATTGCTCTCAAGTATTAACGTCACTTTCCGCCCCCACAAACATAACTTAAGGAACCTTTCCTGAATACTTAAGAGACTATTATAGAAATTTGTTAAGTATTTCACATTTTGCTAACATTTCTATTTAATGCACTACAAAGAACAATATAGTTATATACCCCAAGAAAAACTTCCACAAAACAGGTTGTAAGTACTTCACTTAAGCATCCCAGAAGTCAATAACAGTTTTCTTATTCTTCTAATGAAAGAAGATTTGAGAAATTTATCTGAACCAAAATCCATGAAGAAACAAAGAGCCATGAAACAGCATAGTGCTGATGATGTTCTGGGAATAGCAATGATAACAAAACACCACGCAAGCACTTTCCACATTCTTCTCCATGATCAGCAGAGTACTCCAGTCAATTTCAGCTTTTCTAAGTCTTGCTCAGACTGACTTACATACCTTTAGGTTTCCCCTATCAAGTGCTGCCGTGAGATGTTTCCTGACCTCAGTCAGCTTTGGCCGGGGGCCCAGTGGACTACTACTCTGTTTAAGAGTGTTTTCCTTCAAAAATTGTTCTAGTTTGGACTCCCCAAGAAGAAGTTCTGCCATGTCATCTGTAAATAAAAGCAAACACATGAAATATTAGAAATAATTTTATTTTACTAACATTTCAGTGGAGACAGCCATTGCCTGAATTTTAAATACAAACTAACCAAAACAGAGTCAAGTATTCAGATTTAACACAAGTCATGTGGTACTTCGTTTTACTTTTCAATTTATCTTTTACTTGCCTGATTCATTGTAGAATCAAGTCTCCTGTGTTTTAAGCTATAATGAATTAGAACATTAACCTGAAGTCAGTATTTGGCTCTGAGCAACCTGATCTAGTTGTAGATGTTCCTGCCAATTGCAGGGGGGTTGGACTAGATGACCTTTAAAGGTCCCTTCCATCCCAATTCATTCTATGATTCTATTCTCCTCTTCCGCCTTAAAAAGCAACACTTGATTCAAAAGCCTTATGTAGCTTTCTGAACGTAACAAGATACACTTCTGATATTCACTTTACCAGAAAAATGGTGTGTTTTTCACAAAATGCCTATTGTAGTTTCAGATATGAATACTGAGAGATATTGGATTAATTTATGCAACTAGTTTTGAGTTACATGTCCCTCAGGATGCCTTTGATCACCATTCATATCTCGGCTGTAAGAATGAAGATATCACTCAGACCTTGCTAAGGCTCCAGCCATCCCAAGTCTTCAGTATGAAAGTCCATTTCTAATCATTCTTCCCTTGTCTTAGGAGGCATACCACCACTTCTCAGACATGAAGGTAGAATGTAATACCAGGCTGCCCAAAAAAAGCTGAGCTGTCACGCTTGCCGAAATGCAAGAAACTAGTTATCCTCTACCTCGCCCTTATCCAGGACCACTAAACTTATTTTACTGAAACATGTTGAGTAGTTCCTCTAGTGAGAACAGAGCTATAAAAGTCATCACCTCACTATCTGGGACTTGAAAAGACCAGATCATGTCTTGCAAACAATGTCTGAATAACTCAAATTTGAACTACCAATGAGTAAAATAGATTTTAAAAAGGGGAAAGGCAAAAAGCTAACAATGAGAAAAGTGCTCACCACCCTATAACCTTTAGCGCTGTCATTACAGTTTATGGGAAGGCACAGAAAGACCAGGACATGCAGAACTCAGTGTTACTGTAGAGGAAAAGCTTTCCCTTCAGGAAGTATAAATGCATCAGCATTATCTCGCCTCTCAGCAAATTTCAGTCTCATGTCAGTTGGACTAGTATACGACCGATGTACCATGCCATTACACAGTAAGCTATAAGGACCAGTGCTGTCCTGTAATATGTCCTATCAAGTAGAAAGACAAAAACCTAGAATTTTTTTTCTTAAAACCTCCAGCTAACTGCTGATTCTTAAACCACAATTTCTTCAAGAGAGAGTTTAAGAGACCAGACAAATAGCAAAAGCATCAAGGGAGTGCTTATTTTTCCATTTATGGTTTTTATTTGGTGTTCTGGGAAAGATATCCATGGTAATCTGGACATTTATTTGTTCTCAACTACCATTCACTCACATTTACTGTTTAAACACTACTGCAGAAGGGAGAGATCTCAGCATCCAGATGAAGGCAAGCCACGCCACAGATGCAGCCTGGTTACCAGCCTGCTTAATTTTCTGGCTTTCAGACCATAGTTGTCAAATCCATCAATCTCAAATTTGCAGTAACAGTTCCATTCCTTTGCCCACCAAATTTTCTCCTGATACTTCAACAATACTCATCTAATCTCTAGATCAGACAACACCAAATAATCTGAAGTGTCACTTTCTACATGCACTTTCTTCTTTGAAGAGCACCTTTATGCCTCATCACTTGCGTTGTTTTGCCTAAACTGTGCACTTTCTGCTCAACTTATCCTCCTGACAACAGCATGCTCTGGATACAGCTTTGATACATGCTAACCAAAAATATCAGTTCCTTGAAAGATAAGGAAGGGGAAAACAAAGTATCTCCCTGGTGCACCCTTACTTTAGAGACATTTGAAAAAAAAACAGTGACACTTGGCATCTTTCAATACCTATTAAAGGCATACAATTCCCAGTTTTAAAAAAAAAAAAAAAATTACTACCACTCAATAATACAGCTACAGTATAACAATAAAATCTTATTACTTACTAACTGCCAACCAAAAAAAATGCTTTTATTTACCTATTCAATGCTCATATGGCAAATGGCACAGATTGACATGCATCAGTAAGTCCATCGTACAATTTCCACATTCCTTAACAAAAGAGTTGATCGGTTTATAAAATTTGACTGAAATGTTTTCATCTCAAACACCTGATGTACAGTTTAACAAAACAAAGAAGAGAAGTTAAACTTAAGTTCTGACAAATATAAAGGCTCAAAGTTTGAACACTATAGTATCTTACATACAGGTTAGGGTATGCTGCATTGAAGGTTAGCTAATCTCCTTGCAGGATGGAAATTCAATGTTTGTGAACAGAACTAGAATGAGAAGGTTCTATGGTAAATAAGAAGTATTTTGGTAATGCACAAGAAACCCATTGTTAGCCGCATCAGGAAACGAGTTAAAGAGGACTTTAGCACTTGATCTATCAGGACTGAGCACATTTATAACTTAATATGGCTTGCAGAGTCTTTCCTGTGTTTAGAAAACACAGGGAAAAAAAAATTCTTTACTACAACATGACTTCTACCCATACATTATATCAGAGTACAGTAGAAAGCAGGGAAAGGGGCAGTAGATGCTCTCGGCATAAGCACCTGGAGGGACCAACACCAGGCTTTGAAATCCCTTGTCCACAGCCTCCATTGCTCTACCACCTTGTAGCAGCAACAGCCACCAGCCCTGTCAGTCATGGTCAACCGCACTCTCCTAGGAAAGGGCCCAAGCCAGAGATCCCAGACTGCCTCCCACCCGTAGCCATAGGCCGGGACTCTGGCAGGCTCACAGCCTGCCTGAAGACCGGGTTGAGGTTGGCCAAAGGCAAACAACTACACGTTGCTCTCTGGCAAAGAGCAAGAGAGCCAGCTAGAAACATCCCCTTTTACTGCACCCAGCTCATCGTCCTGGACCACACCACTCACCTGTAATTTGTGCAACTGCCATTTTTCATTTCATAGGCTCTCAAAACTCCTATCATCTGAAGTTTCTTCTAATATATTATACCTGAAATTTTAAATCCTCTGAGGAAATAGAAGTAGAGAAGGACACAGTTTGTTCCCATACATTCGCAATGTTATCAGTATAATTCCAGGAATTTTTGAAGCAATTTACACTGATTTTGCTACTCTTTCATTTAACTCTGTTCAGCAAAAATGAAAAATAAAAGATATTTCAATGTACTAAGTGAAGGAAAAGAAATAAGAAACATACTTCAACATCAGGGCAGGCAACTCAGGATCATACCCAGTTGAGTTTTTAGCATTTCCACAGATTACAAAACCCCTCCGGACAACCTTTTCCAACATTTGACTGTTCTCATTGTGGAATTTTTTTCCTTGCTATCCATTGACCATTTCCCTTGTTGCAACTTTTGTCCATTGCTTCTGATACTTTCACTGTGCATTTCTGAGAAGAGGCCACCTCCATACTCAAAGGGGGGTGCGAGATGGCAGCAGTATGATCCCCTCTTAGCCTTCCCTTTTTAAGGGTTAACAAATGCAGCTTTCTCAACTGGTTCTCTTAGGTCATGTGCTTTCGCCCCCGTATCACCTTGGTGGCCCTCCACAGGGCTAACTCTACTATACCAATGTCTTTCCCATGCTGGAGAGACCAAACCTAGATGCAATATTCCAGATGTGGTCTCACAAGTGACAAACAGTAGTGAATAATAACTTCTCTCAAACTGCTGACTACATTCTTGCTAATACAGCGCAGTATGCAGTCAGTCTTCATTGCCACAAGGGTTTGCTGCCAACTCACACTCCCTTTGTCGTTCACCAGGTCCTTCAGATCCTTTTCTGCAAAGCTGCTTTTTAGCCTGTTGATCCCCAGGCTACACTGTTACAGTTATTCCTTCTCAAGTACAGGACCGTGGAATTCGCATTTGCTGAACTTCATGAGTTTTGCCATTAGTCCATTTCTCCAGCCTGTTGAGATCCTTCTAAACAGCAGTCATATACTACCCTCCAGTTTTCTATCACCCACAAAACTACTGAGGGTGCATTCTCAATGTCTATGTCACCAAGAAAAATACTAAACAGTATGGACTGCAGTATCAACCCCTGAGAGGCCCCATTTCTAATATGCCACAGACCAGATTTTTTTTTTTAACCTGTGATCAAACCTCTGAGCCCAGCCAGTTTTCCACTTACCACCTGTCTCTTCAACTGAGCTACAAGATAAACTATGGGAAAGTGTCCAAAGTCTAGACAAAGTTGAAGCCAACAATATCCACTGTCCCCACTTTATCCATACAGTCAGTCACTTCCCATCATCAAAAGCTATCTGGTTCGTTAGTCCTTGATAAACTCATGTCGACTGATCCAAATCACCTCCTTATCCTTCCTTATCAGTTTCCAGGACATGCTTCCTAATCTTCCCAGGGCTTGAGGTTAGGCTGAGCAACCTGCAGTCCCTGCATCCTCCTTCTTGACCTTCTTGCAAATGGCCATATTTGCCTTTTTCCAGTCACCAGGAATCACCCTCAATCACCAGGACCTTTAAAAAAATGACAGTGTCCTTGCGATGACATTGGCCAGCTCTTTCAGTACTATGATACAACCCACCTGGGTATCAGAGACTTGCATATGCCCCCTTTGCCCAACACAGTGGTCCTCTGTCAGGGCATAATGCTTCACTTCACGAGACTCTTCCATCAAATGGATTAATTTTCCATCAATATCAACAGATTTTCTGCAAGCACTAATACATATACGAAAAAGCACAAATGGTACAGACAATTGTCACTTGCTGCAATAAAGCAAATTTTCCAAGAGAAGCAATACACTAAAATGAGATTTTTTTAAAGATACTCAGCATCTATTTTGTTACAGCTTATTTTCCGCATATTCTTTCTGTTCCTTCAAACAGAAATCTTAGCATAATTGATAAAAATCAACAGCTTGTATAGCTTCAGTTTCAAGCTGCAAATTAAGAAAGACATTAAACAGACCAAATCTAAACCTGATATTTCAGATCAAATCCCCTTTGTTACAGCCTTATTCCAAATTCCACATTTCATTAGCATAGCCACAGTATTATTATAAACAAATAGTAAAGTCAGATATTATGACCAACATTACTCTGCTCAAAGGCAGCTTTAGCATAGCACTCTGCAGGACTGCACTTTTTGCAACTGTTCTGTCTCTCTGGAAATCAAAGAGTGTAAACTGCAGGCACAGAAAAGACAGCTGGTTTTGCACACCAATGCAAGGCAGGTTAGTCTTTGGTGTAAGGAGTTTACGATGTGCTGTGTGAAAGGGTCTTAGAGATCAGAGGCCGCTCCAAACTTAAAAAACTGTGCTTCAGAACATGTTCACAGGATGCAATTATTTGCCTTGCAAAGAATAGGTCACTGAGGGGTCCTTTCAGCACAGGCATTTTACTAATAATATTCAGAAGACTCCAGAGAGTGTTCCGACTACACAATTTTTGTTTATGAGCCTCTGTAAAAAGGTGATTAAAAAAAGAGTGGGCCTTGGAAATAATACTTGAGGTCAGCATAGTAATGTCCTAGCTGGGAGAAGAACAGTGAAGATTAATTTTGCTAACTGTATTTTTAAAGCTAGAGTGGTGACTTAGAAATGGGTAAAAATATGTCAAACTTTTAAGGGATGTGCAAGTAGATACTTTCTCCCTGATCTGTACTCATCAAAACCAAAGTATTTCATTTAACAAGCAACACTCCTCTTTCTTTTCATTCAGTTTAATTCTTTGCTGAGCAAACTTCATTTCCAAAGAAGCTTGAGGAAACACAAATGTCAAACATAGCAAGGAATCCAAATGACACTCTAAACCCAGTGCTTTAGTTCAGGAGCTGAAATATCATCAAGGCTGTTTGCAATGAAAAGAGTGAGGTCTATCATTGACATTCTTCAACACTTCAAATAGCAGAACTTCAAACGTGCCAAAGAAGAAAGTATCACACATGCCTTCCCTCTCATATGCATTCCTTTAAGTAGGTCTCAAAAATTCTTCTGGCTCACACTGCTGTAACAAGCATTGCTTTAATTAAGTTAAATACAGTAGATCTATCTTTATGGAGAGACAGGTAAAAAACACAGCTAGACTCTGCACCAGCTGCCAGAGATTCTTTGTTTATATAAACTGCAAAACTGTCATGGAAGCATGTGAAACAACTAGTTTGGATGGTTACAGTAGATCAGCAGATATCTTGAAGAACAGGTTAGACACTAAGGAAAAAGAAAATAAACCTTGCACAGGTGTGAAAATGTTGGGTGTGAAAATGCATTCCCTGAGGCACACGGATTCTTAAAACAAAGTGCTGCAACCATCCCTATTACTAAAGGGAAAAATAATCATTTTGCCTGTAACCAAAGAACAGCACTGGCAGACGCAAGAGCAGAGTGTAGCCATACTCCCCGTACTCCAGCTGCTCAACAGCTGCACCACTGAAAGAGGAAGACCAGCTCTAGAAGCTCAACTGTCACCCATTTGTGGGGCCACAGTAGAACAAGATAGGCATAGACACAGACCTAGCACTCTGCAGAACATTTGTAAGATTATTCCTCTCTTGTACACAGCAGAATTTCACACACTGGGGACAGTAAAAGGAGAGAAACAACAAGCCGCCTCTGGAAAATTTAATTTAGTCTCTCTCTCTGTTCCCTCTCTGATTCCCCCCCTCCACTCTAAGATAAGTTTCTTCTCTCTGACAATGACTTGAAAAAATAAATATTATATTGTCTCTAAAGACAGGACACAAGCAAGAGCAAAGCCTTAAGTTCATGCTGGCACATACTGTGAAACTATCCAGACACCTTAAGATGAGAATCAAAGTAGTCTATAGCACCCAGATATTTTGTTCCCATCGTTAATGCAAGTTAGAGAAGCTAATGATCTGTACACTAGCTAGGGACAGTCACAGTGCAGCAACATGTATTACACATGCTTTCCTTCAGAGTAAAGGTGGGAGAGGAGAAAACAACAGCCACAACTTACACACAGATCCAATTAAGCATCAAAACAAAAGCCGTTCTTTTAGGTCACCCATATACAGCACAACTCAGCCTTTCCCTGTACCATTGCTATATCTCATGAGACACAGCACCATAAGAGAAACAGTTACTGTCAGACTGGCTTTCATCACAGAAGTGCTGCACTCGCTCAGCTGCTGGTGACTAACATTGGAAGACAGCAGGTCACAGAATGCAAACCATAAAAGTTAGCGCAAAGCAGGATTTTCTTATTTACTGAGTAATTCATCTGCTAAGTCAGTTGGTTGGGGCCAGATATTGGCAACAAATTTTTAAATCAAATTATGACTGAGAGAGTGCTTTATTAACAAAGCATTGGCTTGAGGCATGTCAACCATTCTGTGCCAGTAAGATCGAGCCTCAATCGTGCTTATAACAAAATTCCAATTATGTGGACATTTCTGAAAGAAACCATTTATGAAACCACCACTCTAGCACAGTTTTAAATCAGTTTTAGCTATCCTTTAAGACATCCTGAAATAAGTAATGTTTGAGAAGAAATGGCTTTTCTTTTTCTTCCAGCACAGTATGAGTGATCTAGATTATGCTCTTCTGTGAGACACTTTATAAAGACAGAATTAAACTGTGCAAAGTTTTTAGATACCTTGAAGTCAAGCACTCTTTCAGCCAGTCTAAATTGATGTTTCAGAAGAAAAAAACCTGTTAGTAAACAGTTTCAATACCATGAAAACCAGTTTCCCACCTTTAAAAAAATTGAGATAGTTATGGATCAATATAAAATTCTTCATCAACGGAAAGACTCCCTCTTATTCGTCCATTCCTCAGCTGAAGAGTTCATCAACAACAATTACCTAGTAGTTAGGGGATATCTGATGACTTATATCACAACTGCATTGCAGAACCATTTCCTAGCTTGCCCATCTGATTCCGCAACATCACCGTATCACTGAAATAATCCACCTGCCTAACAGCTTGTCCCCTGCCCATAATCAAAGACAAGTCTGAGCACCTCAGAACTGCAAGACAAACTGAAGGATGCTTTAGGTGAAATACCCATTTCTGTTAGCACTGAAAGCAAAAGCAAAAAACCCAGACACTTCTACACATGCAAGCTGTTTTCTTTCAGCTTAGAGGAAGCTTAGACACACTCATACAAAATGTCTTGAGAGGAACCTTGTGCAGGCATGGCTATCCCTCTTTGCAATATGGATCAGCCCTAACCATCTTCAAAATGAGAATAAAGGCTGGCATAAATATGGGGTGGGGGAAAAAAACACACATGATGACGTGTCTCTGTAAAATAGTGTCTAAAAATATCATAATGACAGCTGCTTTGCTACTTGATTTTTAACATCTGCTTTTTGAAGCAAAATTGTTACAACACTATCAGGATCCAAAGCAGTTACTCGCAGAAAAACACAGAATTAAAAAAGAAGATTAATCTTCATTTATCCTGGGTCAAGAATGATGAAGAATACTTATTACTATTAGCTTAAAACCATGGTCCATCTTGAATCATCCACTGAATCACATGCTAAAATACAAAATAATCAGCTTTCTGATGAATGCTACCACAACCTCCAGGCATCTGCTGAAGAATCCAGGGGTTGTCAGCAGGCTAGGGGAGAGGAATATCTAACTCTAAATTCCTTTCTAAAAGTAAGTTTAGGGAGAAGGGGAGAGAAAGGAAAGAATGGCAACACTGCACACAGCTTAAAAAAAAAAAAAAAAAAAAAAAAAAAAGGCCTAACCGAATACAGATTAGGAGCTGTCTCTTGCCTGCAGAATCCCTCTCCAAGAGGTGACTTCATTCAATTCCAGAGTACACCAAGATACACCCATAGTGAATGATTAAGTGTTCTCCACAGAACTAATGAACCTGCTACCTGTTGTTCTGTGGGTACCAAATAGCTGCTTTGTTAAAGTGTTACTTTTCCTGTGGTGGTTTAACAGTCTTGGATAAAAACCAAAGCAAAAGACTGGAGGTTATCTAGGCCACAAGTGCCATCTATGTGGTTTCTCAAGTGCTCCTAACATTAATGCAGCAAATGTAATTTTTTTTAAAAGGGCCTGATAATTACTTATTTCAGTTGTATTTTTAACATCACAAGGAAATACTTGAAAAGTACAATGCAAACACACCTCTCACAAATAATATAGTTGCTATCACCTCTGTGGCAGTAACTATGAACAACCTTGCTCCCGGTATCAAGGCTCCATGTACAAGATGTTCCTCTGCAATGAAACATCCATGTCATACTGTTGTGGTACGCTGGCAAGAATACCCATGATCCTGTGCTAACAAAGATAGTTAAACGTTATGGAGCCTTGACAGCTCAACGTCTAAAAGCAGAAAAAGTATGGGGAAAATGAGTGTTTTCTTCCTTATATACCAAATGGCATAGATTAAAAGAAGTATTTTTAGTATTTTGTTTCACTCTCTTCTGAATTACACAGCTGCAAGAAAAATGTGCGGAATTAGGATAAAATCTCCTACCACAAAGATTTAAGCAAAGAGGCTCAACCTCAGACTCAAGCCCTGAGGATCTGAATTTGAACAGGAAGTTTTTAGGAATAGGAAATATAGAGCAAACTAGCTACAGAATCTGGGGTGACTGGCCAAACAAACTTTATCTTTCCTTGTAAGCAAGCAGATAACAAATCTAGAGGCATACTGTATCACTTCACCCACTCTCCACCAAAATCTTCAGTATTTCAGGTAAGATATTTCAGACTCTTGAAAAGCACAGTTGTCCAAATGCACTGAAGTCAAAGGATCACAGTTATTGTTAGCTCCAAATGAAGATACAGCATGTGGTGAGATCAATTAGATGAAGAACAGAGTTGTAAGAACAGAAGACGCTGCTGCTTCATCTGCCCTGTACTAGATTCCAGAGAGAGAAAGAACAAAAAATTCAACTCAACTCAGGACTAAAAATAAAAAAAAATTATAAAGCAGGGGAGGAAAGGGTCAAGGGGTAAAGAGGACAAGTATGAGATATCCAGTATCCCAGCGGACCATAAGCTGACATGCAGGATTCCAGCAAGTTGAGACTTGCCTTGTAATCTCTGTTCTGGTGCTTTCAAACTTCCCAGAGGGAAACAAGCTTGGAAGTGAGAAAGGAAACTCCTCCTACTCAGTCCCTAAAACTCTTATTCTCTCTAAAGGTAAAACTGAAGGCTCAGAGTACCTGAAGGGCTGTATGTTACATTATTTTGACAGGATTTTTCCTCAGACTTCCTAAAACTTATTGGATTATCATTATGCTGAAATCTAAAAAACAGAGGAATTTTTTATCTAGGAGTGGGATGCAGCAAGAAGGATCCCAAAGGGGTCAATTGCTCCATATAGTACCCAGACAAAAATGTCAGAGTAAATTTTCTGTAAAAACAGCTGAAGAGGAGAGAAATCTTATAGAATCACAGAGAACATTTATTAAGAAGGCCATTTTGAAAAGGAGCTTTCTTCCAGAGGAGGACCTGGAAATCCTGGATCCAGAGCTGATTTCATATTCATTTGGCAGAAACAGCATGAAACACGTGTTTTCTAACTGGGAACAAGTTGACCATACACTTAAAACAAAGACATTTGCTTTGTTCATGATGCATGTAACAGTCATTGAGAGCACTGGCTGTACCTGAAGGGGAATATTAGCAGAAGTCTCCAAGTACCCATTCAAGTAACTCTGACCAGAAGTTACTTAAATTAAAATGAATGCTAAAACTAATCTTAGATTATACAGATATCACTTATGATTCCAGCACTGACTACTAAGTAGCAAGAATTCACAGCATCACAGGATGGCTGAGATTGGAAGGGACCTCTGGAGATCGTTTAGTCCAACACCCCTGCTCCAAGCAACATCAACGAGAGCAGGTTGTCCAGGATCTGGTCCAGTCAGGTCTCTGGGGACTGTAGAAGAATAGCTAGAGAACATGTGCAGACCACCAGGCACTACTGGCAGAAAGGCTGCAGACTGATGCAGATGATACACATGTAAAATCAGAAGCAGAAAATACAGAGTCAGCTGCTCAAAGAAACTTAATTCTACTTATTAACACCTTTAATTATACACGGTCATTCACTCCTCTGCCTCTTAAGTACACAGAAGGCATGGCACCCTTTTACTGTGCAGCTATGCAGAATCTAGACAATTTTCCTGCTTGACAGCCAAAACTTGCTTTGAAGAAAAATATTATAGGCTTCCCAGACTATTTATGCATATGCAAATTTACTTCCAAAGCACCACTACTACAGAAATTTATTTTATGAGGGCCCATATTAAGAACAGAAAACCACAGGAATTGTTTCAAATTATATTGTTTTTACAGCTTTTTTTTTTTTTTTAATATTCAAGCTCCTAAATTTTGTGAAATGTTAAGACCATCAGAACAGTAAATAATCAAGCCAGGACAGCCACAATGTATCATCTAGATTATTGATATTTTTACGTTTGAATTAAACTTGGCCCATTCAGTGAAATGCAATGTAAAACCAAGAAATAAGAATATGGGTCATACCCAAGACTGGGAAGCACAAAGTGTGGGAAACAGGATCACCGTCATCTTCGGGTGTTTAACTGGGAACAGTTCTAGTAACCGCACTGAGGGAGAATGATGAAAATTTAGCTTCTTTCCCTTTATGTTTTGTTTAGGTTACCAAGAAGATCAGAGAGTGACTTGGAGAACAGGAAAAGCACATGCTGTGATAGCTAGGAATTCTTTTCAATCTTGCTTCTTGCCATGATCTGTTTCTCAAAGGACAAACCAGTTTTCCTGTCGCTACTAACAACAACAACAACAAGACTAGAGACTATTTAGATGGAAGGCAAAACCAAACCATGTCATGGGGACAGTGACTCTTGTCCATACTCTACCAAACAGCTACACTGCAGCACAGTGCAAATTTGACTGATGATGACAATGGAATGCAACTTTTGTTTTTCCAAGAAGGTAAAGAAATTGGTTGACAAAAAAGAAGAAATAAGAGATTGAAGCGATCCTGACTCTGCCCAACTTTATACATCAGGAACACTTCCTTACTCCCAAACCTCACCATCGAGAGATTTTGGTTCCCACCTTCACTCCCCTGACATCTCTCTGCATTAATCATTGATTAATTGTCAGGTCAGAAGAGGGACATTTTTCATCTATGGGATGACCCAAAGCTCAGATGAAAGCACACAGGTGAGCCTCTGTTCCCCAGAAGAGGAGATCTTGCAATTCTCTACCATTTCCAAAAGCCATTCATTCACAAAACCCAGCATCTCCTCATCCTCTTCCCCTGCCACTAGCTCCACCTGGGAAAACACAAGTAAATTCTTGCAAGGCAGTAGCCTACGCCTGTCACTCGCAGAGGTGACTGTCTCAGGTACATAACCACCAGCTTTAAGACAGAAAGCATCTTTTAGCAACTTTATGTTGATTGGGGTTTTTTTTAAATTCTATCAGCTGTTCTAAAAGCAGTAGGTCCCCTACTTCTCCCTCTCCTTAAACCCGGCTCTAAAGCAATCCCATTAGAGTCTTGATTAATGCACAGCATTTTCTCCCCATTAAGGTAAAGAGGCTGTAATTAAATGGTAAAAAGAAAAACAGAAGTGTGGCTGGAAGCTGAGCCCAGGCAAACCTGAATTTGAAATAAGGCACACTTGAAAGATAAGCAACAACTTGTTCACATAATTAACTGCAGGAAAAATAGGGGAGGGCCTGGAAGCTGTTGGTGTTTTCATAATTCGGTTGCCTTTCCAAAAGTTTTATGGAAATAAAACAAGTTACTGGACTCAGGTGAGCTGCATTCAGGATTTGTCTAGAGCCAAAAGTGATTTCCCACCCCCTTTTTGTGAAAGCAGCACAGTTTACACCTCCTTCAGGTTGGGCTCGATGATCTCAGAGGTCCTTTCCAACCTTAACAATTCTGTGATTCTATGATTCCTTTTGGGAAGAGGAAGGCTAAGTCTTCTGTGAAACCTGGCAACTCCCTCCACCTCAGGAGAATGCGTAACTACATAATAGGTGTCAGCTCCTCAAGGAGCTGCCTGCACCATGGCTCCAGCACCTAACAAGCTCAAGGCTGATAAGACTACTCCTTTATTCTAATAAAGAGGAAGCTCTAATCCACATAGCCAAGGAAGTAACCAAAACAGAACAACAATACAAAATTTCAAGTTAAATGCTTAAACAGGGAAGAGCAGCATTTGCCAAATACTGTAACACATAAGTCCTCTTTTATTTCCTCCTTTCTCTCAGTACAACTTAAATATTCAGGATCTACTTTCATTATCAAAGAAACAACACCTAAGTATCAGCTAGGGTCAGATCCTGATCCTCTCCTCTTTTCCAGACAATACAAGCACACATTTCAAAGTCCTTCCTTTGCTTTATGGCCCTTTTTCATGTTACACATCAGAAACATCAGCTGTAGCGCAGCTGTATCAAAACTCGAGTTGTTGATTAATCATTGTTAATATGCCATCTCTACAGAATACTAATATGGGTGACAAACAGTAACAGAGTGCTTAAGTGCAGCCTTCTTCCTACCACAATATTACAGATTTTACAGATTTCTTATGTGATAATTCCACAGGCAGTGATCAAGATAATTCTAAAGACAGAATGAATGATTTGATGAAATATTTGATTCTGGCCTCAAGATTTATGGCTCTGTCTCCAGAGACCGGTCTATTCTGTGAACTGAACAAACCAAGATCCTGTTGGAAAAAAACAGCATAGACACTATAAAGCTGTAGCAAAATCTGCAAAAAGGAGATTTAAAATTATTTTACCACTACATTAAAAAACCCCACCACCTTTCATGCATTCCCTTGTCTTGAGGATAATATGAGATTATAGTAAAGGATTTCTGTTTATGCACACACATTTTGAGTGGACTCATACCAATCACACACAGATCATCAGCAGGGTGGGAACTGGCAGAAACTCATGCAACATTTCCTGAAGCAACAGAGCAACTGATAACACCTCTGACCAGAGCAGCTTACTATTAACTGCCACTATGCATTCTGCCACACATTTGCTGACACCAGGGAAATGGCCAGTCTCAGCACTCTTCCTCCAAAGCCTGGAGCAGAGATCAAATGCTCTCCAATGATTAAAGGTGTTGCTACCAACAAACATAGCACTATTAACCAGACATCCTCACTCCCTCCAATTTATCTCAACACCCTGCCACTTTACTTTTTACAAAGTTATTGTCTTCAGTCCATCCTTATCAGATCACCAATTAAATCGTGTTCAGTGCAGAGAAAACTGCAGGGAATTTAACCTTCAAATTCTAAAATCTGATTATTTACAAGACATTTGCAGGGAGGGGGAATGGCTCAGATTTGGCAGAGAAGGAGAATGGCCCACATTTGGCATGGTTAAGGACCTTCTGCTCCCTTCTTTACTACCATGCAAATCAAATTCAAACGCAAGTGTATCAGTGATCCTGAGTTTATGCTAATGAACTTATTTCCCTATAGAAAAGTTAATGCTAACCTTTAACCCTTGAAGTTAAGTTAAAGGAACCTAGAGCAGCTATAATACAGACATATACCAGTATATATACATTGATAAGTCAGGCTACCATTTCTTCTTATAACTTCACTGAAAGGGTTGTCAAGCATTGGACCAGGCTGCCCAGGGAAGTGGTTGAGTCCCCATCCCTGGAGGTATTTATAAGACATGTGGATGTGGCACTTAGGGACATGGTTTAGTGGTGGACTTGGCAATGTTAGGTTAACAGTTGGACTTGATGATCTTAAAGGTCTTTTCCAACATAAACAATTCTATATTTTTAAACAAAGCAACAGAGTGCAACTGACCCAATATGTGAGACATCTAATTTCTAAAATAATTACATTCTTAATATATGGAAGTATCCTTATAAATGTAAGCAGCTATAAGCTGCAAATACCCAGAAATGCTTAGTTCATTCCTCTCAGACCAATTACATGCTTCCTCACAGTAGGAGAACAAGAAAGTTCCCCTCGCCTTTGCCCTTCACTGGCTGCTGCCACTGTTGATTTTCCACCAGCTGTTACATTACTCTTCAGACCCCTGTGGGAGGTAAATCAGCTCAGTAAGCCAGCAGAAACTAACCCCAGAAAGAGGAGGATAGAGTTTTCTGCTGGCCCAGCACAGTAAGTCCCACCTCTGGTGTTCATCAACACAAGGCAGAGGCCCAGAACTCAAAATGAGGAGAAACTGCATAGAGAAGGAGCAGCTTGAGTAAAGGTAGGAAGAAAGAGCTCCTCCACGCAATAGTTGCAAGGTGTTAGACCAGCTTGGTTACTTGTGAAATCATACTGACTACGCTAGCATTTTCTCTTCCAGATGACAAGTTAGTTGGAATACAAGCAGCAGATCTACATCATCACTTACACTGTTGTAACACCCCTGGCTATGTGAAGAAACAAAGCTGTCAGTCAAAAATAAGGCAACACATCTTAGTACTGTCACCATCTTTGGTCTTCGTTCAGAAAAATGCACGTCCTTAGTATGCTTGTTCTGTAAATATGATAGTGAATGCAACAGAAGGAAAACAAAAAAGATAACAAATGAAGAGAGAGCTTCATTTCCACTTTTGTAGAAATGCAAAAAGGCATGTCACGTCACGGTCTGCAAACTTTTCTGGTAGAGATGTAGATCTCTTCGGAAAGCTTTGCATATATAAATTGCATTACAAGCTGTATGTATAAAAACCAAACAAATTTGATAAACACCTTCTAAGTAGGGAATGAGTCCTAAGAGATTTAGAAATCCCTGGTTTACTCTGAGGATAAGCTTTAACCATACATCTGAGGTCTTGTATTTCACAAGGGAGCAAAACAAATGAAAACTGGTAAGATGTTTCTGTTTTTACATCCTACTTGTATCCAGATAAAGAAGCAACATAGAAAGTGACAAACAAAAACCAGAGATGTAAAATACTGCCTGATCCTTTGGGTTTGCTACTCTGCTCCTAACTCCTCTCTGCTCCCTTATTCTGCAAGGCTAAATGTGAGAAAAGATATAATAAGGAACTATAGAAACAAGGTGTTGAAAGGTAGTCAGAGCAAAGATCACACACAAAACAAAACACCAACAAAGAGAAATGGGATAGTAATGGTAGTAAGAAATTCAAATGGTAAGAAAGCAGCGTGTTAAAAGGCTGGTGTATTTCCAGCAGCAAACTTGATACCTGTAGGTAATGTTCTATTTTCGTGGCAATGTCACAATGCTCTTGGTAGTGTATAGATCCGCAAACTTCCGGGGCCTGCATTCTCTCCCCACAGTAATGCAATATTTCACACTAGCTAAGGTTTCTACAGAACTACATCATTCTACCTCACTTGAATGATAAAAATTCGCCTCCTCAGTGCTTTTCCAGACAGAGCCATACATCTCACTGAACTTGAGCAAGGTCACGTTCCAATTGCAGCAACACTGAATGGCCGGAAATACCTGTGGAAATTCATGGATCCTTTATTTTATCCATTCAGCTTGCCACTGAACTGACCTAAGGTTTCCTCACTGTGTTTCCAAAGGAAGGAAAGAAAACATTAGAGCACTGATGTCCTGAGAACGCTCTGAGCAGACACAACCTTCATACTGAAGTCCATTGTAGCCGCTTCCTTTGAGACGCTACTGTTTCATCAAAAATTCATGACGGACTTGCAATCAGCTTTGAAATGTGATTGCTAGCTTCCAAAATTATCATTCAAACACACAAAATTCCAAGCACCCTGAGAATCTCAATTCCCAAAGCTATGAATGACACAGTACTCTCATTAAAACTGTTGCAGAGAGGTTTCAAAACACAATCCTCAAACCTGAACACTTCAATAAAATACATGAGTCATCTGTAAGACCAACATGTTATGATAAACTTACTGAAAAAGAATTATCACTGGTATTTCATAAGTCTTATTTTTCAATATTTGAGATGAGCAATTTTACAGGTCTCTTAAAAAATACAAGCTTTTAATGAAAAAGAATAATGGGGATTTCAAATATATGGGATCATTAACATCAAAATGTTGTGGTCATCACTAGTTATTTTGGGGACTGCTACACTAAACTGATCTCAGAGAAAAATCTCCTTCTTATGGCATGTTGCATTTCATTCACACAGCTGTGGTTTTGATGCCAACAAAGTTTTCCAAGACAAAGTTGTACATGGTTTTCCTACACATTAAGGCCTTTATTAAATAAAGTAGCCCATTCAGACTGGCTTAAAATAGAAAAGAATCCTATAACCAATGCTTCCCAATTCTGGGCACACTTTAAAATACATTCTCATTAATTTCAGATATTCAACATTTACTATTTTACCTCTTCCAACAATCTATGAACAAGTAATGTTGTATCTGGAGCTTTTCCTAACTCTCATAACTGTGCTTCACCCCCATGCTGTTCATTTGCAATGTTAGACAAAATTCAACAAACAGAATCAAAATTTCTTCAGATCATTTTCTTAGAAGGAACCTTTTTCAGTTAGTTAACCTAGTTGGGAACACTCACAAAGTTTCGTTATTGAAAACTGCTTTAAGATTTTATTTCTAACAACTTGGGGTTTGTCTCAGTTCCATCTGAGAAGTGATACTCAAGAAGTATCTTTAGAATGGCACCTTTCTTGCAACCAAACAGCCTACAGACTAGCCAAAGACCAGATCTGCATGAACTCCAGAGTAGCACAATGATTTCTATGCCAGCTGCTACAGTTTTTGTCAATTCTGCTGTACTGGGTGTAAGTGGCGAGGTGCTGGCAGCCGGGGGGGCTGCAGGGGTGGCCCCTGTGAGAAGAGGCCAGGGGCTGCCCTGTCCCAGGCCCAGCTGGCTCCAACAGACCCACACACAGCAGGACCCAGCTGAGCCCCTCAGCGAAGCTGGCAGCACTGCTGGGAAAGCGTATTTAAGACAGGGCAGAAAATGCCACAGAGAGGAGGAGGGAACAAAAGGAGTGAGACACAGCAGAGGGAACACCAAGGTCAGAGAAGGAGGGGGAGGAGGTGCTCCAGGTGCCAGAGCAGATATCCACCACCGCAGCCTGGGAAGGACCCAAGCTGGAGCAGGTGGATATGCCCTGAAGGAACTGCAGCACATGGAGAGCCTGTGCCAGAGCAGATTTTTTTCCTGAAGGACTGCAGCCAGCGGGAAGCCCACGCCAGAGCAGAGGAATAATGTGAGAAGGAAGGAGCAGCAGAAAGAAACCACCTCACATGAACAGTAACCCCTCTGCCCCCCACGCCACACAGGCAGGGGCACAGGAGCCTGGGGCGCAGGAGTGAGCTGAGCCTGGGGAAGGGCGGAGGAAAAGTGTTGCTTTCATGTCTGTTTTTCTTACTGTCTGAATCTATTTTAACTGGCAACAAGTTAAATTCATTTTCCCCAATTTGAGCCTGTTTTCCTGCAACAGTAATTAGTAAGTGATCTCCCTGTCTTTATCTCAAGCTATGAATCTTCTCATCCTATTTTCTGCCCCGCCCCACCAAGGAAAGGGAGAGACTGAGTAGCTGGGTGGCCATTTGCTGTTAGCCAAGGCTAACCCACACCTGCACGTAACAGCTTTGACCCAATCTTTTATGGGAGTGCTGATGAAGCAAGAGCTCAAACAGAGATTTGCGTTACATGGCACGAATCTTATTACTGCTGCTGAGTCCTGGTTCTGAAGGAGAGAAATGTAATACAAACTGGATAAGTGCCTAACAACTCTGAGTTAGGTTAAAGACCCTTCCTTCATCTATCTATCCTTTGTGAAAAACAATGCAAGTCACAGGCTTGACACAGAGCACACATTTTCCATAACCCAAATTGTGACTATTACTTATAAAATAGCAAAGGCAGCGACCAATTCATTAACATTTCTCTTCCCTCTCTATCTTAAAGCTCAGTATGCTCACAAATCCTTTCAAATACAATCCATCAGATACAGAAATTGCTTCTAGTAAGCACCATTTTTGTGCATCCAAAATCCTACATAAACTGCCATTTATATTGGATTCACTATCAGGTTTTATACAGACTCCTAATTCTGTGAGGGAGTAGATAGGATCCATCAGCAGAACAAAACAGAATAAACAATACAATAATCAAGTCCACTCAAAATACCGCATCTCTCAAGTGCTGCACTTCTCCAGAAATATATATTATTGCCTTATGCATCCACACAGACCTTCATCCAGGGAGCTGTTATTGCTATTTCTTCCTTCATCTAATTTGGGTTGCAAGCTCCAAGGGCTGGGAACTTGATAGTAGGAAATAACATATCAATACAAGACAGCCCAAATAATAATCTGGCTTATTAAAATTTCTGTCGAGTTCTCTAATCTCCATTTCCAAACAGGAGGTGTAATTAAGTCCTGGTAAAGTAACAGTCTTATTTTGCAATAGTGCAAGATTGAAGAGATTACAAGAGGGCTTCCCCAAAGGATCCCTTCCCATCTGTGCTCAAAGAGCAATAAACCCTATTCCTGGCAATGCTGATATCCTCAGTTAAAATGCTCCAGCATTCAAGAGTCAGAGCCAATTCCCTACACACCAATATATGGACAGAATGAAGATCCTCTCCCCTCTTTTTCCTACTCTCATGCTTTTAAATGATTCCTGTGACATACTGTTCCAAATTCAGACAAAAACCCAATCTTTTCTTATCCATTCCCTAGCTGATTTGTAAAACTTAACATTACTACAGAAGGAAGCAGTGAAGTTCTGAGTACTTTTGCTTAAATTAATTGCTTCAGATTAACTAACAACAAGGATACGCACTGGAGCACCTTTCAGTTCATACCTGTCTTCACGGGTAGAACAGAGGCACTGCTTCTCCTTTGTAGCCTCACTAGCTCATAACCTTGGCCTGCGACCTGTTAGGTACACCAGAATCTAGAACACAAACTTAGAGTTTTAGACAGTCTCAACAGCAGGCGCATGTATTTCATTAAATAAATTACTCTCTTCCTGCCTTACTCCACTACAAAAGGAGAGTCCCTTACAATCACTTAGCTTACTGACTGTTGATGTTCTCAGTTAGCTAGAACGTGGAAGCCGTGGACATTGATTTAATCACTCCCGCGCTGTCACAAAGAGACAAAATCTACATATGATATTTTCCTATGTTTTAAAGATCAGGAAATGCTCCAATAATTTGTATTTTGACTGGTACAGAATCTAGAAGATACTATAATAGGAAAATCACTGAAGTGTAAAGTTATGCAGACTGCATAATCTTCTCTGATATGCTTCAGTTAGGTAAAAAGTACCCAGGTCAGAGAAATTTAAGTCAAACTGTCAATAACATCTGCCTAGCTCTCTCTACCCATCTGAAATACCTTAGTGCATCTTAAAACTATGAAGGATCATTCTTCTCAACCAGACAGACAAAAAACATTTACCTTTGCATGAACTGATCTCTAACTAGTCCATAGTCTATAATTCAATGAAGCATGTCCTTAAACTAAACATAATACCTTCCACCTTTTCACTTGTGTTTATTTTTAGTTAGTATAATATCAGTGTGTTTCAGGATCATCACCCAGTTGTTTTTACGGCCAATGCATGTAAGGTTATCTACTACCCATTCACCTATTCTTAAATTCTCTCTCTTCTCTTCACTTTGATTCAGACTTTTCCTCTTTTATTTTTATTTCTATAGACCTGAATCATGCAGTTTTCTTCTCTGCCTAAGGCATGCCGAGCTATCACTGCCTTCGCAACACACTCCCAGTGATGCCAACCTTATGCCTCATCCTCTCTCTATGTTAACTTATCACCCCTGAATTCACCCCAAGTTCTGTCTCTGCAGACTTGATTTCTCTCTAAAAATACCTCCGGGTCCACCTCAAGCAGATGAGTGAGCCCAGAGAGGTAGACACTATCCCCGTGTCTTTTCTCACACAAAGAATGAATGAATCCATGCCAAAGCGAAGAACTTCCTTGCACCTCCCTTGTTCACGAGGCACTTCCATACCTCAGAACGAAGCACTGCTTTTCACCTCCTTCAGCTAAATGTTTAAAAGTTTGTGATGCAAGAAATAAGGGACCAAGCAAACCATTCATAGTTTTTGTAAGAAAAAAACGAAGTGGCACTATCTTGCTGAGGTATGTTTTTAAGTAAAAGGACAGAAGCCTCCATATGGCACGCTGTGTACAAACACTCCGGCTCTGCACAGGAGGCAGAAGGACATTTAGGGCTTCGTGCACACTGTCAGCACGCCTGCCTGCAAAACTGCAACACCCGCGATAACCCGTCAGGCTGCTCAGCAGCTCGGGACGCAAACCCGCAGGGCCCCGCTGCCGGCCAGACCAAAGGCAGCCTCCCTCGGACTTCAGAGGGTGCTCAGGCGGGGCTGCGCGCCCCAGCCCACCGCCCGCCGGCGATTTCCCAGGCGCCCGCACGCCGGGGTCAGGCCCCCAGCGGCACCCGCCTCCCCGCCGCCCTCTCGGGGCTCCCGCTCCCGGGGCCGCGCCGGCCGGGCCACCCCCCGCCCCTCCGGCGGCCCCCCACGCCCCGCCGCCTCCCCGGGCGCCGCGGGGCGGCCCGCAGGCCCCTCACGCCGGCCCGCCCGGCTGCACCTGCCGAGCCCGGCGTCCGGGAGCCCCGCCGGCCGCCCCCCGCCTCCCGCGGGCCCTCCGCCGCGGCCTGCCGCCTCCCGCCCGGCCCCGCACCGTTAGCGATGAGCTTGGCCGAGAGCTGCTTGACGAGCTCGGGGATCCGCTCCCACTGGCACTCCGAGCGGCACCGCTCGATCTCCGTCTCCAGCCGCGAGCCCGCCTTCTTGGTGGCCATGGCCGGGCCGGGCCGATGGGCCCCGGCGGGGAACGGGGCCGGGGCGGCAGGAGCGGGCGGGGAGGAGGAGGCAGGGAAAGGACAGCGGCGGCACCGGGCGCCTGGGCGGCGGCGGCTGGAGCGGCGGAACTCGAGGGCCGCGGCCCGCGCCGCGCTGGCGGCCGAGCGGCGGCAGCGGCGCCACCTGCCGGGCAGCGGCGGGGCGGCGCGGGGCGGCGCGGGGCGGGGGCGGCCCCCAGCCCGCCCGCCCATCGCCCGGGAGAGAGGGCAGGGAGGGAGGGAGGCAGGCTGCCCGGCGAGGCGGCCGCGCTGCTGCCGGTGCCGCTGGTAGCAGGGCCGGCACAGCCGGGCTCCTGCGGCCACCGGCTCCTTCAAAACGATTTGCCCAATTACACATGGGAGAAAAAAAAAAAAAAAAGGAAAATTCATCTTACCTCATTCTTCCACAGGCTAACGATGAACGTGCACCATTGCCCCATCTGCTATACTTTTCCGCTTCCACAAAATGTAACACAAAATTAATTCCTGCCCGTTAACGGTCACCTCTTCCTCCACCTTGAAACCTCTCATACGCACTTGCTGCAGGGTTTTTAATCCATTTAAAGGCGTTCTCCTTTTTGTCTTCTCCATCCACATGCCTCACACCGTGCTTTCTCTGCGGCCTCATTTGGCTGGTACACCCGTTCACATTGACCCATAGAACGGACCTGAGCGTGGCCCACCAGCGCAGTGCTCACCTGCTCCTTAGTTCAACAGCGGAGGGTAGAGCAGTGCCTGTATTACAGAGATCTGCACTGTACATAGGTTATGCCTTTTGAGAAAACAAATGCACTTCCAACGTTTGGGTGGAATAAAAATACTAGCTGAAACAATGTATCTTTGTCAAATGCTACATCACACATACTTGACTTGCCACAAACTTATATACAGCTCAGAAAACAACTGCCATGACTGATTTTTCACTGAAAAACATAGCAAAAAGACCAAGACTACATTGAAGATAAATCTTGCAAATTGCTATTTACTTTTCCCAAAATAAAGATACAGCCCATTGACAGAAAGAACAGGTTTTGCAGAGATGCAGTGTAATCTGCTACATTAGACACAATATGAATTTAAATAATTTAAATGTCTGGGTCCACATCCTTGGGTTATAGTGCAAACTTATACAACTAAAGCTCTTTATCCCCAGAAAGCAGAAGTCAATGAGGCCAATAGGTATTTGGTTGAGTTTGTGAGGACGATTATCTGACTGCTGGTTTGGAGATTCAAAATACAGGACTGATGCTATTATTGCTGTTACACGCATGGCACTCCCCTGGATCTAGCACATTTTGGTCTTCAGAAATGTCAAGATCACAAACTCAGAAGTCAAATTTGGGCAACCGTATCATTACCAGCCTGAGATAAGTCAATCGTTGTTTCATAACTGTTAAGAACAATATATCTTATTCCCCAAACCCTGTGAATTATGATCTTCAAACTCTTGGGGACTAATACTATCACCAGTCACCTTTATGTGCTGTTATATAAATAGTCCAGTTAAACGTAAACATGGCATGCCCATGGGCATTGGTAGAGTCATTGTCCACATAATAATTTCTAAACAATTTTCTAGTTAGTGTACGTGTGTCGCATAGAGGTGCTTTCTGAAGTTTTGCTTGGTTTTGATCATCAACTGAAAGATCAGAAAAAGGATGCATCTTTTTAAAGATGGGGAATCAACAATTGCCATCAAATCATTAATTGATCCGGAACGGACCCAGGCTTGTGTGACTAAAAGCTTGTCCATGTGTTCCCCAGCTGCATCCTCAATGTAATAAATATCCACTTCCTACAAACCGTGCTTTGCTTCTATCCTGAGACCATCACAGTTATTGCAACTCTATGACAGGACCAGATGTCTTTCTCTGTTTCAACTAATTCACTTTTCATTCCCAGTGCTATTGAAAGCATAATACCACAAAATTCAGATATTGTAATCTGCCTTTTTATCAAGTTGCTGTCATAGCACTTCCAGGCTACAGTCCAATTTCAAACAAAGTATACTTCAGATTTTAAAAAGCAAAATAGAAACAGTAGCAGAGCATAACAGTGTTTAAGAAATACAATGGAGTATTGCAGGAGTCAAAAGAAGATTTAATACTGCAAAAAAAGCAAAAGGAGAAAGATGTGATAAAGCATTTTTTGTTTAAGTAAGGTTTCAGGAGACCCAGAGAACATTAAACTAATTATAGCATGGTGTTTTTCTGGCGAGATAAGATGATTAAATTAAAAATGAGGCAGGAAAGCAATGATAATTTGAAATTTTTGATATCATAACTACTAGTTCTTTTACACATAAGACTATGAAAATGAAAATTTCAACTTCATAAGCAAATTAACTCTTTTTGAAAGATTATTCATATTTATTCATAACAATTTTAACACATTTTGTTAGCACTGATCACATCATTTCAGTAAAAGCTACCAGCAAAAGAATAGTATTAAAATATTTACATAACAGCTCATCAGGCTTATTATCTCAACAGCTACTATTTGTGAAGTGAGACATATATGCAAAAGGAATTAGTATATTTTGAAATGCACTGGAACAATTAGGAAATCTGCTCTAATGTTAATGAAACTTCCACATACCTAAGACTGCTCTGAGAAGATTCCACTGTAGATGACCCATAATCGTATACAATAATGGATCTGGAATGAATAGCATAAAAGTGATATAGAAAAGAAGTCTGATCCTGCATATTTTGTCAGTTGCCACTTATTTTTTCAAACTGAAACAAAGTGTTGATTTCTGGAAATGGCCTATTTAGTAAACTGTTAGCACAGACTGAAGCATACATGCACTAGAAATAGGAAGTCTACTTGTAAGGTGAGGTAGCTGGCTAGCTAGAAGATATAGAGCTACCTCATTTCTGAAAACTATGGAAAATTAAAATGCAGGAAAAGTAGCTAAGAAGTATTGGTCAACCGTTTTGCCGTATGCCACCTCTCCCACTCCAATCCCCCGAAACACAGGGGAAATAATTGATGGTTCAGTGCAATTTCATGAGCTTGGTATGAAGAAACATGAACTTTCAGTACAGAGGAACACACCGATATGATACTCTGATACTTCTGGTAACCTGAAAATAAACCTGCTAAAAAAGTTTTCTGCACTAGTACTTCATGCAGAACTGTGAGAACCAGAAGTGATGGGAGTATAAACTGGTAAAAATGTAAAAGTTATGGAGAATACTGATTTAAATAAAGTAACCTTTTAATCTCTACTAAGATATTAAACATTCTATAACAAAGAATCAGAAAAACCAATTCAAAAAGTACTTGCATTTTTAAAGGTAACATATTCAAATAGAATGCTAGTAACTCACATGAGCAAAAGAAAAAAATGCAAGCAAACTTACAAGATCACTGGGTTTTATTCTAGACTGTTCCTGGCTTCTTACACAAATACTATTCACTACCGATGTGGCAGGGGAGGAACCAAACCTCACCTTTGTTCTAGCTCTCCTTTATTCTAAAAGAAGAAAAAAGAAAAAAGTTTAAAACAATATTTTCATGACAGCTTTGCTGAAGTCAGCCCACAGGTATGGAGGCCCTTGAGATAACAGGCTAGCCAAAGCTTAACATCCAATTTGTGTCAAAGGCTATCAATGCTTAATGGCAAGTGTTGTTTCACTATTTACAGAAAAAGTGTTTAATATGCAAGTTTACCTACTACTCTGGTTTTAGTCTGGCACACTGACCAGTTGTTTTTTTTTTCCTCAAGAAGAGTTTGTCTGAAGCTGCTAATCAAAGTGCTGATTATTAAAACTATTTTCTTCTTCAGAGTTTCTATAGCATACCTCACAGAAAGATGATGATTTTGAGGGAAATATAATGTTACAGAAGACAGTACAAAAGTCCTTATCTCCACAAAGTGTAAAATAGAATTAAAAAGTCAATATTAAAAAGAAGCTTTCCTCAGCACAAATCCTTATTTTACCAATTTCTTATCTTTCAATCCAAATCAACATTTTAATGTCTATTAAGATGTTAAATGTATTCTATTGCAAGTGATCAGAGATGCAATTCAAACATTATTTGTATTTTAAAGCAATCGCATTCAACTCCTACTACCGTCTGCCATTTTCTCAAATGTGAAGTGCAAAAATTTTCAGGCCAAAATGCATTAATGTGAGAAGTAATTTCTCTACAGTGAAGAGCACAACTAATAAGCATTATAGATTCCAGTAAAATTTTTGCTTCTTTTTTTTCAGTTAGCATAACACTGTTAGTGAAATGAGGTAACTGTAGAGTTCTCCATTCCTACTGAAGCCAGTAATCTTTATGAAATTTAGAACAGACCATATGAAAATTGTTAGAGAAAATAATTTCACAGTGACACTTGGTTCCTTTTTGAGAGTATCAAAATGCAATTTAAAGGGAAGGAAAGTGAGACTGAACAGCATCCACAACAGTTTGACGACATGCACGTTATAAAACCTGCCACCCCCGTCTCATAGCAAGGAATACAGCCATATAAGGAGTGAAATACGCTTTATCAAAATATTTCAACATTTCAAGGTTTTGTACTTAGATGAGTTTATTTTTTAAAGATAAAATAGTTACATCTGTGAATGTACATTATTTTGTAAACCATTATGCCCTTATTGCTGTTTGAAAGTTAAAATCATACACAAAACAACTCAGGAAAACCTAGGAACCTGGAAAGCATTTTTTTTTCTTCACAATGGACTTCTGATTTTGTAGTTTGTTGCTTTCAAACTGATTCAATTCATACTGCACTTGTCAAATAATGGGCAATACAATTGATACTTAAAAAGGAATGTATGCCTGTACAATCAAGCAAACACTTATTTTTCACTGTTGTATGAAATCCCTTGATGTTAATTCTTAGTCTTTAATAAATGACTGTGCTAACAGTCATTGCTATTGATAGGCTCAATCTGAAGTTTAATTACTAATTGTGCTGCAAAAGATAAAAAGTCCAAAAGAGATCCTTTCCAAGCCCATTCATGCTAAATGGGAACCGGCATTGCCAATGAAAGGGCAACAGAGAGTATTACTCAACTGGCAGTATATATTAAAATCATATTGTTTTGGCCCAAAGTTTCATACTGAATTTTAAACCTGTCATACTGTTTCTGGAAATATCCTCCACATCACAAATGCATATATTTACACATACCAAAAAAAAAAAAAAAAAGAGAGAGAGAGAGAGAGAAATGTCACCTCCAAGAATTAAAAAAAGCACTTCACTGGTGTTTATAGGCTAAATAGATGTGAGTATTTATATCTAAATTGCTACTTGTTCCACAACTGTATTTTTACAAAGCTATATTGCCAGTAAAGTTGCTTTCCTATATTAACATGTAGTAACTAACAGGAAGCAAAATGGGAAGAAAAATACTGTAGTTTGCTGTTTCTCATGTTTATTGTGCCAGTGTAAAACTTTTCAGCCCTGTTCAAAGGTCAAAGGATTTCAGATAAATGCTTTGACTACTTTTAAGTTCAAGGAAGAGCCAAGGTAAGGTCTAATCATGGGTCTTCCATTGTGTTACACTCATGGTAAGCCTCTTTTCTGCCGTATTTCAAACTGTTGTCCCACCCAGTTATGCTTGTTGGGCAGCAGGTAAAGAGGGTCTCCGCACTGTCTTTGCACAATAACAACTGATAGACACAGTGCAGCTAAATTCTACATGTGATCCAGATTGTAGCTTAATCTCTCGCTTGAACTCAAAAAAAAAAAAAAATCTTCCTAGACTAATCGAACCTCAGTGGCAAAGACATTTTCCTATTCTTTTGATTCATTTATGCAAAAAATGTGCAGAATAGAACTATTCTGGATTTTAAAAAATAATAATTATGTATTTTTAGAAAGATGCAAGCTTCTTACACTTTAATTAGTCTACTGCTTTTCAGTTCCTTTTATTCTATACAGCACAGAAAATAAGCCATGTACCATTTTTAACTAGTTCTTAGGGGTAAAAATAAGATACCTATTACATGTTAGGAAATTAGAAAACTAGATTTTAGTAAATGTGAACCTCTTCTTATATCTAAATAAAGTCTCTTTAACTAGCAAAGCAATAGTGGCAGCTCTTCTCTCTGTAGTACAATTGTTTGATTTCATTACATTACTCGCTAAAATCATACTTCAGTTTTATTCCCAGACCAGTTTCTGTCTACACAGGAATCACTGTCTTCACATAATTGCTGTTTCAAACTGCACTTCTGTGACCATTTAAGAGAAGATGAAGATCAAGTGTTTCTCACATTGAATTTACTGATACAGCAGAGGCAGCAGCTGAGTTACATCTCCTCTTCAGTTCCTAAGTTCAATCCCTTTAAAGAACGTCAATTGTCACATAGAAGAAAAGCTTTGAATTTTCACTTTTTCTTTTTTTTTTTTTTTTGTAATGTTCCTAGCTACTCATTGGTAATAAAAAATACTTGTATTATTAATAAACATCAGTATACTCCCCATTGCTATTTAAACGCATCTGGGACAAATAATGATGGTTAAATTTGAAGCATCTACAGCATCATACTGCATTGAAACATTTTCCTTGTTACCATCAATATTAGCAGTTAAACAACTTGCCAACTACATTGTCAGACCACCAGAGGGAGTCGAAAACTACATGTAATTTCTGAAAGTTTCTAAACCTGTAGGCTACAGTTCAAAACATTAACAGAAATTGCTGTATGTTGTGAGTACTACGACAAATGGGTAAGAAAAACGGAATAAATTAGAGGAGTCCATGGAGATCGGGAGTTGCTGAGGATAAACATAAGGAAAAAATTCCAGCAACCTCATCAGTTCATTAATATCCAGAGGTAAGAAAATGTTTGTGATAAAGGAGTGTTCAGCAACTATTTTTGTTCTGTGTTTGGAAAGAATGAAAATCATGCATTTAAATTAGATTTTTCAATGACATTAATAACTGGAGAGAAGTCTTAAAATTCAGTAGATCCAGGACTAGTACACAACAGTCCTAAAACAAAGAGTTGCCCCATTCGGTCTCATCACATCCCTCTGAATAACTCATGGAATGCCAGAGGCATCCGTGAGGACGCTGGGCTTGTGACTATGTGCCAAAGGAAAGCAGAAGACTGATGTGAGCCTAAGAAAAAAACCTGGAAATTTGCATACAAGGTTATATTATAATGTTCCAAAAGCAAGGTCCTTACCAGAGAGGGGAGAAGGACAGTTCCTAGGATCAGCTGGGGCAAATTCCAAGAGACCTGTACCCTAAATGGGCAGAAACACCAAGAACTGGCAAAATGTGGACCCAATAACAGGAGTGCTAGCTGCTATTTCTGCACCGCAAACATGAGTTAAGAGTCCCGGCCAATCAACAGTCTATCTCTGCCATAATAATTGGCAGAACCAACAAAATACTGGCTTTATGTTTTGGAAATTAAACTTAATGTAAAGAAAACAGCATTTACAAATAGATTAACAGAGAAAATAAAATAAGAACACAAAGCTGGAGACCTGCAACAAATAAATTTATATAAGAAATTAGATCTTTTTAAAAGTTATCAGGATAATTAACTATTTGGCCAAATACCAAAGAGGCAGCAGACTCTAAGTCTTGATGTCTCCAAAACAAGACTCCATGCTTTTCGGGTAACATGAATTGGTCAAACACAAGTTATTTGCTCTACAGAAGACTAACTGATCTACATTTGATATCCTGCTCTACACAGGGAGTCAGATAGAAGATCACAGACAATTTCCTGAAATCCTTGCTGCATTGTGCAGCAGCAGCCTACAAAACATCAGGCATCACCAGGAAGGCTGCTAAGAATAAAGAAGCAGGCGTCATTCTGCCACTCTGTAAACCATGGCACACCTGCATCTTGAGGGCCTCACGCATTTCTGGTCTCATTGGTTTGACCCAGTAGGACATTTCTTACATTCTTGCAATATTCAGTTGGCTTTACATGCTGCAACTTACTTTATCTCACCCTACTCAACCTTTCAGAACTCTATTGCCTAACACTTGCTTTCATTGGCAGAAAGACAAATTCTGCTTGCGTCTTCTGAGATTCTCCAGAAATCAAAATTTTCCTCTTCACGTACTCCACTATGTCATAGCCGCTTTCTATGAAAAGTTCAACTAGATATTTCCAGGGAAGATTAGGACTGAGCCGCAGTTTATTTACAATACAGTAACATGATCAAAGTCGTCTCCGAAAGGTCTAGCATTTGCCTGAAACCACAGAATGGATCATTTCCAGTCTGCTTCACTGCCCTGGAGATCATTCTATCTGTCAGCACAGACCAGGTAACGACAGAACATATGTGCTTTTTTAGCTGCTTGATAAAAACTAAAGTAGAAAGCAATAATGTTACTGTGACTACAGTTGGTTGGGGACAGATGTGAACTATCGTTCTGTGGGCTTTATCTATCTTCAGTTCACAAAGATGATTCACGAGCAAAGTTTCTGGGGAATAACTGCCAACTTTCAGCCTCTTAGTGCTCCTGCTGAGTCCAAGTATGGGTTCTTGAAAATCTGGTTTTGCATATGTAGGACAAAGCAGATTTCTCCCGCATGGTTCTGACCTAACCCTTCTTCAAAGTGTAACAGGCAAATCAGCCAGCCAAATCTGACACCTGTTGTTGAGAGTATGTTTAGATCCAAGTTTGAAGGTGATAATTGATTTTGTACCTTTGGGTTTGTACTCATTCTCAAAAAAAATTCTTTTATTCTTTTTTTTTTGTATTTTTAAAACTTTTTTTTTCTTTTACTTCTAACACTATTCATTCTGTTTATCAAACATAACAGTTGTCTGAAGAGTAAGATACCTATTAATCGACCAGTGTATTTTAAGCTAGGTATTTCTACACTTCTGATAAAGGCAAGGATTTTTTGCATAGCCTTCCTTCATATTTTTTTTCCTTCTATATATTGGACATTTAACTCTACAGTTCTTTTTGGGCAGAAAGATCCATGCATTGCCTTTCAGGACAAGCAGAAAGACTAGAGAAATCAAAGAGATAAGAGGGTTTCGATTTAACATAAATCGAAAGCTCAGGAAAGGAACAGAATTAAGTATACAACATGGGGAGCAAAAATAAATAATAATAATAAAAAAACCACAAACAAAACCTGCATAACCTACTTAACCCAAATGTACCCTAGAAGAATGTGGGATTCTTTAGGTATACTGAGAACATTACACCACAGGACTTAAACACATAGGCATATTCACACATTTTTCTTCAAACACAAGCTCGTGACAGTGCTGGAGATCAGTAATAGCTCAAATACTATCAGTCTGTCTTAAGAGACTTGTTCAGATACTTCTCCCTACTGCCATAAAAGATGTGCATAATGCAACAGCCAATAAACATCCTTGGTTATTACCTACAAAACTGCCTTCACTCAAGTTACCATCTGCCTAGCATTCACATGTTCAGCTTCCATTTTTTAATTCTTCTCTGTGAGAAGACTTCCTAGCGCAACTTCAAGAGTTGGAGGAACAACGGACACACAGATCACTAGCTAACCAAGAGGAATACCCATGCTGCTGCTCTGCACGGTGCACAGCTCTGGCAAGAATCTCTCCTAAGGGAAACCAAGGTTGACTTGTTAATAATGACATGATGTACTTCTCCAGATTGCTTTGCATTACCTTTGAAGCCACCACAGTGGTTAACCACACAATTTAGGGCAACAAAAAATTTCCTATTTCAGAACACCATGGCCTGGAGAAGAAAACAGGCTGACTGAAGATCAAAACCTTCATTACAGTTATCATTCCAACACAGCTAAAGAAACTGATTTCCCAAACACTGTTCATTCCCTGGTAGTTAGCAAGACTTACAAATAAGGGGAAGTACCTCCAATACAGAAGCCCTAACCACAGATTTTCATAAAACAGTGGCTCTGACAGGACAGGCTAACAACAGGCTGGGCTTACCATCCTCCAGATCAGCGCATTTAGGCTTTAACAGCTCTAGAGACAGGAGCGTTCAGCTGACATCTGGTTCTGCAAATCTTCAATGAGTTCTGAGCAGTCTTCTAGAAAACAGCTTGCTTGTATTTCTTCCACCACTGCATTCACAAAATGATCCTCCCCTAGTGCTTTTCCACATCCAAAATCAGAACCCTATCCTCATTTGTTTTCTGAATATCCTGATATTGGGCAAAATAAATCATTACAATTATTTATCTTGCTTTTTGGTAAACTTCTGCCACAAGGTTTTGCACTTCATTGATGTGACTAAGAATTTTGGAAAACGGCATACTTGTCAGAAAGAAATCTTCACTGTAATCTGTTGATAACTGGCATATAGTGAGTTAAGGAAACCAATGTCCATATTGCCACCTTTGCCATTTGAAGATCGCACCATTTCCCTCCAAGAAATAAGTTGACAGGTGAAGCTGTTTTTTTCCCCTAAAGATTTTAAGTTAAATGTGGAGACCATTGCTTCTTCAAAAGCAATGGTGTGCAACCAGAATGTCCTGTACGTTACAGTGAGGCAAAGTGCTCAGCATTCCCTTCTTCCCATTTCTTTCCCTCTTCCTCTTCCCTGCCCACACTGACACAAGAAACAGCACGCCCTGTTCCACTTACTGCAAATTAACACAGCCTGCTCCTTTATAACCAGCTGTCAGAATATGCCACCAATTCATTTCTTGCCTTTACAGCTTCGGAGGTAAAGGCAGAAATTACAGATGATCTCTTCTGCTGGGACTCTAGCAAAAGACAGTTTTTTTTCTCACAGGAAATAATCTTGCAGGTTTCTTTCTCTACAGGTGAAACAGATCAATACAGTAAAGATATCTGTAAGCATCAAAATTTGCTGCAGTAGCATCTTAATGATAAGACTGTCAAGGTTGAAAGCCAATGCCAAGCTTTTATTCATTTTTGTAATCCAGATGTAGGTTAAGATTAAAGGCCTGTTCTCACTTTGGTGTTGAAGTAGATCTCAAGTTTTCCTTTTAACCTGACAGCTTTAAAATTGCACTAAGTGACCTGCCAGGGCTGCATACGGATGGACTGACATGGTGATACACATTAAGTAGAATAGTATTAACACTTGAACTTAAAAGCAGCAGGGATATAGCACCTTGAGTTCTAATTTGTACAATCACTGTACGATGAACGCATCACCAGACAGTGGGATCCTGTTCCCTCAAGCAGGCATAGCTTCAACTGAATAACTATTATGTACAGCTGAGCTATATATTTAAAAGATGAGAACTCATTAAGGAGACAACTGAGAAAAGCTCTGAGGTACTTGCGGCTTTTGTGAATTAATTTAGTTACTCTTTTCCACTGTATATTGATTTTAAAGGAAAAAAAAGGATACGTACTGTTATTGAGTAAGCTCCTTCAGACAATACGATACCATCACCTAGTCACCTCTGTCAATGTAACTTGGAGACAAACTTTGAGCAGTCCCCTCTTTGCATCATCGTCTTTAAATACCACTTCCCCCCCTTCCTTCTCACTTTGCTGTAATTCCAAAGACTAGTTTACACTTGAAAGCTTTTTTAGCATAGCTGAATGTCACACAAAATCACAGCCCTAACTGATGTAAAATGTACTTGGGTAGATGTAGTTATATCAGCAAATATCAATAATGTATATATATGTATATTTTGAACTAAACTAGCTAAAGATAGTGATTACCTTTCCCAGCAAGCTTCTTTTGGTTATTCACAAGGCCTTAGCCTAAATCCTTAGATTTTCTATTACTTATGAAAATAAACCTTTGGTCACAATCATACTAAGACAATTATGTATTCTCTCCCCCCCCCAAAAAAAAAAACAAGGAAAAGCAGATGAACATAAATGAGATGCTGATTTTAAGATGGGAAGCTTGATTTGTTGACAAAGTAAAATTATCTTTGTATTATGAAAAATGCAGCAAGTTTGCAGTCAGTTTGCATTTTCATCTGTGATAGGTTTTTGAGCAGTTCCTGAGTAATTAAAGAAGAGTTCTGGTTTTCTCTGCTTTATTGTTGGCATTTCAAAGGAAGTTAGCAGACTTCTGCATGAACTTTGTGAATACAGCCAGATTGGTTGCCAATTTGAAAAAGTGATTTTATGTGTGAATAGTATGGATTCCTTTCTACCTCTGAATTGTAGCACTATAGCATATTAGGTTTTGCAATGCTTCATTACTACTTTTACTTTGGATTAACTATGAAATCAATTAATCCAGTGTTAACCAAAATGCCTTAACTAAGTTAATAGAACACTTTTATTTCCCCCTGTCTCTGCTAGCTGAGAGGTGATACAAACACCAGAACCAAGAAAAGGGTAGAGCATGTGGCCAGAAGAAGGGAGCAGGAATGGCCCTGTGGGTGACAGTAAGCTGTCAGACCAGCCCATACTATCTCATCTACCTAAACACTTACCATTGATTCCCAGACAGTTGCAGACTTCCCTTTCCATCACACAGAACACAAAGGCTGTCAAAATACACAGGTTTTCTTCAAATTTACATTATTGCAGGTGTCTTACATTTCTCTGCTCTTGCTGCTTCCGGGCACAACAAACAAGACTGCTCCAGCTGGTCTATGTAATTGAAAGCATCACTTTATTTACTAGTACAGACTACAGGAATCATCCTCAGTTTTCTTTTCTACATAGGTGTTCTGAACATCCAGAATCTATTGAATGAGTGATATATAAAAATGCGGGATGGCAGGCGAGAGCTAGCCAACAGCTCTGCATTTCTTATTTTTTATAGAATCCATTGCCCCGTGGGTCAAAGGAGCAAACTGAGAAGTGTTTCTCACAGGCAGACAAAGATCAAAACACTTTTATCTCTTTACAGCAGAAACAGCCACATTATTTCCTGTTCTCTCAATCCAGAATATTCAGTCAAATATCTCGACTGAAGGAAGGCAATGTCATGTTTCACAATGTAAAAATCAGTGCTGAGAAAGACTGTCATACATGGGGGGAAAAAATGAAGACCACCAACTTGTAAAAACACCTGGAACGATACTTGAGAAGTAACAAAAAATTCCAACTGAAGACCAAAACATCACATAAAGATACACGTGTGTAGACACACACATGCACATACTCACAGACCTGCAGAGTTAGGAAATGGGTTTATGCTGGGTAACTGGCAAGAAAGCTTGCAATTCAGTGTCAGTGAATATTACACACACATGGAGATAGCAAGGGGAGAAATTTACTCGTGAAAACATCTTCCCAGAAGCCTCTCATCTTTGAGTTCCCATAACCTTCTTCCTCTTCTGTGGTAGCCCCCTTGTCTGGTCCTCTGAATCTGTGCAAGTTGAGAACTCATTTTTAAGTACAGGTTCTCTTAAACAAGGCATATTACTTTAAATTGAGGCCTAGATGCGCAATACAGCATGTATCTACATACATGCACATAATACATGCATATATTAAAAATGTAAGACACTTGTGCAACATTTCATCACAACCAATAAACATACATCATCATTCTATGAATATTTTCTGCCAAGAATTACTCTGTTCCTGGATGAGCGCTAGGGAACATGGCTGTGCAGGTATCGTTATTTTGTTCAGAAAAGTAGCCATGGAAAAGGGCTGAGAAAATATGTACATCAGCAATGCCAACTTGAAGCCTCAATCCATTCTGATGCAATACTGTATTTTTGTTCTCCCCTCCCCCCAAACTGCTGAATAAAGCATTTTAATAGGGGGTTTTTTGGTAGCAGTAAACAATACATATGCCAAATGCACTGACCCTTCTATTAAGAAACAATGAATATTTCAGTTGCTTTTTCTTATATAAAAGCGTAGAAATTTCACTAAGCCAGAGGAACAGTAAGTCATATTACTTCCTTTGTACTCCTCTAAATCCTTTAGCAGAGTTAACTCTTAATTCCTAATATTTGTGTTTCTAAAAGTATTACAAAGAAATATTTTTACAGAATATCGTGTACTTTAAAGATTAGATTAATAACCATGTTATTTAAATCTTTACTGATAAGAAATTTGATTTTTCAAACAAATCTCTCCACAATATTGCTGACTGCATTACATTTCTGACAGTAGAGAGATATCATTACTACACATTAAAGTTGCTTGACGCATAGCAGCACCATGAAGGAAACTTAATCTGAGTATAAACATAATTTACAGTCTAACACCTCTTTATCAAAGCAATATAAAGTATTTATAGTACTAATGAAGATTGGCTTGTACACTTAGATTTGAAATAGTGGTACGAGTATGAAAAATTTGGCCCATGGTCTTTATATGACCTAGAGTGCCAGGCTGGGCAACAGACTGAGCTGAGACATCGTTCTGCCAAGAGCAACTAGACAACATCTGAACAAGAAGTGAACCTGCTCTTGAGCTGCCTAGTTTGCAACTCAGTTTTATCAATGTAAATGGAGATCAGCAGTTGTTTATGTAAAGCTGCTAATCTAAAAATTCAGACAGCTTAGTGTCAAAAACACCTCCTCATGAGCTCTGTTACCTGGAGGCAGCAGAAAGTCAGAGGTGATAAACATTTGAGCTACCCCAGGTAACTGGTTCAAAGCAAATGCAAGGCAACAACTAAATGTACTTACCCCTGCCAAGAAGTATTACTGTTTTTAAATTTTTATTTAATAACTACTGTTAGAGCACAAAGAGGACACAGAAATATTCATCTATAAAAGTTGTCTTTGATAGAAGTGATGTATTCTAATAATTTTAACCTCAGAACAGTCTCTCAAAACCTGTGTGAAAAAAACCTCTGACAATACAGCCATTATCTCCAGCTTTTAGTATCTTGTGCAAGCATTCTTTTTACTTGTTTCATCAGTTCGCCAAGCAACAGTTTAAATTTCCCAACAGGGAAACAACTGTACTGTGTTCCTAACTTTAAGAAGTTATTTCAGCTGGGTCACAATATTCCAAATCCACCTGGTATCCAAAAGTTTCTTACACTTAAATGAAATAAACTGAAAATTGCTTTTTTGTTGTCCTCACCCTGAAGACAACAAATTCCAAGAACTCCTCAAAGTGCAAACTTCACAAGCAACCTGTTCTCCAACCTCCCAATTTACTTCTACTGTCTGCATAACAAGTATTAATGGTGGATTGTTTGTTGTATTTACAGCAAGTTTATTGGGGAGAGGGAAAGTATTCTTTTACAAATGAGCCATGTTCACTATTGAGATTACTTCCAAAGAGAGCATTCAGAAAGCAAACCTGAATATATTACATTGACAATTATTTTTCAATATTTTAACATTGGCCACTTAAAATTGGTTGTGTTATTAGCACATATACTGATCTTTAAATATACTACTTCTACATAAACAGTGCAAATCTCAATATTCACATCAACCTGAAATTAATGCTGCAATTACTGTTGACATTCACATCAAGAGAGTAGTAAACTATTTCACATGAGCAATTCCAAAACCTCAGAATGCCATTATTAATATTAAAGAAACACAGAACAAACATGTTGGGCTTCAAAGCCTTGTTTTGATACACGCAATCCCTGTAAACATGGGTGTATTGTATTTGTCAATACTGATATCTGATATAATCCTATAAATAAAACCACTGATATAAACAATTCCTATAACCATTTTTGCATAGGGTTTGGATTAAGGTTACTTTAAGATAGAACAAGCTGTTAACAAATCCCCTAGTCAATTAGTCTTCCATCACACAAATTTAGGCATATGATTAACTTTACACAAGGAATCTCTCTGACTTCAGTGGAAGCTTACACATGTAAGCATTTGCAAAACTGGAGTCATCTTTAGCACTTGTTACCCCTAGTCATTGAGAATACGAGCAATAAAATAGCTCTCCATAAATTTATAAAATATGCTGATTTAAAAGTTTATGCTGATGTTTCTGTAAGTCACATTTATGATTCCAAACAGTTATGTACATACTATACTATCACAGTAGGAAATACTTCACTGTAGAACACCACAGTGAACAAGTTGTGAAGCACAGTGTTCAATATAATTTCCCTTTAGTATTCCCAGTGCATAAGTTGTTAACATCTACACTACACAAGGTGCCCAGGTCTAGTATTTGTTATATACAATGTAAAAGCAAGATAGAAAGAGCTTTGCAGTTTAAAGTAAGGAATGAAAACAGTGGGTAATATACAGGGATTCACTCCTGCAAAGTACAGAATTCTCCTTCACAATGACCACAACCACCAAATAAGATGGATTTCAGGTCATTCAACCCAGTAAAACAGTGCTCAGCACCTTGTAGGAAGAGAGATCTGAGTGCACTTTATTATAAAACATCTCCTTTTGATGTTGTAAAGTGCAAAAAAGAAAACATATATTCTAGTATTTTACAGTCAATATTAAACTGCCATATTTGCACAATGCAAAATTCAAATAACTTGGTATACATTTTGTATGGACCCTATAATAACAAATGTTGAAACTGGAGTTTTTGCATCTTTAAAAAATCTTAGTATTTTAAAGTTATTGTGTAAATATAAAAAGAAAATATAAATTATAATTAATTCTTGAAATAGATATTTTAACATGTGACCATTTTCCAAAGCATTCAATAAGAAATTTCACTTTCTCTTATAGCATTACATTTTAGAATCTGTAAAACATTTTAAAAGTTAATAACTTCAAAAAGTAGAAATAAAAATTATTGTATCACAGTACTAGACACCTCACCTTATCAGACATCTTTTACCCTAGATGGTTTTTTTTAAAAAATAAATAAATTAAAAAAAAAAAAACCTAAGACTTATACTCCCAGTAGTTTAGAACAAGATATATGGAGTTACTTTTTAAAAGAGTTCCATAACACTTCATTTTGCTCTTAAAATTCAAATAAATGGGATAGAATGTAACCACAAATTTAAAAGGTCTTAAAGTACTGTACTGCTTTGGTGCATTGTACCAATGATTCCTTACATGCACGAAGAACCAAATTCTATGACATTCTTCACAGAGCTGGGTAAAAGCACAAGATCCAAGAGTTCTATACGTGTTACAGAGCTTTCCTTTCTTTGAACAGTGGGGAAGAAACTGGGAGGAAGATTCTGACACTGAGAAACAGTCTTCCTCCAAGCTGTACCACAAGCAGCATAGCTCCTTACCTTGAGCTTGACTGCACACTAGTAATTTAGCCCTAAGAGAATATAATGTTGGTTGTATAATAGTATTATACCATATCCAGTGATACCAAACTTAATGCTAAAAAGAAATGTATTGAAATACAAAGCTAAAAAGGTATGATTGAAATACATTTTTAAAGCGACAGACATATTCCTGTAGCGTGTAAGCCACAAGGAGGAAGGGTGGGAGAAGACAATATCGGTACTACCAAGTTTATAACCACTTAAATCTTCAAGACAGGATATTCTCTGCCTTTCAGTCAGAGAACTGGAAGATGGTTTCTGGGTTATTGCTGTCTGTAGGGTTTGTTGGTTGCAGTGTCTTTGTAGGTGTAGTTTTACCATGAGAATGAGAGGAAGAAGAATGTGAACTTTCACTGGAGCTGCTACGTGTCTCTGTGCTTGTACTTGTTTTTTTCATTTTCCTTCTCTTTGCAAGAGGTGCCTTGTCAACATTCTGGAGACAAAATCCTTCCCTTTTGTACTTGTTAAAGGCCTGTTTAAAAATAAAAGGTAATTCTAAGCTTTTCAAGAGGTTTAAGACATTTTATGGCTCATAACTTATTATGAATGTTCTATGGTAAGTCATAAGATAAACTGTAATCTTTTGACAGATCCCTACTAATACTGTAGCTGTAACAATAACCTTACTAGCCTTTACATGTATTTAAGAGTCAATACATAACATTATTAATTGGCATCTTCCCCTTCTTGTTCTTTTTCATTTAGAAGTATTTTTTTATTAAGCCTTAAACCTATTTAAGTCTACATTTTCAGAAACTACACGTAGTTAAATTACAGTTTTTCTTTCAGCTCTAATTATGTTGCATCATCGGGACCTCTCCATGTAACAATTTCTTTCTTTTTCTCTTCTTGCTAAGAAGCGTCTACAAGTATTTCAGCATAAATCTGCTCAATTTCAGTTTATTCTCTGTAGAGGGAATCATGAGAATCAACACTATGTTTGTATAACACAGCTGCAGTTCAAACATTTTTAGTAAATAGACAATGGTAGACGAGCAAGTCCATTAAAAAAGTATCTATGATATTAAAAACATGAACTAGATATGTTCCAGAAATTCTACCTCGATTTTGTAACCATAAGGACAAAAAGTCAAACAGTTACTTAAGTTAAATAGAAAATTTCTTCTCTTTTTTTATAAAAGTTTGAAGACCTTTTAATAGATTTCTCTAAGAAACAGAATATTTATAATAGCTATTTCATGAACAGCTGTCTCTCAGTCCCCAAAACACCATTAGTATAAATTTCTTCAAGAAATTTATTCTTGCCTCATCATTCATGTTTTCACTGTACTCAATCATAGATGTTAGGTATGAAGGAAAAAATTGCAGCTATAAGCAATCATTGAACTATAAGGAAAAGTACATATTTTTAATTAAGAGAAAACATACAACAATCTAGATTAATACATTACAAAATTTAGCACATGACATAAGATTTCTTAGAACTTACATGAAAAGTGGCTTTGACATATGTATGCACCGCAGCTCCAGAAGAGCCTAAGTTATCAGGAGTCATTAGAGGGTTGGATGACAGCTGGCTGCCATCCTGAAGCCACTCATTGTATCTCAGGCTGGACATTTTAATTCTTTTGTTTGGATCCACTGTTAGAAGTCCTAATAGAAATATATTACATTCTCTTAAACTGTGAGCTATTTATCTTTTTCTTAATAGAAAATACAATTATTTTTTAAGAAAATCTCATGCATTGCTTTGATAAGGAAGTAATGACAATATTTATCCTAGGTATGCCAATATTTATCCTAGATAAAGCTCACGCGATGTTATACTATCATCCTCTCCAGAAGAATCATTAAATACAAGAAATTGCTATTTAACTGTTTGATAACTCACATCTCTCTTCACACAAACTCAGAACTACCAAATGATTTCTTCACTTAAAACCTGTCTAGGATGAAGTTCAAGAGAGTAAGCCTCTGATTGTCTGCATGATCCACTGAAGTCTGAATCTGGAGATGCCTACATTTTTAGCAGAAAAATTCCTTACAAGCTTGTTTCTACAGAAATTCAGAACTCCATCTTAGTAGAATTAAGATTGGCATCTATCTCATGCTGAAAACATAGTTAGATGCTCAAAACCTTAAGGGGAATCAAAGCATGGCAAATGTGAATGAAGCAGCTCAGACATACAGTAGTCTTGGCACACACATTCAAAAACAGTCCAAGGAAAAAATGACAGTAATACATTCATTTTCTGCAAAAGCTCATTTTCTGCAAAAGCTCTGCTTTTAAAACATTTATCTTATAACCTGGTGTTTTTACAAAAGCCAAAATAACATAAAAGAAAAACTCTGCTTTTAAATATGTTTTAAAAGAGTGACTTCACCTTTTTCTGAAACTGTTGAGTTACTTTTAACCCCGCTAACCTTCTACCAGCATCTCACTACATTAGAAAGCTCTCTGCTAGGCATACAAGAAATTTGTAATGCCATTCTGATGCGTCCACCTTTACCCATAACTTGTATTAGGGGTCAGTGCACAGCTCAAGCTGTGGATACTCTGTCACGTTAGGCACTCTGATGATGATTACAGCATCTAGATATTGTATAGTTCTCTAAATTTTATCTTTTGAGATAAAAATACAAGGTACATGAAACATTAGCGAATACATACCTTGAATCAACTCTTTAGCCTCTGCAGAAACATTTTTCCAAGCTTCTCCTTCAAAGGAAAATTCTCCCTTTTTTATTTTCTTCATAATTTCCAATGCACTGGTACATGTTAAACTTTTGTCTTGAGACTGAAATGGTACCTGTCCTGATAGCATTGTATACTGTCATGAGAACAAAAGTAGTATTAACAAATGCAGTATATTTACTGACAACCCTATTACTAAACATGGAGTGCTGTTGTTTTCATCACCACTATACAATAAAACTTTGACTAGCATAACTTCAAGGCTATAGAAAATTTAAAATATGCAAGACACTCTCTGAAGTCCTTGTTAGAAAAAACATTCATATATTTCAAGAAACTATAAACAAAACACAATAGTATTTCTAATCAGTTTATATCTATTGAAAGTAATTTTCTGTAAATCAGAATGCAGGCTGATTCCTTCTCTGAATTGAAACTGTAGGAAGATTATATGGATGCATGCAAAAATCTCTGAACAAGAATATCTCTTTTTAAGAACCAGACTGTATCAAGTATTTTTTCCATTCCCAGAAATGTTGAATTTCATTTACTGTTTAGGAAAAAAAATCCCCACCCCTGGAAAACACCTGTCTTTAGAACCTATTACTTGTGCAGCATTATTTTCACCTCACTTGAATTCAGAATCTACCCAATTCAAATTATGTCAAGTCCTTTGCATTTTAACAAAAAGTAAATACATACAATAAAGTTACAATTAAAAACCTCTGTCACTCACCAAAATGACCCCCAAACTCCACAGATCACAAGATTCGTCATAACCATTGTGATTCAAGAGCTCTGGGGCAGCATAATGAAGAGTGAAGCATGGAGTCTTAAGCGGCTGATTATCAGGTGGTTTTAAACGAGCAAAGCCAAAATCAATTATTTTTATTTCTGAATTATCAGTTTCATCTGTAAACAATAAATTCTGAAAAGCAAAGACAAAATCAATACCAGTACTGGGTTAGAAAATTGGTTAAAATACTTAACAGTTATTTTTTTTTTTCCTACATTTGTTACTACAGAAAACTTTCAATTATCTAGAGAAAAGGGAAACTGGGAGACATTGAGGAAAAAATGGAAAAGAAGAAATAGCAGTACTCTGGGATGTAAGAAAATGTGATGTGTTTAGCTGCCTCCTGTGTATCTGCAAGTCAGGACAGTTCTGTCTGAGATTATTAATGAACACGGGTATTTAGCAGAGAACAGTGGGGAAAATAATTTGGGGAACACTGACAAGAAAAAAAGCAAAGATATCAACATAAATAGAGAATTGCCTTCTTCCTCAAACAAAAGTAAATTTTCTTAAGCTTCCACTTCCTTCTGGCATGTTGCGAATGACGGCTTTCTTGTGTGTGGAACTCCTGTTGCGTGTCTTGTCTTGTGACCGAATAGTCTTTGGTCCTCAAGTGGTAACACGCTGAAGCCATATTGCCATGAGCACAGGAATGCAAAAGAATAATTTGAAAGCGAAGGATGGTGGACTAGAAAGTGCACCAATAGCTCAGTAGTTGTACTGACTGCTCTCTGGCATGGATCTCAAAGTCAGTATTGATATGCTTTCTGGAAGAGACCTGGACCAACAGCATTCAAGCACTGAAGGTTACATCGCAGTCCAACCTCGAACCAATGGCCTACTCCTTACACCAAGGTAAAGAAACTTTGATACAGTAGTAGTCCCTGAGAATTCCAGCTTTACAGACTGGAATGTGGCATCTCGGACTTGAAGACAGACAAGTTGTTACCAGTTCAGAGGAAGATTTAAGACAATCTGTTCTTCTTTTCCCTGAGTATTTATATTTGTCAAGAAAGACACAAAAGGGAAGCTAAGTCTTAGGAGAACTGGCTAAGGCCAAGATGAATTATAAATGATTTCTACTCCCCACTCGAACTTCTGAGAGGAGAGCAAAATTGTGCTGTCGCCTTTGCTGTTTAATCTATGCAATGCTAGAAAAAGTCTCAATATTAGAAATCCTATAGCCCTATGTAATTTTGTAATACAAAAGGTGAATGACTCAAAGTAATTAATTTCAAGCTCATTAAGAATGGGAAAGAATGATCGTTAGACTGCAAGCAGATCAAGAAGGAGAACCCGAGAGCATTCATTATGGATAAAAGAGAATAGCTGCTACAAAGCAGTATTTTTGCGTTCTGTACTGCTGCTATAGCTTAATGCCCAATCAGAAAAGTCAGTTTTCCATATTAAAATGTTGTGCAAAATGGATCTGAAGGATGCCTAATTTCAGCAAAAATATTAACGCAATGAGGATAGGTGATTAATACTTCTTTTTTCTATGGTGATGTTATATAGCCAACAAGTAAATAAAGAACTGCAGTAACACTGGTTTAAAAAGACCTCCTTTCTTAAGACAAAAATGAAATTGGTTATGTACAGAAAGAAAAGTACAGTCCAAATGTCCTAAGTTGGGTTCAGACTACTTTGTTGATTAGGTAAATAAAGCGTGTTTCACAAAACCCCACACTTAAAGCTATATTCCACATATATTTTAAGGATACATAAACAACATTATCTCTGCCTTGTTATGTTTTTTCTAAAATCTGTAGAACCTGGTTTACAGATTAATGATCACTTCACAGAAACAGTCCTCAAATCCTCTACTGAGAGGCTCCAAATGGTCACATATGCTACACAAATTCTTTATTTCTGTGAATTCTCTATTTTCTATCCAGTACTTTTCCTCTATTTTGCAGAGCAATGTATGTGATCTAATTCCTATTACTTAAATAGAAGAATCTTCCAGTCCGTGCAATTAAAAAAAGCCTCATCCTTAGTGACATGTAACCAGTCATATTTTTTTAAAATAGACTTATCAGTATGGCATTAGATGTCAAAGTTGAGCATCAAACAAATCTGACTGGAATTGCTAGAAAAGCAACAGATATATCTATTTCCTATATATCTTTTTACAGAAAGGTGCACTAACCACATCTATATTGGGAAGCCTGCATATCCCATACTAAGTTCATGTCTAAACCTAAAATAGTAACTTTCAAAACAACAAGCAGGAAGGAGACAGGCTGGTAAGTCCAACTTTGTGGAGGCAATGCATTCTGCAAGCTGTTTGCTAACCCTTCATTACTTGGACTTCCCAGACTTCTGTTCTTGAACAACATGTAGAATTGAAGACTGCCTAATTTACCATGCAGCTGAAGCTCTGCTTCACAGAATCTGGCCTTTATGTTCAAGATGTTAATAAGAGTAAAATGATGAGAATAGGAAGAGAGAAAGGATTTCTGGGTTTTGTCCTTTTAATAATGACTTGTTCCAAAAGCTGTTTCTTTCCTTGATGATGTCAGCAGAGAAACTTTTTCCAAGAGTCACATTTTCAACCGACACATTAGAATTTCACAATAGCCTCTCTTTATTTAATTGTTTATTTAGTACAGAGACTCTAGTACAGAGCTGGTTTAAAATGTATATATTTTGGACTGATTTTCAAAAACAGTTTAATACCAGCACCTAGCAGACTTCTTTACCTGTTGAATTGGAATTACTATAAAAGAAATGAGTTTGTAATACACCAGAAGGTATGTTACAAAAGGATGAAACATCAGTAGGAATGGTGGATCATTTTAAACTCCAGATACAGAAGGAGTAGCTGTTTCCTGAGGTACGATGACTGTAATCACCAATACAATATAACATCCTTACTGGATGAACTAACATCAATCTACACTATTCTTGGGCAAAAGAGAACTAACACATATCCAAGCCCATTGTCGGCAAAGAGAAAGAAGCAAATGTTCGCTCCAAGAAGCAGAACAAAGCCGGTGGTTAACCTTATCATAGTAAACTGAATTGTCTGGAAGGCAAGATGTTGCTGCATAACAAAATACCAAAACAAGTAAATATTGAAAAATATATATTAAATAATTGGGTTTTTGGGGAAACTACTAAACTCACTGAACTCAAATCACACATCTTTATTAGTTCGCTGTGTTAGTTTGTGGTAATTTTGTGTTTAACTGGGACAGAAGACAGTGCAAGGGTGTTGCAGCTACCTCCAAAAGAAGCCTTACCAAAGGAATTAAGATCAATCAAAACGTGGAAATGTACAGGCAAAGTACCCAAGTAACCTAGCTCTACTTGTGAACTGTTTCATACAATAAATATATACTTACCGCTAGTAAAAACTGTCCCGAAATAGACAAAGAATGTTTTTGAACAAGTTAAACTGTAAATTGCTTAAAAAATTAAAAATGTTTCCTAACAGTTACTTTTACCTATGAACAGAAAAATATCTACAGAGTTTGCTAAGTAAAAGTGATAATATTTTATTAAAAATATAGAAGTAGAAAAAGCTGGAGGAACAGAAATACGCCACATTCCAGATATTTAATAAATTAATGTCTAAACATACATAAGCAAGTACTATACCTCAGGTTTCAGATCTCTATGGACTACTCCCACATCATGCATATGGCTCACCGCTGAAACAAGTCTGCGCATAATATGACTGGCTTCAGTCTCACTGAAATGTTTCTTTTTCTGAATACGTTCAAGCAATTCTCCTCCCTTCAGCAATTCCATTACTAGAAACGTGTGAAGCTGAAACAATAAAGAAAAATATGGGATGTTAGAAATTTAACATTACAAACCAACATTCATTCAGGAGCTAGGTTCTGATAGGTTCTCAAAGTTTGAAGAAATAAAACTGCTGCTTATAGCAATTCAGAAGGCCAATAAGAAGTACCAAATTGCATCTCAGATGACATTTTTCCCCATCAATCTCACTGAGATTGAAGAATGTTGATGTCTTCCCCATGTCCACCCATATTTATTTACAAAAACATAATGCCACCATGTAAATGGATAAATTTGTAGACAGATGAAATGCCTTTCTTTAGGGTAACAAATAAAGCTGGAAAAAGCTAGACTTTTGCTATTTAAGCTTGTTCTGATGTAGGAATACATTTCTATTAATATGCATAAGGAGTTACTACATTTAATGTTACCAAATCCTTCATAAAGCACCCTGAAGTTTTACTGTGAAATCAAAGATTATCTAGAACTTCTGATTTCATCCCCTAGAGAGTAGTAGCCAAAGCTACTTTTATCATTAGAATCACAATAGACATCTTCCCAAACATTAAAGAGTATTTTTAAAATTAAAACTAAAGGTTGTTTAGATGGTTGTTCTTTTCAAGACAATTAATAAGTAGTGACTTCCTTGATTATAAGACAACATTAGCACACAATCAACTGCAATTCAAATGTCTTGCCATTAAACAAACAGCAGACTTCTCAGGACAGGGAAGTGAAGTTAGCATTCTTGAAAGGCAATGGATGTAGGCACGTGATGGCTTTTAGCATTTCCTTCCCCTGAATGACAGTAACAAAAGTAACATTCACAAGCAAAGAAAAAAAGTTCTGGGAAGAGGTCAAAAAATGAAATTCAAAGAAATAGTCAGGAACAGAAGGTGCACAGTATTTAGATATCAAGGAACAGAAGCAGAGCTATGCAGACAGAAAGCGGTAACACTTTTTAGAACAAACAAGGTGTCTACTAGTCACGTTGCTAGTAGTGTAAGATACCCTCTCCTGCAAATTTTCTTTATGTCTTGGGAATAGCTGACAGGAAAGTCGGAAAGGATAAAGAGACTTTTCTCTCCTAGAAAACTTCTTGTGGCTCACCAAAAGAGACTGCAACCCAATACTCTATGGTTGCATTACTAATGCAGAATTCAATCAGACTGATATTCGAGCAAGTTAAAAATTGGAAGGTTTTTTTTTTTTTTAAGACAAACCGCAGAAATATCAAAACTAGAAAATTTTGATCAGTTCTGGTCTTCAGAATATTGTGCATGAGTAATCTGGAAGATAACACCTGGGAGCTCCCAGGAGCAACTAAGAATACAATGGTTTGGCTAGTTGAGAGTAGCCTATTCAGTTGCAGAGCAATCTGAAGAACACTTTTTTTTAGATATTCCTGAGTACAGTCAGTTTACTCAAAGGAAAGTGAAAAAAGTGCCCTGTTGTACACACATATACTCATACTGTACATAAATGCAAGAAAAAGGCTTCCTTATCATTAAAGATTACAATACAGATTTTTCATCCTCTCAGCTCATTTTAGAAGTGCTCCACATGAGCACTCTGCTGGTCCTTGTATAAACAGCATGATGGGGATAGACTGGGATACGTGGGGAGGCAAGAGAGCCCATGTTCTGTTACAAAATCATAGACTAGAATCACAGAGTAGTTTAGGTTGGGATGGACCTCTGCAGGACATCTGGTCCAAACCCCTAGCTCAAACCAGGGCTAGCCTCCAAGGTAGATCAAATTATGGCTTATTACATGCTGTGGAGCTTGCATTACACTAAGGAAAAAAGACAACTAAGGTCTCTAAATAAACCCTAAACTGCTCTCAATGTATTTTCAAATAGAGGCTCTATTTTCACATTTGGTAATTTAGCAAGCTGCTTGGTTATCTCCATTAAGTTACTAATATGTAAGAAAAAAATGCTAGATATGTAATCTTCATATGCAAGACTTCCAAATTATTTCACTAATATTATTTTAAGACATTTCATGACAACCCCAAGGGAAGGTAATTAGGTACCTCAGTATCATACATATGGAAACTGGGCCATGAATATATTGTATGATGATTAACAAATTAGACCAAGGACAGAACCAGAAACAGAATCCGGGACTCTAATTCTTCCAAATACTTTTTTGATCTGCTGGAGTAACTGCAAGTTCCCCTGAACGCAAAACTTCTGCTTCATCTTCTATACTGATTAGGCAAAAGCCCTAGGAAAAAAGTTGCCTCCACAGTAACAGTACACTTAACTCCTAAAAGTTCTTGGGAAAACACATGGCAATGTGTTTGGCAAGTGCTGATCATAGTTTCTTCAAAATACCTGGTCATGATAAACTTCATGTAACTTCACTACATTCGGGTGCCCTTCGCAGAGTTTCAGAGCCGTTATCTCCCTCTGGGTGTTGGCTTCCATTCTGGAAAAATTGAGCAGTCATTTTGTACCAATTTTACTGAGGAAATTGCACATTCAAAGTGTAACACCTATTTTTTTAATTGCTTGCAATCTAGATTTTTTAATATTACAATTGCTTGAACACAATTAAAAGCACATTCAAAGTAAGCTGAGCAAAACTCTCCACATAGCCCTGCAAGTTAGGACATTAAAAAACCCACACCCAAATCAAACAATGTTTTTGATGCAACTGCAACTTTCTACAGCAAAAGCTGAAATGATATTATAGAATAGTTTCTATCTATAACAAACCTTTCCCTTAGTCCAGGACAATTTGACTTCACCTCTGTTCCTACACATATTTATTAGTTCAGCTTTATCTTGAAGACTTAAATTATTGGCCCAATCCTTTTCGATTCTTACAGGAGATAAGTACTTCCAAAGCTGTATGGAAACTATGAGATCCTACTAGAAAAAAGAGTAACATCATCTATATATGAACTGTGTTATACAAATGAACCCCTAAACAGGCCATTGTAAAAATATGAAATGGAAGAGATAAGAAGAGACTAGCTCCAGAGCAATCATAGAATCATAGAATTGTTAAGGTTGGAAAAGACCCTTAAGATCATCAAGTCCAACCGTTAACCTAGCACTGCCAAGTCTGCCACTAAACCATGTCCTCAAGCACCACATCTACCCGTCTTTTAAATACCTCCAGGGATGGGGACTCAACCACTTCCCTGGGCAGCCTGTTCCAATGCAAAAATCATTGCACAAATTCTCTTTCAAGTACTGAAAACTATAGCCAAAAAAAGTGAACACGGTGAATATTATAAAAACTATGTGAATGGGGACAGAGCAGAACATTTTGTTTTCCACTAAATACATATGTTGATTTATTTTGGACAAATAATGCCTGAAAATTTTTGCCAGAACTCTCTCCAAGAAAGGCTTTTGGTTGCATGTTTTTCCCCCCCTAATTAGGACCAGAACTGTGATGAGAATTTTGTGCAAGAGAATACTGGTTTTCCGCAGGTTTCATATAATCAACAAGTAAACTTAGCTGTTCCACCTGCATGTCTGCTGATGTTATTTAAACTGAAAGTGATTTCAGGTCCTTAAGAAATTAAAAAACTGACTCAGATAGTCTTTCCCCCCTAAACTTCTATCAGGAGAAGGTGGACCTAGGGAACAGATGAAAAAGGTTCAGTATCATGAACATAAACCTTTGAAATTTGTGCATGGACTTTTCTGAGTATTTCCCCTCTATAAATAGTTACCATCTCAGATTTTAAACAGACAATATAATGAAAAACAAATGGGAAGCTCTGAAACAGTAACTCAAGCAAGTTTACAGGACTCCACTGTTTCATTGGCCTTCAGAAACACAAAACCTCAAATTGTTGGATGGAGGCAGGTCCAGCACTACTAACAAAGCAACACCACAGAGGAACTCTTCATCTGAGCTTTCACCTTACATATCATGAAAAGGTTTGCCTAGGTGTAGGATTCACTTTTTTGGCACCTTGGATGGTAGGAGTGAAAGACTATCTGACTTTGAGGCAAGGAAGGTATTAGAAACCTATTATACTTCTCCTTTTAGCAAGAGTAACTAGTGTGGTGCTCAGAGCAATATTATTTACAGTTTAACAGTTTCTTATTCAGGGCTGGTTTGTGTCCAGCCATTCAGAGTATGGGTTTACTGCTACCTCTAAATACTACACAAATATGCTCTGAGTCTGCTCACAGCTGCAATCCCAAAAAAATCTCTGTATACAGACCACTTCTTACCTTCATTTAGGCTGGTCCACCAAGATGAAGGAGAAAGATCAAAAGAACCTGTGAGTAGTACCATTTAGGGACATAAATCCTAAAAGTTTAGTTCTGTGGGAAAAGTCAATACTAGTTTGCTCACTGTTATCCAGAAACAAAAAAAATCCATTAGCTTAGGATAGATGAGAGTACTGATCTGCAGCGCTGCATGCACCACAGAAAAAAATTTTGAATGTAGACACAAGGCAGAGATTTCCAGATTAAAACACCCAATGTAGGTGTCTACTGCATACTACTTGTCTAAGGTCTCATTATAATGAGTGAAATTCCAGTTAATGAATCCTACAGGGTGACCTAGTTCACCATAAAATACATACCTAGAGTAGGATTCAGTGGCCTAAGCACAGGAGAGCCTGGAAGACATCAGCCATGAAGACATCTACATAAAGGTAGTAGTCACAAGACTGATGGGAACTGGAGGACAGAGAGGACACCAACAGATGCTAAAAGGGTACTACGTAGATGCCTATGTTTAAGTTACTGAATCCCACTGCTAGTGCCTGGTCATTTGAGCCTCTCTGTAGGCTCCACTAATAGTTTTGAGTAGGCCTCCATTAATCGTAGCAGACCTCAGAAAACTGTCTCAGACACCTATATTTAGGTATCTTATTCTTGAACTTATCCTATCCAAAAATCATGTGATGAAACACTTAAGTCTCGTGGACAGTTACTTCTAGAGTCTGGAAAAACAGAGGTACAGCCAAATGTCTTGGAGAAGAGATCACTGTGAACTATCATTCCGATAGCAGAACATTTACACTTTCCCTTTCCTGCCAACATTCTACAACACACTAAGGACATATTTACTAACGAACACTGCAAAATGAAGCTAAAAATCCATCCACCCCTCAAAGAATCTCTTATCTTCGTTTTTCTCTGGGCAGAAACTGCCAGAGGTTACCTGTTCTGGAAGAGGACCAGATGATCCCCATGTACAAAGCAAGTCAGCTGCCTCCATTGTGCTGTTCTCTTCGGAACATCCAGGAAACAAGATGCAACTTACAACTCCATAGTCTAACTGTATTTTACACATGCACACACACTTAATTAGATCTGAGGCAACCCATACTACAGATTCTTCTTAAAAGCAATGTCATAGGCAATCAATTGGGCTGCTTAGGAAAGGGAGCTAGCGTAAGCCTACATTCAGTTCACTTAGGTCTAAAGACCCTCGGAGGGCCTTATACCTTAGTCTGGTTAGGAGCAAAATTAGGGGAAATTAGGGTAGAATACAACTAGGAACCAGAAAAGTACTCTTTAGGTTTCTTCTTGCATCCTCCCCAACAAGAATAACATTTTGTTTCAAAAGACTCTCAGAATCTTTTAAAGGTCATAAGGTTACTTTAAGTTTCTGTAGATTCTTCAAATAGGAAATTATTTTAAAGTTATTTTTCCACTTCCAAAAATGTAGCGAACATTATTCTAATCCATGGGTGACAGTAAGCAAAGAAAATATTTTTATTGTCGTATAGAATATTTATACCTTTTGCTAATTATTTTTACTGCATACTCTTGGCTAGTTTTCTTGTGTAAGCACTTTCGACAAATGGAAAAACTTCCTTCTCCCAATGGTTTCTCTTTCAGATCCAGTTCATAATGATGATAAAATGGAGAGTCCTGTTAGGAAACTGTCTGTATTTAGTTCTGCAGAATACTTTTAGTATACACAGTCAAAGACAAAGAGTAAAGTTTTGTGAGAATTTTTTCATCTACATTTAAAATTGTAAAAGAGTTCTCTTTTTGATAAAATATAATCTTAACTTCTATTTAATAATATTCATAAACTTTATTCTAACAATCAAAGAGTAAATCTTATGTTACATTAAACAAACATAATCACTAAATAAATCATTACTACTACAATAGCTTAAGATACAAAATATTCAGACAAACAGGATCAAAGATGGCTGTACATACATTTATCCACAAAACTATGCGCTCATTTGAAGACATCACAATAGCATGTGTTCTTATAAGGCTTCACACAACTATACATACTTTTGGGCAAATACATCATAGAATGAATTCTGATATAATTAAAGTAGCTTCAAGAATATCTACAATGGTTGGCTGAATAAGAACTATCAGGAGTCAAATTACTATCACTACTATACTTCAGTCTTCTCTAAAACTAGATAATCATCTAATTTTTCAGATTAAACTTCAACCACTTCTTAACAGTACCACATGCAAATTATACACTTGGATCATCTGAGGAGCCATTACAGAGAACAGATAAATGAATAATGACTATTTTGTTATCTGTAGCCTAGCTTGGGATTGCTGCTTTGAAAGTTATATTCAAATTAATTCAGCTCTTTATATTATTATTACCTTCATCATAGCACTTCTGGCAATAGTTGTAGTTCCAGGCCGCTCATCCCCCATATAAAACTGAAGAGGATCTACTATAGCTGCATTGCGTTTAAACAAAATAGAAGGTGCAACGAAAGAATATCCCTATGAAATTAAGACAGCAGAAAAGGGCATGGCTTGAAATTGTTACACACACTATCATACTGCATATAAGACATTAGACATTTCAGAAGAGTTTTTCAAAGAAAGCAAAATTTTCATAACATAGTAACAGAAACCGTAACTGTCTCATTGATGGGCAGATATTACTCTGTTCAATGTGAACAGGTAACTTCCAGGAATTAGTTATATGATTCTCCACAGTTATAGATAAAACAGTAATAATACAAAAATTCTGGTACATAATGCTAAAAATCCGGCTCAGCTTCAATTGTTTTGCAATAGTGATAAAGGCTCATACTTCAAACTAGCTAGCTTCCCAGAATACCTTTAAGTTAAGACATGAAATACTTTTTATGTTGTGATGTAAGCATCAAACCTTTTTAAATGGCAAAACACAATAAGCTTCACATTAATGATGTACTCAGTTTGGACATCGTAACAAGAACAGCTGTGACTACCACTGCAGGATGAATCAGATCGTATTATGACATGCATAAATTGCTTGCTACACTCACTACAAATCTAACAACTTCCAAAATATGATGCTATGTTCCTGTACACTAAGCACTAAGCTGCTCAAAAACAGCCAATAAAAAACAACAAAGCACAAGGAGGGGGAGGAGAGAAAGCAATCTGAACTGCTGTTCACTTCTGCAGCTTTGGTACCAAGTTCAAGGCTGTACATGGGCTGTTTCTGCCCATTTGACATCCAGACTGTGCAGTCCAAGAAAGGATCATTCTTTAATAGCATGGAGGAGATGGTAAGGAAAGCTTTCTAACTGATCTGTATATAGTAGTCTAGTAATTAGAGTGCTCCTAAAGGACATGGAAGACCTACTTTCAACTCTGCAGGTAGCTCCCACTTCCCAAAGGAATACCTCAACTAGAGCATAGTGTGGACATGGGCAAACTACATTGCTGTTGTCAAAGCTGGTAGCCTAGGCTGATGGAGTCAAGATGACAAGACTCATAAGGTATGAAGAATCAATAAAGGACAGACTGACTTTGGTCTAGCAGGTAAGACATTCAGCTGGGACTAGAGAGACATGAAATTTTATGTTCGCAGTAGGATTGTTTCCATCTTTCTCATTTTGCAATTGCTGAACAAACTAGCTATACACATGGAATCAATAAATGATTTTTTTTTTAATTAATGTGAATTCTTAGAATACCTGAAATATTCTTTCTGAAGTCTGAGGAGTTGCTGCAGGAGAGTAAGTCGGATCCATTTCTGTAAACTCTTCTGCAAAATTACTGACATCCAGCTCATCTCTGATTACTGGTTTAAATGGAGCTGATATTTTTTTGGCAGCTAAATCATCCCAATTCATATTCTAAACCAAAAACAGGAAAATAAGTTTGAATCAAATGAAATTTTAACAGAAACAGATATTGGAAAGAGAGACTTGCCCAGAAACAAATAGTACTAACTCTATTTGCTATTTTCCACAGGCAGATGAAAAGCATTCAAATTGTGCCCTACTAATTTGCTTAGGTAAAGGCAAGAAGTATCACACTTATTTGTAAGTAGACAGAATCCAGTTAAGAAAAAAAAAATATCAACACAAAGAAATTTAACAGTGGAGATAAGCCAAACAATTAGCATGACAGCCCTTAAATTTCTTCCTCTATTTCAGAGGAAAAACATTTATATATTTGTAAGCCATAGTGTATGTACGCAGTATCTTCAACTTTTCATTGCTGATTTCTATGCTTAATTACGAATCTCAGCTTCCAGAGTCCCGAGAGCATAATGCCTCTGGATTCTTACTTAAATGCATGGATGCATGGCTAGAATTAGGAAGCATAGATATGACAGTTACGAGAAAATGGCCCTATTACTGTAAAGGAGAGGAAGTGAAATGAAGTCAAGATTACAAAGTGTTGTATGAGGAAAAAATTTTTCTTCCAAAACAAACAGTGAATAAAGAAAGTTTAACTCTACTTTGTCAGAGTCTCTTACAAGAGGAAGGAAATATAGAGGTGATGAGAAGAAATTCAGAAGTTAAAAAGCCAAGATATTGCCCATGTTGAATGTTATGATAATTACATTGAAAATATTTATTTGAAAGGTTTAACTTATACTACCAACTCTAAATGCTCCAAAATTTATACTAATTAAAAATATATTTAACTTCAGAAGCACTGGAAATACATACTTAGTTTTTTTCAAAGAAAGCACACAAAGCAATTTTAACCATAATGGATGGAACAGTACAGATGTTGTACACAAATCCAATCTTCATCATTGTTTGAAACCAAGTGTTAATACACTGAAATCTGAACAGAATTAAAATCTACTAAACAAGACTAGAGATTTAATTATGCAAAGGAAAATACAGAAGATGTGTTTATCACTAATGGTGAATTTTATCAATATTCAAATTTTACTAATAATGTTAGTGGCAAACTTTCTTTTTAAAAAAAACAACACACAACATATAATTCAAGTGTCTTCCATTAAACCTTCTGGTTTAAGTAGCGTGCCTTTTGGCTACTTCAAGTAACTGTTAGAAACAGACAGAATATATTAAAAATCTATCATGCCTTTCTTGCAGTATGCACAAAATCCATATACATAAGCACACAGACATTCTTATTAACTTGAATGCAATTATTCATGCTATTAACATGCCTCTAAGCTATCCTGTTAACAAAACAACAGAATTTCTTTAGACTTGGATTTCAAAGGCACTAACGTAGAGTAAGTGGTATCTGGGGAGTTTCGCTGTTTTACCTGGAAAAAGGGATGCTGTTTGATTTCATCAGCATCAGTGGGACCACAACCTAGCCTCTTCTTGGGGTCTTTCATCAAAAGACGCTGAATTATATCCTTAGACAGCGCACTCATTTCTTGTGGATAAGGTGGCTCACTTTTTAATATTCTCCTGTACAACAAACAAAATACAATTATTTGGAAATTACTTAACATGTTGAGTGTTAAATCAAAGAGTTACCATACTAATGGTAGCATTTAATCATAGAATCATAGAATTGTTAAGGTTGGAAAAGACCCTTAGGATCATCAGGTCCAACCATTAACCTACCACTGCCAAGTCCACCACTAAACCATGTCCCTAAGCACCACATCTACACGTCTTTTAAATACCTCCAGGGATGGGGACTCAACCACTTCCCTGGGCAGCCTGGTCCAGTGCCTGACTACTCTTTCAGTAAAGAAGTTTTTCCTAATATCCAACCTAAACTTACCCTGGCGCAGCTTGAGGCCATTTCCTCTCGTCCTATCGCTTGTTACTGGGGTGAAGAGACCGACCCCCACCTCGCTACAACCTCCTTTCAGGTAGTTGTAGAGGGCAATAAGGTCTCCCCTCAGCCTCCTCTTCTCCAAACTAAACAACCCCAGCTCCCTCAGCCACTCCTCATAAGACTTGTGCTCTAGACCCTTCACCAGCCTCGTTGCCCTTCTCTGGACACGCTCCAGCACCTCAGTGTCCTTCCTGAATTGAGGGGCCCAAAACTGAACACAGTACTCGAGGTGCGGCCTCACCAGTGCCGAATACAGGGGCACTATCACCTCCCTGGTCCTGCTGGCCATGCTATTCCTGATACAAGCCAGGATGCCATTGGCCCTCTTGGCCACCTGGGCACACTGCTGGCTCATGTTTAGGCAGCTGTCAACCATCACCCCCAGGTCCTTTTCAGCCAGGCTGCTTTCCAGCCACTCCTCCCCAAGCCGGTAGCGTTGCCTGGGGTTGTTATGGCCGAAGTGCAGGACCTGGCACTTGGCCTTGTTGAACCTCATACAGTTGGCCCCAGCCCAACAATCCAGCCTGTCCAGGTCCCTCTGCAGGGCCTTCCTACCCTCCAGCAGATCGACACTCCCACCCAACTTGGTGTCATCTGCAAACTTACTGAGGGTGCACTCGATCCCCTCCTCCAGATCATCGATAAAGATATTAAACAGGACCGGCCCCAATGCTGAGCCTTGGGGAATACCACTCGTGACCGGTCGCCAACTGGATTTGGCTCCATTCACCACCACTCTCTGGGCTCGGCCGTCCAGCCAGTTTTTAACCCAGCTCAGAGTGCACTTGTCCAAGCCGTGAGCAGCCAGCTTCTGCAGGAGAATGCTGTGGGAGACGGTGTCAAAGGCCTTGCTGAAGTCCAAGTAGACAACATCCACAGCCTTCCCCTCATCCACTAAGCGGGTCACCTTGTCATAGAAGGAGACCAGGTTAGTGAAGCAGGACCTGCCTTTCATAAACCCATGCTGGCTGAGCCTGATCCCCAGGTTGTCCCGCACATGCCGCATAATGGCACTCAGGATGATCTGTTCCATGACCTTCCCCGGCACCGAGGTCAGGCTGACAGGCCTGTAGTTCCCCGGCTCCTCCTTCCGACCCTTCTTGTAGATGGGTGTCACATTTGCTAGCTTCCAGTCATCTGGGACCTCCCCGGTTGACCAGGACTGCTGATAAATGATGGAGAGTGGCTTGGCAAGCTCCTCCGCCAGCTCCCTCAGTATCCTCGGGTGGATCCCGTCTGGCCCCATAGACTTGTGGGCACCAGGTGGAGGAGCAGGTCAGCGACTGCCACCTCTTCAACAGCTGGGACTACATTTCACTTAATATTTCACTTAAACTTCTATTGTACCCAAAGACAGGAGGATGACAAATGTGAAACCACCTTCCTTTTTTTTTTTGTTTTTTAAGTAAAGAAAAGTTTGAGGAAATGCAGACATGAAACATGACATCTGTAGAAGGTAAATTATGTAACTTAATCCCCCAAAGAAAAACAATCCTCATTTCATACATACTGAGCTTACTATTACTACTCAAAAGAAATCTCATAGCTACAACAGATAGCTCCATCAACATGATGATACAACATCAACTTGATGCCTAGCAGCAGTCAAAAAACCAAAACCAATTCCAATGTTAAAAACTATTAGAAAATACAGAGAAAAAAAACCACTCTTGGGCCATTTGAGGTTTGCCTGCACCTTTTATACTGTGTGCAGTGCTCATGCCCTACTCTCAAAAAGAAGCACTGTAACTGGAAAAGTTTTAGAGAAGAGTAAAAGATTAATCAGAAATACAGAATGTGTTTCATATGAAGATCTACAAAAAAGGCTAGGACTATCCAGCTTAGTGAAAAGGGGACTTAAGGGGACTGGGCATAGTGTTCCCCTCAAAACAATGAACGCTAAAGAGAAAGTGGATAGGGATCCGTCTCTTTCAATACAAGAACTAGGAGCTATCAAATAAAGCTAATGGAAGTTCAAAATCGTGGAAGCCTAAGTAGAATCACATTTCAATACCTATCATTTATATGTGTAGCTCCCACAGTTAAAGAGGAAGGCAAATTTTCCTTCAGTTACTCCAAATGTAGACATTGAAGCTAAAGACTCTGAAGGAAAACTGAGAACGCACACAGACAACACATACCAAACAGGTTTAAAAAGATACACACACAAAACTCTTTAGCATACAGAATCACAGAACGGTTAAGGTAGAAAGGGACCTCTGGAGGTCATTTGGTCCAGCCCCCCTGCTCAAACATAGTCACCTAGAGCCAGTTGTCCACAACCATGTCCAGAAGCCTTTGGAATATCTCCAAGGAGGGAGGCTCCACCACCTCCCTGGGCAGTCAGTGCCAGTGCTCACTCACCCTTCACAGTAAAAAACTGTTTCCCGATGTTCAGAGGGAACCTCCTGTGTTTCAGTTTGTGCCCATTGCCTCTGGTCCTGTCACTGGGCACCACTGAGAAGAGCCTGGCTCCCCCTTCTTTGCACCCTCCCTTCAGGCATTTATATACCTTGATGAGATCCCCCTGAGCCTTCCCTTCTCCAAGTGGAACAGTCCCAGCTCTCTCAGCCTTTCCTCATATGCTTCAGTATCTTAATCTTCTTAGTGGCCCTTTGCTGGACTCTCTCCAGTATGTCCACGTCTCTCTTGTACTGGGGAGACCAGAATTGGACCCAGTACTCCAGGTGTGGCTTCACCACTGCTGAGTAGAGAGGAAGGATCCCCTCCCTCAACCTGCTGATAATTTGTCTAATGCAGCCCAGAATACCATTTGCTGCCTTTGCCACGAGGGCGCATTGCTGGCTCATGTTCAACTTGGTGTCCATATATCTGTATGCATACTCTCACTGTGGTGACTTCAAGAAGCACGATACATAGAAGAAGGACTTAGAGTGCCTCCACTAAACACAGACTGAAAGATTTCGAACCTATGAGAGACTGTGAGGCTGAAATTATATGAGGTTGTGGCAGAACTAAAATCTCAATCGTTATATGTCTCTGATAGAGCTTAAGTTGATCACTGCAGGACATTACTAAATTTTGTTTAAAGTTACTGCATGACATATCCTTAGAGTCAGCTATCCCATGGGAAATTTTTTATCTTGAAATACGTAACTTCTTGGATTACTCCAAAAATAGATGCAAACAGATGGTTTCCTAAATAATCTTGTCCTGCCAGCATGGAAGGACAAAAACAAGTTCAATATGCACATATCCCAGGGGTTGTTTCTACTGACGTAGTATCCAATTTCAAGCAAACAAAAAGACAAAGCAAGCTAACCTCTTGGTTTAAGTAACACTGAAATGAGTTAGGAAAACACAGTCTGAGTTTTAAGATGGATTGTATCTTTAAATGATGTAAGGATAATCTGCCAGTAAGGGTCTAAATCACAGTCACTCTGCTAGCAGAAGTAAACAGCAACCATAAGCCTTGCCTTCAACTTCTGGACACACCTCACTTTACAGAAAAGAAGAAGAAAGCACAATATTTGCAAATGATTTCTTAATTAGGGATATTAATACCAAATTTAAACATCACTAAGCAAGAGGATTCTTACACTGTAGGACTGGTGGAGAAGTAAAGATTCAGCCTCTTCAGAAATCATCCAGTTTCAGAAAGGGGAAGTGGGTAAGGAAGTAAGAAAACCTTCCTGTTGTAAGACAGAAGACAGGACATCTTGACAGCAAAATTACTTGATTTACAGGAGGGCCAACAAAATCTACAATGTCTTCTCAGCTTGAAAATCACTTCAGTTAGAGGAGTTCAAGGAAATGTATTTATCAGCCTTTCTGAAGAGAGAATCAGAAAGGTATATAACAAAGATCCTGGAAAAGACTTCTCCTCTTTGGGCTCTCAGAAGGGGAAAAAAAAAAACCCTAAGTCAGGTTTGTTTTTTTTTTTTTTAAATTGATTTCTAAAGCAATGGGATTGAGACTCTGGAATGTCCTTAGAATCCAGAAGAGAAATTCTAGAACATTTTCCTGTCTGAAAAATGTCAGAGATTACAGATGGCCAAGTCAGATAAAAATCTGAAAATGTCTCTGAAAAAAGATGCTGAATTGGGATGATTGGTAACAGGGGTAACAAAGAGAACACGAGTACAATTTCTCTGTGCAACCTCAGAATATCAGCCTCTGTAGTAGTGATGCTGATAACTGCTAGCAATAAGATTCTTGCCCACGTCTCAGGCTTCTGATGCAAATACAAACATTCACTTAAGAAAAAGAGAGTAAAACAAACATAAGCAGTGGAAACTCTTTTATAGAACCCTGCACTGAAAAGTTACCAGAAAATTCATAGCCAAAAGAAGTACTTCTGCAGTAACAACACCAGTGAGTCTCATCCTTCTAACTGCTAATTTCCAGTGATATATTGCATGTCTTCGGTCAGCCTGAGAACTGCAATGGGTTGTACCATTGATGTGGTAACTGAGCAGAGAGTCCCAACTGAAGCTAAGACAGGCTTATAAAGCAACTCTTCCTATTACTTCACATTCTGTTCTTTGGGTAGAAACCAATCCTTAAGTTCTTGGGGGAAGGAATCCCCACACTACAGAAGTAGTGAAGAATGAAGCTAATTTCTTTAGAAGTTCCAGGAACTACTTACAATTATCATGGAACTGAAGTATGTGAAGCTGTATACACATTAATTAGGGTGGAAAGCAAGCTGCCAGAAAAGAAAGACCATATGGGATCAACATATGAGAGAGTATAAATTGGTGAAGACTAACCAAGTAGCTCGATCAAGTAAAGAGAGACTGGCTTCTCTAGTACAACACTAGTGAAGTGTTGTACTGAAGGGTAAGTCACTCAAGGCTGTAACAGCAGCCCATAAACTGTTCAGAAGAAGGAAGCTGCATGTGTCTGTGCTTCTGAAAAGAAGCTATGGCCTTTACCATCAACCTTCCTTTCCTTTTCTGAATCACCTCCATCCTTTTGTACATTTCATGTCTATATGGTCCAATAACAGTGACAGAAGTAAGCAGGAAGAATAAAGTATCCCAAGTGGCAACTGTGGTCAAAGCTGCTGAAGGATGACTCTGCTGTTTTTTCTGCTTCTCCTAGCCTAGTACAACGCCTCTGAGCTGGGATGAGGTGAGATTACCCCTGCTGATGAGAGCACTCTGGCTGTACTGAAAACTCTTTGAGAGAAACCTTGCATAGGTGAAGGAGATTATCACTTTGAAGTCCTGGATTATTTCCATCTTACTCTTCTCTATGGCAGACTATGCAGAGCTAAGAGCTAAACCCATTGGTATTGTTTTGCAGGAACTTAAGCTCTGATGAGTTTCTCACATAAATACTACAGACAAAGAGCATACATGATAATGCGAAGGACATGCTAATGAATGATAAGGAGGAGAAGGAGATGCTTAATCTTCAGTGAGTGGAGGATACACCTTGACCTTTAGATGCTCCTCCTCTTCATCAATATCTTCAGAGCCACTTCTGTGTTAACAGGTACAGCCTGCTGAGCTTGACAAATCAGCCAAGGAACTCACTGATTTTGTTATGAAAAATTCATAGAGTTGCCACCACTGATCTATGCTAGCTCGTAGTTTAAAAATTACATAGACTGACCACAGGTTTCTTATCTGTTCTTTACCAAAGCAGTAGAAATGGAGTATGTGTTTGCTGGCTGAATAAAACATCCTTGTACAGAAGGCATAGTATTTAAAACCAACCAGAAATGCAGAAACCACGTGCCAAAGACTTATACTACGATGTCAGTCTAAAGAGAATTTGAAGAGGATTCTGACCTCGTTTATTCCAGGGTAATAATCTTAAGGACTTAGGCAGGAATGCCCTTGCAATGCTCAATAAAGGCCTTATAAAGACAAACGGTGTCATGGGGAGTTTTCCAACATGGACAGCAGATTGCTCCCAGTGGTTAAGATAAAATGAAAGAGCAAAATATGCTGTTACCCAGAAGCTGAAAGATATTTTCTTAATTTTTCATTTTAATTAACTCTGTAAACAGCTAAACTAGTCAAAATTCTGATGCACTGCACAGCCAAGAAAATCCAATTTATGTCAAAGAATATAAAAAGATGTATTGACAACAGGATCAATTTGGCAATTTGACTTATTGACCAATTTATTTTTTAGCATTAGATTGACCAATCTATAAACTATATTGTAAAAATTACTATTAAATATATCCACTGAGTGATTATTTTGAGAAGTAAAGCATAAGCTATGGAAAACTTAAGCAAAGATGGGGTGCTTGAACAAACTAATGCCAGTTCATTATGGAAACCATAACTATGTAACTTGTTTAAAATAGTAACAGTGAGAAACAAAATTAATTACCAGGAAGGAGGACGAAAAAGTTTAGGAAGTAGTAACCATTAGGTGGCAACCAAAGAAAGACTTTATAGACAGAGAAAAAAACAAAACCCAACTATTTTGGTCAAGATACAGACATAAAATATGTGATACTGAGATGGAAACCACCTTTCACCCTCCACTGTGATTAGCCTGAAAGCAGATGCCTGAACCTGACTGTGGAAGAGATATTAATAAAACATCAAAAGTGCAGAACCTAAAGCTTTTTTTGCTTCCACCAGGTAAAAGACAAAATCAGATCACGAAAAACTGAAAGGATCACTGTAGCTGATGAAGAGAAACATTAGGTTTATGCTAGAACTGTTACTATAGTCCATTACCAGTGCCCTCGGAACTGTATTATAAGCATCACCAAAAAGATACATATCCATTCTGCTGTTCAGGGAATAAGAGAAAGCAATCCCAAGCTGTAACCCTGTTAAAGGGCTGAGGGACAAGCTTCCGAAGTTTTCACCTTCACATTTGAGAAAACTCTACTGAATTCCCTGTCATCTCAGAACTACTAATGCCAGATTCTTTTGTTCCAGCTTTGAGCAGTCAGATCTGTATGTGCATTCCTAGTTCTAGGCAAGTCAGAGACTTTGATGCAATACTTATGACCTTCTTAAAAACATCTGCTTTACTGAAAGGTTGAACTGATCTGTAGGCAAAGTCACTGATGTGATGTGATTCACACTAAGTCTAGCATCAAATGGTTTCCCTCATGTGGCAGAGATTTTCTAACTCATAGCTATGTGTTAGAAAAGCTTTGTTACAGTATTGTCTATCAGTTCTTGGACTCTGGACTCCCATCTAGGCGTATAAACACTGTACATTCTAGGTAGACAGCTATAAGCTCTAGGACGAAATTCCAGAAGACACCATGCAAATTACAAGTTGGATTTAACGACTGCTCTGTCCTTTAAAAGATCTAGCAATCACTGGAGTCTTCACAGGCAGAGAATAAAGAAGGGAATCCCAGTACACACCTGCTATGCATCTTCCCAACAGTTTTATCAAGAAAAGGTTTCTTGCAGAATCGTGGACAAAATATCTTGATAACATCTAGCAGATGGTCAAATTTCAGCCATCCTCCATCAAGTTTAAATAAAGTCTAACCAACTATGTCAAATAAAGAGCATAGGCTGCTATTAGCATTAGTATCTTAATATGGCATCATAAGCTTCTACAGATTATTTTATAGATGTGTATATATATATAAAAATGGAAGAAGATAGGTATCTATCTATTCATAACCCCAAAGCTGATAAGATTTTCTAAGCTGCTGCACTGCAGCAAAATAATACTCCAAAAACTTCATGCTCATTTTAAATCCCTGTATCTATGACAAGGCCCTCAAAAGTCAACACCCTAAAATGGATTTGTCTGTCTTTCAAGTCAGCACTACAAATCACTCACGGTCAAACTGAAAATACTGGATTTGTAATCAAACCCAGCCCTTGCTTATGCTTTTGCAGGATGGGTCCCATCCACGGCTCTGCAGCAATGGAATTCCACAATTCTCAAAAATGAAAGAAAGATTTGGAAGAAGGAAGGGGAGAGGGCATACTAGAAAAGGAGAGATTCCTGAATAGTTCTGTGAATTTTTTTTTATCAAGTTTAATAACCCATAACACCAAGCATGTGAACAAAAAGGGGGGGGGGGGGGAGAGAGAGACAGACAGACATAAGGGAAATTAAAGTATGCACTCACTTAAGTTGCACTTGCCATGAAAGAGAAGTCCACAGTGTTGTCAAAAAGGTTATGATAAAAGAACTGAACACAATCCCTCATCAGAAAGAGTAAAACCACACTAACTATTTCTGACAGAACTGAACTGTCCATTAGAGAGATATTTCAGAACAAAACTTCATGCTCAAATTTAACAGCAGATAGCTATTGTGCCACACAAGGGAATAAAATTATCTAAAAATATCTAACATTACTTCCTACCTAGATAAAATAAAAGAAGGACAGGGATTCATTTAGAAGACAACTTTTTTCCTTAAACTCAGAAAAATTAAAGGCCATGGAAACTGCGCTTTCAGGGCTTGTGACTGAGTAAGAGAAAAACTGAATTCTCTAAGTCTGCTGCAATTGGAAAGTTAAAGCATATTTAGGTTAGGGAATACAATTTCTGTTTAGAATAACTTTGCCATCAAGAAAGAAGTTTGTACCAACTCATATCTCTGTGCCAGTGCTAGTGATTTCATTACCACTGGTAACTCTAAATATCTGACGAAGTTATCTGCAATTCAGTTTTTCATCAGTTTAGAGAGGAAACGAAACTAGAAAGATCAAAGTTACGGAGAGAATTTGGAACCTATTTAATTATAGGTGTAAAATTATCTACAGCCTGCATCCCAGTTCAACAGAAAATTTTATAGAAAAGGCTGCAGACATAATTGAAAGAATTAACAATCAAAAAAAAAAAAAGGACATTAAGCATAAATTGTGAATGTATCCTCAGTGACAAAATTATCAAAGCAAAAAGGAAATAAAGATCATAGCTTCAACGCCACACAGGCTTAGGATAAAAGACAGGTACTGAAAACTCAGCTGTTATTTCTTGAAAGAGCTCAGTGTACTCACGCTAGAGATAAATATAAGGAGGGTATTTCTGAAAAGCCATGACTATGGTAACAAGAATTTCTAAATTTAACAGGCCAGCATGTCGGGAAGGGCAGATCATTTCTTTCAGGCGTGCTCTCAAGCAAGTAGCTCAACAGCTTCCGAAGTTGCAGCAAACTCTACACAGTCCCCTTCAATCCTTAGAAAAAGGTTTTCTTTCCATCTTCTCTGAGATGCACTTCTGCTCCCTACTCTTCTCACCCTCTGCCTGGGCTGCAGGAACACCACGGCCCGCTGATATCTCACGTCCATTCAGCCTGCTCTACCCTACCCTCAGGGAAGGCCCCAAACGCACTCCTGTTGCTCCCCAAGGCACACAGCAACCACCATTCCCCAGAAGGTTCCACATGACTCAGTGCAGCAGCCAGGACAGAGAAAACAGCAATGTTCTCATATGCTCCACCACACTCTTAAAAGGAACATCACATTCATTACATAATGGACTGCAAAGACACAAAACGGATGTCATCCAGTACAGAAATTGCTATCAATGGAAAGGATTCAGAAACCATGGGTCTTAACAGAAGACAGACGAAATCAAGTCTGAAATGCAGTCATATAGTTGAAAAATCTAATGAGATTTCAGCTATAAACTAGGGGCTTGTCAGTTGGAAGTGATAAAGAAGGAGAAGGAATTAGATGTATCAGTCCACCACTGGCATCAACAAGAGGAACCCAAGAAAAAAAGGAAGAAATATCTTTTTGTTCAGATGGTGAATTATTACTTCCCTTAAACAAGATCCTCTTGAAACATCAACAGGAATAAATTGTCCATATGTGAGAAAGAACAACACAAGCCGAGTTAAAAAAGGGCTTTTTCAGGAAACAGGAAGATTAGGAAACATCTTTAAATAAAGAAAACTGTAAGAATTTACCTTCTAAATTTATCAAAATAAAAGCTGAAAGACTACAGGATTGCTGTCTATAAATGTGTAGCATAAACACCAACCAGAACAAAAGCATACTGAGCAACAACTCAGTAAACTTGCCACAACTAAATTTAGATCAGAAATTAGGTTATTAGCCATCAGACGATGGATGGTAGCAACCTTGCAGTTTCTCAGCTATGAATTTAATCTTAAATTATCAGAAAGATTAAGATATTAAAGAGCACATAAGGACCTATCAAAAGACAGTCAAATCTTGTAGCATACATATCTAAGAAGTTTCCCAGTTTTGAGGAAAAACTGTATTTGTAAAATTCAGGTCAAGGTTCTCTCTAAAGAATTTGTAACTCCTTCAGCATTCCATTTAGTAAATCTTGGGAGTCAAAATTACCAATTCGAACATGACGTAAGTAAGCAATCAACAGAATTTCTAACCCTAAATAGGTCAGAAAGAGTTAATTTAAGTTTTAACTCCATGATAATGACCAAGAGGGTGAAGTCAGGAATTTTGTTTTGTTAATGGATTTCCCCCCCATATTTTTTCTACTGGCTCTCTAAGCTTCCTGTTCTGGTAGAGATCTAGAAACCAATAAACAGGTCTCAACCTTCCAAGAAATTGCCTGAATTTATAACAGAAGTAAAATAAATTATCTAATAATTGATGTATGTTCTGTTGCCCATTTTAACCTTAAATATCAAGTGACTTCAGGTGAGGGTGAGAACCATGGTAATACATTCCAATAGGAGCAAGACTATTCTTAGTTTGGGGACTGGACTTACTAGCTGATCTTGAGAGCAATTACTAATTTGTGCAATTTAAGGCCTCAACTCCCTGCTCTAAGAGAAAACCAGTAATAGGAAATGTTCATTTGGGGGGACGGTATTTCAGTAATGTGGAGCACCTAAAATGTTAACCTGGTAGCACTTTCTTCCTAAATTTTAGATTAAAACTCTCACAAAACATATATTATGGCATAAGCATCATTTTGTGAGCAAGCACGTATACTTTACTGTTTTGAATTTTACCTAGAAATCTCTGCTTGGGAATTCTTCTCTCCATCAACTGTAAACGGTGATGCTCCAGTTAACAATTCATACATAAGAACACCAACACTCCACCAATCAACAGCCTACAGAACAACAATAATTATGTATGTTATGATACATCGAAGTAAAACTGTTAACAAAAGAAGGAACAAAACAATGCATCTGGAAAGCAACTAGGAAAGGAAGAGCCCACCTATCAATATAAAGGCAAACCTCGATACAATAAAGCATAAACAATTGCAGTACTGATTGGAGGTATTTTCTAGGATAAATTAATTTTATTTTGAAATCTCTCCACTTATCTTCTTCGACTAATTTCTCAAGCTGAACTCTTTTCACTGAAGTTTCTTTCCCCCCCGCCCCCCAGAATTAATTTTCATTTTTATTTTTATCATTGTGAAGTGATAAGAATTCTAAAATGTACTCAAAATAACAGAGGAACCTAAGCCTTGCTAAGAAGTAGTGGAACCTGAGCTTTTAGGAGCTTGAGAATGAAACTAAGGAACTTTCAAAAAGCACAAGTTAAGAGTACAGGTCACAGTTAATCAGGGCACCTGAAAATGCTATGGAATTCTATCTTATATTCCCTGGTAACACATATGATCTTTGGTTTCCCATATACTAATCATATTATTCATATCTCTGATACCTCATAACTTACAAAATATTTCTCTTTCAAAAGAAATGATGCTACTATGAATAATAAAGGAAACGGTTTAGTCATTTCAACAAAATTAATTTAACTACAGGTGTTTGAACGTCTCAGTTTTACTTCCATGAAATCTGCAAATCAATGAAACTGAAGTTCTGCTTTACTTATGTTGACAACATTAATGCAATACAGGAAGACAATTAGTGAAATGATAACAATTTGGCCTCACATTTTAGTTTTATTGCGTCAAGATACACAAAATCTGATGTTTCATATATTCGGCCAAGAGTGTCTAGAACTAGCTGAAGAAGTCTCTGTACTGTTAGTAATTATCTTTGCAAATGCACAATGATCAGAGAAAATCCCAGAAGAATTTTTTCTTGGCTCGTGTTTTTCCAAAAGAGAAGGAGGATCTGCAGAATCAGAAATCAAACTTCAAAAAAATAAATACTGAAATACTAGAGCAAGTCTTTTAGACAAACAATACAGCTATCTAGAAGAGATTACAAATCAAAAACACTGATTAATGAGAGTATAGCATACTAAAGCAATCTCATTTCTTCTTTTTTAAATAAGATCTTTGAGTTGCTAGATATGCAGTAAATATGAAATACACTAGAAACCATCTAACACTGCAACACATGACATTGCCAATGGTGAGGCTAAGAGTTTGTGGTGTAAACTATTACCATCACATAGGTAACTGAAAAATCACCCTTATTTATCAGCTAATATTTGGTATCAAACTGTGAAGCTATTTCTTATAGAATACTGTATGGCTCTGCACTACATCTAATGAAAGTATCAGACAGAACCAAAGATAACAGAACAGAGACTCCTCTTTAAATCAGTAACAATGTTGAATTTGTAAGCACTTGAGAAGACAGAATCACAGTTCAAAGTGACTGACACATTGGAGAGATGCTCTGAAACTGGCAAGACTAAACTAAGAAATAGCGTGCAGGAAAGAGCTTCAATTCATAAGTTTGTAAAATTCCACTTTTAATAATGACTAAGCAAGCAATACAGTAGAAAAAGATGCAGAGGTTATAGTGGAATACAAAGTAGGTGTGAGACAATGACTAAGCGAAAAGACAAAGCACGTCAATTTTATGTTTAATAGAAGAACCAGGGAGGTAATCATTCTGCCGTACTCCAAACTGCCAAGTCTTAGCTGAAGCACTGTGCCCACTACAGTGCTCCCTACCTGAAAAAAATATACAGGCAAACTCAGACCAAAAGAGAATCTGAATGCGTAGAGAAAGAGAAGAAAGAACCTTCTCAGGCAAAATCAGACTGAGTCCAGTTAGTCTAGAAAAAGGAGATGGAGGGTGACATAACATTTTCCAGTGCTTAAAAGGGTGTTTTAAGAGGAACTGTGATCAACTATATTCCATGACCCCCAACAGAAAGACAAGTCAATTCAATCTACAGCAAAAACCCCCAGAGATTAAATATTCTCCAAAACTACTCAGTATAGTAAGCAATCAGAATAATTTATCTAGGAATACTGTAGAATTCTTTTGGGGAGTAGGGTTTTTTTGGTTTCAAATATCATCTGTGAATTATGGTTGTCTTGACCTTTCCTGTCAATTCCTGACACTTTAATTCATAATAAAACTTGAGCCTCAAGCTAAACATTATCAATTTTTACAATCTGAGAACATTTATAACATTAATAAATTAATAACCCACTCCATACTTCAAGAAAGATAACGGATTTCCCTGATGTACAATTTAAAAAATATATTAGAATTAGCCACAAAACAGTCATTTTTCCACTCTGAACTAAATAGTTTTTTATTTAAAAGGAAGTAAGTGTCAGCTAAGTTTTTGTGTCCCACTGCACATTTAGAACAAATTTTGAATAGAACACAAATGAGCCTCGATACCTTTATAAATATGCCTTTTACTTAAGATTAAAAACTGAAAATATATCATATTGATGTTTTTAAATATAGGCAATAATCTATTTTAGGACAACTTCAAATAAGGCATGTTTAAATAAGACACTATCACATTTTACAAAAACCCCTCAAGCTGAACAACAGGATTGCCTAAAGAATCAACTTCTTTTCAGTAATAAACTTAGAACGTACCTTATCATGTCCTGTATCTCCTCCTCTTACAATATCTGGAGCCATGTATTCTATTGTTCCACAGAAGGAATATGCTCTCTCATTCTAGCAAAAAAAGAAATTAAAATTCATGTCAAACAATTATATTCTACAAATCATATGGGACAGTTACGGCTTACAGTTCCAAGATGATGGCAGCAATTCTTCTCCAAATAGCTCAGAACTGCTAGCTAAATCATATTCCATCCTATGTAGAGATGTACCACATAAGGCTACAGAATATTTAGTCTTCTACAAAAAAATAAAACACCATAGGTTTGTGTGGCAGTCTAAGATAAGCACACAAAAATTAACATATTGAGACTTAAAAAACTTTCCCATAAGTCTAAAAGATCCATACATTTCAGAACTACACAAGATTCCCCAAGGTAATAAAGACACACATTCTGAAGGCTGCAATATCAATACTCTAGACAACAAATGAAATCTTTCCATTAAAAAGAGCATTTCATTGTAAGTTGCACAATTTGACTACATTGGATACAAGATCCTTTGGATTCCCCATATTTAGGAATTTATTATGACCTCTAGAAAAGTAAGTTTCTTATACAACACACACATATATAAAAACCACAACATTCTCTCAAGAAGAGACTTGGAGAGAGACAAGAGAGAGAAAGAGAAAGGCAGACAGACAGAGTTGTAAATTTAATTTTATTCTACACACTGAAGTTATTGTCTTGATTATGTTCAAAACTAAGCTGCATGTATAATTGTTCCCTGTTAGCGATTTACCTTTGAGGTCAACATGAGGTCATGCTGTACCTTGCTAATGACGAAAGCACATGTGTTTGGGCCATGCAACATTGTTCCTCCCTTATCCTTCAAGCTTCTAGCATTTTGGGGAGAGATCCTGATAGGTCCTTTAAAGAAGAGTGTTCAAAAAAGCAAATATTTCAAAAGTCAGGTTTTACATTTGTAGATTCAGATTTGGAGTTTAAAACAGGCGCTATATAAGAGAATGAACTACACTAATGAGAGGAAGCTTCTAAAAGTAGAAATAGTGCTCAGTGCTACCCTGAGGCATAAAAATTCAACAGTCCAACAGCATATTATTTCATCATATTTATTAAAATACATACACTGTGACTGTTTTTGGGGGGTAAAACTCTGAGTTCAAAATAGTTATAGGCCTCATTTTGTTCAAATATTAACTTGAAATATTAACTTCTGAGACAAAACCATAAAATAATAAATTTGTCATGATTCCACTTTCTTTTGACACAACTATTGTTTCTGTTTGATTCTCTTTTCCAGTACCTGTTATCTAAAAGAAAAATACTGTGATAAAAAGCAAAAACAAAAAAAATTTTCAGAAATTCCTAGCCCTCCATCCTGGCATCAGCCAATCTAAAGCTATTCATATACCCCTCTGTTCATTTTTCCTTCAGCTGGGAGGGAGGGAGGGGGGAAGAAGGGGAAGAAAGAAAAGGAAGGGGAGTGAAAAATACAAAATGAAACTGTTCTTTGCTTGCTACCTCTCTAAAGAGTAAAGATAATGCAGCCAAGCTGAGATTTATATAAACAATTGATAATGCTAATATATCAAAAGAAATGGATGAAAACTATTATAATTTAGCTGCAAAGTCAGCAAATCATCCACAAAATTATGTCTTTTTTTTGTCTCCACATGGTATAACAAGGCTAGGCTACAAGATACTACAGTGACAAGAAACAGACTGAGGAGTTGTATATGAATGTATACAGTGGTACAGCAGAACCCTTATGATCTCAGGTACCTTTTGCTGGTGAGAAGGCCCACTAAAAACATTTCAAAACATGCAGAATTATTAGTAGTAGCTTTTGTGAGGAACTATTACAATCCTTACTATATGTAATTGGCATTTCTGATTTTCAATTATATTTACTTTTTACCTTTTTTACCTTTTACAATCATTTTAGCTTTTAATATGAAAGATGGAATTTCTGAAACAATATTTGAAAATAAGTTTTATTTCTTTCTTAAATTCATGTCTGAGGTACTTTTTTTCCCTTGCAAAATCCACTGTTTAAAACCCCAAAAATAATTTTGGAGGTTTAAAAAATTGGTATTGTATCATGTAAAATCATTTCTTATAATTAAATTTCAATATGAAAAACTCATACTGTAAGTCACAAACTGGCATTTATAAATTGAAAACACTCTGGGGTATGTTTGTAATGAGGTTTATAAAAAAAACTAACTTCTAATCCACTAGGTAAATACTTGCATCCTTTAGCTCTTGCTTCCTTTTCAGTTTAGAAGTGGTCTACTGCTGAAGTTCAAGGCTGAACAGAGCCAAGAAGAAGCAGATGATTATCACAAGCAGAGATCTTAGCAAGAGATTAAGTAGTAAACTCAGCATTAGGTAGAAAGAAAAAAAAAATGGACGCACTAAGCATTTTCTTCATAATCAACACTGATTTGCCATTACGTATACTAGCATCATATTCCAGTAGCCCTGTTAGAACCAGCTTATGACTGACAGGGTGACAATTAAGAGAAAACACTCCGATACCAACTATTTATAGTTTCTTATTTAACCACACAAAAAAGCCCAGAGACCTACAGCACTCCCCAGAACATTAATAAAGCCAACTGTCTGACTCCACTACAAATTGAGACAGATTTGCCTTCATAAGATGCTGTAGAAAGTCCTGACTTCAGACAGCTGAAGTCACAAAATCTGGATACTTCTTTGTTAGACACCTCCATTTACGTTGTGTTTTATTAAATTACAAGCCCCACCAACTACATCTAGATGTTACTTACAGAGCATAGTTGTTACAGTATTAAGTTTCACTAGGAGCAATTATGTAAATTTGTCATTATTAAATATGCCTCTTATAGGGAGCCACCAACAGTCTTTAGTATTATGCATTACATGTGGGTTTAAAACCATTTTCAAAGAATGTTACCTCCAATAAGTTTCCTTTTTTGTCCCATTCTGGGCTTCCCAGTACAAGAGAGACGTGGACATACTGGAGAGAGTCCAGCAAAGGGCCACTAAGAAGATTAAGATACTGAAGCATATGAGGAAAGGCTGAGAGAGCTGGGACTGTTCCACTTGGAGAAGGGAAGGCTCAGGGGGATCTCATCAAGGTATATAAATGCCTGAAGGGAGGGTGCAAAGAAGGGGGAGCCAGGCTCTTCTCAGTGGTGCCCAGTGACAGGACCAGAGGCAATGGGCACAAACTGAAACACAGGAGGTTCCCTCTGAACATCGGGAAACAGTTTTTTACTGTGAAGGGTGAGTGAGCACTGGCACTGACTGCCCAGGGAGGTGGTGGAGCCTCCCTCCTTGGAGATATTCCAAAGGCTTCTGGACATGGTTGTGGACAACTGGCTCTAGGTGACTATGTTTGAGCAGGGGGGCTGGACCAAATGACCTCCAGAGGTCCCTTTCTACCTTAACCGTTCTGTGATTCTGTGACAAAAAGTCACTGTAAGTTGTATTTCACCACTTATTTGTGAAAGCACACTGCACTCACAAATCAAGTGTGCAGCCCCCCCCAAAATTTCAAAAACCACAACCAAACCCCATTTTGTATTTTGCCCCCCCCAATTTACTTTTCGTTCAATTTTATAACATGAATCCAAATTGCAGAATCCACATTATTAATACTTTCATGTTATGAGATGTAAGACAAGAAAGGACGTTATTAAACAACAACTGAACTTGGATTACCTACATGTGAATTCTCACTCAACATGCACATCTTGCAAATACTCGAGCTTAAGAATTTTTTGCATAACACAGAATGCTCATTTTCTTCCCTCACTCAGCATGCATGTCTTAAACATTGTGGTTCCCTCTTCTGAGTTGCAGAACAGCAAGCAATCAGACACTAACTGAAGGAAACAGAAGTGTAGCTAATCTATCTCTAATAACTCAATGACAATATTGACCTTGTCTTTTAAAGAGTGTCATTATGTTTGTTTTCAATCAGCAGTGCTTCCATGTTTACAGATAATCTGGAGATAGTCTTCAGTCTTCTAGCACACAACACCTGGGTTTTGATTTCCATTTTTTCTTTACCAAGTTCAGCATCATTCCTGAATGTTTATGCAATAGCATAGCTTTTAGTAAAGGTATACAAAGTGGCTACTTCAAACCAGTTAGCTGCTTAAGAGTGCAACAACTTTTCATGAAGCCACTGATACAAAGGGAATTTTGTTAAGAGTTCTTGATCAGTGAACAAAGATAGGTTCACCTGGACAGCCAGGCAGTTCACTTCGTTAAACCATCCCTCTGTTAAATTAGAAAAATAAGTTATATTCCCTTAACACTTATTCTTTGAGATGAGCTACACACTGACACTGTGGATGTGCCTATATGTATGTCATGGTTTAACCCCAGCCAGCAACTAAGCACCACGCAGCCGCTCGCTCACCCCCCACACCGGTGGGATGGGGGAGAGAATCGGAAGGGCAAAAGGGGAAAACTCGTGGGTTGAGATAAAAACAGTTTAATAACTAAAGTAAAATAAAAAATAGAACAGTAGTAATACAAAGCAAGCGGTACACTGTACAATTGCTCACCACCCGCCGACCGATGCCCAGCACATCCCCCAAGCAGCGATCGAACCCCTCCCTGGCCAACTCCCCTGCTTATATACTGAGCATGATGTCACATGGTATGGAATAGCTCCTGCCCAGTCTGAGTCAGCTGCCCCAGCTGTGCCCCCTCCCAGCCTCCCGTGCCCCTGGCAGAGCATGGGAAGCTGAAAAGTCCTTGACCAGTGTGAGCACCACTTAGCAAGTACTTAGCAAGAACCAAACCATCAGTGTATCATCGACATTGTTCTCAACCTAAACCCAGAACACAGCCCCATACCAGCTACCAGGAAGAAAACCAACTCCATCCCAGCCAAAACCAGGACAATGTATTACCATTGTTTCTAATAAATAGTCTAGTACTACACATAAGGCAGACCTCTAACTGTTCCCACTACGCTTATGGCAATATAAAAAAGATAGTGCACTGCCCTCTTTCCGAGTTCCTTGCAATCATTTGGACTGATCTAAGCACTCCAGTGAAATGTAACTGCTTTAACCTGCCAGGGCACTTTCAATACCATGTCTATATGATCCCTGCAGCCTTTTCTCCAGATTATCTATTTTAGCATCCCATTTTCCTTTTCTTTCATCAAAAAAGCAATGGCATAATTTGTCTTCCAACCAGGAAATGTTGACAGCACCTAGCCACTGAGCAGCTTTAGGACAGAGAATTAGTATTCTGTGACTGTCCAACAGTGGCAAAAAAGGCAAGAGGAATAAACTCCATTTCTCTGCAGAGACCAATCAAACTCACCACATCTACAGGAAAAGCCTGACTGACAGAGGAACAGTCACTACTATAGTACAAGGATGTATCCTTGAGAGCACACATCCTAGTCTACAGCAGCACAAATTCAGTTTAGCAACATATGCAATGGTAGCTCAGACAGTTATTAAGTCTCATAACTGTTCAACAGGTCATAACAGGGTATGTGGGACAAGAACTGTAATTCCAAAGTGAACCACAGGAATTAGATGAGACTTCAGGAGAGCCAAGGCATTACACATGCACAACATACTCCTAAAAGGCTCACCTCTACTGGGCCAAACTGCCTTTTGGCAGCCAACTATTTGGACAAAGGGCTACTCCATCATGTCTGATTTAAGAAGTTACTGTGCTGGAAGGATGGTTTTAGTTTCCAGTGCCACAAAAAACTCACACAGCCCAGATGCACTGAAAATGTCCGATTCAATGTCCTAACACATCCAAAAGGGCATAGGAACTGTGCAAAGAAACAGAGACAGCATATTCAGGATGGATGTTTCCCAACACCTGGGGGGTAAAGGCCTGCATTATTTTATCACATGCATCCAAAGATCTGCATCTGAGAAACAAACTGTGTTTTACTACTTGGCTGAAGACATCTTCAGCTCGGAGGACACAGGTAGACAACTGTCTGAATGTCAGGGCCAAACTAGTATCCATAAAGAAAAAAAAGTCATCTTAGAGCAGAGGACAAGATCCCCAGGGACTGTTACATGGTATTATAACTCCTTCAATAAGCAGAGAACATCATCAGTTCAGGGGCTCAAAAAAACCAAATTAACCATGCCCTCTGGAAATGGAGATCTGCATAACTGGAAAGTGCATCTTGTGACTGTCATGCTTACTCATAGCATGGCAGACAGGGCATCCAAGTCAGCTTGAAGGAAAGCATACAGAAGAGCTTTTGGAGATCCAAAGCAGCCAAGAGCAAAAGAAGATGACCCATATTGAAAGGTTCAAGACTCAAGCAGGCAAGGGCTGATGTGTTGAGTACCTCCTGAGCCAATGGTGTCATCAGTATGTTGCTGCTGAGTACTGAAGAAAATAAGATTTTTGTTTAGACTTCTGCAGGTAACTAAAAGTTACACCAAGACATACATACAATCTATACACACATTAAGCACAAAATGCACCCATCTGCTGCCAAATTGGCTGTTTGTACAAGAGCTAACTGGAGCATGCCATTTGACCATTGGAAAAATGGGAGCAAAAACAAAAACAAAGAAAAAGATCAAATGAAGTCTTAACCCACAAGATTTTGTTTCAGAGGCCTTAGGAATAAAACAAACACACAACAAAGCAAAGCACCCAAACAGAAACATGAAAGAAGACTACAGAGGTGTGAATGCTGGGAAGGGTGAGTTGAGATAAAGCTTGCCAACAGAATACTAACATAGGTTAAAAAAACAAAAAAACCCACACCTGCAAAGAATAACCAGATGCTCTATCTAGAGTATCTGGCTCAGAATACTGAGGCATATTCCAAGTATGCTGTTCTATACGTGTGCATCAAGCCTAAGGAGAGCATCTATTTGCCTTACAAGTACTGCTTTGGGAAAATGCTTCAGAGCTTGAGCATTTGTGATTTCATCTCCAAAGTGTGAATGCATATATGGAAAGCACTCAATTATCTTAAGACAGTCATTCTGCCATTTGAAGACGTATTATTTAATGTTTAAATATATGGCCTTTGAAGTCCTACTTCAATTTGACGAATTGCATTCAAACAACACGTGCCACTGCTCCAACAGACACTTGGGTCCTACAACCCTACGGCTTATTTTGTTCACAACAGTCTTTGTGAAAACATATTTTAGCCAGAGGATTAGCCAAGTATTCACTGAAGCCATTCTTTTCAGCATTCACAAGTAGGACCCACCTCTCCATCTACATGAAAGGTCACCTTTGAAACAGAACAGACTGTTTCTGTTCTCCAGCTACTTAATGCACAAATACTTTGTTCTTCACTGAGCTGGACTACTACCCTGAACATCAGATATGACACATTCTGAAACCATACTACTATCATATTCCTTTGAACCATGAAACTTGACTCCTTAAATGAATTTTGCAACTTTTAAAAAAAAAAAACCACCACAACCCAAAGCTAGTCTTCTCTAAATGTTCTTTAATAGTGTATGTGTTCTCTAATAGGAATTCCTTGCTAATAGAAGCGATGGTAGGATATGGTCAAAAGGCTTGGTTAAACTCTACAGTTCCTAATCTCTGCTGTAAGAGTTTCAAGAAATGGAAACTAAACAGTATTAGGGAAAGGGCACTTCTCAGCTATTAAATTGGCTTGGACTTTAATTTCATTGCATTCTGTATTCATATAGAATATTCTAGAAACATAATCAAATAGCTTAAAAATTACTCCTTTAGTGTATTCAACATTAAAAAATGACAACAAAACAAAAACCTAGAAACACTAAGTGCTGTTGGGCCAAAGAACACAAAGACAACCTCTAGAGTTGGAGAGTCAGAGTTGCAGTCTCTGATGGCAGGTATTTCATCTGTCAGCAACAACTCTGTGACTGAGTAGCACCTAGTGACACAGAGCAAGAGGGTGCAATGGAACAGAAGGGAACCAGGTAGCCAGACAGAAGCTCACTGAAGGCATTCAGGGCTGCTCTCAGGACTGACTCTCCGCAAGTCCACTGAAAAATTCTCCAATCCAGACAAGGATTACTTACTGGTTCTTGTCACATTTTTGTTACGGAGAAATAATAGAATTATTATGCACGTTTTGGCTGGGTTCTTCCACAGATTTCAGCAACATTCTTATGAGATTCCTATGCTTGTCCATACATGCTAGGTGGCAAATTAAATTGCTTCATTCACTTAATCTGACCTCGTCATTACGAAGGTTTCAAAATGTTATGACCTAGCAAGACAACAGGAATGCCTAACTGTTGTTGGAGGTACTCTGAAATTGCATAGCAAGTTTAAACAAGGTTTTTAATCTAATACAGATATGGTCTTTCTACTTAAAGTCAAGGACAATTCCTCCTTATTGCATGGGTAGTAAAATTCTCCATACCAACTTTCAGATCAGGTATATAGATGAAAAATCAAACTGACAAAAGTCATAGTTTAGGTAAAACTCTGCGTATCTCAGGTCTTCCTTCTCTTTAAGAAATCACCTAACAGATTATACTTCATGTGAACGTGTACAGCATGTAAATCACGTGAACTACTACGTTTCCAACTTCTATAAAATACTCAGGGCTGCAAGTAAAATCCACCACTCTTCTGTGAAAATGCCTCTCACCTACAATAAACTGGAAGCAGTCTGCACGTAATACATATAACAAAAAGAAAGCCATTCTCCAGAAGATTTAAACTTTCAAACAAACCTTTTGGAACTGGTAAAGTTACTACCAATACAAAGACCATGCTCTGAATTCTATTTAGTGAATAAACATTCTAGCATGTGAAAATCTGTAATCTTGATTGTTATTCATATAAGTATTTACAATCCAAGTTTCTTCTCTGATGGAGGGTAAGTTGTCTTATATTACCAGGTGCATGGCACGTGGTAATTTCCTGGGAGATAAAGATGCAAAAAAAAGATGTCTTTGCACAGAGATAAGACTCACAATTGGGGAAGGGATCACATGGAGTAGAAATGAATGACAGATGTTAAAATTTCTTGGACACCACAGTACTGTAATTCTTGCACAAGATGGTGCATTTCCAACTTATGTTCTAGAGTAAATAAGATCTGCAAGGATGCTGTGCTTTTGGCTCTCAAGAAGTTCAGCCGAGATGATTGCTTGCTGGATACCACAAACTACAAGGAGAAGAAACACACAGAGAGAACCTTCATCCTTGAAGTCATTAATGTTTCCTAGGTACATCAACCAATCTCTAACGAAGGAAACCAGAGGCAGTTGATCTCCTGCAATGAGAGATCAAGGTAGAGACTGAGGGACAAGAGGCTGGAGTACAGCCCTACAGAAAGGGATTTGGGGGTTTTGGTTGATGGTAAACTCAGCATGAGTCATCAGTGTGCCCAGGTGGAAAAAAGGGACCAACCGTATCCAGGGTGCATTAAGCACATCATAGCTAACAAGTCCAAAAAAAAAAAAAAAGATTGTCCCACTATACACATCATTGGTGCAGCCTCACCTTGAGTACTGTGTGCAGTCTTAGGCTCCACTATATAAGAAGGATATAAAAATATTAGAATGTGTCCAAAGGAGAGGAACAAAGATGGCGAAAGGACTGGAGGGCATGACTTTTGAGGAGTGGATGAGGATACTAGGTTTGTTGAGCTAAGAGCAGAGGAGATGGAGGGGTAACTTTATTGCTGTCTACAATGTTCTCATAATGAGGAGCGGAGAGGGAGGTGCTGATCTCTTCCCTCTGGTTTCCAGTGATAGGAAGCAAGGGAATGGCTTAAAGCTGCATGAGGGGAAGTTCAGATTGGATATTAGGAAAAAAATTCTTCACTGAGAGGGTGGTCAAGCACTGGAACAAGCTCCTCAGGGAAACAGTCATGGCCCCAAGCCTGTCCGTGTTCAAGAAAGTGTTTGGAAAATGGTCCAAGATACATGGTTTAACTTTTAGGTGGCCCTGTGTGGAGCCCCTTGGGCTCCTTCCAACTCAGGATATTCTACAATTCTATGATTCAATGAGACTGGAGCATAGCATGTTTCAACTATGCCAGGAAACATTTCCCTGATATACAAAAATCTTTAGGTATACAGAATGCTTCACAAGCCTTTACAAAACTAAAAAAAGGGACTTAATATAGCAGATTCTTCAAGAAGATTTGGCCTTGCCAGGTATTTCTGGTATCTGCAGAAAGACTGCTGTGAATTGTTCTGGATACTGTCACAGAGTGCAAGGTTATATTGGATAAATCCAAAACTGCTTGTGAAGTTCCTCAAATGACTGTTTCCTTTTGTGGTATGATTATCAATATACTAACTGTACCTAAGAAAAATTCTGTTTCTTAAGTAGTGCTTCATACAAATTCTGAACAGGAAACCCACAGAACAATTTCTATGACTTCTCATATGCTTCTTCTCACATGGTCTTAACTTTGTGTGGTGAAGTCTGCTCTTTCTTTTGCATCAGCTACAAGAGTCTAGCAGAAGAAAAGTCAGTCTGTTCAAACAAAAGACATAAAATAGATTGTATCATTCTGTTTTGAAGGTTCAGTGACAGCAACTAACATCCCTAGTACGCTCTCATGAAGGCTTTAGTAAAAAAATTGCTTGGGAGCGCAACACTGTCCCAAAAGATACTGAGTATCTAACTTTGTATTAGAGTACTTAACAGCTCCTGGCACTAATTTAAATTGAACGTGCAGAACTCCCAACACTCTTGTAACTGATACCTGGCTAGGACTGTTACACTTCACCAGTGATGAACAAGTCACCCCAAATGAAACCTGCATGTTACACTTCCACAGGTCTCACTCAAGACGGTAAGGCAGAGAAGCAGACTCCAATTCAGAACTAGAAATGGCAGCAAGAGGTAATAGTACTGGAAACACGCTAAATAGGCAGTGAATCCTCTGGAAGAATAATGCTAATGTGTTTTTGTGAGGCTCCTGCAATCTCTTAGTGTGCATATTTATCAGTATCAATATAATAGGAATAGCTTCAGCCACAATAGTATGGCAAACAGCCCTTCCATTTTATGGTTTTACCAATTTCTTAGTTAACAAGAAAGAACATTTTAAACAATACACACTAAACTGTCCCTTCTAATCATTTTAATTTATTCAATGCATATTTAGAAATTGACAGAAGCATCACTATTTTTATGAGGTCATTGAAGAAAAAATTAATTAGTTCAGAAATAAGCAAATTCAGACAGTAAAGGCTAGAAAGGATATATTATGCTACTGCATTCAGGAGTAAGACTCAGACTTAACTAGGGATATGGGCCCACCTAAACAGTTTCACAGGTTATCAAATGAAATAATTTTCTTGTCCTTTCAACAGCAACATTTAATCCATTTCTTAATCTCCTCAAATGCCTGAAGTGGTACATCATTTCTAGGTATGAACAGATGCCAGTATTTGTACTGTGCTAGGGAAGTCTCACTGTTGCTTTTCATTTGACTAATCCAGGGAAATATGCTGGAGTAAAACTACCTTCCTTAACTGCTTGTACCTTTAAACAAACATTTCAAGTCCAAAGTTGTCTTTCTTCCTTTTTTAAAGGAACTTCAAAGTCAAAGTTAACTTCCAAGTTGCATTAATTAGACTCTCTCTGGGCTCTATGAATACTGTAGCAAATAATATCAATCAGAAATAAAAAAAATATAGCAGAATTTCTAGAATACAAGGTACAGTATCATTATTGTCGCTATTTTGTACAGCTGTGAGTGGATGTAATTATAATTCAGAAAGCCATAACCTGGGTTTTGGCTACAAGCATAAATAGTGAAAACTTTCCAAGGATAACCATGTCAGGGCCCTGTGCTTATCAACAGGCTTGGCAACCTCCTTCCCCAGTCCTAGGGCTGAAAGCATCTGTGCTCAAGACCAATGCTGACACAATGCAGCTGAGTAACCTGTGTGGAACCTTGCCAGGGGCCTCCTCCACCTTCAGATGGGAGCTAAAGTTCAGGCTCCCATTCTTGATCCTTGTGCCAGCTGTGCTGCAGGTATGCCTGTACTTGGCTATGTACCTCACTGATCCTGAGCCATCAATGTCAAATCCTGGCTTGACCTCAAGCTTCCCTCCTCATGACAAGCTTGTCTTATAACCACTGGACTGTTGTCTGAGCCTGTCTTACTGCCACTAGACTTGCTCTGATCTTCTTGTTTGGCAACTGTGGGATTGCGTCACTGGTCAGTGGGCATACGGGTCCATGCCTGCCTTGCTGTCACCCTTACCTCCCGGCTCACACTAATGCGTCGAGCAGTCTCCCCGTCCTGCTGCTCCCTGACAAACTAGTCAAGAACCATAGTTCCTCTAGAAACAGACTGAAGAACTTAAGCAGTTGAAGAGTTCAGCAGTATCACACAGAGAATCTCATACATCAGCTATCAGCAAACTGTCTATAAGCTACTGATTAAGTGAGCCATTAGAGTTCCCTTGGTAAGTATAAGGAGAAAACCAGGACCATAGGATAAATGAACACTGTCATAAATGGAAATTTACTTGCAATGCTGTAGAGGCCACATAGCAGAGATGCTACTAACAAGCTGACCTGCTGAACAGACTTTGCATTTCAGGAAAATCACAAGAATGTAAAGCCTAAATTCCATGCAGAAACAGGCCTTGTACCTTCAGTGAACCTTAGAGGTCATCCTATCTGAAAGTGATTTTATTGTTATTTACCTCAAAAATAAAAATGCACCAAGAAAAAAACTTGGTTCCATAGAAATCAGATCTGTAACATTCTTCACCATCATTGTAGTTGTCCAGAGTAATAATAATTATAGTCTCAATTTAGGAAGGCACACGAAAATTGACAGAAAAGCCCTCTTATGGTTCAAAGACATGATGTAGACTTAAAATGAAAAACAAAAATCCTGTTCCAACAAAGTACATGCCAGACTGACTGGTTTCTTCTTTTTTCTCACTTTTTTTTTTTTTTTTAAAGTTTTAATTCTTTTGGGAGCCTTTTTGGTCATAATACCCAGACATAACACTGGGTAATTAAGCTGTCCATATCAGAAAGAGTACAGCTTCACCCAAAAGATCTCTCAGCTGTAGACTGTTGCTTTTGTAGCTGTAACTTCTATTCAGGACCAAAACTATTATCTCTGTAGGAGACAAAGGAGGAAGAACAAAGACAGGGAAAACGTTTAGTGGTACACTAGTTAGACTGCTCTGCTGCATTTGACAAAATCATAGTGAAGACTGTAGTATGGAAGTAAAGGTTTAGACTAGACCAAGAACAGTTGCAATATGGCAGATCAAAGGTCCACTAGTTTGAAATGTCATCTCAAGAAGAATTAATACAAAAATAAATTTATAAGGTCATCTGAAATTAATTACAGATCCTATCCTAGTGGCTGTTCCTACTTGAAAAAGCCAGTTAAGGCAAAATACCATGTTGGTTACTATACCTCATGCCAGAGCTAGACACACTAATGACTTCTGCTTCCAAAACGGACACGGAATCAGGCTACTGAATTTTTCAGGCAAGAATGAGATTTGCCTGCCAGCAGCTGCCATCAGAACAGGCACTTAAAAGAGAGCAAGAACAGCTAAACCTGGTACTGCATGCCAGCCAAGAAACGTGAGACCTTTACAGCTGTGGCCCCAAAACATAACTCAATGCAAGGTTAAGCCCTCATCTAGTGTCGAGTAGAGGTTCAAGAAAACCTTTCACAGATTTATACAATGTCTACGTTTGCTTTTGCAGCGCAATGCAATTGCAATTCTGCAAGGAATTCTTTAAACCAGTTCCTGATAATGGATTTGTAAAGCAAATAACTAAGAGAAAAGAAAACAAAAGTCTCAGTTCTGCAGGCAAAAAAAATTCAGAAACAGCACATTATTGTGTGGGAGGAATGCAAGTATGTACCACTGTCATCCCGAATGAATGTTTTGTACTAGGCTCTTCTCAAAATTCCAATTTTTGGAAGACTTGTTTTCTGAAGCATCATCTTTTGAGAAGAGAGAGGTAACAGCACCAAAAGAGAGAATAATGGTATACAAAGCAAAACCTGAAAAAGTCCTCTTTCTTCAAATAAAGGCAAAATTATAAGGTATAAAAGAGTACTGATTCTAGGAAGAATTCTACTAGCTGCCACTGCAAGCCTTCAAAAATTTATTTTTAAAAAAGAGAATGTAAAGTGTAGGAGATGCTAAATAAACATTTACAGTATCAGAGAGCAGCAGATGTAAAAGGTAGAGGAGTAGGAGCAGACAATTTTGCTCAAATCCAATCCATCTGGTTTTAAATTCATTTCATATGGTCATGAATCTCTGGTCATGTTAATTTTTCACACCTGGTTGCCCAAGTTGCTTTGAAGTTAGGTATTCGCAGTAATTCAAGAGGTAAAAAGATCTATGAGAAAAAAAGATTGATGAGGATGGCAGCATTTGCCCTCAAAAAGTTACTTTTTTTCCCTTGGAAAACAGAAGCAGAATTTTCCTGAGTTGACTAGCAACATATTATTCTAAGATCTGATAGAAGATACCAGGCTATTTAACACACAGATTGGTATTTCTCCCCAAAATGTGATTTTTAAGTGGTATGTTACGATAAGGAAACACTATCCTTAGAGCAGTCACTGTAAGAAATCATGATCTGTCTTGCAAAAATTCTTAATGGCACTTTGAGATTTTGGCATTATAATCTGGACAGAATGCATTTTGTGCTCCAGTCTTCTGCACTACTGCTCCATGCTGGGAAAACACAGTCATCTCTGTGATAAGCACTGAAAATGGGATACCTCTTGGGCTAAGGCACGAAAAGTAATCTGATCACTGATGACCTGGTTTTGCAATTAAACAACCTCAGTTTAGTTATGTGCCTTTAGTGTGTTTGGTATGTTCTCAATATTCAATTTCAGGACACTTAAAACACCAACAGAAGTACATCAATTAAAGCAAAAAGTTTTTGCCATTGTTTCATTTCCTTTTCCAAAATAAGGGAAATAATGACTAATTGTCCAGACAGATCTATAACCAATGTTAACTTCTGTGGACTGACTTCACTATTCAGTTTACTCTTTCTTACTTTTTCCTCTTTGTAGAAATGTAAATCTACTCCTTATAACTGTGCTATGTCTACATCACTGAACAATTGTTTAACTAAAACACAAGCAGATATAGTAACAGTCATCTGCAGTATGGACTATTCTAACTCATCTTCACAAGAGAATGATCAATGTTCAGAGGATGCATTACCAAATTTCAATGATCAGACATTATCACTTTAACTGGACAATTATAAAAGGTCTTTTAAAGTTAAATGCACAGCTCATCTACCAGGTCACTCAAGTGATATGACAGTCCATACAGCACTAAACAAGAGTCAAATTGTAGTCACTTCCCTCTGTTCTGGACTACCTTTAAACTGCTCTAAGAATGTGTACGAATCTCTTCCTACTTCATCTGCCAAAATCCATAGTGGACTAACCACCTTTTTATAATTTTTCCCTTAATGAAATTTCCTTTAAAATCTTTTAAGATTACATACTAATTTTCTTTTGAAAACAAAATGTTCACTCAACAACTAATAAATGAAAACAAACAACAATTCAACAGTGAAATGCATCTGACAGTTACAACTAAATTTGCAACTCTGATCAAGAGATTTTCAGATGGGAAAACAATAATGTATCTGAACTATTCATTCTACACATCAGACAGAAGTACGCAGATATCCATCCAACTGACTTAGATTAAAATTCAATCATCCCTCATACAGAATATCTACTCTTATATGATTTATTACTAAGGCATTTGTATGCTCTCAGATACATTGTTTGAAGACTGACAACGTTCAGTATTTACTATATAATTTTTTTTAAACTTCATTAAGCAAACACAAAAGCTTCAAAACAAACTTAAGCTAATGCAGAAGACGTGTACCAATGCAGAAGAATTGAGCATTTCACTATACTCTGGAAGAAAGTGTACTTTACAGGATTTAATTAACAAGAAAAATGTTAATTGTTATGCATGGTCCTATAGATTCCTACTACAATAATTCAATTAATGTATTCAGATTATTTTTTCTAAGACATAAATATCTCCATATATACTAAAGTATGATTTTTAGTGTAGTTACAGAACTAAAGGAAATGTGAGGGGGGGAAAAAAGATTTAAAAAAATGAAGCAGCATTTTAACAATAAACATTAAAATGAAGACCAGACCTGATGACTAGGTTAAACTGACATTGACCAAATCAAAACAATTCCAGCATACAAGTAGAGCTATTTATGAGATAAAAAGATGAAAATATGCCTAAGCCACAAATCCAGAAGATAAAGACACTACACAAGAAATAAGATGGAGGGAAAAAAAAAAAAAAACCAACAACTTAGCAGTTTTGGTTTTGTTAAAGGTAAGTGAAATGCAAGACTCTTGAAAAAAAATAGTAACACCAAACTGACTGCACTTATGCAATCAAAACAGCGTTGTAGAAGTTTCAATACAAAGTCAGTCCTATCAATTCCCCTCTCCCCTGATAATAATTTGTATTAATGTCATGGGCAAATATATTCTACATCCCGGTTAGACAGGAGCCCAACTGAGATGCATGAAAGCATAAGGCTAAAAAGCGTCCTTTTTTACCCCGATTTTCTTTGCAATTCAGTTGAGAGTTAAAAATCAGAAAGACTAGCCTTAAATTCATCACAGGGCTAAGAATGCAAATTCCTTAAAACTTAATACTAAAAAGGTACTATTTATTTCAATCTCTTAATCTCTTACCTAATCCCATTCTATGGTTAGGCTAGTCAAACTGTAGGTCTTCATGAGATATTAAATAAAATTTGAATATCAGAAGTCATTTCATACCTAAATACCTTGTGATACTGACCTATCCTATGTGAAAATTAATTTTTATTCAACTACTTTATTCCAGCCAGGTTATTTCTTCTTTTTGCATGCAAATACAAGTATAAAGACTTCATTTTAAAGATAAAACGAAGGCCAAACCAGACTGCCATTTCACTTGTACAAGACAAATTTCAGTTTTTAGTGAAACAGTAGTATAAAACGCTTCAGAGCTCTGAAAATTGCACTGCTTTCAGCTTGAATTTGTAATATTTGCATGTTATAAGACCCTTCACATAATAATTGTATAACAAAGAGGATACTTGACAACGCACTCTTCACACTCATGCTTCAGTAGCTACATGGCAGAAATCAATAGGTTTCTGTTTTCCTAGAAGTCACATGCATTTGCTTCCTTTCATTCAAACAGTGCTTAGGAAAAGCAGCTTCCCATCTCTTCATTGTTGAATAGTCAATTAATCTGCTATAGTTATGATAGGCAAGAAATAGTACACTCTCTTTATTACAAAACAACTTCTGTTAGATTCTAGACTTGCTCAGGTACCTGGAAATATTTAACAACCATCAGATTAAAGCAGGGATAATGAAAACATTGAACTATGATGTTTCCTAGCAAGTATCCCTAACTACAAAACCATCCGAAATTCATGAATACATGGTAAAAAATTCTCTCTGATAAGAATTCTAAACATAGTACATGCTTGTAATTGCTGATAATTTTTATACATTCTTAATAACCTAAATATATCTTGTTTCAGAAAATACAATCCAGAGAGAGGGGTTACTAGAATAAATTACACTTGCATAAGTATACTTTTCTATTGGCAAAGTTCTTGCAAGAAGCAGGGTGGGCGAGGGAAGAAATGTGAAGAAAGGTGGAGAAAGGAAAGCATACTGCTCTGATTAAATTGCAAATGCTACGCTCTTTTATCTGACTTACACATCTGTGTAATTTTATTTAAAAGTGCTACCCAATGAGCATGAAAACAAACATAAAGGTACGCAGTTATACAGGCAAATTTTACCTCTTGTAAGTACATTGGTTCAGAAGTGCAAGTTAAGTATCTTTTGTAATGTGAATTGTAAGTGTTCTAGTAGTAGCTGGATTGTCTACAGAAAATACAATATAAAATGTCAATTTCTATGTGTAAATGGGTCATTCTAATCATGTTTAGGTTCAGTAGCTAAGTTAAAATAGCACACATGAAAACTGCAGTCAGGTGCAGACAATTTCTTAGATTTTGAAAGCAAACAATACAACTGCTATTACTTTTTTCCTTAGAAGAAACACTAGAAATGTTGAGCTTTTTTGTCAGGGAAGACAAATATAAAATGTGGAGGAGAATATGAGAAAAAAATATGGTTAAATGAAGACTTCTGAGGTATATACTGAAAAGAGAATGGATTAGAGTCAGAGGAACCAACATTAAATGACCAAGCAGCCAGACTGCTTTATTTAATGACTGGAGAAGAGGAATCCAATTCAGAGTGTGGGAAAAGCAGACAGGCATCTCTGATGCTTATCTAAGTCCTCCCCTTTCCTTGCACTGCTTGTAAATGATGTCCCAAAGGTGAGCACAGATGAGAAATAAGTATACTTCCTAAAACAATCTGTTTTGAGACTTAAAGAAGGTCCTGATTCATTATGACATTCTTATCACAGGGAAGATTTCAGCTTCATTCAACTTTAGCTCAAAGGCTGGAGGACTGCTCCTTTTCTCTCCCATCGGTGCAGTAATACCATTCCATGTACTTTCCTTTGTCTCTTGTGCCCAGCACAGCTTCTGACAACTCTAAGCAGGTCCTACTCTCCCTAGCCACACCTTTTACTATCATTCTTTCCTGCTGAAAACTGCATCTCTCTGTACTTCCTCTCTTGCACTGGTCTGGCAATCCCTTGTCATGCCAGTTGAACCTCCTCTTGGTTTCACGCTATAATTTAAAAGGAATATACTGACATTATCTGTATTATTTCCCTACTTCAGAAAGTAACATTTCATATCTCTTAAAATGGTACCTCCCAAATCCTACCAGACTCCATTTGAAATGCAAATATTCTAGAGGAAACTACCAGTTATCTATTTTTAGAAAACCTCTCTGCTTCTTCTAACAAAGACTTTTAGATCTGCAATCCCAGATTTCAATACCTCTGATACCTAAAGTGAAAGCCAAAAAATAGCCATTTTAAAATTCTCTCAGAAGTAAAATCCTGCACAATTTTGACTCTCTGAAATCTAAAAAGCATATTTGGAGATAAAACTGTACCTTAGAAATAATTAACAACTAACATCAACACTCAGAGATCACTATGTTAGGTACTATGCACATATTTAATAAGAGATAAGCTTTTCTCCTAGAAGCTTGCAATTAAGCTTATCAAAAGTGACACAAAGACATGAGAAAGAGACAAGGTAATAATACATTAATTATTATTAGCATAAAGAAGAGTCATAGCATACCATTTGCCTAGTCACTGCAAAGTATTAGCACAGTCAAGCATTTTTAAAAAGGCATCTGAAAATTATAATGTAAGTGGCTTTTCAGGCTTCTGTGGATCTCTCCTTTTTCACATAAAGGGCAGCAGGAGGGAGCATGAAGGCATTTCAGGGAAAACTAGAACAGACAAAAATGTCTGACAACACTGGCAGACCAAAGACCAATGAACTGAAAGCTCAAAACCCAGTAAAACAGACTACTAGATTTTGTTCTATGAAGTAAGAGTCTAGAAAGCAGTTTTTTTCTCCCCTCTCAAATGTGTTTATGATTTCAATGAGACAGAATCTGATTTTGTGATCGTGTTGGATTCTGTCCACATTTACTAGAGATTCAAATACTCACCTCATCAGTAAGAAACTCCTTACTCAGACCAAAGTCTGTCAGCACCACATGGCCATCAGAATCAAGGAGAATATTCTCAAGTTTTATATCTCGATATATAATCCCCAACTGCAAACAGAATACAAGAAAAAATATTTCCAAATCAGTGTAACCACATCAAGGAGACATTGTTGAATACATTTAAAGAACAATTTGGATAATTTTAAAATGCCTTTGAAGAAATAACTTTGAGCGATTTAAAAATTCTCAGAAATTACACTGTGCATTAATGTCTTAAAATTTAAAGGACATACTATATCCTTTGAATCTAAAAGTGACTGAATACTTGCTGTTCAGTGCAAAACTCAGTTCAGCTTTCATTAAGAATGAAAATGGATGCCTCTGTAATACGTTCTAGACCATACATGCATGCTTGTGGTCTACAAATCTACTTACTACCTCTGAAAACTGTAACACTTTTCATGTCTACAGTTGTGCCTAAATTTCAGAACTCTGCTGTTTAATTGTATCAAAACAAGGACAACTGAACAACAGTGCAATCCAAACACTCTTCATGATGACTACAAATTAGTTTTACTGACAAACACCATTTCATAACGATTACTAAAAATTAACAATCATTTGTCAATAACAACACTCTTTACACTGCACACAAAAACTTGTACCCTTAATCTGGTGCACACGAACAGACACTTCATTGGGAAGTATTTCTAATTATACAACTAATGTCTCATTGCTAGATGAAGTTACTTTGAGTTTAAAACAATCTAAAAAATTAGTTCTCCTTACTAACTTTATATGATGTGAAAAGAATACAGTTGTAGTTCCACAAAATCAGCACTAGGATAAAGTCACTTTACCTTGTGGAGATGTTCAAGTGCCAAAACGATTTCCCCAATGTAAATTTGCACCTCATTTTCTGAGAATCTCTCTCTGTGTGAAAGGTGAGTAAACAATTCTCCTCCATTTATATAGTCTAAAAAGTAGAATAAAGAACCTTTTTATTTCACTTTCTGACAACTTAATTTTCTTATTGGAATATTAATAGGTACTTTGTAAGTTATTAAATAAGATGTTCTGGGATGAGATGCTTTTACTTTATTGTAATTCAGTAACATTTCATCATGTTGTACAACACTCAATTGCTTTCTTAGAGGACTGACAGAAGAACACAACCAACTTTTAAATAAGCAGCAAAACCATAAAATAACCCTCAAATTTCCATAAATTATAAAGATGAATATTTTTTGCAAAATCAGCCTTTTAGTTATTCAGGAATATGAAAAGAAAGGAGTACAAATGATATGACAAACAGAATACTTGTACCCTCTTATGAAATACTTAAGAGCAACAAGGCAGACTGACATAAAGAAAGGCAATTCAGAAAACAGGTATTAGGTGAAATAATCAACTATGGGCAATTACAAGTTTTACCCTTTGCAAGGGGAACTTTGATGGCAAAACTTACTGGAGGAGATTACTTCCACATACATTCCCTCATGGAAACCACACTTTCATTCTTTGCAGGCTATGACACAAAGGGGTGGGGGTGTGTGGGGGAGGGAGTAATTATTACAACAGAGCTCCACTGCAACACAAACACATTTTAGAGGTAGAGCTGATTATGCTAGCAGTGTACATTAAAGCCATTAATTTGCAACCCCACAGCCGCCATATTGTATTCGAGGTCTACACATACAGGGCAGGGAACATGCCCCACAACATCTTACTCAAGATTTTCTTGGATATGGTTTCTACAGATTCATTGGTGTACTACATAAATCCATGAAAAAGGTCCAATCCTATTATAACTAAGTTAATACTTTGAAGGAGAAAGCATATATACAAATTATAGACATTCTGATCTCTTTCCTCCTTTTAGTTCTCCAGCTCTCTGTTTGGGAAGGAATATTAGTGGAATCAAACACTGTGAGGGAGATTATTTATCTAGATCAGTAAGCATATGAAAAATATTATAATAAAGTATAAATAAGCCACATTTTACAACTGCTTCCTTCTTCCAAGAAAACTTCAGCACTCTCATCATGGAGAAAACAAAGATAACGGAAACAAGTTTTTTAAATATTTCTAATGAGAACTGCTAACTTAGTACAAGGTAAGAACTGAATTCCCACGCACTGTTCTAAGGACTGTGACAGACACAAACCAAAGCTGCCACAGGAGTGGCAGAACAAGCCTAATTCTATTCAGGTTATAACACTAACCACAGCCCCATGAAACAACCAGCCTTCAAATTCCTGGTGATAGATCAAATGCACCACTGACACAATGGGGGGGGAATCAATTACTTCAATATAAACTCCATCTGACAGTTCAGATTTTTTTTTAAAGTATTAGTAGGTTAACCTCATGTGACAAGCTTTGTATAGAACTGGTACTCACACGGATAAAATACTTTGTTCTTTCAATCATAGCTTAAAGTCAACCTAAAAACTGGAATCAACTCCAAACCCTGTATTCTGGAAATCTGGCAGACATGCAACTGCATGTCTGCACTTGATCCAGACTAAATTCACATGGCTATGTAATCTGATGGCATGAAGAATTGTATTAAATATTGTACTGAGGCTCCAATTCTAAAACCTCTTGAAACTGAAATGACATGTTGCTTATACACCACGTTCAGCTAGGTACAAAAACAAAGGCAGAGACTGGTTTCCCCAAAAATTCAGAAGCCTCTGAAACACATAAATTCCAAAACTAAATCAAAGAAGTGATTTACAGAGATTTACATAATGAGACATAAAAAACTTGCAACAAACAGGCTTTTTTTTTTTTTTGTTAGGGAGGGTGCGAAGCCCAGTTGAATTATAAAGTAGCTTTAGGCCATGTTAGGTAGAAGAGATTTTCACTGTTACAAAACGTTTTTAAAAGACATTTTTAACCCCCCTCTAATTATTCCCATTTTCTGCTAAAAAAAAGAAGGAAAAAAGGACCTTTCTGGCCCCAACTGATATTCTGAGAATGGATTCATGTAGACTTTGTGGGAAAGTGAAAAACAAAACAAAAAGCCTTTAATTATATATCAGCCTTGAATTTCTTGCTTTAAACATCACCTCAACATTGTGTTATGGTGGTCATGTGCCCAGTCTGCACTATCTGCTATGTAATGCTCTTCAGAACTACTGGCCTCCCTCCTCTTTGACTCTTATGAGAATATAATGTCAAGCTTTTAATTTTCCCTTCATAGAAGATGTTTTTCTGGCCTTCTAATTATCCTTATCACCTAAATTTCTCCATTACTATGTATTTATTTTTAGGTAACTACATCCATCTCAGGTGTGAGGGGTTTTTTTGTCTTGGTTTGCTGGGGTTTTTTTTAAATATTTCTAATGGGATCTAAACTGCATTCTAGCCAAAAATATCTGGATTTAAAGAATGGTACTATAATATTTATAATACAGGTTCACATTTTGTCTCATTTAATCTTTCAATTTTATTTTCTAAATTCTTAATCAATAACTTAAATACCAAAAAAAAAAAAAGAAAACCTTAATTATTAAAGGTTAACATCAAGGAGTCACAAAGCTATCGATGTAGTTCTAACTTTTTCTTTGTCTCTTTAGCATTTTCCAGACTGTGAAAACATTTTACATATTTCTTTAATGTCTTAGTCAGAGGAATTTATAAGAATCCACATTACAATTTTCAACTTTCATTTTCAAAAGGAATCTAGTGAATACTCCATCTAAGCTTGAGTTCCTCAGATACCCATATTATCTCACTGTACTATATGACACTAAGGTATGCGCATAGAACACCTTCCAAAGAACTGACAGCCAGTGGTATAGATTCATATAACATTAATAAAATTTTATTAATTTAATGTCTAAATCAGCCTGTTAATAAAGGTTCAATAAATGGAAGTTATGAGCTAAAAGGAATTGCAAAACTTGTACTTCAATTAAAGGACCATTTACTTCTTCAAATAATTCACTTCAAAAATGTATTCTGCATCCAAGCATTAACTTGATCATTCATTTTCCAGTTCTTTTAAAATACTCTAATAATCAGTCTTTAAAAATTGCTTGTAGTTTTCTTACAAATACATCTTATATATCAAACACAAAATGTGCTGCTGACCTGAAAGGTAGAAATATTTCTAATTTTAGAGTGGTGCCAAGCCTTATGAACAAGCTCTACTTTCAGCACAGAAATGTATGATTTTGGATTGCCTCTTAACACCCAAAAATTGAAACATGCAAGTATCTCAATACTCAAAGATCAAATGGTTTCATAAAAAAAAATTTTGGCAGCAAATGCTTCCTGAAGCCGTACGGTTTATATTTTATTTTAATACTCTTTCCCTGCTCCTGAAGTAAATGTTCCTCGTTATCAGGAAAAATCCTTAATCTTCCTGAGAAAGACAGGACTCTTCAAAGGCAATGAAATTGGGGAATAAAGTAAAAGGAATATAACTCCTTAATCTCAGCGTCTTTCCCCAAAACATTACTGTCTGAAAAACGACAGTGGTAGGGAATAGAGACACGCACATACAGAATTTACATCTGAGTTGAAAACCCTAAGAAAGTACCTGATCAGTCTTCTGCCAACCTTGCAAATGCTACAGAAATAGATGTGGTTCTTCACATCAAAATGGAAAGCAAAATGGCAAGGACAGAAGTGGAATGAAGAATGTTCTGATAAGGCTTTCTATACAATAGTTCATTATCAAGCATCTCTTGTAAATGGAGATTTACAAAATTACTGGTAGAACTTACCAAAATGAGGTATCACAATGCATACAACAAGAAACTGATCCACAATACAAGTATTTACACCAGCATTTTACAGCAGGAAACTGTACCAACCTGTAGATTCCAGTGTTGTAAGGAATTTGACCAGAAATAAATGAAAGCACAAGCATCTTTAACTGGCATCGCCCACGTTATGAGCGCATTTGTTCAGAAAAAAAGACCTGCCTGATACGATCTTTCGGTTTGCAGCATTTCAGTGCTAAAACAGCATACTAACTAGTCAGCATAGTGACAGATAGCCCTGTCCTCTCAGACAGATGACAACATTTCAAAAACACTGATCACACTGAGGACAATATACAACATGTTCTTAGAGTGAAATGTGCAGTATGTTTGACCTAGAAGGCTTTCTGCTGCTTAAATATTTCCTTACTTTTTTCTTCTTTCCTACCAACTAATCCCAGTAACAAAGTCGTGTTTGGTCATCCCACCTTACCAATAACCTCTGTGCCACATATGCAAAGGCAGCATGCAGAGAAAATAAACTGAATCCTTTAATGCCCAGATTAAGAACTTTTTCATTCATGGTAGCAGTTTGTCTGAAAATCTGTAGAAAACTAATGCAGTATATAATAGTAGTTAAAGTGCAAATCAAAATTTCATCTTCTAAGTAAGTTCAAGGAAATATTTCTCTGGTTTAGGTACTTGTGGTCATATACATTTTTTGCTGCATGTAAGTCACTGATAATACTCCCCCCCCCAAGCCAGAGTAGCACACTGAAGTTCAAACAGGAAAACCACAAACAGAGACACTGTTGAAGATGAACAGTATTTTACTTCCTATGGTCTCTCATGCAATCTCCAAACACACAGTACTTAAGACCACATGAAAAAAAACCTACAAAACATTAAGGAGATAAAAGAGATTTTTTTTCCATTAACATAAGACTTGAATCCTGAAAACTACTCACCTAAAATGAGATGAAGCTTTGTATCTGTCTGGAAGGCATAATGTAACGTGACCAAAAATGGTGATTGCCTAATGTGCTCCAACACTTGTCGTTCTGTCCTTGTGTGCTCAGTTGTTTTCGCTTTTTGAACTATTGTTGCTTTCTTCAGTACTTTCATGGCATACAGCTTTCCAGCATCATGGCCGCTTACTTTCCTTACTAGGAACACTTTTCCATAGGCTTAAAAAAGAAAAAGCGGGGAGAAAAAAAAACCAGTCACCTACTCATACAACAGGTCTGGCTGACGTAATTATTATTTTCAATTACTCATTGTTATGGCAAACAGTAACCACTCAGGCTAAAATCTTCCAGAACATTTTTTTTGTTTCAGACTGACCTTTTCTGAGCAAAATTTCAACCAAATGAGCTTAGTGACTGAACACAGCAAGAGTGGGAAAAACAATCAAACTTTCAGCATTTAAAAACAGTTTTAAAAGCTGATGATTTCTTCCTTTGTAATAACCTAAAACTCCCATACCTAGAATTTAGCAAGAGTTCGGAGTAAGAGAGATGCTCTTTTTCTGTCCTCAAAATAGTCTGCCCATATTTGCACAACTTGTATGCTTTCATTACTGGCTTTATAGCACTGAAGTCCCAAAAACCCATAGAAAAGCCAATGAATTCTTCCCATTAGTATTTAGTACACAGGAACTTTCTGAGGCTCCCATACTGGACTTAAATGAGAATAAGCTGGAGGAATTATCTGAGAAAGAAAGTTTTCTGAACACAAACAGTAAAAGAAATAGTCACCAGGACCAAAAGGTAGCCTTTCCAGAGTTTTAAAATTATTGAATCTGGGTGTTAAAATACACTCCATACTGGAGTAATAACTGGCAAATGTGGACTTTTTTTTTTTTTTTAATTAAATAAAAAGGGCTCCTGGGAACTGTACACAAGTAAGTTTGATACCTCTACCAGGCAAACCTGTAGAAATCGTAAAGGTTAGAATTAGCAGATACACAAACAGGATACTCTGTGAAAGAATGAGTGTTATTTTTGGAGATGGTAATAATTATTTGTATTAATAATCACTCAAAGGAATCAGGAGGAAGGAACAACGATATGCTTGAGTTATTTAGATTTCCGAGGTACTTAGCAAGTTCCCTTACAAAAGGGTCTTAAAAATACTAAACAACCATGGGTGCAAAGAGGGGGGTCCTCTTATGAATGAAGAACTATATTAGCAGACAAAAAACCCACAAAGTTAAAAATAAATAGGGAGCTTTTTCAGTGAAAAGAGGTCACCACAAGAACTCATCCTGCCTGATTCAGTCATATATGAACAGCGAGGAAGGTTGATTTTCTTGGTTTAGTGAATTATCCACTGCAACAGAAATCGAAGCTGACTGCTGAAAACTGTACCACAGTATCAAAATATTAAGTAGCTGAAAAATAAAATGGCAGATAAAATTCCACATAGGTAAATGAGTAATCCATGTGAAGTATGATAATAATTAATTTTGCATAGTGTTATAACTGAGAAAAAGAAGAAATACCTGTAGTTACCATAGACAACCCTATGAGAAAACACCAGTGGTAATCCAAAAAGCAAATAGAATGTTAGAACTTCAAGGAAGGTATTGAAGGGGGAAAATGACACAAATGTACCATCTCCCAAACCTTCAGCACAAAACCAGAAATCCCTTATGCTGTGGTATGAAATCTTTGTGTGCTCATATCTTGAGTGATGCACACTATTTCGGTCTCTCCTCTCTTCTGTGCCCAGCTCCCCTTGCCCCCATCAGAAAAAAAAAGTATACGAAAACATTAAAAAAATACAGAAAAGGATAACAGAATTCTTCTAATTATGAAGGGAACTAAACACACTTAGACTTTTTATTTAGCCTGAAAAAGTAGAGTACTTAAGAAGATGCTAGTGAGTTAAAAATCAAAAACTGTATGAAGGTAAGTAAAGAACAATTTTTCATTATTTCTAGAAATAAAATAACTAAGGTAACAAATGAAATCATTAGGTATCAAGATTAAGAACTGCCCAAAACACACACACAAATACGCGGTTAAGCTGTGGAACTACTGTTACGTTATGCTGCAGATGTCAAAAATGTAGATGACTTCAAAAAGATTATATAAATCCTTGAGGGAGAGAAAAGTATACCAAGTGTTGCTAAACACAGAAGAGAATCTCTGGCTCAGGAAGACCCCAAACCACAGGCTGCTACAAGTTCACTAAGGAAGCCATCATTGTATGCCTCTCCATGTTCTCATAGGATCTCCTTAAGCCATCATGAGAGACAGAAAACTGAACCAGCTGGGTTGTAATTATCTTCACATTTCTTTCTCAAAAAGAATGCTCAAGTATCTCAAAACTGTAAATACACTAGACAGAGTATACTGTCCTGATGTGAGACACTCAAATTTAGTTGGTCTTCAAAAATGTTACAGCATACACTGCTCCCAGTAAGTAATTACGTGTAACTCCAGATTTTTCCTGTTTTTCCAGACAGGTAATAGAGAGTTTTAAATTATCAGATGACATGTGTTTTTTTTCCTGCAACCGAGTTCTGCTTCATTCAGTATACAAAAGTGATACTGCTCATATAATGAACAATTCTTTTTAAGAAGTTCTTTGCCTGACTCATCACACCCTAAAGAATCATGCTTGCCTTCTTTACAGAACCCATTACTCTCAATAAGAGCTTTCATAAAACAAGTTTTCACAACATATCTGTCAAGAATGGCAAATAGAGTCAGAACAGGTTAGTGTAAACATATCTTTCTATTTTGGGAGACAAATGTGAGATACCCAGGACAATCTTTTTCAAGATGTTCAGTATTGTATCGCTTTCCTCAACTTTAATTGTAGTTATGAGAGATCTCAAATACATCTAAGTCAGACTCAATAATCACCAGTTGGTCATCAAGAAATGGATAACCATAGATGTAAAAAGATTACGTTAGTAAAACAGGCATGGACCATAAATCCTGTCATGATGTACAGACACAACTGACCTGAACCAAGGTTGTACAGACAATAATATTGTGACCACAGTAATACTGTTATGCATATGCACATTTTTAATGTTATTCATCCATTTTTCCAATATTGGATATTAAATTATTTTTAGCATCTGAAAAACAGACCCCTACTACTGAGAGCATTGGTTTAAAAACACGGCTTCCAAAAGCAATATTTACGTCTTTTTAAGGAGTTACTTCTCAAAAAATGTAGATAACACTTCTGCATTCTACTAATATGCAACAAAAACAGCGCAGAGAATGGCCTTAGCTTGCATTTCTCAACTGCTTAAGGGAGCAGCCCTAGTTTTCACCAATTTTCAGTTAGAGGTTGACATTGAACTTCCTTGTGCCTCTCTGAAAAGCCCAGTCTAGAGCATTAAACAGAAGTTTCCGTAGGTTCCTGGGAAACAGTAGTTTTATCAGAAATGTTGCAGAACATTAAGTCAAGCTAAATTAAAATAAACAAAAGCCCCTACATTTTAACACTTGGCTACCTGTATCTTTAATCATACTTTATGAAAACATACAATAATGCACCTTAAGTGGCAGAATGCTAGCAGTATATTAACAGCACCTACCATGGCTTTACATACAGCATAGGAGAAAATTATCTGGTAAGTGTAATAGCTGTAAGGAAATCTCTAGAAACTATACTAGTGTTACCATAAAAGAATTCGCAATATAGAGCTTTACCATGGTACAAATTGTTTCTTCAGAAATCTGAAAAGGACTGACAGAATGATGACGATTCTCAGCAGTTTTGATGAGAATAAATCTTAAGTAGCACTATTTTAATCAAATGACTCATGATATATTCAACACCAGAATCTCTGATATCACCACGAGAAATCTACTTAAAGACAACACTGCAAAAGCAATTCATATGAGTGGCAGCAATGAGAAGGCACATAAGCTAATTGCAAGAATACCCTTACCGGATAATCTCATTTCAGGAAAGCTTTTTTGATTTCTTAGAGAGCCACATGTTCATTCTCATAAAATCTGACGCACATCTCAACTACTCCCAAGGCAGAAATATTTAGCCAGCAATATATCCCCCATAAAGAAACACACACAGAGTCACCAAATATTCACCCCCAAAATTCATTAAAAGTATTTTAAATGATGGAAGAACTAAAAGACTATATAATACATACTATACACACACACACATATATACACACACAAACAATGTTAGACTGACCTTGCAGTTTATTAAGAGAAATAAAATAAAAATTTAAAGTTAAAGAAAAAAACAATTATTAGTTGCAGATTGATATGGATATCAGGCCTGTAAGATGAATAAGAGATTTCATACCAGCAATTTATACCAAATTTCCACTTAATTTGTGAGGCAGAAAAATGTAATTGGGGGTTAAAACTTTCCTTTCACTACTGCCTTTTTCATGAATACGCATTCATAGTAATACACATCATCATAAGTAACAATTCAGCAAGTCATTAGAATATTCTAAAGTACACACTTGATGAAAGACAATGAATTAAAAATATAAAGTATTCTTTGCTTCTTTATTCTTTCTGTATAAATGCAAGCACAATTAAGCCATTGCACCATGACAGCTAATTCTTACAGAGAAAAAGGCAAGCAATTCTTACTGTTTATACCACACAGGATGGTTTATGCGGACTTCTAAATCCATCAAAACTTGACATTTGTATACAGACAGTTTTAAAGCAGTGTTTTCAAGTGTTAACATAAGCTACACCTCTTTCTTAAATTACTTTTTTGTTATCAGTGTAAGAATAATCATGAGACAACAATAGGAAAAGGCTCAAAGGTACAGAATATTTAATTATTTTAATAAATTTCACCATATTCTTGTATGACGTATGCCTAATGACCTCTTTCCTCTGCACTTTTTATTGTTAAAATAATCTTTAGATTTAATCTTCCTAAAGAATTTGGAGGCAGAACTGTGCAGGTATCTGCCCATATGAATTAAAAATGGGGATGTAGCAAAGTCAGACAGGCATATAGCTCTAGCAGCTAAAAAACAGGGAAAAAAAGCACCAAGCAAAAACCTTAACAAAGATCAAATAATAGCATTCTGAACAAGCATTTCCCATTTTTATTGTCCACCACTAAACTGTCAAAGATGAGGCATTCTCTGTCATCTTTCCTTAAGTATCAGATAGGCAAGAATCTTTAAGGGACGTTTTTCAACATTATTATTTCCTCAAGAACAAGTTCCCTGTCCCATTAAACAAGTGAGTGAGAGGTGATAAATAACAAAGGCAGAAAGTGACAGGAGAGGGTAAGTTGCATCTTAAAATGTACTTTCTATCAGCATTTTGCTTTTGTGCTTTCTTTGCTTTTTTACCTTTAGCTTCTTAAAAAAAAGTAAATGTTATTACAGTAAATAGGTATGGCAGGCAATAAATGTCTAACTTTTTTTCCTTTTTGAAAGAAGGTAAGTTTTCAGAAGGCAGCTCTCATGTAAGACAATCTACCACTGGATAAGCATGCCGTTCATTTTTATTTATTACAAAAATTAAGGTAAATTATTTTCTTCAAAATTGCTTTGAAGGCACTGCATACTGCTGAAGTCAGATGAAGTCAGAATAATTAACCAATGGCTGCCTGGATCATCTTCTTACTTCCTTCTTTCCTTCTTAAACGTAGGACTGCATTTACTATTCTCTCCAGTTATACTGGAGTCAGAGGTGGTTACCTGACATTAGTCCAAGTAAGAATCTTCACTCCTGATCTCCAACTGAATGTCCAGGTTCTTTCAGAATTCTCTGATGGATGAATGGGATGAATTTGTCCAGGTTCCAGGTTCTTAGATTGAACACACTCCCCTCTTTTCAGTCTGCTCTTCATATAGAAAAATAATTTCCTATTTCCAAACTCTGTCCCCGATTAGCCATCTCACCTTCCATTCAGTATTCATCATAGCTGTCCTCAGCAGAAACGGAAGTAAAATATTAATTGGAGTTTGGAATTATTTTTAGACACTCCCTAATTTTGGCTAACTCTCCTGAGCACAGTAACCCCACTTCTTTCTTTCTCCTCCTTTTATGAGAGAAGAGTATTTTATATTTTCTTCAATATGCTTTGAAAGATCTAACTTAATTTCACAGTCTTAACTTTATCAGAATACTTTCTGACCTCTTAGATGGAACTTCATTATACCTTCTTGTATAACAAGATTTTTGAGCTGATTATTTAAATCTGACATTCATCCTACCAATTTTCTTCCCTTCATATGAATATATCCTTCAGATTCTAAGTATCTTCCACATATAAGGAGAATATCCATCTCATATAAGCACTTAATTCCAAAAGATCATGTATAAAATATTGTCTTTTATGTATGGCAGTGTACTGGGTTTGCATGGCAAGGTTTTGGTAGCCGGAGTCGGGGGGGGGCTACAGGGGTAGCTTCCCCTACATCCGATAGAGCCAATACCAGCTGGCTTCAAGACAGACCCACCCACTGGCCAAGGCCAAGCCCATCAGCGACAGCAGTAGCGCCTCTGGGATAACATAGTTAAGAAGGGGAAGAAAAAACCTGCACAACTGCAGCCAGAGAGAGGAGTGAGAACATGTGAGAGGAACAACCCTGCAGACACCAAGGTCATTGAAGAAGGAGGGGGAGGAGGTGCCCCACAGAGATTCCCCTGCAGCCCATGGCAAAGACCATGGTGAGCCAGGCTGTCCCCCTGCAGCCCATGGAGGGTAACAGTGGAGCAGAGATCCACCTGCAGCCCGCAGAGGACCCCAAGCTGGAGCCAGTGGATGCGCCCAAAGGAGGTTGTGACCATGTGGGAAGCCCGCGCTGGAGCAGGCTCCTGACAGGACCTGTGGAGAGAGGAGCCCACGCTGGAGCAGGTTTGCTGGCAGGACTTGTGACCCCGTGGGGGACCCACGCTGGAGCAGTCTGTTCCTGAAGAACTGCACCCGATGGAAGGGACCCACACTGGATCAGTTCATGAAGAGCAGCAGTCCATAGGAAGGATCCACGTTGGAGAAGTTTATGGAAGATTGTCTCCCACGGGAGAGACCCCACACTGGACCAGGGGAAGAGTGTGAGGAGTCCTCCCCTGAGGAGGAAGGAGCAGCAGAGACAACTGTGATGAACTGACTGCAGCCCCCATTCCCCATCCCCCTGCACTGCTGCGAGGGAAGACAGAGAAATCAGGAATAAAGCTGAGCCCAGGAAGAAGGAAGGGGTGGGAGGAAGGTGTTTTAAGATTTGGTTTTTATTTTCTCATTATCCTACTCTGATTTGATTGGTAATAAATTAAACTAATTTCCCCAAGTTGAGTCTGTTTTGCCCATGACAGTAATTGGTGAATGATCTCACCCTGTCCTTATCTTGACTCATGAGCCTTTTGTTATATTTTCTCTCCCCTGTCCAGCTGAGGAGGGGAGTGATAGAGAGGCTTTGGTGGGCACCTGGCATGCAGTCAGTTATATTCTTGTTTCTAATTATTTTGTCTTCATTAGTGGACTGTAGTTCAAGCAGTAGACTGGATCATTAGGGCACATGCTCTGGAACCACTTGTATTGTCTCTTCTTAAGTACCGTTGAAAGACCGAACGAAAGTGGCATTTATCAAAATCGGAAAAAGCAACAGTTGAGTAGGAAAAAAAAAAGAAATAATCTACATGTAGAAAAATGTATCACCCAGAATGCACTTTGCATTGATTTTTTTATTTTAAAAACATATTTACAAAGAATGAAGCAAATAAGCCCAGTGGGCAGGCATAAACCAACACAGCCATCTTCTCTTATTCTTCCTTTCGTGGCTTTGGGAAGCAATTAGATTACTTTGCTGTAAAGTAACCTTTTTCTATAGAATAGCAACTAGTTTTCTACATCACAGGAGAAAAGCTTTAACTAGATAGGAGGGACAGCTGGAAACATGAATTCAGTGGACAGGAAATCTAAAAAATTTCAAATTAGCAAGGCTATACAGTAAGAGCAGGAGAAAAGGACTTAAATGAAAACAAAAAGAGACTGGAATTTCAGAAAGTATATACTGAGCAGAACACAGGCAAGTCAGAGAAGTCAAGTAAGCAATAATTTGCTCCCAGAGCAACAAGTACATTATTAATAGCTTTATTAACAGTGGCATAGTGTCATATATTTTGTTTTACTGATGTAAAGCATTACTGATTTCTTCAATAGGGAAGTTTATTCTATTAATAGCTCCTTAATGCACTGTAAAAGGATCCAACTCAGATTAAAAGGCTACTAACTCATATTTTTGCTTCCTTGTCTTTTCCTGTAAGACTCGGGTCAAGAGAGGAATGTGTATACTAGGATATTCTTTTAACACCAAAAAGCAAAATATAACAAGCATGCTTCCAATTGAGAGAGTGTGTACAAGAACAAACCAGACATAAAGGAATGCAAGAAAGAAATGCAAATTAAAGTATAAAATTATGCTAAGCCATAGCATGAAGAAAATGTTATCACAAAAAAATCACTTCCACAGGAGAAACATCAGTACACAAGCATACTATTTCTAATAATCTTAACTTTTTTTTGTCTTTTTAAAAAATAAAACTTAAAAATGAAGATTTAAATAAACCTTCACTGCTGTTACCTGAAAAAAAACACCAAGTCTATATGAAACTACCACAATTACATATACTTAAGCAAGGTATCATTCAATTTAACATATTTTGAGTATCTTCTTTAGTTATTCCAGTTGCTTCATAGCAGTCCATATTTAAAATATTGTAATTAGTTAAAATAGCATCTACAGTCATCACTTAACATGACTGTGAGGTTTCAATATATTCTGCTTTGCATTACTGTAGATCATTTAAATAGCAGATAGTTTGAAAACACTTTGCATGCTGCATAACTCCACAGCAAAGAATTTTAAAACAGCATCACAGCTTTTATTTAGCATTAGCTATATTACAGTAATATCTGTAATACCTAAAAGCTCACACCAGGATAAGGCTTTCACTGCCAGAGTAAAGATAGTTCTTGCCTAGAAATACACAGCAACATATAAACACAAGCCATCAGATGCCCTCTTCCACATTTTTCTTTAAATTGCTCCCCAAAAAAGCAATAGTATCCCTTTTGCCTCTGTGAACCAATTTGTCTAAGATGACCTCAACCCCAGCCCCATCTTCAATTTCACAGAATTTACTAGTGTAAAAGAATAGAGAAGTTCTCAGAATGGTCAGAAAAAATCTAACACTCCAAAACCAAAAAACCATGGTTCTCTCTTATCATCCTGCCCATAATTTGGGGACAAGTCCCTAATGGAGATACAATGGCTGTCTGGAGAGGTCTCCAGGTTCCAGGAATCACCCTGCCTTCGCCATAGACCCTGATTAAAAATGGGGGGGACGGGGGGGGATGGGACCACCAACAAAACAAACCCCTCCCCACACACCCCACTTGAAAATACTTGAAATATTTTAAATTTCTTAAATAATGGAATTATCACTTTTTTTTTCTGGCTGAAAGGTAAAAGGCATCTAATAAGCACCTGCAACTTACAACCTAGCCAACAGGCAGTTACTCTTTAGAGGGATAGCATTTAGCTTCACCATAATTAGATTGCCAGCTATACATAGATAAAAACTAGTTAGATATACATTGAAGAAAATATCCTCCTTTCTTATTCTAATAGAATAAAAACTACAGAACAAGATAATTTAGACACGACTCTTACTTATCAATACAGAAGGCATGCAAATATCTTCTGAACTTTTTCCTCATTTTTTGTGAGAGCAAGCCTAAGGACAACAACTGAAAGGCGGATGAGCAGTTTTGTACAAGAGTGTACAAGTTCTAAATGAGGCCTTACTCTGGTACAGTATCATTTAAGACAAGTCTGCAATAAGAGCCTGCTATTCCAAATATTTCTGACTTATGTTACTGCGATTATAGACAGTTCTCATTCCGCCAAGTAAACATATATTCTAGTACAAAGAACTGAGAAGTCAGAGTAGTCATACTCACTCCTCCAACCTCAATTCAAGTATGAGAACAAGTAGTGGCAGGCCTAAACAGGACCCCACAACTCATGACACAACACACTTAAGATCTGGTAGCAAAGTTTGCATGCAAACAGGTAGTTAGTGTCTTATGAAGTTTTTGAAAAGTAATCTCCCTGCTATGAAAGTTGTGGGGAAAAAAAGCAAGATACATTACACAGGAAAAACATACAGTCAGTAAGACAGCTAAATAACTGAATGTATAGCCCCAGACTTTTCACATGCAGCAGATACTGCAAGATCTACAGCATTTAAGTCGGTTTTCCATACTTAAGATGCAGTGCTTGCACAATAATTCTTGTTATTGACAAGGTAGTTCTAGAACTTCACAAAACCTAAGTTTTTACAGAGGTGTTTGTATGTTATTAAACCAACAGCACCAGAGTCAATTTGTACAAGTTCTCTGTGGTTCTGTAACAGTAGGCCCAATACTCACAAAAATTTATTTCACAGTAGAAAGGGTATTTCAGGATCATCTTAGCCCAGTGGCCAATATCTTGCTTCAGTTTCTGTTCTGCTCTGTCAAGTCAATGAAAAGGACATAGAAACTCTTCTGACCGTAACAATTAGAAATACACTGGAAGTGAAGATCGTGTTCAGAACTGCATCAAAATTTTGTTGGATGATATTTACAGAGGAAATGCCTTAATACAGGTATATCCTATTGTGAAATAATGTTCTTCCAGAAACCTCTTGAAAGAATGAGAGGGGATTTTTTGCTTATTGCAATCCCCAGAATGCTTCTCAAGCTACGAAATTAAACATCCTTAGCAAGAACATCTAGGAAGGTTCCAGAATCTCTACTACTGGAGGCTTTTAAGAACGAATCGCTGTCAGGGATGATGCAGGTCTAACTGTGTGTTGGGGCAAGCAATTAGAGGACCTCTTCAAGCCCATTCCAGTCCTGTTTTCAGCGATTCCATGTTACTGCAAACACTGACAATTCACAGGTGGTCACTTCCCCAAAAGCAAACAGAACTAGCTCCATTCTGATCAGGTTATTTGCATTTAATACTGTCCAGTAATTGGCAAGCTACCACCTCTGACACACCTCATGCACTAGTCTTAGCTGTGATACACTTGAGACTGAACAAAGCTTCTTAACTGCCCTGACAGTCTAGATTTCCAAAGCAAGACCCTTAGGCTATGATTGAAATTACATATTAAAAAAAGTGCAACTAGCATTTCCTTGACCAAAAAAATACTGCTCTTCCTACAAATGCCATTCCAGGATACTCAAGGTGTCCTTGGGTTCCTAAAGTTTGCAGAAATCTTTTAGTCAGTTCTTGAAAGAGTTTGAAGTCTACTACAACAGAAGATGTTTCTGAAGCAACATGAATATGAGAGCAGGATGAAGACATGGCATGCTTCCTCAGCGTTTTTTTTTTTTAACAAATACACACACTGTCAATCCCATTGTCAACCCATTGAAGCACCCTTTTCTGAAAGGGGTCACTCATAAAAAATTACCCTGTTAACCTGAGTGAATAGAATAGCTTTGCACTATGAGCCTACCTGCTATGATTAAGAGTATCCCAGGCCAAGAGAAATTTGGTTAATCTGTTCATGAAGAAGAGAAGGCATGGAAGGTAGCAATGAATGACAGACAACAGTTTAACAGCAGCAAAAAGGGTATTTTGGAAGCACTGTCTAAAGACAGTAGAAGGAGGTCAGGCTACTACTAGTCTGAACTTGAAGACTGACACTTGTGAAATCACCAAAACTTACTTTGTATTCCAAATGCAATAGTTGTAATATTAAGGTGATCTCAGACTAATGGTAGTGGTAAGGAAAAAGGAAAAAATTCAGGTATGGGACTGGTTTTCATATACACACACACATACATATGTATAATTAAAAATCCAGCCAATGTTTCCCTCCTATCAGCAGGAGAGAAAGACATCCTGACATAAATGCTTAATTGTAAGTAATTTTGTTTTTGTCAACCCCACTCATACCAATACTGACCACTTCAGAACAACATAGCTGTTTCCACCTATGAATATGCAATGTATATCTATGAATATTAAAGCTTCCTTGCCTCTACCACTAACTACTGAAATTTAGCAGCAATGGTTGAATTGTTAAGCCTGTTAAATTTAAATGCTAAAAAAATTACTTCAGAAACAGAAAAATATACTCTCTGGTGATTTAGCAGCTTAATGATTTTAAGAAAGAATTTGTATGACAGCTAAATGTGAAAATCAAAACCCTTTGCTCTTTCCAGTGATGTAGCAGCTTGTGCAATTATAGCCTCGCTGCCAGCCATTAATGGCTGATAACACCCAAAAATTAATACCATAACTAACTCATAACTTCTACAGACCTTGATGATAGTCCACCATCATGATTATCCCAATCTACTCAACACTGCATCGGATGTTAACACTGACAAAAAAAAAAAATGCATAAACACACTAAGAAGAATTAAAGCCATTACTTTTGGTCTGTGTACAGGCCTGTGTGTGTCCCTTTAACAAAGGAGAAACGAAGCTTTTTTTGTTGGTTACAGTCAGCAATCCTACAAGATCCTACAAGTCTCCAACATCTTGCTGAAATCCACAATACAACAGTGAACATTTTCCATCTTAAAAATTTCCAGGATTTGAATATGACAGAAAAAGACTAGTAGAGCCAATGCCAACTCTAAAACACATACTTAATGAGTGGAGCATCCTGTTCAATAATGTACCAACATTACTGTTTTTTCCCCAGAAATTCATTAAAACATAATCCAAAAATTTAATGAAATTATCAAGATTATGCCTTAACTTAGATCAGATTTTTCACAAACTGTATTACATTGCCACAAATCTAAAGCCATTTATTTTCTATTTTTTTTAAAAAAGTGCATCTTCAAAAGTGCTGTAAGCTAGAACATGCAACTTCCAATTTTGCACAATATTTATGAGACAAAAGTGAAGAAAATTATGCTATGCAATACAAAAGTGATATATCTTCCTAACAAGTGTTCCAATTACCAAAACCTCAGCTAGAAAACAAAACTATACTTAAGAGTAATGCTTCCAACATTCAACTTAGAAAAAATAGTGCATCTTACCCCCTGTTCCAAGAACTTTCAGGAGTTCAAAGTTTTCAATGCCAACTTTCTCTGCATGGCCTGTCAAATTTGCTGAAGGGAAAAAAAAAAAAAAAAATCACATCAGATATGCAGTACACTGAAACATCATTCTGACATATTACTACAGCTTCAGTAAAAACAAGTTAGCAGATGAATGAAATAAGCAGCACTAGAAGGATATTCCAGTTGCATATTGTATTCTTTCAACTTTAAAAGCAAGGGAGAGCATTTTTCTTCCTGCCATCTGTGTTCCTGGAGGTATAAAATCACAGAATAACAACTGAAGCCCATGTAGCTTGCATACACCATCTTTCATCCTATCACTGGGCACCTCTGAAGAGTCTAGTTTCACCTTGTCTGTAACCTCTAATCGCATAGTTATAGACAGCAATCAGGTCATCCTTCAGCCCTAGCACCCTGAATACTCTCATGTTCTTGGATTATATGGTGCTTGGGATGACATAAACAGAGCTAACTATTCATGCATTTGACATCGGATTATTAAATCTGTAAAGACTCTCCACTACTATCGAGTAGGAAAGACCTTGAGTCTACATAACCAACAAGTCTTGAAAAATCTAAGCTGCTACAAAGTCGTTTCATTTGTTGGGCAGTTTGGGAGGAGGAGGCTCTACGTTTATACAAATCTATACCACTGAGTATTTTTTTTCTAACAGACATTTTTCTAAGCAGGGAAGTGAAGAGCCCTATTTAAAAAAGGAATTGTGGTGGGCTGGTTTGCTGTTGGTTTGGTTTTTTTTTTCTTTCATAAGCTGCTAAAAGAAAGCCTTCAACAGTTCCCATTTTTTCCATCTTTCATTCCTATCATAATATTATCAATCCGTTTGCATCAATATGACTGCAGGCCATTCAGCAAAGCTGCTTATTGAAATGATCCAGGTTAAAAGCAGTAAGGCTAAAAAGTAACTAAGTTTGATTATTCTTAACCAAGTTCAGTTCCCTGATCCACTTTAACAAGCAGCCGCATAAGCAGTTTTACTAGCACAATTAAGGATGTAGCATCAAGCAGAAGAAGCTGCATAAACTGGCATGGCTGCTAAAAGAATGCCTCTCAAAGAGCAACTTCAAGACAAACCATATGTCGGGGGGGGGGGGGGGGGGGCGGAAGCAGAAGGTTTGGGAAAGATGTGCAAGAAGCTTTCAGTAGCAGTACAGATTTCAAGTACAAAGATCTCTTAACCAAAAGAGGAATACTCTTTGATAGGAGATGCTGAAATTAACTTATTCCGTTCAACGGAAATTCTCATTTGGTTTGATATTTCTAAGAAACTCTATCAAGACAGTATGCTTTCTGAATTAATTATCAAGATGTACAGTTAATCTCCATTCACAGAACTGCAGAAGGAACATGCATAGAAAATCCAAACATTAAATAAATGAAAAAGCAAATTTGTAACTTATTCCAACAATCCTAGGAATCTGTACGCATACACAAAATGCATCTAGTCGGGACAGGGTAACATTAGTGTTCTCATGCAAGGCACTGATGAAATCTCATCTAAAATATTATATTCAGTTCTTATCATTCATCTTTACAGGGTATTAATCAAACTTGGAATAAGTGCAGAGAGACCACTTGAAATTACTGGGAGATTAGAAAGCCTAAAATACCTTTCAGGATTTTTTTCTTGTACAAACAGAAGTACACATGACAATGATTTTTAAAAATCTGAGGGAATCTACAAGCTATCCTAATACTACATCTGAAAAAAATAAAAAACCCCACACAGCACAGTGAAATTATTATTAGAGAAATATTAATTTGTGATCAGTTCCATTTTAATAACATGTACTAGGCAAGACAGTACCAGAATCATTAACAAATCAATGAGACAATATGTACCACGAGTTGAACTAAAGCTTGCTGTACTATTTTCACTACAAATACTGTTGCTAGTGCTACATCACAGTCATTGCTAAAGTCAGCAGTAAGGAAGATGCACTCATGTGCCAAGAAGAGAGTAACAGCAGGTAAGGCAAATCTAGACTGACTTAGCATCTACATAATTACAGTACGTCCTGTCACAGCCAGAAAGCAGTCTGTCTTGAAGCAACTTAATATTACATATTACTCTTCTTAACAAGTACCGAGAATGGTACTCAATGTATACAGTTTCAAAACAGTATCTTCCCTGCCAGGGACAGCAGCAGCCAGGGACTACCCTAAAGAGACCAGGGCTAGAGTGTCCACAGTTTTAACAAAGCAGTGGATGTCACTGAAGAGATTCAGGACTTAGAACTTCTCTGGATACTAAGTAAGTGCTGAACTCAGAGTAGAAAGAAATTTTTCACCAAGAAATCCACTGATTTGGATCTTCCATTATGGAGTAATTCCAGAAAGGTTTTACCATCTCACACCCTTTAAGAGCTGTCAGCAGAAGGCTTTTCAATTAAACACCCTTCTAGAAAGCAAAACAGTCATTCAATCCTGCCATATTCTTGGAACTGAATAAGAAGACAGAGTGGAGCACAGAGAAATGCTGCATCTTCAGTAACACGCTGAAGATTTGTAGTGCTGGCTATAGTCCTGAAAACAGATCAAGTCCTAAACTCAATTAATCTAAACTGTACATAAACTCGATTTAACTTGTATTCCACATTCAATAACATTAGTAAAACCTTTCCCACTTTCATGCGGTTACACAGTAAAAAGCTGAGTGATACTAGTTTGAATTATTATGTACTTATTTCAACGTGAGCCATAATTTTGCACTATCCACTTAATCCCATTTTTACTTCCATTTAGGATGCTTAATTGCCTTATCCTAAAAAAAAAAAAAAGTCTTGAAGGTTTTTGTAATTTATTTTCATAGTAAAAGGGGAAAACTACATCACAAATAAGCATATGATCACTATAAAATAAGTCCCACCTCATTCTTTTTGCATTATACTCAGGAAAAAAAGCCATCCTAAAAGATCAGATAGCTAAAAGGTGCTGCATAACACACAGAGGTATGATACGACACCTGAGACCTACAAACTGTGTCTCAGAATTACTCCCTATAAAGCAAGAAGTAAAATTATCCTTAATTAAAAAAAAACAAAAACACATCTTCAAAGCTACAAGAAGAATGAACAATTCCCAGAAAGTGCTTCTCCCAACATTGCCACAGCTGGCAATGGCTTGCTCCAACAGCCTCAGTTGCTGCACTCAGTCCGTCTCTGAAGTCATACCCCAAGAAAAGCAAGCTGAAGAGCTTGTGTCTGTGCCACGTTCTTTCCAATGACACTGCTAGAGCAGTTCTTTGTCTTCATCTGCTGAAACCAGGCGCAGCACTTCGACGTTCTAGCTGAGATGAGGTGCAGCTTCTCCAGAATGGAAGTCGTCGTATCAACACTTCCTTCAACTTGCTTTCAGGGGCATAAATCCCCAAAGATCAGTTATTGTATTCACCAGTCTCTCCCAGAAACCCAAATGACCACTGCTGGACAACCTTTCACACAGAATGCTTTCCGCAATTACAAGACAACTGTTCCAAGTCTGAAAGGCTTTAAAGGATTGCAACAAGAAGGCCATTACTACTACCACTGACAGAACAGTCAAAGGCTTCTCCCACCTCACAGACATCACCATGCTAGGACTGGTATCAGAACCTGACCCAACAACTGCCCATGCAACCTGCATGAAGACAACTTATCTGTCAAGAGTGCAACAGGAGGTACACTCCAGCATCTAGCTAGCAGTATTTCTAGCAAATAGTACCATAACATTTCGGTGTATGCAAAGATGCCTTTCAGAAACAGCAGCTTTGGGAGAGCTCTTAAATTAAGAATTGCAAGAAAAGCAGTTTTGGAAACAGAAAATTTACTTCTCCATGCCCTTTTTCTTCAAGTCTGTTGACGCATCAGCTGAAGAGTACCAAGGAAGGGAACTAAGCTTGAATAGGAAGAAAGTACTGCCCAAGTCAACAGGACGAGAGTTTCTCCATAAATGATCTGAAGCTACACATGACCCAGCAGTACAAAGGATGGTGGTACATCATGAAAACAAAGCAGTAAGCTGATGGCACCTTCTAGGAGATATCCTAACTGCATAGGTGCACAATTAGGAAAAGCTTCCATTTGCTGACTTTCTACTGTAGTCCACAGTAATCAGTATTGGACCCACACGGTAAGAAGGAGAGTATAGAGCTGAAGGCAACCGCAAGATACAACAGATCAACCCAGAAACAAAGACTAAAGTGAAAGGACATCATGGCATCCATAAAAACAAAGAGGAAATAGTGGTACTCGTCACAACTATCACCTCTGAAGGCAAAAAGAAAGCAAATATCTAGAAATATTCCCACTGTGAGGACAAACCTCCACATGCAGGGACACCCAACGCACAGAGATCAGTATTGTCGTTCTCAACCCCCTGGAAGTAGGGCAGTCTGTTTAACTCTGGGAACCAGAACAAAGTATTTCTGCTTGATGGAGGATCTCCAGATGACGTAAGAGACATGACTGTCACCTGCACTATACCTGAACTTTGAGATGGCCAAGTGTGAAGTAAGAACTGTGCAAGCTCGTACTGTCTAATGACTCTATTTGCTTTTAATTGTACTTTTACGGTCTTAAGAAATAATATTTCAACAGTGGTTGTTTTCAAGTTAAAATGTGCTGTGTGCGTGTTTCTGGACTCCATTGCATACAGGTTTTGAAGCAGACAAATGAAACTAGAGCTTCCTCTACTGAACTAGATCAAGCAACTTCAAAGAGATGCTCTGCCTGAAAGCTGTGACTTGTCTCTGCTATTCACTGCAATGTGACACCAGCTCTGCTGTTTTATTGAGCAGAACAATGAACCTCAGACAATTTAAAGCAGAATAGAGAAAGCAAGAAGGAAAAACAGGACAGAAGATGTTCTGTAACATTTTAAACTATTAAGTGTTCAATGCCTGGTACCAAGATCAACTTGATTCTAACCTATTACTTCAGAGAATGGCCCATCTCCACTCACCTAACAGACCTACTTTAAGTCACAGCAACAAGGAACAGATGCTGTTTTCAAAGTTACATGAACACAAACTTGAGATTATCCCTTACTCAGAGTGAAGAGTGGGTGTTTTTCCTTGAAATTAAGCAAAACTAGCACATTCCTTTGGGGGGGGGGGGGGGTACAACACACCACCCAAAACCACCACGTAACAGAAACCACACAACTATTGCTTGTTAGACACTGAAGAAAATGCATCTAGGACGTTACACTGGTTTTCTGCTGTATATAAAATTATGCTTTAATTGTAACTGGTTACAGCAACTGAGAACTATTTGTGAAGGGAAGTGAAAAAATATTCCACAGTCTTTGAAATCTGACAGACCATCACCAACTAGTAATTGTCAGGTCACTGAACAAGAGTACCATTTAATCAGGACAGGGAACTATCTTACAAACTTAAAATGGAATTTAAAAAGCATACCTTCTCAAGGACTACCTGCATTTTTTCTTAGGCCAAAAAAGAATTTAGAGCAAAAAATAAAACATGCACACAGTTCTGAACTCACACCAAAGAAGAGAAAATGCAATTCATGTTGCTCTGAACTCTAGGATCACAACTAAGATAACTGGGGCGACAACTGTTCATTCTCTATAATATTAGATGCTTAAGGAGAAGACCATCTGAACTGAAAAAAAAAATTCAAGATCTCACAAAGCTGCTGATCCCATTCTAGAAGGCCTGGAAGCCAAAACTTTACACAGCCAAAGATGACAAAGACCTCTGAAGTACTAGCTAAGCAGAATACAGTATGTGGAAATTCAGAAGCATGAAATGCTGAGGGGAACATGACAGGAAACTATCATTACCGTTATGAAAACAGACTGAAGCTGCGGAAGACTATCCCACCAAAGTTATCATTTGCACATCAGAAGCTGAAATAAAGATAAAAGTGTGGACATCTGAGATTAACAATCCAGACTCATAATAGTCTGAATTGGAAAATGCTCCATGTTAAGATCCATTTGCATTCATCAGCAGTAGCCCTCTTCCTATTACAGAGGAGATTTTGCTGTAAGGTTTGTCGTTACTGTGAGATGAATCACTATGAGGTCACCAAAATTCAACCTAGAAGCACCTCCATGTTTAGCTAGAAGCTTAATGTGCAGTAACATAATACATCACAAAATAGTCGAAAAAAACAAAATGTAATTAGGCAAGATGCTAATGAGTAAAGTTGCTATAGAAAATCTAATGCTGAATGGAGTTGAAACAGATCAAAATAACAGATATCTAAAGATTGTGCATACTTTTTCAAACAAGAAATTATATCTAAGTACAAGATATGAATCAACTGTGGTCTTCTCTATCATCAGAAATCAGTACAACACTTCAAAAAAATACACTTTATTCAATCACAGGCACTTTGGACACTGTTAAAAGTAACAACGTAGATTAATTTATCAACAAAAGAAGGGCAACTGACAATTTAAATGTTGATGGAAGGTATTTACATATTAGTTTATGCAGACATTAACCAGGAAACTTAAGAATTATCTTCAGAATTATCCTCTCTCAGGTAAAGCTTCTATAACCATCTGTTCAAGCCAGCATAAAATATTTACAGACATCAACAAAAAAAATGGGAAGAGGAAACAGTCACAATAGATCCCAAAACAAAACACAAAAACAAATAAAGTGACTGTGTATAACACGAGTCCTTCATAAACCAGGTCATCTGCCTATCGACAGAATGAGTCAGAAGCAAAGAAATCTTAGTAGAGCTTGCACCTCATCATTAGGATTGTACAACAGTTAAAAAAGAGAGAGAGGAAAAATGAAAGTTTACCATAAGATATCAAATGATGCCAAGCAATGAAGGGGATCCAACAGAAATATTTACATGAAGAATATAGCTGCAAATCACATCCTCAGATACCCAGGCTTTCTCATATGTTTCAGCAACTCTGGCACGTGTTTTCTGAATTGCCTCCTGAATAAAATCATAAACTGCATTAAAGTGGCATATAAGTCTCCTAACTCTTTTGTGGAATCCAGCATGAGCTTTTAAACCATCACATTTAGAATACATTGGAATAAAGCTAAACAACAGGCTGACAAGGAAGACTGCGACTATTAGTCCTCATTTATATCAAACATTTTATAGAAAATCACTGAAGCAATGAGAGCAAAATGAGCAATGGTACCAGACCCTTTTACAGATCATTTTAGCCAGGTTTGTTAGATTCCAAAGCCCGGGGGGAGGGCGGGCAGCAGAAACACAAAAGACCAATAGTCATTCTCCTCCTTCATAATGAAAGCTTATCATAATCAAAATTACCAGAAGATAGATAACAATAAATTCCTAGACTGCAAAACATTTTTTTAAAAGTAATGATTCTGTAAAGAGTAAAATCAAGAGATTTAACTTGTATTAAGGATGATTCACAAACTTACTCTCTTAAAAACACTCTTTATACTTCCCACAGCAATATGAGAACACATATATTTTAGTGCTCAAAAGAGAAAAGTAGAAGTAAAAGCAATCCAGTCTTTGAAATATTCAACTATTAATATCTCCTGATCTCTAAACAATATACAGAATTAGTACAGAGTCAAATAAAAAAAAATCTGTCTTACAGAAAATATAATTTTAAAAGTATCTTTAAGCTTTCATAAGAACACTTCCTTTTAAAAATAAAAACCAGAATACTGTAGAGGCGCCAGGTGTAGCTCCATAGCAAAAGTTGAATAGTCTATTTAATGCATGATTCATCATGGTTTTTAGCCATAGGAATTTTCACAATGCCTTACGATGCAACATGAACCTTTACAGTTTACAAATAAATTCATTCCAGTTTAAGTTTTCATTCAAGAAGGAGTAACTAACAATTTGCAATATTAAATCCTTCAAATAATTCATATATTTATTGTCTGAAGCCTTTTAGAGTTTCATACTGAATTATAAGTTAGACTATTTGACTCAAGTGGAAGTTCCAAATTCTTCTGCCTCTGGAGCCCTGCAGCCCATTGCTACGTTGGCTTCTGTACTATACATGCCTTTTTGCTTGTCACATGTTACAGTCAGACAAATTGCAAACTAAAGCAAGTTCTTTAGCCCAAAGGTTGTGATAGCATTAAAATGAATCCAGTATCCTCTTCAAAATGGACTTTCCAAAAGGAAAAGAACAAACGTCTTAAGGCAAAACAAACAACATATATACAGGCTATCGCCCATATATTCATGGAATGTCTCAGAAGTACCCTTCAAGATCCCAGTTTTGCTAATCTCTGCCTCTCACCGGGCAAAGCAGGGAGTGCACGCGCATGCTGCAAGATGAGCAATCTCCTGCCTAGTCACATACACTCAAGGTTCAGGATCTTTTGATCTTTATTTTATTTTTTCCCAAAAACAAGAGCTACGACAGAAGCCAACGGGGCAGGTGGGGAACCTCACTGTTAACAGTTCCATTTCCTTCTTCCCTTCCCACATCACAAGTCTTTCCCTCTCTGCCCACATCCTTCCCTATCACACAAAAATTTTTCTCTAATAGGCTTTATATTTGTCATTGTTCAGTTCCACGGCATTACCAGGAAACAGAAAATATGAAGAGGCAACGATATTCTTTTTTCACTGTAAATAATATGTAACTTCTGAGGTCTCCAAAAAGATTAGAAGTTGTACTAACTCTGAGGTTAGCCTTCAAAAAATAAAACCTTTTCCTTTACAAGATTCCAGAAACAGATGCTGCAGAAAATTTCATTTTCTTATTACTTTCACTGGAGAGCTTCAGTGAGAATCAGAGACAGTCACCACTCCCTACCATTTGATCTTTGGCATATTTTTTCTTCTACTTCCTGAAAAGAGGTGATTCCACTTTCGCCAAAAACTCATTTCCTTCCCAAAGTGAGAAAAGATGGTGACTATTCTGAAGTGGCTGAATTGTGAGGTTTCTATCAAGGAAGAAATGGTCTGTGTGACAGGAAAAGGAAAAAAAAAAAGGGGGGAAAAAGTTGCTAAATATATTAGGAGAAAATCATTATTAACTGAAATGTGTCCTAAAAGTCACTGCTATGTCTAATCCACAAAATAACCAACTGAAGAAACAATCATTGAAGCACATGCGTGCTTACAGTTTCCCCAGCAGTAGGGGGACATTCTGATTCTTTGCATCATTAAAATAAAATATATATACACAGAGGAGTGCCAGTGTTTGTAATACAGCAAATCACATGGCATCTCACAGAGGCACTCAAGTGTTATGCCCCACAGTTCCTTCCCTATCACAGACTCAATCTACATGCTTAAGAAGTGATGTTTTTTCAGCAATTGCTTTTTGGTCACGCAACAGAGGAGTTTCAGGGCCCTAAGAATACAGGATATAGAGCTAAAATTAAGGTTGACCCTACATGTCAAAGCCAGCACTGTAATTTAAAAGTCAAAGTTTAAAAGAAGTCAAACCATGGTATGACAGGGTTAACAATCAGCTGAGAGCTGTGTAGAAATAGCACTGCATATGCTCTAACTGTGCATTTTCAAGTCTCTAACTCGTTTAATATTTTTAGAGCAATTCCAAGACCCAAGTAATTGCAAATGCAAAGTATAACTGTAGGTTCACCTACATTTAGTTGATTTGAATATATAATTCTTTGCACTTTGAGTTCGTTATCAAGAGGTTCAAGCAACAACTTCCACAATATGAAAATGAGACACTCCCTTCTCAAAGAAGCCACTATTTCTACCACAATAGTACATTCTCTCAAAGTACTGTGGAGACTGACCTCTTTTTCATCTGCCAACTGACAGCTACTTTCGATATATAATTCTAAATCATTCAATTAGTCACAGAGCTAGCAACATCAAAGAAAGAACACAGAGAGGAAGGGAACACTAGAATCTAAACAAATTGCACATTAAAAAGATATTCATGGTATACAACCTCAGTATGTAAGAACAACAAAGATCCTCTGGCTTCAATTCTAGTTCTTGCATGTCCCCTCACCCTCTTTCCCAAAATGATGCAAAAGTAAATAATCATGCTGCACGCTTCAGAACTGTGGTGGGTTGACCCTAGCCAGCAGCTAGGCACCCACACAGCCAGACCCAGTAGAAAAAACTAAGAGAAATATCCAAAGTATCCTGTAGATTATTTATATATTTCTATATCAACAGAAGCTGACTGCAATTTTTCTCCTCAAATTATCATATCTCTGTGCATTGTGTAGAGACAAGTTCTGAAACAGTATCTTGATATGTCTTGCATAGCGATGACACTATTGACACCTTCAGGAGTAGGAGTCTCCCAGGAGTACATGACAGAGCAGCTCCCTCCTCCACCCTAATGCTCCAGAAATAGACAAGCCATTGCTAGAAAGCATTTTTTCAGAAAGCAGAGTTTTCTAAATACTTAATAAGGAGAAGAGAATGAAGAGGGGAGAAGCAACTAATTCCTATTAAGCTGAATTTCAGAAACTATAAAAGACACAAACAAGGTTGAGAATTTTTAAATTAAAAGCAAGTATTAGTACTTCCTGAATCTATAAAGCTTTAAGATCAGGATCAAAATGAAAATTGCTTATTGTGACATATTAGACAGCTCTTTGTCTAGTTTCTATGAATGTGTTATTCCTCAAGCCATCTTTAAATAACTATCCCACAGGGATATGTGTTGTCTCAGCTTTTATAAAAGAAATCTAGACATAGCTAGGTAAATATATAGAATGAATGTGTTCTACTTCCTTTCCCCTTTTTCTCCTGCACACTGAAATCTAGCAACATCCAGCAAGACAAGTATGCTTTCCACCAGCTCTTTTCCTTCTTCTTGAAAGAAGGAAACTACAGTCCCTTTGGTTTCTGCGTAGCTATCAGGAAGAGTGCCTTTTTTTTTTTTTTTTTAAGCTGCAGTGATAGCTACGTTCCGCTGGGGCACCTCCAGTGAGCCCCTAGACCCAAGCGACTGGGGGACAGAAGGCTGAACAGGACCGAAAAGACCCAGGACCACCACGTGCCTTCCCCATCGGCCCATTAGAGAGTGTCAACTACATTAACCCAAGGGGCACTTCTCTCAAACTTTTGCGATGAGCAGCATCACAGACTTACTTTTACTTCATCATGGAGAAAAAAAGAGAGAAAAGGAATGAAGGACACGGGTTAACAGCACCTCCATTGTTAATAAATACAGAGAATAAACATCCTGATTATGTTTTACACGCACTTCTAAATTAACAGTAAAATCCAGATTTACTGCAGTATTCAAGTTGCCTGGAAACTTCTGAGAAGCACAGAGTCCCTATTAAAAATATATGAAGATCTTTCCCAACACAATAACCTACAACGGAGCATTTCTGCTGTATCTTGAAAGGTCATATATATTTCACGTGTTGAACTACTTCTCCAGAGGGTCTTCAAGTAACTACTGAGCTACAAGATTCATAGGCTGAAAAGCCAGATAACTCTGCGGTTACATGTTGGCACGTTCCCCTCCCTACAATTCCGGCATTTCACCGAGGTCAGAGAAAAGCTGTCACATAAACCGACATCATTTAGGACTGTAGCAAACAGCCCCCCCCCCCATAGTGACATAGCCATAAAAGTCAAACACACAATTGAAAAAAAAAATTTAAAAAAAAAAAGAAAAGAAGAAGAATGGCTAACCCTCATCTCCTTCACAAGCGTCAAATACCACTGGGGAAGTGGGAAAGGGGAGCCAAATACGCAGCAGAAGCCCAACTGAAACACTTTTTTCAGAAATAAAAGAAGGGACCCTCCCGCCCCCATCTCACACGCTCCTGCCCATATCTTTCAGCTCATCCTCTTTTTTTCCCCTCTCCGAGATTTCCCTACCGGTCCCGATCAACTCTCTCGAACCTCCTCCTCAGCACTTCTTCCCCCAGTCCCAGCAGCCGGGCCCCCTCCGCCACCCCCCGCGCTTCCCGCCGCCCTCCCCTCAGGCAGGAGCGCTCCCCTCGGCGCCGACGCCCCCCCCCCCCCCCCCCGCCGCCCCGGCCCCCCGGGCCCGCCCCGCTCACCGTTCCTCAGCTCGTGCTTGACGGTGAGGAGCGGCAGCTCCCCTTCCTCCGCCGGGCCCGAGGGTCCCTCCATGTTCTCACAGGCGGGCGCTCCCCCGCCCCTGCCGCTCCCCGTGAGTGTGAGCGCGGAGGCGGGGGACGTCACCTGGCCTGAGGCGGATTTTATTTTCCAGGGGCGCTCCGGGGGAGAGGAGCCATGCAGGCGCGCTGGGGGCGGGGGGCGGCTGCTCTCCGCTCCGCCTTGGGGAAAACGGGAAAAAAAAAAAACCAAACCCACACCACCCAACAACAAACAGTTATTAAAATACAGGGAGGCACACGTACGTCGGCTTCCCTCCCCCGGCCCTCAGAGCCAGCCCATGTCCTTGCGGCTCCCCTCCCCCTTGCTCCGGCCGCCCTCCCCGCCCAACAGCCGGGAGCGGAGCGGAGCCGAGCCGAGCGCGGCCGAGCGGAGCCGAGCGGGGCCCAGCGCGGCCCAGCCGGGATAGGCTGAGCCAGGCGGGAGGAGGGGGCGCCCTGAGGAGCGGCTCCTACTCAAGCGCCCGCGCCCCCCTCCCTCCCCCCCGCCGAGCGCTCATTGGGCGCGCGCGCCCGCGAACCCCAACGGCCGTTGGGCAGAGAACGTTCTACGTACCTCCCCCCGCCCTTCCGCCGAGCGGCGCGCCTTCTCGTTGGGCCGGCGGCTGCGCCAATCGCTGGCCCCGCCCCCCAGCTTCCCCCAATCCCCGTACTCCTGATCTTGTTTGTAAACATTCCCGCCCGCCTCTCCCGTGCCCCCTCCGCCTGAGGGCGGGCGCTAGGTTGCCTAGAGAAAAGGGAAGGCGCTGATTGGCCACTGGGGCTGGCAATCATCTGCGGCAGCGGCCGTGGCGGCCTTCCCTCGGGTTACGGGCCGGTCCCATCGTGTGAGGCGGGCGAGGGGGAGCAGCTGCGGGCTTCCCCACTCGCAGCGGCGGCAGGGGGGAGCCGAGCAGGGCTGCAGCCCCGCACGGGGAGAGGCGGCGGCGGGACGGGGGAGCAGGGCATCCCCTCGCCGAGGGACGCGACGGGGCGGGGAGGAGCGAGGGACGGCCGGGGGTGGCTTCCCGCAGGGCCCTGGCCGCCCGCTGAACCTCCGCCTCCACGCACGGCGCGGGCGGTGCGTGCCGGCCCACAGCGGCGTCCCGTCCGTGCGGCGCGGCACGGCTCGGCACGGCCGCCTCCTTGGGCTGGGGCAGCTGGGGAGCTGCCGCCGTCAGTGCGGCACGCCGGTACGTCCGCCTTCAGGCCAGCGCTCAGCGCCGGGAGGCAGCGCCGCGGCCCTGCGGTACGGGCTCAGGTCACGCAGGCCCCAGGCCCCACAGAACGGGGGCGTGGGTGGCGGGGCCCCGGGCGGCGGGTGCGCTCACGGGGCTGCGGGGAGAGAGGCGCCCCGGGTCGCGCCTGACTCGGCCTTCGCTCTTAGCCGGGGCCGGCGCCCCGACGGCGCGGGCTGCGAGAGCAGGCGGTGTCCGTCGCCCGGCCGCAGGGCAGCGAGCGGAGCCGCCGTCTTGGGAGGTTGCAGAGGCTGAATTTAGTGAAAGATAAAACGCCCTTTGTGGTCGCTGAAGGGTCGGGAAGCAAAGGGGAGCTTGCTTCGGTATGCCGAGGGGCTGGCCTGCCTTGGTGTGTTGTGAGGCGGGAGAGGGGGGAGGCGCGGGCTGGGTGCCCGGTTCGCATGGCGCTGCTTAGGGCATTTTCACTTGGTCCTGTTATCTGCGTGGGACACGCTATCCTGACAGCGGCTTTTGATTTCGTTTTTAAGGAGGCTGTGTTTCGAATCGTGTTAGACTTGTTCATCTCACTTAAGCCTCTCAGTCTGTTATGTTTTGGAAGCAACCTGATACGTCTAAAGCAGTCCACATTTCCTTGAGACAGATCACACAAATCACTTTTCTCCCCATTTCTTACTTACAGTAATTCCTAACTTGTTGCTTTTGAATGCTGTTGCTTCCCATCCTGTGACACTATAACAAGATGCTAATTTGCAATGCCATGTCACATACAACAGGTGTGTTCACACAGAGTTCTGGTACCTCAAACGTCAATGAAATAAAATGTCTTCTGTTAATCTTTTTTTCATATTCCAGTATTATATGCATTTTTTGTGTGTGTGTTTGTACACACATATATAAAAAATCCATGTACATATATACATGCACACATTTCTACAGTTTCCTGTAGAGAGATTGAGTTGAACTATTTAAAGTTGATAGGAGCTTTCTACCATGGAATTGTATGAACCTTTTTTTTAGGGCACTTTTGGGATTGGTTTTCTTCCCAGAAATTAAAAATACTATCTAAGGGTTTCATAGTATTCATGATAAAACTTTTGAAGGTGTTTTCCACAAAGCACTGCAGGTGTTCTGTTGAGGTATCTCCCTGTAGCATACGGTACACACAACTTCACTGAAAACGTCCATCCAGTTACTGCCTTTCCAATAGTATTATATCAAGACTATATATATAGGAAGTCTGATCACAGAAGATGTTTTCAAACTGAAAAATAATTGATTCACTAACTTTTGTCACTTGATTTTAGAAGCCTCTCTATTGCAGAGATGGTAAATGTTACATCAGCATAATATTAAACTACAAAAGGGAAACTAATGAAAATGCAAACTGATAAAGTTCATTGTTAAATTACATTTTTGCATCTTTCTAACTAATGGCTCCTTTGTTCAACTGGTGGGGAGCGTCAGTTTTACTTCTTCTTTACAAGAAGGAACAACCACTTCTGATTATCCCATGTCCCATATGTTACATTTTAAAAAGACTAGTCCTGTATTTCATCCAGTGGCTCTACTAGCCTACACTTTGGACTAACTGTCCCTGGCAGCCTCAGAAGAGAGAAACTGAAATCTGACTCCACTCTGTTCCTTACTAGCACTCAGTGTGAGTGGAGCTGGCAACGAACCCAGTAGTTGCTAATAGTCTTGGTTTCAGATGTTCGTAGCTTGACAGACTTTATCTGCTTATTTGCCTCAGGCTGAAACTTTCTCTTTTCTCCTTTTAAATTTCAGCTAAAACAGCTTTAAAGAATGAGGCGATAACCCTAAAGCATCGAACCAAGGTTAGTGATCCATTGCAGTAGCTGCTGACTATGTGTATAGCAAGACACAGTGATTACCCTGTATATTTAGGTTTAAGTTGTGACTGGGCTTGGAAAGTACTATTGCATGAGCTGAAAGTTCATTGTTGTCACTGAGGGACCCGCTGATTTGCTTGTACCTTGGAAAAAATAACTGAGCAACATGGTCATTCCATTAAAATAATTAAGATTTTTTTTCATAACAGTCTCTCCAGTCTTAAAATATTCTTGCAGTGGGATTCTGGTGTCATATCCAGAAACAGCAAAGCAGCCCTACTGAGTGCTTGGAAAGCATCCCACCTTTTGACAGACAAAAGAGCTATACTTGCACTGAAATCCTAAACCTCCTGTCAGTAGTCCATGAGTACAAGACTATGCTCAAGTTTCTGTTTCAGCTGAACTTTTGGGAGCAGTGGAGGATTAAACTTGGTCATGTGCTTGATTTAAGAGTGGACCTACCTTCAGTGGAATGGTCCAGGCATAGTGGGCTGGTTTCATTACCTCTATCCCCATTGTCTCTGAAGCAGTATCACATGGCTTTGTGGTTGTTTGTAAAAGGACACAGTTTTTTCAGCCTTAAGGGATTTACAGGTTGGTGGAAACATACAGGCTACATCTGTACCAGAAAATAAAAGGAGATTAGGACTCGTTATTTAGATGTCAGGGCAAGTGGCTTGACATAGCATGGCATAGCTTGCATGCACACAGCTAAATTCTTTCCCATTCAAAACAGGGTGGCCTTTTCCATACTGCCGACAGGATTTATACAGATTGCAGACTGTTACTGAGGTATGCTGGCCCCCAGCTTGTATGAGGGCATTGCCTGGGAGAGTGCTAGTCAGGGGCCCAACCATTCCTGAAAGCATGCCAGCAGTCAGAAGTATGGATAGTCATGTGCCAGCGCTCAGATCCTGCCTTTGTCCCATTTAAATCACTAACACAGACAATCACAGAGTCAGATGAGGGAGGAAATTTGGCTTGAGCCTGCAGCCGAAGCAGGGATGTGAAAGTACAGACAACAATGATGGGCTATAGACCCACAGGGAGTACAGAATGGTCTATAAGAGATTCCTTTATAGGTTGGAGAAGTAAAACCACCCTTGCTATGTAAACCGTGCTTTTAGAAGTGCAGCTCTGAGTGCAATTTAACTGACTGAAAATGTTACTTGCATTTTCAATACTCATTTATGTGTGTGCTATGACACTGAACAAAAAAAATGCTATTTGTATGATATGCATTCAATAAATTACCTCTCCAATGTTAAAAGGAAAAATATTTGGTGTAAAAACGATTTAAAACTGCAGAGCCACTCTCCATCCATAGTGTAAATCTATTTCTTTTTTTAAGTAACATTTTCATATTCATGTCTATGATAAAAGCAACCTGGCAGGTCACTCAACCAACAGTTCAATGTTTGGGCTGAGCATGTGCTGCAAGTTTGGGAACATGGAGTAACAGAGTTCTAAAGATAGATGTCCCTTCTCTACCCCACAACACAACTGTTCAGAAATATGTGTATTTACTTGCCATTCCTAATTGTGAAGAGAAGGAGGAAAAAACATTGTGGGAAATACCCACATGGAAAGATATTATTGAACTTCATTTAAGAAAAAGTGTCACAACATTTCCTTTTTGGTTCTAAAAGAGGTGGTGTGCCAGGCTGGTTTGAGGGCTGAGGTGAAATTGAAATGCTCAGTGTACAGGCTTCTGAGAGGAAATGAGAGAGAGAGAGAGAGAGAAAGAAAAAGAAAGAAAGGAAGAAAGAAAGAAGAAAATGAGTGCTGTAGCTGCCTGCTTCCAGGGTGCCACTGCTTTACAGTTTTGAGGTACTTGATTTACTTTCTTTCTGGAGGGGAGCTGCATATGAAAAATGTAGTTTCTATGGAGCTGAAGTTGGAGGCGTCTGGCGCTTCTTATGGTCATTGAATTGTTACAGAAATAGGTGTTATGTTCAAAGTACAAACGTTGGAAAGCCAGATGATACAAAATGTTCCCCTTAATCACTCCATGGAGAACTTTTGCACAGCAAGGGAAAAAGAGGATCAAATTTTGGAAACCAAGAAATGAATTTAGGGAAGGACTCCCTGTGAAAGACAGTCATGACATGAAACAGCTTTTGTGTGAGATTTTAGTACAGTATTAGTTCCAGTTTCTAGTTTACATATATTCTCTGTGATTTTTTTTTAAATCTGCAATTGAACATTTTGTGTTTGATAACTGTCAGAAAAGTAGATTGGGTAGGTAAATTTGCTGTTTAAAGCATTTTTGTATGAAACTGCTCTGGCCAACAGTTTTATCTCTCTAAAACCACTTAATGTCTTACCATGAAAGGAGAAGTTATGCTAAGCATCCAAGCCTAATAATTCTCTTAACGGAAGTGGTACAGCTCTGTCAGGAAATGGATCGTTTCTTGAAAGAGTGCATATAAGTGAAGATGTGTTACTGGTTCTTGGGTTACATCTTTGATTAAACTTAAGTCCAGTTTCAGTTAGTATTCATTTCTTCACTGAAAATTCATTTGTTTATTTTTTCTTCAGTTACAGTACAGTTACAACTACTATTCCAGGCAACACTTTAAAAAGTTTGTTAAAAATCTACATGGCTGTAAAAGAGAAACAATAAAAATATTTGTTATGTTACTCAGATTCTGATGAGGAAAAGGAAAATAAATGAACACTGTCCAGAGGGGAAAGGAAGCAGCGCTATCTATTAGAACAGAAATAGGGGTTTATTCCAATTTCTGATCTACTTAAATGCTTGAGCTAGGCAGAGATGGAATTTCTAGTTAATACAAAGAATTGACTTCTGGATCCTAACCCTCACTCACAATAATTTGAAATTATTTTCAAATTTGTTGGAAGAAACACAGAGGGCTGTTCTACATAATGGTATCATTAAACCTCTGAGTAATACTGACTGCAGTGTAATTAAACTCAAAATCCTTTTCAGAAGACTCACATGTGAATTCTCACTATTTTGAAAATTGACTGTAAACTTTGGAGAAGGGGACTTTAGAAAGGAGAAGCTAATCGAGGTGATCTGAAAGCTAGAGATGAGGAAATTAAAACTTTTAACTCAGCATGGAGACCGCGAGTACATTCTGATAGTTGCAGAAGCCATGCATCTGCTTTCCACCCCCAAAGAAGGAAGCAAAAACATGAGAAAAAAAGTGAATAAATGGCAGAGCTTAAAGGTATGCATTGTAGTTCTTAAAGAGAGCCCACCGAAAGGAAGTAAGTGAAAAGAAGTGCCACATAAAATGAAGGGGGAAAGGCAGTTTTTGAAAAGCATAAATGAAAACTAATAAGTGCATTTCCACAACTTTTTTCTACTGACGTATTCAAAGACATTACATCTGTTAAATTACCACAGAGGAAAAAAGAGATTTAATGAAGTGAACAATATTGCAGAGATTCCTTTTTTCCTTTTCCCTTTACCTTGACAATAGTTGTATGGTTATTGATTTTGAAGCTACACTTTTAAATTTAAAAAGATGCTCCCATGAATTGAAATAACAGAAGAGAAAATCGTGAAACAGATGGCTAAATTAAGAGAAATATATTCCAAACTCAGGTGGAGTATCTCCTGGAGTTTGGAAGGAACTTGAAGCTCCTCAGAAAAAATACAAAAACTCCCATTAGTTTCAAGTACTGTATCAGGTGACTGGAAGGCACCTCTTAACATAGTGTAATATAATATTATATAATATAATACAATATGATTTAATATAAGCAGCATTACAACTAAAAACTTCTTTAAAAGGATCAGGAAAATGTTTTGACAAAATATTTGAAAGATTACCCGTGGTTTTAAAGAATGAAAAAAAAATGGATTATAAAAACAGTAAAAATGGATTATTAAAACAGTAGATAAACATGATTCCATGAACACACACCAGATATAAAATACTACTGTGAAAAATCAGGTAGTAAAGCCAGTATCTGTAATAACAAATTAAAAATTTTCAATACGTCAAAAAAAATGGGGATTTTTAACTGAAGTTGCATAATTGACACTGGCACTGTAAACTGTATGACTTGGGACTAGAGCTAACCGGTAACTGGTACTCAGCAATTCTACCATTTCAGAACTGTTTTTCTTAAATTTTTCATCCCGTACTGATTTCCTGAGATACAGGATACAAACTAGGGTACGTCTAGCTCAGCATCCCATCTCCAGCACTGGCCAATACCAGCTGTGTAGTGTCATGACAAACTGTGGTAAGAAACTTCTAAGGTTTAACTACGCAGTCTAGGAATAAAGACCTCCATTTGTTTGCTTTGACTTTGCCATTTGCTGTTTTCATCTGATGACCCATAATGACGTAGTTAAAAGAGAGAGTGAAGAATTGTTACCTTTTATGTCCTCCATGCTTTTGTTGGATCTGCCCCTATTTCATAGGCAAACCCAGAATGTGAAGCACTAGTGCCCCCACCTCAAAATGTCCAGTAAAATGTCTGCTGTAAGTACAGGTTATGCGTTAGGCACTAGCAGTTTTTTGAGCTTTCAGTAGTACATGACAGCCTCATTTCTTTCATTTTTCTTAGGTAAAGGGATTATAGGGGAAACCTAGGGTATTTAGAAGTTAGAACCCTCAGTTTCAATACACTTCTTTTCTAATGTAAAGTGTTTGCTGTGACAATCTTTCATGAGGATATCAAAACCCCAGTTGGTCAGAAGGCATTTTACACTCCTTTTGTAAATTCCTGAGGATCTGTGTTTTCTCTGAAGTGTTAGACTTCTAGGCAAAGAAATGTCCCATTAAACAATTTTCTGTTGGCTGTCATTTATTAAGTCTGGCTAAGAGTGGGGTTTGGCATCCTCCTCCTTACAACATGTCATGTTTAAAGTTACTTTTCTGTTCTGACTGCTTGTTAACATATTGATGGGGAACATTACAGCAGTGCAGATTATTGACATCATTGTAAATAACTCCATTAATTCTGAGCTACTTCAACCCCCTCAACCCCTAGCATTTTCTGGGATTTAATGAAGATTTACACTAATACCACATCTCTCTCCAGCTGCAAAAGAACACATTCCTATTCAACCAGATTTTATTATACCAAATCCACCATGTCATTACAGAAACTGTGGAGTAAGTGATTTGCTTCCCATTGGACTCAGTGTTGCCTTCCTACGATTCTAGTGAGATGCATCTTCCAAATGGGAAGTCAAATGAGGCGAACCCCACAAATTCTTAGAATTACTTGTAATATGCAGAGAAGTTAGGGTATTACTTCAGCTTAATCACTCGTTCACTGACTAACATATATCTGCAATGTGGCCTTACGATATCTTCCCAGCAAAGCATTTGGGTTTGGGTGGTCATGAGTTGTTGCGAGATGCTTTCCATTATTTTCCTAAGTCTTTAGATAATAAATTGGTTAAACTGTTTCACTGTGTGACAATATTTTTCTTTAGAAAGCTATGTGATAGAAGTCAGTGGACAAGCGTGAGGTACTGGTTTGGTTTATACAGAAGACAAAATAATTGCTTTTGGATAGCAAGTACCAAAGCAACAGAATTATAAATTGTTTGGGGTTGGCCATGGACCCATTGCAGTCCTGGAGCGCTATCCTTTGATGGATATATAGGGAGGGGATGAAGGGGATTTCTGCAAAAATTGTGAGTCTCTCCTTGCTTTTGACAAACACAGAGCGAGTGTTAATCCCTTATTTAATCTTGTGTTTCAAACCAGACCAGGACCGTGCTTTCTGTAGCCTTTTATGTACTCTTTCTGACTTCAGATATCCCATGAAAAAGTAATCATTCCTCCTCTAAGGCAACAGTTGCCTTATCTTGCCAGTGCCTCTCTTTCTCTGCAGAAGCAAATGCCTTCTCACCCCACCCACACGCCCCAGGAGACCAGCCTTCCCCCCACTCCCTGCCTCTGCTACAGTAGCAGCAACATTCATGTCTTCAATTACAGAGTCAAGGATGTTATTGTCATCGTTGCAGGTGATGCTGCGCATCTGCACATCGTCATTTGTCTCTTTTAATGCTTTTACCTCTCTGGGTTGAAGCTTCACAGTGCATCCTCTTGTACAGTTGAGGCTTTGGGCTACAATTCAGTCTGTTTTGGCCCTATTGATTTGATTGTTCTGTTTAGTTTTGAAAACTTAATTCCTGTTGAGATTTTTAAAAGTGACATGTACAATTCATATAGTCTTATTAAAACAGAGCCTTGTCTAAAACAACAATAAACCCAAAGCATTTAAAGAAAGCCTGCCTATCCATCTTCTTAATAATCTTACTATCCCCTGTTCATAGAATGTTCATTGCTAATCTTTACCTATTTACTTCGGGGAGGCTTATCTCTTGTCTTTCCTGGTTATTTGCTTGCCTTGCATCTACCTGTTAAGTCCATGTATTCATGCAGTAAATATACCAGCAGTCAAGTTACCCACAATATTCATAAGCTGTTTCAAAGAAGCCACAAATGTATTCTAATTTATTAAAAAAAAATCTAATTAATTAATTCTAAATGTTATTTTATAGGTGGTACTGAGGTTATTTTCCACAGAAGTTTCAATCGTATAATTGAAAACATATGCTTATGGTTTTAGTTACAGGACAAGGGTTCAGTGCAGGTAAGAGATTACATCCCACTGCAGTAATTCTGAAGAGCCCTTCCTATAGATTGGCACTCCTTTGGGCTGAGCAATATACAGATCCAGAACAAAAAATTGTCCCCCCAAAATTTCTCATTAATGTGCTATGATGAAAGCCCGTAGAGCACACCTGAAAACTTTGACTTTTTTACTGCAGCTGATAATTTCTATAAAGGTCAAAAATTGGTTGTCCATCAAAAATACATGTCTATCGGAAACAAAATGGGCCATCTATAAGCATGGTATCCTCTCTATTCCTGTTTATTTTTAAGAAAGATATTTGAGATGTGTGACTTCTGCAGAGCTCATGAACGCAAGGTCACTGAAGTTAGATGCATGGCTGTTAATATTCTCAGCTATTTTTAATATACATAGATTATATCCTAAACAATGCCCTCTTAATACACTTTGTTTTGCATATTTTCTTTTGTATACTTAGTATCCATGGAAAAGTCACACACAGATCATTCTATTCTTTGAACTATAAGATATTCATTTTGGACTGTCTTTCATTCTGTTACATTTATGCAGTCTTGAAATAACTCTGTTTAATTGAGAACAGTTTGCTTTATGTGATCAATCACGGAATGAATGCATATATATTTTTTATATACATGCACACACTTTTTTTTTGTCTAGAGTTTGAAACTAAGTACTGATTGCAATAGTTTCCTTCTGCAAAAGGAGTGGAAAATACTGTGTAGTATTTTCCAGACTGAAGCTGGATCTACTCAGAATGCTTATTTTTTAAACTTTCCAGTAAATGGGAAAAAAATAAAAGCATGTTTATTGTTGGATCAGGAAGACACAGGTTTGCTAGTTTTTACATATGGTTTCATATTCTTTTATATGCCTTCTGGTAAACTATATTTTCGATGTCAAGCATGAAAATCTCACTTCTTTCCAGTCTTGTATTTTCATGCTCCAGTGAACTTGCATTATTTCTGACAATTTTCCCATGGACACAATGATTGTATATCTCATATATCTGCAGCTTGAAGTGCTTAATAGATTCAAAATTAGCCGTGTATACCAAACTTTCTGTGTCAAAGTTGGTTAATTTACAAAGACAAGTATTATGAGAATAGAGCTGAGATTTCCATTAGGGAAATCTATCAGTAGAGAGTGGAGTTTGAAAGTCATTAGCTACCATCATCTTTTCAAATGTTTTAGTAGTAGCAACTATTTTTTTTTAATAGCAGTCTTCTACTGCTCCATCAATCTGACTGGAAATCATAGCAGTTTCTAGTAATTGATGCCTGTTCATCTCCCTTTTAGCTGATTAAAATCCTCTCTCTTCTTTTGGTAGTGAGGAACACTTTCAGCCTATATTCAAATGATAATGTTCTTCCATCTTTGCATATTATTAAAAATACTCCCTGATAAGTATAATATAGCAAAATATCATACAGTATACCCTGCTCTATATGATTTTTGTTTGTTTTTATTTCCAAGTAGCTGAGCAATTATCTGTTTTGTAGATTTATCTTTTTCTGTCCAGAAATGCTGATCCTAAGTACTCACTTCATTTTCAAAATTCTAGGTGGTCCCAAAAATGTGTCTTGATACTAATTATATTAAAAGAGAAGCTAGCTTAATAGGCCTAGGTTTGAACCAAACTCACTACTCCCTTTCCCCAAAAATCAAAACCCCACACATTTGACTAATCTTTTGGAGACAAAACCCATAGATTTTCACGGTTCAGTTTTTGCAGATGTGAATGCTCTATTTTAATTGTGCATTTAGACTTGGAGCCCATTAATGCAAGCTGCTGAGTGCTTTTAGTTTGTCTTGTCTTTTTTCACTGCATATACTGTGTAGTCTGACCCTTCTTTGGGAGAAGTCATTGCCGGTAATAGCTAATTAATTGTATTGGGAATACTCTTCTAAGATGCTTGTCTCAAGAGGATATATATTTATGGAATTAAGATTAAAGGAATGTCTGTGTTTGTAGATTGCATTCTAATATAAAGATAGTTTAGTTACTTTGAAATATATTAGCTTTGGAACTGGAATCCTAATAAAACAAATCATGCAAAATTCTTGGCTTTTGCATCTAGACAGTTCCCCAAGTAAATTAATTTAGGAGGTAGCTACTGGAATCCATATGATATGCTGTAAACAGGGATGAAGTCCACTTGGCTATCAGTTCTTACGTTAACCTCTATAAACAAAGAAATCACCCTGAGCTCCGACATTCCTGAACCACAGGTCATGGAATGCTGGAAGGATATACCAGCTAAATTTTGTCAATGTTTGCTCTGATTTTAAATTCTTCCTTAGGTATACATTATTGGACACTATCAAAGTCAGGGTACTGGGCTTGATGTAGCTTTAATCCTATCTTCTGAAGAATACTGTTGTAATAATATTTTGACTTATTTGGACTTTATTCATGCATTAACCCACTCCATGAAACTCTTAAGGCACTATGATGTAATGGAAAGTGAAAATCCATTTCAGAGAAGGAGGAAAAGTCAGCCAGATCAAAACCTAATGCTCAAACAAGCCAGGAGTCTTTTCCCATTTGAAAACAAAATAAAACAAAACTTAGCACACTCTCCATACTTAGGATATATAATAAGTTATGTGAAAAAAATCCAAGAACAAAAATGGTTATTCAAAACTTAATATCTTAAAGCACCACCTAAATAGAAGTTATGGAATTTTAAGGTACATTATTACAATTGCCTGTCTGGCATGTATACAGAAAATGGAAAAGAGGATCAATAGTTGTTAAGCAGGCTAAAAAAGAGCTAAACCTCATTTCCAAACTGTATGGTTCATCAATAGTAATTATAACTTATTCTATATCAAGGGTATTAGCTTGTTCCATACACATCTGTTTATATAAAGCATGTGTATTGCTTACATCTTTTTCTGTCTTTACTTTAAACTAACCTTTCTGTCACATCTTTCTTTACTCAGATCTGTGTATAGTATATGGCTTGTGTGCAAACACTTATGCAGATGAAGTACAATACAGCAAATGTTTAAGCACTTCATCTGTCCTTCAACTCAATAGGACTACTTATCTACTTATGTTACTTATATTCATAGAAGTACTATAGGTTTGAGTCCTTAAATTGTAAGCTCTGAGACAAAGTTTTATGCATATTACCTCAACCGTATCTGGGAACAAAACCCTAAATAAATAAATAATCAAAAATAGTAATAGCTTAAATTTTGTTCTGTGTTACTTCTATACAAAATATGGGCTCAAATCTGTATTAAAATGGAATTTTGGAAGTAGAGCACACCAAGATACACCAACCTGTGTAGCTTATGTATATTTTAAAAATATAAAATGAGGTGATAGATGCATTAGACATTTTCAGCCCTTCTTATTATTTGGTAATGAAAATCAAAATTATGACATTAACATCTCTTTCAAGTCAGCTAACTGATGCTGCAGCATTATGAGTCATCTCTTTAACACTGAGCTGCTTTTTAAAAAAAATATTTTAATTGTGATAAAAGGTATGAGGGTGATAGGCCTGCAGGTCTTACTCTAATTACCCACAGAACATAGGGAAAAGCAGTAAAAGTTCAGGATTAATTCCATGAGCTAGAAAGGTGAACTGTGTATTTTTTCATATGCTTGAGTTCTCTGCTGAAACCTGCCCATGAAAGCAGCAGTTTGAGATATTCACTCTGTCTGCTGTAACTGCATTGAACACAATAGTGTATTGTATAAGCCACCGGATAGCTAACAGAGTAACAGCATTTAGTCATCCGATGCCTGATCTAGTCTGTAACCAGAAACTTATATGAGAAGTTCTTTGCATGACCTATGTTAGGACCCAAGCCTAACAGAGCTCCTAAACTTCTCCCTTGCACTTGCTGCACAACTGTGGTGCTGCTGCCACCAATGGTGACGCTCTGAGGATACCATGGTAGACTGGCTGCATCAGAACCATCCACATGCTGTGGGGTCAGGCTGTCCAGGACAGCTTGATAAGGGCCTGTATCCTTTCCCTCAATTAAGAGTGTAAGGTAATTGGGGATCTCCCTTTCAGAACACAATGCTTCAGTTCAAGCCCATCTTTAGACAGTAGGCACCATTTCAGCCTATGGCTGTAGGTAACTCCTTCTCTGCTTCGTCAACGATTATTCTGGTGGATGAGGACAGTTGCCTAGTGGGATTACATCATATGCTGGTCTTGAATGACTGTCATGAGTTCAGAAATGGAGAGGGCAACTGGAGGCACTGTTGGTTCTCTGCAGCACCAACACACCACTTGCAGAACCTCTCTGCCCATGGTCAGTGTGATTGCCATTTGTCTATAAAACTAGTTCATTCCTGATTCCTACAGATGACTGAACAATCAGGTCAGCGTATCGACATTCTTATTTGCTTGGTTGAACTGCCACATCATCCAGGTCTTCCATCCCTCATGTTACTGCCAAGCTGAGGTCCTCAAAGGTTCACGTGGCATAGAGTCTCATATTGTCTCTGTATAGAAGAGCTATGAATGACATACAGATCTTCATTTGGGTCCCACCACAAGGGGCTTTGACTGTTCAGGATTATAACTCACTAATTCTGCAGGTTCTTGTTCACAAGTTCAAGGATGGTGAACATTGTCCTTGATGATTTACGGGCTCTATGATGCAGTCTACCAAATAAGCATGTAACATCTGTGGTTTCTAGAGCTTGGGCATCTTCACTAGGGACAAAGCAGCACTCTCTTCTCCATAGGGATTGTGGTCATTGTCAGCCTTAAAGTATATGTCTGATTGTTGATATTACTGTTTATCACTATTCCTTTTCATCATGCTGCTCTACTCAGTGTTGGTCAGTCAGGCCCTGAGCTCTTGCAGGTAGAGTGCAAATGTGTCTGCAGGTGCCTGGCTGCACCAAACAGACCATCAAGGGCAGTTTCCAGATCATCATAACAACTGTAGTTGCCATGTAGTACCACAGTTGTCAGGTATGCAGTAATGAAAACATAGTAATGCAGCCATAACTTCTCTGAAACTTCATGGAGCCTTTCCAGTTGGAATGGATGCTGCAGAACAAAGCTGTGCAGGCATCCTTGATGCAGTTTAAATTTAATATGTGGGCAGTGTGGATGCTCCAAGATAAAATATCAGTCCAAGGGCACACCATTTGCCATCACATCACACAGTAGCTAACAGCACTTTATCTACGCTTACTCCTGGAATTTGCAGTGAGTTATTCTTGCAGAGCCTGCCACTGATTCACTACTTAAGCCAGGAGTTCCATCAAGGAAACGATGCTCGGTCCTTTTGAGCTGTTCACAGTACTTCTTGGTCTAAGAGCTGAAGGAAGCAGTGGAACAAAGAAAGTCAGTAGCTCTCCATCAGAGGTATGTGTGGAGGCAAAGATGTTTGTACTTGGTAGTGTTTGGAGAGATACAATTCACTGGAGGTTCCCCAGACACAGCCTACTGAGACACCCGCATTTCAAGGACACTATCTTTGTGTAAATACATAGGCTGCAGTCATTCCTTTGGTGACCATATCTGAGGAGAATTGCTTGGTGAGGAGCAATGGATGCAGTGACTTACCACCTGCCGGCAGACCTGTGAGCCCAAAAGAAATAATCCTGGGGGTAACCTCAATGACCTGACAGCTGAAGCATGGCACGTGTTTTTGGGAGCTTGGTAGTATTTTTATGGTATGTAGGAAGCAGAACATCGCTCACCTGCTTACCTCCAAATGGAATTCCTTGGGAGGAACAGGCACCCCATCAGCCCCATGCATGACGTGACTGGGTGTAACCTAGGCGGTGACATACTTTCTTATCAAAATAAGCACCTGTGGCTGCCACCTTGCAAACAAAGCTGTATAAGTCACTGTACTTTGTCCTGTGGACTTCCACTTTCATTCTGCGCGAGTAAGACTGGGAAGAAAAATTTTCCTCACTTTAGGAATTGTTATCCAGCCGATGCTTATTGCCTTGGCTCCAATGCGCAATACCCTGCTACCTGGGCAGTGCTACTTCTCAGGGTGGGGGAGAGGCTGACATTGGTGGCCTGCAGGCAAGGTCCTCCTGCATCCTTGGGCTGTCTCAGGGCCAGAAGAGGCCAAGATAGAGAACTGGTAGCTGGACCAAGCCCAGAGAATTGTGGAGCAATTCTAAAGATCATCTGTAGCTCAGTGTAGATTAGGAAACTATATTTAAATGCCACCCTCATGTTTTTTTTCAATTTCTTGAAGTTGAATAAGCACTTCTTGTCATCTTATACGAAAACAACCTCTGGTTGATCACTTGCTGTCTCTTCTTACTGCAGCTGGTGAGTATTCCTGTCAGCAAAGTCAAAGGCATGAAAGTGGCATTTTTAAATCTCTGTAAAGGTCCTTGTCTCCTCTTCTGTGTGTACCGTATCTTGCCAAAAGTGTATGTAAATGAGGTGGCTGTTCTAAAGCTTGTTGGTCATGTGTTTTTGTAAGATGATGGGGCGGGGTATGCAGGTATTAGGATATGACCCAAGGAGTTGGAAGGGTGTGGGAAGTCACGAGGCCTCATCCTTTGCAGGATAAAAAAGTCTAAACAACCGAGGTCTTGCATAGATTGTGCCCATGCAAGAGCAAGGCCCCAGTATGAACTATTGTCTAGTCTCTGCCTGTATTTCTCCACCTGAGAAACAATTTATTTTGTCCCAGAGCAGAAGCTGAGTGTAAAATAATACAAATGCAGTGGTGAAAGTTCAGGAAGCGTGTGCAAGACGTCGCACTAACACACAGCGCTGTCTGAAATGGCTGCTTTGGAACTGGTAATTGCTTTCTGTTATTTTTTCTTCCTATACTGGGAGAAACTAAACGTTGTATGTCTTTTTTTGCAAGTAAACAAGATTGCATCAAAGATACATTGATTCTATCATCAGTTTCTCATCCTGACACAATCTGCAGGATCTTGAGTATAGGCTAGTTGCTTTAAGCAGCAGAGAGAACACTAATAGAAACTATTTTAAATTTCTATTTGCAACCCTCATCTAAACGTGCATAAACTTCGAAGGCAAATACCCTGTATTTCAAATGTACAGTTAAATCTTAATTTGCTGGATGAGCTGCTGTCTGAAAATACACAAAGCACTTCCTCTTTGGAATGATACACAAAGTACTTCTATGCTTTGCAATGATTCATAGCAGATGGGGAGAAAAAGGATCATTAATTGATTCTTCAAATAAAACATCACATGTATAACTGAGACACCTGGTTGGAAAATCAAATGGAGTAAATTTTCAGAGGAGTTTGTACTTTTCACAGAAGTTGCTTGGCAGAATTTCAAATCAGCTTGATGATTAAGCAGCAGGTCATTTTAAACCATGTTTACATTAACAAAGCTCTGTAACCATATTCATACTAGGGCAAGGCATAGTACACCAAAGGTTTGTTAGATTATAATTAGTTTAGATTACTTTCCATTATGTATCAGTAAAGGCAGCCTGTGGGCTGGCTCATGTTTCCAGTCACCCCGCTGTTCCTGTTAGTGCAGCAGTAGCTTTGGGTAAGCTATCTGCGTGACAGTATCTAGAAAAACCTGCCCAGCAGTGTTAAGTAGTGACCTCTACACTTTTTTGGCCAATGAACCTGTACATGCCACCACCCATTCTTATAATCAAACTTTAAACTGAAAATAGGACAAAAGTGATATAAACAATGCAAGACTGTATTTTGTAAGTCTTTGGGCTCCATGCAAGCAAGTCTCTAGATTACACTTTTCAAAGTCACTGCATTAAACAATATTCATATTGGTGTATCAGTACCACTGGAGAAACAAACCTGGAACCTGTGACATCAGAAACTGGTATTAACTGCTTTGCAGTCTTCAAGCCAACTTGTTTGTTACTCTTGTCAGCAGTACTTTTTACAGGCTGTTTATTCTCAAGTGATCCATTTTTAAAACCACAGAAATACTATATGTTTTTAGTTTTATTTCATGAATTTACTTGACACGTGTAAAGGCGAAGCAGTCACACTGACACTTCTGAAGGGTGTTTTAATCCTTTTGTGTTATTATATAATTTTTTTATTCATTTTTATCTGGTATGGTTTAGCACAGCGGTATGGACACACCCACTGCATCTCAAAGTGTAATCTTTCTGACACTTAAATGACATTTTTCGATTTTCTTGGGTAATGAATAATTTACAGTGTGGGCCTGGAAAGAATCTATGCTCATATTTAAATATCTGCAAAATTTACAGATTTGCTTTTTCATTTTGAAAGCTCTAAGGTAATACAAAATAATACAAAATGTTTCACTTACTGCACTTCCTTCTGTTTCTCTAAAGAGATTATGCTCTGCAGATTGTAAAAATGCTTTATAAACTATAGCTCAATCAGCAATTTAATGTACAGATACATAACTTTGCAATGCTCGTTTGTGGTTCTGCTGTCAAAAATTAAGGAGGAAATAGAAAAACTATGCTTAATCCAAGCCTATCTGTAATATTAAAAGGGGATATCTCTCTCTCTTTACATGTAGGTGTAGATATTGACGTCCAGAGGAGTCTGCATCTTACAAGTCTAGAAAACCGTTTGTGCGTTTACTGTGTTTTATGATTTCTGAAGTTAGATGTCTCAGACTGAGGACAGGAAAAGCTTACTTAAGGTTGCAAATTGAGAGACAGTTTGAGGTACAATTGAGAGATACAGCAAATATATAAATGGAAAAAAGAGCTAGTGAGAGGAGAGAAGACATCCAAACTCCTGTATTGCCAGAGGATGCAGTCAGACAAACCAAGGAAGCAAGCCCTATGAAGGTCAGTCCCGCTTGGAGTTGTGGAGATAGAGGTCTGAACTCGGGGAAGAAAAAGGCAGAGGCACACTGTAGACAAAAGAAAGAGGGAGGAACAAGAAATAGCCCGAGACATGCAAACAATAGGGGGGTGCAAAGAGGCTACTCTGTCCATCATACAAGTCCTCTGAAAGACAAGGCAACAACTTTATTAAATCTTGTCTGGAACTGTATTTTTCTTGCTTCCTGTTGGGTTGGAGATTGTTTGGCAAAGGTGGATGGTATTGGTCACTTTTTCCAAGCTTTACTGTTGAATATTTAACTCTTACCTAGATATACAGTAACTAACTTTGTTACCAGACAAGGCTTAAAGATAGAAACTAGGGAATCTCTAAGTGATATGACAGGCAAGGGTATGTCTCTTGAGAGCAGCAGGGTTTTTTAACACGATAAAGTAACATTCCTCTCAACATACCTTTTTCCTAGCATGAGTTGTGGGATTCAGGGGAAATAGAGCACATTCTTTACAATCAGTGATAAAGATGAGGCTTAGAACCAGTCCCATTTCAATCACCTCAGCAAAGATCAGCGCCTCATGGCACACAGTCACCCGTATTCAACTAGCACACTGAGAACAGCATGTAGAAATGGTTAATGACTTAGAGCTTCACGTGGCAACAACTGGTCACAATTTCTGAATTTAAAAAAAATTCACCTTCCAAATCTGGCCTTCCTGAAAATTGTTGTTGTCTAGGTAATGCAGTATTTTGCAAATCAGCTGGGCCAGATTAATCAGGTAGTGTGTATGTGCTTAACTCGACTGGAGTGGTGCTACACAGGTATATACTAAATGAAGATGTCACCTAACAATTTTACCTTACTTATTAAAACCAGACCCAAGATCCGTTTAGAACTTTTACCAAAGCTGGTACATATCTGTACTTCCCGACTACCACTTCGATGCAAAGAAAAGTTTTTTCCTGAATATATATATCTTTTTAACATAGTGTCATTTCAATACAATATTGTTTCTGACAAGTTGATTCATTATTCTGAACTACTGATACTGCATATGCCATACCGCCATCATTATCTGATCACACAGCTCCTTACATCATTCTTATAGATCATTCTTGTACATTATCATCTCTTTCCAGCTTTGAAGTTTGATCATCCCTGTCAAGATCTGGAAGTGCAGCTCAGGATATGGCAGTGCCCACAAACCAATAGCAGGTAAGTGCCATTTTAATGTGTCAGACAGCAATATATTTTATTCATTTAAGTTCAGTATGTAGAACTCAAAATGCACATGAAATACGTTGAATCTTCATGTAAACCTGTAAAAAGAAAAGTGTTTATTGTGCTTCTAATGTGGAACCAAACACTGAAGAAAAGGTTCTTTAAGAATGATCTTGACACTTCAGTGCTATGAAGCTTTACAATATTCGTTGATATTGTAAGTCAGGGAGTCTGATGTGAGCAACATGACTTAGAACAAGGTTTTTTTCAGACTGGGTGCTTTAAATATGAATTTTGTCATTACGCAGCCAGTAAATGACCTGATTTTCAAATGCTGGTTACCCAGGACTATATCCAGTGTGCTTTAGAGGTTCATTCCGTTAAAGGCAACCCAGACTGAAAAGCCAGATCTTAGGGTCCCTTAGTGACGGGACACCATATAGGATGCCCTCAGGCACAACAGCCATCTCATAAGCTCTGTCAGCATCTTCTCTTAAGGGCTTTTTAACACTTATCCTGCACCCTCTTCTTATCTGTATCATGATCGAACATACCCCCTGAGATAACTGATACTTTCTGTTATCTGAAACTTTCTCAGAACAAAATGAAGGAGTTGACAAACCTCTGCCAGGTGACAGATCCTGACAACTGATTAACAGCTGTACCAGCCTGTTTGGTTAGAGTGCTGCTTGAGGGCCCCATGAAGCCAGTCTGTACACTTCTTTAGGCATCCTGATGGAAGAAAATGGAGAAGATGCTGTAAGACCTGAGCTATCTTGGTGCTTCTCCCCTGTCATTCCAAACAGGCCGTGGTCATGATGGCTCCGGTGATTTTCCAGGAGGTCCTAGAGATGGTTGGGGGAATCTAAACCTGATGATGGCCCCTAGCATAGGGAAATAACATACTGCATAGAAACTAGCCATTCAACTCAAATAGCAGAAGCCAGGTTTTACTATGAGCATCTAACAGTTTTTATCATCTATCCAAAATTAGCAACTAATAAAGAAAAACAGCAGCATAATCTATTACTGATATTGTATAACAAATACAGTGGTCTAAAGTTATAACTCAGAATGTTAATCCTATTGGATTTTCCCTATAGTTTTATAAAATCACCACAGGAACTTTAGTGATAGCAAATGGTCATAAGATGAGTTTTATCTCTCATCTGAAAGAGATGAATCAGTCTGCCTTTATACAAAGTTAATGTTTAAATTATTCACTTCCTACCCAGTCATCAACAATATATGTGGCTTTGCAGCTAGAGGCTAGGTTCGCAAATAAGAACTACAAGCCCAAGTGTTTCTTTAGGGTACTTACAGCCAACATTTTGGCACTACTGATATTCACAGTCCTGTAACTTGTTAGCCACTTGCTGTTATATGAACCTAAAACTTTTAGGGCCCTAAATGTTTGCTGATAAAATCCCATAGGTACGTCCATTTCTGCTACTGGGCACACACTTTATGAGGGGAGAATCAGGCTTGCCCAACATCAGACCAGGGCATTTGTGATAAAATATCCAGCTGAAGACAGCTTTTGTCGCAAACTAGTTTCCTGAACTTCAGACTGTCTTTCAAATCCAAGTAAGCTAGTAGTTCTCAAGGCCATCAGTCCTATAGATGATTTAGATGTTTTCAAAGATGCTCAGAAATAAAGCAAAACAATCTGAAAGAATCTAATGAACCTGGAATTTTTTATTAGGATCACTGTATTTAATGTGAAACCTCTTGAATGAATAATTCCAGACTGGTGTCAGAAATTGTCTTTGCACTAAGAATAATGTCTCTTAAATTCACACTTACAGGCCTGGATTAGAGCTCAGCTACATTTCTAAATCCAATTTCTTGTTATCTTTAAAGTGTGTATTTGGAATTGTTCATGATTTTGTAATGAATAGTATTTTTTGTGCAACATGCAGAGTGATAATGTAGAAGCAGAAAAGATGAGCAGAGCTAGAAAGTAGTAAGTTAGAGTTCAGAAGAAAAACCCAGACTGATTTCTTTTGGCTGACAATGTTATATAAAGATTTCAGAATTAAGAATAGATAAAAAGCTTACTATAAATTTCAGTGCACCCAACTTAACCCCTCAGGATTCTGCAAGCTTTGGGAAACATTTTGGACAGACAAGCTACTATGAGAGTATAATTTCAGTCAAAACATATCACTACTCTTACTTCAAGTTAATTAATGAATGAGTTGCTCAGAGATATACATTTTCACAGTAAAGTGTGTCACTTACATTCCACTCCACTGTGAGAGTGAAACTTTGTACTATCATAGTTATAGTACAAAAACTGTGGACCTTTAACAGAAAAGTTAACTTTTGCTAAAAGGTTGTAACATCTCATTGTACATTAATTTACTGGCATCTTTTAAAAAAAGCAGCACAGCTTCTATCATATTTATTACTTCTTATGAATGACATCAAGAATGGCTTCTTCTGAATTAAAGGAAAACTTGGAGGTTGGTAATTTGGTTACGTGGAGGATAGTTCAGTTTCTTTACTTAAAAGTGACCGAGGTTAAAATCATAAGCAGCCAAGTTATCATTTTACCCTGAGCTATCTTTTACTTTTTCCTAATACTGATGTAATAAACCCTTTTTTGTTATTAGGTAGTTTAGGTTGAGGGAAAAACTATGTGTGAACTCTGACTAGATTGCAGAAAAAAGATGTCTTAAATCTCCAAAAGATGTAAAAAGAGTCAGATATTGATGTAATTAGGGTACTTATCTCTTTTCCTACTCCAGATTGTGTGACAAATGACTTAAAGATCTATATGCCTGCTTTCCCAGTGGAAGAATAGTCATGGGAGTATTCACTTCTACATAATTAATATTTGAAAAGTATAATACGTGTGGAATGTATTAAAATGACATTTTCTGAATGTAGTTCTCTCTTTACCACAAGGTTGCATTGCTAATTGTCTAAAAGCATTTTGAACAGAAAAGTAACATTACAGATTATAGCTTGGTAGGTTAATCCATTTGTGCTTATGCAATTTTAAAGTTACAGTGCATTTTGGAAAAGTGAATACTCTAGGAAATGAATATTTATCAGGGAGGAAAGAAATCTGTTTCGTACGTTACAGGCCAGCAAAAGTTTGCATTTTATCCCGAATGTTAAAGTGCATGTCTCTGGCTAATTTATTGAAAGATTCAGTTTGCATTTGGTCATAAAATGTCAGTGAAATAACCTTTTGACTTTGATCTGCCTTTTGGGTTATAACTTAGAATTTCCCAGTGATAATAACTTTGGTAGAGCACAAAGAGGAAACTTAAGCTAAGTTCTTTAGCAAATCAGAATTTAAAATGTCAAAAAAATGTGTTTTTTGTTTAAATTTATAATTATCTTTTTGTTAAGGCTGAAGAGATGATTTTGACAGGAGGCTTGAAATCTCTCCTTCCCCATGTGCTAAGAAGAATAATTCGATGCAACAGACTCAGTATTAGTAATACTTCTGGAATGGCGGAGGGTAAGTAAACCTAACAGTTCTCGGTGCAAAAGTGGCTCCATTTTAGATTCATAGCTACATGTTTTATTTTTTTGTTTGTGAAGGAGTGTAGGAATATCAAAAGCACTGAAGTAAAACAGAAGAAAACATTAAGTTGGCTTATGTTCTTAAGTCACTTGGGTGTTTTTGAAATCACATTCTAAGCACGTGACACTGTTCTTAAATCATAAAGCTACATCAGAGAAAATATATCATCCTACCTGTGTAAAGTACATGGACTTTGTTCTCAAAGTTTGCAGTGCATCCCTCAGCTCTCAGTTATGTCAGTCAGAAATGGCGGATGCAGAAAATATTTGAAAAATCTTTAACCAAATGTAGCTTTTCTTGCATATGTTATTATCACATTTGTAGGATGATATACTATGTTCTTCACAGAGACCTTGCTTTACTTAGTGCATTGGATACACTTTGTGGAAGAATTACAGACATATAGTTACAGAAGTGGTTTTCTGCTTCATTTGTTGCAGAAGTTGGAAATTACTGACTCAGCAAGACTGGGAATTATAAGGGGGAGGGAAAAAATAGTTTTATACTCAGATAACTGAATGCATTCTAGAAAATTCATTTCTGTCTTGCCTCTCATAGCTGGACTTTTACAGAAGCAGAGAAGTCTGTGTCATTGTTCTGATCAACTTTAAAATGTAACTTAACCCAAAATACTGTGGCAAGTAGCTGATCAGCAAAGCTGTGTGTAGTAGCATTGCTATAACATAAGAACGTTGTTAAGGGTCATTTTATAGAATCATAGTAAGTCTTGAAATTATTATTATCTTTTCCATCAGTACATAAGTTGAAAAATACTAATGGAAAACATGTTATAATGTTAATAATTTGCAGGTTGCCCCAACTGTATTTTTAACTGCTTGTACTGCTGCAGTAGTTTTAAATGTGTTAGTTTTAACATGTGAAAAAAAGTATTGTTTACATACAGAACAAGTTCAGACTTCTAGCCATGAGCATACAGCTCCGTTATGCAAAGACTAGAAAAACTAGGGTAATTGGAATTTCTCAAAACCCTTAAAATTGTCTTATGTTGTTGGGTGATATACTGCTAAAACAATTATTTCTTACTGCCCTCATTGTCATTCACCAAAGAAATTAAAAACTCCTTCTAAACTTCTCTGAATTGGGACATGAGTGTGTTGAATTAATGCATGGATTGATCAGCATGTCCAGCTTCACTAACATTGCTTGTGAATATATTCACAATGATGGCTACATAATATATACGTAAGTATATACGTAAGCTGATATGGGAAGGGAAAAATAACTTTTAATCTATAAAGAAAGTAAGAATAGTTATCAGGAGCAGTAAAGTTGTCAAAGAGTTTTAACGAAGCTTCCTAAGTTTATAGAATACCTCAAAGTTACCTACAGATTCAGTCTGTCAGCTGTGACTAGCATTTTAAATTCAGTATTGTCCAAGTTTAATGCACTGACTAAAACCATAATTTTAAGAATTTGTGAATATCACCAGCAAAGTAGAGAGTGCCTGTGGATTTCGCATGGATGGCAGGGAATGAAGTTGAGGAGCAACTGAATGTAGTATTTTATTCAGTGGTAAATTTAGCATGTTTATTTAACAAAAATGTATTTCTGTATTTAGCAAGAAACTGTTTCTGTATTTAGTAACTTTTGCTAGTAATAAAATGAATTTTTGTGCTGAGTACTCCGAAGAGAGCAGTTTGTGGGCACATTCAGTATGCAAATACATGCTTACTTCAGCCTTTGCTTTGCATTTTTCCATCAAGAACAGAATTTTATTTTTTGGTTTCTTTGTTAGCTTTGGTCAAGAGTAAGATTTGGCTGAATTTCTACAGCCTTTTAAGGCAGATCATTGATTTCAACTAAATGATTGCCTCTTGGATGACAGACAACCGCAGTATTTAAGAAAGTGAGAGTTTCTATGCAGCCTCTTACTCGCCTGTCTGATATCAGACATGGTAATAACTTTTCAAGACAGTATCAATACAGGAGTTAGGGACTGTTAATTGGCAGTTTTATACACGAAGACTAGCTGTACTCTAAATTTCCTCTCTGTATTTGAACAGCTGGTATTTACATGCAGGAAAATTAAAATGACATTGTTATTAACTACTACTGTTTAGAAAATAAATTTTTGCTAAATAAATGAATGTGAGCTTTCTTCATTGATAGTCATTGCAAAAATGTTAATGTCTTTAGAAACTATTGCATGGTAGTATTCAACAACCTTTTAAATCAGAGTTGATTTAAAGTAAAGAATGTGTAGCAGTTCTGTTCATTTTCGTTTTTTAAATTAGAAATAGTAGAAATGACTGAGATTCAGTGTGACAGGCAAGAGTTTATTCCTAAGCTGTAATTATGTCTGTTAAATTGCGGCTCATGGTAAAATTCCATAGCCAACAAACTCTAAAGAACGGGCTACATAACGTCAAGATACCAGGAGTTTACTGTTGGACTGGCCATGATTTATAACTTGCTATTAAATAAAAAAAAAAAAATGGTGAAAGCGTGGTATGCAATAGCCTTTCTTTGGCTCTGTGCTAACATTTGCAAAGTAAAGCATTTTCCTATAGAATACTAATTTCCCAGGTTAGGTAATAAATTATTGTTGTGGTTTAACCCCAGCGAGCAACTAAGCACCACACAGCCGCTTGCTCACTCCCCCCCAGTGGGATGGGGGAGAGAATCAGAAGAGTAAAAATGAGAAAACTTGTGGGTTGAGATAAAGACAGCTTAATAAGTAAAGCAAAAGCCATGCACACAAGCAAAGCAAGGCAAAATAAGGAATTCATTCACTACTTCCCATCGGCAGGTGGGTGTTCAGCCATCTCCAGGAAAGCAGGGCTCCATCACACGTAACGGTTACTTGGGTACTTATTTCAAACGCCATCACTCCAAACATCCCCCCCTTCCTTCTTTGTCCCCCAGCTTTATATGCTGAGCATGACGTCACATGGTCTGGAATATCCCTTTGGTCAGTTGGGGTCAACTGTCCCAGCTGTGTCCCCTCCCAGCTTCTTGTGCCCCCCCAGCCTGCTCGCTGGTGGGGTGGGGTGAGAAGCAGAAAAGGCCTTGACTCTGTGTAAGCACTGCTCAGCAATAATGAAAACATCCCTGTGTTATCAACACTGTTTCCAGCACAGATCCAAAACATAGCCCCATACTAGCTTCTATGAAGAAAATTAACTCTATCCCAGCCAAACCCAGCATGCTTATATATAAATTCATAGTAGTATTTATTAATTATGCTGTCTTCATATTCTAGTACTACCCATGTCTGCCAACTATTTTAGCTGTGAGCAACTTCACATACAGAGTACATCTAGCTATGATTTTAAAAATATTTCAAAAAGTTGTTTAATTTAATTATGGACTTCTGAATCAAAAATTTCCTTGAGGTGATTTTCTGTAGACCATCTAAAGAAATCTGTACAGAAAAGTTACTGTTTCACAAACAAAAAGCTGTATTAATAACCAGTCATTCCTACCTTCCACAATTTCAGGCTATAAACAGGCTAATGTTGTGATTTTGCACAAGTCCTTGTCTGATGACTTTGAGAAGTTTTGCCATGCAAATGATGGACCCCTGCCACTGCTGTACAGAAGCAAACCAGGTGATTGGAAGTGTCCTTCTCTGAGTAGTGATTCTGATATCAGGTAACTATGGACCAACTCTGCTTTTCAGAGTTCTGCAGTGAATGCCGGTGGTGATTAGGTTTCAGGGAACAGCCTGCTCACACTGTTGTACATTTTGAACAAGTTTCTTTTCTTGGAGTTATACCTTTGAATGAAAACTGTGCATGAGCATAACAGCCTGATCATCTTGTTCTTGAGTAACATGTTATGATAATTGTCGGTATTAGAATCATAGAATTGTAGAATCGTTTAGGTTGGAAAAGACCTTTAAGACCATCAAGTCTAACCATTAGCCTAGGACTGCCAAGTCCACTACTAAACCATGTCCCTAAGCACCACATCTACACGTCTTTTAAATACCTCCAGGGATGGGGACTCAACCACTTCCCTGAGCAGCCTGCTTCAATGCTTGACAGCCTTTTCAGTGAAGAAATTTTTTCTAATATCCAACCTAAACCTGCCCCGGTGCAACTTGAGGCCATTTCCTCTTGTCCTGTCGCTTGTTACTTAGCAGAAGAGACCGACCCCCACCTCTCTACAGCCTCCTTTCAGGTAGCTGTAGAGAGTGATAAGGTCTCCCCTCAGCCTCCTTTTCTTCAGGCTAAACAGCCCCAGCTCCCTCAGCCACTCCTCATATGACCTGTTCTCTAGACCCTTCACCAGCCTCGTTGCCCTTCTCTGGACACGCTCCAGCACCTCAATGTCCTTCTTGTAGTGAGGGGACCAAAACTGAACGTATTATTCGAGGTGCAGCCTCACCAGTGCCAAGTATAAGGGGACGATCACTTCTCTAGCCCTGCTGGCCACACTATTTCTGATACAAGTATTTCTCTAATGCAAAAGTGATATTCTGTGTAATTTCTAAATACTTCACAGTCTAAGCCAGCAGAATGAAATAATAGGGTTTTACCTTTGTTTTATTTAGTAGTAACACAGACATGGTGACCGTGTGATATTTGTAGGGTCTCTGAAATTTGAAAGATGTACTCCTGTAGTAAACACTAAAAACAAGACTTAAAAATGCTCCCTAATTTTTGAAGCCCTGAGACAAGATACTTATAAGGGACATTTACCTATAAAACCTAAAAAATGCCAAACTCTAACATGTTCTGTTTATTGGCTTGTTTTTGTGCAAAATAAGGTGTTCTGGGGTTTTTGCACGTGTGTGTTTCATTGTTACTCACAAAGAAAAGAAATGGATAAAGTAGGCTGTATCTTGTGGTTTGATACTGGGTTGCTGTCAATTCAAACAATTCACCTTGTTTTCAAAAAATATGATAAAGCTGTGATAACTTCTTATTTCACTAGAACTGACTGCCTACAGTACAGAATATATGAGCACGGAGCTTGTACTGGATCACTGAAAAGCCTAAAGGAGTACTCTGAACAACTTAAGGACATGGTGACTTTTTATTTAGGCTGCAGCTTCTCTTTTGAAAAAGCAGTCCAAAATGCTGGCATTCCCATAAGAAATGTTGAGCAAAAGTGTAATGTAAGCATGTATAAGGTAAGTATATGCACACACACATAGTCTTTGTCATAACTTTGCCTTTGAGTATTTGTCCACATTCACATTATGTGCATATACCTATTGCTCAAAATCAGATTCCCCCCCCCACCAGCATAGTAACTTCAGGCATGTGCTAGCGCTGAGTGCATAAAAATACAGGGTAAAATATGCCCAGCCTCAATTCAGTGCTTTTCTCAACTTTCTGCAAGGCCAATCTGCTTTTTTTATTCCTTTATGGTGACAAAGTTTTTCCCTGTGTGCTGTGGCAGCCATTTCATTTAGATTCTGTTCTGGTTTGCCTTCTCTGTTTCAACCAATGACCCATGCACTATTCTGACCATGCCTTAATACATGTCCTGCTCTCCAAACCAGCTCTGGCTTGCAGTAGGAATATTCCTTTTATGACCCATGACAGTAGCAGTTTCTTCTTCACATATGACAGATGATGTTCCCAAAAACTTGAGGCATCCACCATAGCACTGAAGATTATAACTGTGCTCAGAAAGTTTACAGTGCAGATTTTAATGTTGGCAGAAGTCCCAAAATAGTTCTGGCTCCAGTAGGTAGACATTTAATATTAAGAACTTAAGTACACATCTGCATGCCTTTTTTCTATAGTTTGTATGCTGTTCTACTAGACACAGGTTATTGTTGTTTTCAGTGTTATCGTTTTACAATTTTTTTGCTATACTCCTGGTCAAAATGAAGGGACAAATGTATCTGATAAGTGAGTCCTACCAAGCTTAGAGAAAAAAAAAATACAACTGTGTATCTGCTTATAACATTTCAGAATTAGGAAAATTTCATAGTTTATAACACATCGATAATGTGAAGAACTCTACAGTGTGTTTCTTCAGTGACAGATATAATGATTTTTATCATAAAGATTGTTAATGTAAATTATTTAGTTGTCTACATATCTTGTTTATGTTCAAATTCAACTTGGATATCAGACATGGTGTTCTAAAAAGCCAGACTGCTTTATTTCTGCATAGAAAAGGTGCTTCAGGATCCCAGTCAGTGAGGATGATGAATTCCATAGAACCTTTCTAGAGGCACAAAAGATTTTGTATGTGTGGAACTGGCATGCGGCTTCTACAGAAGTGGGTGCTGCCAGCGGCAGGAGCTCCTGACCCTTGCGTGCTACAGAACACTGTAGCTCTCCCGATTCAAATACAGAGGATAGATTCGGACCAAGTAGATTTGTCGCTGTGTGATGCTTTTTATTAGCTTTTTCCCTTTCCATATAGGGAGCACACGGTTGTTTTCTGACAATATGCAGAATATACTGAGCTCACCACACAGTACAAGAAATACATAATGTTGAGAATTTTAGTGATCAATAAGAAGCAACTCAAGGATGGAATGTTCCACTCCTGCACTGCTAGATCTTACCAAAAAACAAATTATGGGATGCTAAGAATTTTTTTTTAAAGGATTTAAAATTAACGTTAGTATGCAGCCTTTCTAAACTCAAGTACAGCACAAAGTTTTAGACTTGTTTCTTCTAATACTTTAGAAGTGGTATTCAATATTCCTAACACCTTGCATTCTTTTAAACTGCCAGACAGCTGTGCCTTGCTACAGTGTTTCTACTTTTTGCTGCAACTTAGTAGTCACAATGAGACCTATTCCTGAAAGCAAGTTGGAAGCAGCAGTGCTAGCAACATCTGAATTGAAAGAAGCCCATGGAGCACCAATTCACATGGGTGACCCTGGTCAGTGCTTTTCATGTTTCACTCTGTGTGCACTTTACTGTGTGTAAAAATGGAAGGGGGAACCATGGGAAGTGGCAGGACTGAAATACCTGGACCAGTACATTTATTATGTTTTGGTCCTTTCTAATGGTCACAAACCTGAATTGGGGAAAAGAAAGAAAAAAGTAGGTTTTGAATGATCTGAACACAGAGATTTCTTGGATAAAAGATAGCTGTCTGATGTAGATAAGTTATATGGCAGGGGTGGTTTTGGTAAAAAGTGTAATCACATTTTTCTAAAATGTATGCAGTTTCATTTATATGTGAATACTTTCTTGCTGTCAGAGATTCCAGTGACAGGACAGCAATGACTGACAGCATGGGGAGAAGTATGTGTGGATGCATTTTGTGTCTTAGCGGATGACTGTGAAAGTAAATACTGCATTATTTTTAAAAACACTGAAATAGGATACATTGAGCACAACACTTAAGACAGAATAAACAGAAATATGACAAGATTTTTTTTTTTTTAAATCCAGCTCAAACAAGTATAGGCCTATTCTTTGCAAGGGAAAACTGAAAAAAATTGTAAAGCAGGAGGCTGTTTGGAAAAAAACGAAACAAACAAAACCAAACCAGACACCTGTAAGATGAAAATAGATCACAACAATAAAAAAAAAAAATTTCCCTCTGCTGACAGAAATTTGTCAATCAGTAGACTCATGGGCTGCATACACAGAAGGATCACATTGCAGAGTGGAAGGAGGTGTCATTGGTAACAGTACACCCTAGTAATGTGTTTGGTCTGAGTGCTTAGATCTGAGGAACTAGTAATAAGGCATTACTTTGAGTAGAGCAACAAGATGACTGGGCAAGTGAGGATCTCCACTATTTATTTCTTTTTAACAGAAAAGAGTAAATGATTATATATACAGATTATATAAATTAATTCCAGAAAAGACAGTGGTATATTAAAGCGTCTGAAGAATTTAAAACCAAGGGAAGAGAGCAAGTGCTTAGAATGACCCAGAATATTACAAGTAGGTGTTAGAAGAAAGCAAAAGACAATTTAGTGAAAGCTGGGTAAGAGCGAGATGTACTTGTCTAACCCAGAGAGATAAAAGAGTGGTTGCTCGTTTCTCTAGCTAAAGAACGTAGGAAGCTAAAGCAGTAGAAAACATGTTCTAGAAAGAACCCATTTTGCATTGCAGTCATTTATTCTTGTTTGCCAGTGTTATGAATGTAATTCTTCTGTTGACAGAGAAGATTTATAATATCTTGGAAACTCAGCATACACGTCTAGCTTGTGTTTTGTTGCAGAAATAAAGTGAATGCATTTTTACTGATGTCATCGAGTACAAAAAGGGAAAATAAGGCAGCTCGGGTTCTGGGGACAGGGACTCAAAGGCAAACTAAATATGCCACTTCAGTGGGGCTTGCCACTCTTGCAGTTCTAGCTTAGTGACATTGACTGATGTTTGGGGTCCACCCCCCCACCTTTGCAGTAGTACTGCTTAATTGGAATCTCTCGTGATTTCATTTTTGATCAATTCCAGGTTTGCTGGGAATACAAGATCTTTCCAAACCAGATTATGGAGATCCAGTTCACCTTCACCCTGGTGATATTCCAGCGTTTTGGGCCTGCGGAGTAACAGGAGTAGAAGCAGTCATCAACTGCAGTATGTACTATACTTGGAGACTTTTTATAAATTACCCTTCAATCTCTTTTTCTCTCTCTCTTTTTTTTTTTTTTTTTAAACATGGACTGAATGAGTTGGCTTATTAGCAGGCTTGATTTTAGGGTGAGCTAAAAAACACCCCAACCACACAACAAAAAAAAAACTTTGGCAGGACTATTTTCTGTTGTGAAATACAGGTCTACCTTCAAGGAAGTTCTTACTTAAATTCCATCACTTTTGTTTGATTATTTTAAAGGCAGAAATCTAAAGCTCTGGCAGCATCAAAATATCTTCTGTAAGCATTATTAAAAAGTAGAAGTTTAAAGGTATTCTTTTTTAAGCTTCTTCCTTTTAAAATATAGTTTTTTATTATACTGCACTAAAACAACAATAAAGGGAAAAAAAGAAAAAAAAAAAAAAGGCAGCCAGAAATCTTTCCAAAATCTCATCAAGAGCTAGCAAATTGATTGACCTGGAAAAGAATTTTGAGCTTTTAGGTTTTGTTCCAAAATGAAGTAAATGTGACATACTTCACATAAATGAAGCTTTATCCTCCACATAGAGCTGTCCTGCACTTTATCCAGTCATTTATAAAAGGCATGAGCATGAAGGGCAAGAAAATGCAACTAAACCATAGTGACAGTATTATATACTGCTCTAAATCACTAGTGTGTAATGAAATCTCGTATTTTAGTTCTTACTGAAAAAGAAACTTAATAATCATAGGCAGTATAACTGGGAGAGCCTTGGGAAGTCATCTGCTTCATCCTTCTCTCCTTGCAGGATCTGCTACATCCTTGTGGTTCCTTACAGATGTTTATCTAAACAGCTCTCAACACCTGCTGTAAATATGTTCAGCACTAGGAGCAGAGACTTTTTTTTCTTTCTTACATACAACCCCTTTTCTCCAGTCCCAAATCCAAACTGAAAATCCCACTCTTTCCTGTGTTCTCCAGCAGTTTTATTCATCTTCCTCATGCATCCTTGTTGCAGGGAAAGGAGAGAAAAAATTTGCCCACCTCTTTACAATCTGTTGCCCAAAGCAGCTGTGTATCCTGCCTTTGCCTGAAACTGGCTTTTACTTTTGTTTATTTCTCCATTTTCTGTATTAAAACCAGTTGTCATTAATGCATTCCAGGAATTTTTTGGCAGTTTGTGCCATCTTTCTGTGCTCCTTTCTCATCTAGGTAGTTAAAATTCTGCCATACGACCAGTACCCATACTCAAGATGAGTCTGCTAGCTTCTCACAAAAAATATTGTCTGCTCACATGGTTCGGTGAGGTATATTAAACCTCAACAACCATGTTCCCCAGCTGCTCTTAAATTAACTAGCCATAGACTCCCAACAGCTCTAGCACAGATCAAGCACATATGTACTTGTTAAAGAAATATCTCCTTCCTTTTCACCATCCTAACAAAGTAAGACTTTGCTTGTACCAGTTGTGATTTATCCAATAACATACCAATTTTGCTAAATCAAGTATAATCTAGATCAAGACTTCTGGTATTAGTATAAAGACAGAAAATATTTTCAGCTTAGGGAGCTACTGTGCTGTCAGGTCTAAATAAGCTTATTGTTCACCAGGGGTTTAGATGCTATTCAGATTCCCTTTGCTAAGGCTTACTGGTCAGCTTTTGTCATTATTCCTTGCCAGTTTATAGATCTCCTAGCTAGATCAGCAAGACACCGCGCAGAGATGATATTCCCCATTTTCTTAATCCAATAAAGGACTACTCCTAGCCAGCAGGCAGTAGTTGACATAGTTTTGTCATGTCACTGTTACAAGGATATTAAGAGGTAAAAGAGAGACACTATAGCTTCCAGCAGCACTCTAGAACCTAGAAAATTAATTTATGCTTATGGAAACAGTATCACCAACACACTGTGTGAACTTAAGCATTAACTTGTTCTTACGTCAATGCACTAGTTTCTTCATGTGTGTCAAAGCCAATTTTCAGATTTGCCAATTCCTGACAGACTTCCTTGGAGGGTACCACTGTTCGGTTTCTAAGTTGCGTCAAGTTTATACCAAAGAGGGTATTGTAGAAAAACCTGATCTCAACTACCCATGTGAGCTTTTTAAAAGTGAAAACATTTTTAGATGTATATGCATACATTTCATTCTCAAAGTGTATTAATTGCTGCAGTGTAATTTAAAATATCACCTGTTTTTATGATATAAGTGTCATCAGGCAGGGACTCTGTTGTTAAATTAAATAGCTTTTTCAATTTTATCATTCTGATAGTTCAATCTGTTGCAATAACAATGTGTTTAATTGAAGTTTTTTCACCCATTTTAGGAGCTCCATTAGCTTTTACTCATTCTCCTGGCTGCATGTTCATTACCGACCTAAAGAATGACAATGCCACAGTCAGGTCCTCAAGAGAAGTCCCACAAGTCCACTGCATTTCTCAAGATCCTCTGCATTATAGTATTGTGTCAGCAGAAGCAGCCCAAAAGATAAAGACTCTGGAGACTCTAATTGGAATAGATCCAGGTAAAAACAAAAAACTCTCTTCCTTTAGTGGATTTGTTATGAGGTAGATATGACCTATTCTGCTTTTTTAGATATTCATAAAGTTCAAGAACACAGTAAGAATCTAAAGGCAATTTAAAGATTTTTGAAAGTCTTTGTGGAGTACAGTGAGTTAACATAACTAGGTCTTACATTTTCTGTTACCGTATTTGATATCAGAGTCTGGCCAAAACCATTCAACCTTATGGGCAATGGAATATCTAATCTTGATGACGGTATACTCTCAAAGTACACAGAAGCATCAATGTTTATAGCAGACTGGGGAGTCCACAGGGAATAAGAGCTGTTGCTGAATAAAACTAAAATTGGTATGTAAAGTACAGAGCACCTCAGCATGCTGGTAACAGCTACACGGGTATTTACTGTTGAGTAAATAGCACGTTTCTTTACATATATTCATGACTACTGTGCTTCTACCAGAAAATTCTAGTAGTTACATGTGCTTTTCAAACACCCCTCTCTGATGGGTGGAATTACATCAAGCTCTGCTGACATATTCATCACTGAGGTGTTGTGTGATGGACCAAAGTGACCTGATCACTACAGAAGGCTGAGAGGTAGGGCTGCATGTGCGCACCAGGGAGATGAGAAGGAAATAAAGGCAAACTGAACAGCACAACCATTCCTAAAATACACACTGAATTAGTCCCCTCTGTCTGCTGTAAATTCTGACCTCAGTTTCCCATAAATTTTCTGAAATCCTCTGTAGGCAGTAGTGGAAAACAGCTTACGCCCAGCTCTCCCAAGCTCCGGGTTTGGGCTGTGTGCATATGTTTGGGTCTGTTTATTTTTACTCACAAAGCCTCTCCTTTTCCCACTCTCTGGAGTTCAGCTTGGCACAGTGCCATGCTCTGCAGAAATACAGGACCTAACTCAAGAGTTAGCTCATTTTATTGCTAAAGGAGAGTACAGTACTTTATCTCAATTAATAGACCCCACTTCTCAGAGACTAATATTTCCTGCTTCCGTTACTTTAGTTTTGTTCAGAACTTTTTTCTGTGTCCACTATCTATGTATTGCCAGTATGTTATGTAGGAGGAACAGAGGGAGAAATGGCAAAGGGGAAATCGAGGACAAAAAGAGGGAAGTGCAAGGGGTGGGAAGGGGGAAGGTGAGAATGATGAAGATGCGAGGAGGCTAGAAAACAATAGCAAGGACTTACCTCATGCTATCAGCCCATGAATATCGGTACATCATGCTGATATTTGTGGTTTTCAGGAGTGCTAGCAAATCGAAAGGACTGCACTGTGAACTTGTGTTTCTGAGTGCCAGGGAAGGGAGAGGGGATAGGAAGTCTGAACAATGAAAGACGTACACAGATAACACGGTGTTGCCTCTTTAGGGACTGACCCATGAGAAGAGACATCTGTTAACATTCACCTATATCTCAAGGTCAGATAACGGTTCTCTACTACATGAAGTGTTATAAGAGCTTTTAGCAGTCACCTGGATACCACTGTATTAATTGAGTTTATAACATCCCCTGGTAACTTACAGTGTCTCTGAAACCTCGCTTCTGTGGTTAATCATTTCATTAAGTGGAATTTATTTGGGAATTTGCTCTTCCCTAAGGGGATAGAGTTAGAGACAAAGGACCAGCTTACTCATCTGAGGTCTGCGTGAAAACTTCTGTAAGGTCTGGGACACTTGAGTTGCAATCTAGCTTCAGTAGCTAACATGGTCTAGCACAACTGTTACCACAAATCAGAGGAAAGCAGAGGGCCAAAGGCAAGGAAACAATATGCAATAAGCTCTCAGAAAAAGAAAAAGCTGTTTACACCAATACCTAGAAATGCTAGGTATAATAATTTTCAAAATCCAGTTAACTGAAATTCTTAACCTGGAAGCACGGCCCGTTATCTTCATTACTCATAGCTTACACCTTCCTAGGTTTCCTGAGGAAATTACCCCAATTCCTGCCTTGACCAGAGGTTTTCTTTCTCTTTTTTTTTTTTTTAACCCGTTTTATGTCATTAAAGTATGCAGGTTCACCCACACTGACACTTCAAAAGGAGAACAATATATTGAAGTGTACTGCTCTCATTAAAAACATTTTTATAGGAGACCGGGGTATAATTCATCTACACCGCCAGGACGAGCTGCTGAAGGCTTGCCTGTCCATCTCCCACGCTCGGTCGGTGCTGATAACAACTGGATTTCCTACCCACTTCACTTACGAGCCGCCAGAAGAGAACGACGGGCCCCCAGGAGCCCTCGCTATTGCAGCTACGTTGCAGGCCTTGGAGAAAGAGGTTGCCATAGTTACAGATCAGAGAGCCATGAATCTGAATAAAAAGATTATTGAAGATGCTGTTCAACTAGGTAAGACACACGTTTTTTCAGGTTTTATCTTGCCAATTTTAGCCAAGGTTTGCTTCAGTTAATCTCATTGTCACTTAGTACAGGATTTTTTTTCCAGAGAATGAACCACAGTTCATCCTCAAAGCCCTGATCAGCATTGCTATGATGACATTTTGTTAAAGCTAGCTGGCATCAAGTTAATGCTTACATAGCTGGGTAGTGATTCTGGATTAGCTGTTTGTGATGAATTCTGAATGTCTGTTCTTATTCTTGTAGACCTGTTTTCTATGTCAAGGTCCCATTTACTAGCAGTAACATCCAAAAGAGTTTAATTTAAAGTAAAGACACAGAGAGGTTATCAGGAACTGTGTAAAGGCATTGAGTCCTTACTATTCTAACTGTTCTGCTTTTTTTTTTTTTTAAAAGTTACTCAAACATAGATCAAAATAAAAAGGTACATAGTACCTGAATTGTATTTTGTTTCCCTGTAGGAATCCTGAAGAGACCGGTCCCTCTATTGAGTTATCAAAGGGAAAGTGCTGATTCAGCTTTAATGTTTTTGTGTGAGAATGGGAATCCTGGAAGACCTAGGTATGTGTATTCAGTTTTTGAGAACAGGTCACACCTCTACTGTGCAAAGTTGTAATAAAAATAATGACCATGATCTAAGGCAGCATAATGGTTACAAGTAAATCCTTAAGACTTGAAATGAACAGAACAAACTTGGAAGCCAAACACTGGTATTGGAGCACACAGAGTACAGAATTCCACGTTATTCTGCAATTATGCATTTCTGGAGTACAAAAAAAAGAAATGGTACTTCATATAGCAATAGCTCTTTTCCTTTGAAAAATTTCTAAAAGCTTTTCAGCTGTTATTCTGTAGATATAGAGAGATATACACACACACACTATATTATTTTACCAGTTTTTAAATCAGTGAGAAAAATCAGAAAGGGGAAGTATAATGTCAGAGTCAGTGAAAGAACTAGGAAAAGAGTTGTGGAGTGTGTTCTCTTTCTAGAGCTTTGGCTCAAGTCCGACAACTGGGGAATCTGATCTGATTTAATAAAATGTCACGTTTGTAATAGTGTGAAAGTGATCATCCTATTGTGTTTAGGCAGCCAAAGACGAAATTATAGATGTGTACCTGCACTTCTCAATATTGATTTGAACTGTTTGCGTATGTATTGTTGAATATACAATGTTGGGCAAAAATTCAGGTTTATATGAAGTGTGTGATTAGGGTTAACGCACTGGAGAATTTGCTAAGTAGCTGTACACACATTTCATTACTTAGCAGGCAACGTACATTTCCTTTAATAGGCATACATTGCTCATTTTTATTGATCTTCCCTTGTAAAGCATTTTAATGTAGTTGCCTTCAGTTTGTTCTCTTCAATAAAAACATCTTTCACCCTGGTATTTGCTTCATCAACTCATTCAATTCCTATTTCTTTCCACAGGTTAGTGTATGCTATAATTGTATGCTGTAGTAGTATGCATGATACTGTCTTCATTTTTTTATGTATTGTTTTAAAAACCTGTTTTGTAGCTATGCATAATATAATTACAGCCAGTTTCTATTTCAATTGATCCCACAGTCCCAAAAAGCTAAAGTAAGTGTTTCTTGAAAGTAGACAACTAACCTGCTTAAGGTCTCTGGAGTCACCATAGATATCCACCCACAAAAACATTAAGTAATTCAGCAGAATTAGTAACCTCTTGACAGTAAAATTGGAGAAGCAGAAGCAAAATAACTTCATTCTAACATACAGTGGAAGAACTGAGTACTAAAATTCTGCTTAAAACATAGGACACCTGCAGTACACCCGTCTACTTTCATAACTAGCAAAATAACCATAGACTTAAAGAAAAATCCACCGAATCTAAAGACCCAAACCAAAAAACTCTCTAACTAGAAACAAATGAAAATTTGCCAAGCAATGTACTTTAAGCAGAGACTATATTTACACTAACAAGGATTTAGATGATCATTAATTTGCCACTTTTTTGGTTTTTTGAAAACGGTTATAGAGACTAAGATCTTACAAGATATTATGTATTTTAACATGAAACAGAGCAAGGCCAGGTGGCTGACCGAAAGGATTGCTGGTTAGGAGGATTTCAGGAACATCTCCATTTCTCGGTGGCAAATGTGATTTGAGGGAGTTGCACACAAGCTGTAAAGAAACTAGACTAACCTTTGAAAAGAAACTGCAGAGAACTACATTAGAAATAACAAAACAGTATCCAAGTTTTACCTTGAATCCCAAGTAGTCAAAAAGCAGAACCAAGCACAGCAGGAGAAGCAGCTAACAGAAGAGGTTGTTATGTGAGAACCACAGCTTTGACTCCTCTCCTCTGTTTTTCACTCATCTCTAACCAGGTTTGATCACCTGATAGCAATAGAGCGTGCTGGGATGGCTGCTGATGGCAATTATTACAACGCCAGGAAAGTTAACATTAAACATCTAGTGGATCCCATAGATGAACTATTTTTAGCTGCACAAACCATTCCAGGAATCGCAACAACAGGTATGTGTGAGTTTGTGTTATATTCTCAGAAGCAAGAGAAGCACAAACCAGGAACTCTTACTGGAAGTGAAGGGGAGCAGGAGGCAGGTGCTGAATAACGACTGCAGGCTACAGCTGCTTGTTGTGCTTGAATTTCGAGACCGTTGCTGGAGGAAAATTAGAGGTTTCTATTGAAGGGTTCTCACAACCAAAAAACCCGGAGGAGTTGATTTCGAAGTTATTTAAGGACAAAAAAGCAAGCCCAGATGTGTGTATTATCTATACATCAGTGTGCATACATACGCTTCTCTAAGTGTAGTTTTTGACACTGACTTAATTCTGTATTTTATGTGTGAAAGGCAGCATAAAAAGCAAATGAGTACTGAATGGAAACATTACATATTAAAATATTACAGTTATTTTTATGATTGTTACACCTGTATTAAAACAGCAGTCTGGATAGAATCTTAGTTTATATTGCCTTTTAGCAGTACATTCTCTTGAGCAGGGATTGCGTATTTGCATCTATTATAATAGTGCCTTCTCTTAACAAAATATACATATACAGTAATAATCTTTAAAGGAGTACGTTGCCCTTCCTGCCAAAACTACATTAGCATTGGCTAATACGTCTAATAAGAGCGCGGTTGTCAACACGGTGCTCCTCTCTTTTGTCGATAATCCTTTTTTTCCTGAAAGCTGACTTGTATGTGGTTTTGAAAGAATATGCCATAGATCAAGGATTGCCAGATATATAGGAAGTGTTGTACAATGTCCTTGTAGAATCAAATGCTTCGTGCTACACTGTGTGGCCCAAAATGGAGTTAGGAGATACATAACCTATATAAATATTAGAAACAAAATTAGAAGTGTCCCAAAATTAGAAATAAGTGTCCATGCCAGGGTGATTTTAGTCACATCAGAACATGTCTGCTGATCTGGCTTTTTTTCTTCTTGTAGTGCTGTGGGACTCCTACCAAAAGCACTGGAACTTGACTTCTCACTAGTGATGTTTTTCAAATGTTTCCACAGAATTTAGAGAGCTCCTGCGGAGATGATGCGTAGTCTGATTTCACTGTATTGGAATCATTTAAAAGCTGTATAGCAGAAGAGTTCACTGGTATTTTTTATATTATCTTAAAACTTTCACGTAGATTTAATTCAAATTTTTGTCCTATTCCTAAGGAGTAACTTTCACCATTCAAAAAGAAGCACTCTAGATGGCACTCTGTTGGCAACCTAAGCAGAGAAGCCGAAGATTGACTGAATAAGGATAGAAAAAGCTTTCTTTCATAAAGATGTTTAGCAAAATGCCTCAGAGCTTTATCTGCTGCAGTTAATATCAACTATTTTGTCCCTGATTTTAGACTGTTGGTACAAGGACTTGGTCTCTCCAGCTACTTATATAACATCATATCCTGATTCCTTTAATAAAAATACCCTAATCTCTTAAAATATCTCCCAGAGCAGCTCAAAGTATATTGTTGATTTGGCACAGTTTGGAGTGTTCTGCACAGTGAGAATTTGAATCTGTTCAGCAGAATTTAGTTTGTTTTAAACATTCTCTGAATATTCAAATATACTATGAAAAGTCATTAATTAAAAATACCACAAGCTTGTGAATAAGAAAAGAAGCAGTTATCCAGCTTCATTGTGCCCCATTGCTGTGAATTTTCTCTAAAGAGAAGTCTGCAGAGAAAATGATTTAACAAGTCACAGGCTTCAAAAAAACAAGGAAGGTATCTGCTCTGATCTCCCATGGAATTTGAGTACATGGGTATTCTGCGCTGGAGAACTAATTGAGTACCTGTAGAAAAACAATGTCATTTTTTCTTACATTGTCTGTTACCTAGTTAACATTTCTTATTTTGCTTATCACACTAGCTTTTTGTGTCTGTTTTTCAATTTGATTACAATTTCTTGGGGTGGCTGCTGGCTTTTTCAATGTATTTCTGCAAAATCTAGCTTAACAAGGCAAGAATCTGGGCTGTGGCCTTTGCATCTTGTCTCTCATTAGTGATGATAATGGATTGCTACTGATTATGATAAATTTTTCTGGTGGGGCTATCTTTGACTTTCTTCACGGTCAGTAGGAATTTGGAGGCATACGTCTAGTTCCAAAATAAAATGCAAATATTGTACAGCACCCATTAGGGCGGAGTACTCAGGTAACTTTATAGACTAGAAAAGGATACTAGAAAGGTCAAGTTTTCAGCCTTACAGAAGTCTTTATATGGTGTGCTCAGTGGCAAGAAGTACTGTGTTAGTAGGTGGAGAGGGGAAATATTAGAACATTTGTTACATGCTGATTACTTGCCCTCAAGTTTTGCATTTAAAACAAGATCTGTGCTTAAAAAAAGGTCTGATCTGGGAGTCTGACCACAGACAAATCATGAACAATGCCTACAGTTGTTTGGGTACCGATATCATAAAAAGTAAGCAGCAACCTTCAGGAATATACAAAATGAGAAGACATGAAAGACTGAGGTTGGAAGGGCTCATTTTCCACAAAAGATTGAAATGAAAGATTATGAGATGTTACCAAAACCACATGCTATTTTTTTTCAGCTATCATACGATTGACATAGCTATATGCCATTTATATAGGAGCTAATGAAAAGCTTTCCAAAGTACTGCATGAAAAAAATGTGGTCATACTTGTTTCCCCTTCATACAAATGATTTTTAGCACAGAAGACTGACGTTTCCTTCACTTTTCATGAATGTAGTTTCAGGAAAGAATGTAGTCAGTGAAAACTTGCATGGAAGATCCAACAGAACTATTTTTCCACTGCCCGGAAAGCACTCAGGCCTTTAGGAGAAGAGGATTCATCTTCTCTATTTTCAGACATCTCTATTTGAGATGTCTGCCTTGGGGCAAGATGAACTGAATGTTTGAAGGGTCTGTTTCTCTCCGCTGACTTTAAAAGAAGCCTAGCTGACTAGCTCACATGTAGATGGCTGCATTTTGTCAAGTGAATCTTGCTCTGGAAATCAACAGTAAAATGCAGTCCTCTGCTGACGTGTAGAGGAAGAAGAAAACAGATGGTACAGGAAAATTTTCGGTGTGGTGTTTTCTTCCTCCCAGTGCAGTGCTAATGGGATCCATCCACAGCAGTACATTTGCTCACTGCGTAACCATCCTGGTGACAGGACTTCCACAGAGGCAAGCAAAAGCAAAGCAAGGCTGATGCAAAAAAACCCCAAGCAACGGATTAGTATCTTTCAGTTAAAGAAACTGTTGATGAGCTTCAAAGGACAGGAATTCAGTTTAGCCTTTTTAAAGAATATTAAGAGCAAAATTTTGGATTTTGAACATAAGAAAAATCAAAACATTGTGTGGACTCTTACAAAACAGTAGTAACTACCAGATTTATATATGATGATAGAGGCACAATGATTATGTCGTTACCTATTTGAAAAGCACTACTAACAAACAGATTTTAGAAAGCACTGTTAAATCCCAACACCAAAATAAATGTGAACATATTATTGAAGCAGATAAGAAAAAAGATTAGCTGTTTCTTGGCAAATCCTTTTATGTAATTTATGTGTCACCCAGTTACACTCCCCTTGACTATTGAGGCTTAAGTATTTAAATAAAAAATTGCTGCTGAGAAATAACTTTCAATTTCACTTAAAGAAGAAATTTGCTACAGACTTATGCGAGATATTTATGCAGTTACTAAAAGTGTTAAATTTGTCAATTTTCAGGGCTGGAAGTGTAAATTATAAATACTGTAATTTCTCTGCTGTAACACATGCTATGCATTAGAGCACAGTCACATTTCAAATTCAAATATGATACATTGCACCAAGGACTTGGAGTGCTTCACTGCTCTGTTTCACAGACATTAACTAGGATTTTTCGATAAAATCTTCAAAAGTGAGAAGATGCCATTTAGGTTAATTTCCATTTATATAGAGGGATTTTTTTTGTGTGTTTTTTAATGCATTGGTAAGAGATTGAAGGTTCTATCCAGCTTTCATGTAAGCTGCTAGTTTATGTGTTATCCTCATCTCCAGATGGCTGAATGACATCTAACAATTTTATGTCCCAGACGTAGGGTTGCCTAGAATTTACCTGAAATGACATAGGTCCTATTGACTTTACCGAAATCACTGAGACAAATACATAGTGTTTCTACTTGATCAACAAAAATCAAGGCCTCACACCCTGAATATATGAATACTTAAAAAAAAAAAAGAAAAAGAGACTAGCTATTTTTTTCGTAAATTACTAGAAAAAATGACATCAGTACTAGTACACAGGGTTGGGCTCTTTGTACACTGTGGCACAATGATAGTGATCTGTATAAAACAGATCGCCATTGCAGTAAGTCCTACTTCTGCCAAAGTCCGTCCTTACATTTTTGCTTATCTTTCTGCAGTAATTGCTACTTTTGATATCTTTTTTTAATTGAAGCTTTTAACAAACCAAAGTTTTCTATGCTTCCTTTATTTTAGAATCGTAGGCTAATTTCTCAGGTTTATTTTGGATTTATTTTCTATCTTCTTTCTCTATTTGTGCTAATGTATTTATGATAATGCATTATATAGAACACTCATTTAAGGCCTTCCATAAGCAAAGTTTACTATCTTAATTCTGTCTGCAGTTCATGAGCACTTGATAATTTTGATTTCTTTTGCCTGCACCAGTACAGCATATATTGCATTTACACACTCACAGGTTAGCATGTGATAGGTGATGCTTTCAGCTATTTTAATCAGTCTTCTGTTTTTAGACACTTTTGGTGAAAAAGGAGAAATCATCTCTGCGGAACACACTGGATGCTTTCTAAATGGATTGTTAGTTATATGCTGGGTTCATACTCATTTGGTCTTTTTCTCTTTTAATAAAGGTGTTGGAGATGGAGGAAACGAATTAGGAATGGGCAAAGTAAAAGATGCTGTAAAGAAGCACATCAAGAATGGAGATGTTATAGCTTGTGATGTTGAAGCTGATTTTACTGTTGTAGCTGGTAAGGGGTTTTTTGGGGGGTGGGAGAGTTGTTGATGTTTGAGAATAGAATTGATAAGAAAACATTCATCTCTCCAACTACTTTGTATTGGCCCCTTCTTTGTATGACCACATCATCATTAGCAAATAAATCTGTCTCTGTATTGTGGCCAATTTCTGAATAGTTAAGCAACTATGGTTCCAGCAGGAATGACTGAAAGGTGAGGATGTTCCATGAAGAAAGTGCATTTAATTGGAAATAATTGGGCAAATCCTGAATATTCTTGAAAAACCACACCTTAAATAAAATAACAAGGAAGACTGCAGAAGCGATCTGTGTGGGAATTAAAATGTCTATGCACACATGAACTTTCAGTATAATTGATGAGCTTCTGTGGGTGTGACCGTGTCAGGATCATCAATCATGTTGCTCTTACATGAAGAGGTGATGGAGTCCTTTCAACAGCCACTTGAGGATAGATTCTTGATTGTACATTCTTGATGTACAACAAAAGCTGAATGCTGTAGTTAAAATTCCCTTCTACCCTAATGTCTTAACCAGCATGAAATAAAATTCGCAGCGAGAGAGATGTGTTCAGCAAGGACCAATTTATGAACTGAATGGTCCGTATTGTACTTAGGCTCAGGTTTCTAGGTTTCTAACCTAGGTATCTAGCACTCTTGATACTAAACCAGCAATCTGGGGGGAGAAATGAGAGTGTGGTGATAATTACATCTACTTTTTATGGCTATATGTACATAGTATCTGCAGCAACTGTTTTGGCAATTCTGATGATTTTTACTTTGAAAGCAACTGTCACAGCCAGACCCTGCAAAGGGAAGTGAGGCGGAGGTTTGGACATATTTAAGTGTGGAAAACTACATGCACTAAAGCAACTTCCACACTTTTTGAAAATTTTTCTATTCTGCATCTCTGGAAAAGGTATCAGGCAGCAGAGATACTTCTGACAGCAAGTTTCAAATCTAACGACCTCCAATACAGTCTTGACAAGGAAGCTGTCAAACAAGACTGTGAGGACTGATTTGGTAACAGCATACAGAAAATTTATGGATATTAACTACGTTAGAATGTCTTTTTGTATATGATACTTAAACCAAGGACACATCAAGACACAGACAATTAGTTTCGCCATGGCTTCATATCTTATAAAATAGCTGAACTCTTTAATCAGTTATCATTTGTGACCGAAAAGGGATTCTCTGCAATGGTACAGCATTCTGTTATAAAATCTGACACCAGTAAAAATTTGCCTGGTTTAGGATACTTTATCAAAACCTTCTACCTCTGTGTGGTTAAAAGCAAAAGACACCGGGCTGGAACACAGCTCCTCACAGTTCATGGACTTCACATTAAGCCAAGTGGAATTGTGTTACGGACCATGCCCGTTGGAGTTTTTGCTTTGTTGGAAAGACAGACCACAAACTAAGCTAGATGGAAACTTGCAGAAATTCAATCTGAAATACTACTGCAGATTAGGTATCTTTGCAATAACTGTTGTTGGGTTTTTCCACAATTTGGTTTCATGGTGACATTCTTTTGCAGGGGTCTCTAACTGGGGAGGCTATGCCATTGCTTGCGCTCTGTATATTCTCAGCACTTGTGAAATACATGACCGCTATCTGAGGAAAGCTGTTGGGTTTCCACAGTTATCGAAGAAGATGGTCTGGCTATCGGCACTCCCATCAGTTACCAAGGTAATTTCTGTAGGGCCAAGGAGTTGGGGCTTGCTTGTGACATGTGGATGGAATCGGCTACCAGCTGCTAAATCCTGCCTACTCCAGTTCAGTAGCTGACTTTCACATGGTCTTTTGGGAATCCCTGGTGAATGAGCAGCCACACTGTACTTAGAATATTCTACAAAGGCTTCAGGACAGATTGAACATAAAAATCCCCAAAAATGGATGTATTCGTGTGCTGTGACTTCAAGCACAAGACAGGCTACAATTTTATGGGCAGTGCAAGAAACCCTTGTATTGCGATACAGTGATTAAAATTCCCTGTTCACTTCCTTAGCATCGTTCATGATTTTCTAAATCTCTGTTGTATCTTCCTTTAGATCTCTCTCTTCCAAAATCAAAAAGTCACAGTTCTAATGCAGAAGCCACTCCATACTTCTGATCTTCGCACCTTACTTCTGATCTTCCCACCTTTTCTAGTTATATTAGAGCCTTTCTATAGTTAGTTTTGACTGTTTCTAAATTAAAATTGGAGAAAGACTTCCCGATTAGTATTTTTAATGTTTTGACTAATGCAGCTCTGAACAGTGTGATATTCTGGGAATGCAAAGGTTTCAGACAGAAAAAGTAAAGTAACTGAGAGGGGTGAGAAATTACTGTGATCTGTGCTCATCCTGCTAAGTACGTGGCTCTATTTTTGACTTGGCAGTGTTAAAATAAAATATATATATGTACCCAATGATCAAGTGAGGTTTGTTCCACCATATTTGTAATAACTTAGGAACTTCAAACTTCAGTTTTATTGGCAGAGTACCTCTACAGAGACTTAGAGAAAAACAGTAAGTTTGTGACGTCCAAGAACGCTAAGGAAAACGTAATCCGCCTACCACTGATGTTGCCCACAACAGTGGAGTATTTCTCCTGAGATGACAGTACGTTCCCTGTGAAATTCCAACAAAGCACCTCTTAAGTATTTTAGAGTAGGTCTTGCTTTTTTTTAATTCTTGCTATTTTGATTTTTCATCTAAAGGTCATGAAACTGAAACTGATCCCAACGTTTAGCATAGCCATATAGCCACTTATCCTTTGACTCAACAAAGCATATGGCACCTTTCAGTGCAATCTCTTCCAAAAATAGATTAATTACTTTTCACTTTTCAATGTTTTTTTCCAGTTACACTGTCGTGGTTTAACCCCAGCCAGCAACTAAGCACCACGCAGCCGCTCGCTCACCCCCCCCACCGGTGGGATGGGGGAAAGGATCGGAAGGGCAAAAGGGGAAAACTCGTGGGTTGAGATAAAAACAGTTTAATAACTAAAGTAAAATAAAAAATAGAACAGTAGTAATACAAAGCAAGCGGTACACTGTACAATTGCTCACCACCTGCCGACCGATGCCCAGCACGTCCCCCAAGCAGCGATCCAACCCCTCCCCGGCCAACTCCCCTGCTTATATACTGAGCATGACGTCACGTGGTATGGAATAGCCCCCGCCCAGTCTGAGTCAGCTGCCCCAGCTGTGCCCCTCCCGGCCTCCCGTGCCCCTGGCAGAGCATGGGAAGCTGAAAAGTCCTTGACCAGAGTGAGCACCACTTAGCAAGTACTTAGCAAGAACCAAAACATCAGTGTATCATCGACATTGTTCTCAACCTAAACCCAGAACACAGCCCCATACCGGCTACCAGGAAGAAAACCAACTCCATCCCAGCCAAAACCAGGACATACACCTACTGTTTTTGCCCTTTAAATTAACATATCCTAAAAACTACTATGATCAAAATTCCTGGTAATGAGATACTGTAATTAAATGTGATACTTTGTACAGGAAATCCTTCTTGTTTTTGTTTTACTAAGCTATACAGCTGGGAATATTCATAGTGAGCCAATAATGGGCTATTGAAAGTGCTCCACTAAAATCTATTGAGAGAAAATTAATGGAAACAGTTTTGCGGAGGAGACAAAATTACAAAATGTCTGACAAGAGAATATGCTATCTTTAATTATAAATCACACAACAGTAAGCAGTGCAGAAGATGGAACACATTAGTGTTCACATACTCCATTAGTATAAAAAAAAATTCAGACCATTTGTGTGTATATGGCTACTTTCTGCCCAATCCAGCTTCCTTTAATGCTAGAATAATTACCCTAGTAAGATAAAGAGCACCACCACACATACCCACCTTGGTGTTTATATTTGTCTGTTTGTAACTGGAAAAAAGACATTTGAACGAGTACCTAAGTACCAAACAGCTTTCTTATCATGTGTTTTATTTTTCTTCCAAAAATGGCATTCCTTCCATGAAAACTGTAGATCATAATTACTAAATGAAGACTTCTCCTGAAACACAAAGGTTATTTCTGTGCAGCCTGGTGTTCGAGCCGTGTCAGGATTGCACTGCAACAAACCACAGACCTGTGGAGCCCTCCATTCCCTCTGAACAGAATGCCAAGATTGCTCTAAGTGCACGGATGAGTCTTTACATATATTTTAATACAAGATACTGCAAAGCATTTGTTCCTTGTTGAGAACTTGATGAGCAAGAACCAATTTGATCTAAACAATCTTTACTTACCTTTCAGTTGAGGAGTTGAATCATAATTATGTTGGTTACTACAATATTGGTTTGATTTTTCAGATGCTTGTGGTGCTTTTTTACCAAAGTGACTGTAGGGAAAAGATATTAATTCATCCATAACCAAACATAGCTAATGCTGAACGTCCTACAGTCACCTCTGCATTTCCTTGCATCTCACAACCAGGTTAATATATCTGGCAGTTGTTCTTTTACTGAACTCTTTATTAATGGTAAGAAATGAACTGTATAGTATTTGTTTTGAAATTATGACCCATAAGAATATGAATTACTTTATAAATGAGCAATATATAAAGATGTGACATTTGTTTTAGTATTCTTTATTAGCTTTGTCATTCATAAAGGAGGGTTTTTTCCCTGAAAAAAGTGCAAATTAACAAGTTCTTTTTCTATTAATTTGATTATTTTTCTGGTTACACCACTCCCAACATAACTATTTAGTAAAGAGAGAACTGTGAGCAAATTGCAGCACTTTACGGGTAAGGAAGCATACTGTACATTGTGTGTGTTCCTTACAAATGGAAACACTAGCATTTGATGATAGAATATGGTTTATCAGGCAGAGTTATACAGTATTAAAAAAGCAAACCTTTTTTCCCCATGTAAGCAGATCAGAGAGCTCTAACACATAAATATGTAGGAGAAACAATTCAAATTAGAAATGACATTTTGCGCACCCAATTCAGGTGTCTCTTCTGTGACACGAGAGATCTAATTTGTCACTTTGCATATAGATACTCAGTGCTAAGAAAAACCTCTCTCATGCAGAAAGATCAGGTGCTTCTATTTGCATTCATATATATGATCATTCATATGATATAAGCTGATGTATATTTATAATTTCATAAATTACAAAGTAGCCCTTTTTGTGCTACCAATGTATCCAGATAATTTCCTTAAATAGCTGTTATCATTGCTGTATTGTTACATGATGTCAAGACTGACACCATGTAACTATGCATATTTTTTCTTTAATAGAAAACCAGTGCCTCATTTAACTTTGTTGCAGCTAAGAACTAGGATGCATTACCAGGAAATATAAGACAAATCTTTATAAAATGCATAAAATTTATAAATTCTCTGCTAATTGACCATGCAAGGTACGCTTTAATTCTTTCAGAAATGTTTATATTTTGCCCATATACTGTATTATGTAAAATACAACCATATTGTGTCTAAATTCAGATCTAAAGCTATTGTAGTCTTTATGGCTTAGAATTCTTCCTAGAAAAAAAATCTAACATTTAATAAGAGAATATTAGAATATTTAGACATTTTAACTTTATCTCCTGGACACAAATTAATGATGAAAAAATTATAAAGGACTTTGCTAGAGGTTATTGTATGGGAATATCAAACAAGAAGTATTTAAACCTATGGGACTGTTTGTCAGGGACACTGGTGGGGCTGTTTCAGTGATTCCTGTCAAAGCAGGGTCTCACACAAATGGAAACAGAAGAGTAGACCACAGACCAGAAAAGGCATTCCTAGCAAAGAAAGGGAAGAAAAGATAGGTATGTGACTATTTCAAGGTCTTATGTAAATTACCACAGGATGGGGGCAGAGGGAAGCTAAGACGTCACTAGGCTTTTTCTTTTTCTTAGATTTTTATTAACACAATTAGAGAAATAAATTGTCTTTGTAGTAAATGCTAAGACAGTAGAAAGAGTTTGACTGTGTACATTTCATGTCAAATGAAAAGCAAAGCAGTTTATGCTAGATATACGCCCATTTTAAACCAGGTCTTCTAATTTCACTCTTCGTAGAACTACTGTTTTTTCAGAGATGATTTTATCCCATCTTTTTATCTCGCAATGCTAACTAGCCCGTAGCTTGCAACCGAGGATTTTGTTCCCTCTGTGTACTTTAACAGCTCAGCTTGGAACATTCTTTGTTATCTGCTTACATTACTGTTAAGCAAGAAAATAACTGGTATAAACATGAGATTGAGTTGCAGTTCTAAACAAAGTATACACTATTTCAGAGAATCCCAAGGAAGCACAATTTCAGGCTTTTCTTTTTTCCCCATCCCTTTCCTAAGCAACCAGAATTCTCATCAAATCAGCAGAAAAAAGAGGACAGAGAGCAAAAGGCAGGCAGAGCTCACAGAAGATGCAGGAAAGGAAAGTGGTTGTGCAGCCCCTTCAGGTACTCTCTGTAACCTTTTTTCCTGATGTATCCTCTTTCCCTTCTGTTCTTTTCCTTTAAAAATGCATCTGCAGCCAGCTGCTACACTGAGGAGATGGCAGGTAGTTTTTTGAGATACTTTGGGTGGAGATTCCTCTGATTCTGAGTTGTGCAATGTAGGAACTTGAAACCAGGCAAAAAAGGATTCATGTTTCTGAACTGACACTAATGTGCTGTTTGAGGGAGTGTGGAGAGCAATAATATCATTCAGTAATTAAATAGCAGTCAAGAATATAAGCCTTTTGATACTCCCTAAGTTCCAGGTGCTACACATATTCTTTGGGACAAGGAAAAAAAGGCATTAGCAAATTGCTGTCAAAATAAATATGGAGGATGTGGTCAGTCTCTCCTAGAATTAAAATGAAGATCTTCGTGAATGCTCTTGTCTGACTCCAGATTTTAATTATATTCTATTTCTTTGGGGTTTTTTTAAGGAAGAAAAGCTTTTGAAAGCACTTGTGCGGCATGGGGTCCGCAGTGGAAAAACTGCCAGTCTAGAAATGGAAGTGGACGGGCTGCCTTTCTACAACACCCATTCGCTTATGATCGAAAAGCTGCTGCAAGAAGTGCACTGACTGCCCCTAATGACTTCTATATCAAGAGTTGCTCCCATGGTGTTTCCTTATTCCCTAGGCTCTCACAAGGTATAAAAGATCAGAAAAAGATGACTTTTCGTCTCGGGTGCCTTGGCCACGCACAACCTTTCATTGTTACCCTTACAACATCTCTGTGAAGCGAGATCATCATGATGATTTGGTCTACCTTTCTTTTCTGTCATTTTATAATGGATAATGGATATTAAATGATAGTATATACTAAGAGATAATCTGGCTTTTACAAAGAAAGCTTGTCATTACATGAAATATTACTGCATTGCTGTTCCTGTTTTACTAACCTCATAGCTGCAGCAGGAAGTAACTCTAGCAACTTGGATTTAAAAATACCTTGTGGTGGGGAAAACAGCTGCAGTGGAGAGGGGAGAGATTCAAAACAAAACAAGCCAGTAAGTGTTAGAGTAGTGAAAGCTGTTAAATACAGCTCCCTTGCACACCTCCTGTAGCCCCTCTAACACTGCCTTCTTATGGTGGTGGATAGTTTGTGGAAGTGTGAGGAGATAAGGGGAGAGAGATTTAACTGAGCTGATGAAAATAAGGGCAGCATTGCAGACCTTCCCTGTAAAGGGTGGGCTATACCATTTGCCTCTTTCCTATTAGTTGTTTGCCATTTATATATTTTGTCCCTTTCTGGGTAATACAGAAAGGTTGTAGACATTTCAGGGTATCCTGTTGTTCAGAATAAATGAATTAAATATGTAAATAGTGATTAAAAATTAATGCTTAGAAATTAAAGCATGATTAGAAATTAAAAAACATTTGCTTTCAGTATGAAATACAATTATGTAAATGAACATTTAGATGAATTCCAGTTATAGAAATTCAGCTCCTGATGAGACTAAGTGAAGCAAAATTGAATTGTATCTCGAAGGCCTACTGACGCCAAACCAGTACATGACAAATGGTTGTGAATTCTGCCTGACTTTTGTCATTTAAAGCTGTGATTTTACTGTAACTCCAGAGGAGCGTCAGGGCTGAAGTTCTGCTAGTTGTCAGCCCTCGCAACAGAGGGGACAGGGTATATTTGACACTGCACCTCTCAGGCACTGATGCTTTAGCTGTCATAAAATGATTATAATGCTACAAAAGGCGGGCACCAAACCATTGTGCTTTAACAGGATGAGAATGGCAGTTGTGTTTAGCCACTGTTTTTTCCAAAGGACAGTGGACTTCCAGCAGCCAGCAACACCTCGTATCTAACTTTTCTTTCTGGCAGGTGAGTTTTATTTTCCTTCTCTTATGTAAGACAAACACATAACTTTTTGAGAATGAGAAAAATCAGCTCGTACCACAAACACCACTATACTTTGAACATTAGTCTTCTGAAGTTCTTGAGGATACACAGCCTTTAAAGACTTAAAACGATTGAACACATGTGAGAGAAAGAAATCTTAACGCCAGACATGCTGCTAGACATTCAGATTCACCAAACCTCCCAACATTTCTTTTATGGATCAGTCATTTTTTTAGATTCATTTTATTTAAAGCCTTCTTGAAGGACGTTGCAGTGAACCTATCTTTGAAGTTTCACAATTGGAAAATAGCTCCTTTAGACGTCTCCAAACTCTCCAAACTATAACTATTAAGTAAAATATTTCATAGGAATGCTTGAGCTTTTTGCCAAAGCCTGTAACCCTGCAGGATGGCATATGCTCACATTTCACAAAATGAAATTGGCATCATTTAAAAATGTCTGTTCGGGAAAACAGGCCGCTGATTTCCTTCTCTGTGTGCTACGTGCTCAGTAGCTCACTGACATACTACACCAACAGGCACAACATGTATTATTCTTTCCAAACACTAACTTTTGTCAAAAAAAACTTCATTTAGTAAGCTTTTGCTCTTTTTTCCCCAAAATACAAGTTTTAACAGTCAGATTTCATTAAGAAATATAAAACATAGTAATTTATTTGTCCTTTTCTCTAATTTTGTTTTTAAAATCCCTTCTCATGTGCAGTCCCAAGCACTGTATTTAATCCAATAGCAATGTGTAGCATTTCTCTAGCAGCCACAGCAGGACCCTTGATTGACTATGTTCTGGCTGAGATGGAAAGGAAAGCTCTGAGTGAGAGTTACCTTCCTCCCATATTGGTTACAGTTCTGCAGCCTAAGCCTAACAGTGACAATATAGAAAGAATTGATAAAATATTAACTTCAGAAGGAAAAAAAAAAAAAAGAAGAAGAAAAAATCCTCCCCTTCTCTTGTGAGTTAGCAGGTTAAATGTTGAGAACTGTAGCAGAACGCTGAACTCCATGACACAAGTTTCCATCTGATTTTAAACTGCAGCAGCTGACCAAAATCTGACCACATCAAATTACCAACTCAAATAAGCCTTACAGATGACAATTCGATGTAATATGGCATGCTCTGCATTCCAGCTGTCTAATTTAAACAACATGGGTAACTGTAAAGTAGTAAAGCATAAACAGAACAACAAATATTTCATCCTAGAACAAACCACGTGTGTGTCTTACAGCCTGCCAGGCCACGGGAGTCCAAGTAGTTGGCTCAGTGCTTAACAACATACAAGCACGGCGTTGTGGCAGTCAGGAGTCCCTGCCTGACGACCCCCTTGATAGAAACAGAGGAGATTAAAGATTAGGAGAAAGTGAAGCTAAACAGCACTAATAGTCAGAAGAAAAAAATGCATGTATGAGGTAATTAATCCAGCTTGGTGAGTGGTCCAAGTATAAAGAAATGTAAAATAATTAAACAAACCAAATGTTAACCTAAGCAAACCTAATCCCGTCCTGGGAGTGGGGCCATGAATCCTTTCTGCAAGAGGAGGGAGGAGAGGATCTGTAGTCTCACAAATAGAAACTGGGGGCCAAAGCCATAAGACAGTTATTTCAAAGACAGAGTGAACAAATATAGGAAGAAAATAATAAAAACATTCTTTATTAAACATGTCCCCTAATTATTTCTACTATTGCACTCTCAAGGTGGTTTCCAGACAAGTGTTATTATATATTGCCTTTTAGAAACTGATGACAAGCAAGGCTGTGTTACAATGACATACTTCAGACACCAGGAGTAGACCATCTGTCTGGGGAATCTTTTGACATTTTAAAAAAAAAAAAAAGAAAACTGATTATACTGCTGGAAGTTACCAGCTCCAGGTTGCAGAGAGAGAGGTGTTTCAAGAAAGGTTTGAAACCAGAGAAGTGAAAGGCCAAGGCAATATTCATGGTGTAACAGTTACAGATACAAGAAGGTATGATGAGCCAATCACAAAGTAGAATCATACAGGATTCATTAGTATAATAAAGAAAAAAAAAAACCTAGAGAGGAGATGGTGGTAGAAACAATACTATAGAGCACAACTCCCACATCTTTACCTGCCATTTATCTCCATTTATTCCTGTATTTCATTTCTGTCTAAGTCAGGAAATATAGATCATGCATACATCATATTTCTGATACAGTATTTACTGAACAATGACCAAACCCTAAGCTGTCGTATCTGTGGGAGAAAACAGAGTTTAAATAGAATCCATTTAACAGTTTCCCTGACAAATGCATTGTTATTTAATTGCCTGCATTGTCTATGCTGGACAAGACGCACAAATTCCGAAGGACACAATCCAAACCTTAGCAAGATTTAGTAGAATTTAGATGTAACTAAATTTGTCTTTGAACACAGTGACTCAGAGAAGCGCATGGGTTCAAAGCACCTCACATACTACCAACCTCCTGTTCTTTTCCAAGTCAACAGACCAAATTATTCATCCCCATCAGAGCCAAGACATCGATCTTGTACCTCTGGAAGTCAATAGGAGCCTTATGACGAGGTTCAACAGTCTGAGATTCGACAGTCAATCAACAGATTGAAGGTCTCAGCGGATGCTGAGTTCCTTGTGCATGTTCTCCCAGAACATCTCACGTTATTGGACTGGTTGTTTTAGGAGGTTGGTTCTGGCACGGTCTCTGCAGGCCTCGAAACTGGCTGAAGGAGAAGTTATTTCAGAGTTACAGAAATGTTGCAGAAATGCAATTTTTTTTCTTTTTTCTTTTTAGAAGTACATATGGGGACATTTAATTTGTTCTAGATCCAACCTTTTCAACATGATGACAGCTTCTAGACAATTATTTTCGCTAGATGCTACAGGGGCAAACAGAAAGCAGTTAAAGATAAATCCAACAGAACCACACACCATGAGTACTAGCTTATTCTAGTCAATGCAGTCAACAAGACAACAGGTTTTGAGCAGTACCACAATGACAACAGACACATAATTGCAGCTGAACTGACTTAGCGTGCACAGAAACAACTTCACCCTACTGCATTGCTAATAAGTCTTTGGGAGGTAACACAGTTGTAATACATGGATAAAACAGATGAATACACAAACACAGCTATAGCTGCAGATTTTAGATTAATGTCCTTTTTTGAGGAATGCTACAGGCTGCCCATGTCAGTTGTGGAGGAGTCTGTCATTCCAGTACCATCATGTGATTTTTGTAATAACCCTGGCTGTTGCTTATGCTGTGGCCTGTTGGGAGTTTCTGGAGCATTCAGCAGATAGGATTCCTTTGTCTCAGTCTTCAGACACCCTAAACAAGTTAAACAAGAGGCTCGCATTTTGGCAAAGTTCTGGTAAGTGCTTTCACTGGAGAAACAGTACAATACTGGATCAGCAACACAGTTAAAAGTAGTCAACAGGAGAGAAATGTGGTAAATATTAAATATTTTCTCAGCAAATGAGCAATTGTTCTCCAACAAGCTGCGAACCACAAGTAGGATGTGGTACGGTCCAAAGCAAACTAAAAAAATTAAAACAGTGCTTGAAACCAGTCGCTGAATTTGAATTTTCTTCTTCTTTTGAGTGCCATGACTCTTGCGGACAACTTGTAAAATCCCACAGTAAGAGAAGGCCAGCAGAAAGAAGGGGAAAAGGAAGCCAGCAGAGAAGCGGTAGTAATTGACATTATGCTCCCATTCTTTGATGGGGTAATGCTCGAAGCACACCATGTGGCTCTCAGCATCCATACTGATCTCCCCGTGCTTAAAGACAAAGCAGCATGTCAGTATTTCTTTGGTCCAGATAACAACGCTCACAATCGCAGCAGCCTTCATTGTCCGAAACCGTTGAAACCGAAAAGGGTACACTACTGCGAGATAGCGGTCAATGGAGATGCAGCAGAGGAAGCCCACACTGATATAGATATTCTCATACAAGAGAATGCCACAAATTTTGCACAGCAGCTCATTGTAGGTCCAATTGTCATGCTGTAAAACATACTGAAGCCAAAAAGGCAAAGAAAATAGGTAGAGCAGGTCTGCTACAGTCAAATTGCAAAGGTAGATACCCAATTCGTTTTTAGCCTTGATCTGTAAGTACCCATAGTACAGTGACAGGCAGTTGGCTGGCAAGCCTAATATAAATACAAATATGTATACCACAGGGGATAATGTCTGGTGGATATCATGATTAATAGTGCAGTTCTCAGTTGCATTCTCTGTGAATGTCACCATCTTCTATGTCTCCCCATATATCACTCATCAGGGTCCCGAATTAATAGATGTAAAATTTAATTTCATCCAGTTTCATGTATTGCTTATTTCATCCACAAAACCTTTAGGCTGAAGTGATGACTTGCTGCAGGACGGTAATAACCTAAAGGTAAAACACATGACAATCTTCAGAAGGGATACAATTGTCAAATAGATGGTACAGTTTTCAGTAAGCTGCCTTTTGCTAGCCCTAAATTTTCTTACAGTCTTTGATAGATGATAAAGCCTGCCTGGGAAATCATGATTCATATGAGTAAGGCCTAGTACAGAAAATTTTGTGTCCAAGAATTCCAAAACAATTTACAAACATTTGTCTCTTCAGCTTTATGAATATATAAAAGGTGAAGAAATATCATCTCTATTTTACAGATGAGGCACAAAAGCAGTAATCTGATTTGTCCAAGATGGAAAAAATGTCTCTGGCAGTCCACTCAGACTTCCTTAGAGGATGCAGGGTGCACAAAATGGTTGATTTTTAATTTCCATTTCTTAAATTCCCTTTCGATAAAAGTTACCATGGAATATGCAGTTCAACCCATCAGGATGAAAAAAATGGAATTTTTAGCAGTCTCTCTTACAGTTACTTGTAAGCACAATCCTGAAAGCAAGCTGTCTTTCTCTGTTGGAAGGACACTGTAAAAATCTGGTACGATGTATCTCCATGGTCTCAGTCTTACAGGATATGCTATTACAGATACCATATTTGCCATCAACTCTCAAAAACACTCATTTACTGTTACTATCTATACATTTGTGTCTTTGCTTTTCATCTTCATTGAATATGAATATAATTGCTTTCACCTGAAGAATCTTCTGTAATCCAAGCACATACCCACACAAGCCATTCCTATACTATACTATTACTATTTAAGACACACAAAAATAACTGCTGATAACAGGTTAGCACTCAGTTCAACTAGGCCAAGCATTCAGCCTTGAGCCAGCTCATGGTGATTAAACCCTAGACTAAACAAAGTATCACATTCAGCATTTTATCACCTCATGTGATATATTCACACTGGCACAAACGCTCAGGACTGGAAAACGGTGGGGCAAGCTGTGCCCAGTCTGAAGGGGCTGTATGTTTTACCTGATTATGCAGAACAGCGAGACTGTATTTCTTTCAATCTCTTCCCAGAAAATGCACGGTGGTAGTGTATACTTTTGTAAGGTGAACAGTTTGTGTACTCTTCCTACAGCGTCAGTCAATATGGATTCAAAAGATGACAGCGCTATCAGGGACAAAGATAAAGCCTTGTTGCTTTTTCCTGTTTACTATCCTAATTTATATTTTTGTCATCATCTTTTGACCTGTCTAGGAACATAGAGTTTTTTTCAAGGCAACCCTTATGAAAACATGACAACACTACAGTAAAATTACTGTCAGCTGCAGCATTTGAGGATGTTACTGTCCAATAATTTTTTTTAATAAATGTTTTTTTAAATAGTGGTGGGCTTTACTCCTGTAAAAATTGAAAAGAAAATCACTTCCTTTGGGCAAGAAAAGAATTGCCTGGCTGAAATAAATGACCAAACCTGCAAAGACTTTCAGTGTTTAGCTTCAACCAGTGTAGCACAGTCCCACAGAAATCACAGCAAACTTAAGGACACATGTAAACATTTAAGAATTAGAATGTGTTTTTCATTCCTTTGCTTTTCCTCTTTTTCTTACCAACAGACAGAACATCAGCCCTGTTTTTGGTGGAAGTATTCTTGGGAATCTCAGATACTTTCAGTCATGAAACAACAGGCCAACATAAGCTCATCTCTCTCAAAACTTCTAACTTCATTGTCCAGTGCAACTTGTGTGAAAGACTGGTCAAGTCTAGCACAACGCAAGCTCTGCTCTCCTCCTCTCACTCTCACGCAGCACCTTTGGGGGTTGAGACTCACACCCTCCACTGTGGGTGGCACAATAGTTGTAAGGGATAAATCAAGCACAGCAGGAGAAATGCTGCTTAAGGGACCCAGTCGCAGTTACCTATGGTTCAGTTCAAAATTGCTCCAAGAGACTGCCATAACCTTCCCACAGAATAATGATGATAATGTCAGCAGCCAGACGTGTACAGCAGAAATTAATCACTAAAGTTATGTACAACTTTCGCAAAGGACTTAGGAGCCATTAGCTCTCCTGTAATGCTATCCAGTTTCTCAATGGCTTCATAACCACCATGCAGCTCTTCTGTCTGCAGGAGACCTGGCTCCACACCCGTGAGGACAGCACACAGAATCTCTGTGGGGGCAGGTTTGGTAATCTACTTACCCCACTCCACCTTTTCCAATCTAGAGCTCCAGGCCAAGTAAAATTGTATTTGAGTTTGTATTTTATACCATTTCATTTCTGTATAATAATTTGGTAACTTTTACATGTAAAAGTTTGCCTGTACAGGATGATTGGCACACCTAGTTAGTTATATATAGTAGTTATATATAGTTATATAGTTATCTATCATCTAATCTACCAACTAGAAGTGTTCGGTCAGTGCCCAGCTCCTGTTGATGAGGCCAAATAGTAATTCAAAAGCTGTCGACAACTTTGAAAAGTCAGAACTGTCTTTGTATGTCTAGCATAGTTCATCAGCACTGAGTTTCATTCAGTGTTACCCAGTGAGTCAATATGGATCACAGTATGAGAAAAAGCAGATGTATTCTACAGTTGCACTGGTTTTTGAGACTGTTCCTTTTCCTCTAAGAACTCAAAACGTTTTTATTAAATTATGTTTATGTCATGGAGAACATGATTGTAAAAAATAATTTCTGTTTAGCTTAAAAGTCTTGCCAGAATGCAGAATGTGAAGGAGACAGCAAAAGTCTTATTGATATGACATTATGCTAATATAAGATATGCTTATGATTACAGCAACATTTCCTGCTCCCGGAGGAAGCACTGGAGCGGGCTGTTTCAGGGGGCAGGAAGAGAAGGCTGGCTGCTACGAATCTCTCTGCCTTGTGCTAACAAACCCTCCCCGATTTCAAAGATGAGGATGAAAAACAAAGGTCCAGATTCTTGCTTGTGCAATAGCTGTCTTATACTGCTCTTCTGGTCAGTGGCAGCAGCGAGCCAGGAAATCCTTCCCTCGTTTCGGCCTCTTCAGTGCATGGGCTCTGGGGCATCTTTGTGCCCTCTGATGCCTCATGCCTGGCTAGTGACAGGCTCAGTAGCCAAATGAGAGATATAAAGGTAGATCACCTTTCCCCCAGCACCAAGTATACTAAACATAGCTCTGCACCAGCCAGGGAATGAAACCGTATGATTTTTCAACAAACCTGGTATCAAAGTACTGCAATGGCAGTGTTAAACAAATGGGTGCGGAAAAGCCCACCCTGTTATTAAGAACATAATGCACAATACCTTACAAGCTGTCTGGAACAGTGAAAACTGAAGGAAAGGTGATGCAGGGTATGGGAGAGAAAAGAGGAATAGCTCCCTCATTACTTACTGACCTCAGCTGGATAGGGGGAGGAGAAAAATGAAACAAGTTGTTGTATGAAAAACATCTGGGGTGCAGAAAATCACAAAGCTGAAAGCAGTTACAAGCAGGAACACACAGGCATTCCTTTTAGACAGCTTTAATATGGAAATAGTGCAGCTGTGTGATTTTTTTTTTTAGAGCATAGTTTATGTAACACCTTCAGTATCATGAGTCTGCAGACATTTCCAGGCAATATTTCTCCCTCATATATACTCACATCTTGTAGATGATACCCACCTAAGCCCAAGCCTTGGAAACAAACTAGAAGACTCTCACCACCTACATGAGCTCCAAACCATTCTCTTGTTCCTGGATTAAAAATAAAGCCAAGGATCCCTGGGCTTCAGAGAGCCTCTCTTCTCAGTTTAAACGAGCCAACTTTCATTACTCACTGGATAGTTCAACAACAGGTTCTTTTCTTTCCCAGCTCCTTTGTGCCTTAACTTGACAAAGCCATGACTCCCTCCTGCACCGTGAGCCACGGAGCAGCTCACGTGTTAAGCGCTGTCTGCTGGCGACGGCACAGGAAATCGCTCGGAGCCACTTACAACACCAGCCTCTTCAGCTCAGACCATGTATTAGCATGGAGCCTGGGAGGGTTTTTTTTCGGTTTCAGTGAACATTGCTACAGTTTTCCTCATAAGAAATCTGTCTGCAATTAGACCTACACGTTTTTAGCAGAGACAAATGGGACTACGCCAAAGGACTTCCTTGTAGGAATTTGCAAAAGTTGTGCATGCAGCTTGTCTCATCCGCAAAGCACTTGTTTCCATGAACAGGGAGTGTAACGTGGTCATGTGCCTTTATGTGACAGTAGCTCTCTTGCTGTTTAGTCTGTCCCTGCACCTGTCATACACCGCAGATGGGCCTGAGTCACTTGGCTGTCATAGCAGGACTTCAACTGTGCTGCATATCTTGGAACCAGAAACCCGAGGTTGTTTCAGTGTAGGATTTGGTTCAGATCATATTACCTACACAAACACCGGCCCTTAAATTCACACACTAAGCTTCCCCCAACACTTGAGGGTTTGTCAGATTGGTTTGATCCTGGTTCACAAAGCTTGGAAGAATAAGGTCAGGTAAAGAGACTGGGAAGCGATGATCAGCAGAAGAGGCTAGGGATCGGTCGAAGAATACAAAATGGGCAGAAACCAGCTAATAACCTTAGAGCAAGTTTGAAAAAAAACTGTAGAAGAAAGTGGAAATCAGGGTGCATGCTGAGTATGAGGAAATGGCACAATGATGTTTGGATTCAGTTAGAAGAATTATGATGTAAAAAGCGTGGACTTGTTGGAGCAGGTCCAGAGGAGGGCCACAAAAATGGTCAGAGGGATGGAGCACCTCTGCTGTGAATAAAGGCTGGGATAGTTGGGGCTGTTCAGCCTGGAGAAGAGAAGGCTGCAGGAAGACCTCATTGTGGCCTTTCAACACTTAAAGGGAGCTTATAGGAAAGATGGGGACAGACTTTTTAGTAGAGCCTGTTGTGATAGGACAAGGGGTAATGGTTTTAAACCAAAAGAAGGTAGATTCAGACTAGATATAAAGAAGGAATTTTTTACGGTGAGTGTGGTAAAAGACTGGCACAGGTTGCCCAGAGAGGTGGTAGATGCCCCATCCCTGGAAACATTGAGAGTCAGGTTAGACGGGGCTCTGAGCAGCCTGATCTAGTTGTAGATGTCCCTGTCCATTGCAGGGGGCGTTGAACTAGATGACCTTTAAAGGGCCCTTCCAACCGAAACCATTCTATGATTCCATGATTCTAAAAGTGTCACATAAAGCCATAAAAGGCAATGAAGGATGATTCTATTAACACACAAGAAAAGGAAGGGTAAAGAAAGACAAGTATATAGGAGGCATAAGCACAAATTATAGATCTAAACATAGCTGAAATATTTGCTGTTATTTTTTATTTCAATGTTTAGAATCAAACTTGTGTCCCCAGTAGGGTGGGGGCATAGAAAACATAGATAAGCAAAGGCTGACAGATATTTTGAAAGTCTATGTGAACTCCGAGGGAATTAGCTAAAGCAATTTGTGAACTATTGCTGATGATGTTTCAGAAATTATGGTGGATTGGGGTAAAACAGGCATAACACCTGTCTTGTGAAAAGAGTAGTTGGAAAATTATACACCAGCTAGCCTAGCTTCAACCAGAACAAGTCATCAGACAATCAATACACATATCTGTGCACTTACAGAAGTGACTCACAGCTGCAGAGACTCACCCCAAGTGAGTCCTGCCATACTTCCAGAGAAGATGAAGTTGGCCTGGGGTTGGCAGATTCACTTACTTCACACCCTGCCTCAAAAAGATGGGAGAAGCTCCAGCCTCAGTCATAACTGCTTTCTGTAGGAGGACCAGCGCAGGCATGGATGAGCCCTATTTTCCCTGCATCATGCAGCCTTGTCAGGCTGCAGATCCTGTTGCTGCTCCAGTGAGCAGAAAGCAAAGGACAGTTGGAAGGGATAAAAGCTGGTCTCATCTTCCCTGATTAATCCATGAACCTGTTGCCTCCCCTCCCTGCCAATGGTCAGTCCTGCCCCACACAGCATCACACCCAAATATCATCCCAGTCATGTCAGTACCCCAGCTCCACACCTGCCACAGCTCGGCGCCATCCCTGTCCTCATAGCCTCTTCCACCTGATACCAGACATGAAAACCTCCTTCTCAACAGCTTTCAGTTCCCACGATACCCGAACAATTCCTTTCTCACATAGAACCCCCACGCACCAGGGCTATTGATGCACAGGGGGAAGGCAGGACTTGAGGGGGAACAGAGTCAGCAGCTGCATTTCAGGGTTCATGAAAGCCAGGGAAAAAACAGGGGGGGAAGACACAGAGGCAGCAAGGGCAGCAGCGCTGCAGCCAAACAGCTTGGAAGGCTGCTTTAGAGATGCTGCTGCAATAAGAGACACAAATATTCAACAGGAAACAGTAGTGTCAGACCAATCTCATTTCCATCTTTAATGAGGTACGCGGCTGAAGAGCTAGACAGGAAGCAACAAGTGTAATACATCTTGATTTTATAGAGACTTTGGACACATGCCAATGTACATTCTCATTAACACCTGGGAAACTGTAAAGGCAATATGTACTGCTGAACGTGTTACACAACCACGCTCAAAAAGCAGCCACCTGTGGTTCCCTCGATCTGGAATGATGGACTGAGTTGAGCGTGTAATAACCTGCCCTTTTCAGGATGCTAGTCAGTATTTTCATCTATTCATAATTTCATAATTTCTATCCCATTCAGAAAGGGATAGAAAATGCACTTACTAAATCAGCAAATGATACTGACTTGTGAAGGAGTATATAACACAAACAGGATTTAAGATGATCTTGGTCTGAAAACAAAACAAAATCCATTGAGGGCAAATGCAAAATTACTGTGCTTAAAAAGAAAAAAATTAGATTGTCAGTATGCAATGGGGAATATCTGGCTACGCAGCACGATGGATAACAGTGCACTTAGGTTCACTCTGTTACTCTTGAGAAGAAAAGAGTTACACTGGGATGCAGTAGGGCACAATGTCAGGTGTCCTCTCTACTCATCACTGATAAAGTCTCTGGAACCTTTTGTACTCTAAGAGATACACAGGCAAATTAGAAAAAGTCCAAATATTTTGGGCAACCAAACTATATAATCTCCATTTCTCTGTCTTCACAAATTCAAAATTGTATTCCCTTACAGACAGGAGTTTCCTGAAGGTAAGTTGATAGTGCCTGTGAAGCACTCAAATGTCCTACCAATGACTGCTGTAGATAAACAAATAGACGATAGGCACATTTATTAGAGGTGGAAACAATCTTAGTGAATAAGATATTTTATCCTTGTTCATCACTTGGGACAAGGCAACATATTACACAGCTACTCTTAGGGGCACAATGCAAAGCCATGGAGATATACACTGACTGGTATTTCAGGGACCAGAAACAGCAAAGCTGCAGCCGTGTGATACTTGGCCTGGCAGATCAAAGAAAAAGGCTGCAGGAAGAAAACCAAGGTAATTCCAGTCTACTGCATTATGTTTCTACAAGAAAGGTGCTCAGATTTGGCTCAAGCATCTCAGCAGGGCACTGGTTTTGTTGAGCTCAGACAGAGTTGGCATGGCTCATAGTGAGACAAAAGTCCAGTAGAAATAACAATTCTACTCATTAAAGGTCATAGCCTGGTTTAAATATGCAAGTGGGCTAAAAATTAGGTTGCACTAGAGACCTTAAGATTTCCGATTCCTGACCCCAGTGTACTTGACCTTGATGCTCACCTCCTTTTAGTGCAGCTCATTTTATGTGCACCTTCAATGTATCTTTTCAGGGCATGGGATTAATTTCTCTCCTGACCATACCATGTATTTTTTAACTGGATCAGTTTCTAAACCATTCTCAGTGAATCTGGAATTAAACATATATCACTTTAAAGACAGGTACATGGTCCCTAAGAGTATAACTTACAAGTCACTAACAACAGAAAGTGCACAGAAATTTTGTTTTTATAAAACCTCTGTGTGAAGAGCAGTTGGCTGCAAGGAGTTTTGTTTCTGTCTTCTGATGGTTTTGTTGTTTGTAAAGCAGAAAGGCTACCTCTCCGCTAGACTTACTTTCATTTTTTTTTCTGTCTGCTTTTTTGCATTAGAAGAACGAACTCTGTATGTCTTTGTCTTTTCAAGAGAGTCTTACTGGAGTCACACAGTAAAAAAAAGACTGTATCTTTTTAAACCTCTGAAACCATCTTACGTAAATTGGAAAAAAAGGCAAAAACTCAATTCCTCTTTAAACCAAATTTGCTTCTGAAGTTAATTTAGGTCTATACACAAGCCATTCAGTGTTTGTTAACTTGCAAGTGGACCCTTCTAACAGGACCTCTGTGTACAATAATTATATATTATATAGTATATCTGTTTCACTGGGAGGAAACCGTAAGAGTATTCTGTAAATTACGGATCACTTTACTTTTGTCATTATTGTATGACTCTACTTATAAACCTATTGTCAAAGAAGGAAGCCGGCAACATTTTTTCAGAACCCACATAAACAAAAGACTAATTAGTCACCGATGTCCAGTCTTCCCTAACACACACATGCAATTATTCACAGCATTGGGTAAATCACTCCATTTGCTTGAACTTTGATATCCTGGGAATTCGTCCCAACTTATTCATTTCTGCTTACCAAATTTCTCTGAAGTAAGCTAGTTACATTAAATATTTCATCTGTAAAACTTTAGACACCATCTGGCCCACAGTGGTGGGATAGTTGAGGGTTTCATACCCTCGACTTGTAAATTTGACATTAGGAATTGATCATGTGGATTTGAGTATCAGGTTCATGTTAAAATACTTGAATCATGAATCTTTTTTTTCCCTCATAGTGAATTTGATGCTTGTTGAAAGTGCTAGATTGGACATCACCATAAGCTGAGAAATTTGACCTGTGCAGCCTAACATAAGCAGTGTGGGCTGATGAACGCAATGCAGCTAGAAGCCAATGAAGATAGCCCATGTATATTAGCCCTGTCATTAATTCAAATAATTTCATTTAGACCTCTAAATGTAGTTCCAATGGTCATTTCCCATCAGTAATGACATCGTAATGTAGTTTAATCTTACAAGTGCCCTGGGCCACAGATCATGAAGCTCTGTAAGGAATAGGTGAAACAGTATGGATCACAAACCTGAATGTTCTATATTCAACCCACTTCATAAGTCAAAAAAACTTGCTCTCAATTAAGCAGGAAGCCACCTAGAAAGCAAGCAGCTGAGCACTTCTGAATGGCCATAAAAGAGCTAAGGCACCACACACCAGTAACTTGTATTAACACATTACCATGTAGGCTACACTAGGAGAGGTCACAGGGAGGACTTGTTGAAACACAGAATTTACGTTCCTGAAAAATGTCAATATTTCAGAAAAAATGCCCTGAATAACCCAGGAGATTATCATCCTAGGCTCACATTTGTCATTATAATTAGAGCACTGAATATCCAGCTTCTTTCTTACCTGCTGTGCAAACTGCTGTGTACAACATATTACGTATTCCACATGATACGAGAAGACAGTAATAAAGCATATCCTATTTTACAGTAGAACACTGGGAAGGATGTGGGGGTCACATACTGAACTGAAGTTAACACCCTTTTATAGAACAACCCCCCCATCCATATCACATCGGGATGTCTCAGCAGGCTGTAGGTACTACCCCTCCATCCTGTGCACCTCTGTAAGGCTCTGCAGAGGTGCATGGATCCTCTGGGATCCGCTGGCTGTGGTCAGGAGAAGTGCAGGGGAAAGGTCAGAGGTCTAGCAAAGCCGAAGACTGAGGTAGTTGAGCTTGTTTAGTCTAAAGAAGACTAGACTGAGGGCAAACACAGGAACAACCTTCAAACATGTTAAAGATTGTTGCAAAGATGAGCGACCTTGGGTTAAACACCATGAAAAACTTTCCACTAACAAAAGCAAGTGGAGCACTGGGATAGATGGTGCATGGGATGTAGGGCTGTCATCATGGAAGGTCTTAAAGTCTGGCAAACAACTTGAAAATCGTTCAGCTGATGCCCCTTGAAGGCAAAGGAATGTTTGGGGAGCTCTCAGGACCTTTCCATTCTGTTCTCCACTACTGTTTGCCAGGTGATGTGACACAACTCATCCCTCTCAGAGACATGCAATAGCATGGAAACAAATTGTATAAATCTGACATGAAGTAAAATAATTTCCACAAAGGAATTTTGTTTTGAAACAAATCATCATTTTCCTATGATTTTCTATGAAACGTTTTTAATTTTTAAAGTTTTTTCCTGGAAATTAAAGCTATATGGAAGTGAAATCTGTATGACTTCACATGCACAAAAACTAATACAAAAAATCCATGTTCTGCTTCTGTACCATTTCATTTCAGGTTTTTGTGACTTTGGACTTCTTAGATGAGGCCTGTACATATGAAGGACAACTTGACATGAAGGGTAAGGAAGGCAGATAATAAGCACAGTTAGTCCAATATCTCAGACTACTTCTTATTCTTTATCTAGGATTAGGGCTTTTTTACCAAATGCAGGGTCTGAACAACTGGCTGAGCACAGGGAAGTGCTGAAAAGAAACTACACTTTGGAAAATCCCTATTTATGGTAATAAGAAGTTCATACAATGTGTAATTTCAGGCAAGCAGTCCAAGTGGTATCAGGAAGGTGAATCACATAACAGGAATTAGTCATGCCATAGTTGCCTCAAAGCTTTTAAAAATGACCCTCATCTGCCCCCTCCTTCCCACTGTTAAAGATCAGCCAGGTGGATGACATGACACTCCAAATACTTCACTGGTGAGCTGTTGTGACTAGCTCCTACCCACAGGGAACATCTCTCTGAGGCTTCGTGGATGACTTGCGTGAGTACAAGACAGTGGGTGGAGGAAAACACATCACACCGCTTTCTGCAGAAATCTCAGATCTCTGTATTCTTCAGAAAACAACTCCAAATCTTCCTTTCCCCTCAACTAAAACCTCAGCCAGCTCAACCTCCCTCTCCCCCACAACCCTCCTTGACACCAAAGCCAAAGCACTGTCCTGTCTCTATTGCACAGGCAGCAGGCAAGTAAGTAATGATCAATCACAGACAACAGAACTGCTCATAATCCTCAACCTGTGCGCTGATCGTCATTTAAAACAACAATGCAAGAAAAGCCATGATTATGCAGGTCTTACTGATTAGAAGCCACACAAGCCATGATCAACATGCAATATTACCAGTAAGGAACAAGGACTGGAACAACTGTGTTGTAGCCTGGGACTGAGAAATAGGAACTTCACCCTTCTGAACTAAATGAGTTCTGATTCATTTTACCATCTACAGTCTTGGGGAAAATCACTCTCTGATTCATTTTCCCAAACTCTGTATTACTGCCTCTTCTGATGCTGCAGCCTGCTCTGACACCAGCACTGTGGTCCATCAGGCAATGCCAGATGTCTTGCATAGAAATCACTGACTTGATGTTTAGGTCATATCTGTATTGCATTTCAATGATTTTTGCCTTCCTTGGTTTGCCAGCGTGCCCCTCTACCCCTGGCACTGCCATGCAGCCCCAGCTTCATAGAGCAACTGCCCAAAGGGAGCCCTGTGGGAGTCACCCCACAGGTTTCGCAGCAGCCTGCGCATGGGTCACCCATTTACAGCAGGTGGGCCACAGCACACTGCTGGCATCCTGTACCGGTCAGCATCCACGCACCAAGGCCAGGCAGAGCAAGTCAGATATTAGCCTGTATCTTCGCCCAGATGCTTATGGTACTATACAGACGGAGCCAATGTGTATATTGAGAACAACTTGCTCTCTGTACCCATATGGTCTCACAGAAAGGGAGAGGGGTGCCAACAACACACAAGGCAGTCCCTTCTGTCGAGCCTCCCCAGCATCACTCGCTGGTTACAAGGGAAAACTTTTGTTCAAAAACTAACAAGTTGGAGACCAAAGCAGGGACCAAATTCTCTTCCTGCTTGCATCTTTTATAAAGCCAATGCCTCCAGACAGAACAAGGTATAATTAAACCCAAGTATCAGCACATCCTGCCCTCCAAACAGAACTATCTCATTAACCAAAAGTAGTTTGGAAAGCAACCAAACATCCATCTGTACAATTTTTTCTCCTTCTTTACTGATAGTTCAGTGGATAGAACTGATTTTGCAGTGCTGCTGACAAGCAGTAGCTTGGGACATCAATAATCAATGTTTGACTAATAACATTTAACAAATAGCAAAGGCTGTCTGAGAGAAAAATTTTGCTTGCTAGGTCTAACTGAAATGTGTTTGAAACTCAGCTATGTCTGAAGAGATTGAGCACATCTCCTGTTCAAGGAGAATGTTAACATTTTCATTATTCCATGCATCAGCAAATAATGATACATTCAATAAAGTAATCTCTCTTTTAAATGCTATTTTTTGCATATATGATTCAGTATATGATTCATTTTGTACAGCAAAAGTTTTAAGACATGGTAAAGTGAAAAGCTGTTTACAGGTTTTTGCTTCCTCCCCTCATTTTGCTTTGACTTTATTCTTTTTCTTCTCTTTGGATTTAGTTTAATCAAAGAGATGAAATTCGTCATAGGATAGGAGACTGTTCAACTGAAGCACCTAACATCACGTGCGCTGTCACCATTTGAAACTGGAATAATTCTTTTGTGCATTTGTGCTATGTTTGTGTTTCTGGTTTACACTGATCCCCATTGTGTGTTTCAAACATGTTTTTGTTCTAGATCCGATTCTTTCTAGTCTAGCACACCATCCGCCCTTCCACGCACTGCTGTTTAGCTGTGCTCGTTTCCTTTCAGACTCAGTTGAGTCTTTTTTGGCCCCTGTTCTGTGTTTCTGTATTTCTTCCTTGGATACAGCATTGGAGTCAGGGGGTGTGCACATGCATTTGTGCATGTCTTCAAATAGTCCCCATCTAGCCTGTAGAGATATAACTCTTCTAAGCTATCCCTTTTTACTGCCTTTAATTAAGCTTTCTCCTTTTTTGCAGTTTCCCTTTTGGAGGTTAACCAAGTTCCCTGTCAATCTAAGTCAATACTCGCGTGTAAGGCTTGTTCCCCAATGTTATTTCTCAGACTTCTCACGATTGTGTAGGAGCACCGCGCCTTGCAGAAGGTTTTCCTCTGTGCTCTTTCCCTCATTGTTGCTCTCGTTCCCTAGATGACTATTGAAAACTTTGGTTCTTTTTTTTTTTTTTTTACTGGAGGATACAGGACTCCAGCAACCTAGTTCCCAAAGGATAAATCATTCTAAACAAAGTGCTGGCATCTGTATCTGCAGGCTTGCTTACATTTTCATTTCCTGAATTTTCATTTCCTCAATTCCCTTAATTTTCATTTAAAAAATTCTTTTAATACTCACATGATTTTAAGTGCTAGTGTCTTGCTTTCATTAAGATCTAAACAAAGTCTGGCCTTCCCTTACTCCTGAGTGCCCACATTTCCCAATGTATATGAGCCTGTCTTCCCTCCTCCATTTTCTTTGTCATATCTTGAAACTGCCTCTCTCTGTCTGGCCTTACATATGCTGTGTGAAGCCTTCCTCAGCACAGCGCTGATGAATTCCTGTACTTCAGTGTCCTAACCGAGAGCCTAAATGTTCTTTCCAGCACCTCTCCATCCCACCTTTGGATGACACTGGCATCCGCAGGAGCAGTGGCTGCCCGCTTCCCCTGTGCCAGAGCCCCGACAGATTTGCCACCTCTCTCCTGGGAGACAAATCGCAGCATCCTGCCTGGAGGCACAAACTCAGCCATCCATATGCTTGAAAACTGACCGACACTTCTCTAGTCTTCCTTTAAAGAAAATTGGGAGGAACAACCTGTCCACAATAATGGTATTAATCTGGATAAAAAAGATTCAACAGAAAAATTGAAAATATAGTTGAAGAACCATGACCTTATACAAATGAAAAAAACCCCTTCTTTTATAGTACTAGAGAAGCAACTCAGAGCAAAAGCAACAACCTTACTGTAAACCGTTCACCCTTCCCAACACGCATCTGACTAGAGAAAAGGGAAAGAATCAAATACTCATTACAGGGAAGTTCTGATGAGCTCTTGGGTGGGAGATGGAAAAGTTGGCACAGGAGATGTGGGATTCTAACTCAAGAGCTGTTCAGAAATCCAGGTCCTGCTCTCGGGTGGAGGTGTAAGACCCCCTCTGAAATTTGGACACAAGCTCTAATTCCAGATAATAATGTCCTGACATGATAAGTTAAGGAATATTAGTTTAAGCCTCTTCCTACTTTAAAAAAAGTACTAGTCTCTTCCTACTTTTGAAAGCTATGTCTGATCACTTCTTAAATGTGAAGCATAAAACAGATACTTCCTCTAATTAGATATGTGCGTAGACACTAAATCATTATCCATCAGAGCAAAAATTCTCCTTCTTCCTTTGGCATATGGAAGACAAAATGTTTCCAGATATAAAATGATCAAATTTTAATTGTTATTAAAATATTGTGTTATAGGAAAGCCAAACCAAGAGATCTCTAATAATATTTCCATTCTTCCCTAGTGATGTTGCCCATTTTAGCATTTTATTCAGGTGTCATTAAAGTGACTTAAGTTTGATACTTTGACTGCATTTGCTTTTGTAATGCATTCATTTTTTATCTCGTCTTTCCTCTGTTAGCTATCTAACCTCTCTTCAAAGCTCATGCATCTTTACTGTCAACCCACAGCAAACAACATGAGAGAAAGGAAGTTTGAAAGCTTGTGGAATAAAGCAACGATGTTCAGAAATGAGAGACTCGGCTCATCCTAGCAGCAATAGCTGTCCATAGCAATTTTTGAGTGGAGAATGTCAGGAAAACATCTCTCGTGGAGCAACAGTAAAAGCAGTAGAGAGCTTTCTCCATTACTTGTAGACCACATCAATTTTGTATTTCTATTTGCCTCTGGCATGGTGACAGATCTGAGCGTAAGCAACCCTAGATCAAACTCCAGGACAACCCAGCTGGAAACAAGTTTGTTGCCACACAAACAATTTCTAGCAAGAGGGCTCCATAGAGAGGAACAGAGTATACTTTCAGTTGAGCCCATTTCTCAACTTCCCTCTAACAGAGTGTTTTAGACCTGTTATTTAGTCTTTTTTCTTTCTCAGACACATTAGCTACAGCTTCCGGATGAAGTGCCTAAAAAGTTCTCTTTTTGCTACCCAGTAGATCAGCAGAGTTCAGAGTGTGGTTTCCAGTGGAGAAAAAGGAATTACAGTGAATGCATCCTTCAGAGAATAAACTGCAATGTTGTTCTTAGCTGCTGCTGATTACTAATACCTTTACTTAAAATTATTGGCCAGTTTCTTCTAAACATTAAAGCTGTTCTGTGTCTTTTCAAAACCAATTGCCATCAGCTGTCAGGGACAGCAGCTCTGCAAATGTTTCAGCTGGCAGAATAATTCATAACAAGCATTAAAAGCCACTCAGAATAAGCTTTATAGGAAAAACAAACCTCTTAGAGGAGACATTCAGCTAATTATAAGGTAATGATGAGCCTTACAGGCCACCATGTCTGGAGTTCTCTTTCCACAGTTCTTCATTTACAAATAATTAGCAAGTTGCATAAATGTCCTAGTGAGTCCAAAATAACTTTTTCTTTGGTTATCCCCACACTGACACAAGAATAGTTAGTGAGAGTGAAGCCCCAGGGCAACACAAATGCACCCTCAGGTCAGATCTAGAAAAACTGGCAGGGAAAAGATTTTCTTCTCCATGTGCTGTTCAGTGGGATGCCAAGAAAACTTGCCATTACACCATCACTGGTTAATCTGAGTGACAACATCCACAGGGCTGGTTAGGGCAGGAAAACATATTAATGCCCACAGCTTTGTGCACCTGGCCCCACACAACTGTGCTCAGCCACAGGTAAGAAGTTTCCAGTCTGTCCAACCTCAGGAACCAGCCGACCTCCAGGTTCACACTATTTGATGGCATCTACTATGATGACACCTATGTACACGTGGTTCAGCTGGGACTCATTTTTCTCCCTTCTCTCCCCTTTCCCCACATCTCCCTTCTCTCTTTTCCCACTGTCTAGGATTGCTTACGCTCCTCAGGTCCCAGAACAAAGGGAGTCAATTTTTGTCCACCAGCCACAAAGTGAGGTAAATACCTCTCACTGTAGATGTCAAGTGAGATGCAGTTTTTTAACGAGATACTGGAACTGCCACATCTTTCTTCATTTAAAACTGTGATATTCAAATCGCAACACTGTGATGTAGACAGACATTGTCACCCGCCCCCAGCTGTGTCCCACTATCACAGAACAACATATTGGTCTCATCCTATAAACCCAACATTTTCTCACAGTGTTCTCCCCATACCCTGCAAAGACTCCTAAAACTTTGGGGATGTACCTTCTATGTCATCATCTAAATTACAGCTGTATAGCACCGAGCGTAAAATGAGCTGGAAACAGCTACATTCTGCCTCTTCCCCCACATAACAGAAAGACCTTACAATTGCCTGTGTAGAAGCAGCATGATACGGGGGAATAACAACATACTAGCAATAAGATGGGGATGCAGGAAGGATAGGGGCGAGGACAGCAAAAAATTTTGTTTCCTCAGAACAGGAATGGTGGAGTGGGTGCTAAATACACAGGACTGACTCACAGCTTACTGTCTTCTTGACTAAAGAAAACTTGAAAGAAGAAGTGGTCAGACACCATACTCTTCTGGAGCTGGTATGAACACAGGGTGCTCATGTGGAAAAAGTCACGGAGGGAGCTGATTAACGGACTGCTCAGAAAGTCCCGTAATGCTCTCAATGACAGTGTCACGTCTTATGAGCCTACATGTAGCTATTTTTTCTTGCCTCACTGTTAAGTTTCCTTAAATTTTTATTAATAAATATCTGCATGGGTTCTGAACAGAAAAGGACAGGACAAGGCTGTTATATTCTTCTAAATTCTCTATTTCTCGGCTCTCCTCCTCATGCACACATGAAGCTGATTGCTCAGTGATTTACTTTTCTTCTTGCTTTACAAAGACTGCCAAGAACCAGAAAAATGTGCTCGTAACACAGGCAACCTACAATAATGAACAAAGACTTTTAATCCTATTAAAAAAAAAGATTCATTTCTGACCAAATGGATTTCATTTCACTAAACAAACCTTCACATTTCAAGTTTCCCAAGTCAGGTTCTGTACAGCAGCAAGAAAAGTGGCTTCTTGTTTAGAAAATACAGTAATGACATGCTTTTGAGATACAAAGACAAATCTACATAGATGTACACAGAGCACCCATACACCAAGATATGTAGTTTAGCAGTTTCCTGTTAGGCGTAACTTTTGGCTTGTGTTCTCATGGGAAATGAAGTATTTAAATCACTTATCAGTCATTCAAAATAGCTTATATTTAGTCAACTTATACAGTCCTACTAAGTTCTCTGAAAATGACTACTGGAATTTATCTACTGGCTATCGCTCTGGTTCCCCGCTGCAAACATGAAACAGTTTCTTGGTTTATCTTAACAATTCCCTTTCATTAATACAACTTCAACATTTGGCTCTCCTTGCACCTAAGTAGAACTCAAGAAAGTTTTTTTGGAAGAACTTTTGTTCAAAGTTCCCACTAGCTTGCCAAGGAAATTAATTTTGAAGTTGTGCATTTTTTTGGACGTTGCTTTCGTTGAGTCCTTGGACTGTGTCATCCTTTTGCTTTAACAACCTAGCCAAAAAACTGTCCTGCCACCTTTCCAGGGGTCATAACCTTGTATAACCTGCCTCAATGATTGAAAATTAACTTACTTTTAAGAATGAATAGATAAGAAAATGAAACTCACCTGTGAGCAGAGTTTGTGCAAAGAGGTTTTCCCTGCAGTGTGAAGAGCACAAAACTTCCCTTCTCCCAGCTCCTGCTTAGGCTGCTGGCGAGGCTGTCCTCCTCCCAACTGTGAGTAAGGCTGTCGGTGAAACAGCATAGGGAAGGAGGAGGAGGAGATTGTGTTTCAGCTCCTGTGCTCTTTATGGTTCAACTGCAAAAGAGTCAGCCCAGCCCAGCCCTCTCCTCCCTCATCCTCTCATTCATAAATGAAAGAGATGAGAATGCCAAAAGCAGACACTAAATATGGAGATGGCAATGCACACAGAGCAGTGTTTACGCCCGTACCTACTGTCACAGACACGAACCAGCAGATAACTGCACTATGATCTCAGCAGCTGGTGCAAAGCCCAAATACTGCTGCTTATAGCTTATCTAAACATACACAGACGTTGCCTCATGCAGGTGTATTACAAAGTATACAGAGCATTAGTGTTGTTATTAGTGTTATTTACAGTAAGTTGTTCCTAGAGCTTGCTGAGATCAGAACTTCATTATGTCCAAACACAGCAGAAGCTGATCTCTGCACAAGGGAGCATCTTCTCTGACTGTACAAAAGCAAGGGCTCCAAGGTGGGGTTTCCTTTTCCTTTCTCATCTACATAGCAAGACAGACAGGCATAAAGAGATCAAAGGGCTTGTCCAAGGTCATTCAGGAAGACTGTAGCAGATGTAAAAGCTGACCTCCTGCTCACGCCACTACTTATTCCCACAGGAGTGAAAGCTGCACCACGGGATATGTATTAAAGTGTCTGTCATTCAAACTGAAATGCGCTACTCTTAAAAAAAACAGATATATACGAATTACACCACTGAATCTGGAAACAAGAGCTGTTACCAGTTCAGGCTCTGAACTGGTGCATAACTCACCTGATGTAGCGCTCTGTCATGCTGCTGTAGGGACATCAGCGACACTGCGTGCTCAGTACAGCACCTAATGAGAGTTCGCATCTGCTCACTGTAATGGGGCACCAGTGCTCCAAGGGCAGCCAGAGACAGTAAGTCTGGAAATAGGAGTCGTGTGGGGTACTCCGATACACGTTCTCCATTTCCAACCTGGTGGAAAGCAGAGTGACATAAGCACAGAAACAAAATAGAAAAAAAAAAAAAAAAACAACAGGGAGGGGATACAATGACATTTACAAAACTTGGAAACACTCCAGGAATACCCATGGCTAACGTCAGAACCAGCATCAAAAATAACTCCTCATTCCAAACACAGGCAAAGGGCTCTTCAGGTATGACAGGCTACCAGATGGCAGAGCCCTTCCTCTGCCAGGGCCTCTAGCAGATCAGGGATCTAAAATTATCTGCGGAATTAAGGGACCTCTCTGAGTTTCTGAGGAGGGATGCAGCAGAAAAAATAGGAAATTCTCAAACACAGCCAGAAAAGGCTGCAAAAAGCACAGAACAGTCCTTTGCAGTCTCACCGTGCTGCTCAGAGGATGGCAGAGATGCAGAGAGCATACCTGGCTGAACAGGCAAGGCACAGGCTCCTGGGAGCACAACCAGAGGCTGAACACCCTGTGCATTAAAGAATATGGAGGGTTGGTATCAAATTTATCAGGGCTACTTGGAATGCTCCCTCCTCTGTTTTGTTTTGTTTATTTAGTACTCATCTAGTATTTATTTAGGATTTATATGTCTTTTTATATACATATATTGGAATACATATATCAAGAAAATCGCACAGACTGGGATCTTTCAGGAAGCAAAGTAAAATATCTGTTCCATTGCCTTTTAAGCCACAGTTATGTACCCTTGGATATCGCAGCTCTTTTATTAGATTTAAGGAATTTATAGAAGATGATATTAAGAAAATGAAGTGCAGTTACTTCCTAGTAATATGTGCGCTACTCTTCAATAAGAAGCAACAGGGCATTATGTTGGACTACTTGCCTTCCCTGAGAGTCTGTCACGAACAGAGATCACTTTGGTATCCAGGTCTCATTGGCAGCTGCAGGGAAAGCATTTCAACCTCCTGCAGGGTCCAAGCTGCAGATGGGGAACAAGTCCCAAGAAAACCCACAGACAGCGATTGCCCCTTTGGGTGCCAGGGATAGCAGAGACACTGGTAGAAGTAACATCGTAGGCAGTATCTCTTTCCTCGTTCCCACCTTGGCTGCAATTCTCTGTCATGCTGAACCATGAACGTGCTCAAAGATGTGTTGGATGTAAGACACAGGTGACCAGAATATCCAGAAAGCAGAGCCAGAGCCTTGGTCATCAGACACAATATATGACTATCAGAGTATGCTAAAAAGGCAGCACTTGACACACACAGCCAGTAAACCAGGCCTTGCAAATGGAGCAGAAACAGTCACTTCCACAAACCTCCTTTTCAAAAAATTACAGAGCAAAATAAACTCCAGAAAAATCCTCATTTGCTTTTCTTTCATCCAGCCATTCTATTTTGCTTGTCTCAGCATGCAGATGCTGTAAAGCAGGTTGCTCAAATAAAGGGATTTGGTGGCTTGGGTCACCCCGCCTTCGTCACTTCCAAGGCAGCAGAACATTATCTGTTGCAGACCACAGCCTCCATCACACACACTCAGCAACTGCATGTTGGGACGTATTTAAAACTCTGAAAATGAAAAGAAATGGCAGTCTTCATAGCCTTTTATCTCCATGAATTATACAGCAGCTATTAAAGCTGACAGATAGCTATTGTTCGGTGCAAGTGGCAATTCTTGCTTTTCACTCACTTTGGTCAAATCATTTTAATGTGTGTGATGATTAAGTTACTCCACTGAGTTGAATAGCTCCTGGCTTGCATGTGTCACAAACAGAAGCAGCAAGCTTCCAAAAGAATGAAGCTAAACTGGTGCTATAAATGTCACAGATGACACAGAAATGCAGCAGGAAGGAGGTCATCTAGACCGCCTCCTTACTCTGAGGCCCAATAAGGAAGGCTGGACTACCTCCTCCAGACCTTTAGCTTCTTCTCTTAAATTGCCATTGAGGAAGATTCTGCCTCTCCTCTAGCAATGTCTCCATCCCCTGGCTAGGCTTATTCTTAAAAAGCTTGCACTAGTATAAAAATCTTAATCTTCCATGTTTCTAATTCATTTAATTTCTTCTTGTCCTTCTGTGAATGGACATGAAAAGCAGTACCTTTCTCCATGTTAATCATTTAAATGTCTGACGATTAATCATGTTGTCTCTTAGACTTTTCTTTTGTAGACTAAACAACCCTTTTTTTTTTAGTCTTCTTCACAGACCATGTTTTCCAGACCTCTGCTCACTCACATTGATCTCATTTCCAATCATCAGCATCCCTCTCTAAGCATATTCCAGCAGAGGCCACTTCTGGCAGTGTTGACTCCGTTTTCTTCCAATTACCTTTATCTTTAAGGGTCAACTTTCCTATGGAAGTTTGATTTAAAGCATTTCAAGCACGTATTTTTGTGAGGATAGGAGGAAAATAAATAACTTCTCTCTCTCTTTTGCACTGATAATCCACACACACATCCCCATTTTGTGTAGCTGAGAAACAAAGACTTGCTACCGCTCTTCCTTCTGTCCTGGTACCATCTCTAGAGCCCTTGCAGGTCCAGCTCTTACACTGCACTGAGGGGTGGCTATGCAACGCAAGGTTTCAGTTGTTTCAGCTGCCAGTGCAAGAGGGAACACTGCTGCAGATTCCTCTGCAGCCCAGGCATCTTGCTTTATGTATCTGTCCTCCTATTTTCTCATTTCCATTCTTGTCCCAGTCTGCACTGTCATGTGTTATTTTTGACCTTTTCCACAGGTCTCAGTTTTTCACTCTACAGGGCACGTGCACAGTCCTTAGATCTGCACTCCAGGTGTTTTGGGAAGATGCACGGCCCAATGTCCTAGAATTTATGCCCAGAATGTGCCCCAAGTAGTGAGCTTGGCTTCCAGAGTTCCCAGTAGAAAATGCCATTGCCTAATACACATCTCAAAAATAAGCTCAATCACCCAGGCCACACCTCTGCTTCCAGAAGAAACTTCAAGTCTCTCCCTTTGCTGGCAGCCACCAGGTTAGACCCGTTCTCCTCCCTCTGTGTCTGACTTCATGGGATTTCCCAGCTTCCCTTCGGAGCCTGCAGGGCTCCCATTCCCCCAGACTCAGCACAAGACCTACAGCTCAGCTCTGTCTTCCAAGCCAACAGAAAAGCACCAAGCTTGTATCCCCAAGAAAAAAAAGAAAGAAGAGCCAAAGTGCTCGCTAAGCAGAGCACCATGTGTGACAGTGCTCTGCCGGCAGCACAACAGGGCTTTGTCAAAGCCAGCACCAGTGAAAAGCACCATCCTAGAGAAATACCGTCGCTACCATGACAATATGTGAGGCCTGTGGCTGGGGTCACCTGCAAGCAGCAGGCTGATTAATCCTCCTGAGGCCTCTCACATGCGATGCTGGCTATTTGGGAGCTTAAAGGGATAACTTACCTTATCCTTTTCCAGGGATCCTCCTTGTGAGAGCATCCTTCAGCAGGTATAAACTCTCTCCTGGCTCAGAGATTACTAAATTGGCTCTCGGCACCTTCAGCAGCTACTTTCTGGAAGATGGAAAAAGATTGGCAACACTTTTAGGAACTCAGAAAAACTGGGGATCTTCTGTCACAAAGTAAAGCTCAGCATGGTGACACAGGCTGAGACCATCTCAGCTCATCACGAGAATGTGTTCACACCTTGTAACCAGCAAGAAATTCTCTCTCTATCCTCACCATGCTGCTGTTTCCCAAGGTCCTCCAACATATAAATTCAGAATTGCTCATAATTTCCAATTTCTGCCCACTTCAGCAGAGGCAGGAACCTGGAAGGGCAGCAAAGACTCAGTAAACTAGATGTGGACAGCAAGCAATCCCCACAGGGGTTTTTTTACCAGACAGCGTATACCTCTCTAGTTTCTTCCTGAGGCAGGGAACATGTTCCATTTACACTGAGAGTGTAATTTAACCATCTTTTGCACCTAGACTGTGAACATCCAACACAGAGACTTCATTTCACACACTAGAAATGGGCTTCATGTGGCTGAACTTGGGGCCCTATTACTACTGTATGGTGTCTATGTGTGGATTAGCAGTCATCGTCCAGAGAGAATTAAGGACCTGTAGAGGGTGAGTTGGCTTGTCCTAGAGTGAGTCCCTGTGGTACAGCTGCAGGTACCTGGTTCTCCCCTTTGCCTATAAACGGAGAAAGGCCTCACTCTTACACAGCTGTCCAGAAGCTCTGCTATTTCTAACAGCTCTGTCTGTTTCTATTCACAGTACTGAACAAAGACACAGACACAAAGAATGCAGGAATTTCTATGCAAAGACTATCAGAATGAATAAAAAGTTTTGCCAAAATCTAGGAGGCAGGGGCAGTCAAATCATTTGTTGTCATCGCAGCTACTCTGCAGTCCAGGCTAGAATATCTCTGTTCTTGCTATCTGCAGAACAACAGACTGAATTCATTCTTTCCCCAGCTATTATGCCACTGAAGAGACACTGGCTTTGATGTGTGGCCTAGCAACTACTGGTTGTGTGAAGGACCCATGGATGACTGTGGATGTGTTGGTAACTTCCATTCAGATATGGAAGAGAAGGCTGGTCACAGATCAGTGGAGTTCTCCAAGATGGATAGCCATGTGGACTCGAACTCCTGTGCTGCTGCTCTTCCCATTATTAGCATGGATCTGGGAATTTTAGTTTGAGAAGAACTGTGGTCATAAGGTGGTCCATACACCAGTGCCCCGATGCAGTGGGGAAGACATGGCCTAAATGCCCTTGAACCAATATGTCAAGGGCAAAAAAGTTCCTGGTCTTCAGTAACTGCAGTAGACGGTCAGTCAAGGTATGAATATACATAGTTCTCCAGATACTGCTGTTCCCTGTAAAACATTGCTACAAAGACATCATGCTAAAAATAATAGACTGGGATTACTGAGTTAGTTTGCTTTTTGCTTTTCTTCTCACTTTCAGTTTTAGATTCGCTTGTATGTACACTCTCCTTTTCCTGATAAACACTGTTAAACAGATGTAACCTGCTAGAGTTTAACACATGAAGGGAACGTTTATTTTGATTTTGGTGGCAAAGCTTTACGTGGGTGAAATTTGATCCAATAAAGTATTGTTAGTACCTGTTTTCATTCATTTGCCTGATTACATAAGAAGAAAACAAGCACATGTTCATATCGGACAGGGTGGGAGACTGAAGGGAATTCAGGATCTGCCAAATGGGACTCTGTTACCGTTGATATGGCTGGTTAAATAAACAAGGAAAAGGATCTGTGTTCATGGGAGCTGCATGTGGGTAATAGGACTGGGCTTTGGGAACTCACTTTTTTTTCAATTAAAGAAGCCAAAATAAGCAAGGAAGGAAATTCAAAAACAATGAAAATGATGTGGAAACTCATATTGTTAAAAATACTTCAGACTAAATGAAACAATATTGTCTCAATATGCAAAAAGTGATACAGACCTTCTTAAATGCATCTATCATCCTATTAGTATTTTTAAGGGCTAACAAATCCTCACAGAACTTTAACCATCAAAGATATCTGCTGGTCCTAAAACATATAACAAGCAAGCTTAGAAATTGTTATAAGATCTTGCATTAAAATCCTGCTACAGATAGTAGAATTCTGTATTAAGTGTGATGAATAAATGCTTGAAAGACATCTCAATAACTAATAAGTAGATTTTTAAATTTGGAAACAAGACTGGCTCTAGTCTTCATGCAAACTTCTATCTTCTGCACCACAAATACCTGCAGTGGTTTATAGCTCATGGTGTATTTCCTGCCTCAAGGCTTGGCCATCACTTGTCACAAACACAGAGCAGCAATACAAATGAGCTAAAGGAGGATGTGGGCAAGAGACATGATGAGAAGACGACGACTGCAGTGTATGCTATGAAGGGATGTGAGGGAGAAAAGGTGCCTTGAACGATGGCACTGGTGTATTTGTGCAAAATGATGGAGCAGGATGAGCAAGGATGAGGCAAGGGACTGTGTGGGGAATGTTTGAGACAACAGTGGATGAAGAGCTAAGGAAGCATCAGAAAGCAGATACTGAGATCAGGACTACAAACTGACCTCAAGGCTTGAGAACATGACTGTGTAACAGAGGCAAGGGCCGAGAGGTACAAAGAGATGACAACAGCAAGAAAAAATGGCAAAAAGGTGAGAGCTGGCTGATAGATAACTAAAACCTTTAGCAATGGGCATCCAAGTGGGCATGGAAACAGTAGAGAAAACTAGAACTAGACCTGGGGCAAAACAGGGTACAAAGAGTGAACTCAAGGGTAGGAAATAGTTAAAACCAACACTCTGGGTTGAAGAACAGAAAAGCCTCTAGTGCTGGAGAGGAGAAGTCATGAAGGAAGGCAAGTTGCTGGAGATAAGGTGGCATTGGCCAGACTGTGGTAGCTGGCTGCACTATCTGAGCTGTAGGACTGGATCTAGCAAGAAGGCTCCTTTGCATATTTCATGCAAAGAGTTTTCTCCTAACACACCATGTGGCTGTTCCTGGAAGAAGTGGTTTTAAGAGCGTGCCAAAACATTAAAAATATACTGTTCCCCATCAAACACATATTACCCACCTCCTTTAATCCTCAGCTATCCAGGAACATGGTAGTACTATGTGGAAACATAAATATGAGAAAGTAGCAACAGCAGAGAGATCCTTGTGTCAATGCAGGTACCAAAGGTGCATTCTGGAGTGTACATACTGGTGCCCTCATTGGATGCTGATTCAAACCTTTCGTGCCCTAACTGATCTAAAACTAGTCTACATGGAGGAGGAACAACTTTACCACATAGCTGGGAGGTCTAATGGAAATGGAGTACATAAACTGTACAGTCCTTCTGCTTACACAGTGCTGTTAATACAGCTCTCTAAGGCGTTCTACCACTTTGTCACATTTACTTATGGACCAAAAAAGCTGTGAGCAAGCTCAAGAGACTGAGGAAGTTGAAGGTTACCAACCTTGACTTAATTTTAGTTAAATCGATACAAGGTCTATCCCACACAGCTTGTGCCTGCCTGTTTTCTCCATTTATCTTTTCACAGAATCACAGAATATCTTGGGTTGAAAGGGACCCACAAGGATCATCAAGTCCAACTCCCTGCTCCTCGCAGGACTACCTAACACTAAACCATATGACGAAGAGCATCGTCCAGATGCTTCTTGAACTCTGACAGGCTTTTGCACTGCTATGAGCAAGCAATCCTTGTTCAGAGGATTGCAGTTCTAAAAAAAGTTCCCAAGATTTTCACATCACAGTAATTTCTCTGATTCTCAGTATTTCTTCTACTTTCACTCACAAATAGCCAAAAGGATCCTACGGGAGCACTCTCAAACTGACTGGAGTTTTCCATCTCTGTAGAAGGCTGAGATGCTGCAGCTGAACAACCCCAGGTAACCAGCAGCTCTGAAACACACGTCTGTGGATTAGGTATTTTATGAGCTCACAGTGCACACACATGCAAATTCCAAGTTTGGGATAACTAGAGAAAAAAAACCTCTTGCAAAGGTGCAGGGAAGCATTTTCCATGGGTGTAACAGGAATGGGATAATTTTGGTCAGAGATATTTAAAGCAGCAAGGGAACATAGGCTTCCACATCTCATAACCTTCAAAATACCCTGCCAAATGGTAAAACAATCAGACTAGAAGCACTACAAAATGCTCACTTTGGTCCTTCACAGACATACTTTCCCACTTACTTCTTGCAGAAAGCTCCCTCTTCCCTCTAGAGATGCCTCAGCAGTTCACTGGGGAGTTGTGCTTCTCCAGCTGGAATATTCTTCTCAAACTCTGATGTTCTTCCTTAGCAGCGTGTTCTCAAACACAAACTGTGCTTTACTTGCCATTAATGTGTTTCACACTTCCAGAGCATGCCAACTACTGAAAAAGTGAGTGAGGTGATCTTTGACTTACAAATTTCAGGGATTTTCACATGGAGAAGGTGCCCATTGTTCCTAGTCTGGTAGTCCAGCTCCATCCTGAATCTGAAGGCAGCCAGCACCTAATGTTAGAGAGGAGGGGGAGCCTCTTATATTTTACCTGATGATGTTTTCTTAAAGCAGAGGCTGTTTACCTCTCTCTCTATATATATATAAAAAAATCAACATCATTAAAACACTATGATATTATACTAATCTATTTGATTCCATAAGAGCCTGGCACAACAAGTCTCAGCTATAGCTTCATTTTTCCCTTCCTAAGCACTCTCTCCTTTAGCATGACTTTCAGATCACACCACAGGGTGTCACTTACTGAAGAGGGAGCTGGACTCCTTCTGTTTTGCCTTTGTGCAATACATGCTTCTCACAGGCTAATGTCAATGCTTAGATCTATTGCTCTTCCTCATTGTGGTATGCAACACACACATTACGTACTTTGGCATAGTCTCACCATCAGAGCTACATAATCCTCAATTATGATAATCTTTGGTTCCTAGTTTCTGTGGAATAACCACATTTTCATTGTCGTGTTCTCAATAAAAAAAAAATTCACTCCCCTACCACTACCCCCCAAAAAAATCCCAACAGTCAATCAACTGTCCCTTCCACGGCTTCAGCAGGGGTAAGCACAGGCAGTCTGCCACTGGGTTGCCCACCCATCCATGTTACTCTTTAATGGAATTCTTCACAATCCTCCAAATCTGAACTAACCTCAACTTTGTATCACACCTCATCAACTCACGTTTCACTGTCTTTAGGACCCAAGTTAGCCTTTTAAGGACTTTGCCATTTGAGAAGCTTTTAAACATCAGGTCTGTTGTCCATTGTTCTCTTCATACTTTTGAAGAAATCCTTGTGACTGGAAAAATACAATTTGGTTTTGCAAAACTTGCCACAGCTTCTCCCAGTCACCTTAAACTCCTGCCAGTAGTCTCTTAAGTCATAACTTTTTGCACCATTTTCCAGCCAATGCTATTCTCTCTTAGTTCTTATGGCAGCCTCTAGTAGCAGCTTTCAAGATAGACTGTCATGGCCCAGATATTTTTCCAGTCTAGCAACCCTTCATAACAACTTCATTTGTTATTTTTAGTAACTGAACTATTTCACTCTGCACTGTTAGGTCACATTAATTCTGCCTGGTACTGGCAATTTGTAAAAACAATCACAAGTTTTCCACCTTGCCTTGAACATCTCCAGTGCTGCCAGGATTTGATATTCCACAACTCTGATGGGCAGAGAACAAACTGTTAGAATAAAATATTTTGGTGAAGCTTACCACAAATGATTCCCCCTTTCCCCCCTTTTACCTAAAAATGTAAAACCACAATTCAAATGCTCTCAGCACAGCTGGGTTCATGTGTAACAAATAAACAAAAAAAGTGTTAATCTCTTTACATGAATTTAATATCCAGGTTGTAGTCATTTCACATGAGCTAACGATTTTTGGAGCATTTCTTCCATGCTCTGTCTTAAAGTCATTCACCTTTGGCTGAACTTCTAATATGCCCCCAAACATCTGGATGATCAGAAATAATTTCCAACCACATGGTTTTCCTTGATGCATCATTTTTCTAAGCTAAGTACTAGCCATTTTTACAATGCACTTACACTTGGAACTTCCCCCATTACAGGAAAAAAGCAAACTCTATTTTTTACTACTTCTTCTGGAGATTTTTATGTTCTGAACTCAATTAACTAAAATCAGAAAAGGTCTGTTCACTTCACAATCAGCTCCCAGGTTTGAGGAACAGCTGAAGAATATCTAGTAGGAAAAAGGTTTCCATGACAAGGTGTCTCTGTAAAGGACCTGGGCTTCAGATTTCTTGGTAAGGAGATACTCTGTCACTGCAGAGCACACAACTCCCTAGAAGCAATTTCCACAGCAGCCATTTCTTTTACTTCAAGCAAATACCATTGTCATGCAGTGTGTGCAATTTTAAGCAAAATTTGTTTCCTCATGTTAAACAGCTTCACTGACTTCAGAGTTTGAGCACGCTGCAAGGAGTGGGTGTTGCCAAAGGGACAGCCCCTTGGCTTTCTCAGAAACCCATCGGCTTACTTAGCTGCCTCCTTGGGATGGGATCCCCTTCAAAAATCTGTCCTTTAACAGAAAGGACATGACCTAGAGAATTAACGAGCCACGTATACAAACTGAGGCACTCCATTACTGAACATTACTTGAAGCATTACGTCCAGAGCCATTCACAGCATTATTTAGCACACATAATCAGCAATCTTCAGAGAGCACATGCTTCTGCCTATGTCGGGAAATATCAGCATCCTACAGCCCTTTTTGCCAGGCAGAGCTGGGAAAAGCCCGCGTGCTGAAGCCTGGGGCTCCTACAGAGAGAGGCCCCTTTTCCCCAGGCCTGAACATGGCTGCAGCCGGTGGCTCACCAGCTTGCTGCCGGCACCCCCAACTGCCAGGCCTGGCCGCCTGCCTGCCCATGGCGGGTCTCGGTAGCCTTCGAAGTTGTGCAAATCGAAACAGCCGCTATTTCATTGCTGTTCCCCTTTTCTTCTTGGAAGGAATCGAGAAGCCTGGTCTGGCAGCTCTGCCCCCTCCACTTCTTCCTCACTAAAACCTCCCCTGGCAGCTCCTGCCGCTCACGCAAGCCAGCGCCTCACGGCAGCTCTGCCTACCCAGCTCCACTGGCACAAAGGCGGGAGGATTTGCCAGTTCCTCTCTCTCTCTCTCCAAATACAATTGACTTGACTCCCGTGTCAGCTTTGACGCTCAGAAACATCCATTTATCCTACTGACAACTGCTCTGGGCACCCCAGAAAGGCAAAGAGTAGCAGCATCTTAGCTGCGGGCAGGCCTTGTTTTCCCTCCCAGCCCATTTCTTACCTGATGGTGGCTCCTACCTGGGAGCCACTGCATCCATCAGAGTTGAAAACAATTAATGAATTGAGCAGACTGCAAAATGACTGCACCTGATGTGGCAGAACAGGCACTTATGCCAAAAATTTTCCTTAATGTCCTCAGGAAGGCCCAAGCACCACAGCATCGTGTGCTTCAACAGCTGTTCCATGTCTGTATTTAAAATTATCCCATATTTGAAAGGTACTATAGTAAGTATTAAGTACATTTGTATTCAAACTCACTAGAGCTGAGAAAGTAAATAATTGTAAATAACTCAGAAAGATGACAACTACGGTGTGAGTGAGTGGGCAGGTATTTATAGCAAAGGCGGGTGTACAGTAACTGACAACTCACAGATAATTCCTCAGCACTCCAGCCTGCAGGGCAATCGAACGCACACCTCCAAAAAGGAGCTAAAACAAGGGAGAAACACCGGTCTTTCACCTTTAGTGATCTGGCCAAGAATCAAGGTTAAGAGGCAACTTCTGGAAGAAGAATTTCAGTTTACCAAAAATATGCAGTATGTTCTAAAATTGCTGTATAGCACATCATTTAAAAATCGTTGCAAAACTATGGTTTGCAATTAAGATAGCAGAGAAGGCAGAAAGTTCCTTTTGCCATTCTCTTCATATTCAAAGATGAATAATTTCTCACTTTTGTAAGGCATCCTGAGAGTTAAGCACGTAACAGATTGTACAAAATGCAAGGTTGGTCAAAACTGACAGCGTGCTTGGCACTGTCTGAAGTGGTCAGAGAAGCATAAAAATCTGATGGTCTGATTCTACAGTGACCTGGAAGTCACTTAATCTGCATGAACAACCCTTCTGAAGTCTTCAGTAAGCAGGCTACAATCAAACAAAGATTTCTTATACATCTTTTGTGGCAACATTATAAAAACAAACGCAACTCTGCCACACAGAGATGCCAATTAATACTGAGGCTTACACAAAGCTATTGCAGACAGATCTCCATCCAGCACCAGGAATCGTGGTGTTTTTTTTTTTCCCCCAAGGAAAAAAAAAGAAGTACAACATCCATCTATGTTATTTTAATCTTTATTATAAACAATTTTGTAGTTTCCAGAATGGGATTACTACATACTAGATAACAAAAACATCCTCAGCTGAATCACTTTTAGCTTTTACTAGATTAAATCAGAACCAGCAAAACAAGTATTTTTTTAAGGATTTAGTCTATTGCAAGAAAAACAGCTTTACAAACATGAGATAGAATTAAAGATACGCATTTGATCATATATACATAAGCAGCTGATGACACTCTGGACAGAAACATACAAGGAACTTCTTTGCACATAAATAGATTTTTAAAAGTATATTTCTTTCACATGTATACAAAATTATTTTGCTTTCTATACTGAGTAAAGTTCTTGGAGACATAACCAAGGATTTCTAAGAGACAAAATCTCACATATTGCTTAGGATGCGGGCTGTCATGCACACAAGGATGTAATAATACAATTTACACAGCATTCCTATACAATACTTGGGCTTCTTATATACATACTTATAAGACACTTTTGTACATGAGATGCCACCTTTGCAATTGAAATGGCATCTCCCCTGAAAGGCTGCATTAGTTCCAGTGTTTGTATAAAAGAGAAAACAAGTTTCAAAAGGCAGCACCACTTGGCTTGCAGAGTCAAGGATCCACTGAGCTGCAGCTATAGTGAAGGCAGTGGGGTAATTACACTGGCCTCTCTGTGTTTACACAGTCCCAGCAGGGAAGGTTAAGATGTGACCCTTGAAGTCTACACATTACCTCTACAAAATGTGGCTGTGGCAAGAACAATTGATTTTAACAGATCCATGGGTAAAGCCACACACTTTTGCTATTCAGCTTTCTCTTTAAGCTACTTAAGCCAAGTGTCTGGTTCTGTCTTTGGGGGAGAAGTTTGGCTTTTACATGACCTTTTCAGTATGGTTAAGTTATTTATCAATGGTGGGGCTGGGTTCAGCACACACACACGACCTGTGAAACTCTTCTTTAATGCAGGTAGAAGGGCTGTACAGTGCAGCAATGACAGAGGACCCTGCTAAGCTTCTCCTGGAGTGGGAAATGCTCAGCACCTGTGAGAATCAGGTGCCAAGCCTGCTGTGAGATTAGGTCAGGCTGCACTTTGTCTTAGGCACAACAGTGTCAAAAGACGGGCTGGAGTTTTGCTCCTTGTTTCTCTTAATCATACTTTGTACAACTAGAAAACAGTACCCGGAGAACACGCAGAGCAGCATGCAGGTGATGCCTCTAAGACCTGGCACAGTGTCTAGACAAACGCTACCCGGATGTCAGCAACGCCAAACACACAAACTACTAGCTGCATCCGTGCGTTACACACACCCGTACTCATACCAAACTGTCTGCTGATCTCCCTGGGGATCCGGAGACCCGGGAGTGCTGTTGGAGCTGCTTCCTCTCATGGGCTCCTCCACAGCCCCAGCGCTGCCGTCTGGCAGCTTACCCTGGCACCTGGTAAGCAGGGCATCACCCTGGCTTTGCCCTAGGGAAATATTTCCCTCAGTGCTGCTGGAAACAGCTCTGGCAGGGGCCACTGTGGCCACCTCCCCAGTACGAGGGGCTGGCTTGGGTTTGACTTTAGAGGGAGCGTGTGATGCGGGTGAGTAGTGTTGCCCAAGGTTCACACGCTCCTGCTGCTGCACATTCAGATTGCTGGTGGATGCAGTGGGTGAGGCAGAGAACTGATGGAAGGAGAGTGGCCTCTCATCTTTTGGTGAGGCCAGGGAAAGGCGCCTTGCATCAAGCTGCCGACAGCGGGAATCAACACCTTGCAAGGAACCTGCCACCTTTGCGGACTGTGGCCTCTCTCTTAAGGTTGCCTGGGAGCTCATTGGCGCAGAAGCCCTGGCGGTCTGACTGACAGCATCCTTGCCCCCACGCAGGTCTGCTGCTGACTTCTGAGGGCTCTCCTGCCTGTATGTCTCCGGGCCGGTGGCTCTGAGGAGGTCTGCAGAGGCTAAGCTGAATGCCCTGCTCAGTGATGTACTCCTCCTGCTCGCAGTTCCAGGCTGCTGGGGCTGTGCCATCTGACGCATCCCACTGGCGGGCTGGTGCTGTGGCGTCTGAGAAAGCTTAAGGGACCCCTGGGAGTTTGCCAGAGGCTCAGGTTCGACTTGTCTGAGGTTTGGCTTCATGTAATTTCCAGGCTTAGCCGTTCTTCCTTCTTCGTTGGCGACAGTCATCTTTACAGTTGGAGCAACAAGACTAGTGGGCATCTTAGCAGCCTCCTTTCTGGATGGCTGAACCAGCAGGTTCCCAGTAGCTGAAGGATCATTTGCTTTCCTAAAATAATCGCTGAGCAAGTCATCTCTGTTACTGGAGGTGTCCTGGTGTGAGAAAATATGCACATGCCACATTAATGACAACACTTTTTGTTTAAAGAATCATGCAGAGCTTTGTGTTCAGATAATCTTCCTTCCCACTTAATTTGACCCAAATACAAACATAGATTTTTATATTTAAGTGTGGGACAGAAGATATAAATGTTTACAATGGATATAAATCCAAGTCAAGGAGTAACATGCTCATCATAGTTAGATCATGACAGCCTTATTTGCCAGATTAATTGTCTTAAATTTAAAAAACTTCATCTCACTTGCAACCTGGGCAGCAGCTCTTTTACTTCCTTTCACATCAGCCACTGTCACTGTAACTTCAACATCATATTAATGACAGCCATTGGTATCAGCAGATATCAGTGATGGTCTGTCATCCTCCACAATACAGTTCATCTGGATAACACTCTACTGTAACTTCAGGGATATAACAGGAGAGAATACCTTGGGGAGATGTGCTAGCATTACAGAAAGTTTCACTGCTTCTCCATTGATTCCCCTCACCTCTCCCAGTCATATTGACTATAACTATATATGTTATAACTATAACTATATATGTTATATATAGTATATATATAGTTACATATATATGTAACTATAACTATATATGTTAAAAGCTGCGTGTACAATATAATGAAATATATAAAAAATCATTACAAAAATGGAGAAATTATTGCTTGCCCACAATTAACTTGCAAATTTCAAGTCAGACGATTAACCTGGCAGTAAAAGAAAATATACAATGAATATTTCATGGGGATGGTCCATGCAATCCAAAATGATAATGTTTGATCAACTGCCATTGGACTATTAGTACAAGGCATGCTCAGAATAGTTAAGGGACATGCGGTCTTCACGAAAAACGTGCTAAAACAAGCTCATGGAATTTATTTCTTCACTCTTCTCTAGGGAGTACGTTAAATATTCATTTCACTAGTGTTCTGAATGTTTCTTCCAGTCACAAAACTCGTTTGCTACAAGTGAACACCATCAATGGTAATAGTGCAGCAGGAAGATTTCTATGCTCAACTAGATGTTAAAAGCGTTAGGGTTATTTTTAACTTCACTTTAAACTTCTGTTACATACATTAACATTACAGAATGACTAGTCCTCCAAAAACACGCATGTTTACGAACAAGCACTGGAAATACTTTATGAGCAATTAATGCAAGTGATCTGGCAGCCTTTAAAATAACAGCTAAGAGTTACAGTATGCTTCTATAGGTATTAATATGCTAGCAAAAGCTGTGGTAAGTTGGGAGCTGTTGCCTTCATAGCAAGAACAACGGATACCCTGGGGATATACAGTGAAGTAGATCTCCTATTTCCCCTGCCTGTTCTGTGCCTCATGCTGTCGGGACATGAATGACTGAGGACCGATTCGAGTGACTGCGAAGGTTCCTGATGGAGGGAAGGACATAGGGAGTAGCAAGAGGGATACAGTGCATCAGCTTCTAACAGAAATTGGTGCAATGAAATCATTTCACTCTCATTTAAACTGCGCCGACGCTGAAAAGGAACAAGGATGACAGAAAGAATGAAAATGGAGACACGGTCAGGTAGTTACAGACAAGAAAAAAAATCAAATTTTAAACATCTCTAAAAGCTAAGATTTGTATTTAGGATAATGAGGGAATAGGAGGTATATTTAAATATTGTTCTGAAAATGCAAGGACCAGAATTTACTGATGCCATAAAATGGTACAGCTCTGTTGATTTCAATACTGTTACCAAGGCATTCATGAAACGGAAACATCAGTTCACTTACACTATCAGTGAATTGTTCTTAAGATATTAACATGCTCAATACTGCACCGCCTCACTACTGTACAGCATGTCTGAGTAGTAAAAGATAAATGCCATCTAGAAAACAAACACTTCATTTCCGACAATGCACTTCAGCGTGCAGCATATTCTTAGAGTCATTGAACCAACAGAACAGTGCCAGTCAGCACACAAACACGCAGCATGGTGAAAGCATCGAGAACTTCCTTCGGCAAGAAAACCATTCTCTCTCAAATGCACTGATGGTATTTTCAGATTAGGAGACTGTTTTAACAACTGCGCATTTTGCACTTCAGTTGAAAACTACTGTTAGGTTTCATTTCTAATTACAGATTTAGCAGCTGAAAATTACACAGAAAACTTATCAGTTCACAAATAAAAATACCTGGGGCTGAGAACTAATGATATAATACAAAACCTTGGCCACAAGTGTTTGATATTGAAAAGCCCCAGCAGTCCAATACACAGTACTTGCAGTGAATTATCTGCCCTACTTGCCATAGCTGATACACCAAAATAAATTAGCAGAGTGCTGTGTGAAAGTTAATCTTGCCTTAGTTCTTGGAACTGTTTCATTCATTTTGCAAGATTTGATAGTTCTCTGCAAGTTCCACACATATGAACAAGGATCTTCTTGTCTTTCCTTGTTTCCCTACGTCCTCATCCTCCTGAATCAGCTTTGAACAGTTTTTTGACATCTGAGATGGGTTATCTAGCTCTATTTACTTACACTTGGTGGGGACAGCCTGTTGCTCTCTTCCAAGAACTCTTCCAAAGTCACCATCTCACTGCCAGGTGAGGCAGACCGTTGCCTGCCTGCATAAGACTGGGATGGAGTACTCTTCTGAGGTATATCATAAGAGATCAAACCATTCCTGTGGGAGGAGGACTCATGCCTGCTGCTAGGGCTTAAGACGGCAGAAGCGGAGTGAAAGGGATAGGTGTCTCGGAGCAAGGCTGGTGCCTCTCTGCTTGGCACCATATCTTCACTGCTGAGGCTCTCGGTTCTACCATGGATATGATCTAAGGAACCTGAGGAGAAGTATAAATATCATTAAAGACATTGTTCTTCCCTCATTTCAGTAGATTTCTCACTGAGGTAGGAACTTTATCATCCAGGGCCACTTCCACACAGACTAGGTGGCATTTTTGACCTTACTTTCTTCTCCCACAGAACTCAAGGCAGTTCAGAACTTTGAAAAATCAGGACTAGTAAATGTCTTACAGTACATACTTTGAGCCCCTGTGTTAAACAAGCACAACTACTTGTCCAAAGAATAGGAATAACACAGATAGTAAGGGGGCCTCTTTACCACCAGATCTTGGCTGCATGTGATCTGAGAGCCAGAACCTGCCAGTGGGAAAACAGAAAGTGGATTTTTCCACAGTGCCAGGTCTCCTGGCACCCTTCAAGGATGCACAATTTCAGCAAAAGCAAATCTCCGGAGCACACTGATTCCATACACAAGCTGTGTACAGAGTAAGAACAGCAGAGACCTGTTGTTGTAAAAAGCGTGTGAGAGTGGCCTGATACTTCCCACAATATGATGCCAGTCAGACTGAAGCAAAACTAGACTGTCTGCCTTAAAAGCCACCCCTTGCCAGAATCAATCTTAGAAGAATACTTGTTGCCAGCAGTTTTGATTCCCAAGACAGTCATGTCCAGATTGCATAATCATTACAATTTCAAAACAACAGTCTTCGAATTTAATTGGAAGGAAAACAGCATTTTGCACACAGTTTCATGGAATTTCCCTTCCTGTTTGTCACAACTCAGCTGTAAAAGCTTTACCTTTCAAATTGAGAGGTGAACTACTGCTGGAAGCGTTTCTACTGCTCTCTAAACTGTTTGGCCTGGACACTGAAAAACAAAAAACAAGCATTGAACAAACAGATCTTAAGTTCCTCTGATTATCTAAAAGACTTGGCTACAGTCTGCCTTCTGAAAATAGGACCTGTGCAACTAAGTCACTTCGAAAACATTAACAGCATAATACACACAGGATGCCAAAGTCTGGACAGAGTAGAAACCATTTTCATTTTTCAAGTCAAGTTGTTCAGGATCCATCTTGGTTTTTTCACTTATTTTTGCACAAAGAAATATGTTCTGTGTTTTGTTTTTACAGCAACTATAAACAAAGTAATGTAAACACTGAAGAAGTTATTTGACTAAAACACGCTAGGACAGTTCACATGGATGCAATGTAACAAGTCTTAATGTAGAGGTTTAGAGCATTCGTACAGGCTACAAGCTTACCATGCTGTCTGCTGCTTGCAAACTCCACCTCAGGGCACTCTTCACATAGGTTATCTTCTGAATTACAGCCTGAAAAGAACACAAAACTTAAAAGGCAATATTAAACACAGGAAGGTTAATCCTTCAGGTCAGTCTCCGATGCATTCTAGCAGTCTAGAAGACTGAGTTGATCAAGAGGGTTTTGTAGAGCCAACATTGGAAGAGCAGCCATCTTCTAACCACTGCTGTGAACCACTGGGCAAGGAACCACAGGAGAACTGACATCCAAATGTGGTCTGTCAACATCTGTCAAGTTGATGACATTACAAGAGTAAGGAAACTGTGTATCTGATCAATTAAACCATTAAGCAGATAAAGTAGGAGTGAAAATACTAGTTTTTATACTTGAATGCCACTAGATGCCATGTTTTACCCAAGCAGTGACTATGAAGTAGCCTGACTTGTACTAACAGCTGGTATATCAAATGCACCGCACACCTTTTGGTCTGCTCTGGAGCCTGGAGATGGGGGTGGAAGTGTGCAGATGAATAGCTGAAGTTGAGTAAGTCCTGGGACCCAGCTCCACACAGCAATGTTTTGTTGCAGGGTCTGCCAAGATGTCAACATTATCATTGTTGCCTCCGTGATGGGAATTCCTCTTTTGCTTTAGGTCCATTAGCACTGAGGGGGAAAGAGGTAAATAAATACGAGTCAATGAAGAATAGCATTAAGAGATTTGTATTTATCTGCCCATACAAACATGACAAGCAGGCACAAAGAAACTGCACAACAGAGGCGCTAGCTTTGCAAGCTTTTCCATGAACAGTTCAGTACTGGATAGGAAATTTCTGCCACCAGTTTTTCAATCATGTGTGCTCTCTGTAAAGTGTGGGAGTGACAAGGGCTGCCTAGTGCCAGTGGGAGGGTTGATATTATACATGCAACAATTACCGTGAAAGGAGGAAGAAAAGGAGCAAAGACATGAATGCAGAAAGATAAGTGAGGTGTGAAATTCCCATAACATTATTCCTTGCAGGTACATTTTATAAGCACTTACTTCAGTAATAAAATAGAATAAGGGAAGAGTGACAGAAGTCACGCTCTTATTCAAAGAGAAATAATGCTGATTTGGAAATTATCTAGCATGATCTGCATACTAAGCTAATTGCTTTCAGGTTTAGATCTTTGCTGTGGTAAGAGCTCAGTCTCTACAAGGTTAAAACTCTGCTGCTCTTGTGCAATGATTTTTAAGTGGAATTCCTGGGATCTTAGCATAACAACAAAAACTACCTGCTAGAATATTTTTTAGATTCAGAAGGCTGAAGACATCTTTCCTAGTGATGAGGTAGGTTAGTTAATTTCTTGTAATGTAAATGTAATGCTTTAAGGCACACATAAAACAGAACAAAATTTAATAAGGAAACACCCTTAATGAGATGCAAGATTCTAGTTTTCTATGTATTTCTATGGAGTACTTGCTTAACTAATAGTAACTAAATGCTGAAAACACAGCAGAGTGCAGTGGTCAGAATAAACACCTTGCAGAGACAATGGAGAGACAGACAGTTCAAAGCACAGAGCAGCAGCAAAGCTGAATTAAGAGAAATGGACCGAGTTACTGTCATCTTAGACCACTCCTGGAAGCTGACTTCAGAAACAATGTTTTCTCCCACAGTCTGTGTGGGCTCCACAGCACAGGGCTGGCACTTTCTCTCAAAACTGAAGTTCATGGCACGCCTGTAGGGGCAATTACTGGCTATAGCTTGCCATGCAAATCTGTATTTCTAATTGACTTCGTAGATGCACTTAACACCTTCCATAGATGCCAGAATTATTAACTGCCCTGGAGACAAGCGTTCTCTACAAATCCCAAAATGGGCAGCAATAGGCTGCTGTGCCAGTGTCCTTGGCTGTGCCACAGAGGGACCAGTTCTCACAGCGAGAAGGGAGATAAGATCTTTTGGCCTCTCTGCTGAGCTCCCCGTAGCGTATTGCCTGTGGTGCATACGTTTCTCTAACACAGAGTGGGGACTGCACCCACACATTCATTTCAGAAGCCACCAGGCCATGACTATCAGGCAATAAGAATTCTGGGCAATGGATCCATGATGAAGGTTTTTCCCAATCTTAAGAGAACAAATCTACTTTCTTCTTCCAAAAAAACCTGTCAAAACTGAAGCAGCAGAAACTGAAACTTTAGCTCAATTCAAGATGCATTTTCATAGCTGGAAGTGCAAAACCTTGCTAAACAGCAGGTTTGAATGCAAACGTCAAGACACTTTGCGGAGAACAATTTTCCCAGTAGCTTCCACTCTATATTCAAAGCTAGAGTATTTAAAAGCAGACAAAGATGTTAAAAAACCTGCCATTTTTAGCATTTAGTGGCACAGAATATTGGAAAAATCTCCAGGATTTGAGACTGCTTATATATTAGATTTGTATTTTAGTAGGACTACAACACTGTAGAAAGCATAGCAACAGCAAATCAGTTCAACACTTTAACCAGACACGATGCAAGTATGTGAGGGCAAGAAAATATTGAAGCGCACAGCAACTTCACTTACTTATAACATGCACCACAGCCAATATACATACGCAAACTGTATGCCATGAGGTCCCCTAAAAATGTGCTGCATTGAAGAAATGATCCACAGTGTGCAATAGTGATGCATCTTCTACAGGAAAACTTAAGTCCATGTTCACTAATCTGTGCTAGTATTTAGAGTATTGTAGAGACATGCTGAGTGTTTCTATCAAGGTGTGTGTTCTTTTAAGGCATGTGGGATTTTTTTGTTTGTTTGTTTGTTTAAAATATTTGTCAGAAATAAATGAAGATAAATGCTAAAGAGAAGGTGTTAGAAATCTCCCAATTCTGGGAAAGAAAGAGGTTCATTAGGAGAGGATGGGATGTCGGAAGAAGACCAGAACCGGAGCCGATTAGACAGAGACTGATGATTCGGTGGAGACTTAGGAGACTTTTCTTTATCCTTGGTTTTGCTTCTCAAAAAGGCAATCTTTTTGCGCTGCACAGCTAAATTGTTATCACCCAGGTATCCCAAAAAGAAGAAGAAAAAAAAGTAAAAAACCTTGTAAATAAAACTTAGTGTCTTCAAATAGATTAAAGACTACACAACCAGTAAAAACAAAAAAGGCTAAACAAAGACTAACACATATATTTGGAGGATTAACGCATAGTTAATCATAGTTCAGATTAACACAGAGATTAATGCATATACATAAAATATAAGCAAGTCCATTAAGAAATTACTGTTAGATCACCCAAAAATGTTTTTACTTAATAAAGTAAAATCAAATAGGTGAGCATGTTACTTGATGATAATATACTCGAATTTCCTAGATGTCTTCTAGGCTTTAATATTGATGTTCATCATCTCAACATAAGCATGTTTCGTGTAACATCAGAAAGAATGAAGCCCCAGAGACTTTCTGTTATCTCTGGCACTCCATGAGGGCCTTGTTCTGTGGAAACCCAAGCCCAAATTCCCAGGTTGAACTCTGGATGCATGTTAAACACCAACATCTCCTGGAATCACATGGATGATTCAAGACATGCATTTTTATTTTAAGTGAATCGGCAACCTCGAAGAATTAGAATGGAGACAGGGAAATATAAAACCCAATCAAAACAAAAACTTCAGTCAGACAGGCATTTGCAGTAGTTTATAAGAACAGTTCTGCCCTCCTCAGCTGCTCCCCTTCTGTTTCCCACACTCCCCAGTGGGAAGACAGGAATCATTATTTAAGGATTAATTTCAAAACTGCTTCTTGAAAAGTATTCCTGGAGGACAACGATCTATATACAGAAGCTGACAGAAGTGATCTCAATAGAATAAGCAAAGCTTGCTATATATATTACCTTTAATAAAGATCACAGAGTATTTATTTTGAGGAGCTTTCTTTTAAATTTCCCATAATTAGGAACACCTGATTTACTGTATGAACTAACTAAACAGAAAAAGAAATAATTCCATCTTCCTTACATTCACCTTAGAGCGTTAAAGAAGAAATCATTTCATCATTTTACATTAAGAAATTCTTAGTTTGATTCAAAGTCAAAACACAGTATCATCCTTCAAAATAATTAGATTACAATAAAGTAGCATTTTCTATGTTATTTCTTTTGCATGTGCGCCATCTCCTGGCAGTGGCTGTAAGACCAGCTATTACCCATTTGAAGAATAGTTGCTACTGAACCGTAATATTATATGGTCCAACTTTAAACTGCTTTGATGCAAAACCCCAGTAATTGAAGTATTTCCACCAGCTGATTCAGTAGCATGCAATACATTCAGGCAAACCAAGAAACTATATACAAAAGCTGAAGGGATAAGAGGTAGATAAAAGGAACAAACCAAACTAAAACCAAACCAAAACACCCCCCCCTTTTAGTTTACTCCATTTTTAATTTAGTGTTTTTTGCTTACTAAAACTTCTGGTTTACTAAAAAGGGGGATATAAAACATAATGTGATGGAGTATTAACATATCATATATATTAAATCTTTTAAAAATATTTAAAAAATCTTTTCAAAAAATACTGTTCAGCTCATGAATTTAGGCTGGGCATTCCTTACCTTTGTTTGAAGAACCCCCAGGGTTCTCTCTCTCATCCATAGAGCTTGACCCTTGAAAGGTATTATCCTGAGTCTCTTGTTGATGTTTCAGTTTTTGGGAGGCACATGAAGAGTTTACCATCTCTGGGGATTCAGAATGGCATGGAGGGCTTTCTGCTGCTGGTTTCAACCGCTCCCTTGTAGTCTCCTTCTTTGGCTTGATTAGTTTGACTAAGGCTCTGGCTCCAATCCAGTGGTTTTTCCTGATAAAGCAGGTTTTGTGAATGGGATTCATAAAACACTACAAGAAATACTCCCCAAAGAAGTTTACAGAAGGTTGTAAAGATGCAGCATGAATTTCAGAGCTTGAGATCCATTTCTCTCCCAAAGTCAAAGTTATTTTACAGAAATATTTCTTCAGCATGAGAAATGTGAGAAAGACAACCATTCACTCTGCTAGAAATCGAAACTACACATATGGACCCACATAAGACATTTTAACAGTGTGAAAAGCTCTACTACAGGAACAGACTGAGAAGAAAAGAAAACTGCTTTAAAGATGAATCCTTCTCTTTGCTAAGGCTATCAGTCAGAACTATGTGTGGTGGAATTAGCGTGGCTCTTTTTTGTTGTTCTTAATCTAATTTTTTAAGTGCTTTCTCTCCGATGGACTACTTATCCACTTTGAAAGAGCAGCTCTGGAAACTCCTACAGCTGCTTAGTCACCATACTGGGGGTCCCTCCCCCCTGCTAGGGACAAGATGATATTCATCAGGGCAATATGGCTCTTTTCCAATTAATACTGTTTCAGATTCCAGTATTAAAACAGTGGGCTCCACCTGAGGCTTTATATTAACACAACCTGCTGCTTCAGGGAATGGCTTGAAAGGTGAGACTGAAGAGAGAACCAGACTGTCCTTATTTCAGATGAAATTTCTGTTATCTCCAGTTATGGAGAGCCCTTTCTCACCCTCACAAATCTGTACAACAATAGCAGAACTGAACCCGTACGGGACTTACTTTTTTGGAGTAGGATCATAAAACTTGTATTGATCCATTATCTTCTCTTCAAGTTTTTCCTTGTGTCTCCTTAAGGCATTCAATTTATCACTGTGAGGGGAAAAAGCACATTCTGAAACATCTGTATGAAATTAAGCATAATTAAAAAATTGAAGACCAAAAGCCACCAAGAGAGGAAAGAGACTGAAATATCTTCCTATAGCATAACCTTCAGAATCCTACTGAGCTCATTCACTGTCTGTTTAGAGAGGGCAAATGCGAAAGCCTACCAAACTTGCTGATGGATGATTTCTGTGCAATAAGCATGAAAGGTGAAAGAACAACAGTAGATTGGTGCTAGATTACTCACTAATAACTCAGAGTTTACTTGGTGGGTGTTAAAATTAATCTTATTTTGGTTTTTGAAAATTCGTTTGCTGATTGTTCAGTCTTATTCACAGATCACTGACAATTACTCAAGGGTTAAGATCCTTACATGGTTTGAACTTCTTGTCTACGTGATAACTGGGTATTTTATTCCTGTTCTGCTTACTCTGATGTAACTAGAGAAATAAATAATGTTTGATCTTTTTAAGACTACTTTGGTCTCCTGTGAGCAGTGTCAAAGCACTTTCAGCAGTGCCATGTAATCTTGCTATTTTTTTTACTCATTATTTTATTAACCTTCACAGTGGATTTTAGCAAATCTTTTTTCATTCAAGTAGTAGGTCTAATGTACCTCCATCACAGAACTGCCAGACACCTGGATAAATATGCTTAGAGTACATTTGAACGGTACTCAGCCAATTTCAGCAAACAATTTCTAACATTTCAACAATAAAATCCAGCACTAAAATAAAACTCAGTCAGTAACTCCTACATCATCCTGAGGTGTTTAAACAGGGTATCTCACTTAAGCATGCGACCCTGTGCATGGGGGACACAGCGATGTATGTTGATATTTGCATCCTTAAAAACAACATCACAGGAACTATTTCTTATAATGCAAATAGCAAGAACTAGAGGAATATGAATGGTTGCTATTCTTCAGGAATCTAAATATAAAATGACTCTCATAAGACTAAATTTTTGTTGCAACTCAGCTGTTTTCCAAGCTCTTCAGAAACCTTTAAGAAGTACCACTGGGTTTAGCATTCCATCTTTTATAACTAAGTTTTCCACATGGGTTCATCTACATTATTTGTAAAGAGCTGTGCTTGTCCAGGTGTCTCCTGAACATCCCTTTGCAGTAAGGCAACGTGAAGAAATTTTGTAGCTTCTCCCCATTACATATATCTCCTCCTAAACATCCTCTTTATCAGGTAGATCTGTCATTCCCCTGCCTGTCCTTCTAGCCCTGATAGATGATTTGTATTCTATGTTTGTCTACATGACTTGTTTAGGTTTCACAATTCAAATCTCTAGTTTCTTACATGTACTGTTTCTGTTCTTCATGATACTGCTCCTTGTTCTCCATGTTCTGCTCCAGTAACATCTGATTCTGCTGGCTCAGCATCTGAATCTGACTCAGGAGATGATGGTTTTCTTCTTCCAGATTTCCCTTTAGACGGGACAGCAGCTATTAAATAAGATAGATTAATCTCTCCTCTGCATCTGGCTTCCCTGGAAGTGCACCATAATCAGGCTAACACAATAGCATAGCAACCTATGATATGAACCTAGAAACTTCAAAGTATACAGGGGTGTTATTTTGACCACATAGCTTGACCTTCTATATAAAGTGTGCCAAAAACTTCGCACAATGAACGTTAGCACTCTAACAGGAACCCAGCAGTACACCTACCTATAGCTACTCACCTCACAATGGTTATCCAGCTTGGTCAGAGAGATATCCATGGACTGGTGCTGTTCTTTCAGCTCATCATAGCGAGCTTGCCAACGATTCAGCTCCAGCTGAGAGTTGTTCAAGGAAGTTTTCAGCTCTTTAGTGTGTGAATGCAGCCCTTCATACTCTGCCTTTAGTTGGTTGTGTAAGAAATTCACCCTAAACACGAAGAAGCCAGCAGGCTTATGAAGGACACTTCATAGAAAATATCTCACATTCAAAGACCATACCATCAGTGTGCAGCTGTCACTAAATCAAACATTAAGTTCCAAAGACTAACTCCTAAAGACTTTTTTATTCTAAGCAAATAAAATTTTATTAAGAAAGTAGTAATAGCATTATAAAATATTTCAAATCTACAAAAGAACTGAAAGGAAAATAGATGAAACACAAAACTGCTATTTCCTCCATGTGTAAGAAACACACCACAAATTTCTGAGGCATAAGGTATTTAAGAGCATTTGGATATAAAGGCAGCTCTATTTGGCACAAATAAAGAGCACTCACAGATTTTTTTTTTTTTCCTGATGCATAGAATATGAGCATTAAAGTGTCCCGAACTGTGAGACACTAATGTTGTAAGATGATACTGTGGCATTCTTTTATAGCTTTTGGTAAACATAAAAATGTCTACAAATCATGAAGGCATAAAATTAAATAAATAGATAAATAAAAAAGATTAAGTTCTATATCTGCTGACAGATCAGCTAAGCCTTGCTCTCTGCCAGCATTGCAATCAACATTTTGCAATATCTTCCTTCGTCCCTAGAGAAACTGAGTTGAATACGGCAAGCTTGAGGAAACCTCCTTTGGAGAGCTCCGCAGTGTTCTAAAGTACACATTACAATTGGGACAGCATGTGAAACTTTTGTGACCAAACTTAACACGTGATTTTTAAATACGATTCAATCTGACATTGCTTTAACTTGATATGACCTTGGCCCCTTATTTGTACCAAACTATTTCTCAAAACACCTTTGTGTAGAATGAACAGTGGCGCTCAACTGGTTGTAATGGAGAGCCCCAGTAGGGATACAGGCTGGGGGGGGAGGGTACATTTTACTGCTGCATTATGTAAAGTTCGGATGCTAGCTCACAAAAGGGGTTTTGACGTGAGTTAACAGCTACCCAGTGATCATAAAAATTACTAAACCCACTTTTAATAACAAGAATCAAGTCTCTTTCGAGTATTAACAAACGGCAGCTTTCTTTGGGTAGCAGAAAATAAACAGCAATGGTAACTCCTAGAACTAAATCATATTGTGTAAAAAACACAATACAGTTCTCCTTAAGGGAAAAAAACGGGTAGGAACCGTTTCACACAACTCTAGATATTATTGGGGGGGTTGGGTATTTGTATTTCTACTTAAAGACAAGCACTTGGAAACAACTCATTACAGAAACACTTGTGAACTGAACCACATATGGAAGCTTATTTTGAATGAGCAAAAGTCCCAGGATCAGACCATGTTTGAAGCACTGAATAACAGTATTTGTTGACAGTATCCATGAACCTGATAATCTTAAATGAGTTAAACCAATCAAATTAACAAGACAGAAATTGAGAAAAATTAACAGACACATTAATGAAGGCATTCTGGAGCTGCAGTTAACACAACACAGCAAAACAACAGTGTGTTTTGCGTAACTGACTTTTTAATGATACATTCAAGAATTTAGCAAGGGAACCATACCTGTCCAGTTCCTCCCTCAACTTCTGATTTTCCCCAGTGGTTATCGCATTCGATCTCCTCTCTTGCTGCAGAACCTCTCTCTCAGTTTTTAAAACTATTTCCAACTCTTCCAATTCTGCCTTGTGTTTCATTAAACTGTTGTATCTGCAAAAAGAGGAGCAGCATACTCTCAGCTTTCATTTAAACATTTTTCTTCCTCTAGTTTAAGATTTTTAATAGGTAATACCACAATGACCAGAAAGGATTTTTTTTCCCCCTGCCTGCTTAGTTTCACACACATTTGTGTGGTTAAACATCTACCAAGGCTGAAGAATTCCATACTATGCATGGAAATTCAGCTTAGTTTGTAAGTCAACAGGGAGGCTTTTAGAAAAAAGTGTGTTTTTCAAGCAAACTGGAATGAAATTGCCAGAATCTTATTTCAATTCCAAATACTGATCATTTGGTAAAAAGTATGCGAGTCTCCAGGGTGAGTGGAAACTGCACCATTAAACTGGAATCCCATTCACAAGTAATTGTCAGTGGCAAGTTTCAAAAACCTGACTAAAAAGCAGAAATCAGCAGCCAAAAAGCAACGAGGAAGCAGTGGAATGAGCAACAGTTCATTAGGTAACAACCCAATGCATATTAGGTTATACGCACAGGTAATTGCATCCTGCATAGGTAATAATCTCCTGCATATTCCAGACAGATGATGAGGCTAGTATCAGTGAGCCGACAGCAAAACACCTTTAAGCAGGGGCTGACCCACCTGCTTGAGTGGCTCTACTTGTTCACTAGTGAGAAACCCAAGAGCAACACTGGTGTTCACGTCCAAGCTTCCACTGCTACCTGGTTTATACAATTCGTGCATAAATCATCCAGAGTGGGGAGACAGGCAGAGAGAGAGGGCAGATGCCATCAACTACGTCTTTAATGTTGATCTCTGGAATGCTAAAATAACAGAGGTGTGGAACAACTCCCCTGATACTTGGCACAGGCATTGACTGGGCAGGCTCAGCCTCCCTGAGCTGCTACGCTGCCTGCATTCGGAAAATGCTGCAAAGAACGAGGTGGCTTGAGACCACTTTGCAAAACAGCAAGCTGTTCTCAGAAGATTCCCCCCCCCCCCCCCGCCTCTGGTGGCCTCTGTCAGGGTCAGTGCCCATACACACAAACCAGCAGAAGCCACTGGGAACACTGGTGCAGGGAACGTCAAAAGTCATCAGCACATTTTTCTGTGATTGTGATAAAAGGATATTGCCCCAAAATATCCCTGGGCAGATACACCTGTGCCAGTCATGGAGAAACATCCTCCTAAGCAATTTAAAAACAGCAACTAGGTGGAAGATGCAGCATTGCTTGAAAAAGCTAGAGAGAGCAAGCATCATCCATCTGTGACTCATCCCAGCGGAGATGAATGCAGAGCACAGTTACTCTGCAGTCACGAAAACTTCAAAATAAAAACAAAAGCAGCAAACAGCACCAAATACACTGACTCCTGCCAACTTGTTTTTCTTTCAGGCTACCATTCCCTTCATCCCAGGCTCAAATTACAGCCTGTCCCAAATTCCAGTCCATTGAAGGGTCACACAGAAAAGTACCTGTCTCCCAGACAAAAGCTGCTTTTTGCTATTCATTCCCAGTAACAGCAGTGGAGTTTAATTAACCTTATTTATTTGTTTTCTTCCTCCATTCAGCTCCAGGACATTTCAAATTCAATGTCCGTATAACAAATGGAAGAACCTGAAAGCAGAGGAAGGTTTCACATCCAGCTCCAAGAAGGATTAAAGACAGACTGCATGCCAATCCAGAGTCTGAGAAGACAAACTCCACAGTCAGTCCCTTGGCAGAGATTACCATGGCTGCCTCTGCAGAAACTGTGTTGTGAATTCTTTCGCCATTTCTGTATGATAGGGTACTCCGTTCATTTTTATCCAAGCCCTCTATTTTTTAAAGAGGGCTACTTAGAGGGAAGCAGTATACTGGTCCAGTTTTACCAGCTTGGCCCAGCTCCACACGCTGCCTTTGAGCATGAGAACCTCTGAGGCAGACCACAGCTGTTCCTCTAGATATTAGGTGAAAGATAAGAAAGAAAAGACTGTTTGCAAAACCACAAGTGATTCTGCATCTCTGGAGCCCTAATGAAATCCCTAGGCAAAATTTTCTTGTAGTCCGGATTCAGCATAGAGTCTACCATTTGAGCAGGACTTGTGTAACCTGACAAGCTCTACCACAGGGGGCAAGGTTACCCATCCTGTAGGCTGTTCACTCCACTTCTTTAAGCATCAGGCACTTTGACAGAGGGGTTTTAAAAAGATTTTCTTACACATGCAAATAAAATCCATTTTGGCTCTGACGCAATCCATTCCTGGGATTGAACAATCATATTCCTCTTTACTCCTTTTGTCTTTCACTCTTTCTGCTGCTTTGTTAGGAGAAATACTGTGGGTAGGTATTTGTGACTGAGAGAACTTCAAAAATGCTCAGCTATGATAAAAAGCATGTGGCAAAAGGAACCCAGAAAAATAATTACCAGCCAGCATTGGTAACATAATAATACAAATCCCTGCAACAGAATCCCTGCTGTTACATGTTTTTCCAGTGAGATGAGTTTTTCCAGTGTCTCTACAGGATTAGACTTCTCTAGAGTAAGCCACAAAGAAATGCTCAAGGATCTGCTAATCAATTGTAGCTAGTAAGTTATTACCTCCCCTTAACAATGTGCAATATGTAAAGCAATTTAAAAAATGCAGCAGAAGAATCCAGCCTTTCTGTGTTCACCGAGATGGTCAGCCAAACACCGCAAAGTCAAGAAACTGCTATTAATGGTAAATGAGCCTAACATACTAACTCCTTTTCTTGCTAAGTCAAACCCACATGTCTGTGGTTTGCTGGGCTATGACAGGCCATTTCACCGCAGTTACACACAACCCACTATTAAATCCCCACTGCAGTGCTAATACTGTGCAGAAAGAGCCGAGGGAGGTTTAATGAAGTTTGCTCAGGTGCAGAAAATATTCTGTGGTTAGAATGCATCTGAGTGAACTACACAAACCTTGGGGACCTTGGCTGTACACAGTGTTAGGAATTCACAAGCTAACTAAAGTTGCTGTGGATTTTTCTAGATGAGCTGCAGTCATAAGTTTGTGCAGGAGTGCAATCCTGCCTTAAGCAACAGAACAATGATTACAGTGCTGTCACCAACGGAGAAAAACCAATTACCTTGGAGCTGGGACAAGCAAAACCTGTCTCTTAGACAATGCACAAGCAAACATCTCGGCTGCACTGAGCTGCTCTGCAAAAATTCAGCAGGTAGTCCGTTCTAGTTGAAGTTGAAAGTGAGATATTTCACCTTCCCATTAAATGCCTTAGAGTGGCAGAAGAAAAGTTTTCTTACACCTGTTTTTCTAACTTTCTCCCCTCTGCTCCCTCAGCCAGCTGAACTGCACGCAGCACATGATGGAAGGAAAACAACACGCACACACACAAAGTGGCTTGTCTCTTTTTTCTGACAGCCAAATGGAAACACAGGCTGTCTTTGGACAGATCACCTTGATAAGCATCTTTTGAGACTGATCTGCTGCACTTTTAAAACTGCCAAAATCAACACGCTTTAAGTATAGAAAAGGCCACCATCTGCTCCCCTGCAACATCTCTCACTGGCAGCCCCATCTTGGTAACAGACAGTCCAAATTGTTAATGTTTACAGTGGTGATCTGAGCACTTATCACTAGAGATAACGATTTTTAGAAAACCACTTTTTCCTTAGGCTAGAACCGTTTAATAATTGGTACTCATCAAGAAAAGAAAGAGCCCAGCAAACTGCCTCAGCACACCACAGTGTGATAATCTCAGGCAAAGCCTGAATCAATGAGAACCATTAATCAGTCTGAGAGAGACTTGGTAAGCAGGAACAGTGGCTGTGTAATCACTTACAGCTCATTTAGTTGACAGCCAAGCAGCTGTCCTGTCACACAGCCCTGGTGGATATTTTAATCACAATAGGTTTATTTCTGTATTTTATCACAATCTACTGAACATTGTATTGCCAGCTCCTTAAGTCTTTGGGAAAGAAAAGTTTAGCACAGGTTTGTAGTCCACCCTCAAACATCACCATTGAGTTGCTCTAAACTGAACTCATGGTCTTGCACAGAAACTGAACCTAAACACAGATATTTTGAGGAAAATCACTGAATTGTATAAGAAAAGTTTTGAGGGGTAGGCAGAGTGGCATTTATGTAGTAGTATATTATATACATTGTTTGATCCACACACAATTGTCAGCAAATGACAGTGACTAGAGACTAAACAATAAACAGGTAACTCTGATTTCACAATTCAATTGAAGGGCCTGAAGCAAAAGCCTTAGATTGTGAGAACTGGAAGAAAAAGAATACAACACTATCTCATAGCCAGCTCAATATGGCTTCCTTCAGAGCGCCTCCTTTGTCATGAGGTTGATGCCACACACAATCTTCAATGATTTAAATTTCTCAAGATACATAATACTCACACATAGGTAACTACCTAGGTGACCTGCAGACCTTACTGTATGACTAGAAAAGATACCCCACACAGTAGAACTGGGAGAATCTTTTAAAAGCTGCATGTTATTATAGTGCAGATCCTTAAATGTAGTAAAGACATTTAAGCTACTTCCGACAAAGCATCCCCAAGACCCAAGCCCATGTTTGCTAAATGTCATCAGTCTCCTCTGTGGTCTGCCCCCTTTAGAGGTCTAAAATCTATAACTTTGCAAATATTTTCATCAAATCTTCTAATGATAGCAAGAATGAGAAGACACCGTTTCAGGGGAACAACTTACTCAGTAGTTTCCATTTGTAATTAAAGACCAACATTTAAGGCTAAGATTGTAACACAGGCACATTCCAGAGCGTACCTCTCACCCAGACCTTTGTGCTCCAGATCCAGGTTTTTGTGTAATGTTTTCAGGCAGCTGTGCTGGTTTATTAGCATTTCATATTCTGTGGACTGCCGTTCATGCAGTGAAGCAAGGTGTTCATGGTCCTGAAGCAATGACTCATACTCAGCTTTCAGCTGCTCCTTCTGTTTCAGTAGGTTTTCATTCTCATTCTCCTTGGCTGCCTGCTGATTTTGGAGTAAAGCATTCTGGGCCATCAGTGAAGCACTCTGGGAGCTGAGGGTTGAATTTTCTACCTAAAGTTTCTCAAATAAGAAGCAAGCATTACTTATTTACACCTACTGTTACATACAACAAACATGCAGCAGCAGCTTATATCTCTATACAGTTTATCAAGAATGCATCCATTGCTTTGCAGACTGTCCTGGTTTCAGCTGGGATAGAGTTAATTTTCTTCTTAGTAGCTAGTAGAGTGCTGTGTTTTGGATTTAGGATGAGAATAATGTTGATAACACACTGATGTTTTGGTTCTTGCTAAGTAGTGCTTACACTAGTCAAGGACTTTTTCAGCTTCCCATGCTCTGCCAGGTGCACAAGAAGCTGGGAGGGGGCACAGCCAGGACAGCTGACCCAGACCAGCCAAAGGGCTATTCCACACCGTATGACATCATGCTCAGTATTTAAACTGGGGGAGTTGGCCGGGGGGGGGGGGGGGGCAGCGATCACTGCTCGGGGACGTGCTAGGCATCGGTCGGCGGGTGGTGAGCCAATTGTATAGTGTATCCCTTGCTCTGTATATTATTATTGTATTATTATTATTATATTATTATTATTACTACTATTCTATTTCATTTTACTTCAATTATTAAACTGTTCTTATCTCAATCCACGAGTTTTCTGACTGTAACCCTCCCAATTCTCTTCCCCATCCCACTGGGGTGGGGGGAGTGAGCGAGCGGCTGCGTGGTGCTTAGCTGCTGGCTGGGGTTAAACCACGACACAGACTTAAGACATTTATGGACAATTTGTCATCATTTTGGTATTGCTGGTAGTCCATGCTATCAGCAGTCTGATAAGTATCAGGATAACCTCCAAACTGAAACAACACTCTGTTACTAGCAGAAGCTCTTAAGCCTGAAGACCAACATGAGCTAGAATACTCACAACTCAACTGCATCTCTGACAATCACGTACAAAGCCAAAGTTACCCCATGTTTGTGTACAAGTAACAAAAACTTAACTGCACCCAAACTCAACTGCACCACTGTGCTACCTGATTTTTTTATATGTTCCTTATATACTTCAATTGCAGGTGAGAAATAAGTAAAGAAAACAAAAAAAGAAAATATCTGTGAATGTGCGAGAGGAAAAGCTTGAAAAGGGAAATTCCCATCAAAAAAATTAGAACTAATCCAATGTTGACCTTTAAAACTGTTCTCTTTCTCAAGCTAAGTTTATTTTTTCAAAATGAAAGTAACATTTAACAGTATCTGTTTTCCACAGGCAATGTTAACATTTTGTCTGAAAGTGTGAAAATTGTGATTGGAGCCCATTGCTACAATGCCTCTTGGGAGCTGACTTGTGTCCTCTTCCCATTTCTTCCAAGCTCTTTCACACGCATGGCATTAAGGGGCAGGGGGGGGGGAAATCAAAGCTCTTTTGTTCCAGAAGTGCAGTTTCTGGAATAACACATCTGGATTTTGCTGTATCGATTTTACAAATTTCTCTCTAAATAAGTACCTATAAGTACCTTCTTTATGAAGATAGCTACCAGACATTACCTACAGAGCCAACTTCCCTCCTAGCTTGAAGAAATTCAGACCTCAAAATAAGCTCCACCTTGTGGGCCTCATCTTTACATCACTACATCAGCCTACCAATACAAACATTTCCTTATCAGCTGTCATTTTCTCCACACTACTGTAATCAAATCCAGTCTTCTGGCACAGAGGTGCAAGGCTGTCCTGACCTGGAGTTTAGCTGTTTGTGTCTGCAGGGCAGTGTTGTGCTCCTGAAGGAAGATGTTTTGCTTCTGTAGTGTCAGGATCTGATTGTTGAAGGAGACATTCTGTGTTTCCAAATGCTTCAGCTGTTCTTTAAGCAGCTGCTTCTCAGTATGCAGGGCTGCATTCTGAAAGAGAGATAGCATTGAAGTGTTGACAGGAAGAAACAAAACAGCTGTCCTGATCATTTGGAGTCCTATCTAAGATGAGAACAAATGAGTGATGATCATTCTGCAACAAATGTGCAAAAGCAAACTCTTCCCAGCATTAAATGAAGGTAGAATCATAGAATCGTTTAGGTTGGAAAAGACCCTTAAGATCATCAAGTCCAAACGTTAACCCAGCACTGCCAAGTCCGCCACTAAACCATGTCCTCAAGCACTGCATCTACCCGTCTTTTAAATACCTCCAGGGATGGGGACTCAACCACTTCCCTGGGCAGCCTCTTCCAGTGCCTGACTACCCTTTCAGTGAAGAAGCTTTTCCTAATATCCAATCTAAACCTCCCCTGGCACAACTTGAGGCCATTTCTTCTTGTCCTGTCACTTGTTACTTGGCAGAAGAGACCGACATCCACCTCGCTACAGCCTCCTTTCAGGTAGTTGTAGGGAGCAGTGAGGTCTCCCCTCAGCCTCCTCTTCTCCAGGCTAAACAGCCCCAGCTCCCTCAGCCACTCCTCATCAGACTTGTGCTCTAGACCCTTCACCAGCTTCCTTGCCCTTCTCTGGACACACTCCAGCACCTCGATGTCCTTCTTGTAGTGAGGGGCCCAAAACTGAACACAGTATTCGAGGTGCAGCCTCACCAGTGCTGAGTACAGAGGGAGGATCACTTCCCTAGTCCTGCTGGCCATGCTATTCCTGATAAAAGCCAAGACGCCATGGGCCCTCCTGGCCACCTGGGCACATTGCTGGCTCATATTCAGCCGGCTGTTGACCAACATCCCCAGGCCCTTTTCCACCAGGCAGCTCTCCAGCCACTCTTCCCCAAGCCTGTAGTGTTGCATGGGGCTGTTGTGACCCAAGTGCAGGACCCCGCACTGAGCCTTGTTGAACCTCACACAACTGGCCTTGGCCCATCGATCCAGCCTGTGCAGATCCCTCTGTAGGGCCTTCCTACCCTCCAGTAGATCAACACTCCTCGCCAACTTGGTGTCATCTGCAAACTTACTGAGGGTGCACTCGATCCCCTCATCCAGATCATTGACAAAGATTAAACAGAACTGGCCCCAATACTGAGCCCTGGGGAACACCACTTGTGACCAGCCGCCAACCAGATTTAACTCCATTCATCACAACTCTTTGGGCCCAGCCATCCAGCCAATTTTTTACCCAGCGAAGCGTACGCCCATCCAAGCCACAAGCAGCCAGTTTCTCCGGGAGAATGCTGCGGGAAACTGTGTCAAAGGCTTTACTAATGTCCAGGTAGACAACATCCACAGCCTTTCCCTCATCCACTAAGCGGGTAACCTTGTCATAGGAGGAGATCAGGTCAGTCAAGCAGGAAAGGTAGGACAGATGTTATACACAGGATTAATCCCTGCAACGATGTTATACAAGATGTATGTAGCATTAAAGTCCCATGGCACCCTAAGAGATACCTGAGGAATTTGGTAGACTGATGTGCTCCAGAAAACCCACCAGCTCAAAAAGCTTCCTACTCCACTAGCTTCCTACAAGCTCAAAAATCCAATTCCCAGCAACCCACTCATGATCGCAAGGGAAGTCTGAGAGATAACAGGAAATAGGAGAAGGCTTACATTCCTTTCCAGTTCAATTGCCCTGTCCTTCAGTTTCAGCAGCTCCATGGTAGCTTCTCGGTGTCCCGTTTCCAATTTCTCATTCATTTGGTGGTTGGGAATGAGTTTCTCTGCAGAATACCTCAGTGATTTCTGAGCATACTGCCCATCCTGTTGAGTCTGCTTAAGTGCATCAAAGTCCTTCTTTACCTGCAAAGCCAACAAGCAACAATCTTCAGCAGTGTTTTAACAGTGGGATTTTATGTTAATAACGATGGGGTATACATTTCCTCTCTTGCACTGTAGGGACTTTAAGGGATTCAAGAACCATTACCCTGACTTCACAGATGGGGAAGCTGAGAGACAGACAGGTGGAAGAATCCATGTCTCTTGGCCTCCAGTCAGGTGCCCTTTTGACTCAAGCTCACTGTCACCTAACAAACAGGCTGTTCTTGGGTGAGATGTTTCAACTGCAGTCTTCCTCAGCCTATGCTCTCATTAAACAAGGTAGAAAAACAACACCGTGCCAATGAAAAAAAAACATAGGAAAACAGATCTGCAAATAGTGGTTATGTAAAAAAAACCTCCTGCCATGCCCCCAGCCCAACAATTTTGCTGAAATTGGTGCCATCACATAGAAAGGGACAAGAGAAAGCAGTCCAGTCAAAAAAGGTTTTCGGGAAGTGCGGGGGGGGTGGGTGGGTGGGTGGGTGTAGAGATAACTTGTTCTTGCTGAGTTTAAAAAAAAAAAAAAAAGCATGTGAGTGTGCAAAACCACATTGTGAACAATTACAATTCACTTAACTTCTTACCATGTTTAGATCATTCTGTAACTGCTGGTTCAAGTTCAGAGAGTCTTTCACTTGAGCTTCCAGCATTGCAATCTTTTCCTCTTTCACAGCTAGTGTTGTTTTTAGTGCCAATTCAGTTTTGCTCTCCAGAATCTTGTATTTTCTGAAAGACATGAGAACAGCTTTCCAATGTCTGCCACTAGGATATGAGCCACCATGCAGGAGACTTCACCTTCACCCATTCCAAATCTCACCACATGTTATATTATATGCGTTTGCTTCTTCAGGAAAATCATTTCCTCTACTGCTGCAGATCGCTACTGATATATTATAGCTAGGGAACCTGCTTTTGGAAAATCCAATCAGTTTTAACAGAGGTAACGCCAGCATGGTTCTACAGAAATATCTAAGAGATACATAACCTAAAAGTAAATAAGTTTTCCTCTTTTCCCCCTAATTACACTACAGAAATTTTTTCTCATGGCTCTTTTGTACATTCTTGACAAGGTGAAAGTCCATAGTAGATTCTAAAGACTCCTGTGAGATGAGTATGTTTCTCTAATTAGGTCTTATCAAGAGGCCTATATACACGTGGGTTGTTGGGGTTTCTTTGTTCATTACTATAGGACTTGCAAAGGAATTCTTTGCAATCAGGAATTTTTTAGGCAACATCTATGTTTATATTAACACATGGTTGGATCACCAATTACACGGAGTAGTAACAGACACTGTTTAATAGGCACTATTCTTACTTGTAAATATATTACGAGGAGGTATACACACTGAAATAGCTACTCAGCTACTCTACTGGGGCGTAGAGGGGGGCTGTAGTAACACTGGCTAGTGTGGAGAGAGAAAATGGCATTTCTTCCTTCCATCCAAGAAAAAGTTTTGCAAAACTTGCAGTATACTGCCAAGCCTGCTTCAGAAAAATATGCTTTATGTCCAAAATTGCTAAGGGTAATTGGAGTGAGACAGATGAGAACCAAAAGAAAAGACAAAGGGCTTGAGTTAGGCTGAGGAAAAGCCTGCAGAGTCAAAAGAATGACTAAGAGAGCTCAGTTTCCTTACGTGTCATCATTGCCGTTGTCATCCTGTAGCAGCAGCTCTTTGTTCAATCCTATCTTCTCCAGTTCCTGGCTCAGTTTGTCCAGCTCACTAGACAACTGTTGACTCTTCAGCTTCTCCAGGACCAAATCCTGTAACAGCACTAACATGATTAGTTACTGTGCAAAGGGCGATGATAATTATCCAGCACTATAGATTTTTTTTAAGAAGTACTGAAAAAGTAATTGGATAAAATCCTAGTTCCAAGAAGGTCAGCTAAAATTCTTCATCAGTGACAGCTGAGTGCAGAATTAAACTGATTGCTTTTATTTATAGTTTACTTGGAATAAATCTGAAGAATGCTTCTTTTGGCCTTTGTCTCACTCACTGCACTGGATTACTTCTGCCAACACTGGCACCCTGCCTGCCTGCCAAAAGAGGGAATGTGTGCAGGCCAGGAGACATCCTGCCCTTGTACCACAGAAGGGATGTGTGCAGGTCAGGGGACACCAGCAGAGGGAGTTCCCACCTCTCAGCTAGGACAAACAACCCTGCTGAAAAGCCCAGCCAACACTGGCACACACAGAGGAGTGACAGGACTTCAGTACGAAAGTTTCCTGACATAATATGGTTAAGATGTTATTACCAAGGGACTTGATAATAGTGCATTTTCACTGTTCTGAGTTTCTGACATATGGTAAATCACTGCCAAAATTAAAAACACATAATTACATTGTCATGTAAGAGACAGGACAGCTCTGGAGAATACAGAGTTTGGTCACTTATTCTGGTATCTACTGGCCCATTCTGGTTTCATTTAGGTTTCTTTGGAAGAAACTTAAGCAGAACCAGACAAGGAAGTCATACAAGGAGGAGGTTTGATGGAGTTGTACCAGAAAGTATACTGGGACAATGCTTTGCTGTTATGCCAGTGAAGTGCTCTGTGTGGAAACAGCCTGAGAAGACATAACACCAGCCTGCATGTTTAAAAAGGACAAATCGTTTTTGGTGCATAGCCAAGTTCGACGATTCCTACCATTCAAAATTCTCTGAAACGCACATGTAGCATAGAGAACTACATTGCTCATGTTTCTGCTCTAAAGTTTTCTTAAACAAGGCATGAGGAAAGAACAACAAAGTTACTGAAGCACTTTAAGGAAGAAAAAAAATTATCCTCGATATCAAACAGAAGCAATAATAAAATTAAAAAAAACAAACAAACACAACTTTGCTAAACATAAACTGTAAGTATTCAATAGTCCTCTGATATCATAAATTTAGCAACATACTCATTCACATGGCAAGGAAGAAAAAAAAGGTAAGGCTAAGGTCAGTGCCAGTCCATGGTCTGTAAACAGGTTCCTTCAACATCCATGAACCCCTTCTATAGAATCCATAGGAAGTAACTAAGGAAAAGAAGATATGCTTCTATATGGGTCTGCACCACTGGAAACTTGCAGAAGCCTGAGAAGGGAGAGATTAAAAAGGAGCCTTCTCAGAAATGCTATTATTTTATTTATTTTTAAGGAAAGTTGGGCAGAAACACCACTTGGGACTGTTTCAAATGTTTCTGATAAACTTTTTCTCCTCCTCAAAACTACACTAATGCTTAAAAAACTATAATAAAACTAAATCTTCAAGTAAGTAATTGCTTACTGCATTATTCTTGCTGAACTTATTTATTTCACTGAGCTACCGCAGCATCGACCATTTTTCTTTGAATGCTCTTTCACAGGGAATCCTGTTTCTGGCAGGACAACAGCAGCTGGGGCAGGCAATGAGAGCAAGTTGCAATAACCTGAATCTGCTCATAGGCCACTTATGAGATTATCAGGTTCTGGCACACACGTCATTAGTTTGCCAATGTCCTAATGCTGATTGTGTATTTTTAAAAGATGACTACTAGGAAAAGCACAATTACTGCATTCTGCAGCCGAGAGGGGTGCTGGACAAGATCACTGCTGCTTAACAACAGAGCTGCTTAGCATGCTCTCGCTCTGCATGGAAGCTTTTGGGGAAAAACGCTGTAGGTAGTTGTAAAGCAAAAACTTGGTGCAGCTGTTTTTGAAAGGGTTAGGTTAGAACTATCATCTGGGATAGTTCTTGTCTTAGATAAGTCTGTTTTAGAACAGGGATGTTAATGTGTCCTCAACAAGTGCTCTAATTTCTAGTCTTAAGAGTCAATCTCTCCTGCTGGAGCTCTCATGTTAGCAAACAATTTTGTGGTCAAAGGGTTAGAGAAAGTATCAAAGTTTTTGGTTTACAGCTACCATGTGGGAGCTGTATTAAAACCTTATTCTGCATGAAAAAAGATGTCATTTGGAGACATTGTGTTTGTGGACACAAAACGGTACATTGCAGTTTTTGGCAGGTTCCACTTTCCAAGGGAACACTACCCAGTGATGGCTGTTAAGGCTGTGAAGACCTTCTAGCTCATGTATTAAATAGTCATGGGACAGCTGTCTCCCTTTGGTACTTCACAGAGCCAAAAGAAAAAATAGCATCGTATTGAAACCAGTAGTATTCTGTTGCTTACCTCTCTCAATGTAGCTAGTGTTCTTTTATCAATTGTAACTTGCTTTATGAGATCTTTATTGTCCTTTTCAAATTCTTTTAGCTTATTAGATGAATCTCTGAATCGAGCAGTTTCCTTTTCTAGTGTCTTGATTTCTTTCTCAGCAGCTGCCAACTTTACTGTACTATCATCCAAAATAGCATCTTTCAGCTCCACTTGCTGCCAAAGCCGTTTTGCTTCTTTTTCTAGCATTTTTTTGTCTTTCTCAAGCTGAGCCATTTCTTGTTCTAGGGCTTTGTTCTCTTTTTCTAACCTCTCCAGCTGTTTAGCAGAAATCTTTAGCTCCTCAAGGTTTCTCTGGAGGACCTGATTTTCACTCTCCATTCCCTGTACTTCTTTTTCTAGCTCCTGGATCTTTTTGCTGCTGTTCTCCAAAATTTGCTGAAGTCTCTGGTTTTCAGAGTTGACGCTCTGATAGCTTAACTCCAGTCTCTCCGACTTCTTGCTCATTGCTTTCAACATTTCCACATTCTTCCTTAAGTCCTCTTTCTCCCTCTCCAAATCTTTATTTTCTGCTTCTATTTGTGCCATTTTTGTGCTGGTAAATCTCATGGTCTCCACCACTCTCCTAAGCTCCAGATTTTCTTCATCCAATTGCTTGTTGTCCCTTTCCAGGTCCCCTAGCCGTATGGAAATATTCTGCAATGTGTCCAGGGATTTTCTTAGCTTCCTATTTTCCACTTCCAGATCTCCATTCTCCTGCTCGAGAACTTCAACTTTTTCTGTCACTATTTTCATTGCTGCTGCCTTCTTTGTGAGCTGTTCATTCTCTCTCTCCAGCCGATGGAGCTCTTTTTCCATTTCTTCCACTCTTTCCACTTTTTCTTTAACATGGTCAAAATCCTTTTGCAATTGTTTCTTCTCAAATTCCAGTTTGTTCAGTTTGCTACTAGTCTCTGTAACCGTTTCATGAAGGATCTTGTTCTCTTTTTCAATATCTTTTACTCTTGCCTCGCTGCTCACTTGAGATCTTTGTCTCAGGGATAAGACCACTTGATTAAGGTGATCATTTTCTTGTTTAAGGTCCTTTATCTACATAAACAATAAAAAATTCATGCAAATGTTACTCATCTACCTTACAATGTGCAGTATAAATTAGTCCTGAAGCAGGACAAAACCATGTACACTTAATCCAAGACAAATTCCTCAACAGTTTTCCCTGACTAAAACCAATAACAAATACATGAAAAAAATTGTTACCTCTGGTAACACGGGATTCTAACAAATTAAAAATGGTGCTATATTCCTCCTACCAGCTAAGAAGGTCGAGGCAGAGGGAGAAAGTGCACAAGTGACCTTCAGAGAACACCGTGGAGAGGATGCTTTGCTAAGAACCATTCCTAATAAAGGGTATCTTTCTGTTTAGGTTTACATTCACATCTTTGGGATCCAAAGACACAAATTCTCTCTGATAAGGCATCAGAAACCACAAAAAGCTTGAAAATTTATAGCAGTTGTAGATCTCATTAAGGACACACTTTCTGTAAAAACAGTACGGTTACACACTGGCCAAATTTCAGCTGAAGCAATTGTGATTTAGACTGCAGTTTGCATTTGATTCTTATCTAGACAACATCCACAGAAATCAAAAGGGACTTATACCTGAAAAAATCAGGATCTGTCCTTTTCTGATGATTGAGGATACTTCTGTTTTTACTTCCTGCCCTACCTGTGAAGCATTCATTAATTCTTACCATAAAGAGTCTGTATGTGTTCTAACTGAAATGTTGGACTTTGGTGGTAGAGCTTCCCAGGTAGAAGTCTGGGCAAGAATCTTTCAAGATGAAAAGTACTACACAAATAAGACATTTTATTATTAATCTTCACCCCACAAATCTTGGAGTACATTTTAATACAGGTTGAAAATATATAGACCAGCCTCCAGCAATCTGTGTCTGTATTTTCTTCGCTAGTCAAATTAATACAGGTGATACCTTGCACGAACCTATAACAGGGTAGCTTCATGGCATCGTACATGAACTGCAGCACAGTAGTAAAAACAGAAGGGCATTTAAAATATCAATCCAGAAGACATAAATGCTTTCTCAGCATCTTTTTAAAATAGAGGAAAAAAGGTCTGGTATCTATAAAAACACAACCAAACCAATCAGGACGTAAGCTGGCAGAAGACCAATCTTCTGCAATAAAATGGGGTTTTATTTGCACATCCTAAAAACAGTTGGCATCCCATTCAGTAAGATCCAGGGCTTTTTTCCTCCAAAGAGGGAAGGTCTGTCCTTACAACAGTCTGAAGATCCCCCTATGGTTACAGGAGCAGTAGCTAGCAAAACATGCTGGGCTTTTTTTGCTCGAAGAAATGTTTTACCTACATTTGAACAAGTTCAACCTGCACTTAATAGCTCTCAAATTGCCCTGTCTCCCCGAGACAACCAGATACTCTAAATGGCATCAGTAAATTACCATTACTGAGCATATACTTTTATATTACATTTGTGAAGTTTGCACCTGTCTGTCTGTGTCAGCTTTTAGAGACTCCATGACGACTTGTAGCTGTTCCTTATCTTTTATCAGCTCCTCGCTCAAGGTCTCCAGATCTTGATTACTTTGCTTCTCTTTTTCAATTTGATTTTGCAATTTCTCAATCTGTGTGGAGAGAACACACCAAAACACATCAGCCACAGCTTGACACAATGACTGTTTGCACTTGAAGTTATTCTGAAGACCGGAGAGGAATGAGACGGGGAACATAGCTGAAAGATGTAGTCCTTCCCTTCTGCAGCTTGCCAGTCTCAGAGGAGAAAACGACTGTTTTGTTTTTCTCACAGTGACAAGGATCTCATTCATGCCTATTAAGATCAGAGCATATACGGTACAGCAGTAAGAAATGCTTCACCTGCCTGCCCAAATGCCCTGTTGTGCTCCTGTCATCAGCGATTAAGGTTCTGGTGCTCACCTTTCTGAGGGATTTGCCTCCTCCTAGCCTCTCCATCACTGATGGCCCTAATCTACCAATGAATGCGGAGAAAGTTACAATTCAGTGAGCAACAGAATTTAAAAAAAAAAAAAAAAAATCAGGAATAGAAGAAAGCCCTGGGGTTTCCAAGTTTACCTTCCCCCTCCCTGTGCTCTGTTGGCCCTCTGTTTTCCCCAGCAGGTGACAATATTGGATTTGAAAGATTTGTGAATAAGGTCCTGGTCCTACAATGAATGATGTCTTCTTACTCCCTCCTTTTGAAAGTTGTACTCGTAATGCACTAAGCACTGAAAAGTAGTAGCTCCTCAGTATTTAGAAGCAAGGGGTTCAGAGAGCTAGGCTCCCCAAGTCAGTAAGTATTCCTTTTTATGCTTGTAAAGTACTGTGAGCATCTACAGATCTGCACAAGAATCAGCTCATTTTTTTGTGTTGGTATTATGAACTCTGCCAACAGTGAAAACATCAATGAAAAAGGTATTAACAATAATTCTTACAAGTGGGAAATAGCTGGAGGCTGGGCTCTGCCTATGTCAACATGTGCCTCATTACAGGAAGTGTTTAAACAAGCAGGGGCTGCCCAGATTGGAGATAAGAAGGGCTTAACAGTTAGAAATGTAACCATGTTAAGGTTCATTGGTCTCAAAGGAGCTGTTCAGAGAAAGCTGGAACATAAACTCAGTAACTCAGCAATAGCTGGTCTTCATTAGCACCTCCCAGAAAACTGGAGGCAAGTAAGAAACTACTGTTTACAGCTTGTTTCAGTCCAAGAAGTTAGGAATGCAGAGGAAACAGATAAGTACTTGACTGTGCCTGAAAGGAGGGTTTTCTATTATTAGCTCCTCTAAAAACCTTGCAAGAAAGGAAAAAAATATGTATGTGACTCTTCCTTTGTATCATCTCCTCTTGTACTACCTGAATAATCCTGTTCTGGCTACATCCTCCCAAGAACTAGATCAGTAGAGTGCCAAGCATACTCGGACAATTTTTGAAAGTTTCAGACAGTGAATGAAATCTGAATCCAGTTAAATGACTTTAGGGAGGCAAAATTGTACTATGGGTATCTCAGGAAAGTTCCAAAAAACCCATAGGCATGCAACATCTGAGAAAAACACTTCTTTATCTCCTGTCCTGTGTCTTTATGCATGCTTGTCTCTACCAGTCCTGAAGAACTGCTGCCCTCTCCTCTGCCTACTGTGGAAACCATTCTGCAATGAATTAGACAGAGTTCCCCTATTATCCCCCTTTCCCCTAGCACACCCCCTTGTGGACATGCATACCCTCTAATTAAGGGGATACATGTGTGAGAGAAATACAAAAGCACATTAGAGGAACAGAAGATTAAAAGAAAATTTTCAAACATCTCAAACCTAGTGGCCTTCTGTGATGGAGTGACTACATCAGTGGACAAGGGAAGAGCTATGGATGTCATCTATCTGGACTTCTGTAAGGCGTTTGACATGGTCCCCCACAACATCCTTCTCTCTAAATTGGAAGGATATGGATTTGATGGGTGGACTGTTCGGTGGATACGGAATTGGTTGGATGGTTGCATCCAGAGAGTAGTGGTCAACGGCTCAATGTCCAGATGAAGATCAGTGACGAACGGTGTCCTTCAGGGGTCCATACTGATACCAGTACTGTTTAATATCTTCATCACTGACACAGACAGTGGGGTTGAGTGCACCCTCAGCAAGTTTGCGGATGACACCAAGCTGAGTGGTGTGGCTGACATGCCTGAGGGACGGGATGCCATCCAGAGGGACGTGAACAAGCTGGAGAAGTGGGCCTGTGTGAACCTCATGAGGTTGAACAAGGCCAAGTGCAAGGTCCTGCACATGGGCCGGGGCAACCCCTGGTATCACTACAGGCTGGGGGATGAGGGGATTGAGAGCAGCCCTGCAGAGAAGGACTTGGGGGTACTGGTGGATGAAAAGCTGGACATGAGCCAGCAATGTGCGCTCACAGCCCAGAAAGCCAATGGTATCCTGGGCTGCATCAAAAGAAGTGTAGCAAGCAGGTTGAGAAAGGTGATTCTGCCCCTCTACTCTACTCTGGTGAGACCCCACCCGGAGTCCTGCGTCCAGCTATGGGGTCCTCAGTACAAGACAGACATGGACCTGTTGGAGTGGGTCCAGAGGAGGGCCACAGCTCAGTTAGGTCCAGAGGAGGTGTCCTAGTTTCAGCTGGGATGGAGTTAATTTTCCTCCTAGTAGTTGGTATAGTGCTGTGTTTTGGATTTAGGATGAGAACAATGTTGATACCACACCGATGCTTTAGTTGTTGCTAAGTAGTGTTTATACCAGTCAAGGACTTTTCAGCTTCCCATGCTCTGCCAGGTGCACAAGAAGCTGGGAGGGGGCACAGCCAGGACAGCTGACTCAGACTGGCCAAAGGGCTATTCCATACTGTATGACATCATGCCCAGTATATAAACCAGGGGGAGCTGGCCGGGGGGCAGTGATTGCTGCTCAGGGACGGGCTGGGCATCGGTCAGTGAGTGATGAGCGATTGCATTGTTCATCACTTGTTTTGTATAGTCTTTTATCATTATTATTATTATTTTATCTTCCTCTACTGTCCTATTAAACTGCCTTTACCTCAACCCACAGGTTTTACTTTTTTCCCTGATTCTCTCCCCCATCCCCCGGGGTGGGGCGGAAGGGTAAGCGAGCAGCTGCGTGGTGCTTAGTTGCCAACTGGGATTAAACTGCGACAGGAGGGCTGAGAGAGTTGGGGTTGTTCAGCCTAGAAGAGAAGGCTCCAGGGAGACCTTATTGTGGCCTTTCAACACTTAAAGGGTGCTAATAAGAAAGACGGGGACAGACTTTTTAGTAGGGCCTGTAGCGATAGGACAAGGGGTAATGGCTTTAAACTAAAAGAGGGTAGATTTAAACTAGATATAAGGTAGAAATTTTTTACAGTGAGGGTGGTGAAGGACTGGCACAGGTTGCCCAAAGAGGTGGTAGATGCCCCATCCCTAGAAACATTCAAGGTCAGGTTGGACGGGGCTCTGAGCAGCCTGACCTAGCTGAAGATGTCCCTACTCATTGCAGGGGGGATGGACTAGATGACCTTTAAAGGTCCCTTCCAACCCAAACTATTCTATGGTTCTATGAAATCAAGACTATTTTATATATCAACTGTATGTCTCACACACACTATAGAATACTACTACCTTTTTTTCCCAAATCTCCCTGAATGGGAGCTGAAGTCCATTAACAACTTGACTGGCCTGTGATATTCAGTCAACAGCTCCCATCATATTCTGCGTTTCTCTGGTGAAGAGTTCATGCATTTCAGCTGCTCTGAATAGTAGTATCTTTAACTGACTTTTTTTTTTTTTCCCATTGGTCTGATGCATACAGTGCACCCCTTTCACCATACAGGCATTCCCGACTACTGGTTTTGTCTTCTTTAACTACCAGACCTGCAGGTGACCCCAGCATGCCAAGGCATTCAGCATCATCAAAAACATCAGACTAATTCTGGAATCACAACTGTTGGCACTAATACAGTGCCATAACAAGAAGTGCCCACAGGAATGTGCCTGGGGCAAAGCCAAAGGTTGACCACAGTTATTCAAGTGACTTAAACTGCAGATGCACCACAGGTATCTGCTGAGTGCTTTATAGGCCTTGATCTCAAATTTTAAGCATGTAAATCAGAGTTGGAGTGAATTACTCATACACAACAGGTCATAAACGGGAGCACGGAAGGAGGATACAGTGAACTGAATTTTTGCAGTTTTCCTTGTTCACAGAAGAAAGCCAAGAAGCAGAACTGGTCTCCCAACTTGGCAAAAGAATCTCTCCAGAAGACTGAGTGATCCAGTGATAGATACCTGTTCACCTTGGCACAGAAACTGACTCTCTGCTAGTTACAATCTGGTAATCCATAACGAGCATTTCATATCCAGATTCTTTCTCCCCTTGTCCTTTAAAGCATTCAGTTAGGCCATAAACAGGCCAGGGAGGACTGAAATCTTTGTATCAATGTCTCGCACACAGAGGTTACAGCAGTAATGGGAAAAGGAGAAATGAGCCTTATATTCTGGATAATTTAGCAAAGGTACAAATATGGAAAAAAATGACATGGAAATTTTTTATACTCCGACTACCAAACAGCCTCTTTCCCCACTGGCACTTGGCTCAATTAATCAGAGTTCAGGATGAAAGACTAGCCAGACAAAAATAAAGCTAGTGGCTGGAGGTGAACTGAGCACTGTGTTTCACCAGGACAAGCACTGAGCTGGCATTTGAGCTAAATGTAATCACAGTTAATAATAGTGTAACACATGTATATATAAAAATAAATTTAAAAAGCAATGACCTGCATGTTTGTTACAAAGATTAAAAGAACCCAGACCTTTGCAGAGAGGGAGACACTAGAGAACTTCTAATAGCCAAAGGGACAAGACAAAGAGAAAGAGCTGATCCAGAACTACAGACAGTAAAAAAGACTGGCTTGAAGATATATTAAACTGAATTCACCTGTGTGATTTGACTTACATGGAAACAACAGTAAAACTTTCAAACAAACAAAATAGTTCAATGTGGCCATGGCTTCCTTGCCTAGTAGTGACTACCATAAGACGACAAAAAGGGACACAATCAACAGTACAATTTGACAGTGGCAAATGAGCACTGAAAGACAGCTTTTATGAAGCAGGAACAGTCACTTGTGCTTACAATGATGCACCTAAGTAGGCAGTGAAGTAGAAGGCAATAGAATAGACCAATGTTAGAACGCTATTAAATATATGGGCCCAAAACCATGCCCAGTCTTCTGGGGAACATGGGTGAATTCCCTGCAATCCCTCATTGTTCAGGAAGGCCATAACACAGCCCTGTGCACACTGTGTTTAAAAACCAAAGAGCTCTGTTCCCGTGAGCAAATTACCTTTTTGCTAAGCTGTTGATTTTCCTTTTCCAGTTCCACAAACTTTAGGCTGCTCTCTCTGGAGGTCAAGGAGGCATCTCTCAGCTCTTGGATTGTGTTCTGCAAGCTCTGATTATCCTTCTCTAGCTTCAGTATGCGACTCGAAGCACATTCATTCAACTCAAACACAAAGGACTTTCTGGCTGTTGAAACATGAGAATCAGAAGGTGGCACTAACCAATTCACAAACATCTCCCTTCCTAGGTCCTTAAGATTCACTTCTATGAAGATAATTGCAGTCAGATCCTTATCATTTCAGCTTGACTGCTAAGTAAACACTTTGTTAAAAAGAGAACCCATTTTCACAGATAACAATTAAGACCTTTCATAAATAGGGAAGTATCTGAACAGATAACCATCTTAAAAGTTACTTTCCTAACTCTTCTTGAAGTTGCTTTAGCCATGTTAGTAGCATGTCTAATATTAGTAGCAAAACATACCCTCTCATACTTCCATCAGAGGAAATAAATTGAGGCAGAAAGTAAACCACTGCAAAGTGTTTGCTAAAACAGCATGATGGTGCACTTCCAAAAGCTAGTGAAAACTTTGGCATTCGATGATATTTAGTCACAGAAAAAATTCTTACAAAAGTGAGTTCCAGTGCTTATCTTCACAGCTACTTATCAAGAATATTCTGAATCAGAGCAATTTTTTTACTACCAGCTACCCAGGCACAGGACATGCATCAGATGTTGATCATAGAGAAGTGTCTGAAGTTGAAATGTCAGAACTAACAAAATTTATGCAACTTTTACAACAGAGATGGTTTTTTTTACTCTAAATGTTTGTAGATCAAAAAGTCTCACTAGCTCTCAGCCTTAACTCCCAGCACCAAAGCCTCACTGTTCTGTTCATTTCTCTGGTGAGCACCTGAATAATTGTAAGAGCAACCCTCTGTTTCACATGGAATAATAATTGCTACCCTTCACCTCAAAACCACATTTCATATGAAATTGACTTTAACATTGTCTTTACGTCTCAGAAAATTATTCACTCCTGCTAAATAATCAGCACTATCACATACAGCACACTGAGTACTTTAGAACTGGCAAGTTTCTGAGAATGGTAAAAATCCTGTTTGTCTTTTTTTATGGAGCATCACCTGGAGAGTTTTGGTCAAATGAAGACTCAAATGGTAAACATTAACTAAACATTCCAGTTGAGTTCTGTCCTGAAGCAAAGCCCATCTAAGTGACTTTTTACCATGCTTATTTTTCACATAATTTTGAATAAAATATTCTAAACTAACAGGTAAAATCATCTGCTATCTGCCACCCTTGCAGACTCAACTTGAAATCCAGGAACAGGAGGTTTTCTAAAAGAGCTTTGCAGACTGACTCTATTTGTACAAACAAGTTGCATTCAGAACAGCAACATGCATTGAAATGGAACTTCTTAAAGAAAATTATTGTAAAAGTAGGACAGCACTTCTGTGAAATAAAGTTTCAAAGTTCAATGTTTTTAATTTTTCTAAAATCAGGCTTCTAGTGAAGGGTCTGGAGCACAAGTCTTATGAGGAAAGGCTGAGGGAACTGGGGTTGCTTAGCTTGGAGAAAAGGAGACTCGGAGGAGACCTTATCGCTCCCTACAACTACCTGAAGGGAGGTTGTAGAGAGGTGGGGGTCGGTCTCTTCTGCCAAGTAACAAGTGACAGGACAAGAGGAAATAATGTCAAGTTGCACCAGGAGAGGTTTAGATTGGATATTAGGAAAAACTTCTTCACTGAAAGAGTAGTCAGGCATTGGAACAGGCTGCCCAGGGAAGCAGTTGAGTCCCCATCCCTGGAGGTATTTAAAAGCCGGGTAGATGTGGTGCTTAGGGACATGGTTTAGTGGTAGACTTGGCAGTGCTGGGTTAACGGTTGGACTCTATGATCTTAAAGGTCTTTTCCAACCTGAACAATTCTATGATTCTATAATTCCCTCACTATTTTTTTTTCTACTGAATATAAAAAATTACTGATGTTCTCAGCTCCTCTTACTTTCTTTTTCTTTGGTTAATCAGAGGGGTTCTGGAACTCCAGTGCTGAAACACTAAGCATCAGTGCAGTGAAGGAATCTCAACTTTTTTCATTTGTTTTAAACCTCTCTGTTGAGCAAATTTTGAAAGTTACATTTGACAGAAATGAATAAATAAGAGACAACAAAATAAAACTAGCATCCTTCCTTCTATTACATCACTAGTGAACCCAAATCAGGAAGGGCGCAAAACTTGCTATTTGAAACAAGTCAGAAAATTAGATAGTTTTACGTTTTCCTGAAATGCTCTTCATTAAAATTTTAAGTTTTGAGAGAACTGTGTTTTTCTCCACTGTAATATAATAAGCAATATCCTTGATTACACATAAGGAGGAATAGAGTGCCATTCACATCTCAGGCTAAGGTAAACCTGCTTTGCAAGATTATTAATTAGAAGTAACAATTAATTAGCCATTAATCTTAATAAAGAGAACTCAGATCCTAGACAGCAAGTAGAATGGAGAATTGGTGTCAGGCACACATTCAGTTATTTTACAAAACAAAGCTATTCTTGTAGACAGCTTTACTGAAAACTGAGCATTACTCTCATTTATTCCTTTGTTTTCAAGTTAAACTGTTCCTGGTACACAAAGTCAAACACGCAAGTCTTAGCAGAATCAAGTGAGTAATCAATAAAAGCTGCACACTGAACTGCACGAAATAGCTTGTATTTCCCAAGTTCTGTTTAGCGTTGTTATTTAGGCTGGTATTACAGACAGAATGAATGTTAGACACAGAAACCAATGCTAAAGGCCTGACTAGTGAAGGAAGCATTAGTTATGTTTGTGATAGTTATGGAAATCAAATCAACCATTCAAAAAAAAAAAATCAACCAGTTATTTTAACTGTGCACATTTTTCAGTACCTAGTAAAAATAAATGACTTCAGCATACACTACTTCCTGGGACTTAAAGACCAGCTAATTGTCTGTACTAATTGTACTAAAGAATACTAAAGATCACAGACTCCTCCCAGCCATTCAGTTAGAAATATCCAGTGTTTGGTATGACGTTTCTGCTGTGTCATTTACAAAGCTTTCTTTTTTAAAAAAAATTTTAATATTTTTAAATTATTTGAATTATTAATATTTTTAATACATTTTAGAAGTTCTGAAAAATGAAGTTCAAAGTCAAGTGGCTGAATGAGGGAAGTCCTCCAAGCTTGGACTCAACTTCTGTGACCATCTCAATCGACCAACCTGTCTACTCTGAAACAGACCACAAACACAGCAACAGCTACCCCAGCTGGTACTCACTATCTGCAAGATCTGTGCTTCTAGACAGTTGTTCTAGTTCCCAGCCTAGGTGTGCAGACTCGTTCATGCTCTGCTTCTGTGCAATCTCCAAGACCATGTTCTCCTCCAGCAGCTCTTCTATTCTCTTCTTGTCCGTGTCCCGGTCCTGTGCAAGACACAGATGAATGAAAATGCATATTCAGCTTATCCATAAGTTTGTTCTGTCAGTTGAACTGCTACCAGCAGAACACACATTGAGAGCAGAAGAATCTCGTTAAACACTGTGTGCTTTCATATTGAAATACATGTAGAGCATTAAATGTTTGCTGTGGGCTACCACATGTGCCACAGAATGAAGTGCAGAGACACCCAGCTGGCCTTGTTTAGAGTCAGCTCAGGTCCATGAAACACTTGGAAGGAGGGTGACTGGAGTGAGAACATACTGGGTGATGACAGGGCCAGTACAAGCCAGGGCTAGTAAGGCAGGCTGGATTCAAGCTGTCTTCAGAGCTATACTCTTCAAAAACATGCAGCATCATGCACTGACACACTGGAGACTCTGCAGACATAACCTTGAATTCTACTGAGCTTCTTCAACTCATCACGTCCAATTTGGATCCAGTCATATAGATCAGCAAGTAACATCTGCCTCATAATGAGTTTTAAAATATTCAGAAAACAGATCTGGAGAATGAATCTACCGTTGCTTCTTGTGATTATTTTGGCCATTTGCATTTGTGGGAGCTGAAGCAGTGCCTTAGAGGGTCCCAAATTTTCAGAAAGCATTACCCAAAAATTCATCAAGTCACCCAGAAAAGCATCATTCAAATCACCAGCCACTTTGGAAAACTTGGAGCATGACATGACCCTTATAAAGCCCTGAAACAGTTCACTACACACAACTCCACACAGCACCCTCAACATCTTTGTTTCCAACAGACCCTGTTGGAAACCCTATAAAGTTAAACCTGCAAGAATTCAAAACACAGAGGGATAAGAGGAGGACTGTTAAGTACAATACAAGAGATGAAAGAGTATTTATTATTTCTAGTGGGATTATAAAATCCAATGTTGCTTTTTGTAGGCAGTAATCTGCCACTTCTTACGTTTCCTTTTCTATGAAGCAATAAGCCATGTCTCTGATTTATACAGAAGTAAATTTTGGAGTTTTGTGTCTTTTACAGTGGTAATGGATTCTTAAAGTCGCTGTAATGGCTGGGGGTTTTGTTTCCAACAAGAAAAATCATTTACTATAGTAGATTTCATTTCCTATATCTAAGCGATTTCTACTTAACTGACAGATTTTAACATCTCCGTTATCAATATGTATGAAAGCAATCTGTATTTTAAAATTGTGATATACCTTCTTGCATAAAATTAAATTCATCAATCTCACACAAAGTAGCATTGACAGTATTTACACTGTTAACATTATAATATTTCAAGAATTCATGTACACAAAGTTCAAACTAAAGACCTCTTTAAAAGCACTGTTGATTTATTTGCCTGTCTCCACTCGTTTCTGTGACGTGAATCTGTGACATAGCCTAAAAACAGAAGTTCAAAAAATTAGCATAATGAAAAAGAGAGGGCGTACCAGCTCCACATCATGAAGTTTGGATTTCAACTGCAAATTTTCCTTCTCTAATTCATGCAGTTTATCACCACGAGCTCTTGCCATTGTCAGCTGTTCTTCTAGCATAGCCTTTGTTTCAATTAATATGATGTTGTCCTCTCTTAACTCCTAGGAAGAAAAAGTAACAACGTTAATCTCTACATAAACTGACTTCAAAGACCAGGTGACTTTCATAAACTGACATTGCAAGACAAAAGAAAGAAATTTGACATGTTTCTCTGTTTCATAAAAAAGTTTTTACCTAATATTTTAATGGGAGATTATACTATGTTTAATTATATGTCATTAATGCAAGTAAATCTAATATTTCTTTCCCCCCCCCCGCATTTTAGAAGTTCTTTTTGCTTTATATGAGGTTAGATCAAGAGGTGCACCAAGGACACTCAAGACACAGAAGAGCAACTGTTCAATTGCAATTCCACTATTACAATACCGTTTCCTTAGCCAACTCACAGTAGTCCCCAGTTTCAAAACAGATTATATTTATTTACTTTCAAGATAGGTTATAGTGTATTCAAAGCACATTGGGGAGCACTATCCATTGATATATACTATGTCCATATCCCTCTTTCAGTACACTTACATGTAAATGCCTGTTTAATAAATTTTCTCTCTCTCTCTCATGAACAGAATTTTAATTCACTTAAACAAGAGAAGTTGTTTTATACTTATCACTTAACACACACCCCACCCCACTCCATCCCCAATAAACACATGAGCATTAACTGCATAAGCCATGTTGCTTATCCATTACAGCTTTTGGATCTGTTTTTACTGAGTAAAAGTTTAACTTATTATTCTGCTGTAGCCACAGCATTAGAAACAAGTTAATTACACTGCACTCCAAACGTTCCTTGCAAAGTAACAAATGAAGCTCTGTGCATTCAAGTATTTTATCTCCAAAAACATGAAATGTCCAAAGCATAAAATCTGGCCATGTATTCTTGGTCATGTTTTAAACACATTTATTAAATGTTGTCTTATTTCAAGTTATAATACCTCACTGCTAGCTTTTACTCTTGTTGATCCTCAGATAAGTCTTGAGTCAGAGACATAATTTTCTATTGCGGGAATGTATCAGCATTTAAAAGATTAAACGGATACAGGACAGGTTATTGCCCAGAAGAGTTACAATGAGCAAGAACCAGATTCTTTGATTCTCTAAGGAAGTTTTCTTTTGTCTTTCTTTGCTTTCCTCTCTCCTCCCCCCACATCCCTTCCTCTGCTCCAATGAAACATGCAAAACCAGAAAATGTGCACACGGGCAGGATGAAATGCTTATGGCTTGACAAGTTTATTCCTGGACAACCGTCTCCAAAATGTGAAGTCTCTGCTGACATCAGTGGTCATGTCTGCTCTCTCAGACCACAGACATCCAAACCAAGTAGATTCCTGAAAGATCACCAGGCATGAGGAAATCACTTTCACTGCTTAATCAGCAACTACTTTCTCATTTTTGGGGGTAGAATCAGCCTTAAGAAGTCTTACGTGGCTCAGTTATTTAAAAAACAAAACAAAAAAAAAAAGAAAAAAGATAGCTGTAAAGCACAAGTTAAGAGTGTCTGATGACAGCCACTCGCCTTGCCTTTTGATACTACAGGCAGCCATGATTTAATAGCCTTATATAGCAAGTAATCTTAGTTCTTTGTGGCATCTTCACTGTAGATGGCATAATATGGGAAGTCTAGCTTATGTAGTACCATATTGCCCTCAATTTCTCAGTGGGTCAGCTGCCAACTTGCAAATATGAAAGGAAAAATTTCCCTACTACAGCAGCATTAAAAGGACAAGTATGTTAGTGCTTGTGAAGTGGTTCAACTACCACAATTAAAATGTCTGAGTATGCAAATAACTAAAATAATAATACTGAAACACTGATTTTATAGAATCAGCATTTTGGGCCAAGTCTGATCTAACAGGGTCACTTTAGGGTGGGCAAACTAAAAAGGCTGACACTGAACAGATGACAGACCAGAGGAAGTACACAACATAAAATGTGCTGGCTGTCATGTAAGCTGCCAGAATACCTGTAATGAAACAGCAACATGACAAGAATTTACTTTGCTAGATCATCATACTCAATCTGGACCACAGCCCTAAGGAGTAAGGTGGTGTCTGACCCCAAAAACATGGCCTCAGAACTATCCCCCAAAACTGCCTGCCAAGCAGGAACTAGTTATTTTAGCACCTCATGAAGAGTCAAGCTACGTGCCAAGTACATACACATATCCAGGCTCTGGTACAAACCACACATCTCTGGGAGCTGCAATACATGGAAGACTGAAGCCCTTTCCATTGAGGGCCCAGGAGGGATGGACATGTCAGTTCAAAGCAGTTCTGATGAAATCTTAAATTAATAACCTGGTGGAAATGCCTGCTATGGTGAGGTCAACATTGCTCATTGGTGTACCCATGATCTGAGGTTGTCTTAATATTGAAAAGTTCGTGTAATTTAAATAATTACTCCGTGGGAGCTTTGTAGAGTTACATCTCGAGGCCTGGAAAGTAAAACTATCCTAACTAAAACATGTCAGCACTAACATGTCCCAGAAGTCGCTGGGATAACATAGTTGACCTAAAAATGTGTCTGGCTACAAATCGCACTTTAGACAATCAGCAGGTGGTGGTGCTTCCACTGGAATTAAGGTTTATTTTTTCTTTAATTAGCAAACCTACCAACATTATTTTGTAACTATGAGTTTATTTTTAAATCAACAGCAAAAATAGTTGGCTATGGATTTTTTTTTTAAATATACTGAATTTACTCAGCAAGGGATTAAAAAAATCCTTTGTTTTATATCACTTAAATTGTGATGGTTTAATATCCAACATATATAATTCTGCTTTTGTAATTTCTAAAATAAATTACATATTGTGGTTTGATCCTGTATCACTGTGCCTTGAAATAGCTTTAAGAATGTGCACTGTGTACTCATGTGGTTACAATTAACTCTGGGAGTAAGTGGTTGCACAATCAGGGTGTGTTGCTACAGGAAAACATTTTCAGAAACTAAAGTAGCAATTAGATTTTTTAAATCTGAAACTAGAGAATTTGCACACGCATCCAGACCTAGTTATTAAACAGAGTTCAAACCCCTCCCTTCTGGCAGTTCAGAAACTGCCCCTGCTGAGCCATGACACAGTTAACATCTTGTGACAATCAAACATTGCCTTGGACAGCTATATGAAAATATACAAGAGATGCTTTTGCTTTTTCTTACATTCACAGAAATTCCTCCTGGCATCCTGTATGGAAACGTGATTGCAGTGAGAAGGAGGAAAAATGGGCAAGGCAGACTCCTGACCTTGGAAAATAATCTGATCTCCTGGAGCAGCACAAGGTTCAATGGGGAGGAATGACAGAGGGAAGCTTTACATTGGAGAGAAGCACTTCCTTGGAGGAAGCCCTGCATTAAGCCTGCTCCTCCACATTCACAGTTACGACCTCATTAAACCACCCCAGCAGGAAGGACTCCAGAGCATATTCATCTCCATGTCCCTTGAACGATGGTCACATTAAAATGTCATTTCTGAACAACTTTGTCAAGACATACAGAAAAGGAAAACAGCACGCATGCCTAAATGTGTTACATTCACATAGAGAAAGACTTGCTCCTTTTGCACTCCTTCTGCAATAGCTCCTTAAATCTCTTCCTGCCGCCACTGCTGATTTGTATTATGTCCTTCCAGAAACTAGTTGTAAGCTTGCTCACAACTCCTAAAGCTTGTCACAGTATCATACACAGAGCACATTCTACATTTTTTTCTCAAACTACCAAATGTGTATGTGAACTACAAGAAGGAAAAGATTTTTAAGTGCTCATTTAATAGCTTTCTGCATTGATGCACAAAGGTAAACCCACTTTTTCTTCTCACTTACCAATTTGGCACTGCTTTGCCACTGCTTGACAACCCTGTCAAGACCCTATGAGCCTTAAGGTATAACATTACCATAGAAAAGTGGCTTATGCTGTACTTTGCACACCCACATTTTCATTGCTGTGCCTCTGTAAGATTTGTCCAGGTCTTAAGACCTAGAGCTTAGGAAGCCAGCCGCAACCAGTAAATGCTGCGAGATGAATCAGCACTGTACTGTCTAGTGGTAAAAATCTCTACCATGTTACATCCCTGCACCTATCTTACAACTTGGAACTGTAAGCCAAACAGTTTTCGAGGGAGTGGGAGGAATCTGAGCAGACACCGAACTGACTCCAGCCATTAACCCTTCTTTTGGAGGGGCGGAGGACTTGAGACAGATAAGACAGAAAACTGAGGGACCATGGAAAGTTGGATAGTGGCTCCTATGCACAGCCTTTGTGCTACTCCATGACCACAAAAAGACAGAATAGTGCCCTGTGGAATCCTCTGAATGTATTGGCATGAAACCAGTGGAGTTTGCTTGACACTGCCACTGCTCAACACTGGCAGTCCATGGCTGTGCCAAGACTCAATCAATGATGCAAGAGGGAGTGGTGAGAATGTGAAACCCTCTGGCTATTCTAGACCGCAGAGCAACCTGCAGACAGCTGCGCAATCCTGCCGCATATTAGAAGAGCTCCTCCCCTACAGCAGTGACAACTTTTGCTAGAGGACACACTGCGGCCCAGAATTAGAAAAGTGCCATATCAATGGGAAATATTCTTTGTCCCGCTACGGTATTTCAGGGAGGTATCCTTGGAGAGCCAACACTCGTCTCTGACATTCAATACTTTCACCAAAAACTGACAGGGTAGAAGAGGGAGTAAGGAAACTTGGCACAAATTTGAAACTGAAGTGGAGGTCTCTTTACTGAATGATATGTTAAGCAAGATTTGCATGCAGACAGCAGAGCAGGAAACTGCTAGCTCTAGGACAAGCAAGGAGGCTGAGAACTCAAGAACAGAAATAGCTACTCCCTTGATCTCAGATGAAGACAAGACTAAAAAACTCCTACGTCCGGCTAAATTGTCCGAGCAGCAAGTAGAAGCTAAGCGACTCCAGTGCACAGCCAAAAGGGAAAAGCCAGGATGCCGTGCTGATAGCTAGTGTGTCAGGTTAATGCACGACTGATTTGCCTGCTTGAGGGAGGAAAACAGAGAGCGCCAGAGCTTCATATTTCCTAATGTAAACTGGGAATTACTGAGAGGGAAGACAGGCTTTTGTAGTCTATTACTACATTTAATAACCATCCATTTTAGTGAACCTATTCATAAGAAGCAGCAGCTAGCTGGCCCCTTAGATTAGAGAGGGAAAAAAAATCACCTACAAAGAGTTTATAGAGCAGAAGTAAGGTCTGTGTTCTCAGCCAGAGACCTGGCAAATGCGAGTTTCAACATCGCTCTTCTACCTCAGACCTGGGATTTTATCTAATTATAGCAAGGTTGTCAATTACTGAACCTCCATGTGTTCAGTGACTCTGGATATTTATTTGACTTCAGCTGAAGTGTTACGCATGTGGATTATTGAGAGTTTAGGTGAGAATGGCTTAAAGAACTGAAAGGACAGAAAATAATTGCAATCTGAGCTAAATTTAAGGTCGGCCATGCTGTGAGCAATGAGTTTGTCTAGATGATCTCAAAGGTCTTTTCCAACATAAGTTAGCTAATAATTCCAGGATGGGCATAGCTGCAGGTGACTAAGCTGAGTAACTGGCATTACTACTGGAACAAAGCTATACATTTCTCATTGACATACCCTACTCAGGGCACTAGGGAAGATCCAAGTCTTCTCTCCTTTCTACTACAAGCAACAGTTGCAAAAAGGGGTGGCTAGAATTTGTCATCTGAGGTCATGCTTAAAAATGCCCAGCCGTTTCAACAACAGTTGCATCTGCTACAAACGCCTAAGGAAAAACACCCAGATGTTCACTTAGCTAATTTATACGTGACATTTAAGATGTTGGTCAAAGGAACAACTCTGAAACATAGGCATTTTACCTAAGAGTAATTTTCAAGACTAGACTAAAGGTCTCAATTCTCTAGAAGAAGCGTCCAGAAAAGGTCTGTCCTGTTTAGCCACATAATGCTGAACTAAGCAGAGTTTATTAAAACTAATGAGTATTTATTTCTTGTGTGCACCAAGTCCTTCTTGCCACTGAAAGAAGTTTTAATGTTGCTAAGTCAATAACTATGATGTATGTTACAAAATTTCCACTTGCTCTGATGTTTTGCTGCAGTCAGCTCGATGACAAACGACACATGAACTGGTAACACAACACAAGCCAAACATTAAGGATAACTCAGCAAATCCTTCTCCCAATTTTCACTTGCCTCCATGCGAGCTTTGTAAAAATCCACATCATGAAGTTTCTCTTTGCACCGAACAAGTTCCATCTCAAGTCTCTCCACACGGTTTGCCCTCTCTCTCAGAGAGTCGAGCTCATCTCTGTATGCTCGGGCAGAGCGAGCGTCTGAGGCCAGGTGGATATTCTGTGAGAAATGAGGAATAAGCAGGGAGAAAAATCTTAGTTAATACTTGAAAGCATGTTTTTTAAACTTTATTTTTATTTATTTATTTACTTTAAGTGTAGGCAAATAGCATTCGCCTGCTTCAGGAGTAAGAGAACTCTCCAAACTAGCCAGTAAATTCTCTACAAGACAGAGGTTCTTCAGCCTGTTGGGACTCTGACATTTCTAATGCCTGATGCTGCATAAGCTTCAGGCATTGCTAGGCTATTTGCAAGCTAAACAGATGAGACTGCTCTCACCAGTTAAGTGGAAAGTGTAGCATTGCTATGCCATAGCCATAATCATCAGCTTGCTGCAGTTACTCGATTTCTTAATTAGAAAACAGGCATAGTAGTATTTTTAGCCTCACACTGAAAAAAGTTTTTTTAAATAGGGAAGACTGTCACAGTAAAATGAGCCCATCTTACCTCTTGTTTTATTTTTTGCAGCTCTAGGGTGAGCTGCTCAACTTCATGTTTAGAATCTACAAGCTGCTCAGACTTCTCTTCCCTGAAAAGGATTAGAAAAATCTTAGTAAGAATTTTTTTTTTCCCCTGAAACAATATTGATTATATGGACACTGCTGGAAAGGAAGGTAGAAATCTCCTAGCATATTCTGAATATAGAGCCTCTTTGTCATGACAGCTTCATAGGAGTGAGAGTTTTTTTCTCATGATACCATACACATATCATGGCTCTGAGTTTGCAACTCTATTTTTATACTAAGTACCTTTGTTTAAATCTCATTGGTGCTACTGCTGTCATAGCTAGCTTCACTGGCCTCTGGACTCCCCACTAATAACTAAAAAGTGCAGCTAGCAGTTGGCATTTTGAAGAGGGGAAGAGAGAGATGAGACACAAAAAGAAAAATGGAAGTAGCCATCACTGTGTTTAAAGACCAGTTAAGAAAGAAGAAAGATGGAACACCCATACTAGCTTCCTACTGCTATGAACAAAAAATTTGAAAGGTGTGATTGTGAGAGCTCCCATGAAGGCCAGTGTACTGAAGCTGATAGGCAACTGCATTTTCAGGATGCACAAGACTTAATATACAAGTCTCTCTAGAAGCATAAATCACTGGTGACTCACAGCTCCTGCCGGATTCTTCTCAATTTAGCCTTTGTGTCTGCCAGCTCAACTGCAAGGTGCTGCTTGTCTTCATTAGAAAGAGGGTTGGCTGGGTTTGGTGAAGAATCTGGACTTGGTGCTTTCAGAGGACTTGGTGGTTGCTGAGACTGCAGATAATCTCTCTCTTGAGTGAGATCTACAATGACCTGGAAATACAGAGAAGTATATAGTATCAAGAGATAAACTGTAATTATACATTGTTTTTCAAGTATCTAAAAATTATTTATAAATGCAGAATTATTAGCCTGGCATTATACAGAATTCAAGTGATAGGAAGGAAGGAAGGTTACACAGAGGAAAGGAATCTCCACTATGCTCAGACCACTAAAACATTCCCCTTCCAATGCTCAAAATAAGCAGTCTATTTTGCTTGGAGAATTCATAAAAACCTGTAACAACTAACAGTTTTAACTAACACAATCACAGTCAAAAGCATGACAGAAAATTAACAGGTTAAAGAAGGGGAGAAGCCTTCAGAGATCTGAAAGGAAAGGAACTGATGATTTAGCAACAGATAGGGCTGTCTTCACACAGAAAAAAAAAACTAGAGAAGACACTGGAACCCATGATGGTAGATATCAATGGAGAGACAAGCAAGCAATCACTCAAAGATGAATGACTGAGCAGACACGCAGAAACAAAAAAATCTCCAAGTCACAACTTCAAATATTTTGGTCTCTCTGCTTCATGGAGAGACCACTCCACTCCTCTTTACCAATCATTCACCACACCTTAGCGTTTACATGAGAATCAATGGAGAAGTCAAAATCTTCCTACAGATTTTCAGAGATGTAGTAGAAAGGTGCAGAAGAAATAGAAACCCAGTGCACAAACAAGACACAAGAGAAGGAATGGAGCCTGCATCTGCTACTTCACATGAGCTCTATATGGGAGAGATAAGTCATCATACTTCTGTGCATTCATCTCTCTCATCAATGAGCCTTTTGAGGTGGAAAACCATATTCCTGGAGAGAGACTCTAGTTCTTCCGGGGCCATATCTGGGAGCTCCAGCCATTGCAAGTCGAAGACATTCTCCTGGTTGTGAGTAACCTAGGAACAGGAACAAAAAAAATGATATTTCCACTGGTTGATTTGTAAATTTGTTTCCCGTATATGCTGCATCCCTCAGGTTCTTCTACTGACCAGTTAAAAAACATACCACACTTCACCAAAACCAGCTTGTAAATAACAAACACAACCACCTTAACCGTAACACTATCCAGCAATTTCTGGTATATTAAGGCTGATTTTTAAAAGTGATCAGATACATATTATGATCAATAGCACTTGTGCTTGCATATTAGAAGTATGCAACTGTTTTACTGCAAGCACTGCGGTGGTCACCACCGGGATCTGAATGGACTGATCCCACACTGAACAGTTAAGCTGGTGTCTCACTGAGAAGAAGCCCTGCTTTCAATGAATTTGCAATTTGCAGCTGATACAGCTGGGAGGAGCTGCCTTTAGCAGAAATGTCTCTGGTTGCTGCTAGCTGTGTACCTTTCAACAGCTATCTTACCCAAACTGACTTCCCCTGAATCATTTAGCAGAAGTGTCAGGCAAGTCTCTCAAGCTCAGTTAAAGACTGTTCCTGCTTTTGCTGCAACCATGTGCTTAAATTTTTAAAAAACAATTTTTTTTTTTTTAAGCAGAACTATTTTTTCAAGTGTTAAGAAAAAAGTTCCTGTCTTAGACTTTCACTATTTGTTCCTCAAATCTGAGCATACCGGACTTTCTACACCTGCACGCACTGACACCCGGCTGCAGCCAGTGCTGCTCCCAGCGAGGCGTGCCAAGCTGGGACCGTTTCCACAGGGCTCTCCTTTGGGTCTCCAAAGCAAGCTGGCTCCTAACGCCTACCTGTATTCCTTCCTTCTACAGAAACCGCAGAAGTCCAAGAATACTCGTCATTGGATCAAACTTCTTTTTAAAAGCAGAGTATATGTCCAATTTCAGCTGCAGAGTACACTTTTCAAGACCATCTGAGCTCAGAGGCCACTGTCTGAAGCAAGCCAAGGGGGAGCCTGTGTCTCACCTACCACACAACTTGGGGACTAAGTGCGTACACCACTGCTGCAAGGGGCACTGCAGCTCCCAAGCCACACATGCCTTTTGGAAATATTACACATGTATCCTTACAACAATTCCTTCTACATAGCCTATAACTGGCAAGTAAGGCATTTACCGTTGCATCTCTTTAAAGACCACTGAGTCAAATAATGTTCCCAGTGCCTATCATTTTCATCTTATAGCTTGATTGCAGTAACATATTAAATCTTTTTTTTTTGTGAAGTTCATGAATCCATTATGAAATTCCAAGCATTAATATTTCATAGCAAAAAAACCCTGTTAAGTCAAAGAAGGGAGAGAGAAAAAGTCAAAATAGACAGTACTGAGAGTCCCACCTCCTGAATGTGTGACACAATGGCAGCTTGGGTTTCAATATCCAGTTGTTTTATTCTTTCAATAAACTCTTCTTTTCTTTCACACTGTTAAAAGAAAACACACCCTGAAACAGTGCTACATATCCTAAAACTTACTGCATCACTTTTCATTTAAATAAAAAAAAAAACAAACACATTGCTAATGACAAAATATTCAAGATTTACACTTCGTCACACTAGAAGGTATAACACTTTGTTGCTCCATATGGAGAATGAATCAAATTATGCATTAAATTATTTAAACTTTTTACAGTCAGTACAATTAAGGCTAAGTTAAATGGATAGTTTTGCTCTTTAGAAACAAGTTCAGCATGCAATGAGATCAAGAGGTGGGGCAACAGCCAGAGGAAATCATCACAGCTTCATTAACGGAGCTGCAGAAATGTAAACCTACTTTTACATTGCATCATTCAACCTGTCTGCTTTGCTGTTTGCATTTTGCTTGGTTTTGGCAATGAAAAGAGATGCATCACTTTAGATATTATTCACATCAATGCATAATGTTGTTTGTTGGACTAAATCAACATATGCTTTAGATAAAAAATAGGCTTGGGAAACATTCTGGATAAAAATGAGTGACATTTCAGACAAACAGATTTCAGTAAATCTTTTACTTAAGGCTTTAAAAGAGGTAGACATCTGCTATCTGTGATGGTACACTAACAACATTATTGCCTTCTTGTAACAACTCTGCATCGTGGAGAAGTTAAATATTACTTAAAAGTTTTTTTAAACTCATTTACAGTGTCATTTTGGGGCCTGGTTTGGAGTCTCAACCATTCCTTTCACTGGGAAGAACCTTAGACCTGTAAATGGGGACTGAGGATGCACAGCAGCTTGCCAAATCAGACCTTTATTCTTTGTGCTGCAATGCAACACTGAGATAATTCACAGCAGTCATATGTAGACAGCTTTACCCCGACATAATTGACTTGACATAGCTGAGCAGGGTAAGTGTCCTAAGGCATGACAAACACACTAGACAGACCTACAAACAAGGTCAATTATAAGCAAAGACTAGCCCCCAACGCAACTATTGTTTACCACCACAGAGGTTTGGTGGGGAGAACACTGATTTCTTTATCTGGTAACTGTCATGCATTTCTGGGGAGTTTCCCACATACATTGCCTGTCTATTTATTTTAACAAATGCCACATAAAAATCCCCACATGAATATACAAATTATCTATTCATTTTGGATTTTCTACATGTAGTATTCAATCAAAAGATTATGCAAATAAAATAAGGATTCAATAAACAAATGTTTAGACTGTTAGCTTATCTATTTGTTTGGCATTAATATGTACTGTTCCACTCCGTATTTCAAAACAGTAAGAAAATACACCAACAACAATCTTGATGTCAAGAATATTGTTCAAAGTATATCTCTTCCCACTTTGTTATCAAAGTGGACTATTTAGTTGCAAGAGTACATATCCTATGGCTGATTAAGCATTGGCAACAAATTGAGGTTACGGCTATCACAAAGTGTGCTTCCTTTCCCCTGCATCTCTTTTGTTCACCTATTGCGCCATCTCACAATTTCAGCTCACAAGCTGTCCTGAGCTGGAGATTTGTTCATACAGCACTGATCTTCAGGTAGATTTTCTCAGTCCAGAAAAAAATACCAGATTAAAAAAAAAAAAATCTTATTTTTCAAGTCTTTAATGAATGTTCACCTGCACAGCACATCCCAGAACCAACAACAGCAGCTTCTTAACTTCATCCATACTTTTACCTAGAGAGGAAAAAAGGCAATCAGTACATATGTACAACAAATTAAGTACTTGCAAATGATCCTCTCCAAAATATCTGCCTGAAAAGAGAAATAAGGCCTTTGAACAAGTGCCTGAACAATATATATGTGCCCATTATGCTACCATACTTTCCATGTAACAATACAGTTCTCATGGATTAGTTTGAAATCCCAAATCCAACAAGACTTTTTTTTCCCCTCAAAGTGCTACCCTCACCTACATTTTCTGAGACTTTTCTGATCAATGCAGGAAAAAAACCCCAACAAAATCCTTTAAATAGTTTAACGCATATGCCCTATGCTTGTCTCTTGTTTTGTGATTAACAAGGGTGCAAAAAAGCCTACCAAACCACCACCTCTCCCCCCCCCTCCAAAAAAAAAAAAAAAAAAAAACCACCAAAACAAAAACCACCCTGGGCAGAAGCGCAGGAGGGTTACTCTCAAAGAAAGACCTTGTCCTAAACTCTGTCTGTAAAATAGTTGCCACTCAGACTTCTCAAAACTGAATGCCGTTCTGCGCACATAAATTCTCTGAGAGGTGTTTTAGCAAACAAATTCTGCCTCTGTTCTGCATCAAAGCCTGTTCACCCTTTGAAGCACAAACCCCATGTGCCAAGAGGGATAAAAAAAAATGAGTGATGTAGAAGGGAGAATATGCAGCTAACCATATGCTCGGGGAGCTGTGGTGGGGAGGAGACACACGCAGGTTGTTACTGCAGGGAATCCTGCTGCGACCAACAGCCCTGCCTGCCACCTCCTAAGGTTAGGAGAGAGAAAGTCGCACAAGGGGAACTGGTGTGGCTTTGAGCCAACTCTAGATCTTGTTTCAACAAAATTAATGTGGGGATTGTTGGTGGTAAAGAAAATTACGTATATCAAAGATAAAGGGAGATGGAAGGCAAGGAGCTTTGTTACCGGAAAGCGGCAAAATAATTCACTCCCTAAAACTTATTTTGGAGTTTTAGAAAGCAGGCATTCTTTATTGCGGCGCCGGGCAGCACTGGGGATAGTTCCACCATAAGCGCTCCGAAGGCTTGACGGACTTTCAGCAACTATATACCATGAAAACATACATATTCATAGGATTTCCGGGAATTCATCTACATAAACATGAGATTTCCTGGAACTTATTAACATATGTAAATGTCCAATCCGCATGCACAGTTATCCTCTGTGGTGGTCCTCAGGTGGTCTTTGGGGGTCTTCAGACGAAGGCTCATAGTCTTCCTCACCGTGTTCGCTGATTGACCTTTGCTTCTGCGCAGACTCAGTTCTTGTGTCGCCTAGCTGTCTAGAGGGGAGTGTTCAGGAGCCCAAAACTTAATTATCCACAAGGACTCTCCCTTGTTATGTAATGGGAGCATTCAAGAGCTTTGTAACGGAAAAGGGGAACACCCAGGAGCCTCAATCCACATTCTCAGGTATCAGCTTCAATGAGGAAATAAAAAAATCATTATGGAGTTAGGTTCAGGAAAAGCCTGTCCTCATCCACACGGAAGGAAGAGAAGGAGAGAAAAATAGGCCACGCATAGTTTCCTCTCATCCCTATACATCTGCATGCTTCCCTGACACAGAGTGTATAAGTGTAGGATAAACGCTTTCGTTTTATACCCTGCTTTACTTGGGTGTTCAATTGCTCCTATCACTAAATAGACAGATGATAATTTCTGAGTGCAACTGTGTTCCCCCACCAACACCATGCCCTTGTAAGGCTGCGCTGGCAGAAAGTTAGAGGCATGTGCAGGCCCCAAGGCCAGGGAACTGGAGTTAAACTGACTCATCAATTAAGCTGCTGCAGCCCCGCAGATGCACAAAGGCACACTGACCTAAATTACCACGAGGGTTACTTCCATTCCGAGAACCTTGCAAGCCAGTGCAGCCATGTGCAGGCAGCTTAGGAAATAACTTGTTTTCTGATTTCCTGATTTTAGGGCACACAAATGCCCTAAACCAGTCTTTAAATGTACCTTACTTATTAAACAATTTTTCAACAACTGTTAGGAATGTTGATCTTTAAAATGTTTCAAGAATGCCCTACAGAAATTATCAGTATACTGTACAAATCAACAGTAGAATTCTCAATATCCAAGTCCACATTATTAATCATTAAGATATTGCAAGCAGGAACTCTTCTGCAGAGACAGACATATTTAAAACGTGCTAGTTCACACTTCACCCTGTAAATGCAATTATTTCCCTGCAGCATATTTAAAAACTGTTTTTGAAAGATGTACAATCATTCTTACTCTTCTCCCCATATCTAGCAGCACACATGGCTTGCTCTTTTCTGAAAAACTACAATTTAATATACAAATAACATTTCAGCCTGTGAAAGTCTGATTGTTCTGTATGATTCTGAGTAACACAACCTTAAATGTAGACAGTGTCACAAAAAAACCCCTCAGCAACAACAAAAACAGATCTGTTACTTCATGAACAGTTCCTTTGAGGGCACTACTAGCCCAAGGAGATACTTAGTTTGGTCAGAAGACATTTTTTTATGCAACTGAGTTCTCATTAGTTTCAGCATTGGGTTTCATTCTGCATCAGCTTCAGAGCAAATCTAGACCAGGGATTAATTGAAAAGCATGCCTGTGGGACACAAGAGCAAGTTGCTAAGTTATGGTGAGCAAGTAACTCAAGTGTCTCTCTCATTTTTCCAAACTTACTCAGGGCAGAACATTTTCTCCATGAGAGACTGAAGGAGCAGCCACCAGGCTGCTTGCTCCAGATCAGACAAGTGGTCTAACCCTTGTGTGCTCTGGGCACCTCCATCTGTTGACCATAAATTCCAATCTGTGCACCATGGCATGACAGCTGTCCTCAGGGTGAGCCTAGTGGCTTGAAATCGCTCATTTTAGAAAACACCAGGGTTATTTTCCAACAGTGCGAGCATCTATACCATCCTAAAGACATGCGAGCTACTTAAGCCATTCAAACCACACTCTACCTCTCTGCACCAAAGGTAGCAGGCTTTGCTAATGAGATAACAGATGGGCATCAGTGATGCTGCACGACCCTGTGAGGTGAAACACCTTCAGCTATTACTGCAGGGTAACTTAGCAAGGTCAACCCTGTTCTCCCACCAGGGTCTGACCTTGCCTGGAAATACCACGCGCCAAGACCTTGTCCCCACTCAGGCCCTCTCATCAGGAAGAGAAGCTGGGGCAGACATCGCAAGCCCCTTTGGCAGGGAAGGCCAAGCCAGAGTTTACAGAAAGGAGTGAGAAATTAAGACTCGAGGTAATCATGACATTAGTAGCTTGCTACTGTTTTAAAGATAACATTTGGCAGTCTGCCCTCCCACTTGCAGCTTTCACAGAAAACTTAGCTGTCAGGATTTTTCCAAGATTTCCTTAATAAAAAATTACTTTATGCTTGCAGACATGCCATGCACAAGTAATGAAAATGAGATTGTACTACCCACTAGAAACACTTTTAAGGTTGAAAGGTCTACTTAGCAGATCTACTCTGCCAGCCACACAAGTGTTTCAGAAGATCACGTGTGACTGTTTTAAAAGAGTTCAATTCCTTGGGCTTTCATTCAGAAGTTGTTTCCGATGGGGTGGAGACAGTTTGTTGGCATTAAGGCACTCCAAGATCACTCATACTCAAGCTAGGTTTGAGTAACATTTTAAAGCCTCATAGAATAACGTTATTCACAGGAGATATTTAGAAGAAATGGGGTATGAGTATGAGAAAACCTCTCTACCAATCTAAAGTGCTTTACAGAGAGTTTTCAATTAAACCTCAGAATGAGCCAGGAAGGGATTAATTACCCCTCTCCCCTTTCATCTCACCCACAGGAGAGCTGAGATACCACACACTTAAGTGGAGTGCCCAAGGTTACTAAGTGAATCGGAAACACATCTAGGATTGTTACACAGCGCAGCAGCTAAGTTCTACGCTCAGGACAGTGCATTTATCCTATAATGCATGTTGAACAAAAGCAAGCAATCTTTATCCCCAATTCAGTCATGTCTCCTGAACAGCGAATGATTCTGTGGTGTTTTTCAAAAGGCTTGATTTGTACTAATTCAATAAAGTGGTGAAGTTCCTTGTGCAACTGCATAAGCAAGAATGTGCAGGCTTCTCTAAGCTGGCTCATTGGGATGATACCAGTCCTTCCTAAACAACTGGGAAGAAAGTCTGCTGGGTCCACCCTGGCTTATTAGCTAACCTTACAAAGACAGTGTCCTCTTATAACCTAGGATGCAAACGCTTAGGTCTGGGGCAGCTCCTGGCAGACAGGTACTCACAAGCTGAAACGAATGGACAGGATTCAAACTAGCACTTAAACAGAAAGCTGCTAATTCAAGAAAACCACCTCTTTTCTTTTACACCTTTTTGAAAATTCCAGGGCAGCTGCTCTCAGGCTGCATGTCTGTGCCTGCAAGGGAGCCAGCCACCTGGGGGATTTGCAGAAAGACCATCTGCTCCCAACCGTGAGAGAGGGCCAGCAGGTTTTCTGGAAAACAAAGGGAGGGAAAGCCCGAGCACCACCTGTGCATCCAGGGAGCTTCCCTGTGCCAGAGCCAGGAGACCCCTCTGCTCTCACAGGGGACAGAGGGTGGGAAACAGATGGCAGGACTCAGGGAGAAGGCGGGCAGAGGGATTAGGAGACACAACAACAAAAAAAGGAGGATCAAGGTACAGAGACAATACAGACGATGAAAAAAATGAGAGGAGGGTAGGAAAGATGTCAGAGAAAAAGGAAATGAGAGAGCCCAAGCACGTGAGATCTTGAGCTTGTGATGCTTCCTTTTGCACATTTCTACTTTGACGTTCCTCCAGTGGAGGACAGGGAGCACCAGCGCATGTAGTGCTACACAAGGTGGATGTGCAGAGAAGGTGGGACGGGGTGAAACACACAAGTGACATTATTCCAACTGTAGCTACATCCTGAGTGAGAAAAGCTTGAATGCTGTATTTACACTATTGAGGCAGTGTTTTGTTATTAACTTTATATTTTATGAACCTTTGCGCCTCTGGAGGATTGTGAAACAAAATGAGGAAGGAAACCAGACATGAAAAAATACCCCAGTGAGAGCAGAAACCTTTTATGATTTTAATGAAAAACAGTTTCTATAGACACTTATTAGCAGAGACTTTGGGCTCTCTCATTCACAAACTTAACATGTAATTTGAAAAGGGGATCTAAATAGCAAAGATTTTTGAAGAGACAGAAATGAGCCTAATTCAGGCAAATAAAACCTCATTTCCATTCTTGGTCTGAAAAAAAGTTAAACACCACCCCCCCCCCCCCTTAACTATGACTGTTTCAAAGGATTAATTCCCATCAGTTTCCAAGTACACTCACTAGCTGTGTTAAACTAAGCATGTCTAGAAACTAAGAAATTAAACAACACCTCTAAATAGAGGTTCAGGACCAGTACTGTATACTGATGCTCCTTATGTGGGCACATGAATGAGTGGCCATTTATAAGGCATGCTAAAACCAGAGGTAATTATAAAAGGTGATTACAGTGATGTGTATAGATGATAAACACGCTGATTATTCTCAAATTGAGCACAGGGGGATTTGTGGTGCAGTAAAGAATTGAAAACGCTGTTCAGCAAGAAAAAACGTGGAAGAAGATAAAAACAGAGAGGAAATTTAATGGTAGTAGCTGTCTACCATACAGTGCAGTGAAGAGAATAAATCTTGTATCATTCTGCAAGTCAGATTCCTGAGAAAACTTTCTAAATTCTTTAATTAAACTTTCAAGTTTATTTTCAGCTCCCTATATTCTAGAAAACAGTCAAAGCCTTCATCTTACAAATATTTTTGCAACTTTTATGTCCACAGCCAAATGAACTGAGGTAGGCAAAATTGCCATGGCCTGGAACAAAATGATTTAGAGGACATGAAAGCAAGGAAAGCTCCTAAACCCAGCAGGCATGTACCATCTCCTATACAAAAGCCCAACTGCTACTGCATTTTCAGTGGTGGCAGCTCTGTTTTTCCAATAGTCTCATGCTCAAAGCAGAGCTGCAGAAGCCCTCAACAGTCCCAACTGTCAAGTGACAAATGGGAGCTAAATAGCAAGAACAGCATTCTCAGCTTTAGAGCTGTTCAGTTTATGATTTAATACATGTAACACCACTTTTGGTTGTGTTTTAGAAGGAAAGTAAAATTTGCAGATAGCACTGGTGAACAGACAGCTCTGAAAAACATGCATAGCAAAACATCATGTGGACTTGTTACAAGGAATAAGCCACTGAAATTGTTACACAGTGAATCATATTGAATGATTTAACAGCTCTCTGGTCTTGCATCTACAGAGTCAATAGTCATTAAGAGCCTTCCCAGCTCAAACAGTACAAAATAACACTGTATTTGTTCCAGGAATATGGTCGTGGGATCAATTTTTCCTCTGGTCAAGAGGAACCTTTCATTCAGATAACTTACCTACAGGATGGGGAAGGCAAATCTGGGATTTCATCACCGCCTCTCAGATCCACCCCAGTCCTGCAGAATGCCTGCACCTCGGTCCCCAGCTCCTAGTGCTCCCCACATTGCTCAGTACTGTCTCTGTAGGTGCCCCTTCCAAGACTCCTCCTTCCCTCTCAGTCTCTGTCCTGGACTGGATCACTGACACAGAGAATCCTACCATTCTTACCACTTTTAAACACTTCCTTCAAATAACCATCTCCATCATTTCTTCTCCCCATACTGCCAGTCTCCTCACTTTTCTTTCAGCTTTCCCTGGGGCTTCTCCGCATTCATGCCAGAAGCACCACTTCCCATGCTGATGACTGCTTTGTCCTCGGATCTCTATTCAGTCTGCAGCCCTCCTTTAGCTCCCTCACTGACAGAGAGAATCTCTCATTTCACTTGCTTTTCCCTTCCCAAGTGCCCCTGCCTTCCTCTCACTCCTCTCTGCAAGACACTCAGTAACACGGACCTCAACCTGACAGTCACCTGGTCATCACTCACCCACATTGCTCACCACAGCCTGCTCCTTCATTCAGCTTTTTGTATTGGTTTTACTAACTTCTCCTCCCTGTTCTCCCTTTCTGAGCTTCCCATTAGCCCTCAGCCAGGTTCCTCTTCCTGGAGGAAGTTCTAGTTCTCCACTTCTCTAACCATTTCTTCAGCACATCTTACCAGTGGTCATCTACCTAAGAGTAAGATGAGCTTCTCTTGAAATCCTATCCCTCAGACACTCTCCTCCTTGAATACATTCTTTGGAGCAAGTACATCTCAAGCCTTTCTTTGTTCACCACCTTCCCCCGTAGTGTCTAAGCTGGGACTGGTTCTCAAAACCATTATATAACATGGCTAAACAAGAACTTCATATTTTTTATACACACACGCACTCCATCAACTTTAGACATCCAGAAGTTACATTTTTGCATTCTTTATCTTCTCTTCCCATGTTCTGAATAATGCCAATGATAAGTCAGCAATGGATGAAATAAATTTTAAAAGACCACATTAAAAAACAAATAAACAAAACCAAACCACCATATTTTAAAAGATGTCAGAAAGTGAAGCAAAATTTCTGGTTGTAATTAAAGGAGTTGGAAGATGGGAACACATGGATGACCAACATCTTTCCTACAAGATTCACATCATGTACTTTCTTCAAAGAAAGAAAGATCTACAGTGCTGACAAAGAACAGCAGGTCAATGATGGGAAATTACATCTAAATACAGGACAGATTTCAAGTGTGCAGCTTCCCCAGGAACCAACACTGTCATTATTGCATTATGAGTCTCCTGCCAGCTGTCGCTCAGGAATGGCCATGACAAGAAACCAGCCAGCCTTTTCCATTGACACTTAGCCAGCAGAGACACTGCCTTGTTGGCCCAGACATCTCTATTCACTAGCATTCTTGATGCCAGCAGCCCACGCTCTGCCCATTGCCCATATGACTGAGAAAAGCAACAGCTCTTGTATTTCCATTTATTACTTTACTCATAACAGTGGCCTGTACAGGAGAATTAAGACCGGCATTGCAGACTTTAATCTGCTTGCTGAAGAAGTGGATGCCTTACCCTCAGCTTGGTTTTACTGCAGAAGTGCCAAGACTATGAGTTTCAGTGATCCAGCATCTCTAAGTTAATATTCTTTTCTGACATAAACCCTTTTTTGTACATACACACACTACTGCTGCTAAGAACAGCAAAATAAAACCTCCTGCCAAGCTTTCTGCCATTTGTTTGTTCTGGAGATGCTGATTACCGTGTCATTCCCCATCACTGCTGACAGGGTTCATCCAGTTTTCCTTCTTTGGTAAAAACAAATACATTGTCCTTGGCACTGGCACAGGGCTAAGACAGAGATAGAATGGGCATGCAAAAAAAAAAAAAAGGTAAAAACCACAGCAACCAAACCTTTCATTTCAGAAATATGGTTCTAAGGAGAAGTCAACTTTGTTTTCAGGCTAAACAGCTTTCATTTTGTCTCGCCAAAGACACTGGACTCTGGACACATGCTCATTGGCTTCCAGGCCACTTTTGATGTGACACCTCATGTGACAGATGTCCTTGCCTAGACAACATGGCCAGACAGATATTTTTCTCCTTGTCCACTCTCTTCCTCACTTTTTCCGATTTGTCTTATATGTATTTTTATCATCTCCATCTTCACATATTTTTCTTCCCACATTTCATTTGCAACAGTTCCTTCACGCTTTAGGGGAATTCTGTAAGACTTTTCTGGTGTGCACATATTGCCACAACTGAACTGATTATACAGGCACACAGGACAGAACACCTGGAGGACAAGTGATTCTCCTATGGCAGACCGTATCCTGGGTCATTTGCAGCAAGGAGTGGAGAGACATGACTTTCAAGCAAACAATTGCTGCTCTGGCTTCGGCAAAAACTCACATCACATGTGTACATGTATGACGTGCAAACATACGTATATCAAATATTATATTTGTATGTAAAGGTATGTAAATATAAGTATTACATACTAGATACATTAAACTGCAAGACTCAGAGGTACTCAAATATTTGTAATTTGGCTATGAATACATACAGTTTGTTTAAAAGCATGTTTGTTATTTAAGAAAATGTAAAAAATACAAATTTTATTTAGCATTTCAGAGGGGAGGAGTGAAGAACCCAACAAACTACTCACCAGAAAGAGGATCTTTGCCAATCATCAAAACATTTGGTAAATTCATTACAATCAGCTGCTGGAGGACCTCCTAAACAAAACAGAACAACAAAGTTCAGTGTGAAGGAATCCCAATCAATCACACCACAAAGAATACAGAGCTCCATCGAGTACAAAGCTTTTAACGTACTGGCAGGTCAGAGGTCACAAGAGGAAGCCGCACTTGAGAGAGAAATCACTATTTGAAGATACCATCAGGTTGCACAGCTAACATCCACTAATCGCCTCTTTTAACAATGGCTAATACAGAACTTAAAGGGTCCCATGGCACTAATCAGGATAAATGCACAGCCATGCCAGACACACCCATCAGTCATGCCTTTACCCCAGGCATGACCTGTATTCATTTGATGTTCAACATACAGCTGCCATCATGTTCCAGGGCATACAAATGCAGTGGGTTCAAAGGTACCTAAGCCATTCTGTGAAGTTTGAGTAATTCAAATAATTGGTCAAATTATTCCATGGGTCTGAGATTTTAATGATGAGCTGGGGAAGTGAGTGTGGGGGAAAGCTATCAAACAGACATCTTGCACTGCTCAGAGAAACTGGATTTAAATTCTAGATTTGTTTGCATTGTTTTTAATGGGGAGTAAACCAGATTTAAGTATGTCATAAACCTCATTTACAGGTCATTTTATTTTGGGGGAGAAGAGGGAAGGGAGGTGCATTGCTTGGTCAGGTTCAATATTTAAATGTCAGCTGCCTGAAGCCACTCTGAAATGACAGGATGGGCTTAAGGGACAGGAAAGGCTAGAAGCCCTGGGGCAGGCAAAATGCTCAAAGGTGGACAAATAAATACATTGCAAAGGGGACTCTGCATGGTAATACGTTCAGCCATGCACCCCAGTAACACACAGAGCACAGTTGTTAGCTTCAACCTGCAGTTATCAGTACTCACTTGTGATGATCTGAATAAAATATTTTGCAGGCAAGTATTCATTTCACATAAAAAGACTGGGAGGAAAATGGTTGTGTGATTAAAGCACTGTGCTGGGATTCAGGAAACAAAGGTTCGCACACACAACTCTACCAAATGTTTGGCAGGTGCCTTTTCCCTGCTTGTCTCCATTTCCCAGCCTACCTCTAGGCCGCTGGGAGGGCACATGCATTGATACTTGCAGAGCATTCAGAGCCGGGGGGGGTGGGGTGGGGGGTGGGGGGGGAAGTACTGCAGCTGAGCACAGAAACACTTTTCCTGAAACAATCACCCATTCACCCAAACACTTCCCCTCCAAATTACCCCATTGTTATTTCTCTGCTTTCAAAGTTACCATAGGAAGAAAATGAAGCCTGATTGAAAGAGGAAATATTTCAGTGAGCCTGCAGCATTTGATAAGTAATCAGAGTGGACAGGCTAAAACAAGTGTTTTGGACGTAACACATTTCTTTTTTTTTTTTTTTTTCCTCTGATCCATACCCAAAACATACTCCTCAGCAGTTTCTCTTTTCGACAAAGTAGAAATATCTCAGTGTCACAGCTGATGGGGTTTTTGGTGCTGTTAAGAAAGACGGCTCGGCAGAGCAGACCTTTATGCAATGTGAAGTTTGGCTAATGCGGACCAAGCATTTGCTGAGTTATTAGCCAAACACATTTTATAGTTTGTGCATTCGAGACATGTTAAACAGAACTTTGTTTGCACCTGTTACCAAAACAGGTGCAAAACCTATTGGATTTAACAGCACATGGCTGGACTGCAATATCTGCTACAACAATACAGCATGGCACTGAGGCTTTAAACAAAAAAATCAGAATTTGCATATACCGAAGTACTGAGCTTTAACCAGCAATTTCCATGGCAAAAAAGAGAAAGAATTGTGCTTCCAGTCACCCAGCGTGTGGAGCGGCACTGAGGCAGGAATGCATAAGGAATTTGCGTTGTCTTTGTGTAATCATCAGATCACTAGCTATTTAACTGGCAGACACAAAAGACATTACAGCTAACCTCTATGCTGTTAACATTCCCATGAGCTCCTTCTGTAAAATTATTTGAGTATACAATCCAACATAACCATGACTGAACGCCCTCGTAGCTGTTTGAACTTAGTATTTTCTGGCAAGAATCCGACAGTCACTGAATACAAGCAGAAACAACCCTGAGCCTGCGAAGAGTGATTTCTTAATTCAGATTGAAAGATTCAAATTGTTGCAAGTGGTGATACTCTGACCTGTTTATTTTTAAAATTAATTATTTAAACAGATAACTATCTATATTGTTCCAAACACCTTCACCTTCAGATTAGTGCTTGTGATGACAATACCTAGCTGTTATGCAGTGCAGCTCACTGGTAGATCTCAACACTTTATAAAGGAAGGTCAATGTCATTGCCCTCCTTTTTCAAGATAAGGAAAGTGAGTCACAGAAACAGAGTTACCTCAGGTTAATAAACTATCCTCTGTTAACAGAGATGTACCAATGAACCATCCACTCACACAGCTACAAGTGTGAGATAAAATGTGTTAACTAAAAGCCCTTACACTGACACCGATGAATTTAGCTCAGATTTTATCCAGGCTAAAAACACAGAAAGTTAGTAAGGCTCAGCTGGCACCCAGTGACCTACTCAGTAGCTGATATAATGTGACCATGTCTCGGGTCCGTTGCTTAAGATCTCACATCTGGAAATACAACCAAAGTTCCCTCCCCTAACAGTAAATCAAGAATTCTTCATTTTCTATCCACTTATCAATATTTTCTTGTTTTCTTTATCTGAAGCAGCAATAACACAGGTTTACAAATAAAATGCTGTGCTTCAGTCTGACCTCTCTGCTCCCCTCATGTTTTATCATCCCACCCTAAAGACCTCGCGAAGTCACACTTGGGCTTCAGGCAGGGAGCTGCGCTCTTACAGCCTGCGAACCAGCACCGGGGACCAAAGCGCTCCACGGACCCAGCCGCCTCCCAGGGCACAGCTACACTGGACACTGGGTTAACCTGGACACGCTACTGAAGCCCAGCCAGCAAAAGAAATGGCAGATAAAACGCAACGTTTCCTCACAAGGGCAGCAAGTTATTGTACTATATAAAAGGATGCTGTTATACTTGAAATCAAACATAGCTGTGAGATGCCGCAGCAGAGGCAGAGATGGCATGTACGTGTCCCTTCTGCCTCAGGTGACCAGCACGGCTAGGGGCAGCACACCCAGGCAGGAGCTGCTGGCAAGCAAAGCAGGGTTTTCAAACACTTTAAATAACCCACAAAAACCCACAGTACTCCAGAGAGCAACTGTACAAGTAAAAAAAAAAAAAAAAAAAATCTAATTCCCCCCGTGAGAAACCTTTTAATCATTTTTACAGCACAACTACAGCTTGGTTAAAACAGTAAAGGTTACAGCAACAACATATGGTAACTATTTCCCTGATTATTAGAACAATCAGGGCCTGAGCTGCCAGCTTTACACCTAGGCCATTAACCAACTCGGAGGCCAGCTACTGCAAGTCAGGAATCACCTCCCTCAGACTACCATTTGCCCTTTTTTTTTTTTTTTTAAAAATTGTTGCTAATGAGATTTCCATGAAAAACTAATGTTGGGATTGGAAGTGTTATTTAAGGAATCCAATTCAAAACAAATCCCCGTCAGGCCTTAGTGCAGCATCTGTAGGTGCCTGAAATGCTCCTCTGCCAAAGATCAGGATATTTTAAGCTTGAAGAGATTTTGTCCAAAAATCATTTGATAATTTGATTTGAGAGCTTTCTAAGAGAAGGTCAAACTGGGTGTTCAGTCCTTCCTCGCTCCCTCTGCTATGCTTGCCTGCAGAGGTGCAGAGCGTGAAGCAGGCCAAGACAACTGGCAGATCTGAGCAACAAGAAGAGTCGAGACTAAGCCAGAGATAAGTTTTCCTCAAAGCAGCTAGGCACTCCAGGACTGGTACCCAAGGATTCAAAAACATTATTAAGTTACCTAGAAATCATGAGGTTAAACATAAATAAATAAATGCTGTGTTCTCATTAGCAGCATTCTTGCATCTAAGCCCCTGCTGCGTGCTTGCTTCACATTTGCAAGCTCTTTGCAATCGCTTGGCTAAGAAAGGAGCTTAAAGAAAAAAATAAAGCCAAAATTGATTCTAGCAGTCAAGGGCTTTAGGGGAAGGAAAAATAAAAAATATTAAGACACGTACAAGATTCAGGATAAAATTCTAAGCACTGAGTTAAGCACTTAGGCTTATTAAGAGCATGAACAAGCATATTCATTCCCTCCATCTAAAAGTTTCTAATTCGTTTCTGGAGTGCTGAGGCACATTTTACCTCCTCTTTTTATCCTTCCAAGATCACACACACCGGATATTTGCTCTCTGCCTCAGATCATCAGAAGAGATGCAGTAGCAGCTCTCACTCTCAAGTCACCATAGTCACATATTAACATTTTATTTACCTGTAACAGGGTAAGTGGGCCCCTTGTAATTTTGTAGGAACAAAGTCTCCTTGGCCCGTACTACACTTCAATAGACATTTCCTTCTTAAAAATACATGTGCAACAGCATGGAATAAAATGGTCTTAAGGTATTATTCTTGGCTGCATTTTTAAGTGCCAATTTAAGCATGCCAACGGCTCTTACAAAGAATGCATTGCTAGGAAAGGAGAAGGTAAAATTGTCCTTTCCATGGCTGAGAGACCAGGCAAATACCAGCTCTGCACAAAAACTTCCCCCTGCACTACAGTACAGCACAGCATTAAGTGTAGAGTAACTACTAGATCTCATGCAAAATTAAATTAACCTCTGCCTGAATCCTAAACAAGAAGGAGTACTAAATAAATTATGTAAGAAGAGCAGCAGCCTACCAGCCATTGTAATTCAATGCTCAAGCCAAGCAATTCCACTTAAGTATGTTGCCTGGCTATAAAATGCTAATTGCCCAGGTGACTGGAAGCCAAATGGTGCTTTCCTACTTAAAATGCCCATGAGGAAAATCCATCCTTCGCTTTATTTATACTAGCAAGAGCAAATGCTACCTAGCCAGGGAATCTGGCTTACATTTCAGCTGCAACTCAGGCCAACGGAGGAGGAAAGCAGAGTCCTACCTCTGCAGCACAGCCAACATCTTTCTCCGATAACCTCAGTATGGATCTGATCTCACAAACGTCCCCAGAGTGGGAAACATTTGGTGAAGGAGACACTACATGCTTAAGGTAAGGTCTCAGCAGGTCAGTGGCCATCTGCCAGCTCAGAGCCTCCCAGCAGCAGGATGGGGTGACAGCTTTGCCCCTACACATCTTAAGGTCCCTTTAGATGCTACCACAAAGACAGGCTGGGAGCTGCGTTTCCCAGGCAAGGTGCACTCCAAGTCCAAGGGACAACTGAACTCAAGCTTTTTTGGAATCAGAACTCTAAGGAAGAGTGAACACTCAGGCTAATGAACAAGTTTTTACATTAAAACATATTTTAAACAGCAAATTGAGACATAAGGGTTGTTTTTAAAATATGGTTTTTCAAAGGTTCTGGTTTTGTTTTAATATAATAATGAAAAAAGTTATTCTGCAGCCTACAACAAGGAGGTTATGTTTTAAAAGGAAAAAAAAATTGTCTTCCAATGTATATAAACTATTTCTTTTTTTAATTTTGCTATAATTATCTAAGGAGTTAACAACAGCATCAGGGACATAATTTATAGCACGATTCTGTAAACTGTACGAGAGGGTCCCACAAAAGAATAGACAAGATTAAACAAGTTGTTGCAGGGGAATGACAAGGAAATGAAACACAAACAGATCTTTTATTGAGATGTTTTCCATGTACATCTTATCATGCAAGCACGCCTGATGACACTGTGTGTGTGACTCAGTACTCACTGTTGCCCTGCCAACACATTATATACATGACAAAATTTGATTAAGAACTTTGCTCATCTCTGCAACAATTGTATTCGTTATGTGACGGACTAGAGGATTAGCTGTCTTTAAAGGGATTTTTTTTTTCCTGAAAACCAGCAAATTACAAAGCACACTTCTAAAGACCCTTCAAGTGGAAACCCAAAAGCCACTAAAATAACTGTTGCCTCATCTGCTGAAAATAATCAGTTCTGACAATCGTAGACTGGAATCTCAGTGGGAGGGGACGTGAAGGAATCATACCTAGTCTTAGCCATGCTCGGCCTGTGTGGGGTGCGGATAACCCACCAAATGACAGAAATATACTCAATGTAGAAGTATACCATGTAAGATGAGGTTTTATTAAAAAAAAGAAAAAATCACACATGCAATTTGGATGGCACATAATAGAGTATCATATAAAAAAAAACTAGAAAGGACCCAGTCATAATCATCCACCCAATTCATTGTTATGGCTCAGGTTTTGTTATTTGTATTAGAGTAGTGCAGAGGTCCCAGCCAGGAGCAAAACCTCATCCGTTGCAACCTGGACAAATACATAGTGAGACAACCCTGGAGCAAAGAGCTTGTCATATATATGTAAGGCATCAGTAGGCTGATTAAAAAAAATAGTAACAAGCAATGGAGGAAGGAAATGAAAATAAGATTCCGTGGTTATAAGGTGATCCATTGTGCGCACTCTTGCTGCTTTATGAACTGGTTAAATCAACTGCTCCAGGCTGGCACAGAACTAAATCACTCTGGATATCAGAGGGCAAGGCAAGCAAGGCAAGTTCTGATAACATTTTCTTTAAGATCAATTAAAATTGTTTACAGTGCACATTGTTTACATCACATAACAAAAATTATATGTATATTTAAATAAAAGGTACTTTTATATACATAAAAAGTATTTTAGGACACAATTAGTTTTACTTCTAGCCCAGTGTAATAAATAATAGAGAAGCTGCCACCCCCACACACATCAGTTGCAGAGGAAAGATTTTTTTTTTAATCAAACTAAATACAAAAATGTACATTTACTTCCAAAATATGACATGAAATGTTCAATGGCTATGCAGCAGCAGATTTCCTACCCTAGTTTCACTGACTCCAAGATGAATCACTTATGTTAACACAACATACAGCTCTATGGTTGTACCTAGTAGCAATATTGATTTGACCCAGAGAGGAGAAAATCCAATTGTGGAGCACTGTGTTCTCCTGCTTTTATTGCCAGCAGCACCTTTGACTAATTTACCTACTTTGCTGAAAATAAAAAGCCTATTGATTTATCCTCAACTTCTCTCTTCAAATCATGTGCAAGTCACTTCACATGTTTATAATAATATCCAGACAAATTACTCTCGACTTCTATTTTATTTCACTTTAGATTTGTCCTGGGGTGGTTTATGCAGTAACAGGGAATATTAAATGTGCTGTGTTAAAGGCCTGTCACTTGACATTACAAATATAACCAATATAACCAGCTAAAATGCAATCCATCTGTTCAACACGCTTCCAGCTAATCTATGGTGGTCTCTAAGGACCATAATAATTTAGCCTCACACACATTAAAAAGAAACACCACAGGCCATCAGAACAGGCTTGAAGCACTTCTGAATTCTCTGAAACTCAGCACCAAGCATACTCACTTGTTATTTTAAAATGAAGTCAGTTTTCCCATACGTAGTTTGAGCATATTTTGCTGGGATAATAAAGCCAAAAGTTTTCACATCAAACTCAAACTGAGCAAGCACATTTCAGCTTTTGACACCGAAGCCTGATACCAAAGTACATTAGCCAGGCAGAGCTCTGAGGTGCCAACTCTGCTCCACTGCCCTTGTTCGCTGGAGTGAAAAAAATTTACAATATTAAGATACAGCTTGCCATCAAAAAACAAACACTACCAACCCAATAAAAACATTTCTAGGAAGATTATGTACAAGATGTGTTTTCTACCATTTCTCTTATTACAAGTATTTCTAAAACTTGGGGGTTTTATATGTTTATATGGAACAGACACAGTAAACACCTAACTGGGCACATGATACTAGCTCACATAAAATACGCTGACTTCATTAATACAATTTCTGTACTGCCATGAAGAAGTGCAAAAATAATTAACCCAAGGCAAGCATATGGTGAGTTGTGGGGCTTATTTAGAGGTTCAGAGATAGAGATCTGCATTGCAACTTCAACGCTGCAATATGAGTCCCAGGCTCTGAAAAAGCACCAAGAACTCCAAAGAAGCAGCCGACCACTGGAGTGACAATCATAATGCAATGCCTGAAAAAAGCAACAGCCAAAAGTACAGGAATACAAAGGAGTTAGAGATGGGAAGATGTAGGAATACCAGTTACACGACAGCAATGTTGCTTTCCTAGAGATGAATAATGAGCAGAAGCTACGTGGTATAAATGTACACACATTTTGCACTTTTGCCAGTATCATCAAGTCATTTATTAGCATAAATGTTGCTTGAAAGAGAATGATGCATCTTCGGGAAAAACAAACTGTTAATCCCAGAAGGGCAGAGGCATGTGTGACAAGAACCATTTTGAGGTTCTTTAGTACAAATATTGAAAAGTCAAATCAAAGCCATTAAAGTTTAAATAAGAAAACAAATCTGTGAAACTAGAAAAAAATTAATAAAGTGGGGAGGGGAGACAGGAAAGAATGGGATACTTTCAGGTTTTCTAATTAATTCCTTGTGATGAACAATATTTTAGTAGCAAACAGAAGGTCTAACAGATGCGATCGAGTTTAATATGAATGTATGAGTCAAATTTCATCAGTAACTAAGGGCAATAGAAGTAAAACAAACATCTAGGTTGGCTGTCACTAATCCGGTACTCTTACATCCTGTTTGAAGCAGGAACTCGCTAGTAATTTTCAATCTACCCCTCAGTCCGCAAAAGAAACAAGCTGCTTTACCCTGCCGCTCTTAATGCTGAGTAACATCCTACTGTCTCAGTAGACCTCTTGATTGCCATGGGGTCTGCTCACAGACTTTTGTTAGCAAAAGGTGCCATGCCTCGCCTTCACTACATCCAAACTTCCTCGGAGTTGCTCAAATATAAGGCAATTAAATGCTTAGAAACAAGCACAAACGTGCTTGGTCTTTCCAGGATAATACTCCTTGAATAAACAAGATTTAATTCATGTTACATTGGTAAACCATTTTGAGAAACTTGAATGGATGGTACTGGATAAATGCAGAAAATGACACCTAGAAACTGAGGAACAGTAAATACATGGACAGCATTCAGGCAGAGATGACCAACAGGGATTTTATGGGATAAAACATGTAGGTTATTGGTTAACATTGCTTACTTAGAAATGCATGAAAATCTTTCAGTCTGTAATTCAGGAAAAACTGTAATCCCAAGATAATTTTTTCTCCTAGTAAAGAAAAGGGTTATGACAGTTCTTGATGAATACCAGAGAGAGAACTGAGCAACTGGCCTGTTAGCACTTGCCCTACTCTCTCCCCCTGCCCCCCAAGATGTATATAAATGTGAAGGGGGGAAAAAAAAATCAATTAGGTTTAAATTAAACTGATTAATTTCCAAAAGCTTATTTAAAGATTTTTAACCATGAGTTTCCAACAAGCTTAAGCCTTCTTGTGCTTGGGCAGGTTACCAGCAACCTAGTATCGAACAACAAACTAATGTTCCAGAAAGCATGCAATCACTATGTCATCAGTTTATTATCTAACTTCAACAGAGGACGGCAGCACGGGCAAGAGAGAGGTCCTTGCAGCATTTGCAGACAACCACGCAAAAATCCACGTTGGATTTACAGAAGAGGGAAGCTTTCAGCTGGTCTGAAGGGAAGACAGGGTACAGGAACAAGCTATCCTACCCTGCAAGGATGCCTGACCAGACACTAAGGTGCTATGGGACAAATGAGGTGGCTGGGGAAGTATGGGGAGGGAAAGATTTTATTGAAAACGTCTGTAGGTTAAAACAAAAACAGAGGAGCTCGTACATGCTACTCATCCCATTAGGTTAGCTGCTTTCTCATTCATCTCCTGCAACAACCTGACCTTCTCATCACTGAGAGCTCTCTCTTGCAGGCAAACTCCTGTTACCAACCAGTTACCAGGGGCACTAAAAACTCAAATACCAGTAATGTAGAGAGAAAGTCCTCGCACTTCAGGCATGCCCCTGTCAGATACTCCTAGAAAACTTTAAGAGGTATCATCACAGGTTAATGTTATGAGCGTTCCAATTATTTTGCAGCAGAATTTATATCCAACATCATTACCTCAACATATCACTGCATTATCAGTATCATCTAATTTACCCAATCCCAACAAGTTCAAAGGCCCAGACAGTCCCTAGCCAGGAGATTTGCCACTGTAGCAACAGTCTGCAAATTGTTTCTTAAGGTGGGTAAAGGGAGAAGCATCAAGTCAGACCAGATGGTTCTTCCACACACAAATGTACAGTGGTGTTTCTCTTTATAGCCAGCAGATTGCCCCAGGCAGGTAACGTGCAAGAGATTTTGAAGGCTGTCAATGTTTCTTGCACTCTACAGGTGGAGAAGCTGCAGTAAATTTCATGTGGCTTTCCCAAAGTAACCCAAGCACCCTTGTGAAAGAAAGAAAACACTCTCAGCATTTACTGTGTCAATCACCAGTTTTACCATTAGCACTGTGCTGCCCTTATAATGGCGGGGGGGGGGGGGGGGGGGGGCGACACCACTGAAACTAGCAGTAGTGAAAACTAATAATGAATAAAATGGGAGAGGGCAGGGAGAGGAAATGGAGGCCATGCCCTCAAAATAGTCTCTGGGCCTCTCATCGTTCCCTTTCTGGATTTTCTGTGCTCATTTGTTTTCAATAGGAAACAACCTTTCTATCTGCCGAGTTAGCGCATCCCCCTTGGAGGAGGAGGGAACAGTTACCTACAGGGAGGAGATGCAGTCATTTGCAGTTGACAGTTGGCTATTCACAGAGTTTACTGCCAATAATTCGCACCTCAGCAAAGCCGAGTCAGGCGTAACCCACATAAAATTACCAGGTCAGGCTGCCAGGAACAGCCTCCCTGGTTCTCCCAATTTGTTGCCACCGCAGAGGATCCTCCTCCTCGGTCCCACCCCAAGGAGACCTTTCACTGGTATCTGATCCCTTTGTAAACTGCCAGCCCAGCGCTATCCACGACAAAAAGGGATGGTGCTTCACGATGCTTAGCCCTCAGCAGCCACCCAAAGCAAGCAAGTCCAAGAGAGTACCTGGGGCAGCCCCAGGACATCCTCAGCCCCAGGACATCCTCAGCCCCAGGACACTGGGGCTCGGGTCCCATCCTGTGCCCATCCACATCTCAGCCAAGTTCACTCATTGCCCTCGCCTTCTGGGCATCACGTAGTAACAGAAATACTATGCTCTAGAAGAAATGCGTATACACATCCGTATCTATAAACATATATATACACACATAACTATATGTGTGTGTGTATATATATATATGTTCCTGCTACTTCTCCCCACTATTACTCTGGAATTACTACACCTGCTCCAATCTGGGACAAGCAAAATCCTTCTGGAAACACCATTAGATTTGTTATACATAAGACTGTCGCATGTTCAAGCATTTAGAGTCCCACAGCTCAGCAGCGAGAGCATTAGTTGTTTTACCCCACACCACACAGCAACAAGCTGGCTTCTTAAGCACACAACACTGACAAGTCTGCAAAAGTGAAAAAGTGTGACACTTTGTGTACTTGATAATATCTAAGGTTAGTTTTTCAGGGTTAGGAAAATTAAGTTATTAAAGTTATTTTGAGTCTGAGAAATTATACAAAAAAGTCGCTCCAACACTCCTTTAAAAAAAGAAAAGAGAAAGTGACAACTCAAACATTTTGAACAAGTATGGAAAACCACAATACAAGGTGCTGTGGTACATTAAGATTTTTAAATCTGCAATCATTAAATCCTCCCTTATGACAGATTCATCCTTTACACACTTAAAAAACCCAGTCACCTTCCACATTCTATTTCACACACGTGCAAGAGAGAAAACCATTAAAAATTAACGGTGAAAACCCACCAAGCCACAATGAGTCTACAATTCAAGTAGCAGTACAGGATAACAAAGGGGGAATATTTCATAATCAAGAAGGGGGGGGGTGGAGTCACTTCCAACAGCTGCCACAATTTCACCTATACACAGAACAGGAAATAGCCAATGTCCCTGTGTGGTAGCTGCTAGGCAAAATTTACTTATCAATGGTAATCCGGGCTATGCATTCATACACATATGCATACTCACACATGCAAACACTCTCTCAAGAAGAATTTTCAGTCTTGCCAGTTCTTAACAGTGCTCCTTTAAGTATCTGAAACGACTGATTAACCCTGCTTAATACAATCTGTGTAATCTACTGTGAATCTTGCAGACAACTCATAACTGTTAACATTAATTAACTCAGCAGAGCTTTACCGTTCTTGCTCCCCCACCGGCCTCATACCGCAGACCTCAATTTAAGAGTTCTCTTTCACAACAGCCCTAGCAGACAGCTTAGGCAGAGTTCAGCAGCAATGGCGAGCTTCTGATGTAGAAAACCTGGTTAAATAATTGATGTGCATTTTTAAAGATTACTTTTTCTCCCCATTTTATACTTTTCTTCATCAGTACTCGCAGGTAGTCACAGCACACTTAATGCATACAACACCCTGGGAACTCCCATGATATCATAAGAAAAAATGTGAAGGGTGCAGTTGCATCCTAGAAGATCCTTTCTTTATGCCATCTGTCACAGAAACAGAGGGAAGCTGTGTCACTATGTTATTATTAACATTCAGGAAAGATTAACTTCTAATACTCCTGCTATGCCAGTTTTAAGGCTTCTGACCACTGGATTTTCTATGTCAACAAAATACAATTTCCTCTTAAGCTGTGATGTTTAGTGTTTTCCTGAAAGCAAACCTCACCTATCATGTGCTCATACAAAAGTCTCACCTATAACTGAAAGAAAAAACAACTTTCAAGACCTTGTACATACCGAGGAAAACCTTAAGAATGGTCACAAAAGTTTCAAAGCCAGCAAGAGCCCCAACACAAGGAGCTGCTCTGGCTACAGACAGAAAAAGCAGAACTATGCACGCTACCAAAACCCTTTTGTATTACTAGTGTCATTTTTCAATTATATTTTTAATCTTCAGACTCCTTTAATGGCACATGAAGGTTGCAGGCATGTATGCTTCCATGCAATTTCCAAGCTGCCTCACATGTGGATCCTATCCCTTACCTACCTCAGCAGAGCTCAGGTTTACTATTTAAGCAACATAATCGAGGGAAACTTAATATGACATATCGAGTGACTTGTGCTCTCTATCAACCAGATCACAAAACAGCAGCAGTGCAACTGTGATGGGCTGGCCTCTCAGCTAGCTGAAAGCAGAGGAGGGGAGGGTAAATCCCCAGAAAGACTGCTCCAGGCAAGAGCGGTTCAAGCCTCAGGCTGCAGAGAGCAGTAACACTTCCTCCGGTCTAGCACATTTGGGCTGCGTTGCTCTTTAAAAATAAAGTTTATTAGAATTTTAATAGATACAGGTTAGACAAAAGTTTATATTGTTGTTGCAACTACTGAGCAGCAGATCTAAGCCTAGCAGCGTTCAAAGCACGCCAAACCTCCTTGGTGGTCTGGAAGAAGTCTGACTCCTAGAAGACTCCTCCTCAGATGAAATTTTAAGGGGCACTACAGTCAGAGAAAGGTAGCACAAGCAACATTTTATCAGCAGAAAGAGCGTTTACACTCTTCACCTCAGTGAAGCACAAAATCTTGGCAAGGAGATCCAGCTGTACAACAGGGAAAGGAGCAACGCTAGGTCCACTGCAAACTCTGATGTTAAGTGCTGGAGTAAGGACTCTTTTGTTCTGGTTTACATGCAGCTTTTCACATAACTTATTAAATTGGCTCTGCATCACTGTTTAAACGTACTTTGGTGGAGGTATTGAGTTACTTTGACAAACCTGTTTTTTTGCTGAGAGCATCATGAATTGGTTGAGTGATGAATGGCCGATCAGAAACTGGAGCTCTATGGGAATTAGCACAGTCACTCACCAAAAGAAATGCTGCAGTAAAACAATTTGTGCTCTTCAAACCTACAGTAATGGTTCACGTTTTGAAGCTGGGCATCTGAATTAATGGTCTTACTTCTCAGTGCTCAGAAAACATGCAGCTCCCACTAATTTTAAAGGGAAAAACAGATGTTTACTGTCTGGAAGAAATAATCGGAGAAAATCCAGCAGTTATAATACAGTACCTGACTGCAAGTCTAGATGCTCTGGCACCTCAGTAGCACTACCTGAATTCACCATTCCTCTAATCTCAGCAAAGCCAATGTTTGTATTTCTACAACATCAAGACATATGGTAAAGACATAGGGTGCGAAAATCAGGCATTTAAGTTTGAATCTCCAAGCTAAGCAACTTCTATTGACAGTGCAAACATGCAGAAGATCTGCTCGGTCTCCAAAATTTTCTACTGAACACAGTAGTAAAAACCAGAATTTCCCCCAAGCTAATCTGCAGTCACTGATGTCACTTTCTAAGCAGCAATACAGGAACAGGCACAACTGAAACTGAAAATAGAAAGAGCGTTTGCTGCATTTCAAATTAGTAGATACATGATTCCTTGTGAGTTTTTACTGAAAGTCATTCTCACGAGGTAGAGGCAACAGCCCCTTTGAAATCGGCTCAGCACAATGAGGGCAGGAACTAAGCAAACTTCCTCAAACAGCTCTGCCAACACCATTCAGCTCCAAGCTGCAAAACTCCTGCTGTTTCAAACTCGGGGCCTCCTGTGAGCAGACTGCTGATTACACCAGGTTGTATGGCAGGTTTTTGATACGTGCACAGGGCAGAAGAATGAGAATGAAACCTGCCCACCGGTCATGTTAAAGAAAAGATTCCACACCACACTGAAAGAAAAGGACACTTTGCCATCTATTCATTCCTTTGCCCCCCATTAAAAAGAAAATCTATTGTAGTATGCTATACACATACTCCACTCTGTGCACAACTCATGCAAGTGTTACTGGACATAGTATTATCATGAAAGAGAAATGGGAGACAGCACAATGCAAACATCCTATCTCCAAAGCAGAGGAAACATGCACAGTCAAAGAAGCCAGAGTGCTGAAATGCAGCACGGCGGCACATTTGATCAGGCTCTTTATTCCCAGTTACACTTGTACACAGGATAAGATTTGGAGCTGTCAAGGAAAGGGAATGAAAGCAACTCAACAGGCATTTTTCATCCTCATTTTTATGAGAAGGGGCCAGAGGAATCACACTTTTACAAGTTTCTGTGAAATTCTCACAGGGGAGACCCTTGGGTATCTCTCCCAGCAAGGGCTACCATAGCAGGCAGCAGCCAGGTCAGCATACACCTCGCTCCACACACACCTCAGCACATGCCTACTGTCAGGTGCAAGCCATGGGGAAAAAAAAGCAGGGTTTGTGGAGGACAGGACCTGCAGAAAGCTCTACCCTGTTCTCAAAATAGTTGGTTTTACCTATGAATTTGAACAAAGAGGCCTTTGCTGCCTAATCAAGTGCAGCCCCCTTGTTGTCTTGTAGCATCACAGCTGCAAATCTCCTAATTGCATCTTTGGTATGCAGAAGGTAAGAAATCTTCATGAAAAGATGACATGAAAGGCTTGGCTGGTTGGTCATAAACATGGACATTAGAGTCTTTCCTCAGGGAATGGCCAGTACAGAAATCAGATGTTCAGAATATATTTCTGCCCATATGGTTCAAAGTGATGAATAATGCACTTTGGAAAAGAAGGATGACAAAAATAATACAACGCTGCAGTAAAGCACCCATCATATTAAACAAATAACAGGTGGTGACTAAAAATGCATTTTTAATGAGCGCCTCTTCATGAATGCACACAATGCAAAGTGGTTTCCACTGCTTTGTAACACACCACTCCTCATTATGGATTAAAAATATCTCAGTTATATAGAGCTAGATGTGTAAGCTCTTTACCTTCTCTTTGGACATGTCAGATTTTTTTTTTTCCCCCCAAAGATTTAGCAGCCAAACAACATGAACTTTAAATTCTGAACTCTTAATACTCACAGATTCTTTAATTAACACTAACTTTTTTCACTAGGTAAATTTGTAATTAAATGTTAAAACATATACTTTGATGTGTGTTTTCAATGCATCTGCCTCATTAAATGTGCTGTTCTTCACATGTATACAATTAACTGAGGCGGGCAGTCCAGTGGTTAATGCAGAAGACAGTGTCTGAATTCCTGGGTCCAGACAGGCATGAAACACAGATCCACAGCAGTTCTTCAAAGTGAATTACTGCATTCTCAAGCTCTTCCCAAACCAGTCTGCATGAAATCCAGTGGCCAAGAATGAGACACTACTCCATAGCAGGAGGTGCTTCTATACCACAGGGTATTAAAACATAAGAACCATTTCACCAGGGCTAGTTATCCAACTGGGAGAAAGCTAGAGAAATTATTATAGAGAACAGTTATCTAAAGATATTTAGAAAGCAAGACTGGTTTAAATGGACTGTTTCTGCAATGGAAGAAGTCTCAGAAAGAAATTTCAGGCAGGAAAGAAAGTCAGGAAATGAGTCTTTGCACTATTAGAGCTACAGCATAATAAAGTACATTCAGCTAGACCTGTACCCTGCTCTGTCTCAGCAGAAGAGCCATCTTATCTCAAGGATTGCGGCAACAGTTTAAGTGGTTACTCAAGTCTGAATCTTCTTGCATGAAAGTCAGTGTTACAGAACATGAAAATAAATGTATTCCTCCTCTCTCAAGTGCAGCTGTCTTGTTAATCTCAAAGATGACATATTCCTCATATATCAGTCACCACTTTAAAGCCCTGATTCATACAGACAGACTTAGGAGCACATAGCAGGTTATTACTTCAGCAGGTTGATTATTTCTACGAAGCATAATACTCCTTGTAATTCTTAACTGCTTTCCCCCTCGAGGGCACACAGCATATGTCTTGGGAACTGGAACAGACTTGCTCTGAATATCAAAGGAAAATTAATGACTTGTCATTAAAAAAAAGAAAGGTGAGAGGTAGTAGTTAAACTATGCTTTCCTAGTTGGTTCCTTAGAAGGACAATAATTTTGAAAAAATGTTATTTTTCTCTGTTTAATAATTGTTTAGATCATATGCTATAAAAATAAAAAAGCCTTGTCCCTGCAAACAAATTATTTAAGGCTGCTGCGTATTTAATGTTGTATTGCATTAGTCAGCCTGGTTGTTCTGTTAAGCCAAACTTCAATGGCTTCCCAAGTGCCAGGAAACCAGTTCACTCCATTCATAATTTCTCTTTGATACAGTAGCAGTGTGTGCCAAAGATGGGGAACTCAAAAGAGTCCATATCACACAGAGCGGATGATGATTAAACAAACTGGGAGTGCTTAAACTGACACAAAAACCTCCCTCTCTCCCCATCCTCACAATAGTAAGTGCAGCAAGCAGATCTCAGTTAACGTTAAGAGCCAAATTCTGCCTTTTTATGAACACACAACTTCCCTGAGGCCTTGAGATTTGCATCACAGAGTACAAAAATCTTTCACATCCTTTCCAAATTTAAGACTAGCAGGAGGAGCAGAGAATACCCTTCTAGTAGACTTTTCAGAGCACCCAGCAAAAAGCACTGCACTGTAACTCCAGCATGGCATTTGAATGCTTCTTTGCATATACAGAGTAATTAAATGACGTCTTACGCTAGCCAGCTAGATACCGACGGTACATATTAAGATACACTAGCGTAATAAGCCTCAGAGTTTATGTGGCAAGGAGCTGTCTTGTTGAAGCAGGTGACCATGGCTGCAGTTCCCAGCCGCCATACCTGGGGAAAAAAAATAGCTTCTGTCACTGTGGATGGCCCTGTTCACTGTAGAAATTCAACCCATTAGGTGCAAGAGCACAATGGGAGCTTCCTTTTGTATTGCAAAACAGCAAGACCCCAGAATAGATAGTAAATACTCCTCAGTAAAGCTCTGGTCTCTTGAGGAAGTATGGGTGTAAGCATTCAGAAGGGAACATGTTCAAACTGAGTTTACTGTATCTGATGAGGGGGGTCACCACTCCTGAAGGCAGATTCTCTGTTGCCTTACGTCATATGCCCTACACAGCCTGAACTGACTTGGAAATGCTTTATGCCCACCACAGTCGCAGCATATTGGACAGATGGAGAGAACCAGCTCTTAGAACCTAGCACCCATCTGACAGAAGGCTTGTGCTGCAAGTTTCGGAGATTTGGGAAGCTGTACATTCTAGTTCACATGGATTCATGCTTTAGGTAAGTCAAAGTCATTGTCAATATCAAAAAATCTACCCAGCAATAAAGCAGAAATTTCAAAGTTGTTGGTCCAATAACTGCCATGAACCCAGCAAACAAGATCATATCTCAGATTTTTCACCTTCTCCCAAGTAAATCTGTCAACATCTAGAGTGCAGGTATTCTGGGGCCAGGGCATTCACAGTCTCTTCCTCTGACAATTGTTCCATTTAATTTATTTCATATTCTGAATCTATTTCATAGAAGACACAGAGATGTGCTTTGAATCACTCTTTCTTGTTTTGTAAAACTAGCTCTTTTCTTCTGCTTTTCTTACAAGTACCCCAAACAAAACATTTCAGGCCAAGTTAAACATTTCACCTGGTGGATGGGAAGGTAGAAAGGGGAAAGAAAGATTAAAAAAAACCAAAACAAAAAAACATAGTCCTAGTTGAAAGTGGAATAAGACAAGAGTTAAAACAAAATTATCACAGTGCATGAAAGAGTTAAAAATCCATACTATTTATTCATATCTATTTTTTGTTACTGTAGAATCAAACTGATGTTTGAAATAGCAAACAACTGTTGCATTAAACACCTTGGAAACACCTTACATCTGAACTGACCAGTATGAAATATTTAGCAGTATTTTTCTGCAGTCTCAGCTCTCCTCCTTTACACTCAAGTGCACTTCATTATAATTCTCAGACTAACTTGACAGTACAAGTCTCCATGGTGAGAAAGGAGTTCCAGGTATCTCCAGACTTGTACACTTGTCCGTTTCACAATTTGTTAGTACTGTATTAGGCAGGAACCATTCCTTATCGTCCCAGCAAAGAAAAAACAATGGTTGTACGTACCCCAGTGGAAGAATACTTCCCATCATTGGCACCAGCAGACAGAGAATATAAACAGGGAAGTAACTGTAAGGTCACAGCATATACCTGCACAGTACATTTACTCTTAATTAAAGAAAAAGTAGTCTTTAATGCAAATTTTCAATATAAGGGGTTTGGGTTTGTTTGTTGTGGGTTTTTTTGTTGTTTTTTTGGTTTGGTTTTTTTTTTTTAAATATGGCTTTGTTTTGGGATGAAAAACACAAGGATTGAGTATTTCCCCAGCCTCTTCTCTGCTTACGCAGATGTATCTTTCAGCAGCACCTCTCTACCAGTTAAACAAACACAAAAAAAAACACAAACTGAAAGAACTGCAACACTATATACCCCCAAAAAAAGACTGTAATGACTTTAGTCAGATATAATGCTGGTCAGATAGATGCTTTAGAATCTCAGATTCGCCTATGCAAAAGTATCACACACACAACCAGTAAGCTATAGCCTCTGGTTTATGGTGCTGTAGAGGTACATTGAAAACTGCCATTAAAAAAGCTTATTTAAAACAAATGTGCTGAATGCATCTGCTTGTCACCTCCTTTGCATATTAAATACGGTTGGTGGAAGCACCAAGACTCCAGTGTATACTACAGTTTTAAGTTGGGAATTGTATGCTACCTGTTACAGAAAGCAGAACAAATCAGGAACTTGTTTGTGTTTTAAGCATCATTCTGCAGTGTTTAGCCAACTAAAAAATTAGTCTTCACTATTAACTTTCTTGACTTACAAAAGACTCTGAGGAATTAAGATTAACGCAGCCTGCTGGGAGAGACTTGCATGAGTATCAGTAAGATCAAGGTAGTCTGTTTTGGTTTTTTGGGGGGGGTTTGTTTGTTTGTGGAGGTTTTTAAAATGTATTTAATACTTAATATTTTCCCTTTAGAGTCTCAAGAGGTTAAGTCACTGGTTGCAAGTGTATTTCTACTTTATAAGCAAACTGAAAAGAAACTTCAAATGATCTGTCCTTTATAAGCACATGACAGTACAGGCCTGACTGCAAAGTCAGTGCGCTAGAAGAGTAGAGCAGTTCAGTTCAGACTGTTATAAAAACAACTGCTTTTTACTCTGTCACGTCAGCTCAGCTCTCTCATCCGAGTGCATCTCTCTTACTAGCAGGTTGGGCAGAGCTCTCAAAGCCTCCAAAACTAGGTGTCCTGCTAAGCTCAAGACCGGGAAAGCAAGTCAGGATGAGTCCTTCTGCAGATACTCAAATGGTTGCTATAAACACTGCAAAATCTCTAAGCACTGATAAAGTGTGATAAATACCTTGACATTGCTAAAGGCTGCAATATGCTGTCAAGGAGAAGAGCCAAAACAAACCATGATCTGGCAGACAGCTCTGGTTTCACAATATCCAAGGGTATCAAAGCAAAACTGCTTAAAGATCCCACTATGCAAGATGCTCAGCATCTCAATTTGCATCAAGTCAGTCCGAGAAAGTCAGTGCCACTTAAAATCAGGTCCTATACCATACAAAAAGTGCCATTGCAAGTTAACTGAAATGCTTTAAGAAACAAGAGGCCAAACCACGTCTCTATCTTATATAGACAAGCCTTCAAGCAGTAACAAATGATTTGAAATTTGAATCCCTCAATAGCATAGAATTTGGACCCAACAATTTATAAAGAGAAAGGGCTAAGTAAAAAAGGAGATCAAAATTACCTTTCCAATCAAGATTCTGGCTCAGGCTACAAAGGAAATGCATACTGGAAGAAACACAGGACAGCTCAACCAAGTTTGAGAATTAAAACAGAGCACTCTGGTTTAGTTTCTTCTGCATGACTGGAAGCTGGGAGCTAGATTAAGTGCCAGAGCACTGAAGTGTAAGCAAGGCTTCTAATGATGTCAGCTTTTGTGGTCCTCTACTGGAGACTCACTCCTGCACCTAAAACTGTAAAGATACATCCCCATGCTGTTCAGATAAGCATTTGCCACAGACCTTGAAAACAAAGACAAAGCCTTCAATACTGATACACAGCTTTTTCGTATTCAGGAAAACACAGAACACAGGGTGCGGTTTGTTGTTTGGTTTGGTTGTTGGGGTTTTTTTCCACTTTTTGAAAGATCAAAATTGAAGAAGTGACCTTAAGACATTTATTACATTAAAAGGCAACTGCTTTAGTTTAAATTGTAGTTCTGCTTTGAAGTAACTACACAGCCTTGAGAAACTCCAAGTAACACAAACAGGTAACTAGTCAAATTAGAAGAGTTTTGCTTCTTTTTTTTTTTTGGGGAAAAAAAAAAGTGAAGCATGCTTTACTTTTACAGTAACTGCTACTCAGGACTGATTTTATTTCTTTGGAACCTGCATCCTGAGAAATGAGCCTTTTAATGTACATAGTAATTCTGCATTTAATATCAAAACTTAAAAAGCAACTCACCTCCTTCCAGTTTCTAGCAGTAAATGCTTATGCCTCCCATGGGACTCCAGCCACTTAGCTTTACTGTAACACAGCTGCTCCAAAATAAACCAGGCACTAACCTCAGCACCATGCTCCCCTTTTCTTCTAACACACTGCATGGCAAACTGGTCTTTCTGCGATACAAATTTGATGCTGCACTCCCTTAAAAATACCTTTCCAGTGGATATATTACAGATGGGATCACCATTTAAAAAAAAAACAAAACAAAACAAAACCCACCTCTCTTTAAAGCACCACAGGGAACTTATCTTTCTTCTTTTGCTTCTCAACCTTACAGCAAACAAGTTAGATAGTTTTGAAATTGGTTCTTTAACTTCAGGTACATAAAGGTGACTTTTTCTAGAGGAAGAACACCACCTATTGTAGTTTAAAAGTTTTAAAAATATTAATAACCCACTAATGAATCATTTTCACAGGACAGGAAGATATTTAAATGGAATTCATACAATATTTTTCCTTTGTGCAAAGACCACAAGTCTTTCCTACCACCCCCCAAAGGAGCAGATGTCTATCACTTATCTTGATCACCTAACAGGCGCTAACGATGTCATTCTAAGTCTAAAAAAAACCCAAATTAAATAAACATCTAGAGACTTTTAATAATGCTAATTATGAAAGAGAACAGACAGTGACAGCTCCACAGGAGCCATTTCAGTCTGCTGAGCAGATTTTTATTTAGGCACTTTTACTGGCCATATGAGGACCCAGCAGAATTTAAACACTTCCCTTCAGCTCCATCTCTTAATCATAATGAGAAACAGGAGAGGCACCAGCTCACACACAGCTTATATTCAAACAGCCCTTCTAAACAGCTGTAAAAAAGTCATTCTGCTTAAAGTACAGTGCGCACACACACACACACACATTAATTTGCTGCTTTATTTGCTCTTTAGAGTTTGCTTTTTTTAAATCCTTTCTTTTAAAAACCAACATATTTGCAAATGGGAGATGTATGCATGTATCGGCAAGTGACAGCATTTCAATTTCTGCGCTTTCATGAGCAGGTGCCTTCCCTAATTTGTGCTGGCTTAAAGTCCATACACCATGTGAAGTACGAAATACACCCTTTCCTGTGGTTTGTCTTCAGCAAAGAAACTAGCACACTAAAACTTCCTCCTGTCGCCAGGTCTGTTGCTTCCTCAGGTCCAGAGACTGGCTTGGAAGCATAAATCCCATCATTCTTAACCAGGGTAGATGACTCCACAAACTCCACACCCATTTCTTAGCCCAAGAGCACCCACATTTGCCACGAGCACTGGAGGCCAACTGGGCAGGTCTTTACGATGCAAACCACATTTTGTTTTCAGAAGCAAATACAACTCTGCATTTGGATACAATGCTCTATCCAAGATCTCCCACACATTTCTGAAACTGATAATCACACCTTCAAAAGGACAGATAAGCACTGTTTTAAAAGAAATTCCAAATATCCATCTCGGATGAAAACACACTGCGGAAGTATTGCTTACAGTCATTAAAAAAAAAAGCAGTGTACAAGGTGAGAGTTCGTTACAGACCTTTGTAACAAAAGCTAATTACAAAGCTATTGGAGCAGAAAGCCTAGGCCAGCTGAGTTAGAGGCACAAAGAGACACCTTTGCTCGCTCCACACCACAGGGTCACCGATGTCATTGCAACTGATGGGAACAAGCCCTGACACCAAACCTTAATCCAGAGTCAGAGTTGTGTAAGAGCAAGACTGTATCCAGTGTGCTGCAATACAGCATGTGACAATATCCTCAGCAAAAGCCGCACTGGATTAAACAATGTTTTCACAGAAAAAACATGCAAATAAACTAAGAAAATAAATCACCTTCATTTGCTACCTGCCATTAAAAAGCAGAAATTATTTGCTTCGGGAACTGCTATGCAATTAGGGGGTTTGTTTTGCAATCATACTTTATACATTTGTGGAATTAATCTTCTTGTCTCTTTAAAGACTTTTTAATGAAAAGGACTAAATGACATGGAATCCATTACAGAAACACAAGCAATAAAGCAATCTTTAACTTTCATTTAGTATTATCTTTTAGCAAAAGTAAATCTCAAAGCTATTTTCAGCTACAAGTGGCATGCAGGCTATTTTCTAACTTACCCAAAATTGGTAGGTTCTATGAAACTCAGTTCCCTCCTTCACAAAGTTTCAGCTGAGAAAAATGGGACATCTGCCTGAAATCTAGGCAGCAGGACTGAACATGGCTGTCTGGTTAGACTGTCTGAACAGTGACTTACGCTTTAAACCTAATATCCAAAAATATCTATGTAGTAGAGGACTAAAATACTGAAATACCCTGTGGTTTTAGCGTTCGTAATCACAGCGACAGTCTAGGAGATTAACATTAGGCCTTGGCTTTCATTAAGAAAAGCCACACACTCACATTACCCTTTTTTAAGCCGTATAAATGACACAGTGGATGCATTCTCTAATTCAGACATCCCAAGAATTGTTTTCAATTAACATGTCAGAGGTTAAGTAAATACTGCTGTGTGGGAACCAAACAGCTATTCCATACTGTAAAATTTTTACAGGTCTCCTCTGTTTGCCTCTGTATTTTAGGACATTGCTCCTCTCTTTTCTTGGCTCAGTTTCTTCATTTGTCTGCACAATGAATTGACACCCCTCTAGCTTATTAAGCAAAACAAAGACAAGACTACACAGACACATGCCAGCCTATTCTGCCCTTTCCCATATTCTAGCTCCAGGAAATTACAGGCAAGAAAACAGTTTAAAAGCCAATCTATTCTATTCCATCTGTTTGAGGTCACTATTTCATTCTGTATTAAAATGCATGTGGAGCCTCAGGGGAAAAAAAAAAAATATGTCTGTTTAAGCTCATTCCTCCATTAAACTTCCAGACATAATTCAATATATCAGCTGAAATGCATCCTAGAACCACAGCCAGTAATCTCAATCAGGTGTCCGACAGCATGCTACTAACCACCTGAAATGGCAGCTCTCATGAACCTGGAAATACTTTTCAAAATGACCTCCACAGAAACTTATTTCAACTCTGTGGCAGAAACATTTGTTTTGCCTAGTTCTTCTGGAACTGAGCAGGACAATTCTCATTAAAAAAGCATCAGACAGGCGGGCTGATAGTGTGAGTTACCTGCCTCTACCTCTTTCTCACTGAAATGCTTGGTAACAGGACCTATACAAAACGATCAAGATCTTTGTGATTCTTATGTTTGTTCCATTTGCAGCACAGCAGTACCATTACTTCCAAGTGAAACACTAAATTAGAGACTAGCATCACTGGTTCAGCATTTTCCAGAATGTCTGGGCCAAGGCCAGTCATTCCCTTGCCCTGCACCCACCACTGCAATGACTGAATGTCTTCACAATACCAGTCTTACGTGCAATCTTCATGTCTCATGATCATGCTACTGCAGAACAGAAAACTTCAAATATTTTTGTCACTGCAGAACCAAGAAGGCCTCATTAAATTGAGTACCACATAAATACATATAGACAGTCTGTGCCAGCAGCAACTTTAAACTAACTAGAGAAGTCAAATGAAGAATAGGAGTGGAAACAAATACAGAGCTAATAAGGTCCTACTCCAGGTTGTGCCAGTGGCAGAATCTCCTGAGTTCTAGCCCACCGCCTTACTGAAACACAGAGCATCTCTACAATAGTACCTTAGTACTAACTTATTTGTCATACTAACTTACTTTATTGTACACTTGTGAAAAAGTCAGAGAGGCTCAGTGGCTGCTCACCGTTGTTTCTTTGTGCAGCTGTAACTTAAGGCCATGAGACCGTGCATGCTACCTTTGGTAGGTACAACAATATAATTGCCAATGCAGAAACAATTCAAGAAACTGTATGTATATAGCCTGCTCAACTGTAGAGAAGAGGGAGAGAACATACGCTTAATAGCGCATGAGATAAGCTCTTTCTGATTCAAATGCTTTGCTTATCTGTTGAAGCTTCTGATACCTTGCTCTTGAGAAAGCTGACATTCTCAGTTAATAATCTTGAAATTTAAAGCTCAAGATGAGGAAAGGTTCCCCCCTAAGCCAAGCTGCTAAATTAAGATTTTTAGGGAACAGGTCTCAAAGGAAAGCAGTGACCCAGGCATATTGTCGTTTAACACATCAAATGGGCAAGGCTAGCAAAAAGAAGTTGAGTTTTATCTAATTCAGTAGGCCATTGTGGGTACAAACTCTCCCCCTCAGAACAGAGGAACACTTTTTGACTTCAGAGCGTGCACATTTATGTACATTTCTAGCATTTTGGTGTTTACTTTGCTAAGGACCAGATTACTAGCCCATTAGAAGTAGCCTGCCTAGTAGGGAAAGATTTCAGCTCACAGAAGAGGACATTGCTACTTCCAGAACTTTATTTATAGTTTGAGTACAGTTGCCAGTTCGTAACTTGTGCCCAAATCTGGAGCTCCAAGTTTGAATTCCTCTTTGCAGTCCAGTCAAGAGCTCTAAACCTGACTCAACGCTTCAACTACAGAAGCAGGAGTTGCTTTATTGATCTGGAAGCTACTGGTATTGCAAGGCCTTCACTGACCCACCAGGAGAACTAGCTTTTGCCCCAGCCTGAAGACAAAACAGTCTCTTTTCTGGAGGTTAGAAACACAGCCTCAGCACCAAACCACTCATAGCAACAGCCAAACTCACAGGCAGCTAACTCCCTTTAACGTGACTGATAAAACCCCTGCTCCTTGTACTTATTTTACACAAATATAGAGCAGCCAAGTAAAAGGAGAAGGACCCAGGTCTGAAGAAACACGCCTTAGAAGTAAGGCATCCTTGCTCACCATTATCTCTGAACCCAGCTAAGTGAGTTTAGGTGGGGAGGGTAGGATTTGTGGTGATATAGCCTTTAAAACTTCAGTGAATGGTTTCATCTTCACTCCCCCACACCCTCACTTTAATGGAAATGCTAAGGGTTATGAGTTTCTTATTGAAGCTGCATGCGCCACACAGTCACAACTGGTTTCAGAACTGTCTCTCAGTAGGATTTTTTTTTTTTTTTTAAATGAAGAGAGATTTCCAACCTATTTAGAAACATGAAGCAATCTGCTAGATATTTAGTGGCCACAACTTCAGGGAATACAGGCAACAAAAATACAGCCATGACCACATTGCAGCATTTCTTCCAACAGCATTTCTCATCCACATACTCCAGATGTGGCCATACTACCCACGCAGGAACTAGCCAAGGGATGATCACATTCCTTTTTTTTCTTCTTCTATCGACCTCAAGTTTTTCATGTAAATGGTAGGAATTTTTGCTTGAGAGTGCAGAATATACTGTTGGAGTGATTACTGGCATTTTTGAAGGTTAGGAAGCTAGCTGACATCAAAACAGATCCTTTCATAAATTTATTTTTTTATAAACTGGTATCAAAGTAATTCTTAGTTCCTTAGAAAAATCCTAAACCCAAGGACTGACACATGAGCAGAGGAAGTACAAAGCCACTTCAAGCTTCCCATGCTGGCCTGCCTTAGGCCTCTTCCAAAACTCCATCGGTCTGAGCATGTTCTCCAAGTGTCACAGACATCAGGGCAGCTGTTCTTACATGGACACTTCAAGTACCAGCACCTACAGGATTTAAATATTCTCTACAGCACAGCAAAGGGGTAGGCCAACACCCCTCAAATTTTCTAGCTTTCTTCTTCCATCATCAGAAGTGACAGAACCAGGAACAATAATAGCTCTTGCACAGGTTGTTGCAGCTTAAGGGGTTTTTTGCTCCTTTGTTGTTGTCCTGTTTTTTTTTGTTTTGTTTTGGTTGGTTGGTTTTTTTAAACATCACCAACAAGCTCTGCCAGAAACAGGGATAGTGCCACACTACTATGAAGACAGTTGCCACAGCTGGGATTAATCACCATTTGGAAAAGAAGCACAAGGCCCCAGGGAATTAAGGCCATAGCAACTCACCGTCATCAACAGTCCGGAGTGCTTATTTCAGTGAAGCTGAACATCATTCAGTCTTGCACTACTCACACCTGAGCTATTTTCAAGCCAATTTAATTGGACCAGTAGATAATCCTTAGTGGAGCTCACAAAAAAAGCATTTCAAAGTGAATGCAGAGCTCAGGAACAGCAAGATAATTTCATCTGTGTTGCACCGGACTAGCCAGTGTCAGCTTAAGGACCAACATTCCCAACTATATTATCAACACAAGGCAGCAGACAACAGCTGGAGGTCAATCTGTTCCATATGCACTGGTTAGCTGTAGTATGTGATAAAGACTTCACCCTTTGACCAGGATGCACAACACCTGCACCAGTGAGAAGTGGATGAGCATCTCTTCTCCAACACACTCAGTGCTCTGTTGACCCCTTTAATCAACATCCTCACTGCAGTTACAGACAGTAACCTGCAATTCTCTGTATTAAACTATTGCCTACAAAACCATATTGAATTCCAGTTTAAAGACAGCCAAGTGTCTGAATTCAGTCAGAGCAAGAAGAGACACATAAAACTCACACTATGAGCAACGAACACATTCTGCCGTGCTCAGCCCTTTTCCAAGATATGGCACCAATTCCAGAAGTTTTATGACCAGCCGTTTCTCCAGTGAACCAGTGCTGTAACAGTTATTAAATGCAATTAATGACAGATTCTCTTGAACGCTCATGAAATCTCACAGCAAAGTGAATCATCTGCCTGGTTTCAAGAGAGGGGCCTCTCAAGCCAATAACAAACCTGCAAAGGTGCAGCTGCTCAGGGAGCGGGAAATGCAGAGATGTTACCTGCTACCACCAGTAACAAATATTACATACCCCATTAAAAAAAAAAAAAAAAACAACAAAACAAGAAACCAAAACCACACAAAAGCCGTGCTGTCCCTCATTTTAAGAGTCTTGATACTATGTTGGTCCTAGTAGCCATCAGCAATCCAGTTTTATGCAGCTGAAAATTGTGAGTTGTTGATGAACAAAGTCAGTTAGCAAACTTCTAAAAATGAGAGGGTATTTGAACTGGAAAAAGGCTTCTTCATTGCATTTATCCCTCCCAAGTTATGCCTGCTGAAGCACAGATAGGAACTGACCTTTATGGCTCAAATCAAAGCCAAATTCCACCAATAACTGGTTTGTTCACAGTCATTCCCAGCATAGACCCTCAGCCTAAGAGATCAGGAAAGCCCCAACACTGTGGAGAATACCTGGATTCACATTTCTGGATTAGACCCGTCCTTGTTTTCTGAAGTAATATTATCTGTATTAATTAGAATTTTGCTTTAACAAAGAGATTAGCTATACAAATATATGAGAAAACTGACATTAGATACAGATATACTAGACAATTATATGATCTGAAATGTCAACTAGCTTCTGAATATCAGAGTTAATTTTAGTAGCCACTTATGTCACCTTCCTTGGATACGGTTTACAGGACCATGAATTCACATCATATTCTTGATTGCTCCTGCCCAGTGCGGAGAGGGGCAAGTATTCTTTCATACCTACCAATGTCCTTCAGTAAAGCCTGAGATGGCATTTTCTTCATTCTAGGAGACCTGGTCTAACAAACTCAGCAACTAAGCCACAAACTTGACTTGGGTCCATTAAGTGAAAGGGAATGCAATGTCAAGGCCAACATTGTATTTTTAGAGCTTTTGTTTCTCTTGAGGAAGCAGCAAATTCATGTTCCTATTGTTTGTCAGGAACTTTTCCCTCCCACTTCCAGTCTACAACCAAATTTGATCGTATGTTTTCAGTCAGTAAGACACTACCCTTATTTTAACTTAAGATAATGTATTAATACTACTTCATCAAAGAATGCCCACAACTTCAACCTATTTAAAAAGATCCCTAACATTCAGGAGAGAAGAGGCCTACAATATTTAACATATTCCAAAGCATCCCTTTGGTTGCCTGTTGAAAAAAAACTAGTAAAAGCTACTTAAGACCCTAAAACACAAGAAACCCTCCAAATATCTAACAGACATTAGTACAAACATGACATTCTACTCGGCGTCAATCACACACAGAGCTCGGTTACAGCATAGATGGCCTTAACTCCTCCCAGACTATGGAGAGTTGAAAGCTGCACACCACCACATGAAAGGGAATCTCAGATTAGCATCGAGACCTTGGACTTGCCCTGAAGATGTGACTGTGACAAGGACAAGTAAGTTTCTTATATAAATGTTATCATCACAAAAAAAATGTGATTTTATTTTAAACTTTGTTGTAATTACACATTTTCAGGACCAAATGCAAAGAATGATCAGCCCTCATGACTGCTTTGTTTACATACAGTATATATAGTCTTCAGGCAGCAAGAGTCAGAGTACTTAATTTCTGGACTACAACAGGAACATCACTGTTATGCCTGCTACTGCAAGCCTCAACTACTGTTTCCCATTGAAAACTCTGTGTCTTAACCTATTTTAGTTGTTGCTAGCTTTATTGGATTATGATTACACAGCTCAACAGCTAGGTCAACAAGACACCAAAGCAACATATCACATGATTCTCAACCATTTTTCTTTTTTCCTGAATCTGATCTCTCTTCAGGTACTCTTAAAGAGAGGTCAGATTGTCAGCTCCAAGACAAAGAACTCGCATGAATAAAAGGCTTTAGAGATTCAACACCTAAAGGACCAGACTCTCAGACTGTAAATCTTGTGAAGGTGAGGAAAGAGGGAGAAAGACTAGTCCTGTTCCTGCCCTTAAACATGGTCCTTTTTCCTTGTAGACTCCATATACGTTTACACTGTTGCGTGGGTAACAGAGAAAAAAAAAAAACAAACCAAAACCAACAACAAAACCAAAACCCCTTCAGCCTCTAGTTATGACCAAATGGAATTTCCCCTTAGAAATCACAAGTCTCAGGAATGACATCACATTGCATCAGCATCTCCAGTTCTCAACAACTGAGACACAGGTCAGCTGCCTTCAGAAATAAATGATACCCTCCTACATCATCTCAAACCTGAGTTACACACTTCATTTTTCTAGCAGGCCACTGGAACTTGCACAGATGAGTCATCCACCCCATCTGACTTTTTCACAAGTCTCTCTCTCTTTTAGGCTTCCCTAAGCAAATCCAGAAGCAGAGTAGTGACAATAACATGGTATAGCAGTAGGCAAGCTCTGGAAGAGAACAGCATCAAAAGGCACAACTGTAGTTAAGCATTACATCTCTTCTGTATTTTGCAGACAAAGCCAATACACAGTCTCTTCTATATGTACAGAAAAGATGAAGTGTCCAGGAAGAGCACACCGACTTTAGCCGTTTTGTCCATTATATGATTGAGAGACATACTCAGAGGAGCATTTGAACAGTCCTCAGTGGCTTCAGCCTGGTTTATAATGCACAGCATTCAAATTTGGCCAAAGACATGTAAAAGGAAACAGTAGAACAGTTACCTCTCTCACTAAGGAGTCTAAATATACACAACAGTGTGTATACAGAAATTCTATTTAGAGTAACTGAATTCACTCTTATGGCTTTCCAGCAGCATCCAATATGTATCTAAGCCCACAAAAGTGCTCAGCTGTTACCACCCTGGTTTTAGGGGAGCACTATTACAGCAGAGGAACACTGACGGTCAGTTCAAGGATGTTCCCTAAGAAATGCGCTATTTGTGAGAATTTGCGGTCATTCCTGCACATAAGTCTCTCAGAGGAGTTCACAACAAACTGCTTTAACACCCAAGAACAGGTACACAGCATAAGAAGTCTACCTTCAAGACAAGCACAAATTTACTTTTCGTAATGAATACTATATCAATTTGAGGTTTATATTCTAGCATTAAAGACATTTCTTCATACTGATTTATTTGCTGGCAGCCCCTTTAAGAGAAGGTTACTTGCTTTAAACAAGTATTATACCCCAAAACATTATTCCAATTTCAGCAAAGTCCTTCACATCCCACAACCCCATCACAAAAGAGCCTTTTTACTACATCTATCTCCGAGTGCTATCACAGCCTTCGAGCACAATTTCTTCTTTAAAAAAGAGGGGGGCAGGGAAGCAGCCTCTGGCCATGAGGGATAGAGAAGGTAGCCGTGTTGTTGTTTCATAAGGAAAGCATGGCTGGAACTACTTTTACACAAACACAATTTCCTCTCCATTTCCTGTAGCAAGCTTCTTTTTGAGCCACCAGCCCCTGCACTAGCAGAAACATTATAGCAATCACCACTGATCAATGAGCAGAGAGCAGAAATCTCACCTGATAGTAAGTCTTAATGTTTCTGACTAAGATGGTCAGGTTTTGAACCCGCAGATAGGTGTCATTATTTACGTGCTTGTTGACACGTTGGTTGGTTGGTCGAGGATCTCTATTAAAAGAGGAAAAAGAAAATAAAGTATTAGTAGTTTACTCAGTGCTAAGACTTAGCATCTCAATAAGGCACCATTAGGAAAACCCTTAAAAATTTACCCACTAAATGCGCTGACATAATTATACAGGATACATATACATTAATTCATGATAGAGTAAGCTCATTACCTTTGCACCTATGTATAACTTGGAAATCCTCCTGCGCGCCACAAAGTAACCTACTTTAGGTCAACCCACACAGCAGTCCAGGGCAGCTTCCCTCCTTTACATTTCCCCGAAGCAAAGAGCATATTTAGTTTGTGCACACTAGATCAAAGCAGTCTCTGATAATAAGGGGTTTATCTTATTCAAATAAAGGGAAGTCTAGAAAAGATTACCGTGCCTTCCTTGGCTTTGGAGTTTTATGACAAGAGGAGGGTGTTAACGCTTGATCAATGATCACTGTGCAAACTGCAAAACCTACATGTATTATACACTGAAGCGAAGGGAAAAAGGAGCACTGCACTTTTATTATACCCATGTCATCTAACTAGATCTCTCTCATATACCCATTGTGTCACAAAAACCAGCTCTATTGGGCTCTAATTCTACTGGGCTTCAAGATATGAACAAAATATAAACACAGGCAGAGATATAAGCAAGACAGGAAAAAAAGTTGGGGGAAAGATTTTAGGGAAAGAAGCCTAAAGGTTTATGTTTGAATTTAAAGGAAGCAAATAAAAATTGTACTTGAAGCAATTTTATTTCTAAAATAAAAAATAAGGAAAAAAGCTGCAGATAATTTAACATGAATGTGCACCTTCAGATTCTCTGTGTACAGCCCAACATGTTGCAAAAAAAGGAACCTGAAAATCTTTATCTGCCAATAGCATAGACCAAAGCCTTGCATTTCCCCTCTAATAGAGACTCTTATCAGCAAACTCCCACACAATCCAAACACCTGCCTCCCAGAGCTCTGCTTTGGCTGTTAATTAAGCCATTCACAGCTCTTCCAGGGCCAAATATTGAACTCAGGCATTGACAAGGAAATAAGAGAGGAGCTGATCCAATATTTATTTTTAAAGTATATCTGTCAAAGTTTACATAAGTATGGCAAAGAGCTTTTTCTTTTTATTATTTTTTTTTAAATGCACAACCATCCCAAAGCACCTCTCTAGTGAAAGCAGGGCTACATGTATAAATATGACAGAATATAAAAATATTCTAGAGATGAGAGAAAACTGCCTTGGCAGCAGGTAACACCTGACACAGTATTTATGTACCAGGGTTCAAGCAAACTGGAGTACAGATGACCAAAACTGCCACCGATGTAAACTAGCAAAACCCCACACGACCTTTACAGCAGCAAAGGGTTTTGTATACTGATTGGCACTGTAATAAATCATGGGGGAAAAAAAGAGAACAAAGATTGGTAACTGTAACAAGCTTTTAAAGTAAAATCTGTAATATGTATTCCATTTTCCTGATGCTCAGATACAGGAGTGCAGAAGCCATATCCATACACAGTTAGACAGCATGGGTCTTCAGCAACACAGCAAGTTGGAGAAGTCTAAATGGCACCTGGGCTTGAACTCAGTACCTTGCCTTCAGTACTCTCTAAGCAGATACTGGATCCTGAAGGAGGCTGGATGCTTAGCCTTTTTAGGCAAGATCACGCCAAAAAAACAGGAAGCTAAAAGGGAAGAAATGTACAGTAAAGAGATGCTGGACAAACAGAAGGGTCAGCCTACAGTTCTCATTTCCATGTGAAAGCTCATGTAGGCAGCACGCTGCCATGCCACCATCTGGCAGTGACCCAGGTCTACCGCCAGGAAGAGAAAGCTTTGACTGCATAGCAGAGCAATACTCCATGACCCTTCCCAAAACTGCACAAAATGGGGCAAAAATCCACAAAATGCACCCACCAGCCACAGCAAAGGAGAGGCATTTTCTTCAACAGCTGTAGGCAGTGTAACTGCAGGACTTGGATGACATTTTCAAAAGCACATAAGACACAGAAGAACTCCTCCTGCCAACACAAGACCTGCTCATCCTTTGGCACAGTGGAGCTAGTAGTCTGTTACAAAAACATACGCATTGGCAGGACTGGACCTTCAGAAGCAATTCTGGAGCTTTTATCCTATCATCTTCATTAAGGGTAATTGGTTGCCCCAAGAGCTCTTAATGCCACTGACATGGGGTCCTCTTAACCTGGAGCTAAGCTGCGGCATGCACTGTGTCACTCTGGCAGTCCTGCCTCCTCCTCAGAGACAAGGAAGTTAAAAGCTTTTCTGAAAGCAGAATGTAGCTCGAAAAAATGACGGTTTGGATTTCTGAATATGTTGTGTAACCAATTTCATCCAGCACCTCAGCTCACTTCAGAGAGGACCCTTTGCACAAGACGTGAAAGGCCAGCACGGCCTACGCTTCAAACTACCACAGGGCTTATTGTCTCCACAGGGAAAACTAAACAATTCCTTCTCAACAAGCAATATTCCATTTCTTCTTCACTTGTTACCATATTTTTTCTTAATCCTGGATCAGATAAGCTCAAGTACTGACTACAGCTGCCCTAGCTCCACAGCCGAGAACCTGGAAGAGTCACAGAAAGGTGCTCTTGGAGGCAGCGGGAGGTTCCCAAAAAAAGACAAGATTTATTCTTTTCCATTTACCAGGTAAGCTCAGTTTTATCCAGTTGAACTGGCAAAACATCTCCTGACCTAATACGCATGGAGATGAACACTTAAAATAATCAAGGGTTCAAGGCATGTGTTTAGTCGGAAAGAATATTTGTTGCATTTTTCAAACATTTTCTGTGTCAGACCTCCTGCCTGGAATAACTGTGTCGCGTTATGCGGGGTCAGCTGGATCCCTCCTGCTGCTGTCTCCTCCCCGTCACTCACCCGGCTCCTGAGACACCCTGGGGCAGGTGGAAGGGGCGCGGTGGAGGAGCCAGGAGGGGCAGCAAGCGGGCCTCCCGCCGCGGGAGCAGACCCAGGCCCACCCGCCACCTCCTCCCCAGAGGGGAGCCAAGAGCGGCCCAGAGCCGGCCTCGCCACGGGGGAACGGGGCAACACCAAGGCTGAGCAGGCCTGAGGTGACCTGCGCTCAAGGAAGGAGCGAGCTGCCAAAAAACCCACAACCCCACGCGCTTACTGATCCAAGAGAAGTGAAAGAAACAGGCTAAAAGCCTAGAGAGATTGAGGTACTCAAAACACAACCCAAACAGCCTGATCTACAGCAGGGAAAAGCAGGAAGGGGAATCAGAGCCCTCAAGGGAAAAAAGCACCTGAGTAAAATTATACTGTAAGAGGCTAATTCTATGTTTAAAGATGTTTCTACCCTAAAGAAAACAGAGCTGTTGGTACTGCACTCTGCACATTATAGCATCCGTTTGGTTGGTGAAACTTGTTTATGAAGAATTTTACACAAATAACTCTTTCCAAGGATCATACTGAAAATGAAGAGGAGATTTTTTTGCAACACTAACCAGGTATCCCAAACAAATTCCTGTCTGAATGTATTGGAAAAATCCCTGAACACAACCTCAGTGAGAAGCTTTTTCAGTCCTTTGATGTTTGGCCTTTGTCTTGCACACAAATATAATGAAAACTACAATTCTCTTTTTTTAAAAACCACCTACTCCTCAAGATCAAAAGTTACTAAATAAGACTGAAGTGGCATGACTGAGGGAGGTACTTCGCAAAGCAGTAAAAACCACCCAAGCCAAATAAACAGAAGGAAAGTCTCAAGCCTCACTACAGATCCAAACATTTTAAAGAAGTCCTCTGGTTTGTATACCTTCATGACTTTCACAGAGGAAAGGAAGGGCCAGGAGACAGAGGCCAAGTGACAAGTTCAGCAGGCATGGGGCTGGCGGCACAAGTGCTTGAAGATGCAACCCCTTAAGCCACCAATTAATAAAACAAAAGTAACAAAAAAAATAATTTCATTTTTAGAATTCAAAATTACAATCCCATTCGAGCAATTTCTGACAAGTAATTTTGATGAGTAAGGGGGAAGCCCGCAAGCTGAGTCCAAGGGTTATGAGATGCCAGAAGGAACCAGCTGGGCTCAGCGTGCCCAGCATCCCATGGCACTTTGCTCTGCAGGTAACTCACTAACCGAAAATGCACCACTCTTGGACCAGTCTAACTCTCCTACCATCCAACTTCTTCCTCTGTCATCAAGTGGGATGACACCACTAAGGCTGGCAGGGTTTCTAAATTGCCTGGAAAATGGTAGAAAAAATGCACCTTTAAATGAGATTTTAAATTAAACGGATGCATATCTTCAACCTTCCGGTATTCATCCCATTTTCTACAAACCACAAGAAGTGGGCACTGACAACGTGGCTGTTCCTGTCACATGGTCTAAATCAGAGAAGACAGATTGACAGTACCACAAACCATGACAACTGCGATTGAAATGGAAAAAACTATTATTGTGCATTTTTATTATGCGGTTTTAATACAAGTAGTTTTATCAGCTGTATTCCTAATACACATTCCTATTTGCTAAATGTTTTAACAGAAAAGCAGAGTCTACTATAAATTAGAAGAATTAGAACAAGTCTATAGGAAAACACTTATGTGCTTATGTGCCTGCATGTGTAAACCCCCACACCATTTCCCAAATAAAACTTTCTGTAAGAAGTTAAACAGGGCAAATATTTGCTTATGCTTGTAGGTATTATACCACAGCTGCAACCGTTAACACTGAAGGCAGCCTATGCAGTGTCGCCATGTGCCAGTTTCATACCAGGAAGTGACACACAACCATCTGAAAAAAGTTCTTTAAAATTTATCCGCAGAGAAGCTCGTTAACCTGATACACATAGATCCACCAGAAACACAGAAGCTCAGGACATGGCAGTTCCACTTTGAAGGTTAACAAACATTTCTGCATGCAGAGTTTTAGCCAGTACTGCAAGTCTGCAAAAATCAACACGTCCAACATTCATGATCAGTTTGGGGTATACGCTTGGACAGAGCACAGGAAAAGGAAACCACTCATTTACAGCAAAATGACTTGAAAAAACATTTGTCTTGTTTTAAAATGTAAGTGTGGAAGCCAAACGCTGCTGTCTGTTTCTTCCTATTAGATTTAGCTTGTTAAGCAGCTAGGCACCACTATCGAGAACTAGGCAATCCCCAACTCTCTTTTTAAAAGGGTCTCACTTTGTTAGGGATCACCAGCAGGCCAAGGGATCGCCAGCAAAGCCCAACAGCTGGTTACCCACCGACCACGTTGTGGCCAGAATCTGCCTATGCCCAGGCCGGTTCCCTTCCTCCGCCCTTGCGCCGTGGGGTTCCCTTCCTCCGCCCTTGCGCCGTGGCTACATTTGGTGTGCCTGAGCAAACTGCAGTTTATTCAGGGCTAGCATTCCTGGGGGCAGATCATTTCTGAAGAAGATGGAGCAAAGGCACAGCCCTATTTTCACCTCCTGTCACACAGCCAGCAGGGACCTGGCAGGCAGGAAAAGCAATAGATGTCACTTATCTCTCTGGCGACACAGCTGCCTTGCTGATATGAACCCACTACCTAAAAAACGTTGACACCACAACATCAAGCAGTTGGGATCTTCTCCACCCACAACATAAGTTGCCAGACAGCATTTGGGCAAAATCCAACCTATTACAACAGAAACTAGAGACTGACTGAACTCGTACAGCCCACTCACGCCTCAAACAGCTAAAGCCTTACTTTCACCCAGCAATCTCCACACAACAGGTATTGGCCATGGATTAAACTTAAAATCTGCTTAGCTGCAGGACAAAAATGTTTTATTTTTAATAATGAAATTCCCAAGAATTTGGCTTTTGAAATCTTCACGGAAAGAAACCTGTTGATGTGCAGCAAAGTACTGCATCACACCTGGTGTTTAGATGCAAGCTGATGCGCCTGCGTTATTTGTGTTCCAGTAAGCAGGCAAGCAGGATATTTAACTTAAAAAAAAATAAAAGTGCAATAACACACGAGTGAGGAGACAGCTATCCACATAAGGAGCCCAGCTCTTTCACTCTGCTACCGCCTGCTCTATGCGTGTGTGTGCATGCATGCATCTGTGCTTTCAGGCAATCAACACTATCACAGCATGGCATATCAAATTCTAGCAGATTTATCGAAGGCCTTCATTAATACAATTTCAGCAGGAAGAAATCTCAAGCCAAGCACTGAAAGTCATCTTCAGGGACCAGGACTTGAAAAACCGATGAGCAAGAATTTTAAAAAACACATTTATTTTTCTATTCTGAAAGCTTTGTGGGGCAGAAACACACCTTGCAAGGCTTTCCTGATTTACAGGCAAGCAGTAATTGCATTGCAATTTCTAAAGGTGAAGTCAGGAAAAAGCGAAGGCCATAGTCAGCACCTCTCCTGAGTGTCTTGCTGGGTTGGGATACATAAATACAACCACAATCCTTCCTAAGTTAAACAGTAGAAAGCCCTTGGTTTCAAGCTCCTTAGACACCATGAGAAGCACTGCCAAAGCTGCCTAACAAGGGGAAAACAAGCCCTGATTGTGTATAATGGGACAGTCTCCTACTCCACACTACTTGTGCTTCCCCTACTCACACTTTCTTCGACACTGCTGGCAAAGATGTTTTTTGGAAAACACAAGCTTATTTTCGTGACTGCTTAAGACAAGTAAACATGCCAGGACATTTCTCACAAACGCATGATATCCGACAAAATGCCAACTAGTGTCACTGCACTCAGTCAGCCTATATGCTCATCTTCCTTATTTCAATGAGATCTTACTGTTCACTCCTTGACCCCAGAGCGTCGTTAAGTTGCTCCATAGACTTTAACAATTTTACATCTCCTTCGACATATTTCAATGGCCAACAGCAAAACATTCAAGTTTGCATACACCACGCGATAAAGCACTTCTAAAATACATTCACTCAAAAGAATGCCACAGTCATTCAAAAGCCACATAACTTCAGCCTATTTAATAACAAAAATCAAGAGCAACTAAGTATTAAGTTTTCTTGTTTTGAAATAAGATTCTTTCACATATTAGGTAACAGTGATAGTTCAGTTAGTTGAACCAGCAGCAGACTCAACTGCTGCTGTTCCTTGATAGTTTAGTTGGTCATCTCCGTGCCAAACACAATGGTCATAAATCAAAATCTAATTTCCCAGATCTTGGAAAAGTACAAGTCCAGATCTGAACACTCATACTCAAGGCTCTAATTTGCACAAAGTTCTCTTTTTAAAGTGTAATTACTCCTTGAGAAATGCTGCAAATTATGTCTTCTCTTTACATCAGGTTTCCATCCCAGCTAACATTTTACAGCACTATTTTGTTATCCCCAAGCGGGCCGATTGATCTGGATGCTGTTCTGAATCATGAATCTTCACCAGCTTCACTATCTAAGTTCCAGTTCACAATTTCCACTGTTAGTAACATCAAACAGGAAGAAAATTTGATTATCTTTTCAGATGGAACAGCCAGGTACCAGAAGATAGCAAAACTTGCCAACTTGAGTGGGTGGGGCATGGGTTGTCAGACTTCTTTTTCTTTTTTTAAGTTACTTCTCAAGAACTTCATTTAAGGATTCTAATAGGAATTCTTCATGTTAAGCGCTTGGACTTGACCTAACATTGCAAATCACTGGTCAAGCTTCAATTGATTTTATTCACTTAAAAGAGTGCAGTGCCAAAATTGAGTGATTTCCAAAGTCTCCTCCCCTGAAAGTGAAATACTTCTCCCTACAAACTCTTAATCAGACACATTTCAGAGTACTTAAAAGCAAATACAGAGATGATAGAAAATAGTCAGGATCTGCATGCAGCAGACCCCCACAGGAAAGGATGTGGTTAAAAAATGTAGCAGTTTTATCGAGAATTCACTTCAGTGTTACGATATTTTAAATGTTTGCTCTTTTAGCCTATTAAAAAGATATATCACTGCCCAAAAGATAACCAGCCCAAGATACATGACTGAAGTTCTCTTTTTGCCGAATTATGTATTTAATATCAAAGTTTACATGAGAACGTAGAGAACTTCAGATGAAATCTTCCCAGGAAAGCTTCATATCATAAAGTACTTTCATTTTCTTATTTGTACTGCCACATACCTTCCTCTAAAGTGTATATGAACAACTAAGAAAATGTAACTGCTTGGGGAAAAAAAAAAGGCAAAAAACCACATACCCCCCCCAAAAAAAACTAGAAAAACGTTAAAGAAGATTTCATAGAACTGGATGAGTTTGGTCTTTCCCCCCCCTTGTTTTTGTTATTTTCAAACAGCAACCACAAGGAAGAAAATGCAAACCCGGTGCTGTCGCCCTGCACCCAGCCCCTCAGCTTTCCGACCAGAGCGGCGAGGGCGGCCGACGCGGCGGCTCCCCCCGCAGCTCCGCCGCCACCCGCGGGTGCGGGGCCGGCGGTGCTGGGCGCTGCCGCCCCCCCGGCCCCGCCGCCCATCCCTCCCCCGGGCGCCCACTCACATCTGCAGCATGATTTTGTTCAGGACGACGCCGTCCACCAGCTCCATGTAGACGCCGAGGTTATCCTCGTCCCCGCTCCCCAGGGCCCCGAAGGTCTTCACCTGCCGGGAGGAAGGAGAGCGGGGCTGGGGCGGTGGCGGCAGGGCCCGGCCGCCCCCCGCGCCCGCGGCCGCCCCGCCGGCGGCCTCCCCGCTCCCCGCCGCCCCTCGCTGCGCTCACCCAGGTCACCAAGGGGCTCTGCAGGAAGAGCTCCAGGAGCTCCGAGACGGTCACGTCCATGTCGCCGGGGCCCGGCTGGCGGCGGCGGGAGGCGGCGGGAGGCTGCGGGAGCGGGGCCGGCTCACTCGGGAGACAAAGGCGCGGAGCCCATGGCCCGCCGTCCCGCTGCCCGCCGGGCGCTGCCTACAGGGGAAACAATGCGCAGCTCATCGCTCCCCCGCCCCCGCGCCGGGGGGAGACGCGGGGCCGCTCGCCGCCGCCGCGGTCCCTCCTCCCGGCAGCAACAGGCCGGTCTTCCCCCGCCGAGCTCACCCCGCAGCCGCCCGGCCCCCGCCGGCAGGAGAGAGCCGCACCGGGAGAGCGGGGCGGGGGTGGGCGGCCACCCGCGGCGAATTCCCCCGAAGCCGGGATCAGAGGCGCGAAGCTCCGCGGGGCGGCCCCAGGAGGCGGCGCAGCCCCTCAGCCCCGCTCCGGCCGCCGCCGCGGCGCTACCTGCGGCGGGGCGCGCCCTCGCCCCGGCAATTAGACCCGGGCCGCGGCAGGCAGCGCCGTGACGGGCATGGCCCGCCGCGAATGAGAGGCGCGGAGAGGGCCGGCGCCGGCCAATGGGCGGCGCTCCTGGGCGGGACGCGGGGCGAAGCCGGGGCGAGCTGCCGGCAGTTACCCTGGCGCGCGCTGCCCGTCCCGTCCTCGCCCGCCTGTTGCGCCTCACGGCAGCGGCCGCTCCCCCCTAGCCCCGCCGCCGTCCCGCCGCCGCGGCAGCGAGAGCCCTCGGCCCGGAGCCTGCGAGAGGGGCGCCGGCGGCGTCTGCCCGCCCCGCGGAGGCGGGAGGCAGGAGGTAGGGTCGGCCCCGTTCCCCCGTTTGAGGCGAGGCGGCGCGGGGCCGGGCTGGCCCGCGCCGCGGGCGGTTGTACCTGCTGCTCGGGCCCGCAAGGCGCTGTGCCCGCCGCTGCTGGGGAGCCGCGCACGGGCAGGGCGCTGACGCGCAGCTTCGGAGTTTCTGCTTTAAAAAGCGTGAAGCTGCCCGTGAAGTACGCCAGCAGGCCGGAGCAGCTTCTTTAGGGATGCTTCCAAACGTGCAGCGTAAAACCCCTATTGCAGCACAAAATCCTAAAAAAGGAAAACCTCTAGAAAAACGGGAGGCACAACCTGTTGCGTGCGCGTTTGAAATAGAACGCGAGGAGGTGCAAACGGCGTGCCTGGTCGCTGCCTTCCAGATGCGGAGCGGCGGTGCAGGTTTGCGGTGGGCCGAGGGGCGCGGTGTGGGCTCCCCGCGGAGGGACCGGCCGCGCGGGGCTGGGGCCGAGCAGCCCTGCCGCCGGGGCGCGAATGGTTTTCCTGCGCGGGCAGAATTTAGTCCTTAAATTTTATCTTTGGGTAAAAAAAAAATTCCAGGTAATCTGGATGATTACCGCTTTATTTATCACAGTCTCAAATTTTGAGGAAATATTAGTCATAAAGTTGAACCACTGCACGCATGGTGTTACATAGCGAGGGTTGGTTTTGCTAGGACACGCGTTTGATCGTTTCCTCTGTTTTTCACAGCTGCAGTCTTTTATCTCTGGTATTTATCAGTCCTTGCACCAGCCACTTCTTAATGCGTTTTGCTTATTTCTTGTTTGATCACGCTAAACTGGCAAAACAGAATTTGGATCTTACACAGTCAGGCAAACCGTATCTGGAATTCTGTTTATTATTAACCACTTAATCTTCCATACATATTTTTGGGAAGGGAGGTGGGTATTCGTGCGTTTGTGCCTCGGCTGAGGGGGGGACATCTGTTGTTTTGCTGAGGGACCTGAGCAGTTTGCAAGCAATCTGTTACTGAATGATCGACACTGGTGTTCGTTGCAGTGGCCTCTGTGTCCCACTGAAGATCGGGTTTAATGATTTGCTTTATCCAGATCCTTACTTTAGGCAGCCCTGTCCGTATGGAGGACGCTGCACTTTCGGTGGCATCCGTCACCGATACATCAGCGAGGTCGGGCCTTGTGTTCGCTTCCCGCAGACTTTCACCGAGCAGAGGGGAAACCTCCCGCCTTGGCGGGGGGGGGGGGGTGTGTCCCGCCGCTCGCCCTCCGGATCCGCCCCGCGGGGCACGTCTGGGCTCTCATTACGGAAACCAAGAGTAGCCCAAGTCTCAGGCTTCGGATTTGCATTTGGATGGATCCCATTATTACACGGGAATGGCCCTAAATTCGCCGGTGAACGCACTGTTGAAAGCACGGGATTTATTTTGGACCCCCAAACCTGTAGACCAAGGAATAATAACTCCTGGTTGCCCGCGGGACCTGGCCCCTGTGATGGCCGCCTGTTTGCAAGCCAGTACAGCTCCTCTGCTCGGAGTTTCTTGAGAGGCTGTACCAGGAGGGTACAAACAGTAAAATTAACCCTTTATTGTGCGAGTCATGCAGTCTAAGCGTTTCCGAACCTGGAAAGAAGGAAGGTTTGCAAGGAAACCCTCTGTTGTAGTTGGAAGGAGAAATAGGGATGTGTTTGAACGTAACAGCTCCTGCTCAGGTGTGAAGAGGAAAAGAAGAATAATTTCTCAACACTTCAGAGAGATGGGCTGCTATACTTGTTGAAGCCTTGTGATCTCCTGTCTTGTGAACAGATTTCATTAAATACAATTTTAAAGCCGTTAACTGCAGTACTTACAACAGAGGATGGGTGTGTTAATGAATAGAATCGAAAGAAAACCAATGTAATAATATTTGAAAAGTGTATAGTCCCCTTCAGAGAAGACAGAATACAAATGCAAGAATACTTTCCACAACTTGGATGTGACTGGTTTGTAGGAGTACGCCTCTACAAACCCCTGAAATGAAGCACCAGTTGCATGGTCCCATTGCCAGCAGCGAGACGATTGAAAGGGAGGGCGCATCATGGGGCGCAGTTATGAAAACCAAGCTTCTCCTCCAGGAAGCCTTCCTGGGGATGCTATTGGGTGCCAAGTGCTCACCCGCTATTCACGGGTACTGCGTGTGGTACGGAAAATACTCGGCCTCTAGCAGTAGCGTAGCGGGCGCTGGAGATGCAGCCGCAGCAGCGGGACTGGAGCGGGGCTGGGGATGGGGAGGAGACGGGGTTGGGGATGCGGTTGGTGCCGGGGGTTGGGGTTGGGGCCGGGGCCGGGGCCGCGTCGGGCGGGGCCCGGGCGCCCTCTGCCGGTGGCGGGCGGTGGCGCAGGCGGCGCGTCCCGGCCGGGCCGGAGCCGAGGGCGGGAGCGGGACGCCGCGGCGCCGGGGGGGCGGCTGCGTTCTCACCTCTGGTGCTGAAAGCAAAACAACCGCAGGAAATAACATGTTTCTTGTTTTGAAAAGCGGTGCCACTGGTGTCGTATGTAACATACCGGTAAAGTCCTTCGACACGTGTGACAAGGGGGAATCGACGTGCTCCGAGGGTTTGCAGCCCTCCGCTGAAGCGCGAAGGGCTGAAAGACCACGAGACACGCTGAGAAATGCTGAACTGCCCTCTTGAGCCGCAGACTTCCAGCTGGCCCCACAGGAGCGCTGCGGGTTGGCAAAACCCTGCTGAGCTGACGAGGAACAAGACCAGGCTTGCCCTGCAGGCCTGCAGAGTCCAGTCTCGGGCACGCAGTGCGGGACTCGAGGAGGTCAGGCTGCCTGGCTTGTGCGAAACACACACCCTGGCTATTAGACCCCCAAACTGCCTATGTTGGGTTTTTTCTCCTCAGTAATTCTGTGTCCTACCTGTCAGCCCCAGCCAGGTGTGTACTGCTTCCTCTATTCTCTCCAAACGGTGACTTAGCATTTATAGTATGAGCACTTTTATTTACCCACCTTGTGTTTCACCAAAGATGTAGCTTGTAAAACCTCACCTACATACTACAGGTCAAGTTCTCATTTCTGGTGGTACCTGAAGCTGCCACCTTCACACAGCAGACAAAATAAAATAAATGCCTGTGGCTATATCCAAGAAAGTTTAGATCTAGACATGTACCTGCAATTACATTTGGAAATCATGCCTCTTACAGTAAAGAAATGATGAAAATTTTTAATATTTAATTTTAATGTGATTTGCAGCAACTTCTTTCTTTTCATGCCATTTGCACACGGTCAGCTTTTAACTAAAAACATAATTACTAAAGTAAGAAGCACCAGAACAACAATTTAAAACACATAGAAACGTACAAGCAAGTAGGGACACCAGGATGTGTAATGCCTCCGTTATCATGTATATTTCTAAAGCACTCTTCACAGCAACACAGACCACAGAAGGAAATTTCTAAGCTCAAGCATTTCCAAATGTTCCTTGAGGCTGACTGTAAATGGCATGATTCACCTCCCTCAGACTGTCCCCTAGCAACGATTACAACCATCAACAAAGCTCTGCCATTCATTTGCTGTCCGGAGTGTAAGTTGCTGAGGGATGGGAATAACAGAATTCGCGAGGTTACAATACAAGAGTTAAACTCATGGTAATCGGGAAAGGGCTTTTTCTCCTCCTTTGCTTGGGACTGCCGTTAAGAAGCTTTCTTGTAAATATGACTCCACTATGAGAAACTCCCAGAAAACCTAGTATTAACCTTTGATACAGGGTGGAATGTTCATTCAGTGTTAAAATTTAAGCCAGCTGCATAGGTTCCTGATGAGATTAACATAATACAGAATCTAAAATACAAGGAGAGAGAGTTTGAGCAGAATATCTCATAAACATCTGAGTCCATAGAAAATAAATACAGAGTCAAATACATGAGGCAAACAAGGAAGTTAATACTGAGCAAAAGATATGGGGACAAGATGAAGGGGCAGCAGTGGTTTATGGCACTCAGCGTGAATTTGAAAGCAAGGGAGGAGTACTCGCATCCCAGGCAAACACAAGAACGATGGCGTAACCTCCTTGACTTGAACCCTTCAGAGAAGCAACGAGTGCCACAGCAGCGGAGGAATGCTCATGAGCCTGAAAGAAAAGAGAACAAATTCATTTCAGTTAGACTCATATGCTAAAGAGGTGCTAAAAACAAAGGCTGGTCGTGATGATCTAAAGCGGTGAGCTCGGGTACAGGAGTGTGGGAACTACATGTCCAGCAAATCGGGAAAGATGTCATTTGAAGCAGCAGCAGAGAGGGGAAGGTGTCTTGTAGGTTTTAAAGCACGATAGGGCCTGGTCTGTTGAGAAGGCGATTACTGAAGAGGCAAGGACCACAATAATTGTGTAAAGGCTTGGGGATGTTAACCAAAAGCTTGGGTTCTCACCAAGGCACAAAACATAACAGGCAGATGATTGCCATGTATTTCCTCAGTTTCTCTCTGGCAGGAGGTAAAAGAAGAACTAGACCAGCAGCATTAACTGGGAATCACAAGATGAGTAGAAGAACCAATAGGACCACACTAGGGACTGTTACTAGCCACTCTAGAGGGAAAAAGGAAAGTATAGAAAGAACTAAAATGTATCAAATGGAACATCTTTTGATTATGTTAAAGATTTAAAGTATTTTCAAATCATCAGTATCCATTCCTATCAATCATCACTAGCAAATGTCCTTAAAAAACAGAATGTGATTTTGGAAATCCAACGCTTTAGGGAATTGTTCTTTCTTCAGACCGCTGCTTTGGCATTTTAGTTACACAGGAGTGTATCAAGATCTATATTGATTGGGGGCTAGGTAAAAATAACAGGCAAGAACAACTAAAGATTTTATAAACGGCTTTGGAAAGCACTTAGGCTGGCTAGAGTTGAAGAAAAGTATAAATTCACATGCAAGGAAAACACTCCAAGGAGGAGAAGTTAACAAAGCCTCAGCAGGGAGGTAGATGACCGTAGGGCTGGGACCACCACCTCAGATATCTGCCAAGAGGCGAGCCATTTCTTGGAACAGTGAAAACATGGGGAATGAGGAAATTTGTGTCCATGCTACCTGCTCAAACAGCACCCTGAATTCACTTCTGTGTGCAGGAGTCAGACGCAGGAAGAATGTTAAGAATTTGAGGAACTAATGAAATTAAAGACTCCAGTCTTGAGGGGTTGTGACAGACGGCACGAAACTAAGGTTGTCCAGTGATAACCCCAAAGGCGGCATTCGAGAGAGCTGTTTTTCAAGAATATGGTAAAAATGGTGATCAGTGGTTTATGTATCACGCGCACTGTGCTGAAACAGAAGGTGGCTCTGCTTCTAGTTGACTTATGTAAAAGTTTAATCTTATTTAGAGAAGGTCAATGTGAACAGAAACTGACTTTAAATCACATGGGCTTGGCTCACTCTCAGAAATGAGATTATTTTTCAGTTAACAGATGCTTGAGAGAATTGTTATTTGCATGTAACACCAGTGTTTCACAGATGCTGTAGTGACTGTAAACTCACTGTAGAGCATGCAAGGACTCTACTTTGGTGATGGTACTGTTCAAAAGCCATTCTCTTCCTTGGCTATACACACCTCCTGCCCGACCTCATACTCTGATGCAAGGCCTATAGGCAGATTATCAATCATCAGCATAACTCAGTTGTCTCACTATTTAATGTAGTAGTAGCTGGGGTGTCCAAAAAGCACAGAGAGAAGATCAGACACACGTTGTAGTGATTGTATTCGCTACACTGTTGTATCTGATCTGCATCAGACACCTAGCCATACTTTGCTAATATTTTACAAAGGCCAGTAGGATACTGCAAGCTGCCAGACACATTTTGATATGAGCAGCACCCTAAAACAGCCATAGCTTATTACTACTGCAGTAGAGGAAGCCTTGATGTTCAGCGGGAAAGGTCTGTCAACCAACCAGTTATTAAGAGGTGGGCTACGTTGTGATATGGTAGACTGCCTTTCAAACATCTGGATACTGGCTAGAAATAGATGAGGTGGTGATGTGAGTGGTTTAGGTATCGACGTCACACATCCAGCTTGCAAAGTTTCTCAAACTGCCAGGTATGGCTCTGGAGAAGGACAGGCAAGCTGAAGCTTGCTTTTACATTTGGAGCAGGTAACTGTAAGGACTCCCCAAAGACGTCAGTGAACTAAATTCAGGTCTTGTGGAATGAGATGCTTTGCTGTCCTGGTGAGCAGTTTTATGCCCTCAGTTATAATATGCTGAACGTGCCATCTCCTGTCTTGGGTGTCTTTTGGTATTCTGGATGTTAATAGCCATCACAGCCAGCTGTAGTTGGCTGTTGTCAGAGCTCTACAAGAGGCTTCCCAAGGGCACTTGCAACCACCTGGCTTGCTTTGGCTAGTTTTTGTTCATCACCAGTAGCCTGCTGATCCTTTCCGTACAGAAAAAGGAGTTCATTTTCCACAGTCTATGGAAATTTGTCACTATGCTTGCAGTACTCTAAGTAGACAGCCTTCATTCCTGAAATAACTGATTCCTTTAAGAGGATCCATATATTTAGGCATGTATTTAATTTATTTTTCCTTAAAATTATGTAATTAACAGTAATCCTGAGTTTGAGTAATATTGCTTCACTGTGAAGGTAAGTTGCAAGATGAATGAGATTTGTAAGAATCCATTGAGGCTTGTGGCACACTGAAAATGGGAGTAATCTAGTGATCTCATTAGGGATGATAAATCAAAATAAACGCACACACAAATCTGTGTAGAATTTCTGCTGTTGTTCTGATGTTTATGAGAAGAACCAAGAGATCTTGCAGACTATTACAAAATTGTCAGCCCATGGCATATGGGCTAGCATAATTGCCCGATGATACAAAGGTGATTTGTGTTTTGATGGAGGTACTGTAACTAGCCTGCTGCTCTCAGGTCTAGCATGCAAACTCGATGCTCCAGTTATTCCTAACTTTGATAGCAACATCGGGAGAAAGTCTGTCCTATTCTTGGATATCAAAAGAAGATATGGCTGCAGGTATCAACATGACTCACCTCTTGCAGCTGGATAGCCAAAGACTGGCACCTTGCTTCTCCCTTACACTACTGCCATGCAAGTGGTCTCCCTCCCATCTTGACCTCTTTGAGTCTGTCTCAAAAGGTAGAAGAGCAATACAGTTATTAGGTGTCACAAGTAAGGATACTCGGGCAGTGACTTGCTTAGAACTTGAGCCAAGTTGTGCTCAGGGACAAGGGGCTGAAGTGTGTTCCCCATAAAGCCATCAGGCACTTCATCCAGCACCTAGTGCTGCCAGGTTTTGAGGTAGGAATGTGGTTTTCCCTGGAGTTACAATCAAGCATCCTTACATTAGCAATAGGCTGCAAAAGACAGCTCATAGCTCCAAACAAACTACCCAGCTGCCACAGCCATTTCCTTCAGGTATCACATCACATATGATGTAGCCACAGTCACATAACCTCTCAGCTGAAGAGTTGTCAAGATAGACTTGCACGCAAACATGTCATGCAAATGTAGCTCTTCCTTACTACGAAATAAACATGAATTAGATACCATTCAATCAGGAAAATTAAACATACTAAATGTGTGGAGTTCAGATCCTAGAGGCTGGAGTCTAGCTTCGGTCACTGGTGTCAGGCACCTCACTCTACAGGGCGGTCTTCTTTTGAATGTCCAAATCTAGAAGGCTCATCTTATTCACCAAACGGAGCAAGAGGGAAGTCCGAAGGTCTGCTAGTTGGGTACTCGAGAGGTTCCACCTGCTGTCCTGTTCATAACAGTGTGGACTCTGGTTGTTCTCACTCTGCTGTGCCAAACATCTGTGTGGCCCCAATGGACAACTGTGTCAAAAAAGAAATCCCACAACACACCTGGTCTAACAAAATACATGCATCCCCATACTTGGCTCCAAAGGAACACGTGCTCTAAAGATGAAATAGTGCCTATATATTCAGATAAAGACATGGCTAGCTACATAAATACTAAGAAAATTTGAAGGGTGCTTTATAAAGAGCACACAGATATAAAAACTTCTGAATACAGACAAACACTTGTATTACTCTATTATTAGCTTTGGTACTTAGTTCTCCTGCCCATGAAAAACAAACATTTACATCTTCCTTGTTTCTTACTGCAGGTAATCTAGACCTTGAACAGGTAGATTTATTTCCATTTAGAGGCTGAACTCAAACATGCTAAAAGCTGTGCTCTGTTGTTGGTTTTAATCAGCAGTTATTTCTTCAATAAGAATTGCAGCTTCCAGCTCTCCTGGCTAATTACAAAATCCCGACTGATGGCAGCAGAGGAAGTCCCTTCTGTTTCGGGGGAATCGTGGAGGTGGGGGCAGCCATCAGAAGGAAACAAGCTTTCTTTCAGGATAAGATGATCTAACACCATTTTCAGACATGTAAAAGTAGAAGCAGATTGGAAATTTAGCGTTTTTTTAAACGTTTCTCCCAAATGTTCATTGCTGTTAGCATAGACTCCTGTGAATCGGTTCATCAGGAGCTGCTTCCAGTTACCTCCATATCTTCAGTCACAACATTGATCAAATCCTGCTGAACGGCAAGATTAACAAATTGCACATCCCCGATCACAGCTTCCTTCGGGGATCCTTGCCCATTCAACGCCAATTCCGTGACAGAGCAAAGGTACAGTCGCCCTGTCTCTGGCCTCACCGGCAGGATGGAGACCATACCGAACTCTCCAACCTAACAGCATCCATCTCCCATCTGAACATCACAGCTGCCAAAAGGCCACTCAACATCAGCAAGTTTAAAATAAGCCTTACTGAGGTAAGCACACTTTAAAATCAAATTTCCAAGATTTCAGGCACTAAAGGGTACATCTGAAATGCAAGAGAAAAGGCTAGCCTCGTCTGAAAACTCACGAGCATAACGTAAGGGCTCCAGTATGCACATACTTCCAGAAGCAATGCTAACAAACTGATACACGCGACTACTGAGTGCTTCTGAACCCTTTTAGGTGGGCAGCCCACATTTATGCATGTAATTTAAAGTTGCTTACAAGTATCAAAACCAACGTTATTCAGCCCAAATCATCCCCAGTCTGTATTACCGATGCACGTTTTGTGAGCATAATTCCACCCTACACTGAATAATTTCCAGCTCTCAGCCTAAACCACAAAGTTGTTCATGTGGAGCCATTTCAGAGAAGTTCTGAGACAGACAGATACCTTACATCTCCAGGAGATGCAACAGTGCACAGCGAGGGCAGTGGCGTAGGTCTGTAAATCAGCAGCTGTTTCAGTCATGTGCCAGTAGCATTCTACCTGCCCTTTTTTTTTTTTTAGTATTATCCACTGGCTTATATATTATTTTTACATTGTTCATAAATACGATTGGCATACAGAAGACTACATCTCCCCCCTCCCTTTTTTAGATTGCCTTTTTTCCAGCAGTCTGCAGGGCTTCATTTCAGCTTTGAATAGTTTTATTAATTTCAATTTATATTAAAAAAAACCCACAAGATTTACATGCTCCAATGAACGTGATTGCAGCTAGAGCAATATTAAATCGAGATACAAGCTCACCAAATAGCCACCTACGAAAACGTATTAAGTTTTGCCTCCCTCGCATGAATAACAGACTTTAAATTGTGGCTGTGGCTGAAGGCAGGCATTACAAACCCTTCCACAGAAGGTTTTGCTGTATCTGCAGCATGCCCGCATGCCCTGCCTCCTTTCTGGCCTGAACTATACGCTGTATGTACCTTCCTTTGTTCTGGAGACCAAAAAGGGAAAGCAGTAGGAGCAGGCGGAGAACACGCACAGGGACAACTCGGTTGTCGGTAACTTCTCTTTACGCCGGGGTGAGCCCAAGCAGTAACCATCTGCTCTCCTACTTTGACAGCTTACCTGGAATGGGTCTCAGTATCCTCAAGGCAGGGGAAGTGCAGTGCTAGCACAGACAGCATTGCTCCAGAATGACTCTGCAGCTGTGAAATGGTTGGTACAGGTAAGGCTGAACTTCTGTGCCCACTCTACAGATGCTAGGAAACAGAATTTAGCAAGGCAGCCGATGTAACTTGTGCTGGGCTGAAAGGTAGCTAATGCCCTAATGGAGCCTCAGCAGCAATACGAGAACAGACTCTTAGCAGTTATCTAATGAAACAGTTTCAGAAATCTGCAGAGGTGTAAAAACACAGCTAAACCTGATCTGAACAGTTTCATCCTTGGTATGTTAAAAGGATTGGGCCTACTTGACACTCAATTGCATGAGAACATGGCTTCTCATCCGGGTGGGCTATGAGAGATGGACGAACAGCCTGATCTTGTTTACCAAGTAGGTATATTACAGACGGCTACATTTTAGAGGCAACTTGTTAGGTACAGCAGCTCTCTGGTCCCTACGCCCTCATGACATCGGAGATCTGTTTCTCAGTGATGTGCACTGTTACCCGAGAACGGCCGCCCTCCGTGTACAGTGGAAGAAAACCTGGAAATATTCCCGATTACCTGGAATTGCTTTCTTTAGTGTAAGGGTGTGCTTCCTTGGAGGACCAGGTACTCTATGTACTTTGTCTGGTATCCCCAGCCAACCTAGGCTGAAAGCTGGGAAGTGGACATCAGAGTAACCACCATCAAGTCTTTCAACCACGGAAGGAACAGAGAGGCCCATTCTGATGATTCAAGCATGTTGCATCTTGCCTGTACAATGCGTAAGGGTTTACCCTGTAAACCATACTTAAGGATACAGTTAAAATGCAATTAAGATGACCGAGCCGTGTTTAATAAATATACATACAGCTCGCTTGGGATGCGGACAAATGGTATTAAAATGAAGAATAAAAAAACCTCATCAGCCCAGAGAAAGATCTAGAATGGAACACTGTTCCGTAACATCATTTTTTCCATCTCTCAACTCATGCTCACTTTTTTTTTTTTTTAAATATCCATCTCTTCTCACAATCCCACGATTTCCTTTTTTCCCTCAAATATATTTCAAGATTTCCATGAATACAAAAGTGAAAGTCACTGGGCAAGAGCATACCCACCACTGTCCCCAACTCACCTACTTCCTGACTACTTCCAACTTCCATGAATATATCATCTAAGTGTAGACATGTCCTGTCAGGCCACAAGTGTGAGATCTCTCGGAAGACCAGTAACCACCTAACTACAAGTTAGACAGCATTAAATGATGTGCAGCTTAATGTTTTACCAGTCCTTTAGAGCTTCATAAAAATATAAAAAGTTCAAAAATATTCCTACTTTCATTATTATTTTGACCGAGCCCAGTAACTTACGGATAGTATTTCTTCTGTTAAATGTAACATTTCAAGTACTAAAGGTCCAAAATCCAAGAGTCCTACAAGTATTATGAAAATATCTGAAAGTTTAGAAGATTGCAGCATCAAACATCAAAAGATTAAGCACTCAATAGCTGAAAGAACACACACAAAAAAAAAAACAAAACAAAAAAAATGTTCCTTCAACCAACTCAGAAAAATGACTTCCTAAGATATAGCCTGGAGGAGATGAAGACGACTATATGGATAAATTTGGAGAGCTTTATGCTCAAGGAAAGTTTGACAGATTGAGAAGGATTTAAATTCAGGCTAATTAAGAAAACCTGCAGAATTACAGATTTCCTTGTCACGATGTCTGCTCTGACACCACAGTTGCGGGAATCAGGTTTCAGGCAGGTCGCTGAGACAGCATGGGGACTCGCACACTGCAGCGGAGGACTGTATCTGGTCTTGCAGTGACCAAGTGCTCAACTCTTGCACTCTCTGTGAAATTTACTGCCGAGAACTGCCCCCTCACAGACATTTCAAACACACTGTAAAACCTCAACCTTGGAAAGTGATTTTAAATTAACTTTCTGAGGAAAAGAAATACCTCATTATTTTTCCCTAATGCACATCCTTATTTAAATCTGAAATTACTAATATGTATTAATAAAGTCCAAGCACAAAAGCTTTGACATTTGTAGTTAGCATAGAATCTGCCACGCAACCCACAATTTTCAGAACAAAGTGCTAATCTACACTTGGCTGTGCTCACGTATGGTCCGGCCTCAGATTTTCATTTCTTATTTCTATTTGGATGTGATACATTAACGTGTAACATCACGAGTGTTGCCACACTGGTGCTTTGAATGTTCAAAAGGAAATAAACTCTTGAAACGATGTGCAAGAAGGGGTCTCTTGTTTGCAAAGGAACGGAATCGACTCCCCTTCACAGGGAGCACTGCTGGGCAATCAAAGCCATCTTCTGTGCAAGCAACAAGGAAGCAGGATATAACATTTAGTTTCAAATTAATACCTAATATTATTTAGATTTTTTGAAAAAGGGGAAAGAATGTAGTCACTGAGTTAGACCCACAGTTTAATTGCTGTTTTTCAATTGAGTATTAGAATAAATTTCAAAAGATGGTATCCTTGTAAAGAGTTTATTCTACAACCATCTTTAATTCACTAAAACTGGTATTCCAAAGGGAATCGAAGGTTTTAAAAAAATACCACTAATGCAGTTTTCCTTCAGCTTTAATTATTTCTTTTTTATTTTTGTAAGTCAAATGAGTCAATATATCGGTATTCCTAAATCACCCATCTTGCATTTTGATGAGTTAATCTACCATCATTGTTCTCAGTTACGAAATTTCAAAGTCTCTTTGGAATACTAATTTCATATTTATAGGTTTCAATTTTTTGATTCCATCCTATTTCCCTGAATTTTTTCTCAAGACAGTTGCTGATGTAAAATTTAATATAAAATATTTAGTCACAAAATAGTATTGCTTTTATGCACATTGTGGTAAGATTATTTTTTTTTCCAATAAAAACTATACCATCTTCCATAAAATCCTAAACATATTAAGAACTGTGATGCAGAACAAAATTACACAGGGTGAAACAGGTACCAGCACAACAGTGAGATTATATTACATCAAAAAATTTTAATGGTCCCAAATATATACTCAACAACTAAGCATACACTCAGGGGGGCAAAAAAAAATTATGACACAAAAGTGACCACATCTAGAATTCCACTCAATCTTTAATCAAGAAGGGACAAACAAATCCCCCACCTCCAAAAAAAAAATTCTGCAGTTTAAAGGGCAAAGGGAACAGATTAAAAAAAAAAGAGGAAACTTTATATTCAGCCCTCCCCCGTAGAGGTTTTTAAAACCTGTTGTAGCTTGACTAAAATGTTCCGAATGTACGATTTCAAAGGCAGGTCTCTTTTATACAAAGAAACTGCTGGCATTCTTAACTAGTGAAGAATTATGGCAAAAACCGCCTTTTCTTCAGAAGTCTCATACATGGTCCAAGAAAGCATATTCTGATTGTAGCAACAGACCAGCCAATCCAGAGTTCCACTAACAAAACTCCTGCCCTGTTGGCTTTTTGTTTTTGTTTTCCATTTCCTTCCCTGAGAAAAGGGCAATGTGTGGTCCAAGCTGGAGAGCTCAAAGGCGTAAGTCTTTCCGCTAAACAAAATATTTCCCCTCCTTCTGCTCCTTTGAATTGGCACTTGATTGGCAGAAATCGGTTTGTATAGGTTGATCTGTGTCACACACAGTAATTCACAAGACTGCTGCTTTGCTGTGGGTTTGTTTTGTTTTTGGAAAAAATATCCTTCCCCCAACTGGTAATGTTCTTCAGCAGTTGCCATTATGATGACTCAAGCTTTGCTTTCTTTGACAAAGGTAAAGATTCCTCTTTATCTTCATCTTCATCATCCTCTTCATCATCATCAGGGTAATCTACAAGCCCAACGAGGCCTCCCTACAAAGACAGACACAATTACTATAATTAAGAAAATATTTGCACATTGATACTTCACGTTTGTATTGGAAAATGATGTTTGCACAGAATATTGCCATAAGCACACTGCTTCACGAAGTTTTAAGTAAAATGAAGCAGAACAAAAATAAACCCTTCAGTATGAATGAAAACAACATTGTCTGAAAAATGCTTAAATGAATAAATCCAAAATGGGGTTTTACCTATCCGACTGGCTAGAAGTATTTCCAGTTGAAATCTAAAAAAATCCAAAAATCTGCTTAGTTTTGCTAAGTGTCACTGCAGCTCTATCTGTAAAGATGTAAATTCTTTTTTATCGAGCATAGCTGACTGCAGCAACGAGCAATCTGGAAGCACTTCAGAAACAAATACAGAATATCCTTCAATTTGAGTTGTTGAACTACGATATTTTTAGAACACGATCTGTCTTCACGAAAGCCAGTTTAAATGTGTAGTGACTTAAAAAATTTTTTGTGCAATATAATTGAATGAGTGTACAGGTTACAAAATTTAAACAACTTGGCAGCTGAAAATGAAAGCATATCTAGTAATATTTAGAACTCCCTTGTATTGCAAATAGCCACAAATTTTAAGATTAGGCTGCTCTGGACCCATGGAGCAGCAGCATGAACTTCTAAAACCTCCTCCAACTACAGTACGTTGCAATTTCTGAAGCTTAACCAGCATTTGACTACAATGGCAGTTACTTGTGCTTTACTCAAAAACCATATTACTTATTCAGGTGTCTAATGATAGACATCCAAACCAGAAAAATTCAGCCAACTGTATACCAAAATACAATTCGATAAACAATCACACACATTCTGTACAGTCACATAAAACATAACACCGAGTATACTACACATAAGATAACAAGCTCAGATAATTAATGAAAAACCCAATTTCAACACGGTTTCTAGTTTGCGACTGTGGCACATTTATAAACAGTGTACATTTCACTGAAAGAAAGTAGCTTATGCCTGAATCTGTGAATGGTTTTTCAGTGCACTGCACATTCAGCGTCACCTGAACATTTTTCTTTTGCCACCACGACTTGAAACTGTGGAGCCAATACTGTATGCAATACGCTCCGTATGGAAAGACTCCATTTCAGATTCAAGGAATCGTAGTGTCTGGGAGAGAACAAGCCTCCAGCAGAAATACAGAATAGACTGAACTAAATTCCAAGCCAATTCTATCCCTTTTTAAAAGTGCTTGACTAACTACTGTATTTTTTTCCTAAATGAAATAAATCTGCTTCCCCTTCCTCCACAGAAGGATTTAGAGGAAGCGTCACTTAGTTCTTCCATCAGCCAAACTCTTCTCATTCAGGTGTTTTCAAGAGAAGGCAAGCCAAACACAAACTCTTAAGCCATGTTCGACTACAAGAAAGAAAAAACCTAAAACCCCATTTGCCTTTACTAGAAGTTAAGTGAACAAGCAGTATGGTGGCATAAAAGCTGATGAATCAGAGTTATTCCGGGGCTACCTGAGAAGTGAGATACATACCTGACCTTTCAGAAATGGAAACACATGTTACGAAAGTAAATTCTCATTATCTGAACTACGCTGTACCAATACTGCCTTACCTGTCCCGCAGTGCTGAGGAAACACCAGTCACTGTTTCCCTGACTTTGTTTAAATTGAGTTTTAGCCAAAATTCTGATGAGATCAGAATGGCATCCTAAAATGTATTTAAAAATGCTGGGTTTGGATTTTCACTGCAAGTTATACCAACTCTCTTAAACAGGCTTTCTTCTACTTCAGTATGTTCCAACCCAAAACTATATGTTACTTCAAAAGGTAAAAAAGTCATGCTAGGATATTAAAAATTGTGTACATTTTGGCTTACAGCAACCACCCCTCCATAATACAATTTATTTCTTTCGCATGTGCCAGTTATATCATTCTGAACAATATTAAAAATGGTAACAAGTAGAAATTCTCACTGGGGGTGGTGGGACATCATGCAGTCTGGCAAAATTTGGCAACGTGTCCAAAGTATTTCTATACTTCTACCTGCCAAATATCCCTGTGCAATTTAATGAAAGTAAACTGTTGTCTGTATTTCACAGTAAAGATCGCTGCAAACAGCAGCTAGTTGTATGCTCCACAGTTTAAGAGTTTGGGCATTAAAAGAGCTTTTATTTCTTCTTTTTATATGCATGTCAGATCTCCTTAAAAATGCTGAAGGCCAGACAAAAAGTACACACAAACCAGAGAGCCCATTACTGCTTAACATGTCAGAATTGACACACACTTGAGAGAGATGCTAAAGCAAATTCCTAGTCTGTAACAATGAAGTCAACCTACGTCCATTCCAAATTACCTTAGTTGTAATAGCTGCCATCTGAGATGTGCTTTTAGAAACTGATCCTGGAGACCCAGGGGACCCTGGGGATCCGGGAGACCCTGGGGATCCAGGCAGATTACTTGCGGATGACTGGCTGGTAAGGTTAGATTTTGTACCACTGGAAAAGGAAAGCTTGAAACTTGGGCTCTGACGACCTGAAAGGTTAGTTTTCAGAAGAACTTCCTTTTCTTCACTCTCTTTTACTGGAGCGAAAAAAATAAACACAAAAAAATATAACAGTAAAGCAACATCATGTGAAACATTTAAGTACAAATCACTTTACTGTGTGGGAAAAGGCTTAATACTTTATGTACAACTTGGTAAAGTGAGTCATCACAGACTTTTGCTTTTCATGCTAGTATACCACCTACCAGCTGTGGTCATTGGCCAGGAATGAACACTTTTATTCTACCAATGATATCACCTGAACATTTACATCGAAAATTTTGAAATCTAAACCCATATAAAACCCAGGAAAACTTGACCATCAGCTAAGATTGTCATTCAAATGCTTTAAGAAATCAGCAACAATATTTTGTATCATTCCACTTTTAAAGACAACAAAACTTGTTTTGAAGGGGTGGTCCCCCAACCTGGTGTCATAATTTCAAAATCTAAGAACTTCAGACTAAATACATGCAAATCTTTCATTGCAGTAGGACTAAAGAATGCAAGTTATGGCTTCTGCATAAGCCATATGGCATTCTTCTCATCACTTACATTTTTTCCTTTCCATGAATTTACTGATAGGGTCCATAATATCTTCATCATTTTTAGTTTTGTCAGAAGGGGGCACCACTGCCTCTCCATCTTCCATATCGTCTTCATCAGTATTAAACCACATCTCCTCCTCATCCTCCAGGGTTCTTGCATCCCTTCTGTATCTATGGTTTCTCAAAATGGAGCGCATGCTGCAGAACAGTAAGTTTTAAAACTTTTGATCCAAAAAGCAACTCGTATTATTAATAAAACTTCTGACATTTACAGTGACAGCTTACAGATACAAATATTGTAGAGCAATAAAAATACCAGCAAATCATTCTGTAATGAGAATCTTTGTATTTTCAATGCAAATATAATTTTAAACTTCTCTTTATAAAGAATCAAAGCACAACTCTGCTAGTAGCACATTCAGACTATCTGTCCAAAATTCTGTAGCTTACAAACAGCACTATTAAAAGTAATTTTAATAAATGTCACTAAAGTGTTATATTCAGGCTCGCTTTAACAGTTTGCACTGGTAAATAAAAATTTGTAAACAAAGAGTTTAGAAACGATAGATTTTTTTTCTGAAAATACTTTATAACTTGTCAGTATTTGGGGTCCAATGTGTTAAAGAAAAAAAAAAAACCAACCCAAAATCTAACTGAACTATGACTCCAGTTTAAAATAGATAGATTAAAAAGACAGCACTCTCTTTCTGCCACATCCACCTGTTACATTTTTTGGTCTCTATCAGTATTTTGCATTCATCAGAGCCTTGAATACAAAGTGCTACCTCTCCCTCCCCATTTGATCTATTATTAGCGTAGGTCTATCTCAGCTTCACCTTCCTTTTCTTTTTTTCTCACAGAAGCAGTATTACGGCCTTGGAGGAGAGGGACACTGATGTGCACCCTGAAGAAGAGGGGGAGGAGAAGTGGAAGAGAGGCTGAAAACACTCTGCATTGCTAGATGTTGATTCTAACAGTCCATTTCCAATAAAAGCATGAAACCCTTGACAAATTTTCTGTAGCACTTGTTCAAAATTTACTGGCCACAATGCGAGTCTGAAATGTGATGTTTTTCATAAATAATTAACATTATTAACATAAAATGTTAATAATACAATCTGAGCTTATTCTATTTAGAGAAAAGGTCTTACATTACTGACTGCAGGAAAAAGCCAGAAGGGAAAAATTAGGAAGTTACAAGGTATTAAATAAGAACGCTAACTGTACTTTTAAAAATAAATCTAATTCTGAATAATTTGCCTGCCAACACTGTCATCTGGATCTATACATACTGCATCATTTTACACTGCATTTAAATTCAAGTTCTGCTAATAGTGCAAAACTATTATTAAAGTGGCACTCTTCTGAATACTTTTGTGGCCCATGTCAACAAAATTTTTGGCCTCCTTCCTTACTGAACTGTTCTTTGCTAAAATGCGTAAGCAGATTCTTGTTATTTTTGCATTTTATTATTTCTGGGTTTTCACTTAAGAAATTACATGGACTGGGACAGGGCTTGTGCAGCCACTATGTAAGATGTAGGAAGAAGGTAAAAACTGGGCCGGCTGAGCTACAAACCTCTTGAAGCTGTAATTTGCTGTTGGATAAACTCATGCGGCACAACTATACACAGTCACTTAGCTCAACTTAAGCCAAGAGAAGACCAATGTTTTACTTCCTATACTGGATGGAAATTACTGAAGGGAGCGGCTGGGTGTTCTTTCCAACGCATGCATTCATGTAAGACTTGTAGGCTTGAATTTCACAGCTGTTTAAGTGAGAAGCTTAGCTGACACAAGCCAAAATAATAACATCTCACCTGTAAAACATGAGTACTCAAAACTGCAGATCCCGCACACACTCTTGAAAGTGCTTCAACATTTTAAAACAAATCTACGATTATACTCTCACTTTAATTGTACAGGTCTCAAATTTAAATATTGGTTAAGAAATCTTGTGGCAGGAAATTAACTTTAAAGTCTGAAATTTCAAGATGTCCTCGTATGACTAATCAGATTAATTTTTTAATGTGTTTTCGAACTAATTCAAGACAACAGAACAAGAACAGATCTTGCAAACAATTCTTAAGAGTAACTCATCTATTCATACAAGCAGTTCATTTTGTTTGAATGAAACTACATATAACGGTAACACCATTTGCCAAAAATGAATGTGGTAAAAAGTCCTAAACTTCCTATTTTTATACACCCTAACCTTTTAACCTTGGGTAACTGTGTACTAAGGAAGGGAACTTTTGCTCTGGCAAACAGGAGGAGTGATTCAAGTGTTAATCGGATTGTTTTTTACTCCATCAGCAGATCTAACAGTGACAAAAAAAGCATCCTCTGAAAATGTCTTTGTATATTCTATTTCTCAATCATTTTGGTAGCGCTTATCTAAATATCTACTCCAACAACTAATTAAAATAAAAGGAAATCTGATGTGAATTTTTGAAGGAAAAATCCACAGAATGATAATTCACAACTAAATAATCTTTCAGATCAAACAGTGGGAATCTCTTATTTAAGCAAATGAACTTCAGATACTTGCTAGGCTTCCAGCCTCATTACAACAGTGTACAGAAGTTTAGGATATGACAACTTCGCATTATTACTGGGGGTCCAGCAACAAATATGTCAGCTGAAAGCTGACCAAGAGTTTGAAGCAACACATCTGGAAATCGCACTATTAATCAAATAAATTCAAGAATGCCTGAGATGCAAGCAGGAATCTAAATTATTTACATTTCCCACTATGACACAACAACCCACCAATATTCCCACCCCAGAATAAAAGCGCTGGTATACTAATAAGAGCATTTAGTGCATTTTACCTGTCAAGTTTTGGATTATCTTGTCTTTCCCTTTGTTGCTCAAATCGTAGTTTCAGTCCTTTGAATGTCTGCACATAATCTACATCTTCCAGTGCCTTCCAGTAATTTTCAATTACATGAGCTGTTAACGATTTTATATCTTCCTATAGGAACGCACAAAGTGACTTATTTTCACTCAAAGGAATTTATTTAATACAATATAAAAAGTAACTGAGAGATTATTTTTAAACATTCCATAGGAAGCATCCTATTAATTAGCCGATGTAAAAATGAGTATTATGCACACAAGTGTAGTTAAAAATCTAGAGCTTCAAATGTTTGAGTAGCAGAACAGGCATAATAGCAGCAATCTTCTAGCAGTATCTCCTTCAAAACACACGAACGGAACCTAAAACCCTGATAGAAAATTATACCAAAACCAATTCTAAAAGGTCTTTCCTACTGTAATGTATAAATATTTTTATATTGATAGATTAACTGATACCTGTTGTAATCAGTCAATTAAAGAATATATTTATGAGATACAGACTTATCATTCATATTGTTCCTTTCCTCATTGCAAATAAATTACTTCTGTAAAAGTAATTATTCAATGCGTTTGTTTAGGATGAGAACAAGGAAGATATTTTTCATCAGAAACTAACATCAAGTTTTTCCTTTGTGGCCATATAGTGCTGGTCAAGGTCCTTTGCAAAAACCTCCCAACTGTTCTGCTATTTCAGTTTAGCGTTGTGGCTGCCCAAAGCCACTCCAGACACCTGAGACTAGCACAGGTCTGCGTACTGCAGCAGAAAAATTGCATGGTTTGGCTTTCTTAGCGCTGCAATACACTGGGATACACCGCAGAATAAACGCCTGAATTACCATCTACTAAGGACAAGCAAAGCGACAGAAATCTTAATACACTGGTTATTTTCTTTTTTGGCTATATATGCTCATAGGTCACCTCTTATGAAAGGTAATACATCAGTAATAACAAAAGCCCACTTTTTTTGAGCTCTTTAAGAATAAACCTGAATGAAATAAAATTGACAAAAATTAGTTCCAGATACCAAGAAGTATTCGGGAAACGCAGCCTGGGTATCTATGTGAAAAGGAGGATAAGAAAATAAAAGATGATTTATTTCCTCATAGCATGAGCTATAGAATCAGCACACAATCCCATGGGAGTACTGAAGGACCACAGCACAGAAGTCAGGGCTGCCTATATGGATTAACTTTTTTCATAGCTTCAAAGCCATTTGAAATCAACTCTTCCACGATGATCAAGTCATCTCAGTCTTGAATTACCTTGAGTCCCAACTCAAAGAGGAAGGAGGTCGTCAGCACAGCAGATTTCAAGGTGACAAAGCCTCCTTTCTTCCTCGCCCCCTTACTCCTCCACAACTGTCTGCACCCTAGCTTGGCCCCATTTCCCACATTTACAGTCTGTACAGCATCTTGTCAGAATCTGGATGCAGAGGACAGTGAGGAAACAGTACTGTGCAGACAGCCAAACTGGCATGAATATTTGAAGAGACTCCCTATGGAAGGGACTTCGTAGCACTCCATTAACATAACTCTTCTGTACGTTCCTATATTCTGTTGAATTGACATTACAGAGCATGACTGAATTTGATGTTTTTGTAGCAGCAGTTTCAAATGACATTCCTGTCCTAACAGGCCTGTCCAATCTGCACAATGAAAACTGGATTAGGGCTGCCTTTGCAAATCTGGGTACTATGAGTACACTGAGTATCAAGTGAATTTAATTTTCAAGTCATGGTACTGTTTGAAGGTAAGAAAGAACATGTAAGAATATGTAACTGATACAAAAGAAAATGCATTTAAATACAGTATTATGTGGTCACATCGCTATGATAGCGTAATTTAGGGTGCAAGCAAAAAGAAAAGTCTTCTTGAACTACAAGATTAAGCAATACAGTAATTATCTTCAGCATGTAACAGCACTCACCACTCTGATAAATTCAAACATCTCTATTATGGCAGAGTTCATCAGATTATAACGGGAACCATTATTTAGGAAGGCTTTGACCACAGGTTCAAACAAAAAACTTTTCATTATGTAGCGGTTATAGAATTCATCCTTTAGCCCAATTATTTTCCTCTTGAAACGAAGGGCACCTGAAACAGAAGTGTTGTCAAAAGAATTTTTAAATTTAAAAGAAAAAAATCCAGAAATTACTCAGCATTAGTTAGGGCAATTTGCAATCTCAGTTCTTACACAGCATTACAGTATTAGGAGCAGGCAGTACATTCAGCCATTCAGCTATTCACTGCTTCTCAAGAGTCTTGACTATACTGCTGAAGATTACTTATCTGTTTTATCATAAATAAATCCTCCACCATAATTGTACAAGTGAAACAACCTCTGTTCACTGAACAAATAATATACTACTGTTTAACCATATTACTACTAACATAAAGGTAATTTTTATTTTTTAAATTACTTATGATAAAGGTAAAATATTTTCTCAGTAGAACTGGGAAATTTGCTTATCATTCCTATTATTCAAGCGTAAGTTTGATTACATTTAATTAAGTCCTATTTGATTAGGATGCAAACTATCTCATTTTAAAATTGGTAAATGACATTTTCTTCACACACATAGTAAAGCAAAGACTTAACTTACATCCAGTTTAAAGCTCTTTCTAAGACTCCAAAGCGTATACAAGCATGTGAATGTCCATGCATGAACAGAAAGTAGAGTATCACCTCACTATAAGGCAGCACATTTTGGTTAGCAGCTCGGTGCACATGAAAAAAGATTATTGAAGGGTGCTAAAACCAAACTCAGGTGATTCAGTTACAAATTTTAAAAAGTACTTCTTATCGTACGGTACTGCTCAGTCAACTTTAGGCTTTGTTTTACTCTATGTGCACAAACGGAGTCGTGGGAAAAAAATCTCTTACTTGCCTCCAGAATGAAGTCACACTGCTTTGCTATTACTGTGCTGAGCATGGTCAAGAAACTATCACTTTGAAGAGCAGCACACTGAGCTTCTGTGCTGTTTAATGCAGTCAGTTAACCGTATCTCTAATTAAATACCTCTGATAATTTCTACTGAAAAATATCAAAACTTACAATGGTTCTCTTAGGATATTCAATATTGAGATACCATCTTTTCAATTCACCTCTACGTTAAGAAAAATCCTTCTGCTTTTTAGAAAAAAAAGACATCTACAAATGCGAAATTATTTACTAATACTAGCTGAAGTATCTATAAATCAGTATGCGAAACACAGAGTATAATAGTAGAATTTCTGTATCCAGTCATAAATTGTCATCATCTGTGAACAGTTTTCTTCCAGCAGAACGAAGATATGTAACACTTCACATTGACAAAATACTAGTTTCTTCTTTAGCTTTCAAACTTACACAATGCCAAGAAAGCATGCTTTGAGGCCATGAGAACGAGTACCCTTCGCAGGATATCTTTGTTAATTATGTAGTTCTTTATGTGATAAGTATGATGTTCTACGCAGAAAGTTAGCAATTCCAGTATTAATGCCAAGAGTTGGGCTGTCTGAAAATCATCTATAATAAAAGCAAAACCAAAATAATTAAATACATGTTGGATATCGCCTTCAGAAGCTAACTTCAAATATCCAACTGCAGTCTGGTAAACACTTCCAAGTTCTTGTATATTCCCACAGATAGATAGTTTAGAGAATGTGCTGGAGGGCATGTTTAGTCTTTAAAATAGAAATTGAACGAGCCTGTTATGGACCGAATATTTTCTATTTACACAGATATGGCAGGAAACCGTCTTAACTATAGAAACAATTACATTTTGTCTGTCTTAAATCAGTGTTTGAAGGTTCAGAGAGTACAGAACTTAACACTAACATAAGCAGTCAGGCTTATTTAACCAAATCTCACTATGATGTCCACGTGTCTATATCATAAAATATTGCCCTATATACAGTACCTTGACTAAGTTTGTACCAAAAACATGATCTATTATGCCTTTTAACAAAAATATTATGCAAGAAATATCTCAGGCTCTTTTAATACTTCTTAGACATAATCATATCAGCATATACAAAAAGGTAACTCAAATCCTGCTTTTAAGTAGACAAATAACAAATTAAATACATGTTAGATTTAATCTTTTTTAAAAGGTAATGCTACCTTAAAGAACGCAAGTATTTTAAGTAGTAAAAATCTCACTTCCAATCTATCTGGAAGCCAGCTGAGATAAAACAGATTAATTTAACTAATCCCTTGGAAATCCATACAGTAAATTCAAAAGTTTACAGGACGTTTATGTATCATTTATGCACCTCCTTTTACATCCATTTTGGATGTGTTATAATATTAATAAACAAACAGGACTGCTGCTAGTAGCCAGCAAGAATGGTTACTTCACCACTGATCTCTGCTTTCTTAGCCTGATTTAGAACCAATACCCTCAAATTCAGCACAGTATTGTGATACATACCTCAGGGGCAATTTTGCATCCTCGCTAGTAATCCCTGACCTTAAAAAACACCTACGCATGTGTACAAGTCTACGTCACCGAACAGCCCCATGAGTTACTAAAAATTATAGAAATAATTTAATTTTTGCTGAAGCAAAAGCTGCAGCAAGTGCTTTTCACTTCTTAAATCAGAATCTCTCTGCTGAATTTTGTACTTATAAATTATTCAAATGACTACATCGCGAATCAACATTTTACTTTGAACTATGTATCATAGTCTCAGACTCTCTTTAAGACAGAAAATGTCCTTTGACAGTTACTCGGTTTTAAACATTGACTTTCAACAGCCTTGATGAGCCCAACATCAAGAGTGGCATTACCTTTGCTAGGCTTGTCCTCTGTAGTATTGGCCAATAAAGGGGCTGTCAGAACATGCATACAATGTTTGTAGAAGAAACCCAAGAACTCTGTCTTTTCTGTTTTCTAAAGAATAACAATAAAAAAAATTATATATGTAACATATCACCAAATACTCTCCAAAAAAAACCAACTGTAATTTCATTTGAAGGTATTTACTTACATTGGCAGTGGCAAGCATATTTTCTGGATCAACTAAAGTACGAAGCAAACCCATGAGTAGCACTGCCCCTCCAAGTTCCGGATCTGTGTCACAAATCATGTGTTCTATAATGAGGTTAATGAGTAATATATCCTAACAGGGGGAAAAAAAAGGAAAAAATAAATTCTAATGCTACTCCCTTGCCCCAAAGCTGAAATTATCTTCTAAAAGGGTTACTGCCTGGTTAAAAATGGTGTTCTATCAACATTTTGTATAATGTAAACAACTACCAAACAAAAATCCCAAACTTAACAGAAATGAATTAACTTTACATGCCAGTGACACATTCTGGTCAGTGGTTCAACAGTAAGAAGACAAGCAGTGAAGAAGAATCTTTCAAAGCAACTAAAAATGGTTCTGAAATTAACAATCTAATTTAGAATTCAATCGGAACTGAAATGCCAAAAGATAAAAAGTACAGAGACAGATACTTAACAGTCTCAAAATTCAACTGATTTCTGGAAGCGTTTTCAGAGTACAGAAGTTTTCATTTGTATCCCCCTTCAGAATACATACCAAGAGTTTTATTTCCACAAACATAAACCAGTAAATTTTATAATGCTATTGAACTTGATGAGATTATTTTCACCTAAAAATAACCCCAACATGTATTTGCAGAAAACAAGAATAACACATAGAAGTAGAAAATAAGATTCACATTTAGGAATCCCTATACTAAAGTTGCTTAGTTACCACCATCCCCCATAAAAGAGGGCAGCCATCAGATTCAAGTGGCTGGAACTGCCAGTGATATTCCCTGTCCCAGCTGCCCCTTTCTTCCAGTACAGAAACAGCAGCACCAGCAGCATCCTGTTCTCTGGCATGTTTTTAGCAGATATAAAAAAACATTAACTACCTCCCCTATGGAAAAGGCAGCACAATGTTTTTTCTTCATTGAATACCACTTTGAAATACCTTTCTTACTACTAGTCGTGTGCTAGCATTCTGTATGAATCAGCTACAGAGGATCTCTGGGAAATGTAAACCTCGGTCAAAAAGGGTTCTTAAACACTTCGGACCATAACTCCACTTTCAACATGTGTGATAGTAAACTGAACAAAGGTTTCTTACAAGTAAATTAAAAACACATGTACATGTCAAGATCAAGGCTGAAATTTATATTTCACCTTTTAAGGAGGCCATCATTCAAAAACATTTTGTTTTGCTTGTTAACCTGATGTTCGCTTGTTAGCGGACGTTAACCAAAATGGTGGTTTATGGTAACCTGTTTTCCTTTACACACAATGGAACAAGAATATTTAAACAAGCGAACACTCATCTCACCTGACTAACAGAACTTTGAAAAACATGGTAGTTCAGTATCCTGTAACCATCATGACTATATTCCATACTTCTTCAGAACTAAGGCTCGTGTCATTAATAGAGTTGTAAATATAAACCAGTAATTTCAAAGAACAACACACACATTTCTGGGGACCCTCTACTTACATCATCATTCTGCTGCGCTTCCTGCATGACAAACTCTCGTACCATGGATGGGTTGTATTCAACCAAATATGAGAATATATCAGTGGCTGCACTTCGTACTTGTGCATCATCCATACCCTAGAAAAGTCAAATAAAATCATTTATGTTTCCTTAAGAGTCTTAAATGAAATGAAAAACAGAAAGCATATAGCTTTTAATTCCTACTTACAAATCATACCTAACTATTACTAAAACTGTATTCTAAAACTGAATTGACTCTAACCTCTTCTTTGTACATTTGACAACTCTTGGGCAAAATAAATTCCATGGTTTCTCTCCTCTTTGGTCTATTTTCTTACTTAATTTACACGAAGAAGCATGTAAAGATAGGAAAGCGAATGAGAAAACAAAAATATAAGAATGCCAGGGCACTTACCAGTGTCATATTGTAACTGCTTTTAAAGTTTTACAAAAACATTTTAAGTGTTCTGAATCTCAAGCTAAGACAAGACAAATGAAGTAAACACTTCAGAAAACCATGTGACTGAAGTTTGGCATACTTACTTTTTAAAAAAAGACTCTCTGGAGATAAACAAAATTGTTATCACAAACAAAATTGAGCTGACTTACCAATATGACTTCTAGTGCTGGCAGTATGCCCATATTTGACAAGGTTTTGAAAAACGCATCTCTGTTTTGAGGTTGCAGTGTTTGAGAGAATGCACAAAACTCTTTCAGAAAATTCACCTGAAAAACAGGAACAATAACAACAGTTAGTAATTAAAAAAAAAGATGCTCGTATCACTTTGTAGTAACTGTCCCTTTCACGTATATTTTACAGATTTCTTACCAACTCCTGTCTTTTCTCCTCATCTGTGGCTTCATCTGTTAGTTGTGCAAACAAGTCTGTCAGAAATTTTTCATCTTCCTACAAAGGCAAAACAATACCATTTGTTTAGTTGACAATATCAAAAGGCATCCAAGTACAATATAAAGTTCTTCTAAGCCATGCCTCCTGCAATTAAAAGAACATATGCTTGTGTACTGTAGTTAATCATACCAGTATCAATTTTCTAATGAAATTTTCAAACAAATTAATATGAATCTTGTTTTTGAGCTTTTATCATGTTCAACACCACCCAACCCCCAACACTTCATTCTCCGTTACAATGCATCTTGTATCGCCTTTTGGCTGTTCATTTTCTATTTTCTACTGCCATTCTCATCATTTTGTCTATGACTTCTTCTCTAACTTCCTTCCCCCTTGTCACATGCCCATCCCCATAAACCACACTACAATACCCTTGCTTCAACTGTTTACATATTTTGATAAACATGATCTCCCACTCAGCCCTACACACACATCTTTGGAATGTTATGAGATCTTTGCAGCAGAACTAAAGCAAGGACACGATGAAGGGAGAGCTGCGTAACAGCAGGAATGAGGCGAGATTCTTTCCCCCCAATATTGTGAAAAGGGTGAATTCTAGAAACCAAATCAAAATAACTGTTCCTATTACATACAGCATTTATTGGGCATTCTGGCTGGCAGCAATCAAAAACCATCCTGTTACTTTTTCATGTTGCTATACCTTAGCAAAACTACAAACAGCAGCCAACACATTACAAATGTGTATTTAGACTGAAACAAACAGCAGTACTTAGCTTCCCATAACCTTTACCATCCTAACTAGATTACTAGAACAGAAATAAACCTTCCCCCAACATTACACAGTAGTAAGACAGCACTTGCTTGAAAAAGATACCTGCACATTAGATACGAATAATTTTTTCAAAAAGTTGCCAGAGAGTGGTTTTTTGTGAAGTCAGTAACACCACGTGCAATATCCCTCCATCCCAAAACCACAGTGCTAGAAAACCAAGTTGCCTTGCTTATGTTTCCACAGCATAAAGCAGAACCATGAAAGTACTCCAGATACATCCACGTAAACTTTCTTATATTGCAAATGACCTAGGTACCTCATCCAGGCTCACCCTGCAGCCTTGCTGAGAAAATGAGTACCTCGGTTCTGACAGCACAGCATGCTAACGCAGCTATAATGCTATCACAACCCAATCCAGGATCTCTACGTGGCACTGCACGACACAGATAAACCCAAAATAGGTTGGCATGAGCTACTACCCTACAAGGCATTTCACCACACTATAAGGTAAGCCCTATATTTAGGATACACCATACGTTTCCTCTTGTTTGATGCTGTGATGTGGTTCTAATCTGACCCAGCAGTCTAGTGATAATGAACAAAGAAGATTTCTGGACACAATTTCAGGTGCTATTTCTGTGACTGCTTCAAAATCAAAACAAAAAGAGATAGGAGAGGCCTCATTTGACAAATATTTATGGCAATTCACTGTGGAGGATCAAGCACTGGAAATGTAAAGTTTGACTTTCAGATTTCAACAAACATGTTCAAAACAACTATTAAGGTCTTTGATTTCTAACTTAAGCCATGATGAAAGAATACAAGGATGTTTGTCTACCTGCAATCCAGCTGTTCTATGGCTTGGTAAGTTTTCTGTTTTAATATTTAACTCGTTAGACCTTACAGGTAACAAAACTAAGCCACAGTAGAGATACCAACATACTTGTTTACTGAAATTAAAAAAGACCAAAAACCATAAAACCCAGTTCTTTTGAAGAACATGCAAGTTATTCTCCATTATTAGCAGTGCATTTAAGAAAGGTTAAGCAGTTTGCTTTCATTTCTCTTTTTGGTATTTTGATCAAGATGTAAAACTAATCTCATCTATCAAAACTTTTGAGAAGATGCATGCTTATGCCCTATTTCCATTCTTACTTGTGAAATGAACTTTTCACCTCCTTCCTAATACCTGACCGTAAGTGCCTGTCAATACCACAGAAATATCTCAGAATGATCACTGGGAAAAAACAATGGAAATGTCAGCATTTAGATATATCAGAGCCATGATTAGCGTGCTTCTGCATTAAAAAGGTAAACAATATTACCCAAAGTGTCAAATTATTTTTTTAAGTCAAAATGTGGAAGGAGAGGAGGAGACCCTGCACTGCTGGTGATGTGTGGGTCTCATTTATGACCCACTGCAGAGCCCCAGGGACAGAGGCGGCCTGGGGAGCTGCACCTCCAGCACCACAGGGCAGAGGAGGGCAGGACCCCAGCTCAGCTCTCTCGCCAGATCCCACCACAGCCCTGCCCGGTTCAAGATGTGGCCACCTGCAGCGGAGGCCAACCACTCACCCTGTTACTGGCCTTGCAAATATTTGGAACTTGCAGAGGGGACTTCCTAACATTGGGAAGTGATGACGACTTCAACGCTGACAATGTTTCAGGAAGAATTTGCAGAAGTTCAGTATGTAACCATTTCTCAGCCCTCTACATATACACTATAATACAGTATTTTACAATTCTGTATTAAATATAATATTGAAGCATTTCCTACACCATCTCCTCTCCCAAACTCCATTAAATACATTGTATTTTTAATTTAATAGGAGTATCTGAAATCTCTAGGCCTCAGAACAACCGTGATCCATTCAAAATCAGATGAATTAAGACGGATGTCAGTGATTTGAAACACCCCACCCTTACATGGATAATATGCAGTAAATGGCCGTTATTCCAAGAAAAAAACCCCAACTTATTACTATGTCTTAGCCCTGAACTGCGTTTAGGCACTGTCTCATTCCAGATGCTTAATGAAAGGTAGACAGGTTGTTATTGATGATAAAAACCCCAACCCTCTCACATTTATAGAAAAAATTGTGACTGCAATGAACATTCTAAATACAAGATTCTCTCTCTCAAGCTGTAAAATTACTGACAAGGACAGCGTATCTAAAGATACATTCCTGAACAACACTACCAGCATCTATGGAAATGCAGTCTGAGAGCAGAGTTCACATATTTTAGAAGTCACAAAGCACCAACACCGAATGCTAGAATTACACAAGCTTAAATGTTTTCTGTTTTTTTTCCAACTTGCAAAAATCCCCCAAAATATGTCTGAAGTGAACACAGTGCAAACGCATAATATGCAGTACTTGGCCTCTTCATGCAGACAAGTATCAAAACCCATTTGGATATCTCTTATAAGCTGTGAAGGTCACAACTGTTTTCCAAGAAAACAAAACTGCAAACGATAGTTTACGGGGTAATTGTAGAATCTAGCTATTTTCTCCATGCACAGAAATTATTAAATGTGCAATACGTAAACTATGCATATACCAACCACTAAGTATACTCATTTATGATTTTGCAAGATCTAAGTAGGTCCTCCTAGGATTTAATACCTTTCAAAGTTCATGAAGATAAAATTAAGCTAGGCCATCTACTCACTCAATCATTTATGACTTTAAAACCAAGAAAACCCACAGACAAAGCAGCATCAGGAAAAAAAGGCACTATTTACATTTGTGATTCAAGTTTCAAAGCAGCCCTCCTCCTCCTGAAAGGCACTTGCAAAAGCATTCTTCAAAAGCACGCCTCTCAAATATAATTCACTTTCAGTTATCAGATACTCCACGTCTGTGGTTACAGATAAATGACAAAAAACATCCCTTTGTCAAAAAAATCCAAGAAACTCCATGACACCTAAGCTGGAAAAAGAGTATACTTCTCATCCTATTTTCCACCTCCATATTCATTTTAGGCAGAAATAATATTTCAGCCCAGAAAGTGAAAGTTTCATAAAATGTTACCAGCGAACAGAGAATTACAGCTTCAAACATACATTCCTTCCTGCTACCACACCAGAAGATTTCATAGTTTAAACGTTTCAATCTCCGTTATCTCGGACTGCCTTCCCACACATGCCTCCATTCACTATCAATAAGCTATTTCCACCTGAGATAACACACTGAAACAGCAGTGGGAGCCACCTGAGCACGTTTGTGGTTTCTGTACATATTGAAAATAATTTTCTACAATGAAAAAGTTAATCTCAGGAATCATTAGCATGCACTACTTGCAAACTTCTTTCACTAAGTCATTTTCCCCAGAAAGCAGCATCCTTTTACACTTTACTGCAAGGTAAATTTTGCTGAAAGTAAATCTCCAGAGTTATTCCTGAGCCAACTATTGCAAAACAGCAGGAGACGTTCCAATCCTAATACATTTTGGCAAAACTACCAGCATGCACTGACACAATTCTTCCTCTAAAACAACTACAGATAATTACATTTACATTCATGGGGTTCTGTTAAGAGTAAGTAACTCTCTGTAAAACCACTTTCAAAATTAAAAACAGCCTGTTGTTATATATAAATCCAGTAACATATACAGATGTACCTAAATGCCTACAATTTTCTAGTTATTGAAAAGGGGGATAGGGACTATCAGTGATATGATTTCTGTATTTAAAAAAGCTGATTTACCAGTACAGTAATGCCATGTGATCACTGCTCTACTAGGTACATAAATTATTTTAACATATATCAGATTTTCCCCTTCCACTCTCCACTTTCCTGAAAATAAAAGACTCTGAAGTCTCTAAATGCACGTACTCAAAAGTAATCCTAACAATATTCTGTATTCTGGAAGACAAAAACACCACAGGATCTTGCTGGCAAAAAGAACACGCCAATGAGAAAGGGGGGAGAGAACGGGAGGAAACAGTGTTTGCTCACTCTATGGCGCAGTTTTGCAAGTTTTTGGTTTTTAAGAACTAGTTAATAATACAAAGGGAAAGAACTGGTGGCCTCCAGTGTGAACATTAGTATATATTTTTAAAATTGCAAAAGAGCGTCATATAAAGTAAGAAACACCACTTACCTGTCCCACCCCCACTCTCAAAACTTGGCGAACTCCATGTTTCAGCAATGTTTCTTGGTGGCTATGACATCTCAAGACTAGAACAGGCTGGAGCCCAAGCAGTAAGAGCATATTAGGAGGGGCTGAAATTGGAAAAAAATGTTATATACCTCTTTCGTATCTTACGTACAGCAAATCATAAAACCTGTAATTGAGTAGGTTTCCACAGCAGTTAATTCTGTAGACTGAAAATACTGGTATCATGGGTTTACTATCCCTCATGACCAACAGTATCTAGTTTAGTGAGATCTTGACATAGTTACTTAAATTGACAGATCTTAGACAATTAAATCACAAATAAACTAACCTCCATTTCTCAGAAAAGCCCATCAATGTAAGCATTTTTATAAAGATTATGGGAAAGCTAACCTTAATGAAGGAGGAGGAACACAGCTCATAACCCTAAGTGCCAAAGGTGACCCATTCTCTATGTTTGGTTTTACCACAGAACAGGCAAAAGTTATTTACCTACCAAAGAAAGCAAAATCATGGAAGCAGGTATCTTCCAGGACTACAGAATTTTTATATATTTTTTTTTAAGACATCCAAAATCTCTCCTAATAAAGCCAGAATTCTTAAGAATCAGCATATTCTTATTTACAGAATTCACTAGTTATAATTGGAAAAACTGACCTTAAATGTCAGTGACCTTTAATGACCTTAAAGGTCCTGTCTTGACACCAAATACCTTAAATAAGACACAGTGGTAATTTTGAGTAAAGTCACCCAGCCTGTCAAAAAGCACAAGGCACAATCTGCACAGTCTTGTACAAATTTCCAGTCACCTTTCTGTAACTAAGGTATGGCTGAGTTAATTTGAGATGAGGGTATTGCAAAGTGCCACTTGAGTTAATCCATAGCCTGACATGACAAGGGCTCTTTAGAGCTCATCTTTTTTTCATGGTGGAGGTAACAGCTGTTCTTCTCCTTTCCTTCACAGCCAGTGGAAGAGAAAAGAACAGAATATAAAACAACTCAGTTGTACACGCCATAGTTGCAGTATGTCACAGGATACCAGCTGCTCAGGGAGTTTACTTTCAATCTGAGAAGCAAAATATCCTAAAAAGATCTCTCTTTTGTCACACCCTCAACGGTCCAGGAAAGAACCTAAAGTCAACAGCAGAAGCATAACAACCTGTATTACGCATCAACTGACTAAGAACTTGAGACTCATCCGTGGCTCCCAATAAACTACCATGAAGCATACAAGAAACTTTTCAATTAACAACGACTTAAAAAAGAAAAGGCTTCTTAAGTACACACATAAGGTTAGTGAGCAGCAGAATCTCTTAAGACCTGAAATAATGAATGCCAGGAACTCCAATTACACATAACTTTAAATCTTTCATGAAATAGCACACAACCCCCCCCCAAAGTACTGTGATACAATCAGCTACAGGAATGCATGTTAAACCATACACTAATGGCAGAGAAACCTTAAGAATTAGTTATAGAAGTGAAATCAACAAAAGCAGTCTTTTAATTTTGTTCTCAGAACCTTATATATGCTGCTTAAAGAAATGAGAAGGAACAGTATCATACATTTTATGCATGGACTGTGGGAATGGCGGGGTAGAGAAAGGAAAGGGGAGAATGAAACTTTAGGGGGCAGAGATTACAGAAAAGTGCAACCTGACATATTACTCTATAAATAAATGAATAAATAAATGCCAGGTAAGTAGGTTTAAACCTTGGCTTACAGCTACACTGTGAGAACTTGAAAAATCAATCAAACAAGCCTTTTAATGTCTTAGAAATGCATTGGGCATATAATTTGTGATAGCCTCTTTTAATTCCCTCAAAACCAAGAATTGATCATCAATGTCAAATAATTCCCAACATTCTTAATTATAAACTCAGGGAGCTCCCCTTCAATACTACAGAGCTGTACTGTGAAGGGACTAGGAAACGCAATATAGCACAGGATATATTTTCTTCCTTTTGTGCTAGCACTCTTGGCTCCTCAAAGCTGTAGAAAGCACTTGAACAATTTGAAATATTTATCAAACTTCGAAAGTTACGCAATGCTAATTCTTCTGGCTCCACCGCACAGGGAGCATACTTCATTCTCAACCACAGACAACAGCACCAGAAGTGAAGATAAGGTTCAGAAACCTACGGTCACGCAACAAATCAAAATCAGATCTAAGCCTCTATTTCAACTGTAAGCTGCAACTAACAAGTTTTGCAGCCACACTAAACCTTGATATTCTAACCCAAGCTTACCCTACATCTATTAACCTAACACAGGTTGTAAGAGACAGAAAAAAGGAAACTAATCAGCCACTAGTCCTTGATCAAGTTACCTCAGGATTTCTGGCAAACATGCCCTTTGTGATTTTGCAGGATCTGGTCCCCTCTCCCCTTGCCCAGTTTCCTTTTCAAAGTTCAAGATCCCTCTCAATCAGCCATTGACACCAAGACTCCTGAATAATTCTTCTCCTCCTCAAGCCAAAATGTATCATCCTCAGGACTTTGCTTTTAGCAACTCTTGCAAAGAGGTCAAGGTATTGTAGAGACACTAGTCATACTGGATACTCAAGTTGAGACCCCTAACTGCAACTTCTTCAGCACTCTCTCCAAGTCAGGCTTGTAAGCTTTGTCAAACTGGCCACTCCAAAACGATTAAGGCCTTCTGACTGTTTCAGATACGCATTTGTGACTTTGTTTATCAAGGACACACATACAGACAAAGAGTTTGGTTCAGTTGGTTGTAAGCTGGGGCCTAGTACCACTGAAGATGCACCAGGTGTTTCACCAGGCCTCCAGCAGCTGCTCCAGTAAGTGGTCTGTCTCCAATAAATGAGGTACATGCCCCAGCTGCCGGGCCGGGTGACGTCTTGCACATCTGGCTGCTTTCAAATACTCCATGTGTAGACATGACAGATTAACGCTCCGAGGGAGTGGATTAAATAATATCAGCATTCTGATCAACTGAGTGTGGTGGGCTAAAAGTCGGGAGGCCTAGTTTTGACAAGGATGTGCCATATGAGCTTGCAAAAGGAATTTTCACTCTCCTTTGCTGTATTTTCCATGAAATTAAACGGTGCATTCTGATATTCAACTGAAGATAAATACGATTAAGTTAATCGGTAGCATCTAGCACTTTGTCCACTTCTCCAGATCAGACAGCCCCTACAAAGACAGTGGCTATTCATTTATTAAACGTTAGGAGAATTAAGATAATGATAATTAACTTCTACAAACCAAAATACATGTGCTGTAACACTTTGCTGAGTTAGTTCAAAGCTTTAGGAAGCTTCCATTACAGAGATGTGCCACCTATTTCCACACAGTTCAGGAAGTTCATGGGTTGGTGCAGAATACTTAAGACATGTAGGTAAGATATCTAAAGCATTATATAATCTCTTTACATTTGCAGTAAGACATACATCATGAAAAACTGGTAATTCCAAGCAGTATTATTTAGGGACTTACAAGACAAACTAAGAAAACATTCAAGCACCTAAGGCAATGTTATGTTCTGAACCTGTACTTTCCGAACAACTAATTTAATTTACTGCAAAATTAGAAACAGTTATATCCTGGTATGAGATTATATTTGTGAAACTTAGGTGAAGTAATTTGATTTTTTTTTTGGTCATGGTAACGTGACACAAATTATCCTTAACGGTAGTGCCTAAAAAGTCCCAAAATATAGGAAAAAAAACCCTAACAAAATCAACCCTTCAAAATGCAAACAGTACTATTCATTCCAAACATACAGGATTCTACGTTTGCTCCATTTAAATCAGTTACAGATTTCTAGTCTGAAATCTGAAATTTAAGAACATATATTTACCAGCTCAGTACTCAAATCCATGCCTTTTATGTCATACTTCAAAACAACTTTCAGAATCAAAGTGAAGGTTCCACCGAAGCACCTCAATCCTTCCAAGAAAAATTACCCAACTTTCTCTGCCCAAGTGCAAATAAAGAGACTGTGAAATTCTGAAACTTACCTGTAACATACCAACTATTTCCACTTTATTAAAAAAGATGAAAGAATGAAGTGTTGATAGCATATTTTCCTCAAAAACTGAGGGAGTGGGTAGGACCATATCTTGAATATACTGTACTCTGTATGTCTGATGTATTTTTTGCTTCAGCTCTGGATCAGATATAGGAATAACCTCTTTAAATTTTGCTGTTTTAGTCAGAAATTCCCTGTGTTTCCGTGACTGTGATAAAGACGGATCATATTCTAGGCATCCAATTACGTCCATTATACATTCCTCAGAAAACATGACTTCAAAAAGTGCAGTTCTGTTCAAAAGGAAAATTCCCTTGATAATTTCATATAAGTGGTGTAGTCCTTCAATGTTCTCCAAGTCTTCGCACACATGAAAAATTTCTAAGAGCTTCTTAATATAGCCCTCATTTTCCAGTGCTAGTGCGAGTTTTTCACGACGTAATGGTGAAGGCAGTGAAGATGCCACAAGTTCTGCGATTTCTTCTAGTCGACTTAATTCACAAGATGGCAATTCTAGACCTGGTGATGACATATCATCAAAACGTTCTTCCTCAGATTCATCGACAAGGTCCTGAGTAATGTCGACAGAAGGGTCTTTACCTTGAACCTATAAAATAAGATGTGTTCAAAAAAGTGGAGTTTAATGTTTACTGCTACTTGAACGCCTTTTTAAAAATACCATTTCAAATGTCACACACTTTTTCTTTGTATGGCCAAAAGAGAATCGCAAATATAAGTTTGACGTTGAGCTCAGCTGGTTTGGAAAATAAGAGATAATGAAAAGATTTCTTCAAACAGAAGGCTTAAAAAATTATTTCTATGTTAGATATTTAATTCTATTTGTTTTCTATAAAAAGGAGGAAGAATAAAGAAAACAGCTACATTTTCCGAGTACTTCAAATAAAGAAGGATATGCATAATTACTAGGATGGCTGACAACTTTTTAATAGACTACTGAACTAAGCTATTTGTTTCCAGGCTTTATTCTCTGCAGACAGATTTTCAAATGCAAACCAAACCAGTATTACATTACTGCAGTGATAGCTTTAAACATTTATCTACAGGCTATTTAACTGCTCTTGATGCTTTTCAGAGCTTCTGCTACTTCAAACAGAGAAGAGAGGCCAGTCTCGTTAATTTAATTGTTGTTTTCAGTTCTGGAGAGCTGCAAGTCAAAATCTGTTACCATGCACCTACTAAACACTCAACAGAGGCACAGAATCCCCTCTTAAGAACAGAAAACCCCAAACCAACATTAACAAAAGAGCGGTGGAAATCCGGAGCTGTCAGAAAAACAAGGCACAGGGCCTGCAATGATCTCTCTAGAGATAAAATGAGGAAACTGCGGAAAGTACGAATTAGTGAATAAAATAGAGACAGATGCTTGGGCACCAGAGTGTTTCAGCTTTAATGACATCTTAATTGTAGTATCTGCTTGGAGTCTGATGTGTCAAATCCAGAAAGGCACTGTTGTGCAGAACAGTAGAAGGTACTGTTATTTTTAATCTTGAAAATCAGCAAAAAAAAAATCTGGGGGAAATAATTCTCCATGGATAACAGCAAGCCTATACTTAGATTAAAATCCAGAATGCTGTTAAAACCCACATACTGTTCTGCTTATACATTAGCAACCACCTCCAGTGTAAGTGGTATCAAAGTTTTCCTCTTAGAAGAAGCTTTAATGACCGAGGAAGCTTAAGATCTTTAAAGTACACTAGACACAAATACAATAGCATGGCCTCAAAACAGGATGTAAAGACACTGGTTTCTTACAAAAATATTAGTTCTTTACATGAGGCTGAGGAAGCTGGGCTTCTTATCTCGGTGTTTCCCAAGAACACAATTTCCCCTTTCCCCCATTTTGTTTCTGTCCCCAACTTTTGGTCCTTTGACTGCTAAGGTTCCTGGAAATGTTTCTGTACTTATTTACATAAGTGGTAAACTGTTGAAAAGACTCATTCCTAAAAAAAAAAGGAAAGAACTATACACATGCAATTATGAAACCAGATTTCTTCTGCTTTATTTCTGAAATCAGTGAGAACAAACTCCAAAAGACAGAGTGGAGAGAACTAGACATTTTTTAAGAACAGAAAGAGAGAGCACATAGAGAATTAGACAAATTTAGAGAAACCCCACCTAATGTAGCATAGAAATTAAGAAAAGTTGTAATGCTTAGAATGGAAGAAAAAACCCAAACAAGAACTGACAAATTGAACTAACATCAGTGAATATATTGACTAAACTCTTTTGGGTATTGGTCAATAGTTAATGCCTGACCAAATGTAAACCAGAAACAATACTGATTTAGTGACTATATAGTCATCTGGCTGTAGTGGTAAAACATAACGAGCTAATTAGCACATATTAAAATATATACATGCTACATATAAATTGTTTGATTTCTTTAAACTGTAAGAATTATAGCTTTGAATTGATAATAAAGAGATTGAGCTATCTCCTACTTCAACTATCAGACCAATCTTTCATACCCTGACAGTCAACAGAAGCATACTGTCATATTTACACGGAAAAAAGTTCTGTTGAGAAACTCAATATTCCCCTCCCCTGAAACGGGGGGGGGGGGGGGGGGGGGGGGTGTGAGAAGAAGAATGAGAAATGTAGAAAGAGAAATGTGAATAAAATATGGTTAATCCATGAGAAATACATTCTAAAATTCACGAAGAGCTCACATACACGTTTCTCTTTACAATAAAACTTTGGAGAGGTAACCTTTTCCCTTCTGGCCAACCTGGAAAAAGTTAATTATGAAATTAATTATTATGAAACTTTTTAAGCACTCATTTTGAGCTAAACTTCCTTCGGCGATAATAGAGCTAAAAAGTTATGTTAAGCAAAAAGACCTGAAAATGCTCTTAAAAAAACCCCAAACATAGTTTAAGTTCATATCAAAGTTCTGGGGGAAGGAGAAAGTTTTCAAACTCAAAAATGCAAAATTTAGGGGAGGTGGCTAAGATGATAGCTTTTACTTTCTACCTACTGTGTTCAGATTCACCTCTTACAACAGTCTAAAAATTTTGAACACAAACATTAAGATGATTTAGGTTGTCTCAATCTTACATTTATCAAACTTACCTGACATATTTTTTCCCATATTTCATCACATCCTGCTTTTTCTTGAAAGCTAAGTGCCAAATCATAATTTTCAGCTTCAGACCACACAATCAAGGTATCCTTTAAAGAGAGGAAGAGTATTTTCAGGCAATGTATTTCAGATTTTAGACCTGGATAGTGTTTAAATAGCAAAATTTTAAAATAAAAACAGCTTGACACCTAATTATAACAATACAAATGTAATCATCACACTTTGTAAGATTTTTATACGTTCTGGCGTTCTTAGGATTAAAAACATTTCTGCCTAAATCAGAATAAGGAAGTTCCAGAAAGATATTGGAAGTTTTAGCTCTTAAGTCACGTGACCAAAATATTGTATATCTCAAAAAGGTTGATCTAGAATATGTACTTCTACCTCAATGCATCCTCTGATAAAATACGGTAACAAAAGCAACAGGTTTTTGGTTTGGTTTTTCTGGGGTTTTTTAGTTTGTTTTTTTTTTAAATCTGTTTCAATTGGACCACACAGAACTGCACATCTTTTGTAGGATCAAAGTTACAATCATTTTTTTCATTTTTTATAGGCCCCAGAAGACACTGTGCTAATGCACAGAACAGCTGCTTAAAAAGCAGCCCCAAGATGCCCACAAACTTTAAACAAGAACAGCAACTTGAATATACACCGTTAACTGCCTAAGAGTATGCATACCTATCGCACTGAACCACGCACACCATTCTTACTCACTCCAAGCTACAATTCTGAAAGGATGTTTTGCCCTAGATTTCTAGAAGTCAATTGAAACAGTTTTTAGCTATATTTACTACCCAGACACTTAAGCTCTCATCTACTTACTAAAATAGTTCAAGAGTTTATCAGAGCCCTCATATTGCATGCAAAAACAATATATGGAAGTGGAAGCTGATGCTGCAAACAGCAATATCACACACTGATAAGGTATTTGATGCAGTATTTTACAGGCAGTCTGCTAAATAACTGTTAGAATAAAAAAACCACAAAAACAAAATATAATCTGCATTATTTACATATTGAATCAAGTTTTATTTTGTCTTTTGTCTTCTTATAACAGCTAGCTGAAATACAGCCATATTAAATATATATAGCCCCATGAAACTGCATTATTTCAATTAAGTGCTAAAACATGCATTTACTTACTAGACAAGAGACACGAGAATTTTTCTACTTATATTTCAATGAGAACCATAAAATAGAGTATTTTTGCTTCATTAAGTATAGACTTTGCTTATAGTGATTACTCCTAAAGGAATTAATTTTAAATATTTGCAAAAGCACTATAAGTTGCCAGACATTTATAAAGTTTAAGGCAGTTTCATTAATTAGGCTTAATTTATTTCAAATATTAAAATGAACACTGAGGATAATGAGAAATCTTACAGTTAGATTTTGATATGCACTTACTAGAAAACTCCTTAAACTAAACTAAAATCTAAATAGCACGATCAGCTAGCTCCATTAGGATTCAGTCAAGCAATACAATATAATCAATTTGCCATTACCAGAGCAGCTATACTGCTTCAGAGGCACTAATGGCTTTACCTTGCAAATGGCAAATAGTTTACCTTTTCCTTTTCCAAAGGGTTGAGGAAGAGGTGGTACACAGAAGAAAGGGATTTAGGAAGACCACCTCCAAAATACAAAAGGAAGAAGAAAGTCACAATTAATAGTTTATTCTCTAAGACAGGTCATGGTGCAAATACTCTGGTAATAACAGATTGACAGCACCTACTACTGCTGACTCCTATAGAGTAAGAAAACCAACAGTTTACAAAAGTTTAGAAATAGAAGGTCCAAAAGAAAAAAAAAGATTTTTTTTTTTTTTTTTACCATCTTTTAAAAACAGTAGGTACCTTGCTGCAGTATTCATTGTACGTATCAGGTTCAAAATCTAATACATTAATCTCTGCAATTAGTATTTATACTGCAGTAATTTTCAAGGCCACTGTCTAATCAGCTTCCCACTGAGTAGCACTTACTTCATTTAAAAAAAAAACCCTAACACTAAATCTTAAGTAGACCCTAGCAGAACTTGCAATATTCCTATCTAATTACATTTCCATTTAAGTGAAATTAGTTAGATTTCTAAGCAAGCCATTTCCAAAAGAAGATTAAAACATATTTTCTTCTCTATAAAGAACATGACTAACAAATAGGGAAATGACCAGAAGAACAGAAATAAGGACAGTGTTATTTACATTAACTGTGGTAAATTGAATAAACAAAAGCTCTAAGTCTCTAAATAAAATCCAGCACTGGACCAAGACAGGTTGGTCTGTCTGTCTTTTTCCTCTGGGGAGGAAAAATGAAAGGGAAGATAAAAAGGTAAAGCTGCTTTTGAAAACTATAGTCACAGATGTACAGAAGTGTATTTGGCCACAGCATAGCAATTGTTCTGGTTAAACAAGATCATCTACTATCATACATGGAAGTTCAGACCGTATTTTTTCACCTCTACGCAGTCTGATTTCTTTTTTAATTGTTTCTTCTTTAGAAACCAAAACAAAAAACTGCTGACAGAACTTACTTGAGCAGCTGAACAATAAACTTCAAGTTCGGTTTATTAATATTAGAAAAGCATTTTCCAATTGCCAACATTAACAATTTCAAACAATTAGTTACCCGTTGTCTTATCACACAAGGATTTCATATTATAGATTAATATCAGTGTCTCAACAGAAATCTATCAATTGCTACCCTCTGGATCTTTAGTAAGAGAGTATTTGCTTGTACATCATTTCTCGCCTCAAAGGGCTTTTAAAAAGAGAACACGAAACAAAGTGAGAAAAGCACTTCACTCTGTTGCATAATACACAGTTCAGTCAAAGTTTAAATTCATTGTTAAATGCAGACAGTTACTAATGTAATTCCATTTTCTTAATCCTACAAAGCTTATAATCATCAAAAAGAAGAGCAGTACAAGACTTATACATGTAGGGAGAAGTGACTGAAGGAAATTCTAGATGTAGTTAAAGATAAAAAAAAAATGAATAAAAGTCTAGTTTCTGCTTGTTTTATTTAAAGGATTCTTTCTATGTGTTTGACCTGAAATCTCCTCAGTGTAATCTGAATCCACTAACTACCATGGATCTTGCAACTATCTGTTGCTTCCGAATGCCAAATGTTACTTCTTGCAACTCCAAAAAGCAACTGAAATTTCTTAAGACTGCCTCCTCCATTCCAAGAGAAAACAGGAGTATGAATAAGCATGTTTAGTAATAGTAGCTACTGGTTAGAGAGGTAAGGAGCCTTGCACATTGGCCCTCTATGAGCATAAAATCTTCAATCTTATATGATTCATAAAAGCAGTTCTGGCTCAGTTTGATCAAAAACATATCCTTTTTTTGCATGACATACGCAATGTTAGCCTCTAGACAAGGAACTGGATGGGATGCCTAAAACAAACATCTAAAATTTGTTCTTATCTAGCTTGTCATTAAACACAAAATGTGAAACTGCAGTATTAAATCATAGCTACACTGTGTGAACTGAGTTATAAACATGGACGACTGTTTTATCATTGAAGGCTTTTATACCGAGTGTTCAGCAAGAATCCTAGCATTGCTCCTCACGTTTTTCAAGATACATTAGAGTTCTTGGCAAGATCTTTCTTAAACAGGATGACAATCAGGAAACTACTTATGTAGAGTTCGCAATCTTATTAATTTATTTGAAAATCATTTGCTGCTGTGCAAAAAAATATTTTGACAACATTGCCAGTTGGATGTGTCATGACTACCTTAGCACATACAATATTTGCTGTCTCCCTAAAAGCATTTATATAAGTTTGTCTTCTTTCATATTATTGTTCATTATGGCTGCTCAGATATAATCAGGAATTCTTAATTTTAAGCAAAAAATTCTGAGCATGGAGACATTTTTAACATTCTCATTAAAAGGTATTTACCGTTTCTACCAATGGAGGTTAACTTTTTGCACTCTTATTCGTATGAAGATACAGCCTGAGGCAAAACTTCTTCAGAATACAATCAGGCATTTCTCTGCTGCTTGTCTCATTGTTGGCTGCATCAAGCCCACATGGAGCAAGTTCTGGTTAGTTAGAGGTTTTCAAGGAAACACTACTGTGTGCTACAGCTTTACTTGAGACTTCCTTCCTAAGCAGCTACCCTTCAGATTTCTACTGCAATAGTTTAAGCCAGCAAGCAGTCACAATTGTACTTAGATGGACATGGCTTAGCATCTACCATGTGATTTCTCCTCACTTTCTGAAATTATTTCCAAAAGGCTTATTTTCCTTAATAGAAAGGTTGTTGAATACACACTGTCAGTCTCAAGTTCTCGCCATAACACTCACCAGAAGTCACACTTTTGTTAGTTATTATATCAGTTTTATTTAACTATTAGGAAGCTGATTAGCAGGTGTGTTGTACAGCACTCATACAGTCTCCAAAGCAAGCCCTGGGATTTCATAATGAAGAATTTCAGAGCAACTAGTACTCAAGATTTGATTCTGCTGTAAAATTGATTTAAGATTTCTTTCCTAATGTGATAAAATTAAGAAAACTCTTATTGTTTGACAAAGCCCTCTCACTGATGTTCACGTCCAGGGAGAACACTAGTTTTCTCTGTAGCTCCAAAATATTCCCTTGGCATCTCTGTGAGATTTAGGCTACTCTCAAGAAGTACTGATCCCCCAAATTAGATAGGTCTTTCATAAATTCTTGCTTTCTGTCTTAAAAGGCAAATTAATCTCTTCCCACTAGCCCTCAAATGATTTAGGCCTATGATACCTTCCTGGCCCCCACTGGAAGTTCAACAGAGGAAGGTTGTTTCTCCCCCTCTTGGACTGCCTGATTGCTAGTCTTCCTTATCTGAGCCCTTACATCATTTACAGTTACAGACCCTTCCCTGGACAAGCCAAGCCACCTTCCAGCATCTTGCTAGCTAACTATTTACAGTCAAAAGTACAGTTTCATAAGCAGCTTTCTGCTTATGAAATAAACTACTGGCACTACTCACATTTTTTTTTAAGTTAAATATATATAGTTATTGTGGTAGGTTGCAGCAGAATCTTCAGGCTAAAAAAACCTGCCTCAGTAATGTAATACAAAGTTTCAATTCTGCATTTGGTTTTGTGCATTTGTTCACCTAGAGCCTGGATATCTCGATGTGCTAACAAGTTATCCCAGAAACTGGAATAATGTATCAAAGGCAGACTAGGTCTTTTGGCAGAATGTATTCTATCTGCTTCTATGAAAGCTCAACAATCATATATGACTTTTCAGTTAGCCATTTCATAGCTGCATTCTCATGAATCACATGGAATCAAATCAGTTTATTAGTTCTATAACAGAACCTCAACTCACCGGCCTAATGACCATACCCAGAAACAGCAGAAAAATTAGATTTCACAGGAAAACACACGTGAAGATAAAGGAACATGTGATCATTTAAAACTGATGAACCAACCCACCCCAAAACCAACAGTGGTCACTCCCCTTGTTTCTCCCTTTACCCCACAAAACCATACACTTTTCCTTACTATCCTTAGCTACAACAGGCACAAATTTTATTCAAACAGTTTCACTGTTGGCTCACTTGTCCTGACAGCAAGGGTAGGAAGTTCCTCTTCTCTGAGCATTCTGTCAGTGCCTTTTTGGATCTTTTCAAAATTTAGCTTTGTTACTAATAAGTCTGCTCTCCATCATTCAAGGATAACCACCTTTGAGCTACATAGCTAGTAGATGGTACTCTGGATGAATTTAAGCTTTGTATCCTTGTGAGGAACTGAAAAAAGGACTGCAAAAGCAGAGGACATGAGACACTGAAGTTTCTAGTGCAGAGGCAAGACTTTGTAGCTGGAAGCTGGAAGCAACTCAAGTCTTCCTTGTTTCAGGCACAAAAAGGGATGCAATACATACTTCATCACTGGGTTACAGGATGTACATGGATGTATCTAAAATAAAGTTGAGGATATGAGTCTTTACTGTTCTATTGCTAAAGCATTGCCAAAGTATATCGAAAAGTATATACCCCAGTCCACACCCCTATCAGCTTTCTCCCTAGATAAATGCTATGTGTATAGAGTTTATTTCTCCTTTAAGGTTGCATAGGAAGAGGTGTCTTGTCCTAAAATACTAGTGCAATTATTCATTTTCTGAATAAGGATCACTTGTTTAAGAACAGCACCTCTGTCACTAGCATTCTGGAATTGTGTCATTTTAATGCCTTTTACAAAAAAAAAAAAACCACCAAACCAAAAAAAACAAAAACAAAACATAAAAACCAGACCATGGATTGAAGTGTGTAAACTGACTTCACCAGGACATTATAATTAAAGTGTCTTCTACTTTTACTAGTATATTAAGAAAACAATCAACAACAGGAGAGGAAAACTACATATTCTATGTGTGGTCCAGCAACCCATAGTATAATTAAATTTCACTTACTAAAAAAAATTTGCTTTTAAGCTGTGTGCTACTTACCCATAATTAAATCCAGTATATTCCATACAAAAGTTACAGGACCATTATTGCAACATTTTAAAATAAGAATACCAATAAAACTTCACATATCGCCCTAAACAAGAATACAAGTTAGGAGGCTGAATGGCTATACTGATGCATAGTTTGCTTTTTCAGAAGAAATCTGCTGCCTACAAATCGCACCTTAACATAAGAAATATTAGTCCTTTTTCTGAGCCACAGGACATTAGTTTCTCAAGTTGTTTTCTTTCTAGCTTCTTTTCCTCACATGGATTCCTTTCTTCTAGTTCTAGTACAAGTAAGGATGAGTTTGCCAGAAGTACAGGGTTCAGAGCATCCAAAAACTTCCACTGGTAGCAATTCTATGTTACAGAATCACATACTTAGACATATCTTTCTTTTTGAATGCACAGCAGAAAATTATTCTTCGTTGTGACAGAAAGACTAATCTAATTTATCTGACTAGTGAAAAGGTAGTTAAAAGACTGCCTATGTGTTTCATGCTTTAAGGAATTATTTCAAACCTCTAGATGGCAGGTAAGTCTGGGAAGACTGAGGACTAGATTGTGCAAACTGAAGTATCTCAGGACCATGTTGACGTGTGAAAAATGAGTCCCCGAGCAGGTCTCAAGATCTGCCAAGTATTCTTCCTCTCCAAAGGGAAAAGCAGACAGTTGTCACCTACCATCAATTAGATCAACATTTACATGCACACAGAGACCTGACTAATCCACAATAAAGGGCTGTCATTGCTTTCAATCCTAAAGCCCAAGAAATCTAAAGCAGACAATTTGTCAAAATTTTCCTTGACGCTCAGGTTCACAGGGTATGGCTTTTGTTGTTGTTGGGTTGTTGTTTTTTTTTTTTTTTTTTCCCCTTTGGTGGTTTCCATGGATGTTTTACATGCCAAGAAAACACGGGCAGCAAGGCAAACTTGTACTCAGGTCTTCACACTATTATTTTGACAAATAATGATCTAAGCTGAGCCAGTTATCATTAAAATATACATATGTATACGCTGAGATTGCACAGTTTGTGATATCAACAATTACCGAGACAACCTGTTTCACACTGGCACTAATAGCGCAGCATAGGTAGAAGGTTCTTTCACCAGTGGAAGAACTTCACTGTTTATCACAAAGGTATCTATAGGCTTGTTGAAGAACCCAAAGCAACTGGCATAGCAAGTTTCCCCAAGAGCTTAACTATCACACATCTCTCCTTCCTTCCAACCACAAATTATGTTAGCTGGTCCAACAAAAAGATTGCTTCTTCTTACAAGCCTCATGTCAGCCTAGACAAAAGTCAGAACTCATCCACTTATTCCATTAGATATCTGAAGTGCCCACAAGCCACATGCTACATATGTCACAGTAAAAACAGCTCTGATGTACTGCTATGTACCCCTTTAAAAGGGAATGGAGGTTCACCCTCACAACAAAGTTTTGAGATAAAAGGCTGGTAAGACCATAACACTGGAAAGTTACTCTGAATTTCAAGTCTTCCGTTTCTAGGAGATTTTCCTTGAAATTTTGAGTGCAACTGACAACTGCAGGCAAACTCAAAAGTAAGTCTTCTATCTCTGGCTGCGATTTCACTAGTAGCTGAGGTGACCTAAGCGGCATTCTGCAGCCAAAAAGGAAAGATCTCACTCACTCTTCCATCCCACAGTTCCACAAATGGATCTTGTGTGAGGTGGCTTGAAACTTCTGTTGACGTAGAGAGTTACCAGTTTTTGAAGAGGGATTTGGAGTACCAAGTTGATTTTCTTGTGGTTTAGTGAGTTCAGGCAGTTCAGAGTTCCATGAGCAGAGCTGGTAAGAAGCAACTCTTCAGCTGCTAAGCTCCAAGCGTAGCTCATATGGAATCAAGTTTACTCTGAACTTGCCTTTTACTAAGGGAAAGGATAAGTAGGCCTCACCTGAAAGATAACGTGCTACAAAGTAGGATAACACACGCACCAAGAAAGATTTGGTATTTCTAAGGCTCAGAGTGGAGCCCTACACTTAATCTATATTAGATACTGCTTTGCTTAAATAATATGAACAATCCACCTGCAAATATAAATTTCTGTCTGTGCAGCATTTGAAAGCTTTAAGAACAGCACTCTTCCTTCTCCAGCACAGAAAATGTACAGCACTGTTCTAACAGGACAGATTCATGTTTAATATTTTTATTTCTGTAACCACATTTTCACAATCACCAGCATTGATTTGTGCAGTGCTAGATTACAATACGTCTGACCCAGAGCAGCAATGAGCACAGATATGAAATGCTGCTGCAATGACAGACACGTGTGGTGGTTTGCACCGATCTAATAATTTTATGCCTACTTTAAGTATGCTTCATGTTTGATCTGGCATAAAGCCTACTGATACAGAGCTTGTCCCTCAATGCTCTTTGAACAGATTTGAACCAGCAAAGCAAGTTTACATGAGATCAGCACTTTATGCCATAGAGCTATGAAATAGTCAATGTCATTTCAGGAGTCCTAAAGCTCAAGTCACTGTATCATAGAACCATGACCTCAGGCTAGTCAGGATTACAGCTAAGAGTTAGCTTGTGTAGCATTTTTGCTGGTCTTGTCCTTTCTTACTCCCTGCTATTGATTCTCCACCCCACATTGGCCTTACCAGTTGTTCAGTACAGACTGTTTATATAGTGCATGATGAATTATATCAAGCAGCAGATACAGGTTAAATTTTCCACAGAAGGATATTTTAAACCCAGACTGGTTCTCCTCATTCAGTTCAACATACAATCCTACAAACAGCTGCAGCTGCACAAACACTGGGACTGCCTGTGAGCAAAACTACAGTATGTCTATGCTTATTATAAACTATCAAAGCTGAAGACTGAAAAGTGCTTTAATACATTAACTGTACCTGATGGGATTTTAGCAAGTCTGAGCTGACCAGACAGGCAACAAAATACAATCTGGTTCAGCGTTTCTAAACCTCTAAGGATAATTCTCAACATCCATGAGATAAGTACAAGAAACAAAGTGCAAGACCTATGGTTCACTTCTCACCCATCTCAGTAGCATTCTTTAGGGGCTCAGAATGTATGGCTTAAATAATTGAAGCAAGGTGCAAACTAGAGGTGAGAAGCTGCTTTTATGTATACAGAATGCTTTGAAGCAGCAGTAACCCATATCTATCTTCCAAGTAAAAGCCAAAGGTAAACATGCAAATAGCTTTAAAGCCTTCTAGTCTTCTCTTAAATAAAATACATTGAAAGTTGTAGCATCTGAAATACAAAGAAGAAAAAAGCCAGATGGTATTAAGTTTCAGATACTATAGTCGTCAGGAAGCTCAGCTACTTTGTAATTTTCACAACTATGCTTTGCCCGTCTCTCCCAAAGCATTTTTTGCTGTAAAACAGAGTGCAAGTTATCTATATAACTTCACAAAAAATTCAGAGAAATAACACACATGTATCATGAAATGCACAAAAATGTTGAGCACTACTTTGCCTCCTATTTTTGGTACAAGAACATACAATATAATTTGCAATAGAGGCAAAAAAATGACTGTATTGCTGAAGTTAAAGAGCCTGCCTTTAAACATGAGGGGAAAAAAAAGTATGTTTACCTGTTGCTTCTGGTACGCAGTGTTCGGGTTAATTTTGGACTCCAAAAGAAGAGAACCTAGAAAAAAGAAGTTCCACTTATTTACACGTGTACTAAAATTTCAATCTCAACATGGATTTTCTGATCACTCTTTCCTCAAGTAGGTACTAACACCTTTCCTCCCAACAATAAGCCTCTTACACCTATATTCTACAGCTTTATATTTCATTTTTCCCTCAAAGATATTGTTCACACAGTACAGAACATTCAAGAGTGATTTAAGGACTGGATTTTTAACCTCTTTCTTGTTCTGAGTAATGACTTTTCCACAGAAGTTTTTTTAGAGATGATAAAAGTCTGCAAAAAATCACCACAGAAAAAGCATCACAACTGCATTCCATAGATCACCTACGGTTGTTTTGTAAGAAATTTGCTAACCACGTGGTATTTGTTCTTAAAGTTTAGCTAAAACACTTATATTACCTTGCTGGAAAGCATATCTAGAAACTAATGCTTAGAGCGGCAACCATTGTGACTGCCAAGACCAAAAAACTTCAGACACGATAAACTTTGGAACAATGGTTTCACAGCAACTTATACTGCCTTAAGACATAGAACAGCAATTTCATTTTCATGTCTGTGTTTTCTTGCCCTTCCTTTTGCATAAGCGTTAGTGCTAATACATGCCACATTTAAATGGTTCGCAGTGTTGATCTAGGCGAAAACAACCCTTAAAACGGCTTTTATTTTTGATCCAATCATGTCCCTCATCTACCTTGCTGCTCAGCTGCACAAATGCCAGTGCATGAGGGACTCTTTACAGCCATGACTTAAATTTACATATCTGCAGAGCTTCACTCAACATACATGAAGTACTGATAAATTAACTTGCATAGTCAGTCTGGTAATTAAAACATAAGGCTGCAGGCACCCCTTTAAAGTGGCACTTCTCCATTCATTTACCTGCTTAAGAAAAGTCCAAACTTTCTTTAAGAAAAGTCTCAACTTCTCAGTTTCATAGCTACAGTTCTAAGGCAGTCTTACATCCATATTACTAGAATATTTGCCAAATATCCTTACAAAATCTACACTGAAGAAAAATTAAAATGCTTCAACCACCTCAAATATGGAAGCCCAAGAACTTGAAGACAGGACAAGAAAACAAATTATTTGGATTTGAAAGACATACCTGGAATTGAAAATTGTATTTCCAAATCTCATAGTAGAATCAACAATGACTAGCTAGTTTTCACTATCTGAAGAGTATACCAATTATAAAATCCACAGCAAAAAATATCCCAAACCGATGTTTTTTTACTAAGTATCACCATCCTCAATCTCATAAGTTACATTTACAAAGAAAACCCCACACTCCTTTCCTGAAGAATTGCTACTGACTAATAGAAGATCATAGAATCATAGAATGCTTTGGGATGGAAGGGACCTTTAAAGGTCATCTAGTCCAACCCCTCTGCAATGAGCAGGGACAGCTTCAACTAGATCAGGTTGCTCAGAGCCCTGTCCAACCTGACTCTGAATGCTTCCAGGGATGAGGCATCTACCACCTCTCTGGGCAACCTGTGCCAGTGTTTCCACCCTCACTGTAAAAAAAATTCATTCCTTGTATCTAGTCTGAATCTACCCTCTTCTAATTTAAAACCATTACCCCTTGTCCTATAGCTACAGGCTCTACTAAAAAGTCTGTCCCCATCTCTCCTATAAGCTCCCTTTAAGTGTTGAAAGGCCGCAATGAGGTCTCCCCGCAGCCTTCTCTTCTCCAGGCTGAACAGCCCCAACTGAACCAGCTTTATTCATAGCAGAGGTGCTCCATCCCTCTGACCATTTTTGTGGCCCTCCTCTGGACCCTCTCCAACAGGTCCATGTCCTTCCTGTGCTGATGGATCCAGAGCTGGACACCGTACTCCAGGTGGGGTAAGAAAGGTTATCACTTCATAAACTTAGAAGCTTTACCAAGGATTTTTATATTCATTAGCTTATTATGCATGTGACAATCCAATACAATTAATTAATCTTTTTTTTTTAATTAACAAAGTAACTTACCTGTGATGGCTGCTTCTTCCTAATTTCTAGGTCTGTTGTTCTACAAGAAGCAGCCTTCACTAAAGAAGTTGGCTTGAGAAGCTATCACCCTATTTCAACTGCTCTTGCAGTAAGAGCTATTTACTAACTAAAATACAATCCAACAACAAAACTGAACTAAACAGCCCTCAAGGGAAAATAAGACACAACAAAAAAAAGCAATCTCCCCCCAAAACTACACATACTACCCTTTCTTTTTTTAAGAGTTTTTCCAGTTTTCTAACCCGCATCAGCTCTGTTAACAAAGCAGCTTAAGTGTGACAGCATAACTAAAGAAAAAAATAAAAATCACAAACTGCAAAGCAGGACAGAGAAGGAACACATCTAAGGTGAGCTTTACTGATGAATCCAATACACTGTGGTACTTAGGCCATAGTCTCAAGCTTGAAATTCTGAGTTTGCCTAGTGAACATCTAAAAACAGCATTCCCTTTTCCGTTATGATCATCAGTTATAGGCAGTATTTGACTTAAATCTTACTTTCAATTTCAAAGCCTCAGCTTCAACTACATGAAGTTTTAGATTATTTTGTGCTATTAACTTGGTTGACTAACTTCTAGAAAGTCTTTACAGTCTAGAAATATTTAATAGCAGCAAACATGAATTAGAATCTTGTAAGAATTAAAAGCAACTGATAATTTCAACATTATATTTTAACTGCTGAACACAGATCTACAGACATGGAAATCCTGAAATTAGCAGAATATCATACATAACTTGAATGCCATGTTTGACAAAATACTATTTAAAAAAAAAAATCTTGAAGACAATTGCATGCAGACATTTCATCTTCCAGACTAGAAGCAGACACTAGAGAATTACCTCTTTACTACACTTACCACAAAAGAGCATTTCTTCTTCTCTGCTAAACCTGACACTTGCAGGAAAGACAAATCAAGCCTTATAAGGCTTGACTTGCTTCTCATTACCACATGATTCAACTTATTCCTCACCATTTTGGACAACAACTAGAAAAATATGAATTTGGAGATAGAAATATACCAAAGTGCAAACTGTGCTCTAAAACCTATAACTGCCCCAAATCCATCCTTCTGGAGAATCTGATGCTCCGTTTGTGCAACTTGTTCCCCAAAAAGGGTTCAACGACTCAAAATCAGTGACTATTCTACTAGTTAGTTCAGTGAGCTTATATTCATGCAGTAAGTTTTACAGGATCAGGCCCCTTCCTGGTATGAGGCGGTCTCAGGTCTCTGTTACTTGCTTCTGGGAACCAGGCAACAGTAACACATGTAACACAAATACATTATTTAGAAAAAGGTTACAGAGGTTTAACATACAGCAAATAAAGTTCTTCATCATTCAAGGTCAATATCAGTATTGCTTCCTAAATACAGTTCAAGATGCTTACTCTTGCATTTGTCATAAGCAACTACTTTCTATGTAGGTATTTTCCTCTTGGTACTATCCTATGATATGTTAAAACTATCCTGTCTACTTTATAAAAATACACCAACAAAATTCCATCTTCATTGACTCAATGACTCTATTCAAAGTTAGGTAAGACCTGAAAACTCACCTTAATACAAGTCATGGTTTTAATAAAGCCCCCCAAATTATGCAGATCTAGTTATTTTCTAAATTATAGCCTTGAAAGAATTTGTAAAGGTAACTGCAAAACATTGGTGCCAGAAAGTAACATCTGAAACCACCTATAAAGAAGAAAACATTGATTTGCAGAATTCTTTTCCACTGTAATGCAATAGAGCACAGCTGGGTTTTTTTGTTAGTATAATACCGTTCTGTGCCGTGAAAGGAATGCGTGTATAGGGAAAGACTTGTTCAAAAGAGATTACATACAGATATACAATGCTATTTTCAAAGATATTTAGAGAACATCAAATATCCCAATCCAGTAGTCTTAAACAACAAATCTGCATATGGAGGAGACCTGCAGACATGGAATATTGCTCCTCTCCCATCAAACTGTTATGTGGATCCTTCCTGAAAAGGAGGAAATGTACAGTGTCGCTCATTACTCCTCACCAGTATAAACATGTTTATGTTTAAATGAAAATTTCAATTCAAGAGCTGTTTTTTGCAAGATACACACAGGGGTTTAAGTTCTGCTATCAGTTCTGCTACTACTGAATCACAAAAACCAATCCACAGAAACTTAGGAAACGGCTCAAACTGAGGTCCAAGAATGCACTTTGCACTCGCAAGAGACTATTCCTCAGTCTAACACATTTCTGAAGGGTCAAACCCAAACATTAAGGAGAGGGAAGAAGGAGGAGAAAAGAAACAAACAAAAAAAAATCCCCCACACCCCTCATATTTTTTTTCATTTTAACCTAAGGTAAGTACATAACCACAAAATTTTCTGTGTTGCTTTCCTATAAATAAATAATTAAAAAAATTAATCCCTTGAGTTTGAGCAAGGTAAAGCAAATTTAAGCCAAATTTTGGCTAAGCCTTCTGCCAGTATTACAGGGTTACTGATACCTAATCTAAAGAAACAGCGAGGATGCAGATACCTACCCTGGGGCAAAAGTCATTAACATATAGAATTCAGAAGTGGCAAACTACAACATCTGAATAGAAGTGATTAGATAGTTCCTAAAAGAAAGCTGGCAAATATGGCCTCCAATGGGGGAGTTCACTTTGGCTTATCAAAAAGTTTAGTTACAGGACTAGTAAGCTTTAATTAAAAGCTTAAGCCTTCAAATTAACCCAAGTTAGTTGAACAGAAAAGTTCATTTTAGCAGTAACTTCAGTCATCTGGGCTCAGCACAAAAAAAAAGCGATATGAAACCATGCAGTGAAAATCTAGAAGCACATAGACATTTTAAGAATGAGGCAGGCCACAGCAACCTAAAATACCATGTGAGAAACAGGTAAGAAATCAAAGGCTTCTGATTATACACAGAAACTCACATGGAAGGTGATCATTTGTAAGAAAAGAGTTCACTATTACTCTACTGCAATTCAAACAGAACACACTGCATCTAGGAATCACACAGAGAAACTTTTCAGGGTTTTAAATAAGAAAGTTAACAGTTGTTTAAGTGTAAAAAAAAAAAATACAATTCCCTGTTTCAAAGCATAATATATCTGATCTGAAAGCAGCTTATGATATTTCTGCACTCTAATAAATTACTCCAAATTGCCTGCAATGACTCTTAAAGTTTAATGCCTGGGAGCATTAGACATCTCAGATAGCAACACAAATCACTCATCTGCTCTAAATTCTTTTAAGATGGTGTTAAAAAAAACATCAACCCAAGACAAAAAACCACTCCTATAGATAAAAAAATTGCACTCTTATTCAGTTCTTATTGCTCCAATTCCAGATGATAGCTTACCTTGGACTTGGCATACTGATTGTAGCTCGCTTATCTGAACACCCTGACCCTGCCATAAAATCTCAACCACTTGTAAAGCAGCTATGGAGCTACACCAAGTCACAGCTGCACAACCAAAAGAGTGAACTATGTGCTAGCTCACATGGTCAGCCAAATGAACCCTGGTAATTCTGCTGTTGCTCTGTGCACGGCTGAACTGGCCCTTTAACAGGAGTGGGAATTTCCCATACACAGCAGGAACTACTGCGAACATCCCACGGCCTCCCCCACTCAGGAAACGGAGCCCTCAACTTCAGGCAGATCCCGAGGTTTTCAGTCAGCTTCCTGGAGTAAGTCAGTAAGAACACGCCAGCGCGCACAGGATGAATCTCAGCACAAATGCTAGGAAAAGCTGGTTTAGAAAAGGAGGAAGGAAGAAGTTTCATTGTGGAAAGAGGAGGAGCTGACAAAGAAAGACAATACAATAACGCAATGGAAACATGGAGGCAAACAGTGTGTAGGTCAGGTTCCTAGTACTTCTGTTTTTGATAACTAGAAAAAAAAAAAAAATCACAGTCAACTACTTCATATAGGTAAAGAGCATGCAAGGAAACACACAAATTGCATAGTACCTAAAACACAAGTCTGGCCTTAACCTTTTTCCAAACCATTTGCTCACATGTAAAAGTGACTGCATTTGCCTTCAAAATCAGCCCACAAACAATTGACACTGGGAGTAAACAAAATATAAATCAGATTTTATGAGGTGTTTACACAAGCAAGTTAGAAAAACTAGCCTATTAATAGAGTGCACATTTACCCAGGACTGATACTACCTACTAAATTAAGAACTTAAGCTCTGTATATTATTCAATACTCTTGAAGTGTATGTATGCTGTTTGAAAGAGATCTAATGTGTGTATCCTATTAAATATACTCCTGTGTCTTAGGTGCAATTAGAAGTTTGAGCCAGTTCTGCTTTGATTAGAGTATCTTAGCTATGCAACACAAAGTAATGACTTCATCTTTGTTTTGGGACCATTTATACCAACTTGTATTTTCCTTCTTACAGATGTTCATTTACAACAAATAAGCCGGCAACAACAGCCCAATTCAGGTTCTAATCAGTCCTAAGCATACAAATCCCACTGAAAGTCAATAAAGGGATTTTAGTTTGAATGGGCTATTTCTTCACAAGCAGGCTATGAACTGCAGTTCTTTTGCTTTCTTTTCTAAAAAGAATAACGAAATATAAATCGGGAAATTGTTTAGTGTATAGAAGACATGACAGTTTTTAAACATGAGCACAGCAGTCATGTAGACAGAAAGAACTGTATCTACAACAAAATATGCTGTAAAGATTAACCTCTCTCCCTCATGTTGAAATTAAACTAAATCTATTCCCATTTTGAATGTTTTCTCTTACACTACAAAGTTGGCCAAACTATAAATGCATCTTCTTCAGTGTAAAATAAATAAAATCAAGTATCAGTTTAACTTTTTAAAGTATAATCAAGAAACTACAAAACCCTGAGATTCATCTTATCAGAAGCTCAATTATCAAAATGCTGCTTAGATGAAAGTTTGATTCCTCCGTATCAGTTTATGGTCTTTGCTGTAAAGATTATTGTGCAGTTTGTCAGAACTTTCTCAAACAGTAAGAATTAATGATTCTCAAGTTGCTTTTCATCCTAGTTCCTAAAATGAAAAAGCCAAATAAAGAAAATTACTGTTGGCAGTCACAAGCTACAATTACATCTACAAGTCACTAGATACAGTAGCTGTATATCTAATGAAGTAGTAAGTCATGCACTGACAGACTTTACTAGCAAAATGTTACATGCTAGGTATTGCAAAATATACCTTTTAAAATCTACTCTGATCATAGCAGTCATGAACTCACTTAACCAATAATCAAGGCTAGCCCAAACATGTAGCTACAGGGGTAGATAGTACTACTCAACCTATACTATTGTCATATGTTGTCAGAAAACGTGAAGGAAGTTGATAATGCATCGTTTTAAATTTATTTACAGGAACATCTAGAACTGCTGAAAGACTGAGAACTACTATTCCATAAAAAAAAAAGCATCTCTGAAAATGCTGTTCTGTCCATTGTAGTCTTTACTACTACAACAACTGTACTTGATATCTGTTGATAGCTTTTAGAGTGTCTTGCATAATTCTTGCTACCAAAGAAAAGGGGGGGGAGAGAAGGAAGGAAGGAAAAAAAAAAAAAAAAAAGGGTGTTAGCCATCCAATGAGCTTTTAAAAATTTATACTAAAAAACATGATCTAAGTTTTGAACAACTCCTTTCACGAGGGGATTGTTTCCAGAAACATCTAAGGAAGGATATATCACAATGATCAGTTTTGAACCTGGAGTACATTGGACGTTTAGTGATAGATCACTAGATATCCAAACCCATACAAGATTTACAACAAGACCTGAATGTATTTGGTATGCGATGCTGTGTATGCACTATGAACCAAGTGCCTACTATCCTTGCACTCGATGGCAACCTTCCCTTTCTTTCACTTGGCCTAACATGAACGAAGTATGGTTAGTGCCTACTTGCATTTAGGAATCACATTTGAATTATGCAGCAAAACATTAAGGCAACAGAGACAAAGCTAAGCCCGGTTCCTTTTCTGGGTAGGATGAGGAAAGATTGTACCTTCGGCCATACACACTTACCATCACTCTCTGCCCTGACTAGCAGGGACATGCCCTTCAGCCTCTCCACGTAGCAAGAGGACACATGCCCTGTGCCTCGATCATCCCACTGGCGGTCCTCATTTAGGGTGTAAACCTTCACCCTCCGCCGGGTGTCAGTCATCCTGCCGCCTGCCACACCACAGCCACCACTCTGGCTTGCAACTGCTGGAGGAGCAGGAGGCTGGTCGGGGGCTAGGCCCCCCTCAAAGGAGGGGAGCGGGAAAGAAGGTAGCAGCCCCACACGGGCACGCTAAGCAAGCTCTTCTTACTCCTCTTCAGTGCTCCAACGGGATCCTCATTATCGAGGGTAACAGAGGACTGGGGGCGCAGAGCAAGAGGGGGAACAAGAAAAGAAAGGGGAGCTGCTCCAGGCACAGTCAGGCGCTGCACAAAAGGCGAGTAAGCCTACGCAGGGGAGAGCCGCAGAGAGGAGAGAGGCTCTTTGCCGGGTGAAGGGCAGGCAGGAGAGGAGGTGAAGCAGGGATCCTGGAGAAGAAGTGGATCCACGGGAGTGGAAGCAGCGGTGGACAGCAGACGACACGGGCGGCAACGGACAGCCGGCCCGGGGTGACAGGAGCAGGCGACCCTGGAGGCCGGGGCCCTGGCGAGGGAAGCAGGCGGGAGGCTGGCGAGGCCGGGGTGAAGCAGGCGGGGGGAAGCAGGCGGCAGAGGGGCCGCTCGCCCCGGCCTGGAGCTCGGCTCTATTGTGCAGCAGCTGCCCAGGCCCGAAGCCCCTCGCTCGCCGTCCGTCAGCGCGGGGCTTCGAGGAGCCGCCCTCCTTCCCGCCGGGGCTGGCCGGGGCCTGCGGGCGCTGCCTGTCCCGGGCCGGGATGAAGCGGGCGGGCAGGCTCAGAGCCCCGTCTCCCCCATGGGCTCCCGTCGCAGGCGGCGGCTTCACTGCCAGCCCGACTCCGCCGCCATATTCTTCTTCCTCCTCCTCCTCCTCCTCCCGGTGCTGCGGCGGCTCAGTCCCGACTCCTCAGCGCGCCCTGCGACGTGGCTGCGCTCCAGGCGCTCAGCGGCCCGGCCGGCAGAGAGGCGCTCTGCCCTGCGGAGGGGGCGAGCGGCGACGGCGCGGTGCAGCGCGGCCCGTCCAGCCCGGCCCGGCTCCCACCGGCTCCGTCTCCGCCTCAGTCACTGCGCGGCCGCCATCTTGGTTTCACCTCTCACTGGAGGCGCGGGGTCTCCCAGCCAGCGGCGGCACGGGCCGCCCGCCAGCATTTAAAGGGACAGCGGCCCCGGGCGGGCAGGGGTGGGGGGAGCGCGCCGCCGGGCCCCACGCGCGGCTGGCAGCCCGCCCTACGCAGCAGCAGCAGCAGCAGCAGCAGCAGCAGCAGCAGCAGCCGCCCTGCCGCACAGCAGCGTGCCGTGCCGTGCCGTGCCGTGCCGTGCCGTGCCGCGCCCAGCACCGCCCCCACGCAGCGCCCTGCCGGGATCGCTCCCGGACGGCGCGGGCGGGACGCACGCGAGGCCCCGGGCCGGCCATTACGGCGGGCGCGGGGAGCGGAGGCGGCCGCGCTGCCCGGCGCCGCTCCTCGGACCTCGCCGGGAGGCGGCGGGGCCGGGGGGTGACAGGGGGGCCGGGAGGTGACAGGGGGGCCGGGAGGTGACAGGGCGGCCGGGCGCACCCGGGCCCCACGGCAGAGGCGTCCTGGGGGAGCTGCTCCCCCCCGCGCCTCCCCGGGTTGCGCCCGGGACCTTGTTTCGGGTGTCTGTGCGGTGTTGAGCACCACCGGACCGGTCCTCTCGCGAAAGGTGGTTGGTTTTTTTTCTTTTTTCCCTGTCTCACACTGCTGAGTGATCGAAAGTTACCCAGCTCCTGGTGAGCGGCTGTTGGATCTCCATAGACAGAGACAGGATCTAACCGTTGCAGTAACAAACAGAAGCTGTCGAGTCTCTGCTGCTGCCACTGCTGCCAACATCTAAACATATGCTTGACAGATTGCCCTCAAATATGCAAAAACACTAGTGCATTTGGGACCCCGCAGACACACCACTGCATGAGAGAGACCATTTCAGACTGTATTCTGGATACGCTTCGTACATGGGAGCTCATTGCAATTTATATACTCAATTAGCTTGATTTATTTTTATTTTATACTTTCAAACAAGTACTGATACTTGTTTGTCAAAGTGAGTTCTACTGGGGCTGGTCTGAGCCAGAACCACGGATTATGAGCTTTCACCCCAGAATTAATTGCACATCACGAGGAAGCCTCCGGTCAAGCACTGCTTTCCTTTCTCTTCTATTTTGCTTGCCCCATGAGAAGGACCGTGTCCAGCACGTGCACAGAAAGACGCCCGTTGCCTTCGTTTGGCGACCGGTGCAGCCCCTGAGGGGATGCCCTTGGGGAGGTGCCGTGCCAGAACTTCTCTTAGGCACTTCTGGAGATGGATTTTTGTGACTCCAAAAAAGATTGATGTCACTTAGGGAAAGCTCCGTGGGACCATTATACTCATTTACAATTTACAAATTGTACCCTCTTGTGGCCATCAGATTAAGCATGGGCCACTGTTGACTGCAGTTTTGATTCTTTCAGGGTTTTTTGTGAATTGAAAACAAGAAGTTCAATCAGATTTCAGTTTGCATAGTTTGCCTTATGAAAATTTTGGGTTCAGCTTCTTTTCATTGGCCTTGTGTTATTTTGATATCAGTCTGAACAATGCTCAGCCCAACAACAGTGCCCGCTTGGCAGGTTTTATCCTGATTCTCATTATACTTGCCAAGGGCTTTTATTTTTTTTAAGCATTTCCACCCCAGTGATTCCAGAAGAAAGGTTGGGTATTGAGGGCAACTTCCCATGCTGGAAAGCAGATGTGAAAGAAAAAAAACCACTCCGTTTAGTTTTCTTAGAGTCATGAGTTAGAAGGCAAAAGTGTGTCAGGTCACATCTCAATTCCTTCTCTCCATTTCCAGAGGTTTGAAGGACTGTGTCCAGAAGGAAATATCTTCAGAGATTGTGAGAGGCCATTAAAATGTTAGGCTCCCTTGGTTCCTGTAAATAATCAAGGTCCTTGCCCTGGCAGAGGTTTTGGCCCACCAGGAATTGAGTAATAAATGAGGAAATGGAGTACTGAATACAGTTTTAAACTTCTCATATTCATAGGAAAGTGACTGCATATGGATCAATGTAATAGGAATAAGCCTGAAATGGGTTTACCAGTGAGGGCCTCTTGCACAACAGTCAAGACTAAAGAACAAGATAACTTCTTCTTTCAATATCTGCTCATAATTTTGACAAAGAAAATGACATTGTTATTATGAGGAACTTCAAATCAGACATATAACTTGGAGCTATGCACTAAAGCATTATTAGAGTTCCTAAAAATCCCAGCTAATGATTTTCTGACCCCAAAAAATCATATTAGGGAAACTAACAACTTCCGACTTTATTATGGTAAAGATAATTGCTAGAATGAAAGTCACTGCTTGCCTGAGTCTTTTGACACGGCTACATTCCCTATGTGCAAGCAAGGTTACAATCCATACTATGTACACACACGTGGACACTGGCCTTGCCTTCTTGTTCCCAAGAAGTATGTTTTGACTTGTTCTCAAAAAAGCTGTGGAAAACGAATGACTGAGTGAAAAGAAAAATTACATAGAAAAACTGTATCAAAGTAGAGGGAGTCTATAAAGGAGAACATGTCTATAAAGAAGTCAGGATATTGTGATCAAGAAAGAGGGGAGATTCAGAAAAGTACATTTCTAGTTTAGTGGGGAAGTGAATACAGCAGTTTGAAATAAATGCGTACAAGAAGCAGAAGAAAGGCAAACCTAGCAATCATTACAAGTTATAAAGCATAGAAAAATGGACGAGAACATCAAGGAATACGCATGGTTGGTAGTTTTAGGAACAGCTCAAGTTTTCTAAATCTTAACACTATTATAGGCCTATTATATCTAGATTTTTAAAAATGTTGATATTGATACAAAAAAGTAGAACTGTTTAATAAATGAATTTGTTCTATACTTGAAAGAATGTATGATATATTTGTATCATATGATGATGACTAAGCGCCTTCCTGGTCATTATTAAGAGGGATATTGAACAACTTTTCTTAGAGAGAAACATTTTAAAGTACACAGGTCCTAAAGAACTTGAATTTGAGAGTCCTAAAGGAGTTTGCATGTGTGATCTCAGGAACCATGAAACCATATTAATTTTTAAAAAAGCTTAAACTATTGCAGGAATTCTGCAAGACATGAAGACTGACTATAAGTATTCAAGTCGGACAAGTGAGAACACAGATAATAAGAGACTGATTTACCTGACATCAATCACAGACAATAAATGCTGATACAGGATGCAATAAGGAATTACAAGATGGGAATATAGCAGTAGCAGCTGATGTGGCTTTATGGAAAAAAATGTTTAATTTCTTGTTAAATTATGAAGTTGCTCAGAAGGGTAATGGTGCAGATATAATATACTTGGATAGTTCTCGGGTATTCTTCTGGAAAGTCAACATTGTATTCTATGAAGAAAGCTCGCTCTGGGTCAGATATGGGGTGACCAACATAGCTCAAAAGGAATTATAGATCAGTGGAGATGGTTCTAGACGATTGTGCAGAAATCAACAGTAAGACTGATGCTATTTAGGGTTTGTGGTAATGATTAGAAAGTCAATGTAAAATCTCTGTGAATAAAAACTGTGTATGACTCAGAAAGCCTAGAAGACTTATGCGTATGGCTGAGGACAGAGTGGTCAGAAACAGACAGGTTCACCTACTGAAGGCTCTGATGGAGGAGGAGGAATGGCTTAGCCTGGGACAGCTGGGAAGGTTACTGGCAGCTGCTTCTGTCTTATTCCAGCTTTACAAATGTCTGTGAGCTCATAAGCACCTCCTGGTCATCACTGCATTTTTAAGGCAAACAATGACACTTTAACTTAAAATTTGGAGCTGTAAACAGTGTTGATTTAAAAGCTGATGAACGAGCAGCTCAGGCAGCCAGGGTGGGGGGCACCACGGTCAGCTGGGGCTGGCCTGGTTGTGCTGTGACTTACACCTCCTAAATGGGACCATTCAGATACAGCCAAATACAAGGTCACACCTACGGGGATAAATAGTAAGGCAGCTCTGAAAGAAGCTAGGCTGCACAGTAAACAAGCAACTGAACACAAACTTGTTACATCACGCTGTATCTATAGGATCTAATACCTTTTGGGTATATTGTGAGCTAGCAAGCTGTGGAAGAATGTAACATCAGGACTAAAAGTAGCTTTAATGCCATAGAATCATAGACTCATTTAGGTTGGAAAAGACCTTTAAGATCATCGAGTCCAACCATAAATTCTGGTGTCCTCATTGTTGAAAGATTTTAAGAAACTGAAAAGGGTCAGAAAGGACCGCTCTGAAGAACTTTGGTTTTTTGCAGAACCATTTGTTGCACTTCAACATCTCGGATTCCTGCAGCACGCACTGTTTTGCAGCATGCCCTATGAATCATGTCTCAGATGCCGCTGCTCAGTTTTCACATCCTGCCGCAGATCCCCTAGAAGCAGTAGCCCCGTTCTTGTACCTGAACCACAAACCTGACCTTGTGTAGTTCAGCAGTTAAAATTCCGTGACTCTTCCTCCTACATAATGTGCATATGAATCCCCTCAACAGAAATGTCTTCTCTTTTCTTTCAACCCATATTGTCATCTTAAATTTCACAGTGCTGAAAAGACCCTAGTCTTCCAAGCAGAGCTTCCTTTTAAGAATGCTGTGCAACTGCATAGTCGTGCAAAGGCTGTATTTGTTTTGAATTCCTGCATGCCTCTCTGGAAATGCTACACTTTATCTAAGTATGTAGGCCTCGTCATCAAAGACTGAAGAATTTCAAAGCACTTTTGAAGCTACTGGATGCAGAGAACATGTCTGGGTCATTTATTCATCCAATAGTGAAAATTCCCCTTTTTCTGAGAGGGGAACTCTGAGACATCTGAATTACACTAGCTGTCCCTATGCAATGCCTATTTCTAGTTTTACATTTATTATTGTGCCTGTTGACTGTATTTGTAAACCTTTTTAGTAAGATGTTATTGAGTACGTCGTCTTCTTTTTCTATGGCAGACTTCCTATTGCTAAGTTTTGCTCCCATGTATCCTTTTTTTTTTTTTTAACAAGATTTCCAGTACTTTATCAGTACTCAAACTGCAACAGGCTTCTCTTAGACCCATATGGTTGGCAGTCTTTTGAGAAAATGATAGAGAGGCAGGAAGTATGAGATCCACGTCATAACCTTGTTTCCAAGAATCTTTGAAACTCCACCAAAAATCCAGAAGAGAAAAAACTAGCCCATTTTCCTATTATGTATCTACCTAATCACCTAAAAAATTACTAACCAATGCAATACTCTCATTAAAATAAATTCCTCATTACCTTAGGCGCATCCTGGGGTGAGTGTGAGAACTGTTAAAGCTGTTTCCAGTTTGTGTAAATAAGAATTACGTAAGTGGATTTGGAGTGAAAAGGGAGAATGACCAAAAGGGGAGGAGAAGGGACATTGTCAGAGCCAGAGCAAGACAGCAGGACATGGACACAGACAGGTAGACACTCATCCATACACACTCACACACAGAGTCTCAGTAGGTTGATACTTTAATTAAAGCAGTCATCTGGGATGGCTGGACTGGACCTGTGTAAATTTAGGATCAGGTTCCTGGACAAAAGCTGGTGAAGCTAACAATACCTCTGTATGTAATAAAATGTAATAAATGTAAAAAAAAGTCAGAAACCTGGAAAAAATGTTCTGGAAAAAAAGGAGGAAGATGAGTTTTTTGAAGGAAGTGTCTTAGAATCAGCCATTGTACTGACAGCAGCTCAAATACAGGCTTATTTTTTTCAGTTTTAAAAGTTATGAGTCACTTCAGTGTTTGTGACAATGATGGCCTTAAAAATGCAAATAATTCAAGACTTGCACAGAGCAGGAACGACTGCGGTACAAGTTGCAACTAGGTAATATGAATAGCAGACAGATTGGGAGCACATCCAACAACTAGAGAGATTACTTTACTAATTATCCAAGTCGGCTCTAGTATCTTCCATTTTGCATATGAAGCTAACGAAGCAGAGGTGAGAACCTGACACCCAGGCTCTGTAATCTGTGGATGAGCTCTGCAGTAACAGAGGCTAGGCATTTAGGGAGGGAAATGCGCACTGACCTCACATTGCATCTCTTCCCTAGCCAAAAGTGAAGCTTGGTAGACCAAATGCAAAATTGGAGTTTTTGCTCTTATTGTCACCTAGAAATAACAACCTCAATTGTTTTGGAATGGGTGTGCCTCAGTAGTCACATTGAAATTTTCCTGATTCTACATTCCCAACCTAGTCCCCTGATTTTCCATACATCTTGGCTCCTTTCTGGGTCTTGCCAGAGGCAGGATATGGCAGACGTCCGTAACATCTTGAAAGACATGAAGAAGGTTGGCAAGGGTCAGTTGTTTTATGTCTTCTCCAATACAAGAACTGAGGAACAAGAAGTCCAGCTAGTGGGTGGCATGGTCAAAACCAGAAAAAAAGATCTTTCTTCATACCTCATTGAAAAAAGTGACAGAATGCTCTGCTGCAAGGTGACATGGATGCTGAAGTCCAACATACTAGACCAATGTGCTAATCTGCTACCAAGGTCTCTTGCAGAGTGTGTGGATAGCCTCAAAGCAGAGCTCTTAAGTCAGAGACTTTCTGTGACTAATGGAAAAAAGCATTAGCGGCATGTGGGGATTATCACTGGATGCGCAGGAGAAAGAAGGTTGGGAATGGTGTGTGTGCTAGTAAGGTCTGTAGCAGTGAGGTGCAAAGGGGGTACGGCAGCTTTCACGCCCCAGTGCGTTGAAGTGTAGTGTGAATGCCATTACACGGCCTCTACTGTGCGGCTGTCTGATGCATGCCAATAGGACTAGGAATTGCCCTAAATAAACAGGACTAATAAATAGTCCTAAGTAAATACGACTAAGAGCACACTTGGACATTGCTACCAAAGACAGTGTAAGTGCATACCATTTCATTAATCATCACTACAGCTTGTCACTAAATAGAAATTACTTAATAGTTATTAAGTATTAACTCACAATTGTCTAAACTAATTAACATGCAGGATTTATTTATGTATTTTATTTATTTATGACATAAATCTGAAGCAGAAAACATGTAAAATATCTGTTATTCAATTATTACTAAAATTCTATATCAAAGTTTTAATGCATTGAATTTATAATTTCTAATACAAACCCTAAATTGTTCTCAGCACAGAGGTAGAAGAGTATGGTCTTTTTCTCTTAGATGAAAACAATCTGGGAGCTCAGCAGAAATTTTTTCGTGCTTCAGTATTTCAGAACAAAATCACTAAGTTGCAAGGTGGAAACTGGATGGTCACCACGGGAAAGCAATTTCAATGATGGAATGTCAAAAAAAATGTTCTTACATAGTAGGTATCAACTGTGTTATGGCAACATAGTATTTTGTAAATAAAAATCTGAGCTAGAATTATATACACTTCATTAGTTCCTTAATCTATCTTTTTTGTGTTTTCTTTGACTACAGGTGTTTTGGGCTAAGGGCTATATCTACATCTATTTTTTTATAAAACATTGAATCATGAAGCCCCAAACGCCAGTATGATACCCACACCTTTGTGTAGTATCATTTTCCAACTGAAAAATGAAGATAATGATAATGACCTTTTAAAAGCACTTTCTGGTTGTGTTCTAACTATCAATAAACATCATCTTAACAAATAATATATACTGGTGAAGGCCCTCTGTGTGCAAACCTCTGTGGGGTCACAAGGGTTACAGGCCAGCAGTACCTGAAACTTCTCTGCAGGTAGGCAGAGGGCTGGAGACTGGGTGGGAGTTAATGTGCAGTCCTTGTGCTGATTGTCTCCCATTAGAGATGCGCACTAAGAGTAGGGAGGTTGAGAGCCATGACAGGCCCCAGGGATTAGACCAGAGCTGCAGGGGTTCCAGATCTCTATGAACTGGCAGATCCAGTCTAGATGGAGTTTGAATTTGACTAAAATGGATTCAACTTACCATGTTTAGAAAACTATAACACAATATTTGAGGGAAACTGATTCTGCAAATGGCCAAATACATGATCAGGACACTGTTCAACAAAAGAGTTGAGGTAGGATAGGATTGCACAAGTGAAGGTTTTGATGTAAAACTCATTTGTTTTTCATATGAAATGGTATGATTGTTATTTTTAAATAACACTCAATTATAGCGACACAATGACTATAAATGACATAAATTACAGTCTGTTTATGGTACCTGAAATTTATCGGACAGGTGACAATGGGAAAGTCCAGAAATAGCTGATACTTTGAAATGGAAAAGCCCAGATCCCTTTTAAAAGAAATCATCATCGTCATTGATGGATTCTTTGTTCTGCAGAAAAAAAAATTTAAACAAAACGTAGGTTTTGCTGAACAGAAACATTTGACACCATTTTCAATCAGTTCCATAAGAATTGCTGAATTTTTAATATAAAATTGAGCAAAAGGAAGGCTAGGAAGGAACATACCTATGCTGCTCTTAAAAGCAATCAAGCAAGATTTAAATAAGGACCTTCAGTTGACTGACAATTTTGTCTAGTGGTGGGTATTTTTTGCATTCTGGTGCTCACAAAAGGTCTGCTGTCAAGCAGACAGAAAGCTGGGTCACTGTTTTCTTTACATATTTTGTTTCTTCTTGATCGATAAGAAAGGTTTCCTTATGAGTCAGATGGAAATAAAAGTGCAGTTTCCTAGTTTGGGCAGCAGGGCCACATTCTGCTGCAGGAGATGTAGTCTCATCATCACAGCCCAGCTCTAAACAGGTGCTATGGGCCCAAACCATAATTCCCATAAGGCAATGCTTTAGGAGAAGACAGCCTCCATAGAGGCGTTTAGGGGGTTCAAAATCAACTAGTATCATTCAGTCCATTCAAATAAGTCATGCTTATTCTTCTAAAATCTATATGTCAATATAATCACACAGATTAATAAGTTATCTTTCTAAGGCAAAAAATCTAGGTAACAGTGTATAGAATAAGCTGGTTAGTTAAAAAAGGCAAGATTTTTAACAAGATGTCTAAAGCAGCTTATTCCAAAGGTTCGTATACGAAAGACTCATCAAAAGTTTCCTTCGTTGGCTCTGGGACTACCACCTTAAAATATTACATGGTGTGTAAAATATAAACCCCAATTTGTCCCATCTAGATATGGGCCCAAATTATAAATAAGTTGTTGAAAAGATACTTCAATTCATATTGAAACTGCCTCAAAGGTAAATGGTGTTTAGTTCTGGAACTGTGGTTTATACCCATTTCTGGTCATAATATCTATTTCAATTTGAAATTATAAAACTTACAGATATGTTTAAGAACATAGGGTTTGGATTATATATGATAGTCTGGAGTATTTTTCCTGAATAGTCTTTTATTTTTAACATTCTTGGTGCTTCATCGATACCTGTAAGATAAAAAAAAAGCCACTTCAAAAATATTTTCAATTTTTTATTTCCTCCAGATGTATTAAATGAACCTAAGGTAGTTTTTGATTTCACAGACAGATAGGGAAAGAGAATTAGTTAATTTCTTTTTTTTTTATTCTAACTTTTCCCCTAACTGATTCCTGTGAGGCACTGAGCACTGTCTCCCGTTAGGTAACAGATTACATTCACCACTGACAGAAGTGTTTGGGATTGTTTGGAATCCTGTCTCTAATACAATGCTCAAGGATCAGTAGAGCAAGCTGCTGACTCTGACCAAATATATAAAGTGAAGCTTCACAAGAAGGAGAATAAAAACCCAGTATGTCATGCAGGGATCATACCTGAGTCATCATTCATAAACTCCAGCTCAATCTGATCGAGCATCATCAGTGCTGGACAGTCTTGAGACCCATTACAAAACAAGCCCAAATTCCTTGCAGGCAGCTGTAGGTGCTGTTCATATTGACTGAGACATTTCAGTAGCCATGGACTTGTATCATTGGGTAAGCACCTGGCTCAGGATGCTATGAAAGCTGTGTGGGGTCATGCTCTAGGGAGTCCAGTGTTGAAGGGTAAGCTGGATAAACAATCTAACCCCCCGCTCATTTGGCGAACATAGTGGATAAACAGCAGCAGGAGGTGTCAGGTGCATTCTTCACATTCTTGCAGCAGTGCATGGAAAAATTGTGGGCCTGATTTTTTCCTCACTTCCATTTGTTGCCTATTAGACTTTTGGGGTTTTCTAATTTTTATTAGCCTTCATAGGTGTTTGAGGCTCACTGATTTCAAGACATTCTCTAGTATTTCAAATATGTGGTACCATAGCCATTCAATTTAATGCATATATATGGGGATGACAGAATTGCCATCTGCCAATAGGCATTTGTTGAGGTCCCCTGACACTGCCACCTAGAGCCCTGATCACCTAAAGATCTCACAGTGCTTTGCAGGCATGAGAGAATTCTAGGGCAACTAGAGATAAAGGAAAACAAGACTAATTCCAGTCAGTAAAGCTGCAGCCTTGATCCCTTCCTGCTTTCCTCTATGCTTCTCACTTCTCATAATCCCAAATCATTGGGATTATGATTTATGCTTTCCTGTTACCTTTTATATATCACATAGACCAGCACTAAATCCCTTCCCTGACCTTCTCACCTAGGAAACCATGGATCCAATCATGCTCATCTCCCTTCTTCATTCATGCACCTGCCCTCCTTCTATCTTTACTGCATTTCTCCTGATTCCTTTCAGCACACCCAAAGGATTTGTGCTTAGGTTATGTTCTCACCTGTCCTTCTGCTCATACCCATCACTAGTTTGAAATCTCTGCTTTACCGTGTCCCCTGCTATAGGACTAATCTCCCCGCTTGCAAGGTTCCCTCCTACACAACTGGGTTCCCTTCTCAAGCCAAATACATTCTCAGTGTTTTTTACTGTCCTTCTCCTTCCTGTTTTATACTGCCTTGAAAGCCTTCCCCTATCAATCAGCATGTATCAGCCTCTGGTTTATCCCATGTACAGTGCCCTTTCTTCTTCACATTGCAAACACTGTTCTCAGTTTTCCTAGGAAGTGACTTTTTGGGGATTCCTGCACAGCCTTGTCATTTAGTTCAGTCCAGCCTCTTTGTAGGCATGAGGAAAAAGATTCCTGATAATATTGCAAAATAACTGTATAGAGTATCCACTGTAACCACAAACTATGGTGAAGGCATGGACACAAGAAAAGTAACAGTGTGGGGGAAAAGGGATGCTTTTCTTAGAGTAATACTCAGAAAGATTTCTGACTTCTGTTCTTATGCAATGACCTTTAAGGACCATGATTCCTGGTTTCACTGAAATTACTGGGTTTTGCCATGGACTCATTGGGGTTAAAATTGTTCTATAATTTCAATTTTCAAATTATCCTTCCCTTTGACTTCCCAGCCTGTCCTTTCATTGACTTCAGTAACCATGACAAAATAGGGAAATGACAGATTTCTAATGGACCTGAAAAGCAGCTTAAGTTGGAAATGGATTGGAAGCATTGTAACTGGATACTTCATTCTTAGAACCTGAAATTTAAGCTGTATATTGTTATTTCAGGCATTCATTAAGCCTTTTAAGCCTTGGTGGTGGTTTGGAATGTCTCCTTTATAGTTCAGTTTGAGTTTGAGCACAATTTTCCTTGAGCAGTTCTTACTCTAATACTGGTTGGGTGTTTGGCCAAGTACCAGAATTTAGCTCAGAGACAATAGTTTTGATACTTCTGCTTTATTTCTTACCTTCTCTGTACAGTCTGGGAAAGCTGAAAGTGAAGACATTTTCTCAGCCAAGGTACAGTTGCATTCAGCTCGAGATGACTTGTTAGCACTCTTTTTATACAATTCAGGAATCTGTGGAAAGGCCATGAAAACTGACTCTAGCTCAGTTTCTTGACTAAATCCTGAACACAAGACTTTACAGAAGAAGTTATGAGTAAACCAGTGCAACTATCCCTATATGGTGTAGGTGATTTCAAAATAATGATATTTGCTACAAGTCAGATACCAGCAGATACCAGGCCAAAAATTTTATTTCATTTCTAATCAGGAAAAGTATTGAAATCGTAGGATTTTTCAAAAAATCTGATATTAAAAAAAAAGTTTTCAGACTTACAAAATGCTTTTGTTAAGATTAAAAAATTTCATCTGTACTTTATTGTTTCCACTAATATTACTACATCCAAAAATTCTGACCTTTTAAAATTTCAGTTGTTTTCTGTAAAAATGTCGGTGGTATTCTTTGTTTTGATGAGACAGGATTATCCAGCAGAAAATAATTCCATTAGGGAAGAATAATGAACTGTATTTGAAATTCCTAAAAGGTTCTTTGGAAACCAAAAAGACCAGCACTGGATGGATCCAGCTCCCCCTGCCCAAACCAAGGAGGAGAAGGGAAGGCAAGGGGAAGGATGAACCTCTATGCCATCTTCCTACTTTTCATTGCTGGAGAGAATACCTCTGCTTGCATGGGCCTTCCCCTTCAGGAGCATGGAAGCAGGAATAAAGGCAGATGAATACTGGGGCCAAGGGCATAAGCAGTGAGTCCGGAGCCAACTGGTACTCAGTGAGCTCTTTGGGGAGGACGGTCTTGGGGAAGCTCCTCTGCTGCCCCCGTGAATTTCTGGCCTAAGCAACTGCTCTCTGTACTTACGCCTAAAGCCAGCACTACCTGAATGACCCAGCTGCTCACCTGAGATTTCCTTTAGTCAGCCCCAGCTTATCTCATTGCCAAAGGTTCTGTTTCTTCAGACTCACAATATGGTGACAAACCATCTAATGGGCCTTTCCCTTTCCTGCGACAAGCAGAAAATGACCTGTGCTTTAGTTGTTAGAAAGTGTCCATAAAGAGGAGATCTTTAAAGTTTGGAAACCTTTTGTAGTGTAGGCAAAAGCCAGGAACATAGAGAGGCAGGTATGAGTTAAAAAAAAACCAACCTGTGAGCACATTCCACATTACATTTTCACAGAGGAACCACAAAAATTTTACTTCTTCGTATGGTGGCAACTCTGTATTAACTTTTTAGGTTTATTACCACACAAAATAAAGATCTGTTTAAAAGTCTCAATTTGAAACTTTTGATAACAAAGCTATTTTTTTCCCATATGTCTTACAATGTCAGAATTATCATGACTGGCACACTATCCCAGTTGTTTTACCAACAGTGTTTTGGGAGGGAAAGAGCTAGGTTTACAGATATCCTCTCCTGTCTTTCTATTTTAACTCATGACATCTTATCAGTACCTCTGCCAGTGGTGATGAGAATAGATTTGAACTGGAAACTCAGGCACAGGTGCTTTCCTCATTAATGACTATGATTTAAATGTTTACATTGAAGTTACCTGATTTTATATTTCAATTTCTGTTCTGTCCCACTGTCTATCCTCTCTGTTAATTCATAATTTTACACCATCACATCCTTCAGAGCCTGATATAAAAATATGCATCCTCCAACAGTGTGTAACCAAAAGGTCTTAATTGAAAGAAAATAGGCTGCAGTAAGCACACCATTGAACTGTCCTGTCTGTACAGTCTGCTTTTTGAAATACTGATTATTAAAGTAGGTTGTAGAAAAACAATGAACACTTTGTATGACATAAATGATAGTAAAATAACTCATTTTAAGATATGTTTGGTAACCATGAAATTATTAGAAAAGACTTACTTTTGAATCCTCAGGATAATTTCTCGTTCTTAGTTTGCTGGGTTCTGCATTGTAAATGTTTTCACCAAGTGGAATACCTGTTCTCTGTTCAGATACAGGTCTGTAGTTTACCTGCATATAAATGCACCATAAGACAGAGGGATCTAGATTAAGTATACATTTATTATGCAGAAAGGATGGTAAAAAGTTATTCCTAATATCAGGATAATACTACAGAAGAAATGGTATGGTATTAAACTCCAAAGCACATAAAACAAAGCAAGTCCTTCGTCTATGTCAAATATTTCAGTTCCCAGGAAGTCCTTCAGAGAAAAAGAGCTATCTTTTTTTATTATTATTATTCCTAGCCATCACCTCAGCAGTGACAACTTACTACTCATATGAATTATGTGGTTTAATATACGGCCATAATTTCCTGACTGGGTCCTTCAGACTCAAGATTTTCAGGTGATCTCTTAACTCTACCTGACACTGCTCAGAAACCCTGTTCAGGAGACGTGAGATGCTTTCAGTCCACTGTGACTGAACCCTAGAGATCTTTAGCATATATGTTACTTTTACAGGCTTGTCTTGAGTTTAGATCAAAGAAATGAACAGGGCATATGTCTTATTTAGGCAACAAGATCAGAAATATGAGTTTAATACGAGATACAAATTCTGTTAATCAGTTGCATTTTAAACACAGGACATATTATGCAGTTTTATAATAGTTTAAACTCAAGACCACGCATTTCACAAAATGAAATAAAAACTTGTTAGCAAAAGAAATCTTCAGCCATTTAAACAGGAGATGTTTATAGAATGACAATTAAATGGTACTTTTCTAATAGTAGTACAGTGAATGGTATCATAATTGGGAACGGTGCTGTTTCTTGCCTCCAGCTATCTCAGTTCAGATCTTTTATAGCAGAAGAACTTAGGGATCCTGAGGGAAATTTCTTTTTTTTTTTTTCAAAACACTGTACTGAAAGTAAAAGCCCTGGGAGGTCATGAGGTTACATGGATAGTAGCAGTTTAATTTATTCAACCTAAATAGCAAAAGGCATATTTTAGCATACATTAAAAACAGACTCATTTTATGCACTTTTTCAATTTAGTGTCTGCTTTTGTGTGTTGATTTATTTCTGCACAATGCATTCTCGCTGTAGCAATTCGTAGGCTGTTGTTGACAACTTCTTCCGATAAACATGCACGCAAGTACACACATGCTCCTGGTTCTTTTGCAAAAATGAATGCACAAGGTAAGAAGTCCTTCCATTTCTATACCAATTCCTAGGCACCACCTAATGGCTGCTTAGCTTTCTTACCGGCAGTTCTTTTAGGAGCAGAAAACCATTTTCATCTTTTGGATCTTTCTGTAGCCACAGTTCAGCAGTCATTGGAACTGGAGAAATGTAATGAATTGATTTCCCACATACACTGCCACTCTTTAGTGTTATAATATATGCTACCGTATCACAAATACACGATGCTTCTGGGATAATCACAGCTATCATAGATTTACCCTGTAGGTAGTTATGTTGTGAAAACAAATCAGTACTCCCAAAACAAAGATAGCCTTTTAAAAGAATGTGGTAAATACCATGTTTGCACTGGCAGATATATCTGCATTGCAAAGTTTGCTCCTCCTGCCTACTAACCTAGTGCAAGGGTATAAAGGGACTTGTTTGAATTTGTTTATCTTGGAGCCACTCATTTCAAAACTGGCTTTCTCTCTTTGTAATGCTCCTACGGTAATGATCAGAAGACCATTTAATTGATCCCTCTTTTTGTTAGGAATGGCCTCATGGCAGAATGTGCTTAGCGAGGTGTCTTTGACTGAAGAATTCATAGTTCTACTTTTAATGTAACAAAGCCTGATTTTGTTAGTTTTCAGTGTATGTGGCAATGCCATACTTGTACCAGAGTACTTGGGGAAAGCAGTTGCCAATTATGAATTGGTAAAACTGATAACAGAAATGATGTGGACAAGTATGGTACAAGCAGATCACTGCCACACGATTGGCGCTGATGTTATTTATGGGCTTGTGTATTTTTAGCTACTGGCAATGCCTGCCACAGTAGAGAGGGGTAGTAGATACAAACGGAAAGAATACTTTGAAAAGGATGTTATTTTTATACTGAACTTCTCATATTGCTCAACTGAAGTTGCCTCAGCATGACACTGAACACAGTCAAAGAAAAAGCATCTGTCACAAGACTGTAAGAACTGCCACACTGGTCAGACCAAAGGTCTATCTATTTCAGCATTCTGTACAGTGACCAGTTGTGACCGATCAGAGAAAGAGTGTAAGAAACAGGATAATACAAAGTGGTCCTTATTTCTGACAATCAGTTGTTAAAGCATTTTGGACCATTGAATTCAATAGCAAACAAGGGACGTATCCTCCATATATTTGTCTAGTCCCTTTTTAAACCTATCTATACTTCTGATTTCCAAAGCATCCTCTAGCAATGAGTTCAGCAACTCAGTTAAGCAACATGCAAAAAGAAGTGTTTCCTTTTGTTTGTTTCAAATTACTATGTAGCTTTTGCACTTCTGAGAACACTGAATCACCATCTTTATACCACTGATTTTATGCCCTATCCACCTTTAATCTTCTCTTTTCAACAAAGGAATGTCCTATTCAGTTTCCCTTGTATAGAACCTATTAATTGTTTCTGATCAGTACGGTTTAACTTCTCTGTGTCTTACCTAGTGCTACTACATTGGTCTTTGAGATGAATGACCACAAGCGCATGTATTTGAGATTTAAGATTGTTACAATAGCATTGTGATGTTTTCCTGTTTTGTTCTCATAAGGAAATAATTGTAATATTCAGTTTGTCTTTTCTTCCCACAGAGCATGGTGCTGCCTATCCCAAATCACTTTCCTGAGTAGTAACAGCTAAGAGCTCTCTGGTTTGTATTTTTCTTTCAAGTGCATTTGTTTGAATTTGTTAAGCATGCATTATATGAGTGAGAGGTTTTACTGTCTGGCTGCTCAGCATTGGTTAAAACTTTCCTCAACTCCTTGCTGTCTGCTTTAGTTGTGACTTCGCTGCACAAGTTTTTATCTTCTGCAAACTTTCCTGCTTCAGTATACACCTTTCCGTTGTTGTTTGGGAACAGTTTGTACAGCAGGATCTGGACCTCTGTAGATCCAGTGGTATCCCACTGGCTATTTTCCTTGTTATTTGTGAAAAATTATCATTTATTTGGATCCTCCGTCCAGGTTCTAGTCCATGGAGGATCTTTGCTCCTGTTCCATGACACCTTAGCTTCTTTGAGAGCTTTTAGTAAGGTACCTTTCTCAAAGAAGAATTTTACAAATCCAAATACACAAGAACGACTAGCTCAGCCTCATGATTGCTACATTTGCTACACAATTTCCTTTCTCAAAATCCATGTTGATTCTTCCCTCATATTTTACTTTATTCAAATTTCTACTAGTTCTATTTTACAATAATTTCAATCAGTTTGCCACCCATGAAAGTCAGACTTTGGGTATTGTAGTTCCTCAGATCACCCCTGAAGTAGTTTTTAAAAACTGGTGGCATGTCTGTCATCTTCTGCTCTCCTGACTGATTGAAATGATAGGTTACACACCACAATTTTCAAGTGAGGAATTTCATGTTTAAAATTCTGGAATGACCATTCTATGCCCTGTCAGTGATTTACTATTTCTTTAACTGCTTTGTTCTCCAGCCTTTTCTAATGACATGCCAGTGTGAGAAAATTCTCAGATTATTTTCCAGTTCTTGAAATCTCCCATTACCGATCTAAGATTTCCCTGCTATATCAATGTAGTTCCATTCCATCAGAAGACATTCTTACAAAGAGCAATCTCACCCAATGCCTATAGTTTGATCTCCTTCAATCTTTCTGAACTACATCTGATGTGATATTTATAATTAAATGCACACCTCTATAATCAAATAGGAAAAGGACTCCAAATTGAGAAAGTTCAGAAGGAAACTGGCTGTTGAGAGGATGATATGAAGGAACTGCAAGAAGTAATAATAAAGAAACAAGAGTGAACCAAAAACAGAAGAGGGATACTCCCACCTGAGATTTCATGTATCATAAAATGTTTTTGAACAATGTTCATTATGTAGAGGAATGCTTTGTTGACAAATATTAATGTTCTATCAAAGCACTGAGAAAAGATGATCAGGAAATTTCAGTAAAATTGTACATAATTATTTTTTACAGTAGATAAATAAATCATTACTTTTTCAGACTCAGTCTAAAGATAACTCCCTCATTTACCAAAACTATTCAGAATAAAATAATGCTGTATTTGAATAACCATTCAGAATAAAGAATGGTGGAAGCACTGGTATTGCTCAGAATGAATTGTCTTCCCTTACTGGCTTGTAATGTTTGCTGCAAACAGAGAATTCCAGTGTGTAACTATCCATTTCATCCCATTCCTCTTTTGCTTCCCAGTCACTTCCAGTAGTGACGGATTGCCAACAACAAGGTTTACTAATCGCATTTGAAACATTGGATAGGCTGTGAAACTGAGCAAGAAAATGAAGATACGTATTCAGTACTCTGTTCTCTGTAGTTGAAGAAAAGCCCAAGGAAAGAAAAAAAAATTAATTCAAGCTCTAGAACTTACTTCCATTCAAAGCTATGTGAATGGAATAGGGAAAATTTCTTCATCATAACTCTATGTGTTCTCCCTCCACAATACCAGTAATTGGTTCTTTGCCAATTTGGCTGGCTGGCTAACTAGTCCTTTATTGTACTGTAGCCAAGGACAATGAAAGTAACTCTGGAAGCATATTTAACTTTTTTGTCTGTAGCCTTTCTATCTCCACTTATTTCACACTTTAAAATCTGTACAAAGTGTTGATTTAAAAATTTTCTTTCTGACTTCCACTGCTTTGAGCTCTCTAGCCCTTGGCTTTAATTCTTTCTTACAAGCCAGCTCCCTCCCTCTTTTTGTTGTTTCTTTTTTAACACACACACACACACACACCACACACACACCACACACACTTCTTTTTAAGTTTATCCATGTTAGTGCATGAAAGAAAATACATGCAAATGTAAAAGAAGTTCTCTTCACAGCTGTTTTTCTTTGCTTTGATCTCAGTGAGGACCTGGGTACTTAAAATAGGATTTATCTGAGTTTCAAGCACCAAAAGCTGAGTGTGAAGCCAGAGTTTGCCTTTCTGTTTGGCCTTCAAATTCTCAGTGTTCACAGAATCACAGAGTAGTTGAGGTTGGAAGGGACTTCTCGAGACTGCCTAGTCTAAATCCCCTGCACAAACCAGAAGCCACTAGAAGGGGCTGCTCTGGACCTTGTCCAGTCAGGTTTTTATCTCCAAGGATGGAGAGTCCACAGGTGGTGTTTTACCACCCTCACAGTACTTTTTTTTTTTTAATGTTTAAATGGAATTTCCTGTGTTTTCTTTTGTGACCATTGCCTTTGTCATTGTGTTCTTTCAACACTCCTTCTGAGCATTACCAGGCTGCTCTGGCCTATGCAAGTAACCACCCAGCTCTTGCATAAGGTAATAGGGATCCAAGCGTAAGCAGAGTGGCACATCAATTTCCGAAGGAGATCTGTTGGGTTGGCACATTGAGTCAGGTTAAAAGGAATCTTAAGTGCCCCTCTTCAGTTTTAAAATGTATGTGTAGCTACTTTAGTTTTCCAAACCCAGCTATTGCTAGGCATGCTGATCATTGGCAGTACAGTCTACTAGTCAGAGCACTCACCCATGAAGTACAAGCCCTATGTTCAGCTACTTCCACAGCCTAAGTCCAAAACCTTTTCTCAAGAGAGCATCCTGACTGTTAGCTTACAAAGCTGGGTGAGCACATTGCTGTCTCTATCTTTCCTGTTGGTGAAATGCTTGCTGTTAGCCATGTACATGGGGAAATGAAGCCAGAAATACAGCATGCATGGGAGAGCATGATGGTTCAACCTGATAGCAGTGCAGGGGAAAGACCTAAGTTCCAGGCTGATGGCTGGAACTGGTTTTGATTTCTTACTTCAGTGACTAATAACAATAGTCTTAAGATCAGAGACCAGAGTTCAACCATTAAGCTGCAAAGTCATTGTGCGGTGAGTGAGAACCCAGAATGAAGGGCTTATATGTAGGGGATGGATTCATTTGGTAGCTATGGGAGGGAACAATTCAGGCCACAGCAATCAGAACAAGATTGTCAGTACATTTGCAGTGTACACAAGCATCAGTGGCAGCAGCACAGTTGCTTGTTTTTCCTTTAAGAGGCAGAAAGGTCAGACAGGTACCACTGAAACTAATAACTGAGCCTGAAACTAATAAATTGACTATAAAGATTTTAGCATTCCTGAAGGGTGTGCATACTTTTTCCATGAAAGAATTTCCTTATGGAACTATGTAGTCATCTTGATAGGTCACCTACTCCCAGCACGATCAGCTATAAATCCTGGTATTACTCTCTGCTATCAGCAGGGTGCTTGCTCAGTGTAGGATAAAGTACTGTGGTGTCAAGAATACCTTGAATTCCTTCCTGCCTCCCCAGATAGGTTAGGTGTAGCTCCCATCATATCAGATGCACAGGATAGGACTTGGTCTCCTCTGTACAGGTGAGAGTTGGGATTTTCAAATGTGCCTTGGGGATCTAAGACCATAAATCTCTCTGATTTCCCAAACGGACCAGCAGTCATAAGTGCTGTAATCTTTAGGAAATATGTCTTTGAAGTGTTTTGTCCTCCTGATTCAGAATGTTAAATTCTTATCTAGACGCTGTTTTCCTTAGTGATTTGAACACCATTAATAACACTACCATACACTTATATTTTCAACAAATGGCCAGTCAAGGTAAACTCCAACTTCAACTAGTCAAGACGAGTTACTGCAGAATTACCTTCCTCAAGTCTGGGTGAGAGATGTTTATCTTAGTGATTACAATAATCTCCTCCTAAATAACTTTACCATGCAAACTTTTACCACTAGAAATAGCTTGCTTTACAAGACAAATCTCACCAAAATTCACAATATTTTTCACACAATTAAAATTATTGTCAAACCACACACGTTGTTTTGTTAGAATAAGATTCTATTTAAGCACTGATCTCTGTTACTTACATTCTCTTCGCTTCTATTCTATTAATTTGACTTATTCAATGATCTGCTAAGGACCAACTATTTAAAAAGTTGTGTATGTGAGTCAGGGGCAGTAACTATGTCCACATGCAATAGAAAATGAGTAAATAATTTAAAAAATAAATCATTCAGCTCTACTTTAAATATCTTTGTGTTTATTTATACAGTTTTCATTTGAAAATTGTCAAAAGCCATTTTTCTTTATGAAAACAAAGGGTCATATGTATAGCCCAATTAAATCAATGGAATGGTACCACTTCTCAAATTAACTTTGAGACATTGAATCCAAATTACAGATGAACCTATAGACTTTACATTTATAGCTAGCTTAAGACTTTAAATTAGGCCAGTGCTAAGGTATTTGACAAAAGATAACACACGTATGGACATTGCCAAATCGCTGCTAAGCGAGTTATGCAGAATCACCTTATACATACTTGTAACAAAATTTAAGAATAATGTAGCTGCTTTTTGTCTTAGAAAATTAATCCAGTTTGAGCTTTTAAAACAAACAATTTTTCAATGGTACTGTATAAAAATTAACTAAAACTTATTATTTTTAATTAGCCAAAGTTTAGGAATTGGAGACATACGCTCCATGAAAGGAAGGACAATTCAGGCCCAGAGTATACTGGCTTTTCAAAGATGTTGATTGCAGTTTCCCTTTCTGGGAAGAAAGAATCAGGAGGTATGTGAACAGCTCAGATCTCAGAAGGTTTTTGCTGACCAGCCTCTTCTTGTCCACATTTCAAATTACCTTTCTTAGTTCTTCACAACCCACCTAGCTTTACATGTCTTTTTCTGCTTTCACTGTGCATTTTCTGGACACTATTGGAATGTGACATTAAATACTAATAATCTCCATAATAATTTACAATGATGAGGAAGGGAAAATTGTTTAAAAAGTTATTAAAATATTGTTTGGGTAGGATTAAGTCCTTTTGAAACTGGCAGGTATAGCAGCTGCCCTTCATAAATTATTAAAGAAATTATTAAAGAAGTGACTGAAGTCCATTTAGTTGTAGAGGACTGAAACAATAGCAACCTCCACCCAGAACCTGCGGAGCTTCCAAAAGACTTAAGCTGGGCATGCGTAAGCAAGGATAACAGATTATCTGCACCTAATTTCAGTGCTAATCTGTGAAGGTGCATCTAGATGTCTGTCTGTCCATGGGTTTAGCAATACACTAGCAGGTACATGCCCACCATACCCTACTGTAGGATTACCTAGTGTATAGCCTCCCAACATCTAGCTGCTCTTACTCAGTGGTCAATGGGATGTCATCTATGCTCCATCCATTATGAAATAGGCATCCTTATATTAGCTGATATTTATTTCAGGATAAAACTGTGCACTTGAACAACAGTTGTCATGAAGCGGTTTTGTCAGGATTTCACTATCAATAGTTCTGAAATAGTCTCAGGAAGAGAATCATGAAGAGTCAGGCTATCGGTACGTTGGGGAAATCAATTGATTTGTAGTGGAAATGTTCTCCTTTGACAGGGTAGAAATCCTGGGAGTGGTTACCTCGTGCGGTATATTTTAATTTAAATTTTAAAAAAAGGATGAGTTAAATTCAGTTTTATGACCAAGATTTCTGGGGAGTTTTGGCTTCAAACTTTCTTGATGCTCAGAAGCAAAATGTATTCCTGGAATTGCACCAAGTGTTTCCAACAAATAACAGATAGTGCAAGGGGAACTGCAATTGCTTAATCTTAACCAAAAATTTAGTAACTGCTGTATAGATAAGAAAGGGAGGTGAGAAAGGAAGTTTCTGGAATTTCTTTTAGATTTGTCCAGTGCAAGGTCACACCTGAAAATAAATGCAACAAACCCAGAGATTTTCTGGTTAACATGCAGTTAACAAAGACATAGGTGGTCATCTGGCACAAGACTGAACTTCGTGAGAAGCTGATCTTTTACCATTCACCTCAACATTTCCCAGTAACAAACAGAGAAAAGATCTTACAAGCTGTTGAGAAAATTCAGATCAAATTAGAGCTTCCTATAGGGCAGATAATGATATCACCTTTGGGTGCAATTAGAAAGTAATTAGGCAAAAAGAGCCATTTGTGAGGCAGTATTCTTTCCTCAGAACACTATAGTGAGACCTCTATTTTTTCTTACTGCATCCAAAAAGAAAAGAAGTGACCAAAGTAGGTATCAACTCACAGCACTAGGTCTGGGAAAGGAAGATTTGAGTATATATCAGTATTTCAAAACTGCTCATTATGCCTTGGAAATCACAAAAGCTTTGTCAAATGACGTTAGCATTTGTGTTAGCTAAGGAATGTTCACAGTGAAAAGACTCCTTTACAGATACAGAGCCTCCGCCCAGTAATGTCATGTGAGACCATAAACAGGCTACGTGCCAATGATGTGCTTAGGCCTCTGCCTATGGGGAGATGTTAATAATTTCTGAGGGGCTCACTAAAAGAAACTACTCTCTGGCAGCTGAACAAAAACCAAAAGGGAAAGAGAAATCTCCATGACAATTTCAATCCAAATATATTGTTTTAATTTGGTGATGTGAATATAACCTAAAAGAAAACAAAAGTGGAAATAAACAAACAAATATAGTTAAGACTCCATGCAATGTTCATTAGATGTTTGTTGCCTTTCTGGAAAGAGTTGTTTACAATGACGTTCTTCTAAACCTCATCAGGACCATGAGTTGAAAGAAGATGAGGATGTTAGGAATTTACTAGACTTGTGGTACTGGTAGGTATAGAAACCACCTTTCATTAAAAGCCATGTAAAAAGAGTCTGAGCTTCTTTATGAAAGAGATGAAATCTGAGGGGCCTCTGCCCCAAACAAAGTCGGGGGAAAAGGGGAGTACACAAAGAGTAGAGATTGGCTGAAAGGGAGTGTTGCCTCAGTGAAGATGAAGTAGAAGGAGTAAGGAAAAACATGGGAAGTGACAGAAAAAGGAGCAGTAAGCCAAGAAATAGCAGAATAAACGCTAAGTAAAAGGAAAGAGACTAAGCTTCTTGGCCTGAGCACTGGCTGAAAGTGGCTCAGAAAGGTAGAAAAAGCCCCTACTTTGTGCTTAATGCCTTTCGTGTCCAAAGAACATACATTTGTATGCACATTATAATAAAATACCAGGCTCAGTTACTAATTTATTCTCTTAGTTGAACCAGTGTATCTACTAAATTTAGCATACTTCAGAAAGACAGACAATACAGTTTTGACTTTTGGATTGTTTTTATCTAAAATCAACACGTTTTCATTCTCAACTAATTTGCCGCCCACTGAGTGATCTGTTCTGCAGCCAACTCAGAGAGAGATGAAGCAAATGGATGGAGCAATGATTTTTCCACTCCCCTGTCTTACCATACTAACACGTAAAACACTACATTGCTGAAGGTGATTAAAATGCAGGCAGCTGACTTTGAACTGTAGTGGATTTTGCTTCCATAAGGTCTTGAAGTGACTTGTGAGCTCATAAAAAATTTTGGAGTGCTAATAACCACCTGGTGATTGATAACATCTTAATATACTATAGTGACTTCTAAAATCATTGTATGACTATGTTCAATGCATATCACAACTAAAAAGAAAATAATATTTAAGGGCCTATTTATTTATAGACAGCTATAACCACATTTATAGGCATGCTTGAAATAAGTGGAAAATGTTTATGAATTTAAATCCAAATTGTTATGAGTTTAAAAGCTTAGGTTACAAGCTCAGCAGAAATGTGAGGCAGGAGCTGTTACTCACAGAGCAAACAGCTTCTGGCATCCCTTGCTATTCACAACAAGACCAGGCTGCTTGTAGCATGCTGGGCTTTGTGGTGATGGGATTCAGCAAGGACTTCTGTAAGCCAGCTATTACTGTTGCTCAAGGAAGGCAAAACCATAAGTGGTATGGCCACCAACATCCACTGACTTCTGGACTCAGTGGGGGCTCTGGCAGTTCAGCTGTGTAACCAACCAGCACACCCCCGCAGTGGAGGAGAGCTCAAAGAAGGGCGAAAACCAGTGAGCTCAGGGAAGAATGTAAAATAAAGCAAGCTGAACTTATCTCGATACCAGGTTCACTGGAGGGTAACCTTGGTTTTAGATAAGACAGCTGCACCAGTGAATCATCAGGTTCCCTGAGACTATTAACAAAGAATAATGTCCTCATGAGCTAGCCAGACCAGCACTGGGGGATGGGTCGGGGGCAGTGTATAGGTAGCTCAGCCCAACATAAAGCATACAAATTGGACAAATAATAAACTTTGAAGGGAGCAACGGGCTTGAGCTGGCTTCAGTGCACTTATTCCTTCCAGGTAACTGGGGATGCCCAGTGTCATGACAGTGAGCATACAGAGACCAGTAATGAGAATCACGTTTGCATTGAGATTCAACTACAGTTGAATATTGCAATTGCTATATTATGCTTGTGTTGTGATTTCAGATCATTGCTGTATCACTCTGCTAAATAAAACCCCCATGTAATGCAAAATATACCAAATAAGTAAGTTTAATAATAAACATTAAACCCTCCTCATGTGGAATATCTAAAAGAACCTGGTCAGAGAGCATTGGACCCTGACAAGCTGTGAAGAAGATTTTGCCTCTATAAGGTATAGGATCTTTTGAATCCTGCTGAATTCAGAACTGAGGAGAAGCTGTGATCTGGGAGCTGCTACTAATTGTCAGAGACATAAAATACTTTGCATCTGCTGAAGACAATGGCTTTTTAGCTAGTCTGTTCTCTGGCACTTGCATTTCACATAGAGCTTCCCCCCTACAAAGAAGTGGTGTGCCTATTTAGAAGAGGAAACAGCAGTATTGCAATGCAGGACCACAATTCGCGGCTTGAAATAAGAGGGAACGTATATTAATATCCCTTTTACTGTAGCAAATTAATGACTCATGATCAAATGCATCTTCAACTTACCAGGATTAGAAAAGTGGAGTGTAATGCTGGTGTCCTTTAAGCCCTTCGTAACAGTTAACGTATGTTTTATGCAGGGACTGCTTCCTTCTGATTCAATGGGAAACTTCTCCGGAATATTTACAATCACAGAGGATAAATAATGTGAAGAATGTCCCAGTGGGAAGTCACTGACTACCAGAACTGCTCCAACTGGCCTATAATGACAAGAAAGATAATTTTCTTATTGTGTTGGATAATTCCTTAAGTAAAAAGCACGTCTTTCACACTATTTTTACAAATTCTAAAGAAAAATGCTCCGAAGTCAAAGCAAACTGGCAAATACCAGATGTGGATGCCAGGTGACTTGCACAGGTGAAACAGTATTTGAAAGTAGGTCCCCATAATGCTACCAACTGGTGGGACAGGCTTAGATTCTTTAATTGTATGCCTTTTGCCTGCCTGCTGAAAAAGACAAAGAGCAATTACTTACCTTCCTTCTAGTAAACAGGGTTCACGTAGCCTTGTCCATATGTATTCTGCAGCTATTGGCAGAGTTATTGGCAAAAGGCGCTGAGTTGTTCAGTGAGTGAAGCACAGCTTTATCACATTCAAACTAAGAAACCACACTAAAATTATAGTCTTACAGTCTCTCTGTCTATATGCGGATACATAGATATGATACACACATGCACATACACACAGAATACAGTTTCCATAATCTCTCTCTCTTATGGGAATACTCATAAGAAGCATCAGAAGTTTTTTCTTTGCTAAAATGCATGGTAATCTGCCTTGTGGCCTCTGAAAGAGTTGTCTTGGAGCACACATTCGTGCAAGGTGGGACATACTTGAGCTGAAATTGCCTGTTCCTTAAATAGGTCAGTAAAGGCAGTGAAGAATGTAAGAAAAATCTGTACAATGACATCTGAAATGTACCAAGCAACCATTTCTTCAGAAATTTGTGGTTTGGGGAAGAAAACAGATTTGGGAATTTGTTACTTTAAAATGACAGATTTTCTTAAAAAAAAACCCCAAACCTTTAGAATGTTACAAAGAAGATTAAGCCATGGTGCCCATATAAACTTTATGGAAGACAGAAATGGTAGAGAAGTAGTATTGAGAGACCACAAGGTTTTTACTCTGTTGATTTACACATGAATCAATGATTACATTAAATGTAGTATGGCAATGAATGCCCTATCTCCTCTCTATGCTTCTTCCTACCTCCACCTACCTATAAAAATTTGGAATATAGCTAAGAAGTGATACAGCTAGAGGGAAAGATAAAATAGATCAGCTTAACAGTGGACACACTTGAAGAATGACTTCACACAGGGATGTTTGTGAATCCAATGAACTCTTGTGGAAGGGAAATACATATCTAGTAAACAAGGATGAGAAAAGTAGATATGCAAGATAGGTAGAAACTGTAGAGTGTCCATGTATTGGAAATTGTACTATTATGCAGCTTCTGAGAATAGTTCAAATAATTTCCTAGAAAGGGGTAGCTAAGGATACAAATCTCTCGGGGTTGACTGACATCGCTTACAATACCTGTCAAACTGATTTTGTCAGATTATTAGAAGTGGTGGTAACCTAAGAGATTTTCTTAGGTACTGTTGCTACTAATAATCTACCATACTCACTGATGCTATGTAACTTCCATTTCTCATTGGGTGTTTCTGAAAACTTCTGATAAGGTAATAATAAGAAAAGACATCTTTAGGGCTGATAACAGAACTGTTTTGCTTGGACTGAGTTGCATAAATACTCAAAAAGTAAGACACTGTCTCTAACTTTAAGGTATATGGCATCTATTAGTTCTTGAGCTCATCCAGGAAAGGATCTTCTGACTTTTCCACTCTTCTGTATGAATCCTGTAGGTGACTACGGAATCTATGAATCTTTGGAACTAGAAATTGTAATATTGATGGCATCAATACTGAGCTAAAGGCAGACCCAATAGCTTGTGCTAAATAGACTGTGCCCCTCCTTTCAGAACTTGTTCCCATCAGAGCAAGGGTGCCAATCATCAGTGCAGACAGCCCATTTTGTACTGTTAACTGTGCATGCAACTACAAGGAAATAATTGGTACTGTTGGTCTGAAGGAGGATGCTTCTTTAGAGACATCAGAATAGCGAAACTAGACTTTAGCTTCCTTTAACAAGAAATCTATTCTTGTGGTCCTTAGAGAATTAATACAAGATCTGTCCTCTCAGACTGAGTGGCAAAAAGACAGTTGGGGGCTTGTCCTGGTTTCAGCTGGGATGGAGTTAATTTTCCTCCTAGTAGCTGGTATAGTGCTGTGTTTTGGATTTAGGATGAGAACAATGTTGATACCACACTGGTGGTTTAGTTGTTGCTAAGTAGTGTTTATACCAGCCAAGGACTTTCAAGCTTCCCATGCTCTGCCAGGTGCACAAGAAGGTGGGAGGGGGCACAGCCAGGACAGCTGACCCAGACTGGCCAAGGGGCTATTCCATACCATATGATGTCATGCTCAGTATATAAACTGGGGGGAGTTGGCCAGGGGGGCAGCAACTGCTGCTCGGGGATGCACTGGGCATCGGTTGGTGGGGGGTGGAAGTTGCACCACTTGTTTTGCCTGTGTTTTGTTCTTTTTTGTTGTTGTTGTTTTCCTTTTGCCTATTATTATTATAATCATTATTATTATTTTATTTCAATTATTAAACTGTTCTTATCTCAACCTTTGAGTTTTCTCACTTTTACCCTTCTGATTCTCTCCCCCATCCCACCAGGAGAGGGAGGGTGAGTGAGCAGTTGTGCGGTGCTTAGTTGCCAGCTGGGATTAAACCATGACAGGGCTGAACAAAATGCCCTGTAAACCATGTAAGAAGAACAACTGCTAAGTACTTTCAACACAGGGCTATTCAGAGCTTGATGTATTCCATTATTGGTATATGAGATACCCTCCATAGTCTGAGGAGGTGACTTCTGGCATCTCGAGTCTTTTCAGTTGTTTTAGAAAAACAAACAGAAACAGTTTTTTCCCCACTTCTCTCTCTCTCTTTGAAAGAAACCAAATACTTCAAGAGCCTGTTGCCAAGGAGTACCGAATCACAGTCTTTGCATTCAGCATATTTGTGTTCAGTTTATTCAAAACTGAATTGGAAAAGAATGAAAAACAAGGGGTGAATGTCACTAATGATTCTAAGCGTAGTACAGACAGTGTCTGACTATGTAGAGTTGCAGAGGGATGTCATGGTATTATGTGACTGATTATAAAAGGGCAGGTGAAATTCAATGTAGATAAGTGAAAAGTTGTAAGTCAGAAATGTAGTTTTTCATATACAGTAATGTCTGCCTATGCAGCAGCACTGGGGACCCAGCTGTGTTCCAAGGGTGAAGTGAATGCTCAAAGCCCTCTGCACCAGACAAGTATAGTCTGGCCACATGAGCTGGATTAAAAGGCCTTTTTGAGCATGCTCAATTTGGAGGGAGCTGTGGAGAGGCTCTAAATACAGAGGTCCGTTCACTCTCTTTGTGGTAGAATGGAGACTGGTACTACAGGATTCATAGTTATCTATTCTCTGAATATTACTCTGAATGCAGAACAGTTGTCACACAGTCCAGCTTATACATTTAAAATATACATACAGCTGTATATATGCAACAGCCTGGCATTTCTCCATACAATAAGGATATTTTTGATTCAATTTCTTGCACAAACTGAAACTTCTTGAAGTTGTGCACAGTGACAAACTGTTACTTGCAGATTTAAAGGATATTTTGCAAGAGTCATTTAAATTTTTTGACAGCTGACCTCCACTGATGTTAAAACACCTAGCTTCCTTATTTCCAGCCTATCAGGCTTTGACTTACTCAAAGTAATTAGATGCAAAGCTCCCAAATGGTCATAGTAGAAATTGACGACACTTGCTGTTAGAGTCTCAGACCTGGAATATGTTTCCAAACCTACATACAGACAATAACTTAGAAGTAGATAGAGAAGACAAAAGTCATGCTGCTTAAGCTGATACAGGAGTAGCAGTGAGGTTCAGTACTTCAATCAGATCTCTTGCTTTGACACACAGTTAAAGAAACATTTTCACAGTAAATTAGTAAGGGGAAGAAAAGAACCTCTTTAGAGCAAATCGAGAAGTCAACAGAATAGAATGTTTTTTCCTAGGATACCTCAAAAGATACGATGTGCATCATCCTGCACTGGTCATTGGGGTGGATACTTATGCGTAATAAATTCAAGGAGGTTCTACAAGTACAAAGGGCTTTGTGTCTGTATAGTTCTTTATAGGATTGGAGAACCTAGGGCTCAACTCAAAGCATGGCAAAAACAATGGCAAAATTCCCATTGATTTCCATAATCTTTCACACACAATTGACATCTTGCTAAAGCATCACTACACACCTCCTCCAGTGAAATTTCTGTATGTACATTTAACTTTATAGGTTTCTTTGGAAATTAGTGGAACAGTGAGCAAACTGGGTTTAGATTTTCACAGGACTAAAATCAGCAGCTCTTGGATGGGTGAATACTGTTATGTCATAGAAAGTGACTTCTAAAGAGTTCTTCTACATTGGCTAACTATTTTTTTTTCAAGTGAAGAGATTAATTAAAAGACAGCTAAATTAAATCTATACAAGCCAATTTTGTCCTAGTATGCTATACACAGCACACTACAACAAATGGAAAGGGAGAAAGGACAGTCTGCCTGTTAAGATTCAATCCATGCAATGACAATACAGGAGTTATTTGATTACGACCATCTGCATTTTGCAGCAGATGAACAAGGAATATATGGTATATGACTGACTAGCTTGCTATGTCCTTTGACGGCCTGTCAGCAAGTAATGAAGCATGACTCCTCATTCTTAGCACAATCACATACTACACTTTCCTTGTTTGTCTTTGTATGTTGGTATCAGTATAATACTTTGCCTGAAGCCTGCTGCTCTTCAACTAGGTGAAGGATTGTGTGATTACAAGCTTGATTCTGCCAACTACACAATGAATAAAACACAGTACTACCACTTTCAAGAAACCTTGTCTTTCTTTCAACTATTCTAACCTGGCAGTTCACTCAGAGCTTATCAACAGGATGTATTAATGTTTCTGTAGAAGACATGTTTACTGTAAAATGGCATTAACAAGGTACGTGTGAAGATCGGTTAATGCAGGAGCTTTGTCATGTAGTTGTCATGCCTCATTTAACTGAAAAAGTAGATTTAAATTCTTCACCTGCCTTAGTGAAGAAAATGCTTCTCTTATCACTCCTGAATGTGACTGAATGACTGTACACACGTTCGCTTTTATAATTTTTTTCATCTTCCAGACTTCTTAATAATTGAAAAGAATTGCCTCCATCACTAAATAACCATGCCTGTTAAATAGTCACTGCTGAATTACTATATATACTTAGATGCAGAGCCACTACAGAGACTGTTCGTAAGTTAATTAATATTTTCTGAAAAAAGTACATGCCTATTCCATCAAGTGTAAAAGTGCCATTTATTTCAGTAATTGCCTGTAAACTACTATGCATAGACCAAACTGACAGAACACAGAACCTTGTTTATAAAAAACCTCTTCCTGTCGAGTCAAGATTTCCCTGTAACAAAAAATTATTTACAGATAGCTTCTTGAGTAGTCTCTACAAATTCTGCCAATGGTACTGATGCTGAATAACTACTATTTCAGAAAGTCTTACAATTTAAATGAGACCACTGACGGAGATGGTACAAACCCTGCAAAAAAGCAAGTCCAGTAATTGAAAAATGCATGAAACTAAAAATTTTGAGCTCAATTCCACTGAAATCAGCAAGAACATTGCCAAAACAATTCTAACAACAGATTTGAACCATTTACTTCTTAAAAAAAAAAAAAAAAAGGTTAAGTTACACTCAAATTCAACATGACTTCCTTTGCATACATACCTCATTTCCATAAACATAGAGGAAATGACTCTCAAGGTGAAAAAACATTCCATGTGGCAAAAATCTGGTGTTTGGAAATACTAACACTGGAAATGTTGGGTTCAGATACAGTTTGTGATCTTTTATATTGTAAACAGCAACCATTTACTTTTCTGAAGAGAAATAACACATTAAGTATCAATAGCTGAGATAATAGTATAATGGCTATGCAGTTATTATATAAACTACCAAAAAAGTAAGAGTAGACAGTACACTTAAGCTGGGAATGAATTTAAAGTCAGGAAAAAGCAAACAGTACACATATGTTGGAGAAGGAAAGTGGTAAATATTACATATTTGATTTCAAATGTGTATTTCCTTTAACTGGTCAAATACAAGTACTCCATGGTCACCTGTAATGTTCAAGAAAGGATTTTTTTTCTGTGTTTGGAAGATGAAAAGTTTTAAAGAAGAGGGAAAGGTGCTGTAGCTAGACCAAGGGAGTTGTAGCTGAATCTGTGGGAAGTCTGGAGAAGCAGATTGTGTTTGCAGCTGAATCTAAAAATTCACTCAAATCAAAATAATTGTGCTGATGAAAAGATACTGTCACTTAAGTTTTTGGTTCCTGTGTATGGGAAGGAGGAAATAGCACAGAAATAAAAGAGAAAAATACATCATTCCTATTTTACAATTTTTAATGCATCACTGGCAGAGATCTGAAATTGAGAGACTCTTAGAAGAAATTCTCTATCAGGTAGAAGTACAACATAAACCAGAAGAGCATTTGCATCCTGTAAACATCTCCTGAGTCTTTTCAGACTGAATTTCGCACAGTGAACAGATTCTTCTAAGTTGTAAATTGCCCCAATTTAGAAATAGGAAAACTGATACACAAAGAAACAAAGCAATTTGCCTGTACAGTGAAGAAGCTGAGAACAGCACCAAGATCTCCTGGGTTGAAGTGTCTTGCCTAAACTGCTCACTAACATCATGCAGCCTTCTTTGTTCAAATATGTTAGAATGACAAGTAAGAATGATAAATATAGTCTAATTTATAAACATAATATAGATATGCAAAGCCATAGAAATTGTCCCTGGCTCTATAATATGCCTGAACCATAAAGATACCTATTCCTGTATTCTGCTCATAATCAATCAGAAACACTATTACTCTTTTGGAAGATGTCTTTGTGTCATTGAGTCCTCCAGGAAAGCAACTTGCTCAACCAGAGAAGGGATCATAACTGTAAAAACAGGTCAACACCTGAGAGAAACAAAGTATATTGTTAGTAAACTCTGCATGTTGACATTATGAATGGGCTCATTTCCGTCTGCTGTTTCTGTATGCTAAAGTTAAAACTGGATCCTCAGCATAAACTAGTTCAGTGCCACATACTTAAATAAGAGGCGTAGGAGTATCAAGGTAGAATGTCTTCTTACAAAACTCATCAGCAATACTTAGATTTATTCAAGTCCTGAACTTCACTTGCATAGAATTTAGCATTCATCTGAAACTAAGGCAAACTTTAATCATTCATCTGGTATCAGCAGATGGAAAACTTGGGAGGTGAAAGTTAAGCAGCCTCTCCTATAGGTATAACAAATTCTTTCTGATAAAGTATTTCAAATTAAGGTCCCTGGATCTCCATCTAAGTCCATGCAAAAAGCTACTTGCAATTGTCTGGTGCCTCATTGATCCTAAAAGGGCCAGACGTTACCAGTATCAGTCAGTAAGATTATTAGGATATAGTATGAACTAGAATTTATTGATTAAATAACCTGGAAATCAATTTTTAAACAATAGTTTTAAATTTCTAATCCTGGGATACAATATGTCAGTATTTTTGGACTAGTAATGTTAAAGCTTAAAATACTCAGGCAGAGAAATGGTAACAAAATAGGAATCTTAAAATTATTAAGCTATCAGGCAAACTTGTACTATGCAGTGTATTGTTGAAGTCAATGTAAACCTTTCATTTTCTTACCTGGCTCCATGTCTTATCTTTGTTGAATGTTACACTAACAACATCCTCTAGAATAAATGAAACTTTCATTAATCTACCATCTCTTTTAAAAAGTTGCAGATTATGTGCTCAGTAATTTTAAAACAGGGCCTACATCATCTTGTATAATTGAGTGATTTTATACATATGTAAATATTAATGATACAGTCTCTGCTCTGCATACAAAAGAGAATGTGCCTACTGATATATTTCTGGGCAGTTTAGAAGGAACATTAGCACCTCTATGGTGTGTTGAAACACTAAGAATGTATTGAATGTATTGAAACAATATGAACTATTTTAAAGAAATGAAAAGTACATTTCTGTATGTAAGAAAATAACCATTTAAAGGGAGAAAAGATCCATCTAGTCTAGTATTTGGGTGTGGGGAAAGAAAACAGAAACTCCGATATGTACTTTGAGAAATTCCCCAGACCTTTTTCTGCACTGGTCATGATTTGAGTCCTTTCCTAGTCATCTCTTTAATGAGACAAGGTATAGTGGTGTATTCACAAAGACTAATTTTGGCATAAGGATAGTTCCCTTGACCTTGCTGTACACTGCATGGACATAGCCATGCTGACCTCCGCATATGGGATCTCTCAGGGGACTTTGTAGACACTTTTGAGAAGAACTTGTGATCTGGAGTTCTCAGATGTTGTTTTCAATCTGTATTGCAAGAGTAGCTGTTTTGAGTTCAAATAACTATGCAAACCAATATTAACGACCAGAAAATAAGCACTGGTATTTGAATTGTCTTACCTTGCTTGCGCAAAATATCTTGAAAGGATGGGTGACACAAATGTATCTTTTAAAATACTTGTCTACATATATCGACTTGTCCACAAGCTAATTTTTCCCCAAGACCTGAGGAACTTTGTTTCACATGAGTGTTACATGAACTAGCCGAGAAACAATCCTGATCTCAGCACTGAGAAGTTTCTCAGCTGTCACTTAGCAGTGTCCATTGTAACAGTAAGTGCTTTTTGCTTTCTGTGCACAAGGTGGTGCTCTTATCAACAGACGGCCTAATAGGTAAGCGCATGAGAGCAAGATGATACCGTATTGCTTTACAGAGTGCACTTAGAAAGCACAGCATTCTTTCCATCCAGCTTTTCCATTATCTCTACTGACATGTCAAAATCATCGGTTTCTGTTCCTTTCGCCAGGTACAAGGAGATGTGGAAGAATGAGAAGCAGGATAAAGTTTAAGAGATTAAATAGCTCTAAAATTAAAGAGATACTTGGCAATTAAGAATTGAGATGTTCACGTGAACTAGGGAGTTTGGTCCCCAAATTCTATGCAAGTTCAGTGGGATATGAATTTCTTCACAATTTTGAGACTGAGAAGCTGAAAAAAATTCACTTCTGAATAGACTTTATGATTTTTATTATTTTTTCTCTTCCTCTTAAATTTAAAATCTGATATTTTACCTCCATAGATTTCTCTGTTAGCTAGACACTGGTGATTATACTGTATACTTGCACTGAAATAGTAATTCTATGAGAAATAAAAATAAAGAAATCAGTAAAGTGATTGTATCTATAAATAGCCCAAGTTTACTTTCGATAACAGGCAGGCAAAATGAGTAATTCATTGTATTTGGATATAGCTAGATCACTTAAAGCTTGACTGATCTCAAGCTAAGAAAGATGGAATCTGGTCAATAGTCTGAAAGACCTCCAAGGAAATAGCACGTGGATTATTCTCGTAGTCAGGAAAGTGAAATGTCTCAACATAAACAAACAAACAAACAGCAGTAGCAATACCAGTCGCTGGAGATCTAATTATTCTGATTATACAGAAAATCAAAGCTTTCTTCATTCCATTTAAAAACATCCCTTTGCATTCTTACAAGAATATCTGTTGGTAACATCCCAGCCAAATTCAAGTAGCTGCAAATAAATTCCAGAGTTACAATCCAAAGTTGCATTTTTCTAATATCTTGGCTTACCCTAATATGTCTCTATGTTAAGATGTTAAGCAGCTGAGCTGTTTTGTCCCAAAGAGTTCAAATGCTCTCAAACAAATATTCACTCATGTAAAGAGATTTGCAAATACGAAGACTGAAAACAGATTACATTTCCAGGTTTCTTACCATTTCAAAGCCATGGAGCCTCACTTTAGAGAGCTAGGGAAAGAAAGGAATTAAGAAGGATAAAAATAGTACACAATAAAGACAGCACAAATTGTAATGATAGTAAAAAGAGATTTGCTGGTGTCTCTACAGTTTTTCTTGTTCTTTTTTCCTATCTTTTACTTTTTTGTTTCTTTTATCATCAGGTCAAAGTCACATTGGCCTAGGCATTGGCTACAGTAATTGAATGTTATCCTTCAATAAGGCATTATATTGCGGACCTGGTCTTGCTCCTGCAGTGTGCAAATATATAGCTATTGAGACTATTTAACTGATTTTAATTTTGTGAAGTAAACATCTGATAGCTGTCCATCATAAAATTATTATTTGCGTGGCTAAACTTGCACATATCCAGTTTAAAGAACTGGAGTCAGCCAGATACTTCATGTAGAGTCTTTTCATTCCAGAAGGATGCCACCACCATGGAAGTTGCATTAAAAATAGGCTTAATAGCACGGTTCATTATTAAGATAGTTGAATACAGAATCTTCTAGTAAGAATCACAAAACAGTTCATAAATTTGCCAAACCAGCTATTTGGAGTGAAATTTTCCTTGCAAGCTTTCTACCTCAGGCTGACGTTTCCAAAATTTTGAAAATAATGGCTAAAAGTTGATCTATCTCTAAGGATAGGGTCAGGAAAAAATACGTTGTTTTGTCCTAGTTCTGTAAAATAAATAAATAAATAAATAAATAAATTTAGTGACTTATGGAAAAGCTCTCGTGGCACCATGTTTTCCATAAAGACTTGAAATTTGGCAGAAAGACTGTCTTCGCATGAAGGATGGGCTTTTTGCAGTCCCATGAGAATCCAACAAACTTCAGCCTTTCTGAAATTACAACTTTTCATATACTCAGAAAAGACTTCTTCAGTTTCAACAGTTAAAAATCACCGAAGAATCTGCAATCACTGACAATGTTGGGTCAGAAATGCAATGCACTTTGCTGTATGGGTAATGTTTTTCTAGAGTGTCCTGTGTCCTCCACTGCCTTCACTGGCACAGGCAGCATGGAAGGCAGAACTACAATTTGTTGTGAAAAAGGCACTAAAAAAAAAAAAAAAAAGCACAGTGGAGAGCAGTACCAGAACTCTGTGTTAATTTTGTTGTTGCAGCTCTGTTACTATGCCTGTAATAGTTTAGGAACGCAAGCAGGCTATTTTTATAGAAACCCAAATAATTCAGCTGAAGAAAACAGGCTTTGGGGACCACAGGCCCTTCTTGAGGTGACTTTATTACCTCTGGTTCCAAATTCTGCCTCAATTAACATCACTAGTACTCATAAATACCCACTATGAGGATTGGCAACATATTATTTCCCAATGTAATTGCCCATTCTGTACATAGAATGATCTGTCAAGGAAATGACTAGGTGAGATGGCTAATTTGAAAGAAAATGCCTGCAATTTCAAAGGAAACATATGTCTACAATTAACGGGAAACAAATGCAAGGAAGACTAATACTTAAATATCATATCAGATACAAGAATTATGCACTTACAGCAGTGCCTAATCCTTGCATTGCTTCTAACGAATTATATATATCCTAAAATGCTGATTAAAAGACGCTGATTACATACCAAACAGAAAAAAATGTATCTTCAAAAAGAAGAAGAACTAATCAGCCTTGCTAACTGGATTTCAAATCACACAGAGCAGCAAAATCCATTGAAAACTTGGCTGTTTAGGCAGCTTGAAATTAATAAACAGGTACTTAATTTCCTGTGCAAGGTTTAATTTTTCCTTTTGCAAGAGGTACAAAATAATAATAAATGAGTTCTGGAAGTGTCATACTTCTTTCAAAATACTTTGATAATATGGTAAATTCAGGTATAAAATTTAGTCTTTAGACAACACGATGTACTTTTTTGAAAGATGAACACTGATTTCTTGTCTTTATTCAGTGCCTTTAATTTTACGATCTTTTACTGAGAGCTTCAAAAAGTAGTCTTTGACAAAATGAAACCAGAAAACTGGAAATGTACAGTGTCATATTTCCAGAAAACCTTTCTGAAAATAGTTACAATGGTTTACTTTCTATTTAGCTGAAATTTTGCAAAACTGGGTTTAAAAGCTACTTTGTGTTACTTACTTTTAAGATTTTTCTGGTAGGATGGCATAGGTCTTCACTGATAAATAAACCCATTGCTGTGAGGACTATCAAAGAATGATTTGTTAGATGATATTGACAAGTGACAGGCCATCACAGACTTGGGGAGGGAAAAAATCAACACTGAAAAGTTGTTGCTTTGTTCCCTTCATGCATCATTTGACATTCCTAAAGTCTACCCTAGAGTATTCACATAAATGCCCAGGAGATCCCCTCAAAACTAGAGGGGAGGCTCATGCAGACAACCAACCTGCAGAGCAACCTACATGTGAAACTGTACAGCTCCTTGGATAATACAGTATTCACAGATTGTATGCTGCCTGGCATGGAGGGACACCTCCATGCAGTCAGCTAGGCAGGTTTAGGATCATGCTGTCCCTGCAACCAGCTGCTCTACAGTGCTTTACAAATGACTGAGACAAAAATGGTAAGATCCAGGTCTAAAAATACAGCTTACTACAGTTTTAAGCATCCCAACAAAATTGCTTCCCCTATCCAATGTCAATGAAGTTCCTTTTATATGCACACCAACACTGTTTTAAATAACATCCTAGCAGCTGAATCAGAAGCATGTCCTTCAAATCAACACTCCCTAAACAGAACAAGACTATGCTGAGTAATAAATGTAAAATTTCTCCACAACCACGAATGAACCATCAAAATATCTGTAATTCCAGGTATGTATAGACAGAGTACAATATTCTTCATACAGTGACCCAAATGCCATCATGCAAATAATGCTGATAAAAAAAACCCAACCACTACTGACCAAGTAAACTCAGACAGACAATAAAAATATACAAACATTTAGTTACCATTGGGTACAATCATTTAAGTGCTGATTTTTAGTCCTGATTCTTAAAGGAAACTTACAAAATAACTTTAGAAGAAGCATCTGGGAGCTCATATTCATAACTCTACTTGATATAACAAGTTATAGAAATTGTTTTGATAATGCATGATAGCTTTTCCCCCAACTTACTTCTGCTCTTCACCTGACCCTTTAGTTTCACAGGTACAAACCCCACCCCGCCCCTCCCCCCCGTTTTTCCTATTTTTTTTTTAATTCTCATAATCATTAAACAAATTCAGTTAAAATTAGAACAGTTGTTCTCAGGTTATACTTCACTTAAAATAGTATTGCTTTTATTTCACATTCAGAGAAGACCTATGTGTTCCTAAATAAATAAATAAAGTTACTTTTTTTCCACTCCCCCCATCCCCAGTCCTATTAGCTTGGTATAATCCCCCTACCAGATTTGCCTGGCTAAATCATTGTAAAATCAAAATTTACCACCATCCAGCTGGGTACACAGTTTTTTTGTCATATTAACCACTTTGTTTCCTCATATGCAAAGCCAGTGTAGCTAACACCTACATAGATACCTAAAAAGTAAAAAAAAATAAATAAATAATTTTTTTTTTACATTGACATGAAAGAGAGATTTATTTTAAAAGTGTCTCCTCTAATGTTAGACCTGTTTAGGAAATATATTTTCTTGCACAGAACAGATACAGCACTTCCCTGTTCAGGTAAAAACACTATTAGCATGAAAAAAATAAATCAGAATGGTGTCTGGAAATCCTGACAGTGCTAATGCTTCAGTACAGTAACTTTCATAGAACTCTTGCCTACCTGAGACCCAAGTAAAGGCTGGTTGAGATGACTGGAATAAAAATTAAGCTCATTTCAAACTTCTGTGGCTTAGTTGTCACTATTATTGTGCTTAACCTCTACAAACAAATACGCAGGTTTATTTCTTTTACCTAGATTTATCAACATCAGTCATCAGATTTCTCATTATTATCTAGTGCGAACTGTCTGTGCTTAACACTGTGCAAGAAAAAAAGAAAACATGGTCCTCATTTCAAATACAATTCATAGTAGAATCCTGAGCAATGTTCAATTTAAGGAGCTGTGAGCATCTTGCTCTGGGGCTTATTTTGGAAGATTTTTAGTCAGCACACATACTTTTTCAGAAAGGGTGGGAATGGAACTTTAAAGCAAAAAAGTTTAAAAAGAACTTAAACACAGGAACCAAAGAAGGAGGGATAAAGGAAGGATATGTACACACACACACATATATATAACAAAGTTTGAAGGTGTAGAAGTAGAAGTAGAAAGTAGTAGAAATGCTTGCCCCTCACATGTTAATTCTGCCTTTCGTCTCTGGAGATGCTATTTTTTCAATGTGAATTTGTCAGGTTTTGTAGTGAAAAGCTGAAATGTTCTCAGTTCTTGTTGAAAATTCAACAAGAAATCCTAGCAACTGCTTTTGCCTCAATTTCTACTCCAATGTTTTATAGTGCAATGTTTCAATGCAATTAATAAGTAAGCAACTGCAAGAGTATTCTGAAAAAGTGAGGTAAATTTCAACAGAACATACTTACAGTAGTTCAGATAAATCACCTGGGTCTGTTAAATACAATGTTAAATAGCATATAAAAATATTCTTAAATTATTTGGTAATTTTACCTACATGTTATCCTTCCACTCACTACTCTATTTAGATCCTATTTTGAACTTTCTGGATCTGGGAACATACCTTTTTACATATCTACAGTTATTGGTGTAGAGTGGAATTACATTTACTTTTATTTTTCTGTTGGTTTTAGATTTCCCATTAGATGGGAGCAGTCACTTTTATTGGCATTGCAGATACTAGAGTCTGTATATCATCTCAGCAGATCATAGAATGGTACATAAAACTGGTATGCTAAATATTGAAGTTGTTCATGCTAATAATACACATAAAAGACAGGTATGCCTCTCAATAACACACTGTTACAAGACAGAATTAGTTTAATGAGATGGAAGCCTTATGATGTGGATCTCCTGCGTGATGTCTATTAAAGGATATGTTCAGGTTGTCACTTCCCCCTCACTGGCACATGAATAGGCTCTCTTTTTTTAATCAGTCATTCATTTTCTAAAACTTGTAGGGAAATGATGTTTCTTAGGCTCCACTGGTCTATAAGGCATAGCTGAACTCACCAATGCCTGGAAAAGCTAGTAGGTGAAGACAGACAGAGTCAACATGACTAATACTTTCTCTAGAAGTAAACTTGGAAATCTCTACAAGCTGTGTTACTGAAAAGGTAAGACTGAAAGATCACCCTGGGTTCTTCCAGAATTATGACTTACGATTGATTCAACCATTCTACTTTTCAAGTGACTGCCTAGCAAATCCTTCATCTCCATAATAGCTCATCATATCCACTTTCCTAGCATGTTTTACAGCCTTCATAGTACAGTTAATTGCATAATCCTTTTGTATAGTGTGACTTTTTTCCTGGACCTGGATAATGGTCAACACAAATTCTGAGGCAGGGGATCACTTGCTAGAGATTGGAATAAAATCCATCAACAAACTGAATAACTGGAGCCAGGTATATATCACTGCTCAGTGCCTCAGGTGCCTATCTAGAAAACAATAAAAATAGCACATATGTGTTTCTGGAAAGTGCTATGAAAAATGTTAAGTATTACTTTAATAATTTCAGTAATGTTGTAATGGATTTTTTTTTATATTACCACAGTGTCTAGGAATCCTAATACAGGACTGAGATGTCCCCCTTTGGTCTGTGCTGTACAAAAGCAGAATAAATATATCAAATGATCCCTGTTTTAAAATTTAAGCAAGAGACAAAATGGATACCTGAAGACAGGAAACAATGAGATATTGTTCAGCATGAGAGGCAATGGTTTCTGCATAGCAGCAGTCTAAATACACTCTTAATAGTGGAGCTGTTAGTGCAGAGGACTGCTCTGAGGACAGATTTGAGAAACGATAATAAGACAGCTCTGTAAGTGTCTGCACATTCTTCCAAGAGTGAGTAACATTGGAGAAAGTAAAAAAGTTTCATGGAAAATTCAAAAAGTATATGGACAGGGACATCATAGGTATATTGTAAATAGTGAATGAGACAAGATGGAGCAAGGAAAGGCTATGAAGAGTTTTCACACTAATGACAAAAGAGCTTATGTTTGGAGTAACAGTAAAGGGGGAGAGCAGAGAGATGCAAGGAAATGCAATTTTAATTTTTTTTTCCATCAGCACTGAGTGTACGTGAAGGTGTAAGATTTCTCTGACTTTGCTTAATACAGAAGATAATTTAATAATCAAGAGAGAGGATAAGTCATGAGACTTTCAACTTTGGGGAAGAATAGGAAAAGCTGAATCTTGGGATAATAGTGGAAAGAACTTCCAGAATTTAGACAAAGCCTGCAGGACAAAGTAAAACACAATCAGGACAGAGTGTCAAGCATTGTCTAGATAAGAAAGGAAGTTGCAAGGACATCTGGGAAGAAGTAGGTGAGGAGTTTAGCAGATTTTTTAAAAATCATTTTAGACTTCAGACATATCACAGACATGAGTTAACACTTTATCCAGACAGTCTAAAGTTAAATGAGAAGAACTTTGCACTCTAAAAATGCTTATTTCTCTCCCTTGACTACAAAGAGTTTAGGGAATGAGTCAGGAGTAATAGCCACATTGTACATAAACAATTCCAGAGATCAATCCCATCTAAGAGAACGAGAACAACTGATATCAGGTCTGTCGTCTGTATAAAAAGCCATAGCCGTTTGGGAAAAAAAAAAATCAAACGACTCTTTGTCCCAACACATAATGAGATACTGATGTCAACAAATATTTATAACTTGCCTTAAAACAAAGAGGAAGGTCTTCACTGAGAGCCCTTGTTCTGGAAGCATATGCTCAAAAGGCCTTTCCTGTGCAGTTTGTTGTTACAGAAGTAGCCATTTTTTCCTCCTTTATTTGTTTCCTACATTAAATATCCCTAGACTTTTGAATGTCCTTTCCTATCTCAGATAATTTCATCTAAGGTTTTTTTTTTTTTATATATTTCTTTTTTTCCCCTTAGGCTCTGCATTTTTTTAAACAAAGGAATAACACTGAACAGGAAGAGTGAGAATATATAAACAAACACATAAAAATACAGAGAATATATGTCTACTTAATTATCTGGCTATGTCTGAATTTTAATTAAAGCATTGTACCAGACTCTTTCATTGGCTAAACTGATTTTCTAAAAAGGACTCAGCAGACTGCAGAAGGTAATTTGATAAATTATACCTAATACAGAACATATCGGTTCACATATTCATTGCTTTTCACTTGTTAGATTGATTGTGCCTTTGTGAAAGCCCAGAGACCTACACTTATCATGAACTGTAGCACTACAGATGAGAGAAATGACTACCACATCATTAGTACAAGGAGATTTTGACAATGTGATATTTATAACATAAGGTATTACAGCATCAAGGTCTTTAGGGGATATTTTTTCACCAAGAAATGTCCAGCTGCTTAACAGATAAAGCATGAATAAGCTGTATGCATATAAGCCAGTCTTGAGATATTATGGATTTGGGGACTAAGACAACAAATATAATAGATAGGAGGTTAAGTAAAGTGAGTATGTAAGAAAATAAATTGATTAAATTAGCTTTATCTCTAGCATGAAAGGAAGAATACACTTACTAACAAATACATATCAAGAAAAGAAACATAACTGAAATGTAAGACCATGCTTTTAACATCCAGTAATGTTCCTTCAGTGGTAAATATATTTAATCCATGAGGCATTCTGAGTTTTACAAGCCATTCCTCTGTTGGAGCAATGCCTGCTTGAACATGAAGCGAATATTAATGAAAAGTTTCAATCTTATAAAATACCACAGAAGAATGATTTTCACAGAAGGGACATTTTTCCCTGTGCCATCAGATCTCTTTTTTAGTAGCAACTAATTACTGAGCAAGAACATCATTACCTAGCTAGAAAAAAATACATAGCTAAACAATTCATATAAAAAGTTAGCTGAACGTGAGGAATACAAGAAGTCAAGATACCTGGATATTTCACAAGTAAAAGATACTGTTTTCTTATCCTAAACATTTACTGGAAATGTCTTGACCACATCAAGTGAAAGCTAGGTAAAGAGTACAAAACATATAAAGTGACAAAATACAGTGTTTGAAAAGCCAATTGTTTTGAGACACGAATACTAAGTTTTATCGAAAATGACTCCTGTCACAATACTGAGCATTAGACTAGGCAGAAGACTACCATCAAGAACTTCAAGTCAATTGTACACTTACACAATTGCATAACAGCAAAGATTTTTGAAACTCCTCCTAACCCCAATGGCAGCATACCACCATTAGCACTGCATTGGAGACACTGAGAAAACCACTTCTCTGGAGTAAGTTGTCAACAGCCTAGACTGTGAGGGCATTCAATGCAACATCACAGTGATTAGTGCCAGGCAGATTTCTTTAAAGATCTGCAATATTGGCAGGAAATGGTAGTGTTAAAGTGTCCAGACACTGAATTAGGAGAGTTTACAGGCATAAGTAAGCACTGAGAAATCATCGAAAGGTCTTAGAATTTTATTTAAAAAAAAAAAAAAAGAATATATCAAGGATTCAATCTAGGAAAGTTAAAGCCAATCAGAAGAAGAAATATAATATGAAAACCAGATATTTTATGAGACACGAATATGAGCAGCAGCAATGCTGAAAGAAACATGGTGCTACTGGACAAAACACAGGAATTTGAAACCAAATGCCAGTGTGATTCTGCACAAGAACTCTCAAGTGGGGAGAGCTGTTATTAAAAAACAGTTTATAAAGACTGAATTTCAGTGATTTCTGCTATAGTAAGCAATTAATGTGTTTGTTCATCATTCAGTAACTGCATTCCTACCAGCAAAGTCTTTGGAAAATAAAGAAAAAACTCAAGGGAAAACACTGAAGATTTTATTTTTAAAGAAAGTTTAGCAAAAACCAACCACCTGTAGAATGGGTATGATACCATTGTAAGTGGGTAAAAATATCTGCAAATATTTGGGTGACAACAAAATCAAGAGTATTGAACACAGACAGGAAAGTTAATTAATTATGGGAAAGCATTATAGCTACAGGGAGAAAAAAGTCAATTGTATCCAAAGAAAAACATATTGATATGAAGTATGATTTTAAAATTCTTACCAGTATTATATGTAATGTTTACTCTGGGGATAACGATGTCCCAAGTACTTGCATTGTCTCTAGTCTGCTTTAGAAATGAAAGCCAGTATTTAAAAGAGACTTTAAAACTTTCTTGCAAAGGCTATATTTAAAAACACCCCTTTCCCTGATTACATGTCTAATTGCCCATGACTCACTGCAACATTATAGGACATAAGTCTGAGGATGAAAGCTGCTGGATATAAAAGTCTTCAGAGCGCATTCCTTGAGTTTATCTCTGGCTGAAGTCAGTGGGGACACACCAGGACTCCACTGGTCCACAGAATCCTTGGAGTCATTTATGCTTTTGGATGTGTCCCATTAAGCCCTGACTGCATATCAAACCTTTCTTTAGCTGCTGGGAGTCAGCTTCCTTTGGATATGTGCTCTTGAGCACCTGGATTCAATTCCCACCCCACCCCTCCCTTTTCTTTGAGCAGCTTGTGCTGATAGAACTGACACTATGGTACCTTCACCAGTCCTTAAATATACACAGAAATTTTGGCCTAAATGCCAAGGTATAATTAGATCTGTGTTTATATACACACACAGAGTGGGGATGTGTGGGGGTGTGTGTGTATTTTTTATATATATATGTATGTATGTATGTAGCTAGTATAACTGTATCTGTTGGGAAAAATAATTAGACCAATTGACGTGGATGCAATTGTGCCAACCAAGACGATCCATATCAGTATAATTTCTCTGTGTATGAGAACAGCTATACTGTATCAGTATCATGTGCCTTTGGAGAATAAACTTCATCACCTGACAGTGTTTGCATTGCTGTGACGATATCAACATAAGTAAGCAGTAAAGTGTCCAGGCCTCAGTTAAAGCAGCAGAAATATCTTCAAGAGGTATCTGAACTATGACTTAATTTTACTGATTTTCATGTATTTTTGTGACAAAAAGTGGAAGAAATTCCATGATATTTAGACATTATACTCTGGACAGAATTTCTCAGTTTTGAGAGCTGTTCAGAGTTTACAGAAATTATAGGGAGCTACTTGGACACCCAAACTTGAATTTCTTGTTTGTTCTGTATTTAATTCCCCCAAGCAGCTACAATGGTATATGCAGAAGATCATGAAACCTTTAGTGCTTACAGCACTCATTCTCTTCTGGACAAAAGAGACTCAGTACTTCCACCTGGAAGTTCCAGCTTCTAACTTCCCACTTCCTTCTTGTTTGTATTCTGCAACTCACCTCTCTAATATAACAGCCAACACCTGCCGCTATTCACTGTACCTTCCATTAGCTATCACCAAGTTTCTTACTCTAGCACCAAACTGAAAAATACTGTATCAGGAATGAAGGAATAAGAGTGGGTGAAACTTTATTTAAATGTGTGTCTCTTGTACTCATCTCTAATTTTGAGAGAATTGCAAAGCTAACCCAGCTGCTAGCAGACAAGAAAAAGCATAAATGGCAGGTAGGGTATCTACATAGTCCCAATCATGACTACGGGTTTCACAAGTTCTGTGGCAACACAGAGAATTAGTAAAACAATTGTGTTTGTTAGTATTGTCATTGAAACTAATTTATAACTCATGCTAATCAAACACATACTGGGAAAAACTGTCACCTGTTTCATTTTGAAGTGCCAGATGCAACAGGTGTTGTTCATGATCTCGATGGTGGGAGCAAGCCCTGCAGAGTTATACATCACTAAAAGCTTCTTTCTCATTTCCAAATTATTCTCCTCATTTATGCTATACAAATAACAGCTGATTTTCTTTGAAAAGGAAGGAAAAATACACATTTTAACTTGAGAAATCTTCTGCTATCCCTCCATTGCAATTAAACTGATCAAACACTTAACTGACTTCATAAATGAATAATGGATTGAATTGGTTGAATTTCTTTGTACACACTATTTGTCCTGAAAGCAGATATGCTGCAACAAGTCCGGGATCATAGGGGTCATAATCTTCATGAAAACAACTTCATATACATCATAACTGGCATATGTTAACTTTAGACTGAAAGTAATGTCTTTTATGCATTAAAGACAAATTTATGAGTGGAGAACATTTAGGATCAAATTTGAAGTCATAGGTTGCCATTAGTTGAAGGTGACAAGTAATGAATTTGCAAGGTGCAGATTTAAGTTTCAAAACAAAAATCTGGATGCAAGACTGATAGCTGCTGAGCTACCAGTACTGGTACAGAAAAGAAACTGAAATGCAGCCTGGGTCATGACAGGCTGAGTGCATGTTCAAAATATGACCAGAGACTTCTGACTATAGAATAATAACATGGTTGGAGTTGGAAGGGACCTCTGGGGGTCATCCAGTCCAACACCTTGTTCAAGCAGGGCCACCTAGATTTTGTTGCCCAGGTCCATGTCCGGATGCTAAGTGCAACACCAAGTGCATGTTTCCAGGTATACTTTTCAAAGGAAAACTGCGTGTGAAGTACATTACTGAACATAAATTTTGAGGTCACTTACTAACAGTCACATTTAATTAAGTGATTCTGTTCGGTTCAATGAATTGCATACTTCAGTTCAAAGATTGTATAAATCATAAAACACAAACTGTTTGAGGTAACTTCTCTCAACCGACTGAACAAATGTTTAATAATACTATTACCCAAATAAAGAATGGACATATAAAAGAAAATCCAAATTATCATAATTTCCATGCAAGATTAATCTATTATTCCATACCTAAGAAAAACTACTTTTTAAATGACACGTGGTCATCACCAAAATCAAAACAGTAGTCTCCCTCTCAAACGTGCATTAAAGTACATTAAGGTTATTAGGACAGCAAAAAAATATAGTAAAATTTAAATTTTCTACTGTAAATTCCCCCCCCAATTTAATACAATTTTCATTTTAATGGGTACTTCATTACAATCTTCCTAATACAAATATAAGGTAGTAAACCACAATATGTATTTTTATCTACGTTAAATAAACAAATCACAAATATTACATACAAACCTGTAACTTGGAATTTACCAGATTATGTTAATCTAGGAACAATTCAATTGCTTTAGACCTTGCTTTCTTATAATGCATTTTGTTACTAAAGCATGAGAATCTTGTATTATCCCCTCCTGAGAGAAGCAACAAATACCTTTTGAGTTACTTAAATAGCTTTTGCAAAAATAGCTGTAAGTAAGTCAAATACCAATTTCACAAAAGGAACTGGTAATACATTAACCTAGGTGAAACTACACCTTATAAAAGAAGTCACGCCTGTGAATCAGGAAATTTTCCTGTGATTATTAAAGAAGCTTCTAAAGATGTAATTCCTTAACATGAATGCAGACTTCCTGCTGACTCTCTAGGTTCATGCTAAAATGCTTTTATTGCTCCTCTTATAATTCATCCATGCATCCATCCATCCCTTCAAACTACTGAGTGACACATGTTAAATTAGATGAAACTATCTTTCCAGCAGACATTCAGATTAGGTTCTACTTTTTATCTCCCTATAAAGTCTACCTGCTTTGAGTGACAGGGCATGCACATATACCCTAGTGGTGCAGAATTCTGAGCAAGTCCCCAAACAATAGTGAACAAGCCAAAGTTCAAACCTCAGAACTAAAAAGCTTTAAAAAAAAATACCTCAAAGAACAACAACAAAAAAAACCCAAAACCAACCCACACCAAAAAGGCTCAGTACGTAATTTTGGAAATAGCTTTCAACTAGAGCTCTACAACCTACACTAGCAAACTGTATTGTAATCTGTCTAGTTTCTGTTCATCTACCTTCTCACAAGAACACAGATGTTTCCAGATGTTCTAATGAAGTTGGGTTAACATGGTTGGTAGAATACGACAAAGCCTAGAAAGCCTCATCAAGAGTACAGAACATACAGAAAACTGTTCTCTAATCTGCCTGATTTGTTTTTTTGGAAGGAACAGGCAGGAACAGCCATGCTATACAGGACTATGGTGAGAAAGGGATTAAAAAATTAGCTTGGATGTCAAAAATCCTTATTCTGCTGTAGCCAGCACCTTGTCAGGACAAAGTGTATTTTAGGCAAGCTGGAAGCATGAAAAAAAGTACGCTACCAGAATTCACCTGGAAGTTCAGGATTAGCAATGAATACAACAAAAACTCAAAAGAAAACCCAGATCTGGAGGGGACATCCAAAACCTACATATTACAGTATCACAGAATCATTAAGGTTGGAAAGGACCTCTGGAGGTCATCTTGTCCAACTCCCCTGGCGAAGCACAGTCATGGAGAGCAGGGTGCCCAGGGTCATGTCCAGACAGCTTTTGAATATCTCCAAGGATGGAGACTCCGCAACCTCTCTGGGTAACCTGTGCCAGTGCTCAGTTACCCTCATGGTAAAAGTGTTTCCTGACATTCAGAAGGAACCTCCTGTGTTTCAGCTTGTGCCCATTGCCTCTGGTCCTGTCACTAGGCACCACTGAAAAGAGCCTGGCTCCATTCTCTTTGCACCTTCCCTCCAGGTATTTGTACGTTTTGATGAGATCCCCTCAAACCTTCTCTTCTCTTCTCCAGGCTGAATGGTCCCAGGTCTCTCCACCTTTCCTCACTGGAGAGATGCTCTCTTGTACTGGGGAGCCCAGATCTGGACACAGTACTCCAGGTGTGGCCTCACCAGCACTTAATAGAGGGGAAGGGTCACCTTCCTCCACCTGCTGACAGTGCTTTGCCTAACGCAGCCCAGGATACCATTAGCCTTCTTTCCAGCAAGGGCACATTGCTGCTCCTGTTCAACCTGGTGTCCACCAGGACCCCCAGGTCCTTTTCTGCAAAGCTGCTTTCCAGCCGGTGAGCCTCCAACATGTACTGACTGGTGCCTGGGGTCGTTCCTCCCCAGGCACAGGACTTTGCACTTCCCTTTGTTGAACTTCATGAGGTTCCTGTCGGCCCATTTCTCCAGCCTGTTGAGGTCCCTCTGGATGGCAGCACAGCCCTGTTGTACACTGGGCATGACTGAGCACGTTGCTAGAGAGCCTATCATCACATCATTACAGGACTAGAAATGACTTTTATATCAGAATGGCAGGCACTTGTATTTGGGTTAGATGATGAAGCACCCTTGGTGCCTGCCACATAGTAAGGAAGAATCATGACCCTCAGGAAAAAAGGAATTAGGGACCAGCATGAGAAAGACAAATTGAACAGGGTGAGCAAAAGAATGAATTGTCCTTGTTTATATAAAAATCATAATTTATCCACCTATCTATTATGAAGTAAGCTGTATGTCACCTTGAACCAAGGGAGTTCCAAAATGTTTTGTGAAGATAATCTTCCTCTTCAAGCATTTAAGTTTAAATATTATGTCTCACAAGTGATTTTGCAGCTATCACTTCTGCTGCTTAATCAACAAATTAACAGAACTGACAACTCAATAATAAGGTCAACTTGCCTCTTATAATATGTGGAGCTCCTGAAGACAGTAGAAACATCTTTAAAATTGTTGCAGCTGTGATACTGAAAATCAGCAATTCCATCTGTTAAAACAAAAGAAATCTTCCAGAGTTACAAGTCTGACAATCTATGAGAAGAAACTTTTTCTTTCTATCAGCCCTACAAGAAACGAGGATATTTCACAACACCTTTCTATTGGAATTGAGGACTTCTGGATTCTGCTTGAGATTTTTGCCTTTGACACCTTGTTGACTGTGAGCAAGTCAGTTAGCTCTTAGACCACCCATCTTGCCTATCTGACACTGCCTTGCATTGCATTACTCACGGTGAGACAGGGGGAGAGGAGGAAGCGGTAACCGACAGCAGGTGGGAATAGGGACTCAGCCCATGTTTGCCTGACTTTGCACAAGTTATTCATTCTCTGTGCATCACAGGAAGCATCAGGACAGCTTTTGTTTATAAACCACTTTGAGGTCTAGGTAGGAAGGTACAGTACAAATGTAAAGTCTGATGCCTTGTCTCCTTTACTGAGTCCTCCTTTACACATCTGTGCTTCCTCTCTGTTTACTTTTCTCACCCCTCACTTTAGCTTTATCACTGTTATTCCCTGCATTTAAGGTACTACCCCTTCTTTCTAGCACAGCTGCAATGCAGGCAGCAGGAGAGACTGTTTGTTTCTCCCTGCCGAACCTTGTCAGACCTCTCAACCGCCTCGTTCGTGCTCTGCTGGGCTGGCAACGAGCCACCACAGCTCCTTGGCTGGGGCACACCGGCCTGTCCAAGGTGACTGTTGGCAGTTCCAGCTGTCCCCTGCAGCCAGCCCTGCCCCTTTGGGGAAGCAGGGCCACGGACCCCCCTGAAAGTGAATCCAAGGGCTGTTGGCTCTGCCTCCTTTCACCCCTTGGACAGCAGTCTTGCCTCAATGGCTTCACTCACTACGGAGCTGAAGCTCACCTGCATTTCAGTTCTGACCCTGTGAAGACCAGCAGTAGTGGTCTGTTTTTTCCCTTTAGCAGTTTAAAAAGGTTGACAACCAGAACTGCCTGCTGCTGATCTCTCCTCCAGAGGGATTAACATGTCTCACTTCACCCTGCAAACAATTAGATGTGTGCTCACAGCCAGCTGAATGGAGGGGTTAGCAATGTCTGAAGCAGCCCTCACACATCTGCTTGCAATCATCTGATCATACTGTTAATTGGTATGAACTACATTATTTCCTCTGACAGGCTTATGACAGATTTTCTATACTCCAGACCAGACGTGGCAAAGAACAAAATCTAAAGAGAATAGCTAATGTCCCTATTTTTTAAAGATGCTATTTCTTTTAGAAGTCTCCTGGTTTTGGCTGGGGTAATTTTCTTCCTAGTAGCTGGTTATAGTACTGTGCTTTGGATTTAGAATGAGAATAATGCTGATAACACATGGATGTTTTAGTTGTTGCTGAGCAGTGCTTACACTAAGTCAAGGACTTTTCAGCTTCTCATACTGCCCTGTCAGTGAGGAGGCTGGAAGTGCACAAGAAGCTGGGAGGGGACACAGCTGGGACAGCTGACCCCAACTGACCAAAGGGCTATTCCATACCATATGACATCATGCTCAGCATATAAAGCTGGGGGAAGAAGAAGGAAGGGGGGGACATTCGGAATGATGGCGTTTGTCTTCCCAAGTAACTGTTACACTTGATGGAGCCCTGCTTTCCTGGAGATGGCTGAATACCTGCCTGCTGATGGGAAGTAGTGAATGAATTCTTTGTTTTGCTTTGCTTGCGTGAGCAGCTTTTGCTTTACCTATTAAACTGTCTTTATCTCAACCCACGAGTTTTCTCACTTCTACTCTTCCGATTCTCTCCCTGTCCCACTGCGGGGGGGGGGGGCGAGTAAGCAAGTGGCTCTGTGGTGTTTAGTTGCCACCTGGGGTTAAACCATGACAATAAGTATCCATATTTATCCTTCTATAGACAGTGAGTAAAGATTGCAGCATTGGTCAGCTCTGAAGGCTTAGCATTTTTTCCCCTCTCTTACAGAACACAGAGAAAGCCAAGCGTGGATGCAAGTTACTGTGCCATAAACAGCTGTACAGCAATATACTGCCACATGACTGTAGGCAGTTCTACTAACCAGCCAAACACAAAATCATAGTAAAGCCTTATTCACAGGTGATGATATCAGCATATCTAAATTTCTCCCCTGCCCTCCCAAGCTGCAAAGGACAGAGCTTCAAATATGGGGTAATAAAACCAGGAAACGATTGGTCATCCACGGCAAATATCCACGGCAAACATCCACTGGAGCAAACTGCAAAATGAAGAAGTTCAACAGGTGGAAGCAGAAACTGACTGAAGGAATAAAAACAGTAGCAAGCTGCTGCCCTACATAGCCTATATATGCCCTGTGCACATTAATGAATATGTATACATACATACAAATACAGTTATTTATAAAACATCAGAACAGCCCCTTAAATCAAAAAGACTATGAAAGTGACAACAGTCATAAGTCTTTTACAGTCTAACTTGTCACAATATACACATTAGAACTTAACATCTATATATTACAATGCTCAGCTCATAGAATTAATAGTAATTGCAAGTAACACTTGCAAAGATGTTAAAGTATTTTACAAATGCCAGCAAGCTGAGTTCCAACGTGCCTGAGATGCAAACAGCCACAGTCACACAGCAGATGGTGAAAATAAGATACGGTGGTGAAAACTATTGTCCCTAACTCACCTAAAAATGTCTCTGACACAGCCAGAAAAAGACTTTTGATCTCAGAATTTCAATTCTGATATCCAACACTGGTCCAAAGCACGTTGTAATATGTACAAAGATTTCTATGTATTAAAGAAGCTGCTGGGTCAGTCTCTTAAAAATAAGACCATGTTGTCATTATGATACCAGTATATTCTCAGTGTAGGACAGCAATGGTTGCCAAACATTGTGTTGCAAAAGCAATGATAAGCCAGTGAAACATGACAATTAAAATAAGCAGTGGAAAGTTCTACTTAGTAAGGAAAATTACCATTTAAAACAACAGAAAAGAATATTTGAAGAGAAAGAATATTTGAAGAGAAAAAAAAACAGAAATAAAGGAACCTTTTATATTAAAGAGAATTTTAATTCAAAGGAAAGAAATCACTAGGTATAACAATATTCTGCTACGTTCAGTTCTCACCAGAAAGTCAATCATGAAAAAAAAAACATCGCTGGGAAGGATAAAGAAGGTCATAGTGGAGTCCATACTGCCAAACTAATTTCTCTTAGTCTCAAGGAAGCTGTGAGAGCTTTCCAAATACTTACTGTAAATAGCACACTCCCTTTGCATCACATAGTATCTAAAGGTCAGTGGTGTCCCCAAGTCTAATCTCCATAAGTTTCCATAAACTAGCTTTGGCTGACTTTTTATTTTCTAAATGTCTGCTACTACTAAGTGCTCCCTTTATATTCCCGAGGTCTGAACTCTTCAGCAGTGGAAAAGGTGCAGCCTAAGAACAACATACGCTTCTCCCCTGATCCTAATCTAAAGGTTCTGCTGCTGAAAGAAAAAAGGCTCTGTACTAGTGGGTATCTGTAATAAAGCAATGTGTTCTTATGTTCATAGAATCATAGAATGCTTTGGGATGGGAGGGACCTTTAAAGGTCAGCTAGTCCATTCCCTCTGCAATGGGCAGGGACATCTTCAACTAGATCAGGTTGCTCAGAGCCCCATCCAGCCTGGCCTTGAATATTTCCAAGGATGGGGCATCTACCACCTCTCTGGGCAACCCGTTCCAGTGTTTCACTACCCTCATTGTAAAAAATTTCTTCCTTATATCTAGTCTGAATCTACCCTCTTTTAGTTTAAAACCATTACCCTTTGTTCTATCGCTATTGGCCCTGCTAAAAAGTCTGTCCCCATCTTTCTTATAAGCCCCCTTTAAGTACTGAAAGGCTGCACTAAGGTCTCCCCACAGCCTTCTCTTCTCCAGGCTGAACAACCCCACCTCTTTCAGCCTTTCCTCATAAGAGAGGTGCTCCATCCCTCTGATCATTTTTGTGGCGCTCCTCTGGACCTGCTCCAAAGGTCCATGTCTTTCCTGTGCTGAGGACGCCAGAGCTGGACGCAGTACTCCAGTAGAGGGGCAGAATCACCTCCCTCGACCTGCTGGCCACACTTCTTTTGATGCAGCCCAGGATACGGTTGGCCTTCTGGGCTGTGAGAACACATGTCGCTGTAGGTTTTTAAGAAGTGCACATTTGTTCACTGCGAAATGGATAACAGCCAGCAAGCATATTTCATATGATCTGATACAAACATGTAATTGGTAATTCTCACCATTCTGTGCTTGTTTAGGACTGGTGGTCTAACAGTGAAAGGCTGATCACTCATCATCAATCCCATCAGCTATCCAGCCCCCTACCCTATTTGCTAAACATGGATGGCATCTGTAATGTTTCAGACATCTGTGTTTAAAGAAGGCCTTGGCTTTCTCTCAACATACTTTTTCATCATACTTGACCCTGCAGTAAAACTGTAGCAGCAAATCTCATTTTGCAAACATAGAACACAGGATCACTGTAGGCTCAGCCAAATGAGAAAACAAAGTTTAACAAGATACATTTCTATTCAAATACACTTAGCTCCAGAATTAGCAGAGGAAACATGGAAAGTGCTTGGCTGAGTGCATCCATTTAAAAAGAAATTTTTTCCAAAGTTCATTCTAGTGCTAATATGTGTCTCTCCACTAACGCTGGAATGTCAATCGTTTGATGGGGGAGAGAAAACTTTCAGGATGTCCCAGACGAACTACATTGGCACAGTTATGTTAAAACTGCAGAATTTTTTTGCGGTGAAGTCTTTGAAATTTATGAACCCTCAAAATGTTCATTAGGAACAGCAGGAAATGGCAGACAACTATTATCTTTCATCTTAGATTTTAAGCTCTCTGGGAGAGGTATTGCCTTTTTTTGTGTGTCTTTGGCCGAAACTTGGGAGAACAGAGGCCTGCTCCCTGCCTGGCCCTCATCTGTGACCACTGGGTCAGTCAAGGGAGAATTTGCCATTGGCTTCAATGGACAATGAATTGGACCCCTCAGTAACAGAGAGTAAGAATAATAATGCTCAGGGAGTAATACCTGAAGAGAGTGTCTCATAGGTTCCACATGTTTATTGCAAGGATAGAAATGATTAAAAGTGTCTCTCTTGTCATTCTGGATCCTAGAAGGATGGAGAGGTCAATCAGCCAACCCAGAAACCAGCTGTTTTGCACATGTGTATGTGAATTGTTGGAAGCGCAGGGCCGTCATTTTTCCTTTTCAAGTAACATGGAAACTTTTTTTTCAGCAAATGAAATGGCATAGCTGAGCCATATTTTTAAACTGAACTTTTCTTGGACAGTATAAATGAAAACTAATACCATCCTGACTGTACATTTTGTAACCTTAAATGGAGAGAGCTCCTTTTCAAGGAAAATCAGGAATTCATTCTGCCAAGTACTATCAGCAATGGGCTGGAAGGCAAGACACTGGTTTCACAGCCTGTCCTGGTTTCAGCTGGGATAGAGTTAATTTTCTTCTTGGTAGCCGGTATGGGGCTGTGTTTTGGGTTTAGATTGAGAACAATGTCGATGCTAAGTACCGCTAAATAGTCGCTAAGTAGCGCTTGCATTGGTCAAGGACTTTTCAGCTTCCCGTGCTCTGCCCGGTGCACGGGGGTGGGGGGTGGGGGGGGTGGGTGTGTGGAGGGGGCACAGCCAGGGGCGCTGACCCAGACTGGCCAAAGGGCTATTCCATACCACATGACGTCATGCTCAGTATATAAGTTGGGGGGAAGAAGGAGGAAGGGGGGGGACATCTGGCGTGATGGCGTTTGTCTTCCCAAGTAACCGTTACGCGTGATGGAGCCCTGCTTTCCTGGGGATGGCCGAACACCCGCCTGCCGATGGGAAGTAGCGAATTAATTCCTTGCTTTGCGTTGTTTGCGTGCGCAGCTTTTGCTTTACCTATTTAACCGTTCTCTTTTATTTTACTTCAACTGTTAAACTGTTCTTATCTCAACCCACGAGTTCTCTCCCTTTTACCCTTCTGATTCTCTCCCCCATCCCACCGGGGGGGAGTGAGTGAGCGGCTGCGTGGTGCTTAGTTGCTAGCTGGGGTTAAACCACGACACAGCCTTCTTGGCCCATGGGGTCAATCTGATCTAGCCTAACATAGTCTCTCTGTGTATCTCTTTTCGGAAGATAAGCTGGGCTGGTAAAGAGAAACACTTGCCAATCTCTGTCCATTCTGAGGTGGGTCAGAGTCGTGGTGAAATCTATGTGTTTCCAGCTCATCAGACAAATGCATCAGATGGCTCCTTACTTCAGTATGCTCCTTACCAAAGACTCTGCGGCCACCATAAATCCAGTTCTGTGAATTACGAATCAAAAGAGGCTCCCTGCTAGCAGCTTATTCACACCCTCTGCAATGAAGAGAGCAGCAGGTTCCCTCACCCTACTGAAGGTAGCAACATGCACTGAAATTGCCAAACCGATTTGAGAAGACCTATTTCCCTTGAAATCAACTATAAGAGGATATAGGGCTACTTCCTTACCTACTGGAATTGCTTTTGTTGTTCTGCAACTTGCCAATAGTGGTTGTCTCTGGTTTCAACTTTGGCAGCACCTAAAGAGGTGCTTGTACGATTCAGCGTAGCTCTCCATTTAAGAGGCTGGAGCAATTTGGTATGTCCACACAGCCCAGTGCTGCTCAGCACCAGTTCGAGACACCAGCTCAGATCCCAGGAGACACATAACCCCTGTGCGCGTGGAGGCGGGTTAAACAGCCCTGCTGCACTGTGTGTTTTGGTGGCGATACCTGGTCCTGCCACCTCCGAACAGCATGAGCACGGGGACCATCTGCACGGCCGTACCGGCTGCGCAGAGTCCAGTATGGCTCTTGCCCCGTTTTCAAATTATCAGTTTACGAGATAATAACAGTGTTAGAATAAATCAAACCCATTACTGTTTGTGTTTATTTTTTCCCCCTAAAAAGGAAGGAACAGCTGAGGAGCTTGGGAAGAGGCTGGGAGAAGGCTCGGGTGTGTTGATGTGTGAGCATGGATGTGCGAGCGCAGGGATGGAGCCGGGGCTGAGGAAGGGGGCGGTTAGTTGCACTCCGAACTGACCGAAACGGGGGCGAGGAGGGGAATTAAATCTCCCCGCAAATCTCCCGATTTACCAGAGGTCTGCCATACGGTTTTCGGGCTGTTCTCCACAGTAGCCACTGTGTGGCAGAAGAGATCAAGACTATGATTTTCTGAGGCGGGAAGCAGGGGAAGAGCGCAGCCCGCGGCCGCCAGCGTGGGACAGGCGCCATTTTGTCCGCCTGCGGTGGGCGGGCGGCGTGTGGGGACTCACCGGGCCGGGGACGAGCACCGCTGGAGAAATAACAACCGCCAGCCGAGCAAGCGTGCCATTAGCTGACAGTTAATTACTTTCAAAGGTGCGAAGGAATCCAGGTGAAGGCAGTTCGTTCAGTTAATGGGCAGAGCCAAGAGCTGGCCTGAGTTTTACCGCCGAGGCCAGCGCGCCCCGGCCTCACCTGCCCGCCGCGCAGCGCTGTGGAGGCGGGCGGGCGCCCGGGGGAGCCGCTGAGGGGAAGGGCAGGGCCCCGGCCGGTTCTGAGCAGAAGGAGCCGCTTGGCCGTGGGCGCGCAGGACGGCCAGGGAAAAGAATCAAAACTGAATTTAAAAATAATCCCCTCGACAGAAGACAATGAATAGAACTCCAGGGAGTTCCTCTTGGCGCGACGAGGAAAATTAAATGGCTTTTCCCCTCTTACAATCCAACATTCCTTAAAAGAAACAGAAAACTTGTCGATCCATATTCACGGCAGAGTAGGGAGCCCTATTTTTAGCAAATACTAGATTTTCTGAAAAACATGCTTTCAGAACATCACAATTATTAACAAAGCCAGATTGCACTTAATACAAGACCTGAAAATAATACATAAAGGTTAATGGGGGATGTTCCTGCATACTCAGGACAAAATTATAGTTTTAAAATTACATTTTCATTTTAAATTTGATTTTCCAGGCGGTGCATAACAAGAACTCAAAATAAACTCTTTTGTTTTAGGTTGACTAAAATGTTTTCAATTCTACCCAAACCAAAATTATTTTCCATTTGTTTAGTTTAGCCACTGAACTGAAAAGCTAGTATGTCATTATCCACAACTAACAGCAAAAAAGACATCTTAAGGAGAAACAGGGTTTTAATTAGCTCCACTTCAGTATTTAAAATCGATGCTGAATGGAATTACTGACAATATATATGTCCTGATCAGGAGTTTAAATTAAAAAATGTGATTTTTTAATGTTAATTTTGAATTAGATACTAAAAGCTTCAGAAGTGAGTCAGGGCCTCTTTGAAGTAATCATCACATCCATAGAGAGAAAAGATGGCGCTGGCTCAGTGTTCTTGTAGACCACAGAAATAAACAGAGGTGGGTAATACAAAATAAAAGACAAATATGATTGTCTCTGATGTAATGTGGGTAATAAGCTACAGTCTCAGCACGTTTGCTTAAGTATTGACAAACTAAAAGAAAAAAACCAAAACAATCCACACCTACATCTCTTAACTAAAGCCATTGTGTCAAAACATACTTCAGGCAATACCAGGCTATGTTTAGAGAACCGTGTTGAACATAGCCATGGGAACAATTGATGTTGAAATCCCAGACCACAAAAAAAGCAAAAGCACAGAAACACCCACATGGATTTGCAAAAGTTTCAGGAAACATGATCCAAATTTTAAGCAAATGTTTTTGATAGAAACTCATGAAAATTAAAAATTTAAGGAATGCAAATATAACTATACATTTCTTATTTGCTCATTGCTGGAATGTTTAGGAATTCTGTAATGGATCATTGCCTTATACCTTGTTCAGAGAAGACTTCTGTCTTACAAACCTCTGCTACATTTCAATGGCCAAAATGTTTGTCTTCCATTTCTTATGGTACAGTCTTACAGAACCATGATATTAGTCCTGAAAGGCAGCATGCGTATAGCCTGGCTTTTGTAAAACATGTAGAATGTATTTCCAGCATATGAGTGTGGGCATTAGTCTCAATGGGGCTACTTAACTTTTGCTAAAAAATTTGATTAAGCTGGCCTGATAGGTTGACTGCCTGCATAAAACTTTAAGTCCCTCACTTTTACAAGTAACAACTTTGCACTGGTTACAGGTTAAACAGGTTTGCAACTAAACAGGAAAGAAGTACTGTGAGAAAGCTTAAATGTTGGTCAACTGAAGACACTATTGCTGCAAGAAATTATTGTGACAAGACTGATCCTACTTCCTTGGACATCTGATCCTCTGGCTAAACTTCAAGAGAGAAGTTTGGGTGTACATGGAATGAGGAACCAGAATCCATCTGTCGATGGCCAAAGGAGTCATAAACGGCCAAATGGAACAAACAAAAGATCCTAGAGTGAAAAACAAAACCAAAGTTATTCAGATTTACTCAGTTCACAAAGACCTATTCATACATGTGATCTTTTTACATGGTCCTATTAAACTGTTAGTCCTTTGAGACTGGTTTTCATTGTGCTCTGCAAAGTGAAAAACAGAGAGGCACTTAATAGACAGTCATTGGTCTGTACCAAACTTCTGCTCATTTATTCAGCTATACCCCAGTTTTGATGCTGTAGAATTTGAAACACAATCTATGGGCTACTGTAAAATCTACAGGGAAAAAAACAAAGTAAAAAGAAATACCATTCTTATGATTGCAAAGATGATTATGGAAATATGAACCAAGTGTGTCAGCTTCCTAAGTCCATAGCCAGCCAAAACCAGTAACACTAGGAGGGTGAACTTGACCTCTGCATCTCAGTGGGTTGTTTACATTTTTCCCTGTAGGTTTCAAAGTCAGTATTCAGTGCTGATATCCCCTGTTGGTCATTCTGAGAGATGTGTCTTTCAGGAGTTTGTATCCCAGGACAACCTGCTTCCTTTGGTGAGCTACTTCCTTTAGCTACTCAAGTTGCTTTTCAAAAGGCAGAATTGACAAAGCTTGATTTTATTTATGTTGTTGATGATAAGGTTGTTTCCTGGATCGTATCTTTCAGTAGCACCAATTGAAGTGTTGCTTCAAGTTAGCACTTCGAGCAGGGGCTCCAGGATCAGGCCTACGTACCGAGCAGTTTTTTTCCTGCAGACTTATATTACCCAGTAGATACATTGCAATCCATTGGCATGCTAGGCTTTCCCATAGAAATATCTTCCAACTTAAGTGTAATACAGGTTGTATATGTTGCTGCCTTGCCAGCGGCAACATCTGTCTGTTTCCCATCGCATATCTGAGACACTGAGCTTATGGCTGATTAGAGCTATATTTAACTGGGTTGGTTGTAAAATCTAGACTTTGTTGTGAATTGTAGAACAGTCATCAGCAGCTGCAGGTGAAATTCTCAATCTTGATCGTGGATGACACGCTAAGTAAGTAGGAAGCAATATAAGGGCTCATACAGATAAGAAATGAGCTATTTTCTCCTGAGAAATAGCTGCAGCTCTATCTAGACTGAATGGAAGTAAAGTCAAAATGTGTTACTAAAGCACCTTTCATATCAGTCAGTCACAACAGGACATTTCTAGCTCCAGGCACTACTAGTGGCCCCTTTGCATGCTTTTCTGATGGGTGCAAGTTTGCATTCCAAACAGGATGATTAACTTACTTAGTCATAAACCTCCTGCGTCAGCATGTTCATATGACCTTAATCCTTTCCCATGTTTACAGGTCATGGCAGTGCTTTACCAGGGAGACTCCAAGCCCTACAATGTGATTAGTCTTCATACCACTCTGTGTATGTCCTACCTGAGCAGACTCTTCTGGGAGCATTTCTTTGCAGACTGGAGTCTCCAAGAACAAAGCACTGGGCATTGACCTGCACTGGCCTTGTTATTTTAAGGGTGTGTGTGGTTTGTCTCCATTTGGGCCTGTGTGAATGCATCCACAATTACTACATACAGAGAAACAGTCTCACTGCAGTGATCTGTTTCACTGCCTAGGGGAAAAGACACTGATGGTTCAAGTGAGAACTAGCTTCCTCACCGGTTAATCATATACGTTTTCTGGTGATGTCCAGCTTTGCTGCTTCACAAAAGGGAGAAAGAAAAAAAAAGTCACAAGGAACCTCAGAAACCTCAAGGACTTCTATCACTTCCGCACCTCAGCTGACCTCCAAGCAAAATGTTTCATACAGGCTGGCCCAAGTCTTCATCTGGGCCAGCAGGTTTTCAGAAACCTTCCAGTGCCCAGTTGGGACCTGGTGATCCCACCTCACTTGCATTATGAAATGTAAATTACACTATTCAGAACGTCTAAGGTGCCCCATTACAAAAGCAGCAAACCCAGGGGCATTGAGGTAGAATTAAGATCCCATTTGCCTCTAAAGTATGAAGGATCTTGAGGTTAGCATCTCTGTTAAGTATCCAAACATCAGCATGTACTTGTAAAATAAATGAAAAGCTAAAATTCTTGGAGGGATGGGCGAAAACTATCACTTCTTTTCCTATATACGGTACTCAGTGTCAAAACACATAAAGAAAGTTAGTATTTTAGAAAGCCATTAAGCATTCACTAGGCATGGGAAATCTTCCTCAAACAGACGTACTGTTATGAATTACAACATTTATCAGCCTACTGGTGATACAGTTTACTGTAAGTCTGCTCTTTCAAAGTGAAACCATATGTTCAATGGGAAAGAGTGGATGCTAATGTAAATGGAGATAAGGCTGTTTATTAAGCTATGCCGATGGGTATTTTGTGGGTGAACTTTCTTTTACAATACTGTTAAGGGTTATATAAATGCTAATTGGTATATGCAAACAAATTTATGGACACTGGGTATAACATGATTTAAGTTAACTGCCAGATGACAGTTCTGGAAGATAGTGGGACCAGTACTACCAGGTGCCAAACACCCACCACATCAAAACCTTGTATAGTTCCCGTGTTTAGATATATGAATAATGCTAGTTTCTGAGGAGCAAGGAGGAAAACAAGCTGATAGTAATTCTTTTCCACTGCTTTTGGAAATTTTATGTTGCAGAAAGGGTGTTGAATCTTGGAACACAAGAGGAAGTCACATTTCCAGCTATTCCCTAAGAGTTCCAAAAAGCTTGAGTCTAGAAAATGTCATCCTGCTGGGTCCTGGGAGCTGGAACTGAGGGTGCAGGTTTGGCTTGTGACTGTGTCTGTCAGTCTCCTGTCTTGTCGATTGCCTGCAGTGCTTCCTTGGAGTTGCAGTCTCCTTAAAGAGAGCAAGTCCTAACAGACAACTAGGCATTTGAGCTACAAGTCCCATGGGAAGAGATGGGAGTATTTCCAAAGTGAGGCTTTTCAGCTTTTGGCTAAAAGACTAGTTCGGAGTATTTAATTAGTTAATTTAAAAGAAAACAAGGTTTTCCCCAGAAAGCAGGCTTTTTGTTTAAAAATGTGCATTTAATAAAGACCTAATTTTCTGCCAGAACTGTTTCAACCAATGCTGGGAATTATATTCCCTGACAAAACTACTTGAAAATGGATTTCATAATGTAGAGTAAAATCCAGACAATTTTTTCCAGATGACTTTAGAGTGATGTTGTTATTATTCCTCAACTAAACATGATAAACCTAGGAAACTCGGAATTAAGGTTAATGAAAATCTAGCACATTAAAGATACGGAAAATACATCGTTTGAGCATGAAAATTACTTTAGTCTCTGCCGTCTCATGCTGTAACTTGATAGTTATGAAAAAAAGTTATATTTGGGTTGATTTACTCCAGAGCATCTTAAAGCAGCCAGAGCGCACTGAACAATCAAATAGTTTTCAGAAATACTTGGTATTGCCAGAGTAGCACAAATGTCTAGCCAAATTCAGCTCTACTGCTCATGTGTCAGCTGCCTGCTACCTTTTGGGCTTCTCTGTTCTTCCCTGGGCCTTACTCTGCACACAACTATCTTGTGGTCCTCCTACCAGTTCCTTCTACAGGCACCTGCATACAGATACAGGTACACATAAACCAAATGCATAAACTCATGCACAGACATGCATCAGCTCTCTGCTACCCCATATTCACCTGGCCATGGCTTCTTCTGGAGTCTTCTGCTTCTTTCTTATTCCCTCCTCATGGAACGTACCCGGTGCAATGAATAGCTTATCAAGATGATACATAAAATTAATGCTGATTCTGTAATTTCATAATACAAGAGATAAGTATATTTTCCTTAGGAATAGCATAGCATTAGAAGTTACTTTTCAGAAGTAACTCCATTGGTTTCAAAGGGCCATTATCCCCATAGAAAAGGTGGTCTCTTAAAATGGCTCCTACTCAGCATTCCAAGCAAGTGTAGGCACCACCTTCCTCAGTCTCATTGACAGAGTAAGACAAACACCTTCCTACGGCAGTTACTCAGCTGAAGTTACTTGTGACCACAAATCTGTCCAGAGTAACTGGAGGTGGAAGCTGTTTTCAAAGAGGGCAGTTCTACTACAGGAGTTTTGATTTCCTTTGAAATGAAAAAACCCAAACATTCAATTACAGTGTGGTTTTGGTCTGTCTTTTGACCTCCCTAGCCCTGTCTTGAGCGACTGAATGTGGTGAGATGTAGTTAGTCCTTTCTGCCCCACTCCCCATAGTATATTTTCAGTTCCATCAGTTCCATCTTTAAAATTCTTTTGTTTTGTTTTGTTTTGTTTGAATGGGATATAATATTTTAAAACCAAAGACTTGCAGGTTTGGGTGCAATTCTCAGGGCTTCACATGCAAACCTTGGAACCACTCATGGCTGTTGACTTTTTTTATTTAAATAAATACTCATTCCAAGGCAGAAGGTCTGAGTAATTAGAAAGTAAACCTTTAAAGAACATCTACTGCATATTCATCTGTAAAAACCTCCATTCATTATTTCTGCCATGATTTTTTTCATTGCTGTAACATAACCTATGCATTTTAAAAGCTTTTTGTGCCCAGAGAAAAACTCACAAAATCAGCTGAGCAGAGGTGAATCACAGGTGGTGTAGGAGCACCTAGCAATGCTGCACAACAAGTGGAGATGGGAAGTTGATAGCCACATTAAACAGCTTACGAAATTAATTAGAAGATTATTAAGGCAAAGTATGGTTGTCATAGTTGGCCTTTGTCAGAGCATACAGTTTCTAGAAATTAGGTATTCAGTATCAGCTAAAAATTCTTTGTTCATCAAACAAGAAGAAAATATTTACTTAAGTTAGAAACTAAAGACAGAAAGGACATGTGGGATTTCATGGCAGAATTCTTGCTGAAATTGATTTTTAAAAGTTTCTATTCTATTCTACTCTGCATCTGTGAGAGTATCCGGGGTTATTCATGAGGCAGGTGCTCAAATGATGTCACAGTTAATGTTTAGCATCATTTTCTCTTAGGTCAAATCCTTTCACACCCTTTTTAAACAAAAAGTTGGCATTAGACCACACGATATTGCAAAAGGAGTCAAGATTATATGCCATTCACACAATGTCATGTTGCCAACAGGAAGCTCTGTAAAAGGAAAAAAAAGGTTTCAGCATGTGAGTTAAGTGTAATAAAATACCATAATCAGAAAATCAACATAAGACATGGTAGGCCCGGTCCTGTTATACCTGGACTCGTCTGGAAATCAGCAAAGAGCTGCTTGTGCGTCAAACTCTTAACAAATATGAGTGAACACAGAAGAGCTTTGAAATTCAAAATGTGTTTAATCAATTTCATCTGGAAATACAGACTATACTATAAATGTGAATAGGTTGGGACTGAAATGTAAACAAATTAATTTTAAAAGTCTCCCGTGGTGCTGCTTGAGTTCCTAGCTATCTGTTGCAGTAACTTTAGAGAAGATGAAGCAAAAGCTGCCTTCCTAAACTTTACCTCATGCATGTGCTCCATTAATATAGAACATGGGGTTTTTTAATGATGACCTTTTACATGCTAATAAGTCAAAACACATTCAAGTTCAAAGCAGCCACCAGTTCAAGTTAAGGCAAATCCAGCCTTAAACCAAGAACAGAATGCCTTTTCTTGTTACCAGTGTTTTGTTCCACATTATCATATAGCTCTTCACTGTGACTAAATCCTTGCCATCTCCGTAGACAGAAATACCAGATTCCAGCTGCTAAGTCAAAAAGAAAGTGGTGGTACCATGGCATGAGATTTGGGGAAAAGAAACAAATTAAAAGCGATTTCACTGATTTCAGTATGGTCCTGCTTGTTTCCAGGACAGAGAACTGGAACAAATTCCACCCCAGTTGGATACCACCATGATTTTATTGCAGGCATCTTTATCCTGTTTCATTAAATGTCACTGTTAACCACTACACTGATGAAGGTGGGCTTGGACAGTGAAAAATCACTTAGGGAGCTTCCCAATTAAGATCAAACCAGCACTTACTAAACCTTTTCAATAGTACTTTGTAAACCCATACTTCTGGCTGGTGGCCTGACCAGGAACCCCGTGCGTACCTGACACACCCCTTGCAATGAAAGGCGCCCAAGGAATGCACGATCAGGCCCCTGACGGGGGAAGTCAGCGAACCTTTGTTGTAGCTTTATGCTCATACCTGATGTAATGGAAAGCTTTTACAAAACAATGCCTATGGGATAGAATAGACAATAAGGAATGAATGGATTAAACACGTGATAGAGATGCTGTGTTTGCTGAAAGTTGTGCTTTATGGCAATACTAACATTAGATTTACCATGTGGACCATTACTTTATCAGAAATATCTATCTACCCAATGGGTGAATTATATAAGGTTATTTCCTTGTCATCAGTGAGGTGTGTGCTTCACATTCCCTTTGCAAAATTAAGTTTTTGTTAGCTTAATTCTGAGAACTGCCAAACTTCCATGAAAGGATTAAAAGGCCAGACGAAAAGAGATACTATTTTAATTTAACTAAAAACTTTTCATGTGTCATTTTTGGACTGCTGGTAAGAACTGTTTTTTAAAGACTCTTCTGCAGGCCAGCAAACTAAAGAAGAAAACCACCTTTTCCTTCATCTTCAGCAATAATCAAACTTTTAAGATACGCGGGTTACATCTGAGCACGTTCTCCTTGCTTCAGTATGTTATAGAGACGTTAACATGTTGCTGGGCAGCCTGAAGAACTGAAGCAGATATTTTCTAGCTGGAACTTCCTTGTCTTCTGTGATGACATGAGTATTCAGTTCATCCCTAGCAGACATAGAGAACAGTCATTCTCTGTCCTCCTTTTCAACAAACTTTTGCATATTAGTATATCAGAATTTTATCTCCATGCTTTCTCTTTTCCAGCTTAAACAACCCAGTACCTTTACTCTTTACTCACAGGTCAGATTTTCTTGTTCTTAATCTCATTGTTTCCTCTAAATTCTCTCCATTTTGTCTGTATCTCTCTGGAAAGATGGTGAGTACAGCTTGACACCATCCCCCAACCGGGGCTTTCCCAGCACCAAGTGAAGCAATGCATAGCTCTGTGTCATCTGTGCAAAACTCTTGGTCTCAGGATGGTATTTCCCTTTTTTGCAACACTACTATATTGCCAGTTCAAACATCTTTATTCTGAAGCACAAAATACCAGTTTCACCCTCTGAAAATGTGCACTGCACCATTGCTGCTTTCAGTACGAACCTCCAGAAATTACTGCGCTATAGTTTTTGCCTTTACTACCTCCTTCCTGTAAATTCTAACAGCAGGCTAATTTATTACAGACATCAGGAAATGCTTCACTGTTTTTGAATAAATGTAATTTGGGAGGCCTGCAATCTGCTTGGATAAACAGCAATTAAGCATTTAACCTCAGCACCCTGCAATATTATCCCCAACATGACTGCACACTCAAAACTGAATGGAACACAAAGAATCAATGCCGTCGTATCTTACCCCAGTGGCTGGGCTGGTGGTACCAAGACGTGCCTTCTGTTCTGTCGGATAGTTGGCTGAGTCTATAGTGTCCCCATACCTGACCTTACAAATATGATCCTGAGCTATGCCCCTTTGCAGTTCACATTATTTTGCACCTTCTTCGTGTGTTTACACCCAATATAACAAAGATCTGGTGCCGAAGCACTGGACAGCCTTTTCTATGGAAATACTCAGTACAGGCTGTGGGGACTATGTGTCTGAAACTGAATGACTGCCAGCTTGGTATTCGTAGAGAAAGATGCCAGCTTCACTGAGGGAGATGATATGAATTCTGGCTTCCTGGGCAAAATGTGCTATTTAGCTGTGTGGGATTTGAAGAAAGTGTCACCTTCTTTTTTGGCTGGCTTATTTATACTCACAGTAACAAGCTCACTCAACAACAGGACCACCTCTAATAATGCTGCTGCCAAGGCCATTTGTCTCCTAGTCTATGTCTGTGTCTCTCTCTCTCTCTCTCTCTCTCTCTCTCTCTGTGTGTGTGTCTATGTATGTAAATGCATATATGATGCCAAGTAAGCGACAGGTCCCAGAACTCCAGAATATCAGGGTTTTTCCTCTTTGCCATCTCTGGCTCTAACTGATGTCCAGGCAGTTGGATGCCAGTTTCCAACATAAACACAGTCCAATTAGTTTCTCAGCCTTCACTCTGTGACTCTGTTTAATAGCAGTCAGCCAGTGTGGTTTCATGAGGACCAGGTGCTTTACCCGTCACAGCATGGCCCCCTGATCCTTTTCCCGTGAAGAATTTCTTTGTGTTAGTAATGCCGCTGTCTTCATTGTCCCATCTACTGCAGGTTTTGCATCTTCATCAAAATGCTGAGCATTGTCTTAGCTTGTGCCATTTGCTGCAGCGTGGGGAATCACCATGGTTTTTTTCCTGTGACCTGACCTCTTTGTTAGTGTTGCATCCTTTTGTTTTTTAACCTTCTTTTCTTCTTTTACATGCATTCTGTCGTAGCCTTAGTAATTCTGCAGGACCTTCTGTGAGCTGGATGACTGCCACTGCTTTGCAAAGTCAAATGGTTTTATCAGAAATAAATTGCAGAGTGTGTAGTGTCACAGTTTCTTGTCTTAGTTTCCAGGTATGATCTGGTCTCTTCTTGGGGCTTCAGTGAACTCCTCCAAATTGAAAGATTGTACTATACTTTTCACCTTCTCTTTCAAAAAATGTGCGCTTAGTAATTTTCACTTTTACATGTCGTGCAGTCCTTATATTTCTGTAAGATGGTTTCATAGGTGGCCTAAGTTAATCTCCAGTAATTAGAAAATAGATCTCCATTAAGAAGTAGTAAAAGCCTCAAGCACCGCATTGTCAGGTGTGCTCTCAGGAGGCTGTGGGACCCGAATGCCAGGCTTCCCGGATTTCCAGACTCCTATTTCCCTGGGCATGCTTTGAAATGACTGCAACCTTTACGTGTTGCAGATTCAGAACCTTTCAGATTCTTGTTAGTGAAATATTTTTTAACGTTCCAAATTCTCAAAATTCCATCCTTGCAACTAAGATCTGCTGCATAGCTCTACTTGGCTATGTGCCTGTAGTACCTATAAGGCTGGGCGCTGCAGAACTCCTTAAGTCCTAAGGGGGGGTTGTTGGGCTAATTGTTTAGTGGATGCATTTCCAAGCATGCGTTGTTGGCTCCCCTGTAAAAGACTGAGGATCACAGAAACTAGAAATCACTCTGCTGCACAAAAGCAGTTCATCGGAATATTTGCAAGCTTATTATTAGATACTATGTATTATGATTTAAGTCTCATGACTGGCAACAGAGCTGGAGAACAAAGTCCTTTGATTTGGCACAAAATTCATGCAGCATGGGTAGCTGCCATTCACCATTTGATGCATCTCTGCTGTGTCTCAAGCCTGACTCGAAAGGCCCACAGTCAAAAAATAATCCCAATTTCATTGTCTTTCCCACTGTTTCTTTTAACGGCTGCGGACACCTTCTGGGAGAAGGAGACACCCTTAGACTGAAAGCATCACATTGTTTTGCCCAGACTGTTGAACAACCTCAAACACTTATCTACTTCCAGGGATAATCAGCTAGGATTGTATTTGAACTTGTTAGAACTACAACTTGGTAATCAGTTCTGCATCCTTCAAGACCTACCCTTCCTGTAAATGCTTTGCCACCTTTGCTTCTGACAACCTATATAATTTTTATTTGGCTCACTGCAGATAAACAGGCAATACAATATTAAAATGAAACCAAAATTCAGATTTTAGATCAAATTCCATCAACAAAAGAAGTTAATCCTCTACAAAAAAACAGTTATTGAATGAATACTGCATGAAGGAAATTCAGCCTCACTCAAAGTAAATATGGCCAATTTATTTGCATTGCCCAAAGTCAGAAACGCAGGAGCTCAAATGAAGAAAAAGCAAATGTTTGAAAAAATCATTGCCGTTTTAACTCTTCGAGTTATTTGGTAACATAGGTGAGGGCATATACTAGTATATTTTGATTAATAAGCAATATATATTTTATAATACTATATGTTAATTAATAAGCCATACATTTTATGTATTTATTGATTTAGGTCTCTTCTGTAAGGTAAGAAAGAATTATCCCTGTTGCATCACATGAAGAAACAGACTTGGTGTCAGTGTCAAAGACTTGAATGAGTCCATTTTTTTCTGAGTTCAGTACCTTAACCTTTTCTATTAGGGTAGAACTGGCTTGCCACTTGCAGCTTACAGACAACTAGTTCAGAGAACATTAAAGCAGCTTATTGGAGTGTTGACAAGGATCACAGTAAATATTCTTCCCCTCTACCTCCCTCTTCCCTGACACATCAAGAAATCCTATTTAGTAAGACAGATAGAAATGGATAAGGCTTATTAGTTGACCATGAAGCTGTATTTTAATCAGGAAACACTAAACCTGAGAAAGCAAATCATGGATCTCCAGGGATGTGAAGGGCTATGCAGAGTAACTCTGCATCAGTCCAGACTATGGGTGAGGGTTGTTCTTTCCCATTTTCACGTGAGCTGCTGAAAGTGTATTTCTGGCCCTGAACACTTTTCTGAGCCCCGGATGCAGCCTACCAAAGCTCTCCTAGGGATGAACGGCAACAGTCACAATCTTCTTACTTTTTTAGCAGAAGATTGTTGTTCCTGTGGCTTGCGTGTCCAGACCGCCAGCTAAGATGAGCTGGCTCAGATCTACCAGTGCACAGTCCAGTTTACATTGCACCAGCTGAGGATCTGCACCTGAATATTGGATTCATGGCTTGTTCTGCCAAAATTCCTGCTGAAGTGTTGATGCAGTTGGCATGGCTGATATGGTTGTTGCTTTTGTTGACCAGGCTAGTGCTTTGATCTGTTCATACAGAGGGACATTTGCAAACAGATTTGACATACGTTTCTAACGCACAGGACAAAGTTGTCATTCCGGTGGCCTTCCAGGGGCTGATTAAAGGAAGTGAAACAGCTGGGTGTGTTTGACTATGCTTTGTCTCTTAGGCAACTAAGGGAGGTGCAGGCAGGGAAAGGGAATGAAGTGCTGATGAAATAAAATAGCTGAGAACAAGTGGATGCCAGAAATGCCACTCAGTTCGACTAGAATATCAGCACCTGCTGTATTTTTCAAAAAGTATATTTGTAGGATTTTTACTTCCACAGCAAAGAAGTGTTGCTAGACAGAGAATACTGAATCCACACTGATGTAACATTTCCTTCTCTATGAATTTTGGTATTACATGCAGAGTTAATACCAGAAATCGCATTGTGGTACACTTTTGAATCCACCAGACTTAAGGCTTTAATTTGTACAGACAATGCAATTTGTCTACACTAAAGAATGGTAAGCAGCAGGGTTGCATTTGGTCTACAAAATGTGTAATGTGGAGAGACAACAAAGTCTAACAAATCACAGCAAAGGACGAGAGCCTCAGAGATCCTCTTCTACTCCTAGGATCTACTTCACCTTAGCACAAGAGCTTGGTTAAAGTGCCCTAACATCACCAAGACTCTACTTCCTTGCCTTTGAAATTAAGGGAGTGTATTAATCCTGATTTTTGCCAGCCTCTCTCTCTGTATTTATCCGATTTTCCTTAGTTTTCTTTCTGGGGCATTCTGACCCACTTTTTTCCCCACACAGGCTTATCACCTTGAGGCAGCCATGTTAATCACAAATACAGATTTGATTGTCACAGTTTCATCCAGAATTCCTTGGGCTTATCTGTCCTGCTCTTAAAAAAAAAAAAAAAAAAACAAACCCAAAACTCCAAAACTTTTGATTTGAGTCATCAGCCAATCATCCAGTTCTTTGGGGATGTTTGTGCAGTAAATCCAGATCCACAGACTCACAACTCTCAATAAGGTGTGCGCTCCACAAGCAAGTCAGACCACCTGAAACTAAGCTGATTCCATTGGTGAATTTTTTTGATATTCTGCATAAGTCACAAGGTAGATCTGAAAACAATGGTCAGAAATCTCAGATCCTGCTCCGAAGGTTCAGGACAGTTTGTAGCTGCCAGAGTCAGCGCTCTGCCAGTGGAACACAGAGCTTTTCAACCTGAGCACCTAGTTAAATATAGCAAGGCTAGTGGTTTAAAAAAGGCATTAATGTTGCCTGTGAGCTTTAATGGAGTCCTAATTAGATCTACATGCTGGAGATTAGAAGGGGACTTGATATCTGCTGCTACTGGTTATTTTATTATCTAAAAATGAAGCTTTTAAAGCATTTCTTCATACTAACCTTAATTAAACCTCTGCTTCTAGTCAATGGTAGTTTGAAGGTACATCAAAACTCTCTTCACTCAGGTCTTTAAAACTGCATTACTGTGAAACCCCAGCAAGTGGCCAGCTCCATAGCATACTGCTCTAAAATATCCATACTTTAATAAATGTGTCTTCAGAGAAACTGCTTGAGCTGCCTTGAGAACTAGTATTGCTGGAATCATGATCAGCAATGATCTGAAAAGCAGAACAGAGGAAAACACAGCTGAGCCCCAGGGTCCTGAAGCAGCATAGCTTGTTTTCTCTCATTCTCTCCAAGGCCCACAGTAATTTTTGAGCCCATTAGTCATTGCAGCCAAATTTGACTGACAGTGGAGATGTCACAGATAGATAATTCTGTTTCCAAAGGTTTCAAGAAAACCCAACAATGTTCAGGTAGACAAGGGAGAGCCAGCTCCCAGTTTCCCAGGTGAAGGAAGAGCTGTCATGAGCTCACCTCTTATTAGAAATCAGAGAATCCATATGGGAGAGAAACTGTAACCACCTGATGTGCAGCAAAAAGATTCAAGAAGGTCTACCCTGATTTGCACACCAAAGTCAGTCAACCACAACGGATGAATCCATAGGAAATCCGGCATAATTAGGTCTAGAGCTCAAAGGTCAAGGAACACAGCAGAATGAGGCATTATTTAAATAAAAGAAGATGAATTCAGTCTCATGCCAGGGAAGTATTGAAAGAACCTAAGCAAATATCTAAATGCGTAATCATCTATCTTAAGTCATGTCAAATAAAAGCTTTGTCAATAGTTACAGGCACATTACATTGCTTTGAAAAACAATGTTTTGAAAAACAAAAGTGCTGCTTTTATTTTACCTCCTTCACTACCTGCCCTTAACAATCCCCCACCCAGCCTGTCCTTACTGCAGGAAAGGGGGCAGATAAACATGTATAGTTCCACCTCCATGGCTGAAGGACTAATGAATGCCAATGCAGAAGAGACCCAGCCCTGTTTTGGGTGTACATGCCATTTTCTTCTGCTGCTATGTATCACAAACTAAGAATTCACTCCTCTCCTATGACAAGTGACAAAGCTTGGCTATATTTAAAACTAACAAGTACATTCCTATTACTTCCCCCCCCCCCCCCCCAAGACTCCCAAGATCTTTCAGTCAGTGCTCTGCTTCATAGAAATCTGTGAACCATACCATTCCTCCTATGGAAAATTTCCCTATTTAGCTGCTCCATAGCTCCAGAGAGTTTTGCAAGGTAAGGATAAAAAGTGCAATATGACAACCCCTCCCTTTGGGCATCTGGCAAGGGATTCCAGTCCCCAGGCTAATAAGCGTTTCCCAGATCATATAAACAGGAGGTACAAGCCCCCTTCCACCTGGAGGTGAAGCTCTTCATGACTCTTCCTTGAGCCTTCCTCTTTGTCTCACAGGACAGATAATGTCCGTCAAACAACCATACTGTCCTCAAAGGTGAGAAGCACAAACCGCTTGCTCCTTCTCATCACCCAAAATGATCTCCTAAGGTAATTTTTGCAGGAGGAGAAAGGCAAGTGAAGGTACACATAAGAAGTTACAACTGATTTGTCCCATTGTTGTATTTGATGGTGGTAGACAACACACAAATTCAGGGAGCTCCAAAAGAACCATACCATCAAAGCTGCGAGCAAAGGTAGCTCAGAAATGCAGAGCATCAGACATGATCTAAGCCCTAGGAGCGAAAGCCTTCTGCTTGTAGTTAGTTCCTTAAACAGCAGAAGTAGGACATGTATAATGCTGGTCCCAATCCTAGATAAAGGGAAACACTACTAGAAAAGCAGAAAGTTAATGGCACAAAGCAAATATCATTTAAAGACTTGTTTATGCTAAGGGAGAAGAACAACAGTCTACAGGCGAATAAAAGGAAGGAAAAAGTTGCATAGTCAGAAATATGAGGAAAAAATCAGCATAAAGGATTTGTTTCAAAGCCACTGAAATCTATGGGAAGAATTGCATTATATTTAAGAGATGTAGATCCACTTTCAATGAAATTCAGTTTCTACAGAAACATCACTGTGAACAGATTTTTATCTATTTTAAAAATATTAAAAAAAAAATAAGCTGTGTGTAACCTTTTGTTAGCTAAATCATACCATGGCAATGCTGAAATAACTGAAACAGCTTTGAAGACTGGTTGCTTCTGCTGAATGCAATAGGAGTTTTGCCATAGATTGTGAGAGACGATGGCCTGTCCCTCAGTGCAAGCTACAGCAAAGAATGTAAATCTGCTGGAGCAGTGTTTGTGAAACATGGTGCTGATTTTAGTGATGGCTTTTTCCATGCACCAAGCATGAGATCATGTACAGGGCTGTATTTACATGGTGATGTAATTTTACAGCAGAAGCTGGAAAAACAAGGAGGGTATATCATGTCCAGCGTGATTTATGCCAAGCTTTCCACAACTATGCAGCCTCCCTCCCATGTCATACATATGTTGGCAGGATGAAAGTAACAACTGGGACAACCCTGCCCCCAGTTTCTAGACAACCTTATGCTTTGGCTGCAAAATCAACTCATAACTCAAAAAGCAACCGCCATCGGGCAGACAGTTTTCAAGTCAAACAGCATATGTGCTTAATTGAATGCTTACAAAATTACCTTTTGTTTTATACAAATGTCCTGCCAACAAAAGAACAAACCAGGGATGTCTAATGGATTTAGCAATATGGCACTATTTATGTTGTGATCACGGAAGATGGGATACTCAAATACAATACAATTATTTTCCAAGTAATGTTTTATGATAATGTGGTTTACAAACTGTTACACCCACTCATCTTTTGAGGTAGAATCTTAAATTTTTTTTCCTTAAAAGGAATGCCATGCCGTGCCATTGAGATGTAAAGACTCGAAAATTAAATTTGGTGGCCTCGTTTACATGCAGAATGCTATTAGTCATAAATAAATAAACTTAAAATGGAATTGTTTGATTAACCAGTGAAATTATATACACACATTCTGGAAAATCTGATTAAGTTTAGTTTATGGTTGGTTTCTAACTAAGCAGGCACAGATCTCTGTATGAATAACATAAAGACTGTAACTGTTGTGCCCGTTAATCTACATCCATTTTGGAGTTGATTGAAAGAAAAGTGATGCAGCTTCTGAACCTCTGCTGCTTTCATCAAAATTGTTATAAGTTGGGAGTGAGTCACTAACTAGAACCAACAGCAAATCCAACTATAAACCATGTGTGCCTTATACCTACAAATTAAGTGAACTGACAAAACAGCTTTCATAACAGTATTTTCAATGACAGTAAATTTGAATGAAACAATCAAAATAGTGGCTGAACATGCATTAAAGGGAAAACATACAGCTGTCACCATTAGAAGAGTGCTCCAAGACACCTTTTTTCCTTCTTCTTGCATGTATCCTGGAGTACATAAAGTTCCTTGCTAATTTATATCATGGATTGGTCTTCAAATGATGTATCATTTTCCTTTTCTGGAAAACTGCCTTAGTCTCAAATAAGCCAGGAGCTGAATTTGGAGGAGCCAAAGTCTCACATGGATTTATAGTGAGGCAGTCACTAAGCAGTAAAGCAAAATATTCTGCACTTAAAAGGCAAGACATCTCAGGTGATTTCTAGCTGGCCTTGCAAGACATTCAAATGGAAATAACACCTGCTGGAACACCCCATTTTAAAGCCAGTTGTACCCTGGAACTGGTGCTAGGAACATGAATGTATCCCCTTGTCTCATGTTTTTCCTTCAGGACCGTTCTCTAACATAACACCCATACTGATAAGCTCTAGACCCAACGAATCATCAATGAAAAATGCTTTATATGACAGCTAGTAAGTTTGACTGACTGACTGATTCTACACCACCACAAATTATCTTCCATCTTTAACAATTCTGTTCAAGAGTCAGGCAGTGTATATGCACCCCACTGTCTTCTCAACATGCACTGATCTACAAAGACTTTTCCTTCCAGCCATTTTCCATTCCCATACATCCTCTGCAACACCTCTTATGCACGTAACCTCACATAATTAACTCACTGGCAGCCCCCATCCTCCAAAACAGTTTCATTTTCCAATCAGCTGTAAGCAATCCTGTGGACAGCCTCTTTACCTGGCAGGCATTTACCTCAGAAGCACCAAAGCAGGCATGATTATGAGGACTGGACTATTATTTCAGGTGCTGATGGGTTATTCGAAGCACAGCTTTGGTCTGCTTCCAAGGTAAATGCTGATGCGATGAATGGGCACTTTTTGGTTCTTGAGCTGGGCAGGTCCCTCTCCATCCCTAGATGACTTTCCTGAGTAGTGAAAGCAAAGAGAATTCCTGGTTTCCTCCCAGGATCTTGGGAGCCAGTAATTAGGACACAAGTAGGACACAGCAGTTTAAAAAAAAAAAAAAAAAAAAAAGCCCAAACAGTGCAACATAACTTTCTTTTCCTCATCATCTTATTGCAGTAGAGTATTGACCGTTTCCCTCTCTTCCCCATTACGTATGACAGGGCTAGAGCGCACACAGAGACTGACATCCCAATGCTCTGCTCTCATGCTCTCAGTAATGGAGTGCATACTGAGTCAGCTGAGACTAGTAACATGCAGAGCCAAATTTTGTGTGGTGGGACAAATAAGAGACTTTCTGCTTTCTAAACCTGAAATACAATCAGTTTCCTCAAGAACACTGTAGTACTCTGGATAAGTTGAGGAACAAATCTGGGCAAGAAGCAACTTCAATGCTCCAATTTTGTAGAAAAAAAGCACAGTGTCTTTAGCCAACTATTAAGAATTCATTAAATTAAATCAATTAAATTAAATTTAGACTAAACACAAGAAAAAAATTTTTCACGATGAGAGTGGTGAAACACTGGAACGGGTTGCCCAGAGAGGTGGTAGATGCCCCATCCTTGGAAACATTCAAGGCCAGGCTGGATGGGGCTCTGAGCAACCTGATCTAGTTGAAGCTGTCCCTGCCCATTGCAGGGGGGATGGACTAGATGACCTCTAGAGGTCCCCTCCATCCCAAAGCATTCTATGATTCTATGAAATTCTTACATGAATGCACACGCAAATGCAGAAAACTTCAAAGCCTGGGAACGAGCACAGAATGAAGCAGTGCCTCAGAGTATGTTCTTCAGAGTGCTCTAGCACTTGCACACATCTTGCAAAGAGAGGCCTTACCTATCTCCTCAGTGTGTTAGCAGTCAACTCCCCTACATGCAACACTACATGAAATATAGTTCCTTAGTTGGCATTTTCTCAAAGAAAAAGGTAGGACTTCCATTTCAGTTTGAGATGCTGGTAAACATTGGTATAAACAATTGAAAAAAAAAAAAAAGATGGAATATTTTCTGTTCATAATTTTATTATAAACATATAGATTAAATATTAACATAGGTAAAAGGAAACATTACTAGTTAGGCCTTTAAAAGGCTACGTGTCCTAAAACAGCCCAAAAAGTCCATTTTACACAGTATCCACCGAGTTGGCAATCTCTGTAGAACCACTTCCGTGGTAATTGAAGCCTCCAAAACACTGTGATATTCCCTGTCCTCTCTTTCAAATAGAGCAGCATTCTGCTTAAGGAAACAGTTAGTTTGCACTTTTGTTTACTACAGCTCAGTCACACTGAATAAAAAAGATCCATGTATTCAAGTAAAGACACTCCAAGAATATCAGCTCGGTCCAGTTCCTTTTTTCATTTTACCCAACAGGCCAGGCTCATCCCAAGTGTTGTAACTGGCTGGAAGTTAACGCTGTCAGTCAAGATCCTCTGGCCTCCTACTGGGAGCTTTGCAAAAGGTGTCAGTAAGAGCTAGAACTGATGTTTGTTCTCCGAGTAACATGCAAAAAATTTTCAGTTAATTTATAAAAACTGGTCAAAAAGCAGAACATGTAAGAGCCTGGGAAAATGGTTCTGTTTGCCCATTTTAAAAATTAATTTCAACAACAAAAATCTGGATAGTTGAAGTTTTAAAAGCTTCAATTATCAGCTAATAATAATAATAAAAAAAAAAATCTAAGAGATGCCATTTGATCTTGACCCTTACTCAAAGTCAAAAAAGTTAAAATAAAGATGCTCCAAGCTCTAGGCTTAAATACAACGTGCTTTCCTGTTACAGTGTTTTCTCTGCTCCCCACTGTTCCTTTGCTTTCCAGCAGTGAGTGCTCTCACTGCCACTCTAGTTCATGTCAGATGTTTGAATGGGATCCAAGTTATAAAAAAAGATACAATTATTCAGCGCCTATATGATCATACGTATTTGTACAGTCCAGACAGCCAACAGTAAATGTGTAAGCAGTGGCTTTAATGGAATATATGTATTTTTTAAATCCAGTATTTAAAGTAGCGCAAAGAGGTTTGCGCTTTTAGATGTATATATTATCAATTATATACATAGCATTTTCCCACCTTAAAAATAACTATGACCAAACCCCTGAAAATATGGGGACTAATAGAAAAAATAATCTTAGGATTTTGTAGGAAAAATATAATTTGCAATAAAAATATGGTAATTTCTTCTTGCTAGAAACAAGTAACAAAAAATACACTCCCACATGCAATTTTTCAGCATCCTAGGAATGTAACAAATACTTCTGCAGTAGTAGCCCATCTTTTAAACAAAGTCTGAGTCCCTTACTCTGCTGCATTTTAATTAATATCAAAAACCACTTATGTCAGTAAATATTTGCTTACTCCTTTGTACATGTTAGCCTGGCTTTTAGCAATGTAAGCAAATGCTAGAACATTGTTGATTAGATAAGAAGTCGTTTACGTATAAGAATTCTATATAAGAAAGCAATTTATCAAAAAATATTGGCCCTGATCCTAGGCAGGGCTGTTGCCTCTTTGTATTATTCCATTGATTCCCACTAGAATTCATCTAAACAGAGCAAGTCTGGAGGGCCCCACTTCCAGAGATCACGGTTAGTCAGAGAAGCTCTTCTCTTTCAACCTCTCTTTTTAGAGAGAAGGATGGGGGAAACCCCAAGCTACAGGCATGTCAGGGTACTGAACAACCCTTCATCAAAGGTGGAGATTAGAAAAGCCTTTGGGTTCTGCCTTATTGCATAGCTCCCTTTAAGCCTCCTCCTACGGCCACAGCTTTCCAGCTTGCTGAGGCACACGTTACTCTGATCAAATGGTGTCGACATGAGTGCACCCCCAGAGGCTCAGAGGTACCTGGGATCAAGCCACTGACCGGACTGATTCCCATGGACTTTGGAGTCTGCCAAAGACAAGACTGCAGATAAGGATGACGTCAGCGACTAGTGAAGATGATGCTGATTCAAGCTGCTTCTCTCCAAGATGGGATTTCTGTGCTTATACGGAGCCTGAAAGGGGCAAAAATATATTTTTCAAGGTGGATTTTTTAGAATCAAATGAGCACTTTTCCCAGTTCCTAAGTCTTCCTCTTAATAATATTTAGCCAATATTTCTGTTTGTGAAACTCCGAATTTTCCCAGTTACCATGGAGTTGTGATGCAGTGGAGACCTTCTGAAGAACTTGTGTAGGCAATATTTTTTTTTATACTATTTTAAACAGCGTAGAAATATCTTTGTAGAAAAATCAGTCCCGAGTTTCATCTCCAGTCTTCAAGATGGACCAATGCTGTACCATTTAACAACAACTTTTTCAGGGTTGGCAATAGTATCTTTCCACTGCTCTACTGCTTCACTGTTATTGCTATCAGAACTTATCCAGATCTGCAGTAAGAAATAGAAAGAAAAATAAAATTGAGTTTACCTGATATAACACAGATGCCCAGCCTTTATTAGTTCCAAATAAATACCACAGAAGCGTAGAATGAGATACAACGTGTAGACTGTGACCAAAGCATCACAGCAACAAATACAGTTCTGTTGGGACTAACATATTTTGGCTTTCAGCTGGGAACACAGGGAGTCTGTGTTTAAATTTAGCCTCTAAATAAACAGAGAACTCACTAATGTTTCGCTACTTAGTAAGATGTTTTAAGTCAAGCATTCCTTGCTCCATTCAAATGCACGTGCTGGGGTCAAGGGTGCATCAGGCCAGTGATGGCTCTATGCATTCAAACTCCAGTTGGCTGCAAGCCATCTGGCATCCTGAACTAGCTGTCCAGCATTTTCATGAGCATTTAAAATTGCACACTCCAACAGACAGGACCAAACCTGCATTCCACAGAGGTTACTAACATGCCCATACCACACACAGTCATGCAGTAAGAGTCCTTCTCAGTATTCAGTTAAAGGATAGTGGCCATTAAACGAGGAAATGAGGTACAAGTAGGAAGTTTTCCTCCTGAACATTATCACCAGCCTCTATTGCCAAAAGAATTCTGCTTATGTAAGTAGGTATGATTATTTATGGGACTCTATTTCCTCAAGTCTTCCAAGAATGAGTCCTTTTAAGACTTCTCAGAAACCTTCACCATGAGTACATTTAGCCTACCCTGCTGAGGCATGAGTCCTCAAGAAGTGAGGATAATGTCTTCCAGAATACCACAGACAGCTGATGTTTCATCGACAGAGATTCAATATACATCTTGCTCATGATTAAAGACATGCCTGTAAAAGCAGCCTAATCTAAGTATTGTCTGCTTAGAACAGCATCCAATTAAACATCATTCTCTGAAGAACAAAGTTAATAGATCCAGCTATATTCGTCTTTTTCCAGCTACCCAGCCAATTGCTCAAAGTACATTTTTCCCTGAGCCATATTTTATGTCTTCATGCGTTATGTGGCAACGTCTGCCTGCATGAGCTGAAACAACCTTTTCCAAATAACCTTTGAGGAGCAGAAGTAGCTCATTTCCTCCCTCAAAAGTAAGATCCATGATTAAATGAAACTCATCAGATTGAGATGACCTCACATATTGCTAAGTGACTGCAAAATCATACCCAGTTATTTTTGCCCCAAGGTAGCACAACTAAACAGAACACTTTTTTTTCCTTTTCCTATTCCAAATCCAATTCCACCAACAGGAATCACAGAAAGATGGAATACGTGGGACTTCAGGCTCCATAAAATGGAGGAAGGTCACATAACTTTTGCTGGTACATCATTTCTATAGCACATCAGCATCTTCTATAGCTGCACGTCTTCAGCAGGCACAAGAAACATCACCAGAATGGGAGAGTGTCATTTTCTGTACCCAAGGATAGCGCAGTCCTTCATCTGACAGGGGACATTACAGCTGGGGTCTCACAAATCAATTCCACATTATTCATTTATGCATATATTAAAATTCTGCTACTAACTCTAGCTGGGTCAGGAAAAGCACCAAGCATTAAGAACAGTTATGGTTCAGTATGCCAGGAAGAAAAGGAGAGAAAGAAGGGACAGGATGATGGTAAATTAGAAGAACCAGGAGAAGAGGACAGAGAGAATAAAACCACACCAGACTACCAAGTTTTATGGTGGTTAAATAAATATTATCACACAAATGTTTTCAAAGAGGTGCTACAGAAGTTCCAGCTGTAAAAAATAAAAAAACAAAGAGAGTAAAAAGATAACTCAACTAAAAAATAATTTTGTGTTTGTTCACCTATGTTATCACTTGATCACACATATTTAGAATATTGTGCTGATTTCGGCATTGCTTTATCCAGGCAGGCAGTCTGATATTGTAGTAGGTATTTCCTTTTACACACACCTCTTTGTAAGCGTATTGGTATGGTAAGCCAACACGCCCCCTTTCTGTACAGTACACTTTAGGTTGTGGAGCTCTTGTGAGTGCTGTTTGTTTTCCTCAGAAAGCCTAGAGGCAAGGAGGAGATCATATGTCTGTCTGTAGGAAGGAATCTTTCACATAGTAATACTCCACAAAAAAAATGACTTAAGGACTTCTTTTTAAAAGCAAAATCAAATGTGAACTCCCATTCTGATGTTAGTGCATGTTTAAGAGCCCAGTACTATTCTTTCTTGGGTTACATCCAGAAAAGTTTATTAGAATTTACTATTTTGCTATATGCCACCTTATTTAAAGTATTTTAAAACTCATACCAAGAAACCTGTGGAACTAGATTTTAAGTAAAGGATATCATGCTAGTTAGCAGAAACCAACCTGTCCTAGGAAGTGTTTTCTTCTCACTGAGCTCCTGCTGTAGAGCTTGATGAGAAAGTTAATTCCTTGTTCAGTTTGGGTAAGTGGAAAAATCATCATTTCTCCCCACTTCACTTGGCCGTTAGTGGACTTCAGAAGACGAGTCTTCTTCTTATAGATCAGCCCTTCTGTAGTAAACATTCCAACTTTCACAAAGAAATCTAGCACAAAAAAGAGGGGAAAAGGCGTAGCACACAAAGGGTTACTCACAAACACACCCAATAAGGAACTGACAAGATCCACATGTATGGTTCGAATTGCAACAATTTCCCAAAAGTCTGGCCAAAAGAACTGTTCAATAGCTTTCCTGACTAGTCACACAGAGTATGTTCAATAATATTGAATTGATTAACACAGTATCCAAACAGCAAGTGCAAGCTAATGCTCTTGTATGTCAGGATTAATATTGGGATAAAAATCTTCCAAAATACATAAACACATAGCTTCAAACCAAACAAAAAGTAATCAAGTAAGACATCTGTGGAAAAAGCCTTGGCAATGGGAATCTACTGCACAATATGTTAGTCTGAGGTTTGTAAGGAATTTTATGAATTGCCAACCCATTCGAGCAGCAATTTACCTGTTACAAATGCTTTTAGACAGGAGGCATGAGACAGCTGATGTAACTTACTTGAAGACAGCGGTGTAGATGAAACTGGAAGGTTTTGTGCTTCAAGAATCTGTAACTGAATCCTCCTGTTTATTGCTTGAAAACAAGTTCCTACTTGAAGTTCTGCACGGCACGCCTACAAGCAGAAGAATGTTGCCATAACATCTGGATTAAGTTGCTTATAAAACTTAGGAAACACAGGAATTCTGTCATATGTTGGGCTCCCACATTTCTATCTGGGATTTCCTGGACAGAGATATAAGCGTGTGTTGTATACACAACCTGCAGATGCACAGTAAGTAAGTGCATCTTGCACTTGTTATAGCTGCAGTACATGTGCTCCACTGATGGACTGCTTATGTGCAGCGCACATATGGCCCTCGTGGGCTGCAGCCAGAGATACTGGACAAATAAACAAGTCCTCGGTTTTCACCTGGGAAAGATTCCTCCATGATAAGAGCAGACACATACAGGGAAAATCGGACATGCAGTCGTAGCTCTGCTAAACCTGGGTGTGGAAGTGAGAGACCAGGTATGCTCCACTAACACAAAAAACTTCGGAGTTCTCCCCCCACACTTTTGAATTTTGCAATATGGAGATATAAGGAATGCTTTCCATAGATACAAGGCCCTGTCACTTAATGTCGTGAACATTTACAGTGACTGCATGCTGTGGAGTTTCCCATGTTATGGAAGTACTTGTGTTTTACATGCCTACACACATACACCCCCCCCCACACTGTGAATGTACCGACATCTCCAGTCTGAATTTTTTTTTAGAATTTTTGCTGGTGGCAAAGTTGCATTGATGCATCCTCATTACTCTCCTGTCAGATGCTAACGTACTCTGACCACTGTAAAAACAGCAAGAGAAGGCCAGTGGAGACCCAGCTTTCCTGACAGCCTCCATTTAAAAGGACTTTGCTAGTCCTGGTTCCCTTCAAGTTTTAATGCACTTCAGTGAAGCAAAATGCACCAAGCAAGAGCACAACAGGTCAGATAAAGAGAAGTCAGGCTCAGTTCATCGAAGAGACCCAAATTCTCTTTGCAGCTCAGCCACAAAATTTCTGTGTAACCCTGAGAGGAAGCCCCTTACTCGACTTTGAGCTTTGGCTCTCTGTTGGCAAGCAGAGTAGTTTGCTGCCTCACAGGGTAGTACAGGGATGAATTCCAGCAGTGTCTGGAGAGCTCTTGGATGTAATGGTGAGGAAAGCCAACACAGAGAGAGGAACTATGAGATGATTCAGGAACTTACACTGGGATGAAGCAGTTTCTAAAACAGCTTCCTCTTTCACTTAATCTTACTGCTTTTGAAACAATATGGTTATTCTTGTTAGAACTAAAAAATGTCAAGTGTAACTTATGTTCGAAATCAAGAGTATAACTCATATTACTCAGACACACTTAGATAAAATTTGCTTTTGAATTGCTAATTCAAGTTTAATTTGTTGAAAATACAAATGTCTAGACACAATCTGTAAAAGAAACAAACAAAGTGAGGGTAGGGGGAAAGGAAATCCCACTGTGAAAACCACCTGCTTCTTATTATGCTAATGGAAATGAACTGTCTGAGTTATTACTTCACAGCATGCAATCTGAACATTAAATATATAGCTGTCTCTGCAGTTTCAAGCCACTGAAGATCTTAGCACTTTTCTTCCATAACAAAAGTGGATTCCATTTGCTCTGAGCTCTTGCTGTGAGTCCTAAGGATCTTCTGATGCTGTTTTGGTTGGAAAAGGCACTTACTCAGTGTCCTTTGCTGAACGTTTCCCCAGAATGCCCCTCACTCAAGCTGTGGGCCACAGTGTGGAAGAGCTTGCTCTAGCTCTTTTCCCAGAAACAGCTGCAGTTTATGACCAGAACAGCTATGTGCAGAGTTTGAAAGTCTGCGTTTTTTCCCCATCAAAATGCCTCTCCCCAAGGAAGGGGGGGGGGGGGGGGGAGAAAAAACCTGTTTGTTGTTAACATTGAATTAGTACTGAATTATTTTACTTTCATTTCCAGCTACTCTTTCTAGGTGATATAACAACATATTTTTGCAGTATTGGCACTTACAGGTGCTTTGGAAGGAGGAGATATATCCAGCCAATGACTTGACTCCTCTGAGCTGAGCTCCCGCAGTGCCAAGGAGCACTCTCCAATTGTTTTTTTCCTGGGAGTCTGTGTCTGGATTTTAAATACCAATCTGACAGCCTGCAGGCTTTGCAGTTTAATAGCAAATACAAAAGTTTCCATAAATTCAATGTCCTAGAAAGAAAAACAGAGGGGTAACATCACCATTTTAAGAGAGTCGCACCGAGCCCGAAACCTAGAAACCAAGGCTTCCTGGTTCTATAGCCACTGCTCCCAGCTACCATTTTAGGTTGCCTTGAAAAAGTGTGCTTTTACAGTGGTAAGCCCCCACAGACTCACCACCTCGTTGTCGCACCCTGGCAGGGACAAAGCTCTGGATTATTTTTCACTACCACAACAAGTTGACGACGTCTCTTCTGGAGCTTTACAACAGCATACACGCATTGTCATAGCAAAGTCTCCTGTGGCCTTTTGCTTCAGTCTCTCCTGCTAATTTTATTTTCTTTCACCTTTGACTCACATTATGGGAGGTTTATGTTGCTTTACCTTCCACCCCCTTAGTATTCCTCTACTGCCACTATCAGAGTCTTGTCCCATGCGACCAATTCTTACTACTTTCTGTAGAGACGAAGTATGAACTTTGTCTCCTGCCCTAGTGAGAGGCAGTACATCATCTACCTTCCCTGGGGTGAAGGTGCGCCTACAGGTATGTCCAGTCTTCCTCCAGTCCCTCACCATTGAGTTGCCAAGGCCAGCAGCTCATGGTTCAGTCCCCTATGAGCATATCTGTCCTGCAGACTTGGGAGAGGAGGGCAACAGTACAATGTGAGAGAGGATATAGGGGGAGGAAGTAGAACAAGGCTTTTAATAGGATTTTTAGAAGGTGGGGTGGGGTGGGGAAGGAACCCAAACCTAGGCAACTACCACAGCAAATATGGCATAGGAGTGGATGCTTGGTCCATTTTAAAAAAATCCATTTACATTTCACTTTTCTTTTTTGGGGGAAAAAGATTTCTTGGTGTTTTCCCTGCCTGTACTTACATTGCACCCTTCCTTGGCAGAAGATTTGAAATGCACTGGTTTGGGCAGTGTGAGAATTCCCTTGACATAGATACGAGGATTTTCCCCACAGCTAGAAGGCCAGCTCAGGTCTTTGCACTGCAACATTGAAAACACAGTCAGTTTAGACAGTGTAAGACTCTGGCCTTCAGACAACTTAGAAACAGTTTTCTGCACTGTTGTAGAATTACGCATAATTCCTGTAATATTGAATATAAATCAGAGCCAGTGTAATGATTGTGTTGCTTCAGATCATTTAATAATTAATTTTCACAACCAGAAGGTAAAAAGTTATTTGGCAGATTTTAATCTATGTGGCAATTTGACACAGATAAATCACGAAATCCCTTATGAAGTATTTATCACTTGATGTAGTTATGAAGTTTCTGACTACTCAGAGTTCCACTGCCTAAAACTTATTCACAGTTCCTGCAAGCGTATAAAGCAGCCAGCATAACAGTATCACATTAGCTAACAAAAAACACCACAAGAAGCTATATGTGCTCAAAGTGCTAGTATGGTTCTGCACTGACGGAACTGTGAGATTTAAAGACAGTTAAATGCTGCCTCCAAAGTTGCCCCAATTTGCTGCCCCCAAATTTCCACAGGAAAATTTCCACAGCAGGACCAGCCTATGACCAGCTCAGCTTTCTTATCTATGCTGAACAGTTCCTCACTCCACAATCAGAACATACGTATAGTAACATAAAGAGTTATATACTACTTTTTACTATTGACTGCAGCAGAACAGAGATTGCAACAGGAAAACAAAAATAAAGGAGAGGCAGATCATTTGAATGAAGCCCAGTATTACATTTGACTGAACTTTGTTATATTAATACTTAGAAGTAATTTTCTTTTTCTCCTAAAAGTATTCCTTAAAGTAACAGAGAGCCAAATTTAGTGAGAATTAACACTAAGTATAGTAAAATAGCCATTTGAGTAAGTAATAATCAAGTTATTTATATTTCCTTACATGTAAAACTGTGATCCAAATCTGTTCTACAGAAGAAACATAACACAACTTCACATTCAGTCTTCCAAAGTCTCGTTCATCACCCGATAATGTAATAGTATCTATGGAAGAAAGCCAATTAGTGTTTTTAGAAGTAATGCAGTATGTTAAAAGTTCATTCCAAGAATAAGGGAACTCATTAGTAGGTAGACTGCCTATCTTTGAAAACTTCTCTCAAAGTAAGTTTGAAATATCTTAACACTTACATTTTAAGGACAAAATATCCATGAAGTCCTGTAGCCTGACCTTCTGCATAGCTAAAAGCCTTCACGTTTACCTCAGTTACCTCTATTGAATTTAATAACTTGTGGTGTACTCAAACAACTTTTAGAAAGAAAAAAAGCATGTGCCTGAGACATCTAGAATAATCTATCGCTACCCTTAGATTAATCACTTTCACTGTTAAGTTTATAAATTGGCCTGCTTTTTATCTTTCTCAGATTTCAATTCCAGCCTAGTAAACATTTTACTATTATGCTTTTCTCCAAGTCAGAAGAACCATTTAATATCCAGCATTTCTCTGTCGTGACTGAAACTAGGTCATTGCCCCCCAGTCTTCTTTTTGAGGAGACTGGGTGAAATTCTGACATCCAGCAGGGTGACTTTCATGGGAACTTGATTCATTTTTGAGGGTTTATTTTGCAGTATCTCCACTTCTTCAGCATTGGTTCATAAATAAGGATCCTAGGCTTGCATGCCATATTCTTGCCTCTCAGTGTAATATGGGTACTGGATTCCAGGCACTTCCCACAGAAAAATACTGATACATGAGAAAGGACTAGAGCTGTGACAAAGGTGCTGCTTTCTATCCTAACAGAACATCTCTAATTTCTTAGTTCACTGGGGTGGTAAATCCAGGGATGAATTTTTCAGAAGCATGAGAACTCCTCAAAGGCTCATTTGCTCAATCTCCTGACAACAAGAAGACGCAAGTACAAAACTCTTAATTTCAAATTGCGAAGTAATCTCCAAACTAACTTGCTAATCAGATTCATCTCAAAAAAATGAATCATCAACAGTAGAGACAGCTTAATATTTCAAGTGCAAAGGGAAATATTTCATTACAAGGTGAACACACAAAACATTACCTAGACTCCTGTTACTGCCTTGTGAATCCTTCCTGGAAGAGGTACTGCTAGGTACACTGGAGAATGAATCATATCTCTGGGGGCAAAAAAAAAAAGTCACTTCGTTCAAAGCAAAAGATGCAAAAGGCCAGAGAGATTCTACCACGATACAAGACACAATGAAAACAAAACAACATGCAATTTCAAATAATTGTCTCATTCCCTACTAATCTCTTGATCCAGCAGCATGGAATTACTACTTTGAGGCAAAGAGCTAATACAGGACACATATAGCCAGCACAGATTTTTTTGCTCCCTGATATATATGCAACTTCATCTCTATGTAAAAGATAAATATTTGAAAATAAATACAGTGGGTTTTGCATCAATGGAAACTTCTAGTGTTCCACTTTTCAATTGATGGGAGAAATCACAAGATGACGAACCACAGCCTCTTGTCTGTCTTGTCCTGCCTAACAGCCTACTCAGGCTTCTCAACAGCCCCGTTGGGCCAGAACAGCAGTAGTCAGAGGAGACATCAGGAAAGAGCCTCTTGAAGGTGGTCAAGATGTTGAACTTTTCCCTCTAGTCATTCCAGTGCATAGTACAATGCCCTTCAGTGTTTACTTTGACAACACAATGCAACAGGAACAGATACACCAAGTAAGCTGAGTTTTCAGTATAACCTAATTTACAAGGGGAACTCACCTTCATGAATCGATGAGGTGGGCTTCTGAGATCAAACATTGAACGACTTACATCAAATGATCCAGGCAAAGCACTAGGTCTTAAATCACTAACTAAAACAACAAAGAGAATAATACAAATCATGTAAGCATCATTGCTAGGGGGAAAAAAAAAACCAACAGCTTTTTTTAAATTTAAGTAGACCTATGATAGAACTGAAACCTAGCTAAACATCTAAGGAAGGATGTCAGCACCTTTCCCCTCCTCCCTTTCCCAAAACACTCTCCTGAAACGACAAAATGGAGAGAACAAGCCATTAAAATATCTTAATCAATCCCATCATTGAAATAGTTCCAACTTACTTGGTCACATTGGTAGCACTGGTAGAATGGGGAGCCTGCCTCAAAGTTATTTCCTCAAGAGAAATGTTGGGGTTTTTTTCGCAGATGCTTTAGCAAAACAGAAAAGCCTTAGCTTTAAGTCTAGTCAGCCAGAACTGGGGCTTAGCCTGGTGTCCTTTTTAAAATTTTTTCCACAGTAAGGATCCCAGCGGCAAAAACATGCTGCCTGCTAAACTTGGCCTCATCTCCTCCTCTTTACTGATGACGGTGTCAAAGCACCATACTCTGCACCCTTACTAGATCTCAGACAACGCAAGTCTTAATTCGAAGATGACACGTACTTGTTATAGCACAAAAAGCAAGATCTTTATTTTATAGAAGGGTAGTTTCCTCAGCAGTTGGAGGTGGTTAAGTAGATCCTATCAGTTTTCTTTTGACCTCGAAGCAATACAGAGCTAAAGCACATTGTCTATGCATATTATGCAGCAACACTAGAAAATGAGAGCTGAATTAATGCCAGTGTTTCAGGAATCTTTGCTGACTCCAGTAATGTTCAAGAGGTTTTTAAAGCCTCCCAACTTCAAAACTGACCCATACTGAAATGAATGAAAGCAGTCTGGTTTAACTTCTAGGACTATCTGATGGCAATGAATTGCTTTTTATTGCAATGCTGTGTTGCAGTATTTCAGAAGACTTCCATTACAATTCACTGATCATAGTTTAATAGAATTACATCACTCGTTACTGAAAATTTATTTCCCTTTTTTTTGCTATCAAAAGAAATAACCGATTATGCTTATTGTGAAATGTGACAATAAAGAATAATTCTTTCTTTTCCCAAGGAATAAAAAGAGAACAAAAGATGAAGAAAGTTTTGACAATCCATGGGAGGGAAAGGACAGTAAGAACATCATTTAGATAAAATTTAATGAAGGTCTGTATGTCTGGCATGAGTTCCAAATTCTCTCTTGTGCATGATGCAAAAGTGCCGAGTTCTTCACCGATTCTGGTGTAGAAATAGCGTTATTAATAATATCATAGGAGGCCTAGAAACCTTATTCGATATAATGGGAGCAAATAGGAGAGACCAGCCCATTACATTATTTGAAATTGATTACGGTTATGGAAATTAATTCCATATTCAGTACTCATAACTTTCACAAACTACTGGGAAACATCCACTTGAGCCTACAGGATACAAATCATTGAAATGCTTTAAAGACAGTATGATCTCCTGTTTCTAGTAAAGCTGGTTAAAGTTTCCAAAGACTGGGGGGGGGAAGGGGGGGAGAGATGGTGCCTTTTTAAAAAACTTAAGTTTTTAATGGGAAAAAATGTTGATTTTTACACTGAGAAAGCTATCTGTAAAATACAACAAAGCAGAAAAATTTTAACCATAAACAAATGTTGTTTACCAATAATCACCAGAATTTTGGAAAAATATTAATAAATTTATTTTTCAGTTTCTTTGCTTTTTTTTTTTTTTTAAAGATGAAAAGGAGCAACTTCACATGAAAATTCAAGAATTTCACTTCATACCTTCCAAATAAACACATTCTGTAGTTCTAAGCCCACACACATGAAAAGTATCATAGCACTTGCTGCAACAAAACAGGCTTAGGGTTTTGCTTAAATAGTCTATAGATGCACATGAAGAGAATCATCTAACTTTTGAAACAGCTGTCAAAAAGTCTGGAGGCAGAAGGCATTTTAGAACTGTACTCTAGACACACTTAACTGACCTTTCTTGTGTTTAAGCTTACTAAGACAAAACTAGTGAAGTGTTTACTTAGCTTGAAGATAAATGGAAAAAGAGATGATGAATTGAAGGGAAGATGTTCAAGACAGTTTTATAAAATCCATTTGGCTCCCACCACAGGTGCTTACAAAGCCTAGCAAAACCATATGTGTTAAAGGCTGCTAAAATTCTACGTGTGTTTTGTTCTCTTTAAAAAAAAAAAATATGGAGTAGTCTTTTCATGTAGTCTCTATGGTGATCCAGAATTATTTTTAAAACAGGACACAGACTGAGACATTTCCCCCAGCTGTAAAATAAGCATGCTATACAATTCTAAATAAAATATCTTTAAAAATGCATGCTGTTGCCAGCTTCCGACTCGATAGAGAGGTGTGTACATTTCTTCAAGTATATGAGTTTCCTGAATGTAATTGCCTTAGCAATCACTTACAGCAAACAACACTTAGTCATCTGCTTTACTCTAAACAGCATTAATTATAGGATATATACACCAATGAACAGCACAGAGGAAAATTTTTACCTAGGTAGCCAAACACTTTCTATCTAAACTTTTACTACTCACAGCCCTCCCCCATTCTTAAACACACTTACGCAATGAGAAGTGGGGACATGTCTGCACCTTCAAAAGCAAACTACAAAAAAGCTGGCATAGAGCATCACTTCCCATTTTGCACCTGTTCTTATCATCTGCTCCTGAATGTTTTGTGGTGCCTGTTCCTCTCTCCATATATATACTCCTCAGGCATTCCTCCACTCAGCATACTGCCCAACTTCCTTTTTCTGTCTCCCTCAAACTCTCCTATTACTGGTAGCTGGAATCTCCAGTACTGCATCCTGTTTTGGATCGGAGGCAGCTAACACTAGCTCGCTTTGCCAATTTGTCTACCTTTGTGTGACGCATGCAAGCCTTGTTAAGCCCCCAAAAGACAGAAAGTAACAGCGTGGCTGGAAATTAAGCAGAGCTGGCTCCACAGATCAATTCGCCAAAGAAGTGTCTGTAGCTTACAGACCAGTTTGAGAACTGCTATAATCAAACACGTCTTCCATAGACTAATGGCTTTTTTCTCTTACCTATAAACCTTGGGAAAGGAAGGAAGACAGAAAAGTAAGGGTGCAGTCCATCTCACCTGATCCATATAATTTCCTGTTATCTGATTTTGCTTGGAAGCGCCTCATCAGATCTGGCGAAACTCGATGCTCCAAATAGAATGGGTTGTACACGTCATAGCGGGGCCATTGGTACACGCTGTGCAGTTCTGCTTTCCGGTCACCAAATGAGGCTCTGGCAGATTCTGCGGAGCACAAGTAAACATCAAATGCAAGAGTTCCAGACATAACACATGCTGCCTGGCTTCATAAGGCAGGCAGAGTGCCTTCTGGGCAAAGGACAAAATATTTCAATATTATCTACTTCAGGAAAAGGAAAAAAAAAAAAAAGAAAAAGTAAAGAAAACACACATACACATTATGTCAGATTTCCACAGTGTGCTAGCAAACATTAGAATTAAATTGTCCATAAAAAGCCATGCATACTCTGTCTTGGAGTTCCACAATAAATGCTCAACTAGTTAAAATACAGAAGGCTCCAAAGACAGACAGCAAGACAGAAATTAACAGGAAAAGCAGGGCCATGTGTACAGAAAACCTCTGACTTATTTGGCTATCCCCAGGACATTCCCACTTGGCTAATGGACCCCCAGACCTTCAGGAGGGTCTTGTATGGGAAGATAATGCAACTTGTGACTGCAGTCTCCTTGTCATCCAATTTCCATAGGAAGTCTGTCAGTGGTAAAGTCACTGGTCCAAAACAACTTGAATTGTTGGCTGAGGCACAAGTAGACAGATCTGAGAGCGCTTGAATCCCAGCCCTTTACTCAGCCCATTACAGCACAGCTGCCCTATTTTTCTTTCCTTTATTTATAATCATTTCAGAAAAAACACACATGTCTTGGTCAGCAGAACAGTAGGGAACACTGCTGTAGTTTTGTCTGTCTGGAGCAAAACTAAGCCATATATAACAGTACAGCAGAGAATGGGGATGGGGTGACCTGAACTTTGCCAAGATCTGACATTTGCTTCCTTCACTTCACCTCCCTGAACTTCAACCTATCTGTTAAAAAGTTCTTTACCCTGTTATAAAGTGCCTTCAATTCTGCAAGTGTGTTGCATCATAAGAGGCAAACTTTTATTGCTGTAAAATCCTTTCCTCCAGGTGTTAGTAGAGTAAGTAAAAAAGAATAACTAAAACAGTGAGATGGAACATGAGAGATTATAAAGCAAGAATTCAAGTATAACAGGCTTGAGCATGATGTAAATTAGGACGAACGCTAGAAGTAAGGCCATAAAGAACTGATATACAGCAGATGACAGAAAAGCCAGTGTTCCAGACCAGGAGCACACTCCTTCCTGCTAGCTTACTTCTGTGAGAGCATGAGATGCTGCAGTGAGTACTGAAGAGAAAGGCTGCCAGAACTTAATTGCTTTCAGAAGGGATACCAAGAGCTAACACTGAGCACGTCCTGTTTCGCTAAAGGAAAATGGTCAGACACGCACAGAAAATGGAGTGGAACCGAGAGCAGAACTTGGACTCCTACATATATTTAACAGCAGTCTAAGAAGCAAATACTCTAAATACATTTTTTTAATATGCTGGTGCTTTGGCTAATGTGAAGAAGGAATGACAGCACACTTCACTGTATTTAGTAAATCTCCCTAAAAAGTAAACTTTGCATTTTTAAACACAACTTTAATGAGGCTTAAAAAGCTGTACTTTAAAAAATAAGTATTTATATTTGGAAAGAGAAATGGAAGTCTCCTACTTGACGTAAGAGCCACTTTTCAAGTATTTGTTCAAGAATTTAAAATATTTGCTCAAGAGAGACAATTATGAAGAGTCCAGCCCGAAGATCTACTGGCTTTATAGCCTAAGGGCCACTCTGTTCACCAGGTCCTTCAGAAATGATCATGAAACAGAATTCCCAATGAAGGTAAGTCACTGGTTTATAAGTCACTGACTGGTAAGATTGTGTAGAACAACATGAACAAAGAAAACATTTACCTAAAGGTTGTTAGACACATCTTTCTTCTTCCTGGAGAACATTTGTGCCTTAGAGTCCTTGATGGACTGCTCTGTACAGTTATCTTGAAGATGAAGTAGGACAAAGGAAGGCAGAGCCTGAACCCAGACGCAGTGAGAAAGGGGATTACCAGGAGCATGTCCTGCATTTCTGTACTTTGTCCAAGTATGGACCTACAAGAACTAGCTGCTGAAGTAGCAGGGAAGCAGGAAGGCTGAAGGAGATCTACCTCCAACTATTAGGTTGCCTGTCCATGTCTGGTGAGGTGGACATCACAAATAAAGCCCACTAAAAAGACTGGGCACAGAATGGCCAGTCTATACCAAAAAGCTCTACTATGCTGATTGGCTCTGGTGCCAGTGTTACCAGCAGGGGTGGGTGAGGGTGAGAAAGAAGTTTGGTAATAGGCATGCAGGAGGAGAAAAGAAGCAACAGCAAGGACCTGGGAAAAAGAGAGAGAAGAGTGGGAGTAAAACCACACAAACAAAAAAAGGTTAGGTAGTACTGCATTAGTTATTATGCAACATGTGGTTGACTTGTTTCAGTTATTAAGGTTTCCACCCTCAGAAAAGAAATACGGTCACATGGGACTAAAAGCATATTATCCACTTATCACGTCCTTGAGGCAAAGCAACTCTAGAGAAAACAACTATTCAGGCATGCCGCTGTGCCAAAATCTTCCCTTACCTAATTCTAGGCATCTGGCACGACCAAAAGCCTAGCGATAGCATATGCCCTGTAACTCATGTTACTGGGCCAGGCTCCTATTCTTTTAAAATGCCACTGTGCCTAAATTGCATGTACATAATTTTGGCAGTCTAAGCATGGGACTAACTGGCAGAGGTTGAAGCACAAGATTGTTGTGAAGCAAAGAATCATAGTATCATGTGCAACCGTATACCACTGAGATCTGTGACCCCTGGCGTCCCAAAGAACAGCAAAAAGAGCAGGAAATAGTAAAGGAAAAAACTTCCGCCGTGTAGTAGCACATGCTATCTATTGGCAAAATTTGAAAAGGAAGATGTGTTCGTATGTTAAAACATATCAGTACATTAAACATGAAAGCCAGACCACCCTCTTTCTTTACTTGAGTGATCGGGACGCTAGGGATGTGTTAGGTCTTTCCTTGCCTCCAATAAATTCTTTACTAAAGCTTCCATTTCCTTTAAGTGTCTGCCATTACTTTGAGTATGAGCACTGGTGTGCAATCCTCCCTTTCAGTTTCATTCATGCAACATCACAGAGATTCACAGTGGGATGACATCCTTCACAAAACTTCTCTGGAAGTCCAGAGAGAAAAGTAACAAGACCAGGCTTCTAGAAAAGTTCTGCAAACATATGTTTTCAGTAGGAATACTTGACAAATTTCAAGGAGTAGCAGAAGCTAAACAACTATTTCAGCAATACTGTTTATGTTTTACCTTGAATCCCTCCAGCATGTGAGATACTAGGAAGGTTCTTCGGCTGTACATAAGCCAATTTGAATGGAGGGACCACAAATGGTACCTCCTGACCATCCAGGGGCAGTTTAGAAAGCAGATAATCCTCTGAACAGCCAACTTGACGCTTCACTGACACAGAAGACAATGGAGGCTTCTCTACAATAGTTGGCTTGCTTGCGGCTACTGCTTCAGATTCCTGCACCATGGAAACTGCTAAAAATAAAGAACAAGAAATACAGAGAGTCCACATGTGCATTAAGTTTGGAACAATACTATGAACAGATCTGTCTTATTTAATAGGATCTGTGCTTGATACATTACTTAACGGCTGCTAGTATTCAGTTTTACCAGCATTCAGGACCAGCACCTGGAAAAAGATACTCATCCTCATGACTGATCCAAACTCTGTTGCCCAAGCTTCTATATTTATAGCTACCTTGCTCTTAAGTGAATTTATACAAGAGGTACACTTGTATCATAGAAGAGTTCTTCAGACAACTAAGACACCAAAGAAAACCCTAACAGCAAATCCCAGGGAGTTAAAAAAAAAAAAGTGTTCACTCAGAGTTTGAAAGATGCAAGACCTTTACACAACCTTGGGCAAAAAAGTTGGCTTTTTTGGACAGCATTCCAGGCTGCAAGGAGCAGACTTCAGACGAGTGTAATTCTTCAGTTCCAATTCATAACACTAACAAGCATGTGTTCAATCTCCAAGTGAAGGTATGGAAAGAATTTTGGATGTTGTAAAAGAATTCAAGTTTATCAGGGTGACATAGTCATTTTATTAATGGGAAATCTCATCATTAATGAAGCCAGAACAGCAAAACCCTTAGTCAATGTCATTATGTCAGAACTCACGATCATTTTTTTCTTTTTCCATGCAGAAACACAATTTACAGCAGTTTTTTATACATTCTGTTGCCATTGTTTTCGGTGTTGCAATTTAGAGGAGACCACAATCAAAGATCCAGTGTAGCTATCAAACCTGAAAAACACAATAAAACAAACAGTAGTAGATGGGAATAATTGAAATCAAAATGCAATATTATCAGTTATTTAATACATGATTGCTTATTGGACACAGTCCCAGGGTCAATGAGAAAGTTATTTTAGTCATAAAAGGATCAGAGCCATCAGATTTCTCTCACTGAAACAAATTATTTTTTTATATAAAAGCACAAGGAAAGAGATAATCATTTTAATGTACGGCATCCAAGTACTTTCAGTGACCCATTCAGACAGGTCCGTCTTTCAGGAACACTAAAATTCTCCTCATATTTGTGTGTGCCACTGGGCTTTGGAGTTTACTCAGCTTTACAGCTGTTTTGATGTGGTCTTGTCAAGTCATTTGCAAGATGTGTTTTTTATTCCGTTTCCCTTGGTTATGTTTCCCCTATCCTCTTTCACTCATGTGCTATTTTCACATACATCCATATGCATTTACATTTTTCGCTCAACATACTCCATACTTTACATTTGAAAACACTCTTTATGAATGATGCCAAAATTGCCTTCTTTGAGTAACTACTGCTTTCTTGTAATTGTATACATATGAAACTGAAGACCTGTTTTATTATATAATTGTCTGCTATGCATACAGAAATAGAGCGTGCTGACTTCCAGCAAAATAAGAGGCATGTAATCTCCTAAAGAATGAGAACAAGTCTATAACAGCTGGTTAACATTAAAAGAACTTTATGACAATACTAACTGGCCTCATTTAAATGTCTTTATTCATATCCTTCTGTTCTCTTTTCAGAGGGACAACAGACAGCTGCATTGCCTCCTGCCCAAAACTTTAGCTGTCTTAAGTCTCGTCCTTTTACATGTACCTAAAGTACACAAAGTTCTTTGTAGAACATACCCAAGACCTGATTCCAACTCCACGGCAGTTAGAAACAGAACACGAACATAAGCTGAAGGGATGGGTAAGACAACAAGTAAGAGAAAGGGGGAAAGCAGAGAGAGATGACAATTACACAAAAATGTACACGTTTGTTCAACTACCTTAATCACAAGAAATTGCTAAAAGCATCCATGCTCCAGCATAGAAGCCATTCCCACCTGCAGCTTGAACACTGCTGTCATTTTCTTTGTATGTATATTCAAAGACAGCTAGGGAACCACACAAATACTGTGGAAATAACACTAATATCCCCAAAACTTTTCTTTCATTAAAAGCCTCTCAAAATTCTAATCAATGCCAAGTGGAGATATTAAGCTACAGACACTTCATCTAACTGAGAAAACATGTGCTTTCTTGTCTTAACATTATTTATTTCCATGGGTAGGGTGCAACTGGAAGTTATCAATAGATGCATCAATTTGCAAATACCGACCAAACGCAGCGTATACTTACTGACCTGCTCTTTTGCACTCTACAGTACCTGAGCACTCCTAGTTATGTTTTAACTTAGGGATTTTGCAAAGTCACTGAAAGCACATGGCTTCATAAGGAAGCCTTGAATTAACTTGTTATCTTTAAAATACTAGTGTGAAATATAAGGAAGGTTTATTATTACAACTACATAACTGTTCCAGAATTATTCTTAATCATGAGTTATCACAAAGTACCGATTAGTAGAAAATCCTTAAAATATATTCCCATTAGACCTAAACCTAAATAAACCTTTATTCTACTGCAACAAGGACCTAAGGGAATATTTCATTTAATACAGTTTCTCTGAATAATTTTTGCTGGTTTTACCACTAAGTCACATTAATTATTTCCTCTAGTTTTATACTGCTCTTTGTGCTCAATAGACCAAAATAAATAAAATGCAAGTGACTCGAATATAAAAACCTCAGAAGTAGCCTGCATACTGGTACATGTTATTCTGGAAAACAGAACACTACTGAAGAGATTACAGCATAGCCTCTAACCAGACAGGGCAGGGGTGCAATATCCTGCTTTAAAAGGGACACCATTACTCTGCACAGAATCCATCGCTCAGTACTTGCCCTGATCTCAAAATTGCCCATGAGTGTAAGTAAGTACAGTATGAGATCTGCATCAAAAATCTTCAGAGGCGACACCACTGACTCCAGAACCTGCATCTTTACAGAAGCACAAAAAGAGGCACGGGAATTTCTCATTAAATTCTCCACGTTTTTAAGGATCAAATTTTCACTGCTGCTTCTCCCTCAGAGGCGCACTCACGATAGCTAAGCCTGCTAGAATTCAAAGTTTACTTTAAGGTTCCCTTGCAGTGATTTTCCTTCCCAGCTGTTATCAGTACACAGCTGGAGTTAATATATTCTTTTACTCTTGTTCACCATGTTTAAACTGGGCTGAAACAGCTGCTTCGTTTGCTCTAAGCTTTGCAACAATGATATCTAAGCCTCAGTGGCAGTTTGCGCACGCAAAACAGTCTTTTTATCTCAAAACATCCAGACTGAATTTATTCGCTACTGCTGGTGAAGAAACCAAAATGTTAGTAACTGTCCTCCTTTCCAGCTACATAAAGTGGAAAAATTAGTTTTTCTGCATCAGAGAAAATTCAGTTCACGGTAGTAATTTCTTTCCCAGTAGTAATTTCTTTCCCCAGAACTGTCTAGCTGGAACCATTAATGTGAGCAAATAAACAAATGTAAACCGTCTGTCACAAGCAGTTGCCTTTCCATCCCAGGGTTGAGTGCCTTACCTAGAAAGAAAGGGCTACATATGGGTATTGAAGATATGACAGTAATAATGCAATTCTATGTCTTTTGTATTTCTATCATTTAAAAAAGACCACGTTTTTCACAGTAAGACCAAGTAACCTGTGATAGTCTTTGACCATTATCTTTTTCCTCCACTTATCAATATGCAAACATTCATACATTTTTTTTTCCTATCTCAAGACAAATATTAAGCAATTCATCACTGCCTATTGTACAGGAGAGAGTACACTATTTAGAGGTTACTGTTTTGTAGGCAAGGTAATACCAGTAGCCAGTGCTAAAGTGTATAGACACATGGCTTAGAGTTTCCAATACAGTTTCAGCTTAAATACAGTATTTTGAAAAGCAAGTTCCAAGAGTAAGAGACTAGAACACTGTTTACACTTTTTTTAAGCTTAAAAATGTAATGGTTTCAGTGACAAAATTTGCGCTTGTGTTCCTAGACTTATACCACAGCCACATTACAAAAAAGTGACAGCATTTGCTAAGGGGCAGACCATCTAGATACAGCGCTCCCTCGTTCTGCTGAGAGCACTTTGCTTTGTTCATGAAATCACAACATGGAGGGTCTCAATTACTTTCAAAAGTTTTAATTCACTTGATTAAGCTACAGAGATAAATATATTTGGTTTTTTGCTTTAGTTCAGAAGAGCAATCCTGGCAGTAAATTAGATGGCTTGGCTCCCAGTTCATTTATTTTCTTGTATCTCTATTTCCCAACTTGCCTACAGCTAGTTATACAACTTTCACTGCATGCAAAAGTTTTGTCTTAAGCATGTAGGACAGAGAGAAATTTAGCAGGTTCTGTTGTATATTTTATTAAGTGAAAATGAACAAAAATCTTACAGAAGATTAAACAAATATTTCATGATCTTAACAGAAGTTGACATTTCTATCAAAGGTTACACTTCTCCCACATGCCAGAACCTTTTGCTGGTGTCAGCTACCCAAAAATCCTCAGTACATCATTTAACAGTTGTTTAAAAGGTTGTACTAACATGCATTTGTCTGGGAATAAATTTACCACATAAACCTGAACCATAGAGACATTTCTTAGGTGCACCATCAAATTCCAAAGTAGTACTGACTTCCCAGTAATGCCATCCATCTTAACAAGTAGTTAGAACGCCTTCACCCTATCTCTAAGTTTTGAGGTCAGTTTTTGTTAGGCAATGTGCATACGTCAAAGACATCTTCCATTTTGGAGATATTAGACTGAGAAAAGGACAGGAGGAAAAGGAGAATGATCCCTGATTTTCAGACAAAAAAAACTGAGATAGAGAAATAAATCACTTGCAGTGGAAGAGCAAACTGGACCCAGATCTTGTCACTCTGTTCTCCCTCCTTCTTGGTGTCTTCCACCAATTTCAGTAAGCTTTTTCATTTATCTCTTCCCAGTATCAAGCCAAATATGATAATCAAATGTAACTCAGCAATAGTCCTTCCACGCTAAGGCAGAAGGAGAGCCAAGGTTATTAGAACATCCTGGAAACAACAAAGCCTAAAAACCAACCACACACATACTCAGAGCCTAGAGAATTACAATCACTACTATTTTAATGGGTTTAGATGGAGAACATAAATTATCTTAATGATTTCCAGATTTCTCTGATAGAAATTTTGAATGAGCTAAAATCAGATAAACACAGTATCGAAGACTTCAGTTCCAGATGCCTCCAGAATGATTACAAGTCAGAGATGTTTGGAGAAGAAAGTAAATATTTTCAACAACTCATTAAATGAAAAGAACATGACAGAAAACGGATGATCACAATATTAAATATTAAAAGCTGAAAGCAGTCTGAAAATAAATGTCAGGTCTTTGCTGCCTTATGATGAAAGGGTGTGTTTTGCAAAAAGTTTGTAGGCTGCCGATGTATTTTTACTGCATTTAGTCACAGCAGTGCTCCACAGGAGTAGATCAGGTAACACATTTAAAACTACGCAACAGACACAAAGGTGAAATAGCTGATCTCAAACTGGGAAAGCTGGCTAAACCAGAGGTTTCAAACGTTATGAGATTTATTGCCAGCCATAAATGTATAAAACACGTTCTCAGATTTGTGTCCCAGAAACACATCACGGCAACATTTCTAGTAGCAGTAAATCCTCACAAAGCGGGAGGTGTAAAAGAAAATATCTGGCAACAGGGATGGTTGGTTGTTATTAAGCATTTGGGACAGATCATAGAATCATTTAGGCTGGAAAAGACCCTTAAGATCATCAAGTCCAACCATAAACCTAACACTGCCAGGTCCACCACTAAACCATGTCCCTAAGCACCATGTCTACACATCTTTTAAATACCTCCAGGGACAGGGACTTGACCACTTCCCTGGACAGCCTGTTCCAATGCTCAATAACCCTTTCACTGGAGAAATTTTTCCTAATATCCAATCTAAACCTCCCCTGGCGCAACTTGAGGCCGTTTCCTCTTGTCCTATCACATCCTCGAATGACATAAGTGTCTACAGCTCCAGGAGCCCCAGCGGGGACACGACACTTTGCAACAGCTGAGGATCTGCCCTGTGGAGAAAGTGAGCTCAAGCTTGCCAGTTCACACCTCAGCCAAACACCACGTTTATGCTACCTCTGTGCCTTTCTGCTGTTTGGATCCAGGAGATGCAGTCAATCCCAGTCATACAAATCCTTCAAAGACCGACCATGACAATACCACTGCAGGTCTCCAGATGATTAACAAAAACACACACAGCAGAAGCTGCTTCTGCTGCAGGTCAGATGGACTCTCTTTGATGGTGCAGATGCTGCAAAAGGTTTAGCTTCCACGGCCAGCTGTTCTGTAGTTCTCTTTCTGGGGGAGAGAGTCTGGGAGCTCTGCACTGGTCTGAACACAGCTCTTCATCTGAAGAGGGGTGGCTTGTGACCACTGCATCTCAAAACTGGTCACCACTAGTAAAACAGCTTAAATGGTTTTGAGAAATTTGCCTCCAGGTACTTTGCTACTGTAGCAGCAAGGACAGCACATGCACCCACCTACACACATAGTGCCATGCACAGGCATACATTTGCAAAGACATAAAGTCCACAGTTTAAAAAAAAAGCCGTAGTTTTTTTCGGACTGATTTATACCATCCACGCAGGGGAAAGAGGCACTTCCAAGTGTGTCTGAGCATGTGAAAAGACAGGATACAAGCTTTTGTTCCTATTCATCATAAACCTAGGCAGCAGCAGGTTGTCTGGAGGAAGAGGAAAAAAAAAGAAACAAAAAATGTCATGCCAACACACACCTACCAGGTGCATGATAAAAGGCTCATATCTATGCCTGTTTCAGGAGAACCCCACAACAGTGATATCTGCAGTAACTAGTGGGTGTGTGTGTACATACACCTTCCTTCTCTGCTTGTAACCGAAACTCAGGGAAAAGCATGAAAGCTCTGGGAATTTGCACACACAGATTATTCCAGTTCTTCTGCGTTCCAAGGAAATGAAGAAAATGTGAGGATTTCCTTTCTTTTGTGCCTGGAAAGAGAAAGGGATTTCACCCTGAAAGCAGTGGATCACAAAGGAGATGCTGAAATAACACAACAGAAAAAGAGAAGTTATGAGAAGGCTTTTGAAGGACACAACCAGAAAGGCATTCTTGTGAGAGACATCTTACAAACAGTTCGACAGAAACACAATGAAGAGATGCAAAGCTCTCCCAGTGCAGCAAATAAATGAAGAAAAAGTGTAATTACATATTTAAAACTGAAAAAAAAAGGACTATGCATCATTAACCTAGTTTAGATGATGGGGATTTTATGATGGACCGTTGCACAGCTTTCCTGGGGCAAAGAGCCTAATGGCATTGTTTAAGTAGCTACACAATTAAACCTGGTAACAGAAACAGACGGTAAAAAGTTGCTGGGAAAAGCGTCATGCTCCATGATGCAAACAAACCGCTAACTGCCTAGGCACAGGAAGCACCTTCCCGCGCTGGTAACTGATGGCACAACAGCCCACCGGGGGAAGCTTTACGGGTTCCTCTCGCTGATCCCAGAAAGAGGAAGATGAACTGAACGGACCGCTGGTCTGAGCCGGCATGGTCCAGTCCTGCAAACTCCTCTCATTCACTTACAGTTTGCTAAAGCAGCATCTTACTTTTGGAGACCAGAAGGCCCATTATGTGCCCTTGTCCCACCCTCCTCAGTCACTGACACCACTGGATTTCAACCAGTTACTCCTGCACTACACTGAGCAACGTAAGCAGGAAGACACTTGCGTTTTATTTCAGAAAATATTCCAATAGCGAATTGCCTTAACTGTTAATATTTTAAATCTATTTCCAGTTTAACCCCCCCCATTTTTATATCTTTGCTATATCGAGTGTTAATTATCAGTAGTATCTTTTTTCTTCATTCAGATCTTAAAAGATTAGGATCTAACCTTCTCTTATAGTTCTCTTCAGTAAGCTAAATAGACCAAAGCAAGCCATGTAGACAAGTTTAAACATGTAGGTTTTACACCATTCAAGTCTGGTTTGTATAGTTCTCAAAACATTATCCTGCTTCTCTGACCAGTTTTATTCAGGCTGATACCACAACTGAACTGCGTACATCAGACTCAACAATGTCACAGGATAATCTAAGGTGAGAATATATTTCATTAATTAATACTTGTAAGGGCAAGATTGCTCTCATTCCCACAGCACTGTATTGAGATCCCAAACTCTTACTGGTCCACCATTGCCTCTGCATCCTCCTGACTACATTCTGACAAAGTGGAGAAGAGGAGGAGGATGGGAGCCTGCAGAGAGCATCTCCACAGTCCCTCCGGTGACTGACGTAGCGTTCAGATAAGATGTTGTTTGCTGGGCTCTACTACAGATAAGAGTTGCACGTAACGTTTAAAACCCTTGTAATCAGCGGGAGTGCTCAATACTTCACTGCTATCAGTCTGGATGTGACAATTGTACAAAAATACTACTTATTCAGATTTAGCAGGCTTGTCCTGAGGCAAAGAAAACCACCTCGGAAGTCAATTCTTAGCTGAGCTGTTGTCATAGCGGTAAAAGCAGAGCTCACTGTGATCCCACGAGCTGCTTTATATGTTCTCCTGCTGAGGAGGTCTAGCTCTAACTGAACCAGGGCAGAAGCTTTGCCTGGAACAGCCACGTCTTCCTACATGAGAGACCACGCCGTGTCCCACTGCAACTTTGCCTTCTCCCTCCAGCTTCTCTGCCCAGACAAAGATGATCTAATATATGTCTTCTGTTGTGCAGGCCCTGAGCTGAACCCTACAGAAAGAGCACTTGTGCAATCTTGCTGCACTCTCCTTCAGCTCAGCAGCTGCTTCTTGCCAGGGCTTCAGACTGGAGGAGGCCAAATGGCCTTCAGCGCATCTGCACACGCAGCCCATGCACAGACCACCAAACTGAGAGTACGTCACGAAGAAGAACTAATTGCTCTTGCCTACTTCCCTGAAGAAAAATAAAGCTGAGCAGGTGTGTGTGCTTGAGCTATTGTGCTACAGGAACAACTGCCTCTGCTTTCCAGGCACCCCTTGGAGAAAGAGAACAAGCCCTGGCATGAGTACACGATCCAAAGTTGTGCTTCTGACACGGCCCCCAGGGACACCCTGACTCTGGCTTAGCATTATAGCCTTGCACCTGCAGCCCTTAAATGCAGACTTAATCCAAGCCTGCCCCAGTATGCAGAAGATTAATAATATTATTTACAAGGGCCAAAAGAACAATTTTCATACATCTGAGCCAATTTTTCTCATGCGAGATTTATATTTGAATTAAGAAGGGAACATTATAAATCTATCCCATGATAAAGCTTAAAACTTGGGATTTTAATATGCTGAAGCCCTATGCTCTGGGCTGTAAAAGTTGATAGAGATAGCGTTTCTTCCTAATGCTGCATTAGGCAAGTAACCAATTCATCCAGTTACTGAACTGACAACACTGTTCCTGTGAACTGTACATAAATTCACTGACTTGGACAAGGATGTACAATATGGTATGTATTGGGGCAGGAAACGCAAAAGAATAAATCCATTATGTTGGACGGCAGATCGTTTTGGACTCAGACAGAAAACAGCAAAGCAAGAGTTGAAGTCAGGACACCAGAAAAGAGAACTTAAGAGACCGAAATATCTGTAAAAAGAACTTGGCTTTTGATGAGAATATGGAAAGAATTCAACATAAGATAAGTCCTTTGCTCTAAGCAGATTAGGAAAAAATCATGACAATCACCGATGGTTACTTTAAAATCTAACTTAAAACTTAAGACTTTCTTTATGTATTTTGTGTCAGGTTTTAATCCAATTTTTTCTCCTTCTGCAGTAATGCCAGGAAGCCACAAAAATAGAACTGTCAGCAGTCACTCTATAGCCCTGATACCAAAGAGAACTGGAAACATCTGGATGCATTTTTCAACAGGACAGCCAAGAAGAAGGTATTTTAGGCAAGAGCATCTGCCTGTGCAGTGGAGTTCTCTAACATGGCTAAACCTGTCTAGCTTTGAAAAGATGGCCCTTGGAAACCAACTCAGTGCAACTTGAAAGAGAGCACTGCATGGCATCCAGGATTCCTCAGCCTCTGCCATGACCATGGAGCCACACAGAAAACACATGGATACACAGACAATATCCAGACAGCTAATGAAAAATAGCTCCTCCTATATATATGGAAAAAGAAGAAAACCCAAACAGTTCTGCATGGAAAAATGCAGTTTCATTACTATTAAAACTATTTTAAGGGAACCCTGTTGACCTACAAGAGTCAAGATGGAATATTTCTTTATATATATATTTTTTTTTAATATATATATATATACACACACACATATGCATACACATCTACTGCTTTGTTTTAGGTGAAGCAGTTTTTTGTTAGTTATTTTACATTAAATATTTAATAATTATTTCACATATAATTATTATCCTGTTTCATGATGAAAACAAAGAACTTTAAATTATGAAGTTTCCACAGGATGAGGATTCCCTGTTCAGCATTTCTGCTCCGCACTGTCACTCCATAACCAGTTACAGCATTGTGGTGAGAGGAAGGAAATATATAAGTTGTATAAATGAAGGGTAAAAGACTATGGCTGAGAGTAAGAAAGAAAACAGGTGACTGCAGTACATCTCATACATGAAAACAGATCAAATGAATGACTTGAGAACAGGAAATGGGACCTGATCTTAATTAATTCAAATCCAAAACAGACTGGGAATATGGCTCTGCAGGGCACGTGCACTGAGCTGAGGAAGCTGCCTAAACACACTTGAAAATGAAAGTCCAGGAGGATCCCATCTTTATAAGGTACAACGATTTATTATTTTTTGCTTTAAATCCACCCAGACCAGGGACCCCCGACCACTTTTAACAGCCCCAGCAGTGCCTCTCAGAGAGCTGTACTGGCTGGAATAGTTGGCAGCTGCCCAGGCAGGGTGGTAACCAGGCACTGCATAAAACAGGTATTTTAAAGAATTTTGCATAGACACTGGGAGAAACCAGAAGAAATCAGAACTGTCTCAGTTTTATGGGAGCATCTAACATCTCAATTATTATTGGCCAAATGCTGCTACAACTATGGGGCATGGTGATGGGGCTCCCCTCCTTTCTGAGAGGACAGAGGTCCTAGCGCAGAAGTTGGCAGCATGAACTTACCATTCCCTTTTTCCCCTCAGGACAGATTTGCTTAAAGTGAACAATAGCTACACCATGAATGTACGGTGGGTTTTATCCTGTTTAGTTTAAATCGACACTCTTCACAAGAGATTTTTTGACCCATGATTTCACACATTGGTGAGACTAGATCTGGAAGTACACGTACCACTGAACTGAACAAAAGCCGGGATGATTCAGGGAGATGTTCTGTGTTTAATCAAGGTTTCATGGAGGAAACTTTTTAGCTATTCTAGTCACTGCTGAGCAGACAAGAGAACCTGAATGGGAGACTGACAGAGAGTTCCCAGTCTAGAGGCCAACAATCCCATTTTGAAAAGTAAATGGAGGAAAAAAAAAAACCAACAAAAAACCCCCCACAGAACTAAAAGGGTTTGAATTTTCCTCTACTGTGAAATGAAACTGGTCTTGACAATGTTTTGCTGTCACCTAGAAGACCAGTACTAAACAACATTTTATGAATCTCTCAGACACAGGAAACAACTTGTTTTTGTACCAGTTCACCGCTAACCACAGAAATACCGCTAGCTCAAGCTACTTTTAAACCTCGCTCTGACTAACCCTCCTCTCTGTATGGCAGGTGCTTTCCTCATCGGAAGAGGTACACACACAGTGGACTGGATGCCTGAATTTTGTAAAGAGAACCCATCCTTAGCCCCCCTTTATCTGCCCCCTCCAGCCCCTGCCAAGGGCTGGGCCATCTTCTGGCCCCATGAACCACCCGATGCTTTACACGCGGGCCCAGCTTCAACAAGCAGGGTGGACAGGGCCACATCCAGCCCCCTGGGCCTGGAGGCATGACAGCTCTGAAGGAGCAAGGGGTTGCATTCCTGCAGGTGAAAGGGACCCTCCCACAGCCCCAGTGACGAAGCTGTCCCACAAAAGCCAAGCAGCCTTCCAGCGCTCCATGCTCCAGACAAAGCTGAGGCACTACCCGTGTGCATTAACGTATGCCAAGCAGGCTCTGCCGATGAGGCCGCAGGGGCTCCGGGGCCCAGCACGCCACCCTCTGCCTCGCCTGGCGCCCAGGGGAGCTGGGCAGGGAGCCAGGCACCCACCTGCCCAGCCTCGAGCACACTGTACAAGTCCACATCCAAGTTCCAGGCTCCAAAGTGTAGGTGCCAAATTAATTTAAGTGCCTAATAGGTTTTGAGGTCACTGGGTCATGGTTCTTCTAGATTGCTTTCTTGGACTTCAAAGCTGGTTTAACTGCCAAAGCAGCATCTCCAGAACTTGCTCATCAGGCCAGACCCAAAGCTCATTGCAACAACCACAAGAACCCCCCAAACACCAAGGACCTTCGTTTGGAGCCTAAGTAACTGTTCTCTCCAGTTTAAATGTGGCTATTAGATCACTGAAAAACAAAGCTTCAGAACAAAATCACTAGGGTACAATTTACAGGAAAGATAAGCATCAGATTGCTGACATAATTTATTTTTGGCACTGAATTAATGTAAACTTCAGCTGCGATGACAGGCAAACAAACAGTCGTACTAAGCTTAAGAGAAATGTCCTCGCTAATTCTGCATGGTTTGATGTATTAACGTGAGCAAGAGATACACAGATGAGTTCAAACCAAACCCAGGATCTGAACCTCTTCCCACATGAGGCTCCTCAGTTTAGGTCCAAAGATTCATCCTGGCTGCAAAAGGCTATCAACATAGTTTTTCTCTGCATAAGCAATCTTTCTGATAGAGTCTGAATAGCATTACTAACCAGAATGACAACATGGCTTAACCCAAACTCAGCCTGTCCTACTTAAAGTCAAAGCCCGCTTTGCCTGTCACTTTAAAGAGAGGAGATCTTAGGTTCTCTGCTGACAGAGATTGGGTGTTGTCCTACTTAGATTAGAGAGAGAATATTTACCAGATTTAAGGTATCTTGGGAGATAGCAATTCAGAGTAAACAAAGTCCTTCTTTTATAAAATTAAACAAGAGTCGGAAGAGGGGAGCAATAGGTCAGAATATGCATCATGCAAAATTCACTAAATGAAGTAAATAGCATTTTAACCAAGCAAAGAAATTCAACAAATGTTTCCACCAAAGTCAAAGGGTACTTCTGGTATAAGCCAAAGTGGATAGGATTCACAGAAGACAGTAGGCCTAAGCTAGCCAAAGCCTGGCTTCCTAGTGGAGTCTGCTCTTCTAAGGCAGGTCCTCTGGCTCTGCCCACCACGCATGGGGGCTGCGCGGGCCCGTCCTGAACTTGCCTAAAGGGCTGGCTGCTACCGGAGGGGCAGTCCGGCTCTCCCTTGCCAACAACCATTCCTGTTGGATCTAGTAAACATGCAGCTGCACGATGAGTTGGCCCAGCTCACTGATTAGATGGAAAACTAAACCACCAAAATAAACAAACTTTTTTTTTTTTTAAAAAGCAATTTTCCAACTCACCCTTGACTGCACAAGGTGGGGTCAGAATGCGCAGTGGGGAAAACAGGGGGCCAGAGCAGGACTGCCCTTTTCACAGCCAACCCACAACCCTGGGGAGTGCATTTAGAGTAACGTACATCTGAAACTAAAACACCTACAAGTATGATGAACAGAGGCTGAGCAAAAAGCAAAGCAGCTGATAGGAAACACAAGTGACAGAACAAACAAGTAAAATGACTGAGCCTAATGATTAGGACAAAGAAAAAGGGACCAGAGTCTGAGCTTTTTCTCCAACATTGTAAATTAATAGCCTACACACACACAACTGACTAAACAATCCTGCCCACATTCACTCTTTCCATAGCATAAGAAGAAAGAGGATTTAATCACCTGGGGATCCATGACCTAAATTAAGTGCAGGGAAGGGCAGTGGAATTGATGGGACTTCTGTGGAGTCCAATGCACCCTTTGGGTGCAGTGTTTTTAGTAGGTGTGATTTTTATAAGTATTTTCAAGAGTCAAGGGACACTTTAATAATAAATATATTTTTCTTGAAATTCAGTATTGCTTAACCACATGTATTCTGCAAATATATTTTTAATATTTAACATACAGCTGGAAAAAGGACTAGAAATCAAACTTCCCCACTCCTGGATTCATGCCCTAGCCGCTGAGTTGTAGATCAGAGCTCACCTAATGAATATTTCTGTATTGAAAGCAAGGCGAAAGACTTTCATAAGTAAGGAGTCAGAGACCACCAGCCCAGAACAATACACAGGTTTATGCCTCTAGCACTCTCCCAAGAAATGAAAGATGCAAATTCAGAAATTAGCTCTTCACATCAGGGTAACAGCTCTAGACAAAGCCTAGAAAGAATAATAATAAGAAAAAAAATAATAAAAAGCATGGCAATATAATCCCCTGCATGTTTTTTAAGTGGTCCTAATCATCTATATGTAATCTGAAGACACCTGGGCTCTCCAAAAGCAACATGTCAAGGACCACCTCACTTCTGGATCCCTGGAGAACTTGGGTATCTAACTAATCAGCACTGTCAAAACTAAAGGCGCATCAAACAGCAGACCTCAATGCATTCAGCGACTATCACTGGGAAAAACCTGAGCCTGCACAGATCAGAGACCGAGGGTTAGGACTGCAAGGATCTAGCTCCGAGGAGCGGGTGCCCACAGGATCATTTAGATGCCCAAGCACTTCACAGTTGTGGCCCAGCATACATCCCTTGAGACCTAGTTCTCTTCCTGCACAATTACGATGGCACTGACTGGAAGTGTACATTGTAGGAATGGCCGCGATACTGACCTTTCCATTTTTATCTATGGAAATGCAACACATGAGACATTGGGCATGTTTCCACATTGAAGGAAAGTTACAAGACCAGCTTAATTTAAGATGATATTTATTTCAGACTGCTGTTTAATAATCAGAGTGATCTGAAGCACCCAGGAATCCAGCTCTATGGTATGCATTAAAAAAGTACAGTGTGGCTTTTGAATGGGACAGTTTGAAACTGCATACGATCCCGACTGCAGCTTTAACAGTGCTCTTGGATACAGCAGGTTATAACATCAGTAAATATAATGTATTTTCTGATGCTGATTTCATCCAGTACAGACAGGAAACACTGTCTAGCTATATCACAACTTCCTTCTGAGTTTTGGCTAAACAGTATCTCTAATTACCTGAACTGTTCCTAGAAAAGGTGATCTAATTAGTTTTTTCTTGCCTATGATAATGCTTAATGTCAATTCACACAAAATATTTTGGTTTTACAAGGACATTTTCTTATAGCAATTCCAGTTTGAGACTGTTTTAAGTACAATTTAATCTCAGACCTAATTCATGTGAAGATTTAATTCTGTAGTAGTTCAATATAGTTACTATTTTTCTACCTGCCTCCATTTCTGAAGGTCTGTCACTTGATAGAAAATACGGTCCCGAGCCAAATCTTGGGAAGCACACTGTCAAATTAACACTCATACAGCCATAAACAAACCCCAGGCACTGAAAGGTCTTCACTCCAGAGCCCCCACTGATACTGTAGCACAGTGGCAAGGCACTACAGACCTGCAGCATCACCTGTAACACAAACTTGCCCAGTAACACTGCTTTTTGCAATCCATGTTCTGCAAGCTGCAGTTGTCTGCCAAGTTTTAGCCTACTTAGAAAAAACACATAGATCAATATGCTGACATCCATAAAGAATTCTGACTTTAAAAACATGCTGTCCCATTCAATATACCTGTCAGTATGCATCAGGTGAAATACCTCAGGGTTTGTAAAAAAGATCATTAGTTTTTGTTTCTCAGGAGCCTTATATGCACAGTGAGAAAATAATAATTTACAAATTGCAAGTATCACTGTATATGACATTATATCACGTTTAAATACCCCAAGTATCAATGCAGAAGGCAGTTATGTTCTATTCAACCACATCAGTGATATATATGGAAGAGTCACTTTAGCGAGACAGCCCGACAAAAGCCAGCCTTCCCGGCTAGTGTTGTTCCCATTGACTCTCACGCACGGCCCATGCTGCGATCCTGAGGTGTGCCACGAGTTACGGAGGCTGCTGGAGATCGGCAATCAAACGGTTCTGCTGGAAACACGAAGCCCAGCTTTACATGTCCGATCAGCGCCTAGGCGAGGAAAGCAAGCCACCACCTCCGCCGCCCGCCGCGGAGGCCCGAGGAGGGCCCGCCCGCAGGGGACACCCGCGCCGCCTCGGTGCGGCACGCCCGGCCCCGGGCTCAGCCGCCGGTCGCCACCGCGGGGCCCCGGGCTGCCCGCGGCCGCCGGGGCAGCTCCCCCGCCCCGGCCAGGCGCCCGGCCTCCCCGGCGGCCCCTGCCCGCACCTGCCGCCCCCTCGCTGCCTGCGCCGCGCTCCGCCGCCCCTTCTCCTCAGAGAGCCGGCGGCGGGCACCGGCCCTCGCTCCCCGCTCCCGCCAGCCCCGGCCCGGCTCCCCCGGCCCCGTACCTGCTGGGAGGGCGCCCAGCCGCCCCTCCGCCCGCTCGCGGCTGCCGCACTGTCGCCTGCCCGCACCTCCCGCGGGACGGGACGGGACGGGACGGGACTGCCCTGCCCCGGGGCCGCGCCCGGGCCGCGCCCTGCCCGCGGCTCCTGCCCGGCCGCTCGCCGCCTCTCCCGCCCAGGCCTCTCCTCCCGCCCGGCGGCTGCCAGCCCCCGCCTGCCCTTCCCGGCCAGGCGCTGCCGGGCTCGCCGCCCACACGGCCCTTCAGGTGCGCTGCCGCGGCGCTCACTCACCGGTCCCTTCCGCGGCGGGCAATTTCCCCGCTCCCTTGGGGCTCACCCACCTCACCAAAGCTACTCACAGGGCAGATGTATCTCCCAACAGCTGCCAGTGACTTTTCCTTGTCACTCGCTGGACCGTTACACTGGCAAAGTCAGTGCCAAAGCAGCCTCTCGCTTTGCTGGAAGCAAAACCAGGCCTATGTTTTAGAGAGGAAAAGTGAATTTTTAATTTTTTTATACTGTTCTTTCTTAGTAAATGGCATGTCCAGCTGGAATATGGATCCCTCTCAAGTTAGGCTTTACGTAGACACATGAGAGAAAGCCCCTGCCACTGAGTGCACAGTCTGTAGGATCATTCGCAGATCATACACAGCGGATTGGTTTAGAAGCTTCAGCAGGAAATTCTGGTTCAGAAATTTCCTTGCAGGAAGCAAAAGTTTTGTGAGACTCAAGGTGGTCTCCTCTCCCTCTCCTTCTCCCTCTCCTGTCCCTCTCCTCTCCTCGATTTTGGTTTCTGATAAAGAACTAGAAGTGCTAAAATACCCCAGGAGGCAAATATGAGCGAGAAGTGGGGCTGCATTTGTAGGAAAAAGGGAGTATTTCCTCAAGGAAATGCTGTTTACACTCTAAGAGCTTTAAAATTTCCAGTCAGTGAAGTTTCATGCAGTTGCCCTAATAGCTCTTGAATTGCAGCCTTCGGTGGATTCCCTGTCCACCAAGACTGTCGTTTTTCTAGGATGATATTTTAAATTTTATAGCACCACGGACCTGCTGCTAACTAAGAACTTCATGCCTGTCATCATGCAGCATAACACAGCTACTTCGAGCTCCAGAGCCACTGTAAGAGGAGACCCTTTGCCAAAAGCACAGCCTCTGAGTATCTGAGCTAACAAAGCATCTCTGTTCACCTCCGCACAGAGCCAGTCGCACGGTACTGGGGTATCACATAGCAGAGCGGCTCTGATTCCTGTTAATGGAGCTCATGAGATTATGTGTGGTCACTATTTTAAAGAAATACCAGTAACCTGGTATGCTTCCAAAATTATCTGAGTCCTCCTGAGGCGCACATTAAGCACACATTTCAAGGCATCTCACTGAATTAATTTATGTGATCGAACAGCTTTATTTTCATAGAAGTGTGTTGTTTAATTACCGATAAGGTGCCTGTATGCAGCTTGCTGCTATCAGGTTATGTCAGCATTTTCATGCTCAAGGGTTTTTTCAGGCTCTTCTGTGACTTCCAGCCCTGCCTGAGTGGCTCTCCAGCTGTTGGAGTCAGCAGTGCGGTAGCAGCCAGCCTGTGGGACTGCACGTTGCCTCTCCGATGAAGGAAAGGACATTAAAAATGGTATTTTTGACAAGGCAGTTAAAGGAAAAAAAGAGTTTGCAAGACTACCTTCTTTCTTTCTCAAGGCAAGGCCGTCCTCGGTAATTTGAGGGGGCCTCTTCTCACATCCCCAGGGCTCTTTCAATGGTTTGGGACACACCTTCTGTTCTGCTTTCAGCTGCTTGAAAATTGGGAAGTTTGTTTCAATAAGCACAAAATTCAGCTGCGCATGGTAATGGATGTGGCCGACCTGATTTTGTATGGAGGGGGAGAACATTATTGTGCTGTGATTTTTTTAGCTGGGATGGGAAACAAACCTCCCCCCTCCCTTAGAAGATTTTTGTCCCAAACAAATCTAGTCTGAAGATCAGCAGTGAAACTGATTTACCTCTGTTCCTTGCTCGCTAGACCTCTCTGTCAGCTGCAAATACGCTCTTCCTTCCTTGCCAGCCTCCTGGCAGCACAAAAGTGTCCCACACTCTGCTCTAGGACTTGCTAATCTTTCTGTAACTAAACCTTGCTTGAGAAACCTGCTGATGTTCCCACGCCTGACCGATGCCCACTCTCGGCCCCTCTCTCCTCTGTGTCCATCCCAGACTGACATTGCAACCACTCATCCTCACGAGTTCCCGGTGCTCTGTAGTGGCTCTTGCCTCCTCGTGCTGCCTCCACCCAGGACACCCCTGGTGCTAAGACCAAGCTAATAAACTGGGCTGGTGTTGGCTGGCTGTGCCAAACCACGGTGCTCTCAGCTCCAGAAATGCAGGGCTGAGACACTTAAGCAGCCCTGTGCAGAGCCAACAGAGGAGAATTTACTAGTCTGAACTATGGTTCACTTCTCATATCCCCCAGTGAGACCTGTCTCATCTGTTTTGAACCTCTGCACAGCACACTTTTTCACTTGTTGCTGAGGCTGTTTATGCTATTGGATTACAACTTCCCAGTGTTTTTCTTGGTGAAAGAGGAGTAGCCAGAAGGAAAGACTGTAGAAAGTAGCTACAAGCAGGAGTGCATAGTATCGTCTTTGGGCCTCAAACCTTTAGGAAGTAGACTTGAAACAATTAAAAACCCCATGTATATATACTGACACAAATGTTCTTGAGTAATTCTTTCTATCTGCAAAAGCTTCCAAACAGACTAAGACCCTTTTTTATCACTTTGTGCAAACACTCTAGTGAACAAAGCTTTTAGCAGGAATGCTGATGGAGGCTGCAGCTTTGCATAAATCAAGCCTGAATTCTCCCTCACGATCCTTTGCATCAGAAACCCGATCCCACCCCTTGTGCACACTTAGTGAATCATGCCAACTTCCATGTTAAAAATCAAGTGGTTCAGAGGTTGAATGATGTTTGCACAGAGCACACTGAAATCTTTCAAGCAAAAAAGTGGAAAACATCATTGCTTAGTAGTTCTTGCCTAGTTTGCACAAGATTAAATGCAATTAAGCAGCTGATGATTGCAAATAGCTTCCCTGGCTCTGCTGAGAATCCTTCAGAGCAAGCGTCTAACACTGCTGCTTGTGAAATATTTTAGTTTCAGAAACTAACACAAAGTGATGTACTTATGATCAGAGTTAAAATCCAGTGTATACCGCAATAGCCAAGTGATGAGCTCAGCTGTCAGGACCAAAAAGCAGGGCGTTATCAGGACAAGTCCAGCACACAGCATACAACATCTCACAGCCAAACTCCATGTGTAGCCACTAAACTAAGTTTTCTGACACAGAGGCTTTTTGAGAGAGAAAAAGCGATTTTGCAACTTAGATTTCAGTGAAATAGCAGAGCCCTTTTCAGCTGAAGTCTCTAAGCAGTTAATACACCTTCGTTATAAACAACTTCTGCAGCCAGAGGCTTTTACTACCATTAAAGTTTTTGCAGCAGTAATCTTTGTCCCCTGAGGTTTTGCTGGGAGAAACATGAAACTGTTTCCTCATCCTCCCTGTCCTATTCTCAGCTGGAGCCTGGCTTTTTCCATTCCCATCATAACCTTTGGGTTTAGCAGACACCTTCCCTCCTCTGCCACAGAGGCTGGGTGGGGTCCACACACTTCATTAGAGAATGCTGCTATAATTCAGTCTGTGACTATTATTTTTGTTTTCTCCTTTTTTCAAATGCACGTTTAATGTCATGCGTTCCTGATATAACCCGTTGTAATTCTGTCCACCATCTGAGACTGCAGCCAGTTGCCTCCTCCCGCAGTGCTGCAGAAGAACAGCTTTATGGCAGGATGTCCAGCATCTTTTGAAAATGTTGCTAGGGTGCCTAGAGGAGCAATTGCATGGAGACACTTTGTTGTCCAAATTAGACCCTCTCTTTTTCTCATTTAGATTTGATGTACTGCGAATTTGAAAACAGATTCGCTGGCTTGTTATGTCTTGCCTTACGCGGTAAGGCAGATTTTCTTTGTACACACACACATCATTAATACATTCTGATAATAAATCCAAGGAGGGCTCATACTTCGTGCGCCAGAACACTTTGGTCCTGTCTCTCCACAGCCAGTCCCACATCTGTGCAGGCTGTAGCAATTGCTTCTGAGCTACATAGCAGTCTTCAACCTTGTAAATGGCTGCCAGCCCCAAAGTAGCCCAAGGCGTGGTGAGGTTCCTGGGTGGATAACCACTGAGGCACAGGGGTGCTCTGCTGGGCCTGGGCTGCAGTTTTCAGGCCATCAGTTTCAGCCTGGAGTCACAAACAGGGGTGACTGTGCGTGCACATTTATTCAGGAGCAAAAGGTTCAGTTTCCTCCTCAGGAGGTATTTCTTGCTGTTGCTACTGTCTAGGAATCCAAGATGATGGATCCAGTAAACTCAGGAGGCATTATAAACCTTCACGTACAGTTGACAAAAGGACGAAGCAGAGCCAAGGCATACTCCTTCCAGTGTTTTCCAATTGCATCCTTTTCTTGCCTGGCTTCATTAGAGCCAGCTGTTCTTAATCCCAGCACAGGTTTGGGAGGACATTGTCACACCTGCTGAAAAGAGATAATAACATTAAATGTTATCAACGTATTGACACCTTCAGATATTTTCTAGAGCTCTTACACCTGCAAGATTGCGGGTAGGCGGTGCTTTAAAATACCTCAGCTTTAAAATAAGCACGCTACATGCAAAAATCACTTGGCATATCAAATCTGTCATTTGGATCCAAAAAATTCCAGTAGTGTCCTGTTTGATTCGGTCCTTTAAGCCAATATATTTAGTGTTTGCCTGGATCCATACAGTCTGCTGTTTGAAAACTGCATTTTCAGGGTAAAGGATAAAAGAGAAAGGAAGAACCTTATCTGCTGATGATTTCAGGAAAGATTTGAAATCTCAGATATCTTTGCGTTTGTGTCTACCTTTCGGTGCAGTAGTTGGACTCAGTTCAGTAACAGGGTTTCAAACTGTTCCCAAACCTTCATTGTTAGGGGAAAAAAAAATAAAACAGGAAAGACCTGTTTCAGGAAAGGCTGTTGTATCACTGAAAAAGGCCCCATGGAGCACCTGACTCTGAAATACGCTTATTTATTATAAATAATTTCCATGGCGTCACACTGACAAACATAAAAGGTCATGAACTCCTGTATTTGAAGCAAATGTGTTTGACATCTGGGATCTGGCAGAAGTTCCTCCTGTGGGATAGATTGTTTGCGCAGAGCTTTATTGAAGAATAATATTAAGAATGAATTACGAAATATTAGTGTAACCTAGTAAGAAACTATTGTATTTTACAAGCCAGAGACATAATAGATCTCACAGAACTATTTTAGTTCATCTGATTCAAAAGCACGTCAAGGAATGATAGCTGTGACCAGCTAACAGTGAAAATCTGTGGGGCTTAAGCACTGCAGTTAGAAATGGATTGGAAAGAGAGGTCCAAATGCAGGCGATTGCTTAAATGCACGTCTGTATTTTCATTACGCCCCCGCTCTATGAAGGGAGTGAGGAGGGAATTGGCAGGGAGCCTCAGTAGCTGGGACAGCTGGGGGCTGAGGCGGCCAGGCCGCCCCTATGCACGCCCAGCCAGGGAGCAGGGCAGCCGGGCAGCTCCAGCCCCAGGCATTGGGCACCTCTGGGGCCGGGGACGGCACGGAGATGGGCAGGACACCAGGGCTGTGGGGAGCTGGACACCATCACAGTTTCTCTCTCTCCTCTCTTGCCCAGGCCAGTGAAAACCTCATAGGAGCAGCCCTTTCCCAATACCTGGAGGATGCTCCCCGGGCCATTTGTGAAGCCCAGCCACCCCAGGAGGTACTGTCCCACCGAGCTGGGATAGTGCCACCTCCTGGGGTGCCTCTGGGGTGTCTCCCCAAACACTGCTCCGGTCCTGCTTGCCTGTGACACTGCCCAGAAATGCCTCTCTCAATGTAGAATCCCCATCTATTCTCCAGGTCCTCCCAGTCTCCTCGGGGCCTGAGTACCTGCCTGCCCAAGCAAAGGGCAGAGCAGGCAGCCGACCCAGGGACAGGAGATGTCCAAACACCTGCCTGGCCCCTTTCCTTCCCCCCCTTTTTTGGGACCTCAGGGCCAGGTGCTGCTGCCCTGCCCTGAGTTTTCACACCATCGTCTCTCTGGGGTCAGCTCAGGGCCTCAGAGCTGGCCTCTCTCCTGAAAAAAGACACAGGCCTGCCCGAGGATGAGCAGATGTTCCTCTCCCCGGGACGCAGGGGCCAGCCAGGTGTCACCCGTGCACAGAGCAAGGGCAACAACAAAAGGTCCTTCTGGAAAGGGACTGAGTCAAGAAACAGGCCCAACTTGTGAAGCACAAAAATAATGTATTCTTTACAGTTGTAAAACTCTTTTTCTTTTTCCCCTTCTATTTTCAGGTGAAGCCAAACTTCATTTACCTTGCTGGGGGGGGGGGAAGCTGTCCCAGAAATCACAACACTTTAAAGCCTGCCAGCCCTGTGGAAGTGAGGGAGCCAGGCAGAACATCCATGGAGGCCAGTGACTGGTCACCCACAGAAGCTGGAATGCTGTTCTCCCATCTAAAATTGCTCAGTCCAAAATGAGAGCACATGCTGAACTTATAGCTAAAGCTTTGGGCTCGTCCCTCAGGGAAAGGCAAGGAGGCAGACACAGCCCAGTCTGGTTTGGTACTGAAACCACTTAAGAAATAGCATAACTAGAAACAGAGGTTACCAGCCCACTCTACCCTAATTTTAATGCTTTAATCCAGCTGCAGCGTGTTTGGCCATGTTCCCAGACAAACAGACCAATATACAGCCAACCTGCTGCCCACCCTCCCGGCCTTCACTTTGCAGGGCTGCCGGCAGCATTGGCTGCTGCTCACCAGTGCACCCAGAATCACTGGGAAGCAAACGTGCTGCAGCCACAACCCTTGCTGATATCGCTAGAGATTTTAGGGCAGGAGAAAGGATGCACTCTCACCCCAAGGCAGGGGATTATGCATAGTTAACTCATGTTTGGTTATACGCATAAAGATCGAGAGAGAGGAGAAGAGACAGCTCTTCAGAGACTGCTCTGCCGAACAGACTGAAGTGGGTTACCTTCTTGGTACAATTTGATCATACACCCAAGCTGAATGGCGCAGATGTCACGAACCTGTGTGTTAGCAGAAAGTTTAACAGCTGCAAACTGCAGGATGTTTATTCTCAACATTATTTTCTTGACAGATTATTTCCAAGAATCCTGAGTCAGCAGTAGTAACTGTAGGTACAAATATTTGTTTGCAGGACACAGTAGCTTTGCCATGTTATTCACCTGTGCTCCCCAAGCCAAAAAGTTCGTATGTGTATGACTAAGGCTAGCCTTCCATAGTAAGCAAATATCCACTCGCCTTACATTCAGCTGTCACTACTGTTTTAACTCTTAGCTCCATAAGAACTAGATCATATGGTAGCAAGGAATTCAAGGTGAAGGGTTAATCATTTCACTGCAGCTCGGGGATTAACTTCACATTAAAAACACGTGCGTTTGTATCCAAGTGACATAATGAAGAATGTGGTGGGAAATGGAAGGTGCGCTCATTCAAGCAAGCAAGGATTTATTGAACTAGTTCTTCAAGATCCTAGGAAACCTAACTGAACATTTCTCAGCCAATGCACTGACTGCTCCCTTGGTTAAACTGATGTGGTGATCCCATGACTGACAAGGATTTTCATTAGCAGGCAGATGGAAGCTGTGTTTCAGTATGAGATTTTAGGGGGCCTTGGCAATCATTCTGTAACAGTATGGTGACTGAACTGTGCAAGAGCCCAGGAAAGGAGAAATAACGCAGGCTAGGAGAAAAAATGGAAATGTAGAAGTGCTGTTAAAGATCAGCAATCAGCTGCCATTTGGAACAGTCCTTACGAACAGTGGCACAGACTATGAACCCTTGCATCAGTGTGAATGAGCTGAGTTCACATGTGCTGTCCTAATGAGTTACTGGTGTGAGAAAATGTTCATCTGTAAGAGATGGGGAGCTGCCGTCCGGCTTCCTGGAAAAACCACGTAGGGCTCATTTTTTCCATCACCGATGTGGCTATGTGCAGGCTGACACGGAGGACAGTTTAACAGCATTCAGCAGCACCTGCGGGCCCAAGGAGTAACCAGTGCCACCAAAAACAGAGAGGGGAGGAGAAGGCAGGAGTTCTGGTACACAGAATACAGTCCGTGGGACTGCTCAAGGAAATATGATTCATAGCTCACCCTTAAGGAAGTGCAGCAGGAGGTTAAATCCCTGCAGGATATCAGTTTTACAGCCCAGCCAAACCCCATCTCTCCAGCAGCACAGTGTTCTTCACCAGCTGGCTGGACAGCACTGACAGAAGAGAAAGTACAACCTCCTTCTCCTGTCCACACTTGTGAGTCAGCTCTGGAGATACCGTTGCCTTATCCACAGAGCTCTTGCTGAACAGAGAGACCCTTGGCTGGGAGGGTACTGTCAGAGCAGATTGGTCTTGCATTGTGAAAAAAGCAATAAAAGGGGAGGGGGTCACACTATTCAGTCCCATGTGAAACCCTGTCTAAGACAAACATGACAGCATGTATAATAAGAGCAACCTGAAAAGCAGACTGTAAGCAGCTAGAGAAAGAAGGATGCAGTGGCTCAAGTCTGGAAACCTCAGATGAGGCTACTTGAGCTGTATGCCAACAGCTAAATCTGAGCAACTTTGTTTCCTAAAGTGTTCGTTCTCCACCAAAGTGAGCGGAAAGCCCAGCCGTTCGGTGGCTTCACCGGTCAGGCCACTTCTACCAAGGCACCCTGGTAGGGACTGAAGAACCAGAAGTCTTTGATCATGGGTCACAGACCTACTTTCTCATTTTCTTTGAGCAGTTCCTGAGAGCTGTTTGCTTCTGCTGAAATTTTGCAGCCCAGCGTTCCTGCACTTAGCCTCTCCTCTTTCGCTTTGCATGTGTGCCTATTTCAGTGTAATTTTCCTTGAGCGTGTGATTCAGAATTAACGCGTTGCAGTGTAGTGGAGGGAACTGACGTGTCCTCATCATACTCTAAATGAGCAGCGGCAGTTCCTTTGAGTTCAAAACAGCTATAAAGATCTTTATCAGCTTTCTGAGTGGCTTGTAAATCATCACAAGCCCAGTGAATGGCGTATTACCTACCTCACTTCTGCAGTGAGTTATTTGAGTGATAAGAATGCAAGAGAGCAACTGTGTGACATAAGTTCGTTCACTTCCCACAAAGCAAACCAGCACCAGCCTTGGCTGCCCTTGCGATTTGCTGAAATAAGAACATTCCACCTGCAAAACACAAACCCAGCCGACAAACAGCCAAACCCCATTAGGCATAGGTCATTGAGTATGGTGTGGGTGGAAAAGCCTTTCTTGTACCAAAGTCACAAGCTATGTAGTGCAGGTGGGAGTGAGAATGAGCTACTAGTTAATGATTTATGTATGAGGAAACCTGCTCAGTCCAAATTATCTTACATTAACACTATGTGTTAAGGGGACAAGTTTATTCTGCAGAGCTAAGCCAAATTCTGCCCCTAGCCTCATGTTCACTGCACAAACCCCTGCCTTCACTGGTCCACATTGTGCCTCCAAGACCCAGGGCAACTGGGAGGAGAGTGGCACCACGTCAGGCTGGGAGGAGAGCCTATCTCCTGGGATCTTCCCAGGAACGCCTCCAAGGCTGCAACACGCAGCCTGTACACCCTCCCATACACCCTCCAAACGTGCTGAATAAGGTATGGCTGGTGCTTGGGGGAAATGGGCAAGGGAGCCATCCCCATCACCAGAAGCAATGACCTGCTCCAACCTTCAGTGGAGTTGCAGGGGAAAGAAATGCCTCAGGTACGTCAAGCTCCTGGTACAGATAAAGTAGTATCACACAAAATGTTAATTTGAGCTTTATCATGCATAAACCCAGCAGGAAATGAAGGTAAAATGCACACGTGTACCTCCAAGTATGGGCAAATTTACAACGTAAAAACTGTGACAGAAAATTAGCCTCTTGAGAATTAATTGTATTTTGCTTTGAAGTTTTCTCTGCTACTGTATATATGTTACTAGCATTTATGACCAACAGATGTACCAGTATGATTGATCCTCATTCAACTTGCTTTCCAGAGGGGTTACATGATTCAGGCATGAATGCTTGCAATGATCTTATATGATCACCACTAAACCAGGCAATGATCAAAATAAACTATAATTCACTTGTAATTTTTGTTAGCAATATATTTTTTTTATTTTAAAAAAGCTTTAAAATAGTCCCTACTGGCGTATTCAATGTAAATTGCTCACAAATTGTAAAACAATACAAGAATTAAAAGCTCATTTTCTGCTACAAATGAAGTAATGGTTGTAGGTTAAAGGGGCAGGATGAGGGACATTGAAACCATCCATTTTAAATTACAGTATTCCTCTTCTGAAAAGAATTAAGACTACAAAATATAACATGTTTATTAATTTGGACAGCCTGCAAGTAAGAGTTAGGAAATGACTGTTTAAGCAGAAGCAGAAGTTCTGTCGAGCTGAGCAGTGAGTCCTTGAGGACATGGTTTAGTGGTGGACTTGGCGGTGATAGGTTAATGGTTGGACTCGATTATCTTAAGGGTCTTTTCCAACCTTAACAATTCTATGATTCTAATTCTATGATTCTTAATAATTCTATGATTCCTTCTCCCTGCACCTCTACTGGTTGCAGGAGAAACTGTTGGTATAAGGTGGTGCTATATGTGCTATACCTTAAATTGTACTTATAGGCTTCTGGTGTCCAGTGCATCTCATTAGGTGACAGGCTGGCCAGGGCAGTGTGATTTTTTTTAAAACTGATGCTGCATTCAAACACACGAATGCTGCCCTCCTATTTTTATTGAAGTGACTGTTAGCACTTTTCTGTCTTTCAAAGGCCCAAGCAAAGCTAAAATGCTTCATAGAGCAAGAGAGAGACTTGCCTCAGAGATCCTGCATACTGTGAGCATTCCTTAGTACTTTTACATTATCTTGGTTTGTCCTTCTCTTGCCTCTGGCCATGCCGCCTCTTCCTTGGCCCATCCATCAGCCAGCCATCGTGTCTGTATCCTGGTAAGAATCAACCGTGCTTAATCCTGCTGGTAGGAGACAGGGATGCTGGAGGTCAAGGAGTGAATTCTTCCTTTTCCAGATGTTGCATGGGATCTCTTCATTCCAGAGCTGTTTATAGGCTACATGGGCACTTATCTTTCTAAGGACATAATCTTCTTTTTAATATTTTGGATTTCTGGTTGATTATTTTTGTCCATAGCAATGACATCATAACCAAAGCACTGAACATTAACTAATGAGCAAACTCTTTTTTATTAACTTTCTGGTTCAGTTGTAATTTTATCCCTCAATAATTCTCTTTTTTCATTTATGGGAATGACTTTACACTGGTGTGAACCGAATGATGTCACTTACACCATTGTAATTCACACCAAATCACAAACTGGGTAATTCTAAGTGAGCACAACCCTGGGGAATGGCAGAGGGATATGCTAGAGCTTGCTGCAGGTAGTATGCATGTGGTAGGCAACAGCTTGGTCCTGTCATTTTAAATTTTCCATAGATATAAAAACACAATGAGAAATTTTATACACATTATGACGTAAATCTCCACTTGACATCATTAAGAAGTCAATGAAGATATCTCTTCTCCAGCTGAGGACATGTCTCTCTGAGCTTTGTGCCTTCCTCACTGATCTGGGGTTCAGACTTGGGCTGTTTCTGATCACTGTAGGAGCCCTGGGATCTCTGTAGAGCTGCTACAATTGTTTTGGAAGCAGCCAGTTTTTCTGTCCCCCTCCCCTACCTGAATGGCATCAAGTGTCAGAGTCCAAGGGAATATTTTTAAATGATGAACTAGATTCAGGTTTTTTTGGGGATACTGATTTGAATAACAAATCTGTGTAATCTTGGCAGGCCTTCTGCCTCTTTGCTTGCATTTTACATAATCTACAAAATTAGTTAACTGACCAAAATTTTTCTTAAAAACAGCAATTTCTTGTAAATACTGGAGAACTCTGGTGCTGAGCTTTAGAATTGTGTTTGCATTATTTGTAGGCAGCCAGGAAACACCATATGTTTTGAGGATTTTTTCAAAACTAACCTTTGTAGCTATGATTTCACATGTTGAATACAGAACATTTGCAGCAAGTTGCTGATGAACAATCTCCAGACTAAGGTCCCAGTCTTGAAAAACACATGCACATGCATTACTTTGAACACTGCAGAATCTCAAGGAAGTCAACATAATCCCTTACAGGTTACAGAGAGGAACAATTTCTATGAATGATGCATGAGTCGTGACTCTGCAAAGGCTTGGGTGTAGCTTGATGTTTTAACAATATGCAGAGTCGAGTGCCTGAGTTGGCCTTTGCAGAACAGGGGTGAGGAATCATTCATGGAAACACATCAGTAAATGGCTTGAAATACCTGAGGAAATTTTGACATGTCAAAGGATATCTCAGGAAATCTTAAAGTACCCAAGGATACAGTACCCACAGAGAAAGAGATACTGCAATCATACTACTGTTTATTTACTGGAAACAATCTTTCAGCTCTACTGTAAAAATAATACATATCTGTTTACATTTATACCACTGACACTGAGATTCAAGACTTAAAATAAAACTGGGCTAAATTCAGACCTGATGTAAGGTGGTTAGCGATCACAGACTTCAGCATAGTGGTGATCACATTGCACTCTCTCTGACTGGGCCAAGTACTTGGTTTGCAAACTGGGAAAACCTCGTGCAAGGTGTGAAGAGCCTAAGGATGTATTGCATAAGCATATCTTTATCAGGCTTCTTAAAAAGCCTTGAGACTATCAAGCTGGCATGATACAGACGCAATTTCAGGAGAAAAGTGATTCATCAGGACCTAAAAGAGCATCTATCGCCTCCAAAACTGTGGGGATTGCGGGGTTTTTTAATTCCTCTTCATAATGCCAGGCTGTGCCAGCATGCTGGGCAATCCCTTCAGCCATTCAGACCTAACACTTTGCTGTAAGGGTGCCTACCGACATTGCAGAGGAAGGGGGGTACGAAAGCAGCAGATGGGCCAAGAGCAGTGCCTGCATTTCCAGTGAAACACATGAAGAGCTTGGTGTACAGGTGGTGGGTACAGAGGAACCTGGCAGGGAAATAACAGGTCTGCCTTGGCTGTGAGAAAGCAACTGAGGTCAGTCAAAGCCTAGAAGAGACACATAGCCTACAGCTGATCTCCAAAAAGCAAAGTGAAAAACGTTACATAGTGCCAGAGGAGAAGCGGAGCTCACTCAGCATGTGCTTGCGGTGCATGACCATAATGAGATCATTTGTCCAGGACAAACTCAAAAGGGAGAATGAGTGACTTCTGGGATACAGGAGGGAATTGAAAGATTGAATATTTCAGGAATTTTTGGTTGCTGAAGTGTTTTCCAAAGATCCCTTTGCTACCCAGCTACATTCCTCGATTCTTATGTCAAGGTTACTGCATGATTATTCGCTTGCTGGTGTGAAAGTGTATCTGCCTTGTACCCAAACTCTCCCTCATGTGACCTCACCAATATTAGTTGAGTTACACGGGGGGACCAGTTTGGCCAATGGAATCCACTAGAGGGATCTCAGAAGTTTGAAATAAGAGCTGGAATAGGTGAGATTTCCACCTCTGATGTGCACGCTTATGAACATCAGATGCACTCTGCACTGAAGCAGGTGAGGAAAGAGGCAGCTGCAGGGTCGGAGACATCCCTGCACAAATCCCTCTGGGCCATTACGCTCCCTACAGCACTGACCCTTCAACACAGGTCACCTTTCTGGGCAGGCTTTCTGCGGAATCCCCGAAAGTCCAGTCATGACCATCAGCCTCAGTCTTCATGCATAGCACCTGCTTTGGGGCTGAGCTATTTAGAATTGGTTCAAAGACTTAAAACAACAAAACGTGACAGGTGTAAATCACTTGTCTGCGCTCATGGCAGTTGAGGAAACACAATTTGCTTGTGCCGTGTTATCTTACAACTCTGACTTCCAAATGCAGAGCCACACTACCACAACTAGTTTTAGCTTCTGTAAATTCTCCTTGTATACAGATACATGCACGGCGCTTTACATGCACACAGGGAAGATCCTAAGGACACTTTTTATCTTTCTGTTAAAGAGCAGCAGAATCATGCAAATTAACACCAGCTGAGGGTTTTGTCCATCCAGGATAGAGATTTATTTTAACAATAGTGCCTGTCAGGCTTGAATAACATTAGGGCATACTTTTGTTCCTTTTTTTTTTTTTAAACATCTTTGTGCTATGAACTTTTCATTGGGTTCTAATACAGCTACATGCTACAGAAGATATTCAGTAGCATATTCTGTGAATAAGCCAGACTGGAGAACTCGAATGACCACAAACTGTACTGATTCTATTGCTCTGCTTGTTCTAGACAGAGAAAAATGAGTATGTAAGTTCTGCCGATGCTGATACCATGTTTATGAGACAATGAAAGTTGACTCTTCTAAAAGCTGAGCCAAAAAAAGGTAAAAATGAGTACAGCGCCCCAACTTGAAAAGAAGAAAGCTCTGTGTGAATGGCCCTGGACACTACACTCGGTGATGGTGGGTGACCAGGTACTCAAAGAAGCTTAGCTATTCTCAACAAAGGTATTGTTGTCAGAGAAGCACATGTTGAAAAATGATTCTGTAGGATCCAACAAACTCTTAGGTGAAATAACATTTTGTTGTCTGTGTCAAAAAAAGTCAATCCCCTAAAAAAAATATCTCAAAGTCAAATAAGCCAGATGATAGGACCCATTCAGCTCTACAGTACTGGATCATTCGTCTCTTGCCATTCTCCTCCCTCTGGCACCTAACCCAACTAGCATGATCACTTCGTTCATTTATTAGAATAGATTCTCCTTCCCAATCATTGTGATCTGTATCAAAGATTACTGCCATTTCTGCTTTTGTTTACTTTTATTCCAATTGTTGCACTGTATGAGCACATAGCAATCTTTCTCCTGAGGACCTTCGTTTAAAGAGACATGACAGCAGACAGGCAGGAGAGGCAAAGAGCTGTCCCTCCCCAGCTCGGCCAGGGAACAGCAAGGAGCGAGGAGCGTGTCAGAGCAGAGCCGGAGGGAAGCCACACGTACCCAGACCAGGGCCAGTGCCCTCATCTGGTGCTGGCCAGAATATTGTCTATTAACCATACGGTAAAACTCTTTGTGTTAGAAAATCCTCTGCAATAGGTTAGAATAAAGAATCACTTTCTGAGCAGACCTGGAATTCTGTCTGCTTTTAGGGAGGCCTGGCCTCAAAGGAGAACATGAATGTATACAGCAGTCGCAAGTTTGCATTTTTAACTTTCATGCTGTAAAAATCTGACATGCATAGTCTTTTTTTTTATTTGGTGAGAATTGCTGTGATATACGAGCCTGTGATGGTCTATTGGAAACAGACCCCTGACTAGGAAATGGAGAGTTTAGATGTTATAAACTGCTAGTAATTTATTATTTTGAGATTGGCATATATTTTGGCAAAGTTAAAGTTGGCTGGAGTGATAGTGAGTGATGAAGGATGTTATGGCGGTTGAGAAGTGGCTGAATTCCTTTGTTTCCAGACTCTTCACTTTTTTTTTTAAGGTGCAGAATGTTTATATAGAAAGTGTAGCATTGTTTTATGAGTATTTGCTGGACCCTGCTAAAACTAAGCATTCAAGCTTTACTCTTTTAACAAAGTGTTTTGTTATGGAATTCCTCTGCGTTTTGATGTTTCTAAATTAGGGTTAAATCAGGTTGGTATGTGAGGGCCATGGGAGAACAGCCCAGAAGTGAGAAACTGTCTGATGTCTAACAGGGTGCACTTCCTCTCCAGAAGGTGATGTGATGGCAGGAAGAGAGAGGACTCCTCAACTGGACATGAAGAAGCCATAACATAGGGGTGCGAATGGGGGAAGAAGGGGCTTTTAAGCACCGGGAAAACTTTCAGCATGTTAAGAGTTTCAAGTCTTTAATGCAAGACCCTGCCTGTTCCTCATCTGCTTTCTGGGCCACCAGAGCCTGCTTGTTTCCCACATCTCACTTCCGTCATCTGGGACACACAAGCACTTTTAGCCCCATGGTTATATACTAGCATTCCTCCTTCCTGGTCACCTCTGTTTTCCCCTCCAAGACTGTGGTATATGATGAGCCATGATACACTCAGGAAACACATTCTTGTTTCTGATATTTCTCTGCACATTTCCTCTATATTTATCTCCTCCAAGTCGGCTACTCACAAAACTCATTGGCTTCCTGCCTTCAGCTTGGCTCACTAAACCCTGGAGTCAGGCTCCAGCCTTTTTGTTTTTACAATAAAGGACAGCCTGTGTACAGAGCTCTGAACCACAGGATCCCAGGACATTGTAGCAGCACGGAGAAAACTTTAAACCATTAAGAAATGGAAGCTGCTAAAGCACACTCAACTCAGCATTTCGTTGCTGTGAGCCATTGCATCAGGGCTTCCTTCAAGCTGAGTACAAGAAAAAAGAGCAGAGTCTCTACTAAAGCTAGGGAAAAACACCTCCAGACTAACTCACAAAGCTTATTAGGAACAAGAGAGTCAATTTTCTGATTGTGTCATGCAGTCTGTGTTGTGATAACTTTCTGAGTCTGTATTCTCCCATTTAATACTCCACTTTAATGAAGACCTCACAATGCTTCTACTCTGCTCCACCCCGCTTGCATTATAATCTTCATAAACTCTTTTTCCCAAGTAGCATTAAGCACTTCCAGTCCTCAAAAAGATGAAGCAAAGGTTATCTTTCCTGCCCTAGCAATGCTGGAGAGCAAATGAGCTAATAAAGAAAAAGCAGGGGGAAAAAGCAAAAGAGCTTGCTTCAGAGAAATTTAAGAACAAGGCATATGAACCCTCATCCCTACTAAAATAAAAGACCAAACTGCCAGTGGCTTCAACGAGGTAAGCATTGTACCTCCAAACTATACAATTTGGGGTTTTTTTTTCCAAACTCCTAAACACAGATTTAGCTTAGCGCTATGAGGCCTCAGCTGGAATACTTTTCACAGTTCTGGGCACTGCATTTCAAGAAAGATGTGAACCAACTGGAGAGAATCCAGACGAGAGCAACAAGAATGATCAAAGGTCCAGAAAATGTGATGTGTGAGGAAAGACCAAAAGAATTGGGTTTGTTTAGACTAGAGAGAAACAGTCTGAGGGGAGACATGACAACAGTCTTCAGACACGTTAAAGACTGCTGCAAAGGGGAACATAAACTGTTCTCTGTTTCTACTGGAAGTAGGCTAAAAAGCAATGGATTTAAATTACAACAGCAGAGACTCAGATTAGACTTTAGGAGAAACTTTCTATTGGTTACAGCAGTTATACCTGAGAAGACATTGCCTATGGAAACGGTGGGATCCCATTGTTTGAGGTCTAGGTACTGGTATAGTGGGGTCTGCTTTGTGGCAGAGGCGTGAACAATAAGACTGGTCCAAGTCCTTTCCAGCTTATTTTCCCCAATGTTAGAAATGTAGGGCAGACACTGCACGTGAGCAGAACAATTCATTTTTTCTGAAGGAATTTGGACAGGTCTGAGCTGAGTGCTCCTTGAACAGGAGATTAGTTGCAGCCTTAACTACAGTTAGCATCACTGCCTTATAACCATTACAAACTGTTTGCAACTACCACACTCAGGAAAACAGGGAAAAATAAAGTTCTGATTCTCATCTGCTCTAAAGTCCCTGGACACTCTTCTGGCAGTGGAGGCCTGTGTCAAAGAATCTGGGTGTAAATAAGCATAACACCCTAAACACCGTAAAACATACCAACCAGTGATAGATTTCTATGAACTCTTATATAGAAAGATTTAATAGAGGAAGGAACCCAAACATGTGACACTTTGTTAGAAAGTAGAAGATTACATAGTACAACATGTATTTTGGAATGAATTTACAATGAATTTTAACTATAAAATAGAATCAAAGAAAAAAAACAGGTGAAACTAAGACAAATGCAGGGTGAATTGAAACAAAGTGCCTGACTGGTAATTCCAAGATAATTGGGAATGTAAGTTAGCACTTCTGAGATCCCTTGTTTCAATAGGTGGCTTTTTGTTTCTGTTTCTGCTTGTGTGTCTGCTTTCCATTTAGAATGAAAAAAAAAAAGGCAAGATTGCAAAAGCCAGCTTTTTCCTCAGTTTCTTTGGTGCTTTTTGCTAAGCAGCCTCAGAGCTACAAAGGTTCACAGTCTTTCAAACATAGACTCATACCCTAGAAGTGTTTACAATGGAAAGAAGAGTCCTTAAAATATATGACCACATAGAGAATCATATGGGATCTGCTGATGATACATCTTCAGGTGTCTGCATCCTGGTAGGGACTGTGCATGAAGAGGCCTCCCTCCTCAGACAGGCGTAGGTCACCGAGTCTGTGGAAATACTGGTTTGGTTTAGAGCTGCTATACGTACTGGCTTCTGAGGAGAGAGTTCTGCAGAGGAGGAACCGTCTCTTTTGTTTTAATATTTCCAGGGCACAAACTCAAGGTTTAGAAGGAGTACTGTGATACGTATATCCTCAGCCGGATGACAGAGCTTCCTCTGAAGTTGATGACGGTGTTAACAGTGATCATTTCCAAGTCCAACTGAATTGTACGGGGCCCCTTCACGGGGCGGGTCATCACCAGAGTAGCACTGATCGGTCCCGTTTGCTGTGCACAAAACAAGAGGAAACAGGTGAGATTTTAAAAAAACGGCTCTTGAAAACTATAATCTCAGGTGAGACCACATTATGGCCATGGTCTTTGAGCAGCCAAAATAACACTGTTTGCTGCTGCATTGTTAGAAGCTACTGCAATTCATGGGAGAGAGAGCTGCACTTCAGCATTTGGCTCCATTTTGGTGTTCTGTATGAACTATCACCTTCTACAGTTTGTAAAGCCTTTGGGAGCCCTGCACATAAAAGGAGCTATTGAACATAGAAATTTGCTATTGTCCAAATGGAAAAAGATTAAAACATGGATTTAGCATATGCACATGCAGTGACACCTTTTTTTTTTTGTGCGTGAGATATTATTTTGTTTGATATAAAGAGCATTGTTACTTTCAAGCAGCGAACACCAAGAAGGGGTTGTGTTAACAGAGCTCGGAGAGCAGATGTTCCTATGTGAACGGGATCAGGGTTTGTGGTATAATTGCATAGGTTAACGTTGCGAAACCTTACCCTCTGAAGAGAGCTTTAAGTCTGTGAAGGCACTTCAGAAAAACCTGTCTTTTAGTAAGTGGAAGCAGACCTTTGAAATATCTGGCCAGAACAGTGGATTATGAGCATTTAAAACTCAGAGCTGCTGACGTTAAAACCAAGTGCCATTTGTTTTCCAGCAGAAGCACAAAGTGGGACCTGTTTTACCACGAAACGGAGCGTTTGCATTATCTCTGCTCAGAGAAGCCCGAGGAAGCAGTGCGGAGGAGGCGGGCGGGCAGCCCGGGGCGGGCGGCGGGCCCCGCTGCCTCAGCCCGCGGCGAGCAGCGCCCCTGCCCTTCCCGCCCGCTGCTCCCGCGCTTCCCAGCGCGACCAATAGGCGCCGCCGGCTGGCTGCCAGCCTGACAGGGCCGCGGCGCCGCTGCCGCCGGGCGGGGCGGGCGGCGGCTGCAAGCGGGTGGGTTAGGTGGCAAAGGAATGGCCGTGCGATAAATAAGTAAAAGAAAACCGCGGACTCGAGCGACGATGCTGGTCGCTGGAGCCTCAGCGTCTGGCGGAACAACCGAGACGAGGGGAAAAGGTCGGTGGGATCAGCAATGGCTTTGCAGCAGGAAAGGTCTTGCAAGACGTGAATGAGCATTCTCGGACCGCTTGTCATTTTGGAATTTTGCAATATTTTCTTTCTTTTCACAGTGAAAATCTGAGGCTCTCAGGAGAAGTGTGTATTGGAATCTACTGAAATCCATCACTCTACCAGTTTTTGTGAGGCATGGGAACTGTCAATAGCCACTGAACATCACTTAATGTGAATATGAAAGCCAGGTTTTGGCTAGGGTTAAAAATCACCCTTCTGAATGCCACCATCCCTGGTGGCTGTGCCTCATCCTGTGCAGACACTTCCCATCACCCCTGCATGTCAGATGTGCAGTGAAGATGACTGGGGAACAGAGATGTCTTCTGAGGAAAATTCAGATAAAAAAAAAGTAGTTGTGTTTTCTCTAACAGTGTCTACATAAAATGTGTGTTCTCAGTGAAAAAAATACATAACAAATGAAAGAAAAGAACGCAGAAAGTCAATTTTTGGGATAAAGGGATTTTTTTTTGCTTACTTTTTTGGTTTTCAGGTTTTTCGATTTCCAATGAAGAGTTTAATAAAACAAATGAGAAATGTTGACTCTTTCAGTGACAATTACTGATTGTCCATCAAATAAAAAAGAGTTTGGCACAATAGTTTCTCTTGAGCATGGGAGACCTAAGCTATTCATAGACCTATTCGTACAGCCCTGGACTTTCCTGAACCTGATGTCTCGTAAAACAAGCATGTTTGCTTTGGGTAGGTTACCTTCCTGAAAGAGACAGCAGCCCCTGCTGCTCTGCATGTCTGCCTGTAAAAATGCCTCATACTGAAAGTTTAAAAGATATTCGTTAAAAGCTGAGTTCTGCTATCAGAAAGATATTCGACTAACAAGAAGATACTCCGTGTTTTCTCTCAGTGAGCGCCAGACTTACCCGCATGTAGAACTCCCTGCCCTCATTCCCTGATTTGATTTGGAAGATGTAATAGGCTCCAGGGTAGCGAGTTGTTGCTTGCATCTGAAAAATGTCAGAAGGCACGGACCGCCCAGACACCATATCCATCACTCTGTACAAGATGGTGAATGGCTGATCTCTGCAACCGGCGTTTTCAGCTGGACACATGCAGCGGCTAATTGTCAGAGATAGGATTGTCATCAGGGGTTACAAACTGCTGTAATATTTGATTCGTTACATGCAAATACAGCTGCATAAATAAATAAACAAATAATGTTTTCGACCAATGAGAAAGAATCAATGAGACTTGTAATGAATTTGCTCACTTTTAGTATTCTCTGTGTTGCTATTCTGGCCTACCTATATCCCTACCTTCTTTTTCTTGTCTTCTAGGCCAAAATATCTTGGCATCCTTTGTCTCCTTAGATCACTCAAAAATCTGTACTTTCCTTAAAGCAGCTCTGCAGGTGTAGAAACCTGGTACATGTTTGTTCTGATAGTAATTTAAACTGAACTGTCCCCAACATAATGTTAATTATTGGATCATTTCACTGATGGTGCTACATAAATGTTGTATTCAGTGTTTAACAGTCTTTTATATACTACATGAAAACATACAGAGAGACATCCTGGATCAATCCAAAGCTCTAGCATCAAACACAGAGCCCTAAGGAAGAGCAGGACAGCAAGCCAAGCGTATGCCGCTTCCACCAACAGCCTCCAATTGTTTCTGACTCAGGAAATTCTTGAAACAAAGATGTCTTCTGTGTATTCATCAGCCCTTAATGCATTTCTTATCCATCAGCTTGTTCAGCCTCCCCTTACACCCACATGAATGTTTGGCATCCACAGCCCCTGCGGCCAGGAGCTCCACAGCCCCCTTCACCTCTCTCTGCACTGCCCCTTGCTGACTTTGTCTGATGCTCCCAGCTCTTCTGTGGAAAGGAGAGCGGCCAGTCGATCCCTACTTATCCTCCCCATGCAGCTCAGGGTTTCATCTTTGACCCTGTTCATGGCTGAAGAGTCCTAACTTAGCTGTTTCTCACAAGGAAGCTATTCCATACTTTTGATCATCTTCATTGCTCTTTATGAACCGTTGTCCAGTTATATTTCTTTTGAGAGGAGGCGAAGGAACTGCACAGTCTTGAAGATATGGGTACACAACGGCATGTGCTCTAAGGATAGTCTCTACCTATTAACACCTCAAATTCAGATTGGTTTTCTGACCTCTAGTGAGTACTGCAGGTCATGGAACTATCTATAACAACCTTCAAATCTCAGTTTGGATGGATTATGATCAGATCAGTGCTCTTTATTTAATTTGCAAATTTGGAATTGTCTTCTTACTTTACATTCATCTACACTGAATTTCATCTGACATTTTTATTGCACAGCCACTGAGGCTCCTTCTGCAATTCTTTTCTGCCCACCCTTTTCTCTACTGTCGTCAGGTACTGTTGCAGACTTTGCCCATCTCATGGTTTATCCTTTTTCCCAGGTTGCTTACAAATATGTTGGACAAAGTAGGTCCAGCTCAGACCTCTGCAGAACTTCACTGTGAAAGTTGACAATTTAATACTATATTTATTTTTTATCTTTCAACCTCTTATTCTTCTGTGGCAGGGACTTCTCTCTTACTTATGGCTGCTTAATTTCCATAATAACCTTATGTGAGGTTCTTTTCAGAAGCCTTTGGAAACCCACAGAGACTGCATCAGCCCATGTACCCTAGCCACATGCTGCTGGTTTCTTCAGAGAACTCTAATAAAGTTGTGAGGCAGGATGTCCCTTTATAAAAGCCATGCTGGAGAATTTACTGGAAAAGAGTTGGGTCTTTTTGCCTATTTTTTCTATAACCTCCACTACTGTCACCAATTTCAGGCAGTTCATCTGGCATTTCCCCCATAAAAAGGCTCCTGGCGTTACAAACACCCAATTCTTTGCACAGAACACCCGGATGCAAGGAATTCACTTGGTGTTTATACTGACCACTTCTAGACATATGCCACAAATTAAATGCAGTCACAGCTAGACATGAGCCAAAGCCACCAAACACAAAGCTCAGAGATCAAGAGTTCTGGTGCAAGCTGATCTGTGAGGACTCTATAGTTGGGCTCTGGGGAATTTAGATACAGAGGCTTCAGATACTTCAAATTCCAGTTTAAGACTCTACCACCTCTGAAGGTAGGTAAACCCAGAACTGGAAGAATAGAATGTGCCCACTCCTCAGCTGCTCTAGTTCAGAAAGCAAAAAGTAAGGACATGAATAAATTATAATGGAAAGAAGCTGATTCTTCATCAGTTGCCTTTCTATAAAATACATTAGGCTACCAAGCAATCTCAAGTAACTGGGTTTAGTGGGAACACTATGGATGAAATATTATGGGCTGCAATATATAGAGATCTGTCTGGAGCTGAAATATTTTGAGCTCCAGGAAAATAACCTACAAAAATGTAAAAGAAACAGGCAATTTTTAGAAATGTGGGATTTATTTTTTTGCTCGCTCCAATAATTCCAAATTTAGACAGTAACAGTGCTAACAGCCTCATCCAGACATACCCAATTTCTGAACGAGCCAAATCAGTCTGTGGACTTTTCAGCACTTTTAACCTTTAAGCAGTAGGAAACTACTTGTATCCTGCTATAACTATCATCTAATGTTTTAAAGTACTTCCCAGACATAAGCTAGTTAATACTTACAGGAAATATTCATACTAATAAACAGGCTGCATTTGAGCATATATGGAGTCAGTTAGTAGTGTAAGTAAATGTCTCTTATTACATTACAAACCTTGCTGTTTTCTCTACTCACTGATAAGTGTTTTTCCAGTCTAACTTCCCAGATATCTGAGAATCATATCATATCCCACCTGGTGACCTGGTAAGGAATTGCATTTTATTATTTTCATAAAGCTTACCAATGGTAAATGCAGCAACAGCATGTATGTATAGCTCTCTAGACACACTTCATGGCTGTGCTGTAAAATGAAGGTTATTTGGTTCACTCTAGATATACACTTCACACAGACAGAATTTGCTTTTGTGGCTGTGGGTATGTTATGTTACTCACTTCTCATTAATCTGGATATAAGGATCCTCGCATCTTACTGGGTCTAAACATTTATATTCTCCTGGGATATTAAAACACGTTTGCTGCGGAGTGCAGGTGAAGTTTCTGGTTTCACATTCATTGATATCTAAAACACAAGAAACAAGAGAAAGGCTAAAGCGGGGAAATATGTGCAAGACACCACTCTTACAAGCTGGTTTCCATCTTAAGGAATTGCCCCAAAATCCATAACACTCTTGCACCATGAGAAGTGACCTTTTGATGACTGGCCCCTCTTTCAAGATCAGTTTTCACTCCATTCATTTCTGCTTGTTGGAGTGTTCCCATATGCTAAGTGCTGCAAAAATAGAGAAGAAATTGGCTGCTCAAGCTCTCTGACCTTAGAGAATGGGAAAACTAAAGAGAGACGTGCAGCAGAGAGGAGAGCATCTGAGGGCTTTCCTGTGTAGCTCTTTCCTAGTCAGTAAAGTCTTTCTCACACGAACACACCAATTCACCTCAGTGGGACTATTTACGTGATGACATTCTTACCAGAATTACATAATTGGCCCCTACGAGTATTTCACTGTGCAATGACAAGACCAAGCATCTCAATTCTTGAAAGCCTCTTTTCAGACACAGGACCTGTTTTCTGGTCCCCTTGGGTTTTAATCAGCGCAGGAATGTTCTTACCTTGGCAGCTTCTGCTATCGTCAAGCAAGTTATAGCCCGAAGGACAGATACAGTAGTAAGAACCAGGCCCGTTCACACATTCGTGCTGGCAGAGGAACTCTGAGAAGCTGCATTCGTCCATGTCTGCAGTGGTAAAACAAAGTTTAGTGTCTTTGGCTTTACAGTCAAAAGAGTAGTCCCACAGGCAGGTAGCCATCCAAACTCCGTGCCCATCACCCCAGCTGGAGGTTAGCACCCTACTCAGATTTAGAGCAGAGAACCTTTTCTTGACAATTCCATGTGAGAAAATGCTTGTCAAAGCAGGCCAGATTTCTCTGAATGAGATTCTTTCACTTCACAAGCAATCACTAGACATCGTTGAGGCTCACAAAGGGAATGCCTGGTTAGGAGGATACTGCAATGAGACACCCAGGATCCAGATGTATTTCAAGAGCCGTGGGATTAGTTCATGGCCTAGCAGCCAGCTTACCATGAAGATGGGAGGCATCCCTGCCCCAGTTCAAGGAGAGAGGCAAAGATTTCAACCCGGCTTTCCCCACATCGGCATTATTTTCTAATCACAGAGGTCTTGCACGTGCATTAGATGTGCTGTGAAATGCCTACCATCTTGGCCTCTGCAGGCAGTCAGCAGAATGCAGGAAGTGTTTAGGAACAGCACAGGTGTGTCTGTCCTGTCTGGGCTCAGCAGCAGACATGTAGGACCCTCGGGGCTTTAAGTCCCTCCAGCACTTGACAGCAGCTGAGCACAGGTTATATGAATCCAATGTGTTGGACGTCTGGGCTAGGACGCCTTGAGGGGGTGGGTGATATCTCAGTCCCTTTATGGAGTCAGCCCTCGGTCCGTGTTTTGTCAGAAAGGTGTTTTTTTCAGTGAACTCACTGGAGCAAGTCACACAATAACAGGACTATGTAGGTATAGAGTTCCTTTCATCTCCCTTTCGATAATGTGGTTGCAGCCATAAAGCCACTTTAACATATTTGGACTTCAAATAATTTCCAATCCATCTGCACAAAACACCACAAGTGGATAAATGGACTGAGCCCAATTTAGAAGAAAGGGAAGTTCAGTCTGAAGAGTAAAAGTGTTTTGCCTGGGAGAGTCAACATGTCAGAGCTGGGAATAAGAACTTGGGAGTTCCTGGCTGGGGCTCTGGCCTTTGTTTCTTTCTTCCCCTGAACAGGGAAATAAGGAAATGATTAACTGCAGCCTCCCTCAGTCTAGCGCCTTTGCATGTGTTTTCCCCTCAGTCAGCCATGCCTCCATGCTCTGAAGTTCATCTTTCTCGCTTGAGCACAGTTCTGCAGAATACAATGACTGGTCAATTCATGAGTGCAAGGGGAAAAGAGTACAATTTCTGCTTTCAGTCAGTGATGTGACAGACTGCTTAGCTTCCTGGGTATCTGGGAGATGGCTGGGCCTTCCAATAGGTCTGACCCAAGCTGGGATGAGCTCTGTAGTCTTGCTGGTATGCCTTGAAGTAACTGGCTAGAGGCAAAGAAACATAAAACAGCCGGGGCTGGCTGCAGGAGTTCTTCTGGGACCCATGTGGCCCTGGGAAACGGAAGTTTGCTCTCCAGCAAAAAGAAAGAAAAAGAAAAGAAAACCACTGCCAAGTCTCTCCTTTCAAATTACAGTTACGGCTTTGTTGTTGGAGTAGCTCTATCTCTGACGTAAAACAGAACTGAAAACATGGCCAACTGGTGACAAGTATTTGAAAAGAAAAATAAATAAATAAAAGCCACACATTGTGTTCAGCAGTAGCTTTGGTTTCCATAGGAGAAAAATGTTTAACCAAGAACTTGCTGTATAGCATTTTGCCAGGTTGCTGCAGAGCTCTAGGGAGCTGGAGGGTGCTAACCCTGAGGTTCAAGCACCACCTCTTCTGTCATCATTTTGTACTGGCAATGTTTATGTGGCATTGCATTGAACTTAACTGGTTCAGGCCCTCAACTAGCTCAGGAGCACATAAAAAGGTGCGAGACTAACTTAGAAACAGAAACTCCATTAGAAAGCAGAAAACTTAAGTAAGTTAGGTGTTGCAGCTCTAAATGTTAAATGCATCAGACTTACGTCTTTGTTCTTTCCCTTATAATAAGGAGGTTTGTAGGGAAGAACAGCTTTGGAAACACTAATCTATACACATACAGCATATCACATGTCTGGTCTCTCAGAAACAGCATGTTACATCTGTTTACTGTAAATTAAGAAACAAGTATTTTCCAGTGCATTTTTCCTTCCAAGAAATATTGGCGAGATTCTCTAATTTTATCAGGCTGTGGGAACATTAAGCACAGAAATAAGTTTGCCCTTCAATTAAAATAAACCACTAAAATAAAAACAAAAACAAAAGAGGAAAAGGTAGAGTGACATAAGCACAGTTTCTTCTGCTATGTGCTGAACAGATTAGCAATAGTTGTACTAAGAAACCATATATTGTTTCTGAAGTGTAGCCAGAGCCATTCAGGGGGAACTGGGGAAGGTTTCATGTAGAAGCATGCAGTCGTAAGAGCAAGAGGAATACATATATTCACAGACAAATGGAAAAGTGCTTTATATAAAGTATTTCTTTAATCATGGCAGAATATTCTAGGACTATCTCTACTTCACTTGCTCTAATAAAACTTCCTGTTCAGTATTACAAAGCGTTTTCTTATGTTTTGCTGTTATCTTGAAGCTTTTCAATATTTAGCTTATTTCTTTAAAACCATTTGCAGCCCTCCTCCACTGTACTTTTCGGGTATTTGCTGTGTGCTTTAACTGGAAAGAAGATCGTATGAGTTGCAGCTATCCTGCTGCTAACCATGGACCAAGGCAAAAAACTTTTTAAAAAGCATGTACAAAACAATACATTGGAAAAAGAAAAATTAATAGAATTAAAGAAACCAAAACAATAAATAACTAAAGACAGTTACCACTGCAGTTAACTCCATCAGCTTCCAGTTCGTAGCCTGGTTCACAGCGGCAGAGAAAAGAGCCGTAGGTATTGACGCAGGTCTGAGTGCAAGGGTTTTCGCTTGTACATTCATTCACATCTATGGGAAACCAATGTCCAATGCATCAGTGACTTCTCCCCAAACTCTATTTTCAATTCATTACTGTAAAGCATTTCAAAGAGATTAGCTGTACAGTCAGAATGATTTGTTCTGAAAACATATAATCAAGTCAGTATTGTTTATTGGGATTCAGGCTGATGCCTGGAAATAGCGTGTTGGAAACACAACATGCGTGGAAATGAAGCATTTTGGGAATGTCTTCAGTCAAAAAAATAACATGGAAGATGGGGATGAAATATTTATTACAAATGCTTCTGCCTTTATCCTGCAATTTTAAAACCATTGAACTGATTTCGTTATAACAGACCTGAGACAAAATGCAGCAGGATATTCCTGAGGAAGATTAATGCAATGAGGAATGGTCCTCATGGAAACCTAGGGCTAAGACAAAACCAATTTTTTTTTCCCTTTTAGGACATTAGCAGCTTCTGGACATCATTAGCACAGACCATTTCCTGCAGCATGTGGGAAGATGCTCCCTGCTTAGCTAGAGAGAGTCTTTATGAAGAGGTCGTGTTGACTTTGATTGAGGTAGCACATCACAGCAAAAGGTGGTCTAATGCTCAGGACCCTAGTCTGGAACTTGGGAGACTCAGATCTAATTTACTGATCTGACAGAGTTTTCCTGTCTCAAGTGGGTCACACAGCCTCAGATTTTAAAAGTGAATTCAGTGCCTAAACTCTTGGTAATTTCAGTGAATTGAGTAACTTTATATTTTAGGGTACTTGGGCCTCTGTGCATATTTCTCCTGATACACCGGTCATGTTGCACCTGTACCCCTCTGAGGTACTGTGAAACTACAGAAATATCTCAGGCTGACAAACCTATGAACATATTCAAAAGCAGCGTTGGGAAGGTTACTTGTATTCTAAAAACTAAGCAAGTTTTGAGGGTGTTGCTGGGTTGGAAACAAAGATTTCAGTTGTGGTTTACCATACACAGTACCTTGGCATGATCTTCCATCATCATTAAGGGTAAAGCCTGGGTTGCACGTACAGGAGTAGGAACCGGGCACATTGGCACACAGCTGCTGGCAGTAGCCGTAGCGACATTCGTCTATATCTATAGATGGGAAAGATGAGAAGTAGAGTGGTCTGCATTTGCACATGCAGGTACAAAGCAGCAAACACACTGAGTCAATGGTACCAATAACACAGAAATAACCCAGCTTACTGGTTATGGATGTAGCAGCCAACTTTTCAGGTGTTCAGACCCAAAGTTATAGTTAAAATACATTTCTACCCAGGAGAATGTAGTAATGTGTTTTTATCCACAGCTAACATCTATCAGTATGTCCTATGAACTGATTATCATTGCTGTAATCTTCAGCTTAATGTGATGTCCTCAGGAAGCCCAGAGTCAGGCCCTTAAGCAGGTACCTCGAAGCATACCTGATAGCTGGCACAGCCCGTCAGCACAAGCACAGCCAACGTTGTAGCAAAGTTTTGTCAGAGTCAAGATAGAAACCTTTTTTACGTCCACATATACCAAAGCTACTCACTAGAAAAGCAATAAGTATTTGTTACTAAATACTTCTTTTTTTAGAGTGGATATTCTTTAATTTTTTTTTTCAAATAGTCACATTCACATTTTATATGAATTTTTAACTGACAAGTTGTAGACTCTAAAATGCAAACAGTAAATTTAATGGCAAAAGAGCAGTTTGGGCTAAATTGCAGCGTTAGCAATACATGCAACTGACTGTTATAAGCACAAAAAAATGCTATAAGATACGTATAATGGTAAGTGCTAGAAGAATTTTGCCCCTGGACTAAGAACTGGAATGAAACACCTGGAATAGTTGTCCCTTCCAAGGCCTTACATTTCCTTTGGTATCAACTGGCTTTTGATTTATGGAGATTTTTTTGATGGCTACTCTCAAAGTTTTGAAGTTAAGTTTGTGCAGTAGAAAGCCAAGTACATTATCTCCAGTCGATTTGCCAGAAGGAGCAAAGCACGAAGGCACAGATTTTGGTGAAATGACCCCCACCGTAGGTTCCAACGCATGTGAAAATCAAAATGACAGTATTCTCCCTATGGTTCATACCTATACATATATATCTGCATGAATTCCAGCAGTTCGTTATTTGTTAGCTAAATTGGCCGCTTCCTGTTTTAAATATTAAGAATGTGATGGGAAACTGAATTCTTGAACGACTTGAACATTTACGTGATGTGGTAATACCATAAAAACAACAATGTTGTGAATCTGTTGTGTAAGTAGCTACATCCTGCAATTCAAGTTTATGTTGCTGGCCTCACTGGGGCAGTTTTGCCATAGAAAGTCTCAGGAAACCATTCTGAAAATGTCAAAAGTCTTGGAAATACTTTCTCTGTGTAAAATAACAAGGACACTAACACTCAGTTTTACCCTTACTAGCTTTTATTTCCCACCACATTCTAAATAGCAAGATAACCTAAAGGCCAGGGTCAGCAGTAGGCTTGGCCCAAATCCTGCAAAAAGTGACATGGGTTTTAAGTAAATTAATACCTCATTTCACTGACACAATGCATTACTTTAAATACATGCTTTGGCTTTTGCAGGACGGTTATCTCACAAGTGCTATGTTTTGAGGATAAGGACTTTCACTGGGCTGCTTCTTGTGGGTGGGTCGCGTGGATACTGCTGTACTGGCTCCTCCTGTGTAAACTTTACGGGGATAATTACAACAGATAGAAGTGTAGCTTTTTGTAATTGTGGTTTACTAACGGTGCACCAAAAAAGCCTGTCTCTAAAACCCAACCCAGCCCTCTGATTACAGCAAATGGTCTTTTACTGCTTTATGCCAGCAAAAATCACTTCTCGAAGGCCAGTGGAAAGTATGGAAAACTGAGACTTTTTTGACACTTAGGGAAAAGTATATCAACTCGAAACACAATTTGCTTTTAGCTCTTTGCATTGCCTTTTAATAATCCACCTCATGATGACTTAGAGTGGGCAACACTGGGATGGTATTGGCTATTTTAAATAGCATAAGCAGATACTCGAATCAATTCAGCAATGCAGCCATTTCAGTTCTCTGGTATATCCATCAAGCAGTAAAGTACTTTAGATCGATGTCCAAACCCTGACTGCTGCACACAACCCTTGCGTTTGGGCTGTAACTGGGAGAAGTAAATGGGTAACAATACAGGTGATGCAGACGATCACCTGCCCTCCTTCATCCCCACCCTATCACCTAGGCCTGTACAACCCCTGGCACAAGCTTTTTTTCCCAAGAGAAGAGGAATTATGAGAGATTAAGGAGCAGGGGGCTTGGAGACTTCATATTCCAGGGGAACTACTTGACAGTGACTCTCCAAAGTGGCTACGGCTGCACAGACCCCAGCCTGGACGAGGCTCAGCTCTGTCCCTGCCAGGTGAGTTACACAGCAGCTGTTTACAGTAGTTAGGAAAGCAGCCACGACTCAGTCCTTCACTGGAATTGGTGCTTGAGAAGAGAAAGCTGGAAAATAACTGGAGAGGCTCCAGGGATGAATGGGCAGGGAAAGCCCGTTCTCCTTCCAGTGGAGGTGTTGTGGCAGGACGGTCCAGCTCCGCAGAGCTGGCAGGCAAACAGCCTGCGCCGAGGGGAAAAAAAAAATGAGCAAACTTTAAAAAAAGAAAAAGTTGTATCCTATCTCCTAGGTTCTATCTGTGTACCTAAAATTAACATCTACTTCATCATCCCATGGGCATGTCAAGTGAGGGTTATGGGCTGGAGGAGAGGGGAGCTGGAAGGTTTTCCTGTGCTGTTTGTTGAGAGATGTTTTTTTTCAACAGGGCTGAGCTAAAAGGATGAACAGGACATTGCTGCAAGGAAAATAATAAAATCGAAATAAAACTGCTTGGAAGCTACCAAAATGGCACGTAGTTCAGAGGTAATTTTTTTTCTCACTCCCAAGCAAAAGGGTTGGTTGAATCTAGGGATTTACTGGCCTGTTCTTGGTATCAAATACTGATCCCTTCGGGTCCACACTGTCACAGTGTGGACAGGACAGGTCTGTTTGGGAATAAATCTTTGTATACATGCTTGTGATTGATCTTATATGAAAGGGAATCCTTCAGACTAGGAATATGAAAATCCCACGTGTTACATGGATGCTAGTCATATGGCATTTACATCTACATTTTTGTTCCGCAAGGGAGTCTCTCTGCCAAGCATACCATTGGCACTTACGAAGATGAAAGACGGTTTCCCCGTAGCCGAAGGTTTAACCATGTACTTGACAAAGATGCTCAGTGACATTATTTCAGCTATTCACAGGTACACATGCACAGATGCTCAAATACCATAGCGCACGAGGTTTTTACCTAAACACTGGCCTTCTAACAGCCAGTAGCCTTCAGTGCAGGAACAGGTATAGCCCCCCTCAGTATTTATGCAGATCTGGGTGGGGTTACACTGGTGAGAATCTGAAGCGCATTCATCCACATCTGCAACACAGAAATACAGCAAGAAAATATTAGAAATGGCAACAACAAAAGATTGGTCACACTGTACAGGGACTTGCACTCACAATGTGTACCCTGGCTCCGTGTGAGGAACGAAAGTGTGGTGGAGTAGAGAGAATGACCAGAACCTGAAGTAAAATTCATAATAATAAATGTCTGAGGGCGGTGAGAACTGAGGGTGCTCATCAAATCTCTCCCTTTTGCAGGTGACCCAGTGTTTCTCAGAGCTCCTCAAGAAAGGGATCGCATTACCTCAAGCTTTTTATTACTTCCACATTTGCTTTGTCACTGAACTGTGATTTCCGTGTTACAGGGCAGTGTTCAGCCCTAGGGAAAGGCTGCTGAAAGGGCTATATAACCCCACTGCGGAGTAAGAGATGAACGGGGAGTTTGAGAGATGTACAAACACAACTCAGACATATAAAAAAAATTACTTCCTACCCCCACCAATGCAGATTATCTCACTGTAATTTTTCTGACAGAAGGTTCAACCAAAATCAACCTTTACCTGACAAAAAAAAAGTATACTTCCCTGGAATCAATTTCCTGACAATAAAACTCTTTTCTTTTAAATTTTTTTTACCATCCTTATTGTTTTTAATGTATTGGGGTTTTTATTACAACCCCTTAGGGTGTTTTTGTTGTGGGCTTTTTCTTTTTTTTTGCAAAGGAGGTGAATAGCATTCCTACACTTATATAAGCCAGGACCATGGAACCTAACTGATTAAAAATGCCTTCAGAGTCAGAAGTTCAATCTGAATCCCTTCTTGCTCAATCTCTTCCCTGATGTTTCTGGCGTCGGATTTGCCTCTAGATGTCAGAAATGGAAATATCAAAAGATAAATTGTGTCATTTTTTCAGCCAGCTCGGATTTCTATGTTTTATTTATTGATACCTAAACTATTTTTTATTCCAGCATACTGTGCACTGGCCTTTGCTGAAGTACTATGTCATCCAAGCAATGCTACTCCCTTGATCACCCCCTGATTCTTGTTAACCCAGACTTTGTTGGGTCATGACTGAAAGTATCTCACAAACACACTGGGCTGGAGCAGGCAGCAGAGGGCAGGCATTACGTCTCTGTATCTGCCCCTGAAGCACCTAGCACAGCCAGTCGGCTGTGAAATCCCAGCAGTCATGAAATAACTGATCCAATCTACCACAGCAGCATATCTAACATGTTCAGATATATAAATAAATACATATATATATGGAGAGAGTCTAGAGTTCTTATCTTGCCAACATCTGTACCAGACCAATTTATGGTGAGTCAAAGCTGGTAAAATAACAAGAGTAGCACAGTTAGAGGTAATTAACTTTGTCGGAAATCGGTTCCCATGCATTTATTGGCCAGATGAAGGTTGGCAAAATAGTGGGGGAAGTGGGAAAAGGGTAAGATAACAAGTCTAGACTACATAGGTACATAGATATGTTGCTCAGTTCAGCTATTGCTTCTGTGATTGGGCTAAAAATTCTGGGTCCTCCCTTCATACAGCATATCACACATAATTGGTAGTATTTGAACACAGATTTTATCTAAGTATAAATTTAATAAGAATGACATTAATGTTTTCTAAATGAAAAAGCTTTCTATTTGTCATGTTTGCTTATTGTTTTAGGAGTGGGACCTTGGGATCTGGCCAATTATACTGTTTCTAGCCTACCCTGAGCTTAAAAAGGAGATTTTCATTTTCCATGCTCCCTGCTTCCAGTAATACTAATAGGTGAAGCACAGTGGAGACAAAATGAAGGTCAGGGTCTTACCACCACATATGGTAACAATGGTGTTTGAAGACTATAGATCCTCCACTCTTCTGTGGTGCATCTTTCTTGCAGGGATACAACATGCATCCTTCACCAAAAGCAATGGGTGGCTATCGGATCGGGTTTGTGCCCAAGTTGTCTTTGTAGCAGTTTCATGAGCAGCAGTACAATCTCTCCAGAAAAGTGAGACATCGATCCTCTTTTCTTTGTTATCTACCAAGCAGATTTCTTTGCTTACACCCAGTCTTCATCTTTTGTGGTGGTTTTGGAGACATATCTCCATTTGAACACAATTTTTTTTACAACGGAGGCTACCTGTGGAGTTCCTGCTGTCCCTACAAAACCTGATCAACCTGAAGTTGTCTATGCAGAACACCTTGACTCCCCATGTTTTACATTGATTAATACCTCACTGACTTCATTAATGAAGTTTTATGCAACAAACAGGTATAAGCAGCTTTACTGGTAGCATCAAATCTTTTTACTTGGGCCTGAGTGCACACACCCAGTTCTATATTACATGTCTCTGGCTTTCTCTAACATTGCCCCTTACCATGACGAGCCATTAAACTCTGCAATCAAATCAACTATTTTTGGCAAGCAGCCTTCTCAGTTCAAACAGGTAGTATAATCCCAGCCTGTCTGCCAGGTGTTTACATTACATGGGCTCACTAATTGAAAGCCGGTATTTGAACACTGAGAAAAATGTCGGTGCAACAATTGGCTAACCATTAAGTATCCTCTTGAAGAATATCAGAGCTGGGAGACAGAGGGTGCCTTGCCCACGGCATCTACGCAGTGTGGCATACAGTGGGAACTGGTGTGGTTGATAAGGTCGCAACTAGACATTTGACAGCGAAAGGAAAATAAAAAAACCCAAATTATTTCCACTGGGGAGAAAACTAGCCATAAAACTTTGAGAGATTGCCTATAATGGATACACTAGACTTAAGTGCCAGCATAGAAACTGTATCGAAACACTCCCAGGGCATTTTTTGGTTGAGTGGAAAATTGCAAGTGGAAACAACGTGGCAGCTAGTCAATCATGTGTAAATCATTTCTTATTCTGGTTGCACAGCTTATTTCTGTCCCATTCAAACATAAATCTTAGGTGTGTTCATACCCTGGGAATATCACTTCAAAGCTCATTCATACCACCTCTGCCCTTGTGCTGGGCCATACACAATACTAGAGTAAAACTGTGATGCTAAATGTACATAATACTAAATTGTCGGTAGTTTTGTAGGTTCAAAGCAGATAAGACAAATTCAGAGAATAAAAAATTGTAAGGACGACTCAATACAAGGATAGCCCATGTGGCTGAGAAGTCCCTGAGATGCAGTTCTCTGGAGCCTGGAAGAGTGCCTCTGACCCAGCATAACTTGTGTTGCAGTCTTCACCATGGAAAGAAATATTGCAATGTCTTGTCTGAGCCCCAAAGTAAAGTCTAATCAGCTGGAGAGCAGAAGAGTTACTAAAGTGAAGCAAGCTAGCAAGAAACCCTAGAAACCCCACTGCCCCCTATTCAAGGTGTTAGTAGATTGTGATATTTGATGATTTCAGCATCAATACCATGAAAGCATCAGATGGTGTCACCCATCACTGATATCCAAGGATGGTTTTCTTTATACTGAACCTGCTTTTAGTACCTTTCATCACCAAGATCCTTAGAAAACATTACCTGCATCCCAAGAGCAAGTCTAGGTTTTAGTAATAGCTAGCATTATTGAATACCTCTTCTGTGATTTTGCTTAGATTACTCAGTATGTGGCTACGACAATTGCCATGAGGTGAACTAGGAAGCAAATGTAAATTAGATCTGTCCTCTGTGAAAACAGACTAAGGTGCCTGGTAGTTACTACGCAGGACACCGGCACAGGGGCAGTGACTGCGCTGTAACTCATGTGCTGAGGATATACCCTGTGGGAACTCATCCTTGCTCTTCATCTTCCACTGCCCTGCTTCTTATTTGAAAAATGGGGATAACAAAATCTCTGTCATAGTCTAGCCTCCCTCGCTGTTTAGCATCTAAAACTATTCAGGGTAGGGCCCGTCCTCTTATATACAGAGCTAGTTCACAATTAGTCCATTTTTATTCGAAGCCTTCCAATCCCAACACAAATCAAACTGTACGATGAAACCCTGCAATGTCCCAGTTGATAAATATCAGTGCCCCTGGATTTTAACCAGGAAATTCAAGACTAAAGAATTAAAGGACTAGCCTGCAACCACTCAACAAGACAGAGGCAAGAACAGGTGACAGACATTTCTGACCTGTAGTCTTTCATGTAACCCAGTACAACCTGCCCCTATTATATGAACACAAAGATGCAGCTTTTTCAGAAATTTTGTGCAGCCTCTACGCTGGCTAATGAGATCTAAAGTAAAAGATTAACCATCATTCTGAAAGCATTATGTTCTACTAGGAGACCTCAGTGGTATCAAAGGCTCTTTCAGCTAAACTCTATGCTACTCACAATGTTACTGTTATACTCTAACGGTGTCTTGAACCTCCAAGTTACTGGAACAGAGAGAGAAGTATTGACACAGTCAGTGGCAAATTGAATGGGTTATCTAGCTACCACACCTCCTCTTACCCTTACAGACAGGCCTGGGACTGTTGGTCAGAAATTACATATGAAAACAAGAGGATGTTAAACATAGTCACACCTAATCATTTTGCATAAGTCCAAATTTTCCCAAGTGCCTAGTGACTCTGGGTGACTCCTTAGGGGTTCCTGATTTTGAGAGAGCAGCTGTTCAGCACTTAAAACCACACTAGAGAATGAAGGAAAGGCAGAAGGGATCCCTGTTCAAAACTTCTCTTGCCAAGGAGTGCTTGCCCAACGCTGGCCCTGGATATCTCAGTTGTTGATAATGCTGCTGTGTGCTATCAAATTAGCAGTCATCTATATTCTCTCATCCATCTTTCCAGTTGTGTTCACATTACTGCTCCCGCAGCTAGTTGCAAGGGCAGCAGTTCAGGCAGAAGTCCAGACTGAAATTAAAATTTGACCTGAAGTGGAAACGATTCACTTTTTGTTACTTCCCAACTGAATCCTGAGAGCAACCACACGGCCCACTGCTCTCTGCCTCCTAAGAAATACCAGCTAGAATGAACACAGAGCCTCACGGCTCGAAGCCATGAGTTTTAAAGAAAGATCTTTGGTTTACTGACTGAATGGGAGAATAGATAGGTGGCATCTCCTTATACATTTGTCAGGAAGCCCTTGCTGCAAGAGCTCAAGCCCGAATACTCCAAAATTAACCACACCCCTCTCTCTTAGCTCAGTGTGTCTGACTTAAAAATTTATGGCTGTGGTGGTTTGGTCTAGCAGCCCTGGGGTGTGATGTTCTGTTTACTTGACATTTTGACAGAGGTGAGGTGGCTGGGACAATGGGGTTTCATTTGGGTATTAGAAGGGTGGAGAAAGTGTTATTTTATATTTCTGGCTGACTGGCTGCCTTTTGTGGGATGTGATGTGCTGATGCTTTGTTTTTATTGGTACTGATTGTATTTTTAATAGATGGCAGGATGCCTGGTGACTGGATAGATATCATTTACAATGTCAAAATAAATAAATGAACTAATTGTGTTTAGCATGCAAATTACTGGCTTTGTGTTTTATTATCTGTAAAAGCTAGCAGTAATCTTAATGGATTCTTTAGAATTTAGCCACATCATACAACAATGAATGAAATTTTTAATTCATTGCCCATACATTTAAAAAAAATGAAATAATTTAAAAGCCATGCATACAAAAAAACAGGGCAGCATATTAATATAGTCAGAAAGAAAACCTAGATGTCAAACTGCAGCACAACACCACATCTCACCAGGGAGGCTAATTCTTATCAGAAGACATAGTGATCTTTTATACTGACTCATGTCCACAAAGAATGCAGGACTGTGGCCACTCTCATTTGTATCCATAATATTGCAAGAAATCACAGCTAAAAAGAAAAACAATACTCTAATCCATTGAATTAAGACCAGACATATTCAATACTGCTCAAATGAAAAAAAAAACTAGGAGACCAGCAATCTCAAGAGAGAATCGTAAATGTGGAATCGTGCTGTGAGTGTCTACAGGATCCCGAGGATCTGCTTTTAGTCCACTGTTTCCACATTTGGGATAAAAAGCAGAGGGTCACAATCCAGTGGAGTTACGAACTAAAAAGTGAACAGAACTCTTATCTAAAAGTAATTTGCTAGGTATGCTGGGCACATTTGAAAGTGCGTTTCAAGGCAGACAAATGCAAGGTCATATATCAAGAGTAAAAAATGTTGGTCATGAAAATAACTCTGGGGTCATTAGAGATAATCACTTGAACATGACCTTTTCCTGACACAGTGTTGCTGAAAGGAAAGCATAAACATGAGAACACTGAGTAGACACAGGAAATTGTTCTTACCACTGTATATTGCATTAGTAATATAATTACTGAAATACATTTCTGGTGTCAACACTTCAAAAAGCGATATTGCAAAGAGATCAGGAAATCTCCAAAGAGTAATTCCAAGTCATGAAAATTTGTCTCAGAGCAAAATAATGCTCCATTTAATAATCTATTTAAGAAAATATTCAAGGCATATTTGCCTGTGATCTATAAACATCTTCATGGAAACAAAGTTTTTAGCTGCAGATGGTCACTAAAGCTAGCAAAAGACCATGGGATGAAATTCAGTGTTTAGAAGACAATTTAAAAATAAAAATAAGGCACAAACTTTAGTAGTACTACTGATTAACCATCTGAAAAACATAATAAAGCACATGGTAGATGTTCCCTTACTTTAGGGCCTTAAAGCTGAACAGTATTTCTTTCTTGAAATATGCTGTACCTAAAAACCGTGTGCTTGAAACACCAATTGCTGGGTAATGTTCTAATGGCCTTTGTCACAAAAAATACAGATTATGTGGTCAAAGTGGTGTCTTAAAGTCTTCATTAAATGATTTAACATCATTCAACATTTAGTTATTTTTATCTATATCCATCAGGCTTGAGATTTTCTGCTTACCTTATATATTTTTTTCATTTCCTAGGCCATTAGGAGATCTATCGTGGCCAGTGAAACTACTGAAAATGGGAATAGGAATTCATAAAGTTCTTCCAAGTCATTTCTCCTTTGCAAAGATTTAAATGTACACATGCGCAATTTTTCATTTTTTGTTTGTACTTTTATCAATAAATTTGATTTTTAGTGAGAGATATTGTATCTCTAATCTTTGTAGTAACTGCAGAAAAAATATGGAAAACTTAGAAAATGTTGATAACATTCTTATGCTAGACGTTGAGTCATCAGCCTACAGATGTTGGGCATGCCAACAGCCTTCCTTTCAGGACACATAGAATGATTGCATCTTTATGAAGCATGAAGCAAGATAAAGAGGAAGACTCCAAGTTATTACCACAGACAATCTGTTGAATCGAAGAGCCCAGAGGGGACTAAACTGCAGATTAGGGGAAGTGGACATGCAGGAAGCAGGAGATTGCTTGGCAAGCTAGGTGACTTTAAGAGGTGGAAAGCCAGGGGAGAAAGCCAGCAGAGAAGAGGAGAAGGAGTAGAGGTGCTTAGGAACTGGATGCACCTGCCCACTGGAAGCAAAGACACTGTTTGCCTTTCTTCTCAGAAAAACAGGACTTGGTGCATAAACAGGACTTTATGCACTAAAGAATGCAGAAGGAAACAAAGTCCTTAAGATCAGCTCATCAGTTCAGAGACAATATCAGAGTCCTTCAGGAAAAGACTTTCTTGACAAAAAGCTACTTTTAAAAGGAAAAAAAAAAAGTTAAATAAATATATTGATGAGTTTCATTTTGGGATTTATGAGCATGTGGTTACATACCACATGACAGAGTAAACACATGTGGAAAGTTTACCAAAGAAGCTCCATCCCAAGGAGACGATGTGCACCTGCCACTCCAGGAACAAGGGAGACTACTGCCTTGTTAAGTCCATCCACTGGTGTTGAAAGTGGTGGGATCGGTGACTACGCTTATCCCTCCGCAGGCGTGGTCCATGCTCGGGGTGCTGTGACCATTCCACTCCCTCCACAACAGCTCCTTTCCCTGCTGGCTGGCAAGGTGATAATGCCCCTAGCAGAGAGCTATCATGGAAGGATGTGGACTTGTCATCTCTGAGCTAGAACCACATTCTTGGAGACTTTGGTGATTAGACGAAAAACTTTGCTTGGACTCTGTATTCAAGAGGGAAGCCAATGTGGACAGCAGATTTCCAAGACGATATGCTTTTGGCAATGTGTGCTGTTTCACAGATGGACTGTTACATTTTGTTCTATTTGGAACATATTTAGTATGCATGACTTCCTTTCTTAAGTAATGAATTCTGATAATCATGCCACAAATTTCTGTGGGTCACAGTAGTAGCTATGGCTGTGTTTCCTTCTTTTGATCAATTGTTTTGTCAATTGACAAAAGTGGGTATGTTTTTGCCATCATGATTATTTGAGAGCCATTAGCACCATGGGGTTCAACACAGTAAGGCTGAAGATTAATTTGACAGTTGTGAGAGCACAGGTCTTGCAGATCGAAAAAAGTTTGCCATGGAAAGTCTTCTTCCCCCTTCTACTAGGAGGTGTGGGTGATTTTGGGGCCCTACTTCTTTATTTTGTTCTGTCTGTATTTTAGTCCCACTGTTGTACCATCACAACCCCAGGAGCTCATCCCACTCTCAAGATACAAAGTTCTTGCAGAGAGGCTCAGGGCTGCGAGCTCGTTCCAGAATCTCTGTCTGCTCAAACACTGAAGCTCGTTCAGTCATTTATAACCCTCGGGGCTCCATTTTAAAATAATACAAAGATTGGATGTCTATTTTTTATAGGAATAATTGCAGGCCAGGACTAAACATCCGAGCTCAGTAACATGGATATCAGTTCCAAGATTATTTGGAACAGAGCACTTTCCCCAAACTTCTCCCCCACTCCTTATTTGGACACTGAGAAATAATTTCCTCAGTAGTAGATTTTTACTCAGTGAAATCACATGTTTTCTCAAAACTTTTTTTTCTCAAGATAATTACATTTGATAAGAAAAGGGGAGAAATAACAATGCCACATTCCTAAAGTGCAGACTGAGGCCAAATTCAAACTGCTGCTGTGTGGGGTCACTATTTTTTTCCAAGGACAACTGACCCTACTGAGCTTGGACACAATCCAAGATCAACTCCCTAAACACCTGTTTAATTGCATATTTCAGTGTCTGAGGACTGGCCATTGATTCATTTTCTATCTTCATCCCATATGCGTTATCGGTCGATTGCTAAACAGGGATTAAAGTGTTTTTTCACATAGATGGTCAGCCTGGAAGTGGATACTAAATAGTGTGAGGCATGAATCTGTAATGCTGCTCCTTCTTCCTGGTATGAAAATTGCTCAACATGTGTCACAGGTTCTAGATTTCCTGCCAGCTAGCTGAGCCTTTCCTTAGCTAGCACACTTTTAACGTTACTCAAAGATGATAAACAACAGCTAAACTGTGAAAGGACTTTGCTCTCTGAGCACATTCTAGTCCTGCTTTTGTGACTGAGATTTGTAGGGCAGCCATGCAGATAAGTGCATAACAAGGGGAGAAAAGGGGCAGCAGCCTCTTCCCCTTCTGCTCAGAACAGACCTGCGCATGGTTCATACACTTGGCAGCACCTGCATGACCACAGCTCCTCACTCCCACCAGTTACCAGGACTCCCTGTTGGTACAAGATCACACCCAGTTGTGTGGACTATTTTCAGTGTCCCATGAGAGCTTTTGCACAAATGCACAGTCTGCATATTAATTCTGGGATCAGAAATGAGAAAAACTACTGATTTCAATTAAGGGCTTTGCTTAAACATGGAAGCTGCATGGACTGGAGCATAACTGTACTCCTTGGATTCATGATTTCCTGTTGCAGGTTGTGCACAACTTATGAAGTCCGTGGTCAGTGCATGCGATTTGGGCATCTCAGTTATTTCCCCGCTGCACTTACGCTATTCCAAGTAGCTGTGGTACAGCAGAACAAGAGTGACCCAAGTACCCTGCTGGAGTCGGGTAGAGATGTGTTAGCATCCTACTGATGACACCGGACCTGCTGAATTGGGAGGTACCAAGCCGTTGCTGCTCAACATGGTTTAATCTTCATTAGCAGGAAACATATTTTTCAGCTGAATAAATGGAGTGTTACTGTTGTACTACCCATTGCTCAAAATTACCTATTTTGTATGATCATATGCTACACTGAGGTGTGCTGGTAGGGTGGTGAGAGGAGGCAGCGAGCACTTACTGCGAATACTCCCAGCTGCTGGGAGGTCATGTAAGCAACGCTTTCCATTGCAATGGAAATGAGAGATGTGCAGTCAGAGCCAGGACATGCACACTAAGAAATTAAAACATACTTCTAGCAAAAGGTGTTAGCAGGCCTCCTTTTGCTGCATGATAGGAAATAGTCTCATGCAAGAACCTCTAGAGAAGGCTTATAGAATTTTGTAGAAGAGGAGCAGAACCATTTACACTGAAAAAGTGAATTTTCTATGGCTGAATTGTACGTTTTCCCTGCAATTCTATGGGATAGTTTAAAAAGACCCTGTAAGAAGGAATATATTAAAAATACAGGAGTTTAAAGCACTATTTATAAAGCTTTTAAACATGTCTGTGAAATCCTATTGGCTTCTCCAACGAATTCTTTCAAAGACTTTTCTGTTAGGGTACAGAGCATGAGAGAACTAAAAGAAGAGAACTGCTATTCCCACTTTTGCTCCCTGGGGAGCTTTGAGAAATCACTAGCACAAATAGTCCAGCCAGCTGGTTTAGCCAATTGGTGGTCAGTTTATATTTCCTCTAATAAGTGAACTTCTTGACCGTACTTTTTAACTGAGTCATTAAGAGCTCCTTTTCCAAGTGTTTTGGCAGGCTAAAGAGGTCTGAGACTGTGAATAGACCACAATAACTAGTAAAGAAGAGAACAGCCCTACTTTTAATATGGCAGAAAAAATTGATCCAAATGGATCCAGAAATTAAAGCTGCAATGGAAACAAAGGGATGCAAATATCCACCTGCAGGATATAACAGGAACTTTTATTGGAAGGGTTGCTTCTTCCATTAAAATGCAGCCACTTTCGACGTGTGACAAAGCTTTAACCATTGCTCAAGCATGTTGTGCAAACAACTGTGGGAGTGAAGTATTTGAGACCTGAAAATATAAGAGAGATTCTAGGTGTGCAATATGTACATATCCCTAGAGAGAATTCAGTACGGATGCTCTAGTCACTCTCACAGTATACCTTGAAATCTTTAATATACATGAAAAAAGAGGACGCCGCGCATGTATATAAACAAGGGATCTCCATTATGGTGAACTGGAATATTAATATGAGATTCATCACTAACTAATCTCTCACAAAGCTTCAGCAATCATCACCAGCATCTCGTTCAGGAATGGACTGGATTCAAAGCTGCTTGGCTTGAGCATGCAAGGAGGCTCCAGCCGGAGATGGCATGGCTGTAGATTGTCTCATGTCACTTGAACTGTGTGAGTCAAACACACATGCAATGGAGACTACAGTGCTTTGCCTCCAGGAGTCTAAGACCTTATTCCCTGAACCTAGCTGATAAAATGAGGGAAAAGAGCCTGGTTGCACCAAGAGCGCTTGCAGAACGTGTGTCTGGACAGCGGGGCAGCTTTAGATTTGCTTTAGAGGCTTGGTAGAGCTGACCAGTTATACAAGACTCAACACTCACATCACTAGTCTGCCCAGGCATAGCCACAAGCTCTGCAGGCAGTGGAAGTTAGAAGTCCTTCTTAGGAAGGGAGAACTTCAGATCTCTGCCCATGGCAGCAACCCTTGCCAACTGCTCTAGGAGCTGTCGTGATTGACTACGACGAGAGTGTTATGCTTGGCACTAAAGGCATTGGGGAGCTTATCATGAGAGAAAATTGTTTTTCATATTTCATCTGAGTTTCAAATCTGTCTATGTGTCAGCATGCTTTATAAAAATCTCAAAAGTGCCACAAAGCCAAGGTAATTCTTGTATAAATGTTAGGGCTTTTTGGGCTCTTTTCTAAGCAAAGAATGGGTAGTGGACAAAAGCCAGTGGAGAAGAAAAACCTTTGAGAATTATCCTCTGCAAATACTGGCTTCCAGGCTCGGACAGCTGTGTCCTCATTACTGTTAATAGCAAAGAGCTATGCATGTTGGGCAACATTCCCCTTTGAGTATATACATAGCAAGCCATCTATTTATTTATTTCTGTGGTGGTGATCATTGGAAAATGCCTATAATCCCTGCTCAAATAACTGGTTTTAACTCAGATTTGGCATTCACTGGCTTATAATGATTGAGCCACATTTGCTTGCAATGTTCCAAAAATTGTCGCCAGCCAACTGGGTTGCAAACCGTCCTGGGTAAATGAAAACTCTGTGGATATGGGAGGTTTACTTTGTTCCAATTAGTGTGTGATGTGGATGTCTACTGGCAGTTCTCCTGCTCTCCTTACTCTCAGTTCATGGCTCCCTGGAAAAAGAGGTGTTTCATCTCAAAGGGCTTTTTCATTTTCTTTCTCTCTCTCTCTCTGTTTTAAAACCCATTCAGTTACCTTTAATGCAGAAATTAAGACAGAAACTTTCAAGATTTGTGAAATCCTGAGATAACAAGCCATCAAAGCAGATGTGCTGAGCCTTTAGAGGCAGAAAGTTGTGTTTCGGTTAGCCCCAAGAACTGCCAGTTTTGAGCAGGACCATGACAGGTTCTGGATGGCTGTGAAACTCCCAGGCAGGACAAGATGTGAGGCTGAAACTGCAGCAAAGAAAATTTCTAATAAAAGTTACCTAACACTTGCAGGAGTCCTGGCCCCCGCCTGTCAATCAATAAATCGATCGAGATAAGGGCAGGTCTTCTTCCCCTGTACTGATCCTGCCATAAAAGAGATGTGTTGATCTGGATGGTCCTGCCTGAATTTGCACTCCGTGAAACTCAAGATTCACTTCACTGAAAAGCTGAGACTAAAATCCTTCACTTCTGATTATTGCTTCTACTTCACTATATGAGCTTCCATCCAAAGATCTTACAGCACTTTAAAATCAATGCTAAAACTCAAAGTCTACGTGACAAAGAGAATATCACTTTCATTTTATGGGAATCTTAGGTAAATTAAAGGCTAGAACCAGTATCAGACACAGGCTCCTGCACTTCAGGCACTGCAGTCTCAGAACCATTGCACAAGGCATGTTGGAGTTGACCTCTGGAAGTCATCTGGTCCAAGCCTCCACACAAAGAAGGGGAAATTCAGTCAGGTTGTTCAGAGCCTTCTCCAGCTGAGGTTTGAATCCCTCCAAGGATACAACCTTTAGCCACAAACTTTATGAACCTCTGTTCCAGTGTTTGACCACCTTCACAGTGATAACATTTCTCCTTATACCTAATAAGAATTTCCCATGTTGCAACTTTTGCCTGTTCCGGTCCATGTGCACCTCTGAGATGAATCTGGCTTCATCTTCTCTACATGCTCACACTAGACAGCTGAAGACAGCAAGCAATACAATTCCCTTACCAGCCTCATCTTCTTAAGGCAGAGTAAATCCACTTCTCTCAACCTCTCCTTGTACGTTATGTCCACCCACCCTCCAACCACCATGGTGGTCCTTTGCTGGACATACCCTTCAGTATGTCCATGTCATTCTTATACCAGGGAACCAGTATGACTGGGAGAACTGGGAGCCTGTGAAGGCAACAGGAATCCACTGCACACTGAAGTCTCTCCTGGAGGTAGCTAAGAGAAAATATTTAGAATGCTTGTATATACAAATTAGTTGTAAACCTTGTTATCAGTGCAGTTCATCACAGCAGCAATATTTTGTGAATCTCCACTTAATTTACTAGAAACTATTGAGGTGGGAGAACTATTTCATTGGATGCTGTACAAACACAGCTAGAACCAGGACTGCCCTACTCACACATACAGATCTGCACATTTTTGTCCCCAAAGCTTCAAGGTAAGTCTACTTTCTTTGCACCAGAATTCACAAATTGCCAGCTAGCACTAAAGGCTGAACATGTGGCTGGCCATATTACCAATGTCACAGGCAGTCCCACCATCTCTCACAGTACCTGTGAAAGCTTAGAAAGACACATGGTCACATTGAGCATTCCCAAGCCAAATGGTTCAATTCCAAGTAGCCTGGCCTGAAAAAACATGTTCTGTTTAGGTAATTAAAAAAAAAAAAAAAGAAGTAAATAAATAAACAAAAAAGGCAATGTTCCCAACCAGCAGGAACATTTAATGTCTGTGGTTATTCCTGGAGCAAACTCCTGCTCTTACTCTCCAGAAGGCACACCCCAGTGAATTTTCCATCATGTGGGCCTGCTCTAGTGAAGAGCTAAATTACTTTTTTTCCTTTATCATAGTACTTTCCTTTATTAGCCCCTTATTACCACAAGGTCTGTGGTCATACTCAGTCATGCAAGAGAGCAGGCACATTTTGGACGACACAGTCTCAGCACAGAAGCATACCTAGCAAATCCTTAGCATGATTAGCATTTTACCATTTGTAGTCTTTCTAATCATCTCCAATCAAATACTGCAGACAGTGCTTAATTCAGCATTTCACGTCCCTCCCCAGGTCAGAGGGAATGAACCATGGACGGCTCATGTATTTCTGAAATGGTTTCATGTCTCAAGCTTCTAGATGTCAGCTTGAAATTTTGGTGAAACAGTGTGATGGCATTTTGTGTCTTGTGATGATATACATCCCTTATCAGCTTCAGAATGCACACGACCTGCTGGACCATAAATGGATATACTGCAAATTGTCAGCTGCTAATTACATTTAGAGGCATTCTCCAGTCTGTGTAGGACACATCTGTGCCATAGCTCTCTGGGCTCAAATCTACACTTAGGTTTTGAAAATTGCCTGGGGAATATGGAGATAAAATTTTAACTTTTTTCCATTAAAATCATAGGCAGCGTTGGAAGTCTTATGGGTAACGTTGTAAAAAAGTCTTATTCTCTTATGCCACTTTTCATCTATGACTAGTTAAGCCTCTTGAAAATGTCAATGAGCCAAATTGTTATGTTGCAAGCCAAAAAAAAAAAGAAAAGATCACTGATTTCACTGAGAATTTTGTCCCAAAATGCAATGTACTACCTGAATAACATAATAGAGGTTTTACAAAACTGTATCTTGAAATAGCACTGATTTAGTGGGGAAGAACACCTCCTTCCTAAAGCTGGCATGCTACAGTCTTTTGGGGTGACTTCATGAAACCAACTGATAGCTGTCAATGCACAGTTCTGGGCTATTCCATCACAAAGTCAGCCCTGGTTTCAATTAAAATAATTTCAATCTGCTTCTGAATTAAAGCTCCAGATGCAGTGCTTAGTGACTTGCTGGCAACAAGTGGTGTATATATTGCTGCAGTCTGCCTTTGAAATACATGAGCACGATCCAAGGCTGCTCCAGCCTATGCCTGGTTTAGGATTCCCCACAGGGGTTGCGACAGCAGGAAATTAGCAGCATGCTGTAGCTTTCGGACCACATCTCCTCTCCCTGGCCTGGTTCCTGCTCCAGGAGTAAGGACTGGCAGTCTGGGAAATGGCCTCTGCACTGCTCCGAGAGTCCTCCTTTGGAAAGGGAATGTCAGGCTACCCGTTTAAGCTATCTCAGCTTTGCGTTTCTCCACAATAGTGACAATAACTGTTATTTAATGGGTGGAGGCTCTTGCCCATGCTATGAACTTTTCTCTGCAGTGTTAGATACAACAAACAGTTTTCTTTTGTGCCTCTGTGCACACTGGAAGCTGGAAGTACATCAAAGGACTCAAAAGTACAGCAACTTAAAGATACCTGATAACATCTATCCCACCCCCAACTTGTGCAAGACTCTTTCTTGCTAGCAATTTTCTGCTAACAGTTGTTCCAGGCAGTTTTTAAATGCTTCTGCTGATACATTTTGTACTATTCCTCCACTACAACATACCTAATGTATTCTTGTATAACCTGATACACTGCACTGTCATAAGGGGTTTTACTATGTTCAGTCTAAAAGTAATTTTCCTTCATTTCACCAAATTATACCCTATTCAGGAATAATCATTCTTTTGTACCACTCACCATACACAACTTCTGCTTCTCTGACATTTACAGTTCCAATTGCTGTCATCTTACCCTAAGTTTTAGAATATACTTAATTCTTTCAATCAAAGTCAGCCTCAATAATGCCCCCAGTTTACTGTTGCTCTATACTGAGATCTCCATAAACTTACTTACCTACATTTATCCAGTAGTAAAGTACTTACATTTAATGTCAGTAGGTTGGATCCATTCTCAACAGAATATATTGAAGGACTATTCCCTCTCTGTTCTGGGATGAGAAACCTTAGTAACACTGCCAGAAACTGCCCCAGAGAGAGACTGCTCTTGACATCACTGCCTTCTACTGTTAATCTTCCATTAGATGGCCATGTGTCAGGTTATCTTTTCATCTGCTGCTGGGTTTCCAGCCCCTTGATTTCCTGACCACAACTGTAGCTTTTCTAGACTTCTGTGTATTACTGTTTGTACAATCTTCCCATTCAGTGTCACCTATAGATATGTTGGGATTGTACCACAAAACCACTTAATGCCTTTGATCCAACCAGCAATTTACCAGCTCACCAGCTAATACATTTACTCAGGGGCCTGGCTGGAAAACAAGAATTTTACTTCACAAAAAAAAAAAAAATTAGAAAATGGAAACAAGCTCAAAATATTAGAACAAAGCAGACATTAAAATTATTCATTTTTGTGGAAAAACAAAACAAAACCCAAACCAAACAACGCAGTTAGTGTCAGACCAAGCAGTAGATCATGGATTAATTCAGACCCTGCAAGTTTATGATGCATTCCTCTCCCTCTCCTTCCAGGCTCTCCCTGTTTAGCTGAAACACTTCTTGTATTTTCAGTACCTGAATGCCTCATGAACACAAACAGATTTATTCTCACTCTAGTGATGTGTTATTGATATAGAGCTGAGCCATAGGAAAGCTAAGGAAATTTTCCAGAAGGACTTATGAGTTTGTGTGTACACACTTGCAGGTGCCCAAATGAAGACACCATACACACTGTGACTTTCAGAAAGTGCTGAATGCCTCTGCCTGAAAACCTAGACCCCTCAAGGGTTTCCAGCTGGTTGCTCAGATATTGAGATTCCTTAGATAGATACATAGTCAATTCTGAAAACAATATTGAGCAGAGGTCTGAGTCATACTGGCAGCCTGTGGCAAAGGCTGCAGGCCAGATCAATGGGCATTTACATGCTAAACTTCCACTGAGGATGAAGGTCAGTGAGAGCAAGGGACCCAACCAAGCACTGGAGTCCTAGGCCTTCATTTCAGCTGTCCTGTCACCTATACTACTGCCCTGTCACCTGGACCATCCTTCTCCTCATGCTGCAGCATAGCCTTATACCACAGGGCACCTGTAACTGTGAGTTATGGTTGAAAAGAACTAAAAGCAGAGAGGGTTTTGCTGGTGTTAAAACTGAAGATGGACTTCAGCGCATCTTGTCATCCCCAATGGGCAGCATGTCCCAGTCAAGAGGCAGAATGCTGAAACTACTCCCCTGAACTGGGCTGGTGATGTGTAACTCCCATTCATCTTCTGGTAGCTTTATTTTCTTTGAAAAATTCTCTCATTGAAGTACTAAAATGGGAAGCCAGTCAATTGGCAGATGAAGGGGTCACAGCATGGTAAACTCCACACAACATCAGGCAGCTCTTCTGTTTCTGCATGGCAGCTCTGTCATGGGTCCGGTGTCTTAGGGACAAGGCAGAAGAGCAATGCCAGCACATTACCTCTGCCTATAGAGTCTGGCAAAACATACGGTCCATCTGGCTGATTTATATTAGCAAAAGAGCCAATTCATATTTTCTATATATTTTGGCTTAACATCTTGATTGTGACATATAACCATGGCCAATTTCAGGCTGGAACCAAGCAAAAAGAAACAAAGCTGACCCAAAAAATATAAGGGAGATGCCAAGAAAAACGGTGACTTTTAAGTCATTGAGAACACTGCCATCTCTAGGCACTGTGGGTGCTGCAAATATATGCAAAAATTAACATAGGCCTGAGCAGAGTGCTGGTGCTATGAAGGGCACTGAAAATAAATAAGCATTCCAGGTAAGGAGAGACGTTCTATCACATACTGAACTCTGCACGTTATGCCACAGGGAGTTAGAGAAGGTGTCACTCATGCAACCAAAGTCCTTGAGGGTCCCAGCAGAAAGCTAGGCATGGACTGTCATCCACAGCCAAAACAGACACCCATAGGAAAATGAGAGAAGAACAAGCCACAGAGCCAATGGACTGGGGAGGGGTACTCATGAAGTCTGTCAATCTTCCAGCACCGTTAAGTGACTTAATTTTCTTTTAAGCCCTGTGATTGTCTAGTTGGCAGGACTGCCTTGCATGACAACTATCCCACAAAGGAAAGCTCATGAAATCTGCTCCAGAGCAGACAGAGCTAATCGGTACATAGTGGCTTTAACTGATCTGGCACTGCTGAAATCCCTGGAAGTAAGACATAATAAAGGCAAGGCGGCTACAAAGCCCCATGCATCAGACTGCTGTTAGCAGTGAGTGTAAGGAATCATTCAGAGATTAAAAGCAGGGGTGAGACCCCTGCCCTGGCCAGCACATACCTGAGGATATGGCAGGCTGGGCATGATTACTGCTCCTCTGAAGTGAGTCAGATACAACCTCCTGCCAAGTAGTTCTTGGTGACAACTGAAGTCTATGTATTATCTGGCTCAGAGCCCAGTGACCAATAACACCCAATTCAGAGACCAGGCTTAACTGAGGCCATTAAACCAACCAAAACCCAGAGTCTCAGTTAAACCTCTTTCCCTTGCATACCCTTTCCCTCTGCAGTCTACAAAGTACAACAGAGATGGGATTCCTGGGTTCTTGCCACTTTGTATACCAAAGTATCATACAATTCCAAGAAAGAGGGAAAACTGAAACACATCATGAAGTAGAGAGGTCACAGTCTAGAGAGATTTTAACCTTCCTGTGTCTGGACTGTGGCCTGCACATCTAACAAGACATGGACATTGTCCCTTCTGTGCTTATGCCCCTTCTCTGCATACAAACCAGTTATGTTTTGTAACACAACGCATTCTCATTCAGCTGTCCCCCTCCTTATGCCACTGTGCTTCCCTCCTAGTCCCAACCTCAGTACAGAAGAAACCAGAAAACTTTTAATCACCCCGATAAGCAGGTGAAGACACTTCCACAGACAGAATCAGTTTAGCTCAGGTTAAAGTTGAATGCAAATTCAAACACTCCTGGTGGCCACAGTTTTTAATCATAAGGTAATTTTCTGACCAGCTGTCTATTCTTCCCTCACAATGTCTAGGAAGTCCTTATCATGGTATCAGGAGTCTGGCAGGAGGAAAATATGGTACCAAACTCCCTGACCATAAGCTACTTATGGTCAGTGGCTTAGGCTCAAGACAAATTAACTTAAACGTAATAAATTCACTGCAAGAACTTCTGCTCCAAGACCTTAAAATCTTCACCAAAGTCAATGGGGACCATAATCAGAGGTCTAAGAGTTTTTGGTCTCCGGTTGACTATCCAGCTATCTAGCCAGTATGACTGTAGTTCAGTCAAGGTCAGTTGTGGCTATACTGTAGTTGTGTTTATTTTATTTTCCCTTCTCACATCATCACACATAAATACAGTTGGTCAGTGACGCTTGAAAGGCACTGACATGCAGAATGATGGACTTGCGCTTACTGTTACATTTTGCCATACCCATACATTTTGCCTGCTATTTTTCATTCCAGTACACAGAGATGCCAGTTTTCTTAATAACATGCCAGCCTCCTTGGCTTGCATGTTATATTTCTTGGTTCAGTTTTACTCATTTCTTTGTGAGTAGTAGAAGCTTCACAAATAAACGAAGCACTCGCCTGTGCTTTACCCACCAGACCGTACTCCTCCCACACTGCACTTAGCGAGGAATGAAAGAAGGAATAATCCAAGCCACGGAAGGCTCAGTTTACCCTGCTATAGACAGATACGTGCAGCAACCTTTTCTATCAATCAAGCCAACTTCTCCACCACAAATGGATTCACTTCAGTGAAAAACAGCATTTCCACCCTCATTCTCCTTGGTAAATTCTGCTGGCGGAGGATACATTTTATTGATGGTCAAATTTCTGTAGGAATGACCCCACTGATGGACCCGACTGTAGGGACTAGCTAAATCTTGCCTTTCCTCAGCCCTGGCCCATCCTCCATGCTGGTGCAATGGTTTCCTGAGGGAGGAAGGAGCTCTGAGTGTTTTCAGATGTACCTTTTTGCCCATGAATATTTTATGGTCAACTTGTGATTACCTTTATGAAGATTGTTGGGGTTGGGAATAGATCAGGCCATCAGATCAGAAGCACTGAGGCTAGACCCAGAAGAATTATAGGTATATTTGTCTGGAGCTGTACAATGTGGGTTTATCCAATGGCACAGGGCTATGTTAAGTATGTCTGTACTCTATGATGTTAATAATCTTTTTTCCATTAGTCCCCTGGCATTTGGTCTTCTGTCTTAATGTACATAGTTTGTATTTTCCACATCTTTATTTTACCTGGCTTGTCTAGTCTCATTACATTAGATAATCAAGGGTCAACCATCATGAATTGTGCTGAAACATGAACTGAGCACAGCGTAAGTAGATGGTGACTGAAAAACTCCAGGACCAAATAACCACTGAAAGCTTTTGGTATTCCTGAAGTAAATGGGAGATACTGATGAAGTTCTGGGACTTCCTCTCTCCTCTGATCTATGCAGAAACATAGACAAAAGTGCCCAGTGTTTTCCAACCAGATTAGTGCACTAGGCAAGTAAATAAGTTCCACGTCTCACTTTGAGCTTCACTGTTGTAGGAGTATTAACTGGGCCTTTTTTCTCCTGTGTACATATTTTTACATGATAATTGTCAGGTAATTATCTCAGCGCCTATCATCTACTTGTGAAATTATCCTTGGTACAATCCTGAAAATGAATTATTATTTCCATTTACACAGAATGACCTGAAGGCCCAAAATACCCAGCACGTTTATCTATGGCAAAGTAAGGAACTGAATGCAAAATCCTCCAATCCAAGCTTTAGCCGCCAACTATAGCTTCTTCTTGAGATGCTTCAGAGGCAACTTTTCTGTTGCTATGGCAGCATGAGGTCTGAAGTTATATTTCTGCATACAAAACCCAACAGGAAAACCATCTTACGAATAAAAGCTACACCTCATGGCCCTTAATTTAATCACGAGTTGTCACCAATTACATATCCTTCCAGGAGGCTGCCCTCAATCTCTTGCAGAACCTATTCTCATGCAATCTTTCTTTTTTTTTTCTAGTTAATTTGGACATGATGGCAGTGTTGCCCTAACAGGGACCACGCATAGCCTTCAGGAACTGGCCCTCTGGAATAGCAAAATAGATTGTCTCACAGACCAAGAGGAAAAGGGAAAGACACAAACCTGAACCAAACAGGGTTAAGAAAGGCAATGGCAGGAGTGGATTCCAGTTGTTTTTCCTTTACACAACCCTTTCCAGGGCATAATCTCCTCACTGCATTTCCCTCCTTTTCTTCCTCTTGTTTCTATATGCCCAGAGAGGTCACTAGAACAGTCAGTATTAGGAGGCAGCCTGCCTTAGTGACTAAGCCATTGGATAAGGAATTCTGGACTCTAACCCCAGCACAGCCATGGGCCTGCTGCAAGACCTGGGCACCTCCTTTCAGTTCCCTGTATCTTCATTTCCCTCCCCTCTGCCCAGACACGCACATCTGGTTCCTTTATTGTGCTTGAAAACTCATCTAGGCATCGGCTGTTCTTAATGAGGTTGCGCACGGGGCAGGTCAGTACCATTGCAGGCTTGGATGTGGGTTTTAGGTATGCTTGCAATATAAATGATAATGATCTAAAACGCATCTGTGCAAAGGTAGTGTTTTGAAGGAAGGAGTTTCACTCCACGAATGTAGGACTGGGGACGTGTAGGTGGGGAATGTGGGAGGTCCTGGCAGTCTTTGAGAAATGAGGAAAGCTGAAGCAATGGCTACTCCACAGATGAGGCCTTGAAGAACAATTCTCTCTTACGCTTGGAAGGAGCATCTTTCCATTTACCTCTGTTTTCGTGCTTCTTCCTTTTAGCTTTTGCTTTAAAAATAAAGATGATGCCTTTTTTTTTTTTTATTAACTCCTCTGGCCTCCTCCCTTCTCTCTGTGTCTACGTCATACTCATCTTGCCTTATGCTTATACATTTCCTAACATCTACTTCTCTGTCTTTGCAGTCTGCTTTCTCTGATCCCTCCTTTCAATCCTCTTAAATACTTCACCACCCCATCATCTCTTCCCATTGTGCATGTGCATTAATGGGAGAGAAAGCAAAAAGAAGAGCCCACCCATTACAGTTCTTTCCGCAGTGCCCAGAAGGATCTCTGTTTGAGGCATGTTTTAAAGATCATTGTAAATCAGGAAGCAGCAAGGTGGAGTGAAGGGAAATTGGAAAGAGCTCTCAGCTTACGAATGTATAATGCAAGAATATGGGCCCTTGCTTCAGTTTAGTCTTGCCAACAGTTACTAGACCAAGTTCCTTGAACAAAAAGTCATTATTATGACTAACCATTCTGTATTTATAGAGAAGTAGCGTTAGAAGACAAACAGTTCAAGCAGTGCCGTTGCACTAGATGTTCTTTGCTTTTTCCTGTATGTGGTCTTCTATTCCAGCATTAATTGTGGTTATAAATCATTCCCAACCTGCTTTGGAATGAGTTTACACAGACTTCGTGCTGTTGAAAACACAGTACATTTATACATACAAGATATAAAGCATTCAGCAACTCCAGGGGTAAAAATACCATGTATCAGGAATCAAACTCACAGAAGAATTAAAAAGTAATTATCATTAAAATATTTCTCTGCCTCTTCCCACAAATGGCTACAGCTGCTTCTGTACCACGTAGAGGACACTGGAGTGGGCAAAGTGGTCATTGACATGTGTCTTTGAGAGGTGCTTGTGCCAGGAAAGGTTTTGTTTCCGCAAAGGACGAGATCTGGAGATAAGAGTGTTGTTAAGACTGAGTGGTGAATAGGACAGGGAAGGAACGTGGACACCTAACCCCTGTCTATGACCATCTAGGCCAGAAAGGATGAGGCCAAAGAAGCTTGAAAAGGAGAAGAATGGCTTATATTTCTTTTTTTGCTGTGTTGGAACATATCAGCCCCCATCAGGGGGAATGTTATTTGAACCACCCGGGGTGCACATTCCTCTGAGAGCCAGGGAACGTGGAGCCTTGGCAGGCAGGCCAGATGCCAGGCTGGGTCAGAGCCACTCTCTCACAGCCTTCCTACGTTTCTGTCAGCTCTAGCAAAGGCAGGGATAAAAAAAAAAGAGCTTGTTAAGTCTCATACAGCTTTCAGATCAAATTTTTATCCTGTTTCACTTTGGAAGTCTCTTGAACAAGCTCAGTGCTTCAAAGCTGAGGCTGCAAATCTCCCAGGGAAGGTTCCCGTGTTTAATAAGCTGTTTTGACTGGAGTTCAAAGGGAAAGTAAAGATTTCTGTTGGCCTAGCTATAGAAAATGTGGCCCAGACCTGTAACCCCATATCTGACCAGACAAAAATGTGTACTCTGTTAAAAATTGGAGATTTCTCAGAAACATTGGCATTAGAATAGCTCTGGTTCCCGTGAAGTCAATAGCAAAAACTCTCATCATCTCTAGTGAAAATACCTGTGACTAATTTTGTTTGGAAAGAAGGTGCAGGAAGGCGGTGCCAGAACACCAACATAACAAACCTGTAAGTTATATAGTGGCTCAGCTACTGGGCAAAATAGCTTCCAGTTTACTCTTTTCAACCATTCCACCACAAAATTAACCCCTGAAGGGCTTCATATCCTACGAGCATGCTGAATGCTGACAAGCAGGGAAGCACAAAGCAACTGAAATACTATTAACATGATGCAATGCTTATAATTAACTTATAATAAGACAGAGCCATGACTCATGCAATTCCGACTTTCTTAAATGACCTGTATGAAATTTTGGTGGTTTCTGAGGACCCTGTAAAGGTTCCCTAGCGCCTCATCTCCAAGGCCTTCAAGCACAAGGCTGCACGTCACCCCTGTTAACTGCACCAGAAGTCCTGGAAACAGGGGATCAGTCCTTCCTACCACCACCGCAGTGAGGCATGTACTCATACCACTTCCCTTGGTGCTCACACTTTCCATCCTAGGGCACAGACACAAAAAGAAATACTGCCTCAAGACAGTGAATGTCTCCAGAGGATTTCACTAAATGAAAAATGAAACCTAACCCCATCAGAGACCCCTTTGCTCTGACAGGTCTTGTTTTCTTTAAGTTTTGTTTTTCTTCCTCTAACACAAATATGATCCACCATCTGCCCAAATTCAAACCTGATGTAGACTTTCAAAAATTGCTTCTAGCTAACTGTGGTACTCAAATGGCAGTCGGTCCTTTCCCATCTATTCTTGTTAATGTCTCTATTCACCAAACTTTCCCTCACAATTAAATTCCCATATTTGAAAGTTAAAGTGACAGAAGTGAGCAGCCCTGACTGAAGAAAGCCTTAGTCCTCACCTTTCTGCCAGCTTGGATAGGAACATACATACCCTTTGCAGGCTGGAAGGTCCACTGTAAAAGTTTCCCAAATCTACCTGTTTTGATTAGTATGGTTTGCGTGCAGCAGGCCAGAGAGAGTAAAATACAGGGCTTTCATTTCCCCTTTGATTTCAGCACTTCTTTTCCACTAACTGCCCCATTTCCTGATTCATCTACATCAAAGCTCGCAAAATGAAAACACTCCTGGAAGCCTACAAATCAGTAGATAAAATACCTGAGGTTGATCAATTTGCTAAGATCAGAAGGACTAGTTGCAATTTTCAAAAGACTGGATAGTATACATGCTTATTTTTACAGCAAACTCATCGGGTATCCCAGGATTTCAAAACTCCTCATTAAAAAACCATCTTCTTTCATTTTCCAGTAGGTATTACTACTAGTGCTGGTTAAAAAATACATTTTTCCCACCTTGGAACATAATGATGGCAATGATTCAAATACAGAAAAATGTGCCCCAAAGTAGCTGAATTTAAATCTAGACTCTCACAGCTCCCGTGAAGCATCATGGTCTCCTCACTAGGGAAGCAAACAAAGTGCATCATCTGAAACCAAGTCCTGCCAGAAATTTCAGACAATAGGGCAGAATCAGCCCAAAAGACAAGTCAGTTTTAGCTCTTGTGTTGTTCTGCAGCAGCATTCCAAAAAGAAAAGTTCTGAGTTAAATGCAGTTCCTTAGTCTATAGACAGGCAAAATTCTGTTGAAAGCTCATCCCTCTGCAGTTTGGGCTTTTTTTCTTGTCAAAGACCAGTCCTATTTCAAAAAAGATTTTGATAAAAACCTTCAGACAATTAGCTACATATAGTAACAGATAAAAAACTCACTTTACCATTAGGACAACTGAGATAGATACAGAAATAAGTAGCGGTTATAGATTAACTTTGTGGTAGACCTGTGGGCTACATCTCCACTATTTACCCTGAGCAGCTGCCGATGACCAGTTTGATCCTGATCTCTTGATTCCAAGTTTGGCATCAAAATAAATATTTTGGCCAGTGGAATTTACTTGAATTTAGTTCAGAAAATTTCTCTCCGTTCCTTCATAACATGACATTATCAAAAGCAAGCAAACCAAAGGGATATAATCTAAATCTCCCTTAAATTTGAGTAACACAGGAGCAGCTTATATCCAAGTTAAACACAGTATAAAATGAAATAAGTGGAATCAGAATCTAGCAAAAGATGCAAAAGTAGAAAAACTACCAGCACAAGAAATTTTTCATTGGGTTATTTGGGTTTTGTATTGGAGATTGGGGAATATCAAGGTGCTAAGACAACGTCAACGCTCTGCTGGGGCACTGATTCTTTCCCTGTGTGTTTGCGCAGTGCCTCAAACAAGGGAGTTCCAGTCTCGGCTGAAGTCTATAGTCACTAAAGCAACGGTAGTGCTAACAGTTGTGTACCACCCTCTAGAGGAGCAACGTGCGTGCTCCAAAGGGCTCACAGTCTAAGTGAAGAACGCAAAGCATGGCAGGAAACAACTCTTATTTATGCCATTTAAAGGAGGAAGACCGAGGTCCAGGAATCTGAACAAGGTCACATACTGCCAAGAACTGAATCAAGGTTTCCTCAGTCCCCACCTAATGCTTCAAATGGGCCATCTATCTTCTCTCTCAAGGACAGAATCATAAGCACAAAAGGCATGCTTTTGATGCACTGACAAATCACCTGCCCTCAGATGGTTGTTTATCTCATAAAAACATTACTTCTCTCATAAAAGTGGGTTTCCTGATTAAATAGTAGGACTAAATCATATCTTAGCTTGCATTGAATAATGACTACATGAAATGTAGAGCTCACATCCTTTAAAAAAAGTAGCTAAACTTCAAAAGAATGGGCTTGAGTGTTACAATAACTGAAGGATAATTGCAGGAGAATTGTTTCTCCAATGTTGGACAGGCTCTAATATAAATAAAAGTGTAGATTAAAGATTTCTGCTACTTACCAGCACACTGATTATTTTCATCCAACTGGTAACCAAATCGACACATCAGGGGTCTTGTAACAGTAGGGTAGTTAGGAACGGGGCCTGGTGCTGGGGGCGGTGGATAAATATTTGAATAGGGATTCAGATATGGTGACCGATACACTGGGTTTGTTCGGGGTACGCATAAATAGCCACCATTCTGGTTGACACACACCATATCTCCTCTGCAGGCCTCAGGAATAGTCCGACATTCATCAATATCTGGAAGGAAATTGCAGAAGTTAAATGAGTGATTGCTTCTTAATGGGACCTATCAAAAAAATAGTTAACATGTTTTTCCCAAGCCTTTGCTAAAAACTTTGATACTCTCTTTGAACGGAAAAGCTAATCCTTCCTTGTGGAGCCTCACTTTGAAGTTAGATCGTACTAAAACAGGAAACATCCCATATATTCAACATATCCTGTGTTCTACTTGTTTTACTTCACTATTAGAGGGTAGAGGGAGAGGGGAAAGCCTGCTTTGTTATTCTATAAATGTTCAGTTTAAACACTGATTTACACATGGCTACAGCATGCTACCGCCTGTTCCTGCTGGAGGGTCTGTCCAAACCACAACATGCAGATCAGGATTTCAAACACTGGTGGTTTGGTTTGCCCAGCTGTGAAACTTGGATCCCGATTTTGGAACTCCTGAGCTCCCTCCCACAGAAAAAGTTAGGGATGTTCAGATCTGGGGACGTGGTTCAGGCCTCTTTCTTGCTCTGATTGAGATGGTTGCTGAATTAAATTTAGAAAGATACAAATGGTTTAGCCAAACGGAGCATTCGCTTGGTTCTCGGAGCACAGAAGCAGTAGGTTGCTATGACAGGGCAAGCAATCTGTTGCTGGTTTTTCCCTTACTGTTGGGTGACCTTAATGCACGCAGAAGATGCTGCCCTGGAGACTGAATGCAGTTGATAAAAAGATGCTATAGAGCAAAGTGCGTGTTTCCCTATATTGTCTCAACAATTTACTTGGAGTTTCAACCCTGAGCAGTGGTAGGCTTTATCTGAGCCTCCAGGTGGAGGCTGCCAACAAAGATAGTAAATAGTCTGGAGGAGAAAGAGGAGAGTAAACAACCCTTGCCATTTGGCAACTAGACTGAGCTCCCAAACTCATCTTAATGCATCACAGCTATTTGAGAAGCACTGACAGCCAACTAGGATCTCAGCAATGTCAAAGATTGGTATATACTTGTGCTATGTAAATACACACACATATTTTTATATATATGTATATATTTTTGTATGTACATATACACAAACACCCATATTTGTCACACAGCAAGAACTTTTCAACTAAAACATACTAACAGCAGCACAACATTAACTCAATAAAGTCAGGGTTTCTGAACCCCAATTTAAATGTATTGATTTAATTAAAGTCCTACCTAAGCACTGCCCAGAGGCACGGTCCAGGTCAAACCCATTAGTGCATTGTTGCTAAAATGAGAAAACAAAGGACACTCAGTGACTGTGAAATGAGAGGGTTGCAGAGTCAAATGCTCATCTGGATTATTAAGCTTAGTACAATCGTTCAGCACTATGCAGTACACCAAAATAAAGTCCCTTCCCCAAAGGACAGTCGGCAAGGCATGAACCTGAGACCTCAGCACATATGCCCGCCCCTTAACTCAGAAGGTAGTTCCCTCAGGTGGTGACAACGTCAGGCTCTTTGTCTCTCCGGGAGTAACCAACACGTAATGCGCGATGGTCTCCATACCAGTTGTTAACACAGAAGTACATTCTCCTATTTTGGAGTCTTGTTTTTGCCAGAACAGGGGTCTCAGTTAAAAGGTACTAGCTAACTTCTCTAACAGGCTCTAAACCACCACATAGAGACAATTCAGTACGTATATCTCAACATGTTAGCCATCTGACTGAATTGAAGCCATAGTTAAAACATAACAAGCTTAATATAAGTAAGGCTTTTACTTGACACCAAACTTTTTAATTTTTAGAGGATAAATCTTTACATGACACATGTTCTAGGCTTGCAAGGTTACTGGTTCCTTCCTATCCTATGGTGCTGGTCTTTATCAGCACTGCAACCTGGAGTCTTCAGCACCTCATCAGTGACCCTCGGCAGTTCTAAAACAGTGATGGTCCTGGCGATGATTGTGTCAAAGCCCATTAAAATGATCCCCTGCGCTCCTTCGTTTTTGACTGGGCCTCCAGCTATTTAGCAATGGGCCAAGCAGTTTCCACAAGCACAGGATCCTGCCAGTTAATAGGTTATACTAAGGAATGTAAGCAAGAGATAGCCAGAAAACAGGAACCACTGAAGTAACCAGAGGGCAGAGGGATGGAGTGTGTTCAAGAGTCTGCCTTTTTTGTTATTGTTAAATGATAAAGACACTTATTTTTGGACTCTGTGGAAGAAATCAGTGGAAGAGTAAAGTACTTGGTTCATGTTTGGAAAAGTAGTAAGTCGTAGATGGGAGACAAGGGGTGAGCTGGATAAGTCAGTGGAAGCGGGCCATTGCAGGAATTAGGGAGGGGACATGAAGTGAAACACATGGCACTATTTGGATTGCACCTGCCACTTGCACACATGAATACACAAACCCACTACTATGAAGGAATTCTGCCTTCATTTATTTTGGCATTCTGAGATGTTTTGGTATCATGCTACGGAAAGCCAAGATATTCTGATGGGAGAATGCGTAATCAGCCTCATGTTTTAAAGAATGTACATGCTCTACTTTTTGTTCTCTTTTCTGTCCTGTGGCGTATACACTACACCTAGGTTAGCAGGAAAAGTTAAGATGGTTTTCAGCAAAATTATTTTCTTTTGGATAGTAAATGATGATTCAGAAACACTGAAACTACTGTAGAACTGGTTTCAACAACTTTCTAGAACTTTATTCTAGAAAAGATTCCAATATTGTTGAAATTACCAGTTTCAATATCTTCAGAAAGAATTTGTTGCTGTCATCTTAGTTTCCAGTTGCTTTTTGCTTAGACTTCAAAATCAATTTACGGTACAAGATTATTTTATAAAAATAGCAATGGAAACAATATTTTTTAAATTATAAAACAAACCCTTGAAGACATCTCAAAAATTCTCCAGGGGCATGAAAAGCATTTCGCGTACAGATCCAATGTTCACAAAAATATCAGTAAGCATGTCATGTGCAGGAAATTTTCAATGTAATAGAAAAAAAACCAACTACATTTCAGAGCCTTTTGGCAAAGATATTTAGAAACACAGCTCTGGACACTGAGTATATCTGGATTATCAACTAGGAATTCGAACTTAACATGCCTTTGGGAACTGTTTTTCCTAATTTAAAGTCCACTTGGAGCCCAAGAACACAAAGAACTAATGCTTCTGCTATTTCAAGAACTGGACTGCTTTACTTCCATCCACCCTCAAAAGCCCTGCCTCTTGAACAAAAATGGTTTCGGGCATAAATTAAAATGAAAACTAGGATGCAGTCATTCAGGATCACAGTCCAAAATTAAACAGTCTAAGACAAGATCCTGCTATACACAGAAAGTACCTATTTATATGAATAAGTTTTACAAATGTGGAAGTTCCCCACTACAGAACTGAGCTGTCCCTGCTCTCTTGGGATGCCTTTTCTTATTTCCTTTTCCAGAAGTGTTCAGTTCAGAGGCAGAAGCAGGTTTTCAGTGAGGTCCAGGTTTCTACAGGGATATTTTGCTGAGCTGGCAAGGATGAGTCAATAAGCTCAGCCCATGTTCAACTCCAGAATCCTGCTGGCTCCAAATTCTCCCCTCTAAACCCTTAGACCACACAGCTTCCTTTTCATGTAAACCCCAGACCACAGAGCTTCCTATTCACCTGCGAGCCAGTTAAGTCTCATGCCATATAGCGCTTCAGTACAAAACAGTACATAGATCTCTGCGTGCACTTCTCACCTGTGCTTTTCCAGGGCTTGAAAGGCAGACGACCAGTGTGAAAGCAGTCAGTATCCTGTAATGTGCATAGAAAATAGGCTGAAAACCTTCAGATATCCAGGCTCATGATATAGAATTAAATACACATGGACAAATTAATTTCGAGTGACACTTCAGTGTATTCCACAGAGATTTGCTAACATGAATTTGGCCTCTGGAGAGGGAGTAATAAAACTGTGGGCCAGATTCAGAGTCACTAATTTTACTACGGTTTTATGCAACTGGGATCAGAATCAGACTGAACATGTCTATTAACTAATCTATTTTTTATGATACCCCATGCAGCAGAAGCTTAATGAACAAGTGCGCAATGTTAATAAAGTATTTTTGCCCCTCTCTGACACCTTTCTTTTGAGAATATCAAAGTTTTTCTTGCACATTATGCACATTTTACAGATGGGTAAACCAGAGCACAGGCCCTGCCTAAGCTCACAGTGCAACGCATTGGCAGGGCTGCAGACATGTCATGCAGGAGGTCCTGAATCCAAGCCAGTTGCTCTAACCGCTAAACCGCATTTCATCCCCAGGAGACTATATCTGAGATTAATCCATTTTCTTAGGGCCAGATTCTGTCCCTTTACTCAGTCTTGAGTAATACGTTGCTCTGCAAGCAGACACACTGTGCCAGGTCATCAGCTACTAGAAGTTGCTGTCTTCATTGGAGCCTTCCCCAGTTGTATCATCTTAGCATCTAGTGGGACCTACTGGGTCTATTCATTGCAACTGAAAGAAAAGGATCCCTCGCCAACACAGCTCCGTGCCTGTATTTGGAACTCCTTACCTGGAGCATGAAAATTCTGGTCAACTAAGCTCCCACCCCCAAGTATTTACTAACAGACAGAAAACCAGGAAAAGACAGTAAGACATTATTTTTTTCTATGTACTATGGATTTCCATGCTTTGCCACTGCCTTATATAAAATTTCTTCTCAATATAATTAGACCCACATCTTGCTTATCTTGGATTCTAGTTCTGAATGGCAATTGTATACAATGCGCTCCCACAAAACCAGTACAGGAAGCACGGGATATTTTAGGTGGCCCTAGTTCTGCTACCCAAGCGAGCTGCCAACTTTCTCTCTTAGAGCTGTCTCTGATTTCCAGTGCAAACTGAGCTGCTGAACAAGACCTACAAATGCATCAAACAAAACCACACACAGTGACCAACACATTTGAAAAAATCTGTTTTAAATGAGGAGACAGGCACAAGCTCTGAAAAGTAAACAGAAACCCTAAAATGGTTGTTCATAGTGCTGCGGAGACAGATCATGCTTGTTGGCAGCTTCTGAGTGACAAGGAAAGGCAAATTCTGCACAGACTTTTCCTTAGAGTCAGATGCAAAACATTCAAAATACAACATTATCCATTTAGGTTTGCACTTCATTTATTGGTTCCTCAAATCTTTTTGAAGAGATTTTAAAGCATGGACTGGTATAAAGACTGCATACTCACTTTGCATATAGCAAGAACAGCTCTGGAAGGAAATACTACAGGTTATAGCTGAACGTTAACATGCCTAGCAACTGGGCTACGCTCTACGTTATTGCAGAGCAGTGCATGCTAACAAAATCCCCTATAAAACTGGTCAGACGAACCTCGTACGTCAGTTTCTGTTGTTACATGATGATATATTCTTTCCTCTTGGGGGGGGGGGGTGACCTTACTGCCTCATAAGTGTTCTGCCTGCAACCACCATCTCAATTTGCTCGTTACTTTAGATCTTAAACCCCCTCAAGAATTATTAACAGACATGCAGCACAACCTATCAACACTCTATTCAGCTGGTCACAGTAGCTTGCCCAGCAGGCAAAATATTTTAAACTAGTAATTAACTTCTGCAATAGTAACTAATTAGCTTCAAATCCATCACTGTAGCCAGTGGGATCGTTTGCTCTCGCAATTCAGCACTGCTGCGGATGCCGGGGTTCCTAATGCGCAGCGTATAAGCACAGATCAAGAAGGAACTCGTCAGAGAGCACAGCTTTAATAACAGACAGATCGTCTTTCCCCACCTCTGACCATTGAGATCCCGGCTCTTTGCAAATGGCTTTAGCAAGTGGATTGGCATACCAAATCCCTGCCACAGATATTTTCCACAAGTAGGTTCCCCTTCAGTAAGTAAAGAAGTTTCATGCATACCACTTACCTTTTTAATCCTTGCATGTCCAAAACCGTTGGGGAAAGGTGGAAAAAAACCCAGAGTCTGCACTGATGAATAACTAGAAAGTTTTTCCAAACATTACCCTCTGCTAGCACTTCGGTTCCTCAGTCATTTATAGTCCAAAGAATGAAACAGCAAGTAATGGAGAAGATCGGGAGCCGTCTGTACCTCCTCAGACACTGGAGAGAATACAGAGAAAGCACCTGGTTTTGCTTAGTTCTCTTCTGTAATTCAGCATTAAACCAATTGGAGGAGGAATGTTAAAAATGAACACTTCATTTTCTAAGTATGTTAAACAATGCAAATGGGGGCCTCAGCCTGGGACAGCTGGTTTAGATTACAAAGCTCACCAACTGGCTAGACTCCTCACAACAACCTCGAGGAGCCTGCCAGGATAAAACACTAACAGCTTGAAGGAAAGCCTCTCCCGCTGCAAACTTCACAGTTAAATGTGCCTCAGAGCAGAGAGCACCGTCATTGGACAGAAACCCTTATCAAGGGACTGGAGAAGGGAAGGGATTGTTTTCCTTGCTCTGAGAACAAAAAAAAAAGTCAGGCTTTTGGAGGCCCTCTAGCCGGTGTCTCGGACAATGAATATGCAACACTCGCTGCTTCGTGCCAATGGCACATTGATGAAAGGTCTGACCCTCTGGGAGGTGAATAATTTGAATTCATGATGATCGCAGCTACAGGAACTATATTGCTTGGGGATTATTTGAAAACAGGAATAAACAAATTAAACACTCAAAGGAAAACAAATGGCTTGTCTACAAACACTGGCCCTTTTTAAACTGACCCCATGCTTAAGGGAGCAGTTTGTGAAATGAAGTATTTCTCAGGAAAGACAAATCTTGCAGATCTCCACTTATGCTTGAAGAGGAAGGAAATAAAGTACTTTTTCAGGTGTTTTGCAACTTTGCCACAGGCAGAGCTTTAGTAGGTCAAGCAGAACATTTATGAGATGTGAGAGGTAAGCAATCAGATGCTGCAAAGATTATGCTAGATCCAAAGATGAACACTGAAATTAAATACAGACATAGACATTAAATGAATACTTTGAATTTCTGTTGAGTCTTCCATTTGAGGAAACCCTTTATTCCTAAGAAACGTGAAATACCCAACAAGAGAAAAAATCTATCATACACCTCTGTAACAGATTGAGAAACAGAGTTGTTGGATGTTCATAAAACTGGCCTCTAAGCATGGATACCCAGCTTGAGATACAAAGACTGAGCTGCTTCGGGGTTGCTGAGCACCTACAAGTCATAGCGGTGCCAATGGGAAGTGCAAGAGCTCTGGACCTCACTAGCTGGCTGTAATTGCCCAAATTACTTATCAAAAAAGATGGCACCAGACACTCAGTGCCATTTCTGACAGTTTGTCTCTCAGTGACTTGCTTACATCATTTGCATTGCATGGAAAATTAAACACTCTCCTAGAGTTATTCAAAGAGTCTCAATACATTTGCAGACCAACAAGAACCAATTAACTTATTTTAAATAGACTTCCCAAAAGCTTAACAAAAACTCACACAAGGGATTTCTGAAGCAGCTCACTGGGCATGTTATGAGAGGAAAGTTTTGTAATAGATCAGAACACAGGCAAGAGACAGAAAGCAAAGACTGGGCAAATTTTCATTGTGGCAAAAGGTTAACAGTGAGTATTCTCATTACTCCTAAGTCCAGTGTTTCTCAGTACACTCAACGATCTGGAGAGCTAATGAGTCTAAACGTAGCAGTGCTTACTGTATGTTAGGTGTGCGAAGATCTACTGAAACTGTGAGAAACAACTCTACAGCACAGTAGATGCTCTGAGCATCCATTTGTGTGGATGAAGAGCTTGCTTCATAGACTTGTTGATACTTCACTTGCTGATCCGCTGGATTTTTCTCGCCATCGTGGCAAAATCATTGTACCTGTGCCAGGATCACCATACGAGCGCAGCACCAGTCTGCTCCCAACGAATCGCCTCAGTCTAAGGAGTTCTGATTCATCAGCCAACTGGCAGAGGTGCTCCAGTGCTGGAGACGGGAGGTGAATCCAGACCTGACCACCTAAGGGGCTCCCTTAAGAAGGAATACTACAAATGTTTTCATTTCTCCTGTCTCCATCTGACAGCTGGAGTGGATAAAAAACAGAGTATAAAAAGTGTACCAAACCACAACTTGGGCTAGTTTACAGTGTGGTGACTTTTTTTTCCCCTAAATAAAAGGATTTGATGTCATGGCTAAGTGGAATTTCTGCAGCACCTTTCTGTAACTACCATCAGCCACATACTGAGATGCAGCCACGCCCTGCTCACAACTCTCTTTGATATGAAGAGTTGCATAAAGGAAGATGTTTGTGGTACATAAAAACTCTTTTGTTCACCCCAAAAAACCATGGACAATTCAAAATATCTTTCAACACCATCTGCTGACACCTTCGCCATTTATGCTTAGGATGGTGGCTAAACTTCGAGTCTGGCAGCACTCTCACTTCAGTGGCCTCAACTATCCCATGTGTAAAAGCCACTAGTTTGTTTAGATTACATTGACGTTTTCTTTGTCTTCATGAGGAGGTGCGGAACAGTCCACAGTAGAAAATGGGGCTCTTAAGTAACTGAGTATGTTCTTACATACTTACTTACTATAGCTTTGTGCATAGCTAGGGTTGAAACTATAGTTCTAATTATGTTTGAGCTTTGGATTTCAAAAATTGTGTAATATATAATCATAAGGGGCACAAGCTATGTTGTGTAACCTTAACTCTACCTTCCTTGGATGAGACAACTGAACGCATGAATTACGCCATGCTCCTGCAGATGCACGCCACCCGGTTAGCAGGGACCCTCAGCACCGGAGAACATAATCTAGCAGCTTCTGAATGCTGAGACAAAAGCCGTATTTAGGTCAGGGAACTCAATGAGAGTTAACTACACTCAGCACTCCTGAACAAATAGTCTGCCTCACAAAAACAAGCCCTCATCTACTAACTTTCACAACACTTCATCTGCTTTTTTTAATTCTATCTGCAATTATACTTGCACTTCTCCAGAGCTATATCTGCCAAACACCCTTCTTAGATGTTCTTGTCATTTTTTAAAGTTTGCCCTCGCTGAACGTTCTCAAGGACATTGTCAAACTGTGGGAGCAGAGTCAAATCATGCAGATCCGTATGGTGGCAGCTGTGCGAGCCCAAAGTCGTTGAAAGCGACAAGTCTTAGGCATCTTACACAGCCATACAGACCTGAATTCACTAAAGGATTTTGCCAATAACTGACACTTTAAAGGCCTATATCCAAGCTTTAGATGCTCAAAACATCCATTTTGCTCCTACAAAACCTTATGGAACCAAATTTTCTACCAGCAAAACTGGTAAAACAGAGCACAACTGCTGGGCATTTGCAGGAACAACTGCATTTTGATAGCCCCCAAGCTCCATGAGATTCACAAGTTGGGCTTTCACCTGACTATGGAGATTGATCTAAGTGTTCTTGGAGCCTGCCAAATAAGCGAGCTTTTGATATTGTCACAGGTTGATATAACACATGACAGGCAGCAATTTGACCTACACACATCTCACCCTACTGCCACATGAATAGCACTAAGCACATGGGAAACTTGGTCTCAAACCCTAATTCTGCCTGAAAAAGAGTAAGGCTTGTTTCTTCCACCTCCCAGGACAGAATCCCAATTGCAAACTCTTGGTGTTTGGCGAGGGTTCCCTCTCCTTTTTCAAAGATGGACTACCGTACGCTATCAGCTGAGGTCTGCTTCATTCAGTGTCTGAACTGTAATTGCCATCTCATGATGACATGAACGATGCAATAACCTGTTCCAGATGGCTCCGGCCAGAAGCTCAAAAGCACAGTCCCACATATATTTTCCTTTCCTAGCCAAACATAACACAAGCAAGAATTGGAAATTAACGTAATATGTAATTTTAAAAACATCACTACTGCTAACTAAAAGGCACTGTGAACATGGAGTGTCTGAGATGTCTTGTGTCGATTTGCAGGTCACACTGCTGTTGTTAGGAAGGAGAAAGTGTAACAGTTCCTGTTGTGCTGCTGTCCCTTGGGGCTCGGTTGTCTCAATATGGTACAGTTACCACCTGTGTGAGATATCCATGGAAAAGAAGAGCCAATACGGCATCCCTCCCTTCCCTCCTGTATGGAGATGTCACCCGTTCCTTCGGGATGGCAATACCACTGACGGTATCACTGCTTCCCAAGAGCAATAAGCAGAGTGCCCCTTTAATATAGTAGCAGATGTTCTCAGAGTACCCTACCAGATGGACCACATAATTTAAAGTTTTTGTTTTACCTTATCTAACTCTACATCTTACAGATGTAACTATCTTTACAGGTCTGTGGTCACTCTGCTACTGGTTTCTAACAGCACATTTTCTTTTAGGAAGAAAGCAATCAGTGGATAGTGCAGGCACCACTGGATCCGTTCTGAAACGTAACAACACTAAACATGGGCCGGTATCTGACTCCACTTTATTGCTTTGAAAACATATTCATTGGCCCATTAACTGAGGAATAGTAGGATCTAGCAGGTACATACTGAAACCCAAACAGCTTAAACCTATGCCCAGTGAACTGCATCTGCTGTGAGACAAAACTGTTGCAGGTATAGTTCCTTTAGTGAGACCAAGTTTGATGTTCGTGATCACCTGTTTAGCTGTAGTGTTTTCTAGGAAGGTCTAGGAAGGCTGCCTGAGGCAAAAAAGGGTAATATCCTTGGAAGAATGCTTCGGTATGGTTCCAGGGTTTTTTCCCTCAACAAAAGTAAGGTAAGCAAACAAACTAAAAGCTTTTTATAACTTTCCCAGGAAAAATACAGAGTCTTTCACAGCATTTTTGGTGCATGTGACAACTCTCCGCAGGTTCCTTCATATTACTATTCATTTGCAACAGTATACCACATTCTTTTTGATTTTTCAATCCTTAAATGACCAGCATTTATGCTTTTAAAACTATTTTCCTGTAAAAGGTGTACAGAACATCATCCTGTAACTAAAGACAAAAGATCTCCTTGAGGACTCACAGCTCCCCCTTGAGTTGTTGTGACTATCCAAGAACGTGATGCCCCAGCCACTCTTAATACTTTTACTTTTTTTTCCTGTTGAATCTCATCCTTGAGCATAGCTCTGGTAACTGCAATTCACATTTTGCCTGAAACTAGACAGACATTTTAGTTTGTTTGTGTTTATTTTATAAGATTGACATGTACATAAGCTAGGCTGCGGTCTTTGCTCCTCTGCATTTTTGTCAAAGGGTCTAGACAGTGTGGCTGAAAACAATGCTCTTTAATCTTGTGACAAGATGTTTACCAGCCCCCTTTAATAACAAGCATAAATCCTTTATGGCCAGTTTCAGCTAGGAATGACCTTCCATAAATAAAGCCCTAAAGCTCTTAATACTTCTGGACCAAGACTAAAGTCTGTTTCACTATTTGGCAAGCCAACATTTGGTCTTTGCAAGTGCCGGGATACATAAACCATTGGTCTCCAATTATGACCAGACAGTTAGAAGTACATATAAAACCTCCCTTAGAAATATCCAGGACCGATTTATTTTATGCTTAAATGCCTTGAGACTGCAGTGCCTTTTGCAGTTTCTCAAGTTCTTTACTAACTTGTGCTCCACACCGTCCACACCGGGCACATCTGGCACAGCAGCACCAGGCTGCAGGTTAGAGCAGCTGACTGGAGACAGTAGTTCACCCTCCCAAGTTAACCTGGCAGCCTTCCCTGTCTGCTGGGGCATGTGTGCTAGTAAAACATCAGCTTCACCTGTGCTTCCTCCCAGGTACTTTATTTCCATCACATGGAATTGACATTTTGAGTGGGTATTCTTTGGGTTTTTTTCTTCCCAGTTTTAGTTGAGCAACCTTTCTCCTTTTTTTTTTTTTTTTTTTTTTGGTATTTCTTTTACTCTGCTTAGGCAATTCATTTTGCTTTTACCAGAGCAAAAGATTACCCTTTGTAGCATCAAGCATACTCTGCATTTTCCATTAAAACACTCCAGGTTCTGAGCAAACCCAAACACGCCTGTGGAAATGCCATCTCTCAACGGGGATGTTTGAATGTTCACAAGTATGTGCACTATTTTTGTAAGGGCACCTGCCAGAACCCTGCTGATGAATCCAGAGTAGAAAATATTTGACATCAGCCCTCTCTTCCAGAGCTTCTCTCTTTCCAAGTGGTAGAAAACATTCACTTTTTAAACATGTTTCACTCTCATAGGTGCACATATAAGCAAAGACCTCTGGTTTCTTTTTCCAATGAAACAATCGGCAAAGATGCCCATGTTTTTGGTTCTTTTCCCTATCTTATGAATTTCCAGGGTTATATGTTAGACAAATATGGGAGTGGCAGAAGGCTTCCATATGAGGAGAGGTATAATTTTGACTGTTTTGTACTTACTCAACTGCTTTCCTAACCCCAGAAGACATTTATAAACTTTTCTTCAATTTAAAACCTACTACACTTAATTCTGTTATTCCCATAGCAGGGATTACACCATTTCATAATTTACCTGTTTACTTTTGGGGTTTTGTAAGTTAACTACGCTGTTTGGAAATAAATTGGCTATGAACCTGGGTGATAAATATGATGTGTGTTGTCTGTTTTCAGACTCATTATTCACTGCTCTGCAGCAATGAGGGCTGCTATGAGGAAACGACTCAGAATGCTATGGGTAGCAATTCCACTGAGCAGGGGATGTACTCCCGTTTGCTAGTTCTGCTATACGTGCACTGCAGTGCTTACAAATTCTTGCAAAAGGATGCGGTTTACAGCACAGATTGTTTCTTTTGGGTTTTGGTTGTTTTTTTTTTTCATCTGCTCGCCTTTGCTTTGACTTGAGCTGGTTGTCACAGCCCGAGGAGCTCAGCAGTACCGGGAGTTCCCTCTGCAGAAGCAGCCTGGCTGTTCCCAGGGACTCCAGCCCGCTCGGGTGCTGTGGGGGACCAGAACTGCAAGCAGTCATGTGAAAAGTCTGTGGAACTGGACCCTTCTCCCAACAGAGGCACTTGTACTGCTCACAGGGCCCATAGCTGGAGCCTGATAAAGCAATCAGTCCCCATTTTGTCCACTGTTTCAGAGCAAAATTCAAGAAGCTGAAGTTGTGCCAGATGAACAAAATAGAAAGGAACAAAAACTCTGACAGGTTAAATGTAAAAAACAGAAAAGCAGGCCAAGAAAGTTTGAGAAACAAATCGTAAGAGGCATAAAAGCTAATAATAAATTCTTTTTCAGACACACCAAGAGCAGGAAAACTGCCAAACAGTCTGCAAAGCCAACAGATGAACAAGGTATAAAAATAGTGCTTAGAAAAGATAAAATCACAGTAGAAAGTTAAGTGATTCTGCTTCATCTGCATTTGCTAGAGAAACTTCAAGAGGTTCCCATAATGGAATTAAAAAAAAAAGAAAGAAGTAAAACAACAACAAAAAAAGATGATACTTGGGAGGATCTGCCTAAAACCGAAGTGCCAGCAGAAGAGGTTGTAGAACAAATCAAGAAAATGAAGAGCAACAATTCATCAGAACTCACTTGACATTTAGAAATTAAGTGTTGTAACTAAATTAAATGTGAAGGTATATAACAGCGGAATTATTTACCCTAAGTGTAACCTCTCATAAAATTGCCTTAGTGCTAGCAGAACAGAAGGTAACCAATAAGATACTGTATTTAATAGGTTTCTGTATAATGCTTAATAAAATATAGAACAGTAAATCCAATATATCAGGCAAATCAGTGGCACAGCACAGGAGACTTAGTGTTGCTCTTTTAGGCATAGATTTTCTTGGAGATTATCCTTAACAGCTACATATCTCAGAAAACTAGCTCTGATCCATGGTATCCGGATTCATTTTCACATTTACTCTGTTACTCCATGCAACTGAAAGTGGCTCCAGCCAACTCCTAACTGGTGCCTGTAAATAGCATGAAATTTTCCCAGCACAAACTTGGGAATTTGGGTATAATAGTTGCCATTTCTTTCTAAGTCTAGGATTTCACCTACAGCCTTTGTAGCCACTCTTGTAGCCCAAGAAGGGGCCCATGGAATGGGTACTGAAGCTGAGTTAAGTGTGGCTAAGACTCCCAGGGGTCTTGGCACTGGAACATGCCATTAGGAGATCTGCTGAGATACCTTGAGAAGACCAGGGAGGAGGGGGAAGAGGGAAGGACCCAAGAAGGTAAGTCCAGCTGCTTTTTGAAGTGGAACTTCTCAGCACTAAGCCCATCTCCTCTCCTTCACGCTCTGTTTTTGGTAGCAGTCATGGATACATCTGTACCCTGGGCAACTGGGGGACTCAGTGCCAAGCACAAAGTCAAGACCACGTCACTGAGACAGAGTACACATAACCTTCTTCCTGTGGTTCAATTCAGACTCAGCTTGGCCTCTCACCAGAGTTTTGTTTATACCTCCACAAGTGGAAGGTTGGCCCTTCAGGTTTTGATCAACTGCAATGATTTCTGATGTTTCCCTATTCCATTTTAGTTTCTAATGAAAATCTTTTCTTTCATGAACTAGATTTACTAGTCACATTTGGCCAGGGCAGTGCAGGCTTCAGGTTGCCTGCAAAGCATCTGACTGTTAAAAATACCAGCACAAGGAAGTTGGAGCCATGGATTGAGTTCAGGAGAAGAACATCGCAGCCGGAGTGCTGAGGGCTCCCTGAATCCCCAGTCCAAGCAGGCAGGTTCTGGGCAGCACACCATAGTCGTTGTTCTGTCAAGAGTCCAGTAAAGACAGAGGTACCATCTGCAAGATCTTTGCCTGCAGGTGGCACTCTGTAGGTCCTTGATCCCGAGTACTCTGCAGACAGTGTGCTATTCAGAGTCTGGGTTTGGGTCCAGACAGAGCTGGCAAGCCTAGTTATGACTCATTCATTTTCTTTAGAATCCTGTACTCCTCAAATTTTTTCTAGTTTCATAATAAGCCTCCTCTAACTTAGCTGAAAACTGTTAAACACATCTGTTCCTGCTCCTATTGTCAAAAATAAGGCAGTCTTCTGTTTGCCTTCATTTTTATTGGCAGCCACTACTTGAGCATACAGAGCAAAGTGCAGTCTAAATATTTTCCAATTCTATTTCCAGAAAAAGTTTCAGTTTTGATGAATATTTTTCAGTGCTCCAGTCTACCATTCAAGCCACTTTCTTTACTATATTTTTACTTCTGGTACAATTTAGTGTTGGATCCATGTAACCCAAAACATATGGATGAACCAGAATCAACCCAGTGATTTGCTTGTAATTCTGAAAACACCCTTTTATTACAAACAAAAGCGTTGCTCAAATACTTTAATACCTCATAACAATAGAGAAAAATGCTGCAGGAGACGGGGAAACATTTTTACATAAAGGTTAATTTTACAACCAACATTTCATCTGGTTGGCTCCCCCCATGACTAGCTGAATGCTGAATCCTTTATTTCCCTTCCTATATGCAGTTTCTCAGACACCTGCACCTGAAAGCGTTTGGGATCACTCTCGTGGTCACTGCTTAATTGTCCTGGGAAATAATGTTTACAGCTCTCATCTTTTATACATGTTCCCATTGCTCAAAACTGCTACTACCTCTTCTGTTGTGCTATTTACATCCAGTTGCTTAGGCTAAATATATTTTAATTGATAATACCATACTTACTGTTCAGGAACCACATGGAGTCAAGGTACCTAAGTTGTATAAATCAGGGTACCTTTACTTAGTTGTATAAATCCAGTTGCCTCTGCCAAACTTAACATGGGCTTCTACCTCTCTGGGCTGCATTGAAAAGTCAAATTCTCAAAACCTTAGCGTGTTCTTACCTCCCTACTCCCTAATTTACAAAAGTTTAGATTCGAAGCATTATACCTCTTGGCTTCCTCTTCTCAGATGACTGTGTTTAGCAGTGCTCCCCCTTCGAGGGAGTCAGGAGCTACCACCGGTCTGCTTTTACTAGATCAAGATCAGTTATCCAGCTTTGCTCACCTGATAGAATAGCCTTCACAGAAAGCTGCCAAATGATAAAATACACACCGTTTTGAGTGTTATGTGCTTCTTTTCCCTGACCCCTTGGATTATTAATTATTCCATCAACAAACATTAGATACAAAGTGGCTGTGCTACAGTGATGGCTAATAGTTACCATTTCATAATGACATAAAAGAAATAGTTCCTAGCTGCCTCAAATCTGTAAAACCTCTTTGGTCTGTGCCCCAAACCTGGTCATGCTGCAATTCAATCCATCTTGCATGACCATCTTGAAATTCACTACGGGGAAACACAGGCAGCACCTGATGCTGCAAATGAAAACCTGAGGGTTAACCACACAGAAGTGCTGCCAGATTCCCCTTACGTTGGTGGTACTGGTTGATATTCAAACTGTATCCAGACAGCTCTCCAAAGTGTTCGGTTTCCTGTACACTAGGGGAGACAGAACAACATTCTAGGTTGTTGGTGCAGCAAGGGTCAGACTTGCTCACTTTGTTGACAAACACAAAAAACAGGCATAAATCATCTGTTTCCCTGATACCATTGATCTGTAGCCTGTCGCTGCTTGTTGAAATGCCATGTGACAGGCCTTCTAAATTCTGTTCTGTCAATCATTGACAAAACCCTCTAATAATAGTTGACCATAACTCAAATATTATAATCTTTTTCTACTTTTCCACTTTTTTTCCACAAAGTAATAAATTTTAAATGGTTCTTTCATTAAAACAAATGGTTAATTGCAAGCATTGAAAACTAGATTGAGCCATGGGGAAATATGATTTCTGGTCTATTCCCTGTCAAACACTGCATACAATTTCTTTCATTCATTCATACATACAATTCCCACCTGGTACACATGCAAAACTCTCTGCTGCTGACAAGTTCAGCAGCCACGTGAACTACCGAGACTAAACTGCAACACTGCCTTCTTGGTAACAAACATGGTCTTCTCAAAGCCCGAAGCGTATTGTCAGGGCTGCTAAAAAGCACGTATTGAGTCTCTAGCTGCATTTCTCTGGGGACAAGCAGAAGACCACAGCCTGTCTCACACACTTCAGCAGGAGCAAATGTACTGACAAAAGCAAAGCCAAGAAGGTTTTGACGCAAAACACATCTGAAATCTTCTTTTTTTTTTAATATTTATTCTTATTAACTGTTGTGGGAAGTTGTAGGAAGACAACTCTCACATTGCACACACCGAACGATATTAGTTATTTTTGCTTTTGTCAGGATACTCACAAATGGCAAAGTACATTTAGAAAGAAATTTTCTAGTCTTGCTGGCAAAGAACACCCTTTTCTTTGGAAAAAAAAATTCACCTTCAAATTTTCTGCTGTCAGATGCACATTTTAGTTAGACTTCAGTAAAGGAGTGTGGATGCTAGCAAACCCATTTCATCTCCTCATCCACTTGCAGGAAGTGCACACCATCTCCTTTTTACAGCAGAGTAGGTTAAAGTTTACATCACACAATAAGCATACAGGCCCTAAAGTACTTAAGTGATTGATCTACTCAAATATATGCCCCATACGAACATTATAGCCGGGTTTCACTATTGTGCATTAATGTGCCTTCAATTAGGAAATCTGTTGTCCCACTTGTTTGCCAGTTTGACTTGTTTTCACACCTTCACGAAACCTGTGTTAACTCCTCTGTTGTTGCCGACTCTGCATGTACTTGCCAGTTAACCACAAAAATACCTAGGAGACTTTGGGAATATCTTCCCCATATGTTCCTTCAGAGCAGGGGGTCTAAGTCCCAAGATAGGCTGGGTCTTGCCAAAGCAAAACCGGACTTCATTAAAACTCACTATGCTAGCAGTAGATGATTGAGGACTTCTGTGTACACACAAGCTTCCTTCCTGGGTGTCTTCCAGCTGACTGGGCATTAGAACCACAACCCAAGATTGTTAAAGGTTTTAGGATTAAAAAAAAAAAAAGTTTACACTCACTTCTACATAATTCAAAGGGTAAGATGTTTATACTCCTAATCCATTTGACAGCAGATTGATGGCTTGAGGAAGACTAGCTATGTGCAGTATGATCCAAAGTCTGCCACTCACTTAAGAAAATGGCAAGTTGTCTCTCCCAGTATAAATCAAAACACAAGGATCCAAGGGATCCTTTCTCTATGATCTCAGATAAGGAAATAAAGCTCAGGCCACAGCTTCTATTGCTGAATAAGAAGCTGCAGCCATCTTTTCCTTTATGGATTTAGGGCAAAATTCCAGCAAAACATAACACTGCTACAGAGCTTTGTGCCACTGCTACCATTGGGGACCAGAAACTGCCTACTGAAAACGTGATTACCTGGGCTGCTGTCAGTTCCTGGGGCTCGGCTCAGTTGGCAGGCAGCTGAACGGTCTTGAAGGCATAACCTTAGCTGTGAAGTTTCCTCATTTGTGTCTTCAGCCAAGTTCCTTCAAGCTTCAGAAGATGTTGAGTTTGACCTTTTTTCAAATGTGGCAAAACTCCAATCCCTACCAACAGACACTGTATCTTTAAAATAGGTATTATTCTTCCAACTTATGAGCATACTGAACGGTTTTGAATTTGTCAGGGTAATCAATGTTAAATTTGATCAATGTGTAAGTGTATTAAATTTATCAGATTAATTTGTTCTCACTTCACTCAAAAACAAGTCTTCTGGGACCACGCTACTACATTCATAAGTTTTCCTTGACTGCTGTATTTTTCTAGTCCACCTAACAAATGACAGCAAAAATATGGCAAGAGAGAGTCATCTGTGATGTCCCATCCCCCCTCTTTTTTTACCTTGAACATTTGACTTGGTGTGAATCTGCATCTCTCTTCTAGCAATTTGAGATGTCACTCCATTACTAGATGCAAACATTTGAAAGACATTCTTATCTCTAGTTACGTGATCTAGTAGCGTACGTGCTCAGCATCTGCAACTACAAGAGCCATCCCAGCTGTGGTACTACAACATTCGCAAGAATTTATAGTTATAGGAGGAAATCTAAATAGTGTACATTCACACTGCAAGAAAATATTGCTGTGGTAATAGGAATAAAACAGAATTGGCAGAAACAGACTTAAAAAAAAGGGGCACTTTCAGAAAGAAATAAGAACAATTAAAAAAAACAAAACCAAAACAAAAAAAAACCCCCACCAAACAACCCAAGACATAAAAGAACTCAAAATGGCTACAAATAGATGAAAAAGGGGTGTTCTCAGTCTGCGTAAGAGGCCTGGGAAATGTTTTTGGTGTTACTGTGGATATTCACAGTAATATTTATTAGCTGCCCATCACAGACCAAAAAAGGTTAAGCTTTTCAAGGGCAGTTTGGCACAGACTGCCAGAAACTTGAGTGCAAGCAATACTAATTTTAAAATCTAATCTGTGAGAAGCTGTTTAATGGCTATCTTAACACAAGAGAAAGATTAATTCACTATCAGTGCTCAAGGATGATGTACAACATCTGTGAACATTTTAAAAGAAATTAGATTTAACCAGCAATGCCAGAAGCTCAATAAGAAGGCACAGAATTACCCCAAATTACTTAATATTGTCACTTACTGAATGATAAATGCCCCTTTTTACATATGAAAAAAATTAAGTTATCTTCCAATTATTATTTCCTACAAGGAAAATAAGCCTTTAATCACTTGATAGAATTTTCTTCTGCTTGGCAAAATGTTTGACTTTTAGCAGCATGGCTGAACTCCCAGTTTAGAATAAATTTGTCCGAATTAGCCTTTCAACAGATCTAACACAACCAGCAAGCCACAGGCACATTTCTTGCACACTTATGCTAATAACACGCTTTAACGACTACTTGCTACAAAAATCTATTTCAGAGTTAGATAGGTGATGCTTTCAGATACTGAAATTTAGAATGCCATACTCTTCTATAAGCTTGAGAGAAACACAATAGTCCAAGACTCAGTGTTGCTACTGCTATAAACAACATGCCATGTACAAATTATTTTTTCCTTTAAATAAAATGCCAGCAGCTGTCTATTCCTTTATTTTTTTATTGAAGACTAGTTTCCATATTTAAGCTTTGCGGGGCTGCAAATACATTCAGCAGTAATGGCACAACACAACAGAAAAAAACTGGAGGCTGGTAATTCTTATATATTATTTTCTAAGAAAGCTAATTTGAAGCTTTCAACCTGAAAGACAACTACTCAAGGCAACAAACCATTAAATTTACTGGAAGGGGAAAAAAGGAGCCAAAATAAAACAAATACATACAGTGTTTTTAATTCCTTAAGCCCTACTGCTACCACTGCCATATGTGTATATATACATATATGTATTTTATATATTTTTTTTTAAACATTGACAAAAGTATATTGACACAAAGACTACTTTGGTTTGAATGTCTAGATAAATCAGACTTCTCCCTGTTTGAAAGAATGCGTGAAGCTGTTATCCCTGCTATTTCCACAGTATACTAATGTCTCTCTATAATAAACAAATATTTGTATTTTTTCTTCAAGTAGATGACAAAAAAAGACTTTAATGTTAATCTAGTTAAATCTGCTCCCAAACTGGGAGTGTTTGGGAGGATGTGACATCAAGTTTACAAGTATGTCTGATTAAACGAGTTGAGAAAATTATTCTGGTACTTTTCTATGATAATGTGGCAAGAAAGTCATCAAAACTGGCAGTAAGAAGACATCAAGGCTTAAAATTGCAAAGCTTTCATGAGGTATGTGATAATGTGAAATACTTACAAGGCAAGCATCTTCCATTCTGTCTCTTCTGCTTATCAGTCAGTCACTGCTATATATATTCCAGGTAGCCTGCCTTATTAGTAACTATTTATGCAAAATGGGTCAAGAACATGAATAAGAAGCAATAATAAAATGCAGGCTGGGAACTGACATTTGGTAAAAAAAAAAATTCTTTCCACACTGGTCACTATAATGTAACAAATTATATGGCTGTGACTAACTGGTTCAATGCAGGAGAGCTTAATTAAAAAAACCAAAAAACCAAAAACGAAACCAAACAAAAAAAACCCCCTGTGCATTCTTTTACAGTAACAATTAGAAATATCAACCAGTCACTTCCTTCTCTTTGCACAGAATGCAGGATGAGCAAAGAATAGCAAAAAATTAAAGAGTCTAAAGAGGAGAACAGAAAATCCTAACCCTTATTTTCCCCCTTACATCAAGTTTGCAAAATTAATTCCTTACTAGAATTCTGTTAACCTTACCACTAAAGATAACTGACAGCTTGTTAGACCAAAACTAGGAGGACTATACTCTATTTTCCTTGCAAAAGCAAAGAGAACAATTAAGTTAAATGAAGAATGAAAATTTTCAACTACTGCACCTGCTCACAAATTCCACAGAGAATTTTTTTCCCCCCTGCTGCTGTGTGAAAGACCCACACAATTAACAGGATAGACTACATGAGTCACATACTTACATGTGGGAAACTGGTAAGGTAAATATATACGAAACAGTTATCAAGCTCAAAGTAAACACAGAAGAAAAATCAGAGGAAAAAAAATATCTGCTAATCTTTCAATAAAAACAAAGCTTGAAGGTTTATAATAGTCTGTGAAACAGTGTAAGAAAGAAGAGAGAAACAAGGCAATGAAGTTGTTCTACACTTTTCAGTGGGAAAGCACTGCCTGGAACACAGAGCACATTTGATTTCTAGCAAAGCAACAAACCCCACCAACGTACTTGTGGAATAAGCCCTAGAACAGAAACCTCTAAGTCATGGGGATTTTCTCCATAGTTCAACAGACCTCCTAGGACTTAAGGACTGAAGTCTCTTATCTCTCTCCTGTAGAGGATTTTCTTCTCTCCGAAGTAGCTTAATGAGGAACTCTGAAGTTCTTCAATACCTTTGCTTGGTTTTAGATTTCCCTTCTCAGACTCATAGCTTACTGTATAAATGGAGCTGATTTACAGCATGCAGAAACAAATGGTCTTACCATGTTTTATTTATTGGCATTTATAAAGCTTCCTGGAAGAGAAACAAGTACATATTAAGTTCTCTGCAATTAAAGAAAAAATTTGCACCAAAAAGTTAAGATCTGCTCAGTTAGTATATTCAGAGGATAGTGAGCAGCATGAGTCCATTTGTAATTTATAAGTCACGTAATTTTTAAAAACTAAACATTTCCTTTTGCTTTGGCTCACCAAAAGCAATTTTATTCTCAAGCAGCTACATATCCTTAAATAGACATGACTACAAGAACAAGAGAGACTGCACAGAAGCCATCTGATTTCAGTTTTCTTTATATTTGTTATAGGGAAAAAAAGGTACCTATTCCAGTCCAGTTTAAATGAAGATGTACATTTGAAGTACCAAACTGAAATGTTCTCAGCTGAGGTAATTTCAAATTCTCATTACATTTATCACGTAATGCAGAATTTACTTTGGTATACTATGTGTGGCTGCTATCCTTTCAGAAGTCAAACTGCCAAATTAATTACCTTGTCTATAACGGAGTAAAAAATTTAAAATAAAAATTCAATATGGTCAATCCACTTCCAAATTTGCATAAGTCTTCCATGAAACATTGACATACTGGAGAAAAGGGACTCAAGCAGTTCTTAAGGTAAATACAGTAATTAAAAAAAAAAACCACAACAAACCTTTGCTAGATTTCAAGGCAACAAAAGAAATTCACTATTTGACCTCTACATAAATAAATGCAAAGATTTCTTGCATTATTTTAGTTGATTCTGTACAAGTTTCAGTAACTAATTTTATTTAAATATAGCTCTTACAGCAATTTAATCCAGGATCTTAATGAAAATGAGGAGTAAAGGTTGACAGTTCTAATATAGAACTTGCACAACAGTTACCTTAACACTGACTAAACAAAGAATGGCATATAAAAAGATTTAGAAATTAAACAATTTAAACTGAAGATGTCTTATTTCAGATTCACCGTGATGATGACTTTTATCCTTTAGTATGCAACTTCATTCTTTACCTGCCAAACAAAGTGTGCAAGTTATCACAGCAAAATTTACACAATAATTGACTTTGGCCTTGGTCTTACAAAGACCTATTTACACATTTGAGATAAGTAAGCATCTTCTTCCCTTTAAATTCTATACATGTGTTCAAGCTTTAAGCCTGTATTTGGATCTACAAAATCCTGCAAGATAAAAAGTCTCTCAAATATACATCTTAGACCATTAGAGTACAGTGTCTCTATATGTGTGAACCTATCTTTTGCTAAATGACCCACTCTTCATCACATGGACACCTCTAGAAAATGAAGCACTCACTTCCACAGTTAACTCCTTGGTGCTGATGTGTTTGACTTGAAAGCAGCTATTAGGTGGGGTGGGGCAGATAAAATCAGTGTGCAAGAAGAGATTAACATGCTTCAAATTGCCCCCAAATGTGACCAAGCCTGTAAAGAAGAGAGACATGTCCTAGCATACATTAAGTAATATCATAAGTTGTGTGTGGGAAGACTGCAGCTGCTCAATAACCACACTCCCACATGCTCACCGTCTTATTCTTTGGAGTTTGTGTCATTAACCAAACAACTCAACTAAGACCAATTTTGGCTGGAGTTTTTTGTTTTGGTTTTTTTTTTTTTTTTTTTTTTTAAATGCTGGTTCTTGAAGGCCCACTGACAATGGCAGATCATTTTAATGGAAAAATGGATCTCAACACCAAAGAGTTAACACTGTCTATGCATAACTGAAACAACTCAGAGTATAACTAAGGTTTAAAAATCCTTCTATTTGTCTTGTGACAATCTAGCAAAAAGATAGTGTTTTTTTTTTTTCTCAGTTTTAGATTTAACCCACGCCCAAAATGAATGCCTGCTATAAAGGTGGCAGTTATTCATGCTACCATTAGAATTTGCAAAGCACTGGTTAGTTAATAATTGAAAGAAAAGCAAGGTACAATTGCAAACAAATACATGACTTTTTACACAAGGCCTCATTGTGGTAAATTATATACAGCATAGTGTTCTCATTTTCCTTAAAGTGCTATCATCATCATATTGATACAAGATCATCTACTGTTTTAGGAGGTCTTTTAGTACAGCACCAGCACTGGCATCAGGGGACACTGGCAGTGGTGTAAAAGTAGGCAACGCATCAGAAATAGGTTTCATAAGCAGATGTCCAGAACTACTAGCAGGTGTTATGAGAGGCACTGCTGCAGATCGAGGTGCTAAAAATGGATTTGTATCTGGTCTTCTGCTCATTCCCAAGACTGCAGAATCTGAAATGTAAAAACACAAACAAACAAAAAAACAAAAAAAAAACCCCAACAACAAAAACACTTTGTTAGAAAGCATTCATAAGTCTACCCAATTTTACAGCATTTGTTCACAAACAAGTTCTAAAATTGCCTGTCATTTTTGCAACATGAAAATCCTATCTTCTTGCCATGGACTGTAGACGCTCTCAAAAACTTTTATTCTCTCTGTCTTCTCTCATCTTGGATCTCATCTGCCACTGCTGCTTTTGCTGAACAATTCCTATGTCTACACTTCAGGCCACCAGTTACAAGACTGACTTAAAGATCAGGGCACTCCGAGAACCTGCCAACCATATCGTGCTTGTTGGCAGCTGAAGTTCAGTACAGCTCAGGCTGCCCACAAAAAAACTATACATCTCTGTGACAGGCAACATGAACACCCTTTGCCAAGGTTCACTTCATGCATGCAATGTCAGACATGAAGTATCTGTCACGTTGACTCCAGCACTATGCAAAGGTAGAAGGGTCCTTGTGCACACACTACAATGCAGCACACAGGTAGGTTTCCCACCCCATGGTGTATTGGCACAGCTTCCCCAGGGTCAGCCCCAAGAAAACCCCCTGTAAATAAACATCACAGACAGTGAGTCACAATTTAGTCTTGAGACAAAACTTAATGCTCACCCATTAGTCAAATTCTAACAAAATTTTAGTTTTAATAAAGTATTAATAAACTATTTTTTTTTAATCAACAATTGACTTGCCCTTCCTCACCTTCCCCCATCAAATCCTCACTCAGCTCCAGATGTAACCTCTTCTCAAGGTTCCTACACCAGACGTAGAGCAGAAACTAAACTGACATTTCCATACGATACTAATTGTTTGGATAGGGGATTTCATTCCTATTTTTTTTGTTTTAAAAAAGGTCTTTCATCACATAAACATCCTAATTCTCATAAATGCATTTCTGTGTGGATATTATACTGACATTTGTCAGCACTTAAAAGCTGCTACCATACGGTTTATTTCTAGGAACAAAAAACTTAAAGCACCCAAACAATTAAAGGGATATATATAATGGGTGTCTAGTTTTACAAGCCTGCAAGTTAGCTCCTGAATGGATAAAAGGAATCAAGAATTTAGTTCTTTCAGACAAGGAAATTGTTTGGGTTTTTTTTTCCCCCCCAAGTAAAATGGGTACTTTACCTATTATATTACTGTTATACTACAAGGAAGAAGAGTAAAAAGAAAATTAAACTTAATTTAGGTTTATTAAAAAAATAAATACTGCTTTCAGATATAAACTGGTATTTCACAGTAGACATTTATACTTTGTAACATCCAACTACTTTATGAGAATTGAAAGAGGGTTTTTTAGCATATATACATCTCTCTGTAGATCTATATAATACATAGGTTTTTGGGGTTGGGTTTTGTTTTTTTTTTAGTTTACAGTTAAAAGTTTCAATCAAAACAAGCTTCTGCAAATCAGCAGGACTCTATTAAGGTGAAGTCTTCAATGCACGTAAAAAATTAAGTACAAACTGGATCAGTTAAACTGAAGATTTGGATCTTGCATTACTTAGACAAAAGTGCATTAATTTCAACACACATAATATAAGCATAATTGTTCTCTGCCTTAGAAAAATCAAAGGTAACACTCATGCACAGCTTACAGAAATTTCAAATCAGGGCATATACTCAACTGATTTTATTTCAGTCCTCTCTGAGCAACCAGGTTCTAGATACCAGAGACGCACTACAAGGTTGGTGTTCCTTGCATTCTTCACTCAGTGAGACCCAAGCTGATCAACAGGGATGCTGAAAATCAGGACTGAGTCCACCGATATACCATATGAGTTGTCTGTACAGCATCTGTTTGGCTCTAACAGGTGCTGTTAAAGCCTTTCCATATCAAAGGGAATTTGGTCCCTCTAATCTTCTGTATTGAAATTTTTGGAAGAGGGATATAGAAGTAGTGAGAAGGAGGAGTGGGGGAAGAAGAAAAAGAAAGAGAAAAGAAAGTTGTTGAGGTGGGGGAGAAATAAAATACTGTGATAGTTCACAAGTGAGGAAGCATAGAATCACTGAGATCCCCTTGAAAATTCTACCTTTAGTTATTTATGTTCTGTGTAAAGATTCAAATTTTCCTTCAAATATTACCTTGCATTTGACTGTTGGATGGAGTACTGCTAGTTTTACCAGTTCCTGCTGCTCCTAAAGGTTTCAGATCATGAACAGAGAGCTTGGGTGGAGGAAGGCTTGGGCAAGATTCTGTTTCAAGGAATTTCACAAACAACTCTGAAAAAGACTACAAGAGGCTACTGGTTATTATATTTTACTGATGCTCTGTTGAAAAGTATGTAAGTTAAAAATACATACATACATAAAACAAAAAGCTGTCAACAGCCTCCGAAGAATTTTGTACTGGTACTTAGTACCAAGTACTAACTTGGTACTGAGTAGTCCTTAGTGAGTGACAATGAAATTTATTTTCAAAATAAACAGTTTTTTGTTGTCTCAGTAAGTGGTATTTATGTGAAATTGATAAACTCTAAACACAACACACATACTTCCACCATGGTTCCATTATTGATTTAAGCCAATTGTTTCAAGAATCCCATGCTGCTACTGACATCGCAGTATTTCTTGTGTCCTTGCTCAAGCAAATCACTCCTCCAGAAACACACAGAACATAAATATTTCTCTTAAAACCCATTGCTGCTTTGTTTGACAAAAAGTCTTGAATAAAGGAAGCATGGAATGATTAAGGTGTCAGTAGCATCACAAGATAAAATTTTGCTTAGTAAAGCCTGTATTATACATACAAAAGCATGTAAAAAAAACCTCATGCCAAAGCAGTTGCACAAAAACAAATAATGCAAGATACAGTAGCATCAGAAAATGAAGCTCAATATACTGATGAACGACACATCAGCATTAATGCTCAACTGCCCCGTTTTTTCCACTCAAACATAGAGAATGCACAATTAATTCTTACACTATTAAAAATGTTCTGATAAGTTGGCCTCAAAGGTGTACTAGGGACACTCTTTGCCCCAGTTCCTCCACCAAGCCAGCCAGTCACCCATCTCGTAACTCCTCTTTGGTCTTCAGATAATAACTAGAAAGTATTAAAAAAAAAAACCAAACTTAGGAAACCAAAAATAAAGCAGCAGATAAAAGAAACTGCAACATTGTGCTCATTGCATTTATTCACCATAACTATGTGGGAATCCTACAGATAAATAAAAACTTTAATTACTGTCAAAACCTTATTCTCTGCCTCCCAAAGACTGGAAGTCTAAAAACCTGGCTCTTTATTTAAAAATATAAGCCCCACATTCTTCACAATACCTAGTGGTACATATAAAACTGGCTTACTTTCCTGTAACTGACATATTAAGCTATTATATACAACAGCACAAAGTTAAATCCCTTCCTTTCTGCATTAGCATTCCTCAGCAAAATGAGATCTGGTCTATTAAAATAATGTTATCAAAAGATTCCATTAAGATCAGCATGTCCCACATAAAAAATGAATTCAGATGACAGAACAAAAAACATACTTTCCCCGCCAGAAGTGCCAGGACAGGCACATTTAGTTTGGCAGCAAGTCATTCTATTTTCAGTTAAGGATACTGCAAATCAAAAAAGAAGTCTAGTTTTCTGCAAAGTATTACCTGATCAAGTTCTTCCTTTTTTATTCCCAAGATACTTCCCATTAACCTTAACACTTCAGGACGTTTATTTTTTGGAGTATGAAAATGTCCAACAAAGAGATTTCTCATCAGGAGCCTGCAGAACAAAGGAAGCTTGTTATACCACCTGCTCTCATGTAACAGTTGATACTGTAATATCAATGTATTCCTCAAACTCTTGCCTAATTTACAATAATCCAAATAAACAAATCTAATACAAGGAACTAAAAGGGTACCTCACCAATTTCCTTCCCCTACAAGTTATAACATTTCTTATACAGTAAGTGTCAATTTGGACAGTATGAGATATATTGTATGCAGTAAGGTGAAACTGAATTGTACATGAGCAAGTTTTGATGTAAGTACTACAGTCAGGGAAAATATTTATTCTAAGATCTGGATTCAGGAGAGCGTTTAAACAGATACTTATGTGCAGTCCCAAATCAAGACCTAAGGAAGAGGACAGAGGAACCCATTTGCCTATCCCCGTTTCAGTTCCAACAGGTAAAGAGAAGAAAAAAAAAAGACCAAGGAAGAGAGATTTACACAACATCCAGGTGATGCTAGCTACATGAAAGGGCTTGCTGTTCACACCTTAGACATTTTAATAGACGTTCATTACGAACTTTTATCTGCATTTGCAGAGCTGATGCTATTGAAGTGCACTTCTACTTAAGAAACACATCAGTAATCCAAATTTACATACACATTGGTTTTACTAATGAAAATTACTATTTACAACCACCAAGCAATTGAAAAATGTCAAAATAATCAAAAGTACAATTACAAGATCAAATACAGAAGCCCAGTTCTGCACTACTCTTTCAACCGTGTTAGTAATATATCTGTACATTGTGAGGAATAAAAACCAAAAATGTATACCAAGTCTTTCATTAGAGACTTACTTGTCCACTTTTCCTTCTGTGCTGTTCATAAGATTCATTAGTTTATTTTGTACATCTTCTAACATTTCTCTTCTGATCTCACCTATAAAAAGTTAAGTCACAGTAAATAAACAAAAATTGAAACTTTGTTGCAAAACAATATACATTTTAAAATAAAAATATGCTAACATTGTTATGGTGCTCTTTTTTAAAGAAACAAAATCAGCTTGATTTTTTATTTAAAAAGTGTCAACTTAATAAGTGATTACTATTTGAAATCATACACTAAAATTTCTGGAATGATACTCAATGCTAAAATACAGGAACACACAGAAAATAAATCAATTGCAGAAGGTCTGATATAATGCTCTGTTCCATATAGATAATACAGAACTGGAAAGAAATTCTTGATCAAGGTCTACAGTCCTGTGGTGGCAATCTTTTTCATAATCTGACCAAACTGCACGTTGGCATCAGGTCTTTTGATCTCAGTACTTAACCTCAAATATTTCCTAAACCCAGCTATTCTTCATACTCTACTATCAGGTTGCTAAAGCCTTGAGGTACTAAGGAGTTCTCCAGTCTCCCAGGAGAATTACTGGCTAGCAGAGCAACATCAGTAACTTGTTGTGGGTCTCTTCTGTTAGGACCTTTCCTGCTCCTGTTAACTGATGCAAGCTCTTGAAACAGCATGCTGGGACACACTAATGCATCCTAGAACCAGTGCTGTGCTTCATGATTCAGTACGCTGGCTAGAAAGGCTCTGCAGAGATTAATGCAAGATTCCCCGTACTTTTGGGAATACAAGCATTCAGATAAAAATGGCAGAGATGAAATGCCACAGCTACCATGAACCAAAGACAAAACTGAGAGGAAAATAGCAAACACTTTCAGTCAGGCATCATGGCCTGCAAATTAAGTGAATAGGCCAGTATTATAAGTTAATTAACATGAGGTTGTCCAGGAGTGTGCTACGAGTCACTACACAGATTTTCTGCCTTTTTTTGCACATTGACTCCAAGTTCTGATACTGTTCTGTAGTGGCTGCAATGAAGTCAGTTCATCTAGGATATCACAACCCTGATAATGACATTCTTGGCCTGCACAAAGGACCCTATTTTTCCTCTCCACAAACCTGAAACAGGAACTATTAGAAGAGAAAGAAAGGAGTTTAGATTCTGCATTCACTAGTGCTATAACTTTTCAGCTTTCTGAAATTCTTGACCTTAATCAATGATTTATCTCCTATCTACGCACTTGAGCCTCACAACATCAGAGTGTTTAATGAGGGAGATACAAACGTAGTAGCCCATTTCATTCAAAGGAACCATGGCATGATATTGTTATATTCACTCTTGCCCAGTCATTTCACAGCACCAACTTCTCTACAATTCTAAAATCCCAGTAACACAAATTACTTGTTAGCTCAAATACAGAATATACCCAATTACCCCAATCATTCTGTGTCAATAACTCAGGCTTCCTCTGACCTCCCATAAAACTAAAAAATAAAGCTCATAATAAAGAAAAAAGTTATCCTAAAAGTTTTACTTGCCATGCATATTTTACAACAATCTGACTGTAAGGAAACAAGGCACAAAGTTTTCTCTTCATAAAAACTCTGATATACTAGAAACTGGATAAAAGTATCTGATGTTCAGGTCTACACAAGTTTGTAGAAAACACAGTAAAAAGTGCTAGAAAAACTTATCACACTTAAATCCCCAAACACAGGATTTAAGAACACTGGCAGTAAAATGTTCTCAGACAAGAAAACAAATAATTATAAGGTATGAAGAATTCTTAGAAGATAAACTACAAAAGGCTTCACCTCAAGACAGCAAAAATATAATTTTTCACCAAACTGGAGCTCTGCAAGATACTACCTTTGAAGTTACTTTTTTTCCTAATAAAAGTACAAGTAAGTCTTAGTCATGCATAAAAGCTTGACAAATGTATTATAACATGGACTGTCCATGTGAAGACCAACTCTACCCTACAGTTATATAAGCAGAAATTATGAGCTTTTTTTCCTCTCCCTCTATAATGTTGAATGCTTATTGTTAAATTCTATGGAAAAAACTGCCAATCAACTTAATTTCCCTACCATTTTAACACTTCTTGGGCTCCTGCTAATTAAAAGTGCTTAATTTAAAAAACAAAACAAAACGCACAAAAGAAACACTTCTATCTATCTTGCCATTAATTTCTAAAAAGCTTCAACATCTTTGTATGAAAAGTGACTTTTATAAATTTTTATACCCTTCAAACCACCTCGGATGCATGAAAAACATTACACTCTAGTTTCCACATGACTTTCAATCTTTAATAAATGCATGCCACAACTATGTTGACACAACATGGTTCTTAATTAACACCAATAACTCCATAAGAACCCGCACACTTTTCATATATACACATCAAAGAGCTAGGCTGTGAAATTAATACAGCATAATATGTCCTGTTCAAATACTCCACATCTTTATATAATCATTTTATTTCACAAATATAAATTTTAGAGAGTATAGAGTAGAACAAACTAACTAGTGTCATCCTGGGAAAGTTCTTATTCAAGGAACATAAGAATTAAGCTCCTTATTCAAAATAAGTTAAAAACCAAACAAAATTATATATATTATACAACAATGTATCTTGTAACAACTACATCCATATGCACTGAAATCCATTCCAATAATGTGACTGCTCTTCAGCACTCCTCTCTCTCTCAAAACACCAGGGTGAGGCACAGGAGAATTAATCCATGGCTTCAAGGTTTAAACTTACTTAAAATTATGCTACTTTGTAAATGTGGTTAAGTAAGACCCTAATTCTTGAAGGAAAACATTTGCAATATAATAATGGAATGATAACAGTTGTAGGAGCATACATGGAAGTTGAGTTGTTATTTGGGTCTCCACAGAGTAAAAGGGAATTAAGAAAGTTAAACTACTAATGCCACAAAAAGATAAACAAAGAGCATCTGAAAACAAGTTTCAAGTAAATCTCATGCTGTTGCTATTGCTCTACAAAGCAAGACAATTGCAAGTTTCCTTTTCAATTTTTATTCACATGATGAATTTTACAACAAATGTATTAACAATTTAAATTAAATGTTACTGTTGTTTTCTATTTTTTCCTGGCAAAAAGATTTTATATCAGAGAGGACCAACTTTTAAGGACAGCTACACAGCTATATTCCATCCACAGTGACTATGCAACTCTATCATTAAACATATTTTTTAAATGGAATATTTCCTTCTAAAATAGAATCCTACAGTTGAAAAGGACTTAAACACATTCTTCATGTGTATGAAAAGACTGAATAACAAAAAAGACCTGAGCCAAAATTCAGCATGGACTGCTGTAAACCAGACATTTACAACAGTCTCCAATAATTTGTTAACCATTTATGGCAATACAGAAAACTGCATCTGGTATATCTTATACTTTTCCCTTAAAATCACTTCTCCTGCCAAAAAAATCCATAAAGAAATCCTTCAAAAGATTTGGCCAACAAAACTGTGTCTGGGAATGTATTTGGCCAATTTTCAATAAGACATTATATGTTTTCTTGTGTAAATAGAGAAAACGGAGTGTGCTCTTTTTTTTTTTTTCAATAAAAATTATGACTTATTCTACAACAATATTAAAGTGCTGTTTCCTTTATGCAACAATCCCTTTTCAATTTTTTAACAAGTAAATGGCTTGCCAATACAAGATAAAATACTTGATAAAATACTGAGATTCAGTTTTCTCTCGAAGTTCAAACCCCTCCTGCTTTCCTATACAAAGGTTTGCAATCAAAATTAACCAGCAATGAAGAGCTCCCCATTTCGGAGTGCTATATTTGCCTATGCCAAAGTTAATTTCAATCCAGGGTGTCTGAAAACTTTTGCTGTGAATGTCTGTAGCGAGACAGAGATATATAGGTCAGTCAATTCAAAAACATCAGTATTTAGTTGTATGTTTATGTAGCAGCTTGAAACGTAATTTAGCTTGTAAAATTCATATGTGTACTCAGGGACCACTCCTATGACGCCCACTTGGATGCCAAATTGCACTTAGACACAACTGAATTTAAGTAAGTACACATTCAATTAGGTAGTAGAAAAGTTGTAACTTTTTTCTAGAGTTCTTGCTGAGATTGTGAAGACTTTCAAATGACTTTTCACACCAATTATTGATCATAAGCAAGTATGCTTTAAGAAAATATTATTTATTTCAAGAGTAAGACAAATTGTAATTTAAAAATGAATAGCAATAATTAGTTGTATATGTTCCGAGCAAGAGTTACCACTGCATCCAACAGTGATGATGTTCCAGGTCTCCCCCCAGCAAGCCTTAATTAAAGGCATTCACCCAAAAATTTCCCACAGATATAGGAGAAAAAAAAACAGAAAGAGCTGTTAAGTAACCACAGAGGGTGAGCAAACCTCTGTTCTTCAAGCTCCCTTTTTAGAGCCACTTCAGGGACCAATCACAAGTTTTCCTCTGATTTTAGATTTATCTCCATGTGCTCAGTGAGAGCCTGACCATAACAGGATACTGCAGTAATAGCAAAATATGGTGACACACAGAAATAAAAAGGGAAAGAGAAATTAGGACTTAGTTGGGAAAACGGAGGAGGAAAAGACAGATGAAGACAATAAGAAAAAGAAAAAAGCCTAATATTCCCTTAGCAGTCAGTACTGTTAATAAGTTCACCCATATCAGAACTGTCATGCAACTAGACACAGAGAAGTCACTTTCCTTCTTGGTTCAACACTGCAGACAAAATTACAAGTCAGGGCTGAGATGTAAGTACAGAAATCCAGCAAATTATTAGTCCTAAGTCCTTCTTTAGCTAATGCTATGACTCCTTTCTCATGAAAAGTAAAATTAACCCAGTAATCAAAAAAAAAAGTGACCTTATGTTACCCATATAGCTATTTTGTCGCCTCAAAGTGAGCTGCTGAGCTTACAGATCTTACTGAGGTTTGATATTCAAATACATTGTATAGAAATTACCCTTCATTTTTCCCATTTGATTAGACTAAATAGCGTAAGGCCATAAACCAGAAATACATTGAAATGATATCAGTTTTTAGTAAAAGGTTATTCTGCCTTTTTAGGCTTTCCTACAGTTTTAATGCTAAACATGTTTATGAAAGAGAAGGCTATGCATCTCTTATGGAATTCATGTTTCAGTGATGTCAGAAGAAGGAAAAAAAAAACACCAAAAAAAAAACCACACCCCAAAACATTCACCGAATCACAAAATCAAAGAAACATTTATGTTGGAAGGGACCTCTAGATCATCTAGTCCAACCCCTCTGCTCAAGCAAGGTCATCTACAGCAGGCTGTCCTGGACCATGGCCAGCTGGGTTTTGAGTATCTCCATGGATGGACACTCCACGGCTCTGGGCAACCTATTCTAATGTTTGACCACCCTCACCGTAAATATTCTTCCTTTTCAAAACTGTTTCTTCTGGCAAATTCCTCTACCATCTGGCCAAGTTTTTTCTTCAAATCCAAAGTAATGACATTCATCAAATATTAGAGTACTTAATCAGAACAATATGAAAGGCATCTTTCTAAATATGACCAATCAGGAAGCTTATTTGAAATGCTATCTAAAAATGCAATCTAAAGATGTGCCTAAGACCTTCCACATAATCTCTTCAGACACTCTCACATCCGTGCAAGAGCTGCTCCCCCTGAATCTCTTACCAACAGCACACCTTTTCTCTCTACCTCACTGTATTCCTGTGTCTATGTCAAATATGGTAGGTACTTACTTTGGAAAATCTGACAACATTTGGTATTTCACAAACTTTTTAAAAAGACACACAGCTAAATCAAGGGCTTTGGTACTTACAGGGGAAAAAAAAAACCCCAAAACCAGCTACTATAGGGCTTTCTTTTGAGAAAGATCCCTAACAGAAGGTAAACATACTTTTTCAAATTTGCTTTATAAACAAGGAAGTCCTCAAAAGGTGGCACAGAATTACTCTTTTCCTCATAGGAGATGAATTTTGGTAAGTTTCTAGGAATGTTACATTGTCTCCTCAGCTGCTTGGAATGTCTTAAGCAGAGATAAAAAAAATGCAGTTACCTTCTTTCTTAAGCTCTTCAATCTGCTCCTCTTTGATGTCAAGCTGCTCAGTAAGCCTTGATGCTGCATCCAGTGCAGCATTTGCCTCTCCTAAACTCTCCTGAATAGATGGCAGGAAAGGGAAAAAAAGAGAAGCAAGAGAGTTCACTATCACAATTATGCTAATACCACACAGATCAAACATAACAGATGCAGAGACTTCAATCACTTGTTCTTTAGAATAACTGGATTGTAAACATCCTCAGAAAATGCACGGTCAGCAGAGGAATGCTACTTTGCTGACCTTCTTTTAGTGCCCCCCTCTCTTCCAAGGAAGAGAGAATAATTACATAACTTAATGAATTCTTAAACAGTAACACTTAACACGGCAGTTAAAAAACAAAAAATTCAGTCAAGAATTAGCATTCAGTTTCACAGAGTTCAATTTCATTATTCAGCCCACCTGCAATGATACAACTTTTTCTTCTAAGTTTTCCGCTTTTTTCTTCCATTCTGCAGTCTGTTTTTGGTGTTTCTCCAGCTCTGCTGAATACATAGCTTTTTCTTCTAAAGGGTTAAAAATACAAAACAAAACAAAAAAATCTGGATTCACAACAGGTAACACTTGGATACGCAATTGCAAAACCTCAGCATTATGATATCTGGTCTTCATGAGGTAGAGGTGGAATTCCAATTTCATAAATGGGATATTGACCATCAGTTTTCACAGGGCCACAATTGCTTTTATAAGTTTTTTAAAAGACAAAAGATTCTGAAATTCAAGCTATCAAAGCTGAAACCAGGTAACTAATACTTAAAAAGCACCAAAATATGGTAACTATCCCAGTTGAAAAACGCTTGTCGCAATCTTTGCTATTTCTTGACAAAACTTACCCTGTTGGAATTGCTCTAGTACCATCTGCAGGTTGGCCAGTGACAATGCATACTGCTTCACTTGGTCCTGTGAGATGGTGAGCTGCAGCACAGTTTCATCTCTCTGCTTGGAAACCAGGTTTAACTGCTCTTGCAAAGATTCAACTTGCAGACTAGCTCGATGACTTAATGAAAATAAAATACATTATTTATGAAGACAATAACAGAAGTCATCACAGAGAAAATTAAATCACAGCAAAAATAGCCTACCTTTAATTTTTCAGCTCAATTTATAAAAATGAAGGCAATTTTTTTTTCTGATTCCTCTTTAAAAAAATAAAAGAACAAAAAAACAACCTAACAACAGATTTTAAATGTCTTGTAATAAAATTTTGTCAATCAAAAAGAAAAACCCTACTTTTGTTCGAAGTGCATTAGAAAAAGAAAAAACTAATCTTTGCTGTTCATTATTGTAACATTATCTTACCAAAAAAAGAACCCATACCTTGCTAATCGTCTGCTTCAATTACTGCATGAATCAACAGGTCTTTCTACCAATTTTTACTTTTAAAGCCAGTCTCCAAGAACTCAGTATTATCTTGCTCCATACTGAACACCCCATTTAACTTCCTGTTATGCAAAAATATTATGAACCTGATTTACTCCTATGCCAGTCTTTTTAAAGAGTGCATTATCAGGTGGGAAATAGGCAGTCTTTCCTGAAAGGTATTTGACAAGTTTGATGAAGAATTAAGAAACATTCTGATGAACAGTTTTTACACAACCTTCTCCCAGCTCTTCCACTTTCTCCACAGTTTTTCACAACAAATTCTGCTCAACTCAGAAATCTCTTTGCTGAGAACGTTAAGAGCAGAATCCATCTTTGGCACTTAAAGAAAAAAGAGACTGCAGCTACATACATATTTTTTGATTAAAATACTTGTTCATTTGGACAACTGTAATAAGATGAAAAAAGAATTCTTTTGCCCAAAGTAACCAACATTGCTTTAAATAAAACAATATTAAAGCAGTCAAGATAAGCATTGAGTAATTTTAATACTTGGGGTTTCATTGTTCTGGCTGAAAAATGCGATGATGGCAAATAAATAAAAAACCACAATTGGCTCTAGCCTCCCAGATTCTGCTACCCATAAGAACTTCAATGCATCTTGCTTTAGATATGTAGGCTAAGAAGAAAAAGCTTACAGCAGTGTATACTTTCCATGGTATCAGGTATAAAGTAAGGATGCGTACCTGTCTTGAAAGCAATTCACAAAGCATGACAGTCACATCTGTGTGCTGAAGTGTATAAAATACAACTCTTTCAATTGAATGAAGCCTTGACTTAAAAGTAAGTTAAGTCCATCTTTTTTGATTTGACAGACAACTAAATTGATGGTTTGAAGGATTTTTGTTGTTTCTAGTTCTAAGCACTGTCAAAGATGTGAGATTTCAATAGTTGCTACTAAAAGGACAAATACTTTCTTAAGTTCTCAACAGTAGCCAAGTATATTTCAAATCACTTTCCTGATTTAGAGTAACAAAAGTTCATATCTTTTTGTTTTCTCAAGTGCTTAGCATGTTATAGAATGGTAATTCAGCAAAATAAAGCCATCAGTACCAATCTAGCTAACTGTGATATTTACAGCCAATGCCACTGCTGTATAAATTAAAAGACTACCTGGCATTCTCCACTGCAGTAGATGAGGACACAAGTTTTTCTTCCAAAATCAAAACTTTCTTTCTTAGCTTGACCTCTCTGTCTTCTGCAGCTAAAGCTTCTCGTGTGTAGGAGTCTTCCATTTCTAAAAGGTGATTACGTAACCTCTCCAGTTCCTGATTTAGGCGCTGCTCTTTCTCACGCAAATGCTGTATCTGTGTAGAACATACCTTAAGTTGCTCGTACTATCACCTTTCATAAAAATAATTTAAGCAAACATAAAACATGTCCATTGAAGCACTTTGCATGTGTATCGATTTTAAATACTTTTTTACTAGTGATTGCTTCCAAAAATAATCCAGAAAATATTACAGATTCAATTTCTTATTCTTTTTTCTTTTATTTCTTGCAACTGTCAATTATTTGATCGCATACCTCACTCTGCAGGGCACTGCTCTCCATTTGCTTCTGTTTGAGCGCTACCATGACTTGGTCTCTCTCTTGCTGAAAAGTAACAGCCTTTTCCTGCATTGATTTAACTTCATTTAACAGTTGATTTAATTCTCCTGTCTTGCCCTGTCGAAGACACAAACAAGCATTTCAAATGTGGCAAATAGTTTTACCAAAGGAGACATAGTCTTTGCCCAGAAGAGTGTAAAGACAATACTAATCTAACAAAGAAAAGGGCAGGACACCCATGGCCCTACAGCATAGAAAAACATTCAGGGAAAATATTATTTTGAAGTTATTTCACTCACATGTTACAAGACAAAGTAAAGTTATTGCTAAAAGACACTATACAGATGCATTGTCTTAACTGACTGCTGTGAATTAACAGCCTACCTATCTTTAGATGATATGTACATAGTGCCTCAGACACTTGTATACTTGAAAATTTCACTTTTGCCCCAGTGTTTAGAATCTATTCTCTGTGACACCCGTTTATTAGGCCATGCACATGTAAAGCAACAGCCTAGGTAGGTCAACTTGTCTGAACACAGGAAGACTAAACACATGAAGAAATCTTTAAAAACAAACCATAAGGTGACCTCACTCCCAAAGATTAGCCTTCAGTGAATCACAGCCATTTCCATCACATTTTCAGATGTCAAATTTCAATCAGTAATGTTCTCACTTACATGCAATTTACTGCAACTTTACATTAGCATATAAAGGAGAAGCGTGAGTACGTCAGTTACACAGAATTCACGTGTATGCATGAATGCATTCTCAGTTATTTGAAACTTTTCAGCATGCTCTTTACCTTTTGTCTCATATGTTGTTTTGAAAGTAGTTGCTTTTATTGAATATGTTGGATGAAAGTAAACCAATCTTTGTTTTTATCAGTAATACTTATGAGCTTATTTGTTTTTATTAATCAAACTGAATATAGTAAAATTCTTTTTGCAGTAGAACCATAAACCTGCAGGCAAACCTTCTCTTTTTATGTCATGTTATCTTTGGACACACACATAAAATACAAAATTGTTTGAATACTATTTTTCCTAGTTCTTCATGGTGAACACAAAGCATGTAACAGGAACTTCTCTGATTTGTGCAAGAAAAATGTCGAGACAAATGTTCCATGCTTGTGAAACTGAAAGCCCAAGCCATCAGTGAATGAAAGTCTTCAGGCCAAAGACATGCAACACAAAGAACCTAGCCAGACAATGCAGATTTCCACGAGTTAGAATAAAAAAAAAAAATAGTAGGAGCATGAATTTGTAAAGTATTAGTATATTTTATATAAGCAAGACTGATGAACGTAAAAAGTCCCAACGGTAATTCGAAGCTATTTTTCACGATGTAACTGTGCTTTGAGACAACATCTCATTGTAATTCTACAGTATTTCTTTAGAACAGGATAGGGAAACCTCTACTATAAGCAAACAGAGCTAAACATCTGTTCTAAGTCAAACTTCTCAAAAAAAAAAAAAAATCCTAGTTTTTCACATGTATTATGTCGAAGTTCAGACTTCCAAATGATAAATTTAAAGACACATTGTTAAATGCAATTCATATTTTGCTTTTCCAAATACATTACACTGCAGAGTTAGTTGGTAGTTTGAAAATGCTTCAAAGAGATTTGAGCATGGTGAGGCACTGGAATAGGTTGCCCAGAGAAGCTGTGGATGCCCCATCACTGGAAGTGTTCAAGGCCAAGTTGGATGAGGCTTTGAGCAACCTGATCTAGTAGAAGGTGTCCCTCCCCATGGCAGGGGGTCGGAACTAGATGATTTTTTTTAAGGTCCCTTCCAACTCAAACCATTCCATGATTCTACAAAATTTTTTATTATATTTATAGTAAGGGAAAAAAATTAATGCCAAATCACTTAGCAATGGTTGCATAAATACTGCTCTCTGATAATGGGCAATGCTTATAACTTTGGAAGGCAACAGGAAGAATAAGAACAGTATGCATGGAGGGGGACAACTGTAAGAAAAGATTGAAGAATGGTGACCAGAACCATCAAGACAAAGGGAATGGGGACCCAGACAGTACAGAGGAAAGAAAATTATCTGTTTGGAATTAATTACCAGAAAAGACTGCCCACTAGGACAAATTCACTTTCAGAGCCTACAAAGCAAACCAAAAATGTCTACATCCTGGAGTTCTGCTGTCAAGTGTTTGTCAAAACTACAGGAAGACTTTTGCACTGTACTTAACGCCTATTTCTCAAAGAGAAATGGCAACTCACGCATTACTTCATTAACTAGAGCAGCAGCAGTTCATACAACACACTGTTGACCTGTGTATCACATAATTCTTTGCTCTTTTAAAAAAGATTCTTCCTCAAATTACATACGCAATAATTAATAAGCCACTGCAACTTTTCTCTGAACATATGCTTTGAAAAGAAGTATCAGTTTTTCCATATGTCAAATTGTAGAGAAGAAAGCATTAATTTAGCTTGTCCAATGTTTTATCTTTTGTTTGCAGCTGGAGTTTCTCCAGCCATAAAAGCAAGATACATAAACCCATTCATCTCACAGGGATGTTGTGAAGCAATCACATTGGAATGATGAACGCTAGAGGAAAGCACATTGGAAAATGACTCGAGTCAAGAGCTTATGGGTAACAATTAAGGGGCAGGCTAATATGGGTGACACTGTTGTGGGTGTTTATTACAGGCCACCTGGTCAGGAAGAGGAAGTCGATGAGGCCTCCTACAGACAGCTGAAAGTAGCCTCATGATCACAGACCCTGGTTCTCATGGGGGACTTCAATCACCCTGATATCTGCTGGAAAGATAATACAGCTAGGCACACACAGTCCAGGAGGATCCTTCAGAGCACTGATAACTTTTTGACACAGGTAGTGGAGGAGCCAACGAGGAGAGGTGTGCTGCTGGACCTTGTACTAACAAACAAAGAAGGACTGGCTGGGGATGTGAAGTTTGGGGGCAGCCTTGGCTGCAGTGCCAAGAGATGGTGGAGTTCAGGATCTTCCGTGGAGGAAGCAGGGCAATAAGTAGAATTACAAGCCTGGACTTCAAAAGAACTAACTTTGGCCTCTTCAAGGACCTACTTGGAGGATTCCCATGGGTTAGGGCTCTAGAAGGTAGGGGGGTCCAAGAGAGCTGGTTAATATTCAAGCATCACTTCCTCCAAGCTCAAGATTGACGCATCCCTGTGAGTAAGAAATCAAGCAAAGGGGGCACTTGGAATTAAATCTGGCAAAGGATGTCAAGGACAACAAGGGCTTCTTCAAGTACATCAGCAACAAAAGGAAGACTAGGGAAAATGTGCGCCCACTGCTGAATCAGGTTGGTGCCCTGGTGACAGAGGATACAGAAAAGGCGGAGTTACTGAATACCTTCTTTGCTTCAGCCTTTACTGATCAGGTTGGCCCTCAGGAATCCCAGACCCTGGAGGTAGGAGAAGAAGTCTGGAGAAAGGAAGACTTCCCCTTGGTCAAGGAGGATCAGGTTAGAGATCATTTAGGCAAACGGGACACCCAGAAACCCATGGGCCCCAATGGGATGCACCCACAAGTGCTCAGGGAGCTGGCAGATGTTATTGCTAAGGCACTCTCTGAAAGGTCATGGAGAACAGGAGAGGTGCCTGAGGACTGGAGGAAAGCCAATGTCACTCCAATCTTCAAAAAGGGCAGGAAGGAGGACCCAGGAAACTACAGGCCAGTCAGCCTCACCTCCATCCCTGGAAAGGTGATGGAACAGCTCATTCTGGATGTGATCTCTAAGCATGTGGAGGAAAAGGTGGTTATCAGGAATACTCAACATGGATTCACCAAGTGGAAATCATGCTTGACCAATGTGATAGCCTTCTGTGATGGCATGACTGGCTGGGTAGATGAGGGGAGAGCAGTGGATGTTGTCTGCCTTGACTTCAGCAAGGCTTTTGACACTGTCTCCCATAACATCCTCATAGGTAATCTCAGGAAATGTGGGTTAGATGAGTGGACAGTGAGATGGATTGAGAACTGGCTGAATGGCAGAGCTCAGAGGGTTCTGATCAGTGGTGCAGAGTGTAGCTGGAGGCCTGCAGCTAGTGGTGTTCCCCAGGGGTCAGTACTGGGTCCAGTCTTGTTCAATGTATTCATCAGTGATTTGGATGAAGGGACAGAGTGTACCCCCAGCAAGTTTGCTGATGATACAAAACTGGGAGGAGTGGCTGATACACCAGAAGGCTATGCTGCCATTCAGCGAGACCTGGACAGGCTAGAGAGTGGGGCAGAGAGGAACCTAATGAAGTTCAAAGGCAAGTGTAGGGTCCTGCACCTAGGGAGGAATAACCCCATGCACCAGTACAGGTTAGGGGGTTGACCTGCTGGAAGGCAGCTCTGCAGAGAAGGACCTGGGAGTCCTGGTGGACAACAAGTTATCCATGAGCCAGCAATGTGCCCTTGCAGCCAAGAAGGCCAATGGTATCCTGGGGTGCATTAGGAAGAGTGTGGCCAGCAAGGCGAGGGAGGTTATCCTCCCCCTCTACTCTGCCCTGGTGAGGCCACATCTGGAGTACTGTGTCTAGTTCTGGGCTCCCCAGTTCAAGAACAACAAGGAACTACTGGAGAGAGTCCAGCAGAGTGCTACAAAGATGATTAGGAGACTGGAGCATCTCTCTTATGAGGAAAGGCTGAGACAGCTGGGCCTGTTTAGCCGGGAGAAGAGGAGACTGAGAGGGGATCTTATCAATGCTTACAAATATCTTAAGGGCGGGTGTCAGGAAGATGGGGCCAGATTCTTTTTCAGTGGTGCCCAGCAACAGGATAAGGGGCAATGGGCACAAACTGAAACACAGGAAGTTCCATCTGAATACGAGGAAAAACTTCTTTACTTTGAGGATGACGGAGCACTGGAACAGGCTGCCCAGAGAGGCTGTAGGGTCTCCTTCTCTGGAGATATTCAAAACCTGCCTGGACATGATCCTGTGCTACTTGCTCTAGGTGAACCTGTGGGGAGGTTGGACTAGATGATCTCCAGAGTCCCTTCCAACCCCAACCATTCTGTGATTCTGTGATATACACAAAAATGCATCACCATGTGACTAATTTTAAAAGATATTCATAAATATGAATGCACTTACCTGTTCTTTTTCTTTCAACAGCTTCTCAAAAGCAAGAGCTTTTTCCTTCATTGAGTGAGACTCAAACTCTTTCTCTTTCAGCATCATTGAAAATTGCATATTAGTCTCCTGAAGTGCTTGGAATTCTGTTTCTTTTTCCCTACATGTTGCAACTATTTTTTCATTTTCTTCTTTCAGTTTTCGAATATCCATTTCTAAAATTAAATTTCTTTCTTTAAGATTAGTCACAGCTTGCTTCAAAAGCTCATTTTCATTTTCTTTGTTACTAAGATTTTCACTCACAGAAAGTAACTGATCACTTTTAGATTTAATTAATATGTCTTTTTCCCTAAGTGATTTCTGTAAGACATCATGTTTTTCTTTGATCTGCCTCATCTCTGACTCAGTCCCTTCTTGACTCTTTCTTTCAGTCTCTGATGCTGTAGCCACAGAATCAGATAATTGTTGATTGTTTTCCTGAAGAGTCCTAATAGTTGAATCTTTTTCTTGCAACTTTTTTTTCAGTTGTTCCAACTCCTTTTGAAGGAGTTTAGACTCATCACTGAATAATTCAGAAGCACTGCACTGAACGCCTGAGAGCTGTGAAACAGTGGAAGCCGTTGCCACAGATGGCGTTATCAAATCAAGTTTACTCAGGAGAAGATCCTTGGTGTTATGAAGCTGTTCTATGCTGTGTTGAACTTGTGCTAATTCCTGACTAAAACTTTTCAGCTTTTTCTCATTCTGTTCATAACTCTGAATCAAGACATTATAATCTACCTGCAACTTTGAATTACTATCGCTTTCAACTGAAATTTGTGCTTGAAGCTTGTGTAACTCTTCTTGGAGGTGAGCTGACTCATGCTGCATGTTCTGAACCGTAGTTATTACTTGTTGCTTCCACTCTTCCATCTTCTTTACTTGCTGTTTTAGTTTATCACGTTCTTGTAGAAGTTCCTCAAACTGGTTACTGTTAACACCTCCTGACCCGTTATCAGTACCTGTACTGGATGTCTGCAAGACAGTCAATAAGGTTTGGCATTTCTGACTTAGAGCATCTATTTCAATATCTTTTTCTCGAATGATGCGGGATAAATTCTGAATAGTTTCTCTAGACATGTCTTGACTGCTGTTTTCAGATCTATTAGATAACTTTTGATTTTCCTCTTGCAACCTTACCAAAGCTGCTTCTTTAGCAGCGACCATGTCCATGATATTACGATACTCTGTTTTTAACTGACTGTTTTCTCTTGTCTTTTCACTTAGAACTGCTAGTACTTGTTCTCTTTCCATAACATAAGCTTGCAGCTGCTGCTGAAGACAAAGAACATCCTGCCTATAGGATGCTGAGGAAACTCTAGCATTGAGAGCTTGTATTTCTAAATCCTTCTCTTGAATGATCCGAGTAAGTTTGCCAACTTCATCCTTAGACAACTGATCAATTTGCTGACTTAGAGAAACATTCTTTTCATTTAGAAGCTTAATCTCCATCTCCCTTTCTTTGATACCTTTTACTAGTCTTTCAATTTCAGCTTTAGATAAGTCATGTTTTTCATTTCCATTTTCTCCATTAAGAGTCTGAACTTTGGTTTCCTGAAAGAGATCAGAGGAATCAGTCTGAATAATCTGCCTCTCTTTGTGCAACTGAGTTTTAATTTGTTCAATTGTTTTCTGCAAATTTTTAATTTCCTCATCTTTCTCTAAAGAAAGCCTTTCATGTGTGACATTCATTTGCTCACACTGAAATTTAGACTCATCTATTTCCTTTCTTTGCTCCTGCAAAGACTGCTGAAGTTGCACTGTTGTTTGATTCTGATCTTCTATTGTTTTTTTGTGAACTTCTATTTCTTCTTCAAGATTATTCTTTATCACTTTTAACTGTGTTACCTCACTTTCAAGTTCAATAATAATATCTAGAGTTTTAGGCTCAACCACATGCGTAGATCTACTTTGCTGATCCTTAAGGCGTTCGATTTCTTCTTTCAAATGATTATTTTCTTCCTTCATGACTGCAAGACTTCTGTCTTTTTCCTCCAAGTTCTGTTTTAAGACATCCTGCTTTTTTGAAACTTTCATATATTCCTCAAGTTCCTGCTTCACCTGTAAGGCTTGATTTTTAAATTTTTCAATAAATACCTCTTTTTCTTTTATGAGTTCTGTCAACTGCTTTTGTCCTCCTAAGCTAGTAGTCAACATCTCTTTTGTTTCTTGATGATCAATTTCCATCTGCTCAATGCTCCTTTTAAGTTCAGCAATCTCAAAGTCTTTCTCTTGATTGAGTTTAACTAGGCGCTCATGTTCAAGCTGCAATGCAGTGGTATCCATACTACGTGCATTTGATAATTCCTCAATAGTTTGCTTATACTTCTGTGCTTGTTCCAAAAGCCTCTTTTCCATCTGGTTTAATTCGCTCTCTAACTGTCTTTTTTCCATTTTCAAAGCCTCCACAACAGTGTCTTTTTCCAAGTAAACTTTACTTTTCTCAGAAACAGCATCACTTAACTCCTGTTTCAGTTCTTCAATGGCTGCTGTCAGCTTTCCATTTTCTGTTCTGAGAGCAGACAGAGATTTCTCTAAGTCTTCATTTAGTTGTTTATTTTCTGAAATGTCATTCTGTAGTTTTGCAATTTCTACTTCTCTTTCTTTCAGAATCAGATCTTGACAAGTGTAGTTAGATTCCTGATTACTTTTTTCTGTTAACTTGCTCAAGGATACAGAAAGTTCCTCCTCTTTTTCCTTTAGTCTCTGCTGCAATTCTCCAATTTCTTTTTTATTACGCAAATTACAGTCCTGGGCTTTCCTTAATTGTTCCTGAAGATCTTTAATATTATCTTGAAGCTGCTGCTTACTTATATGCAAATCATTAAGTGCATATGAACATTGGCTGAGTTTTTCTTGCTGACTATCTAACTCCTTAATAGTTTCCATCTTCTCAATTTCTAATTCTGATACTTTCTTTCTTTCAAGATCTATGTCAAATTTCAGCTGTTTGATGATACTATCATTTTCTGTGTGTTGTTTTGACAGCTGCTCTTTCAGTGTAATCATATGCTGAAATGAACGCAAACAAGAATCCATTAGGAGAGGAGACCCAGCTGAACTATGCATTTCATTCATTTTTATCCTCTGAACAATAAAAAAAAAAATTGAGAGGAAACAAAAATGTTTCCTAGTTGCCAATATAAGTTGGCAAGTAGTATCAACTAGTGAATGCTAAATTAATTAAAACCAAATACCAAATAGGGACAGACTACATTTCGTTAAAAACAAGAACATCTACCCCAAAAGAACCCTAACTACCTAAATCAAGGAACAAAAAGAGAACTACCTAAGAAAAAGACTGTCAGAACTTGTCAGGGCAGTTGGAATGGGTATGCAGCAAATACCCATTACTTAAAAACAGGGAGGCACTAAATTTAAAATAACAAATTACAGAAACGAGTGCATATATGTATACTCTATTTTCAATTTCTTGTTTGAGCTTATTTTTAAACACACTCGCTGGCATTCATTTCATAGGAAAACACTTTAAATATTCAATTCCATAAAGTAAACCAATATTGAAAACACATGGCTTGCAACTATATGTTTACAGGTCAAATAGAACAGTGACAAAAAGGTATCATTCCAATTTGATTACATATAATCGGTGACCTTTTTTGCTCCACAAATGCTCGTATTATGAAGAACTTGTAATAAAGTAACTTACTTATTCAACATAATTAAAAATAATGAAAGGAAAAGAAAAAAGTTTTAAAAAATCATTCACGTTATGCATACTGTCGTAAGACAGAGGTCAAAACATTAGCAGGATAAAACCCGTCAAAAGTCTTGCAAGGAAAAACCAAGTAGTATTTAACAGACTTCGGAAAGTAACATCCCTTATGGATAGCTGACATGACATAGTATTTCTTTGTCCATAACAAGTGTGTTTCTTGCACTTCAGAATTTCGCATTGAGACAGCAGATATGGAGACAAACTGGTCCCAATATTCTTTTTAAGCCTCAGAGGATAACTTATATTTCCCTGCTATCTATGTTCAAAGATCAACTTAAAAGATAAACACACACACAAATCAAAACATTTATTTTAGCAGTTCAATAATGAGTTGCAATATTTATTACCTGAGTAGCTTCTTGATTCTGCTTGTCCAGTTCTTCCAACTCCGCTATTAATATTTCTCTTTCAGCAATACTTTCATTTAATTCATGTTCTTTCCTTTCCAAATCTTGTCTTAACTGACTTAATTCTGAATTCTGATCCTCAGTATATGCAGAAAGAACATTCTCATTTTTATGTTGTGCGCTTGTCGGTTCCTTCTGAAGTCCCTCCTTAAGTTAAAAAAAAAATTCTAAATATTAGACTTTATCTTGCTGAAATTTATAAACTGTTTAGGTTTGAAATGGTTTCTTCCCGCCCCCCCCCCCCCAATTAAAAGCAAAGCATGCATTTTCATGTTAGAATCACTAAGCCTACATTAATATTATCCCAGTTAAAAAAACTTCATTGTGAAGTATTTGTCTCTACCATTCATACATACACATTTATTTTCTCATCACTAAGTTTAGGAGCGCGATTTACAAACTTCTGCACAAACAGCCATGGTCTGATGAGCAAGGTTATATCCACCTCTGAGGTATGGATCCACAGCTGGGGTAAACTATTATATCTCCAAGAGATACCCTAACCATGTAGTATGCTGCATGATGAGACAGGAATTTTTAATCAAGGACACCTGAATAACGTCCTTATGAAAAATGCCATGGGAACTCTTGAATGCATGCAAAACACAGAAGACGCCAGTTGAAAAATACTACTGGATACAAAGTAAACTAAGCCAAATCTCTCAATCCCGAGTTTATAAAGGACTAAGTCAACCTTGCCAAAAACTAAAGGTGTGTTCCAGAGAAACTGTATGTTCCACTGCCTAACTTCATCAGTAAGATGGAATGTAGTATTATTAGAGTACTACATGGAAGAAGAGAGATATTTTACAACTGATAAGTGTCAAAACTGAAACGTGCCAAAGTAGAAGAGGTGAAAAATGACAAATTTTACAGAATGTACTATTAATACTTTAAAAATGTATGTTACGGCAGCCTAAGTAGCAATGGGATAGGTGGAACTCCACTAGTTCTCTTTAACAGAGTACACTGTGGAGTTTCACAAGTCAAAATGTATTGTTTCTATCAATTCCACATGTAATTATAGAATTAATCTACAATTATTTCCTTGATTACAAGGTTATTTATGTAGTAGTGTGAATGCTCCAAAAAACGTATAGTGCCAGAACGTGTGTTTTCCACCAGTTACTATTGTTATGAACTTTTTTGTTGGCTTAATTTAGAAATTGCTTTACCTGACTTAAACTTGAAAGTCTTGCTAATTCATTTTCTGCTTCTGTAAAGGAAAACAAACAAAAAAAAACCCCAACATAATTTTACTACTTTCCAAACAGCAATAAAAACAAATCATTTTCCCACCTTGCCCCAACAGAACTCTACTGCTCAGAAGACAATAGTTTCACAGTATTTTGTGATGTTAAGCAGCAGTGCTGTAAAAGATTCAAATGCACCATCAATCACCACCACAAAGTAGAGCATTACTTTTACAACTGAGTCCACATTAGGAGGACTTTGGTACTACAGTGTATCAGTTATGCAATATTAAAATATTTTCTACATACAGATATACTTCTTAAACAGATATGGTTCAGTGTTTCTTTAAGGAGAAGGTATTGGCAACAGACTACCTTTACACACAAAAGGTGTACTTTTAGATTTGAAACAAACAACTTCTATTGAGGTTTACTTGCTTTTAAAGAAAGAAAAACATATCAAACAGTTGGCAGACACGATTACTTACCTAATCAGAAACCCTTGTGATAATCACACTAGTCCTAATTATGTCTCCTTTTCTGCTTAGCCTTACCTCAATGGACAACCCTTTTCTAAAGCAGCAACTTTTAAAAGGTACATATTCTCATAGAATCATTAAGGTTGGAAAAGACCTCTGAGATCATTGAGTCCAACTGTTAACCTACCTGCCCGGTCCACCTCTAAACCATGTCCCTACGCACGACATCACACATTTTTTGAACACTTCCAGGGACTGTGATTGCACCATTTCCCTGGGCGGTCTGTTCCAATGCCTAACCACTCTCTCCGTGAAGAAATTTTTCCTAATATCTAATCATACTCAGTTCCAAGTTCTTAAAATAAGTTCTGAGCATTAAAAGTGAAAGCTTGTGAAGATACACTGGGAAAAAAAAAAAAATCATCATCTTTGTACCTAACAGTGCTTGCTGTAGTCTGACAACATCTTCAGGTAGTGATGTCTTTGATTGGAGCTTCTTCTCTTGTTCTTTCAGGAGAGCATCTTTCTCTGCAATAGAACTCTGAAGCATACTAAAGTCAGATTTAAGATTTTCATATTCTTGCATTATTTGGATTTTTTCTACCTTTGCCAATTCTTGCTCTTTCAGAAGAATTTTGTTTTCTTCTTGGGCAGAAGACAATTTGTGATTTAATTTTCTTATTTCATCCTCTAGATCCTTAACAACGTGCAACTCTTCTACTTTTCCTCCTTCTAGACTCTGAGCATTTTTTTTCTGTTCACTAATTTTAGAGCCATCCATGGCATCAGCGCTCACACCATCTAAAAAGCAAAAAAGATTGTTTGCAATATTAACCAAAGCCAGCACTGTAGATCTTTTGCTTAAAAGTCTCTTCCACCCGTTCTCCTGACAGAGGGAGATAGTCTAAACCAAAGACATGATGATCATCAGCAGAAACCTTATTTAAATAGAATTAACGTTTGAAGCAGTGCTATACATATTACAGGTTTGATAAGCAGCGTTTCAAATACTTACACATCCCTGGATCGAAATAATTTTAAAAGGTAAGTGTTGCAAGACATATATTGTTCATAATTTAATTAAAATATACTTGACCCCCATCTCTCTTGGTGGGGAGATGACAGAATCTAATTTATCAGGATTTGGAATCCCTCAATTTTCTAAGAATAATTTATCAAACCCCATCTAATTCAGCCCAATGCAAAATCCCTGTTTATAATTTAATTAATTGTCAAAGGTTTGCTGAATGGTTGTTACACAGAACAATTTGCTACAAATTAGTACATCATTTGCTAAATGATGCACAAAGTTTTTCACCTAAAGATCTTGTTTTGCAGAACTGATCTTTTTACAGATCCACCATACTATCATGACATTCATAGTTCTGTACAATCCTCACAATGTAATTTCCAGGTAAGTTACAGAGTATAAAAGGGCATAATTAAAAACATACCAAAAAAAAGTTAAAGCACACTACTTGGGAATTAATTTCAGTGAAAGCTCACACACTTCCCCCCACCTGTATTACGTTGTCGAACAGAACCAACAAAATAAAAATATAAAATATTCTAATTCTTCAAAAGCTGTGAGCAATATTTATTTTATAGATAACTTGTAATGCAGAAGATATGGGATTCCTGCCTTTGACTTCATTAAATTAGTCCTGCTGTATGTACATGCAGTATATATAGCACGTGCAGTAAAAGACAGATTACATCTTAACAGGCATCTGATTTTAAGAAATAATTTCTAAGGTAGTACTGATAGGGAATTTAAGAGGCTGTGAAAATATTTCCCTTCTTTCCAAGAAGAAAATGGATCTCTCGTTCCAAAAGGAGCGTATACACTCTTTAGAAGTCCAAGTTTTAACAGATAATAAAATAGAGGTTAACAGGCAAATCTTATATATTTGTGCAAAGAAGCCCCTAAAGGAAACCTAACTGACATGACTATTTTTACGGAGTATTAAATACCTACAAGACAACAAAAAGCTCCTTGTGAGAACTACTGAGCATCTCCTAATACCTAGTCACGCCACAGACTAAGGCATGGTCCTTATGGCAATCTTTCAGCTTTTGTCAAGTAACCCAATTGGCACACAGCACTTCTCACCAAAGTTATTTTTGTGCTGAGATTTTCTTATCTTCAACTTTTATGTCTCATCCACACCTATATTCAGAGTAAGTTAAAAAAAGAAGTGTAGAATTTAGAGCACAACATTTAATATGTACAGAAAGTGACCCTCTAGACTGATATATGTCAGAAGATGAAATGCTATAATTTCAGCGTTCAAGCCAACCACAGTGAATATAAGATACTAGGACACATGCCTTAAACATGAAGCTGAACTACAGTTGAAATTCAAATTCCTAAACATCATGTATTTGATATCTATTACACTGTTACACACATATTTGATACTTTAACCAAAATCCACTGTACATCAAATAAAAAAGAAAGCATGTGGTAATAAAGACCTTGCTGTAACTGATTCTCAAGTTCTTCAATTCGCTCTTCATATTCACTCAGCTCTTCTCGGTGTCGATGACTTATCTCTACTAGCTTTTGTCTGTGTGCATCCTGCAATACTGAAAGTTCATGTTGATGTTCATCTATTTCTTGACTTAAATTCTGTTTGAGCTCCTAAAAATATCATTAGAGAAACAGAGTGGTAAAATACAGTTACAGAAGCTTAAGAAAGAAAAAAATACAAGAGAAAGAAAAAAGTGTTCCCTAGTAAAATTAAAGGATTTATTAAAGGATTTCTCACAGGAGAGGTCAAGTTCCTTGGCTTTTGTTGGTTTGGTTTTTTTTTTTTAAACATGTTAAAAGATATTCCTTTTAAAAATGTTAACACAAACAGCATGCTCTACGCAACAGCAAATACTAAACCAATGTAGAGAGATTGCAACTCTTTCATAGGAAGTGGATACACTAGGACATATTTCTAGTAACTTTCAAGGATGACAGGCAAATCCATATTTTACATCTTCAATGAAAAAAAGGCAAGATGTTTCTGAGAAGGGAAAAGAAATTATTTTCTGTATCTAAAATTCAGTCTCATAAGTTATCAACAGCTTCTGAAAGTGATTTGCCCTCATAAATACTGATGTCATTCTTTTAAGCTTACACACTATATTTATCAAATCATATAAATACCCTTTCTCAGATTAACTGGCTGTTTTTAAATATAGCACAGCAACATTTCAGTCAGCACTACAGTTACAAGCCCACATGCATTTTTAATAGAGAAAATGTATGTGCTAGTGTTGTAAATATTTTAACTACATTCACAAGTCATGTGACCATATGCAAACCCATCAAGAATAAAGCATAAAAGACAACTAGTTTGTCAAAGTTGTCTGCTTACCTTAATAATATTTTGCAGTTTGCATATTTCACTTTGTTCAGCATCATTCGTCCCTTGCACTTTGGAAGACTGAGAAAAGAAAAATCACATATCCATGTGAAAATTGTGATAAATACGTGTCTTTTTCACGTAAGTGCTTCCTCTATTGACACTCAAAAGTAGAAAACAACAAAGCTAACATGAAGCAAAATTAAAATCTACAGTAATTTTGATCAAAAAAAGACATTTTAATGGAAGCATTTTAATTTTCCATGGATTTTTTTTATTATTACATGCAAATGTGTAAATGTTTGGGGTGGGGTGTGTTATTGCACTTAATAAGACAACAGGGTTGCTTATTTTTACTTGAATATTTCCACATGGGAGAAGTATACCTCTGAAATCAGGCTATAGCTTGAAAAATGATGACTCACATCAACAACAGCTTGAAAGATTATATTCTTTCCTGTCTCAGCAGACCATGAATTACAACTGACATATCAAGGACCAAGACAAGAGTAAGTAAAAGCAGTACGCAAGTATCCACCTATCACTTCGAACAGTATTGCTCTGTCAATAAATAATCACTGTCACAGCCAGGACGAAGAGAAGTATTTTTGAAAGGCTGCACAAAAATGAAACCCTGACATAGTATTGTAGGAGAATGTTTATGAAAACCTTTTCCTAACTTGACAAATCATGCATAAAAGCGTCACGAAAAAGCAGTTGGAAGTTAGTCACTGAATGTGTCCCTAGTCATGTGACAGCAAGAAAATGACTAAAAGATCATTAGGTTTCAGCTTTTCCATCAAATCATTATGCTTCTAGAAATTGTACAGCATGAACTTTCAAAAGACCCACTCCAGAAACACCAAATGCAATGAAAACACTAATTTGGAGGGGAAAGGGGAGGGTAGGATAGAGAGTAACCACTCACCAGTGCAATCTGCTTCCAGTGATCAACCTCAGATTCAAGCCTAGAAACTTCATTGGACAATCTGTTTATCTCTTGTTGTGACCAGATTACATCTCCAAAATCCATGTCATCTCCCTCAAAACCTGAGGAATGTCTGACCACTGGAACATAGGAAGCTGATGTAGCGGCTGGTGGCAAAACACCAGCTCCTAACTGTGCTGACTGAGCAGCAGTCTGCACTTTCTGCAGTTGTTCCTGTAGTGCATTCTGTCTAGCTTTTAGATGGCTGATTTCCACCTGAATATACAGAATAGAATGCATTGTTTCAATAAGAATAATATCAAAAGATGCTCTACTTTACCCCTTGTGGCCTTATGAAATGTCAACCAACCAAACAGCTCCCCCCCCCAGCCCAAATTACTTATCACTTTCACTAAAAAGAAAAGGTAAAAAACCCCAAACACTCTCCTAATGGAAAAAAGCTGTATTAGCTGATGTTTTACAAAGTATCTCACGCAAGGACACATATTAAAAGTTTTAATAGTTTTCAGTTAAGTAAAACTTCAGTAAAAGTGTTTGCTGATTTTTTCAGCAGCCAAGGTACTTAAGAACTATAGCAAGATTCAGGCTAACATGAAGTACAAAAAATTTAAGTATTTAAAGAGGGTATTCAGATATTAAAATTAAGCAATATATGATGCTTCCTCCAGTTATTTATATTACATCTGATTTCTTTTATGCTTAACAACTCAATGTATTGAAAATTTACTTATTTACAATAAACTGAAATTAGCTGCATGCAATTTTCTCATAACAACTCTGTTATTGTATTTAATAAGCAGAATTCTATACATCTCAAAACTCTGCTTCCTCTAGTTCCTACATGCATTTACAAACAAAGCAGAAATAAAACTCCTTTTGTGTAATTCTAGGCATACCGGCAACTTTCTTCATTTAAAAGGCTATGAAATCTCATGTTACACAACAGGTTATAAAGCTGATGTTTCCACCACAAAGGGACACTTCTCAAATTATGAAAGCTAGTTCTGTTCCCTTTAATTGTATATGTTAAGATAAATAATTATATCTACAGACAATATATCTCCTTCAAATGAAAATTTGATCCTGTTGCCTTCCTTAAAGATAATTGAATCAGAAATACAAAACAGTTTAAGTGTCCTTTCTCACAGTGATTCCAGAAACAACAGAAATTCTGATATATGCATGACATTCCCAGAGAGTTTTCTCGTCTCAACTGTCTCGTGGCAGCTCTGCTTATATTACATGATTCAATGAAATATATGTCTTAGTCTCTCAGTTTCTACATTAACAAGCCAAGAAACCATAACTGTGACCAATACTTCCACTGAAAGAGCACAGACACCATAAGAGACACCAAAGAGATTAAACAGCATAATACATAAGTTTATTGGACATACTCACTCAAATATTTTACTCTGTATCCTACCTCTTTCTGTTGAAGCTGATTTCGGTACTCTATAGATAACTGCTTTATTTGAAGTTCTGCTGCTTCATGCTTTTCTTCTAAATCACTACAAACTTTTTTCAGTCTCTCATTCTGGCAAAAATGAGAAATGAATGTTGGTAAATTCAGAACAGTTCTTACAGAATTAGAAAAGCGTAAGTGCTGAACAGTAAAGAAATCAATCAAACTATACAGATTTCTCATGTTATTTCACTCAAAACAGGCAGTAACTTCCAAGTGTGGGCCCAAAATCACGTTCATGTCCAAGCTGTCCATTTTTATATGGCATGGACTCTAGCTCACTTTCAGAAAAAAGATTTGTGGTGACCAGAGGTAAACACCAGGAAGAAAAATTCAGGGCTGAATTACATCTTAGCATGATCCACAGGTGGAATTTAAGAACAGCCACAGAGCACAAATTGTAGCTAATACACATACAGTCCAATATTCTCTCTCTGACATTGGCCAAGAGCAGACGGCAAGAGTCTAGAAAGAGGACAAGCAGGAACAGTTACTTCCCCAAAATACTATCTTAACTTCTCAGTGCTCTTGAGGGCTGAAGACATACATGGAAGTTGTTGGTTTACAGCCCTAAAGTCACAAGACTAACAAGTCCTTTGTAAAAGTACACAGAGTTACTTTCCACAAGGAGACATGGGATTTGTAAGCAGTTTTGGAAGAGCATGAGCAGCCGTAGCTATGTCAAAATGACCATACAGTAGGGCAACACAGAGAACTGCATCAGGGAACATGCACACTCTATACTTTGAAGCTTGCTGCAAAAGACACGCTGTACAGCATAACCGGGCATTCTAGATCTGCTTTTATTTGTGGTCATACACAAAATGCTATAAACCAATTTTAACTCTTTAGCAGCTAAAATTTATGAAAACTTAAAAGATTTTTGCATTTGCAAGCTTTTCAGAGCCGAATCTATTGCTGCAGTCCAAGTCCATGACAGGCAGGAACAGGCGCAGGATGCAGCAGTTAGCAAAAGATGAAAACTTGGCACCACATGCATACTCTAATAAACAAATGTGCCCCGCTAACTGCGATGGCAGTTCGTCACCAAAAAAAGAGCCACATTCTAACACCACTGTCACCCTTGTTTCTACATTTACCCAGGGACAAGCAACTTCAGTGTTATATTTCGCTTTTACAAGAAACAAATGTTATTTATTGCTTTTAATTACAGTAGTGTTCCAAAATTTCTTACTTCAAACTTTTGTGCTGCATTAATACTTTCTATTTCTCTGAGTCTAGAATTGGACACATGGAGTTCTGTTGCTGCATCTGAAAGAAAGTGAAAATTTTCATTTTTATTAAACTACTTTTAATCTGTTAAGTAGATATCAGTCAAGACCACAGTTACTACTACGTATCTTACTTTAGAATGCTTCAGTGTTCGTTCCTAGGTAAGTATCAGAAGCTGCTTTTATCAGAATGCTGTCAGAATTATTTTTCAGACCAGAGAGTCTTTCTGAACCTAATTTAGTTCTCTCTTATCTAGGCTTTAAGTCAGACCACAAAACTAACAGAAAAGTATGGATTTAAGCTTTAAAATAAGGGAAACGAGAAGTTTTTACCGGACTATTTCATGTCACTGAATCTGTTTTTCATTTAGGACTTTGCCCCTGACATGACAGTTGTGTGTTTCTCAGTAATCTCAGGTGAAGTCTCAAAACAAGAATTAGTTCCATAAAATACGCACAACACTGACTGCAGTTTTGGGGAAAAAAAAAAACCAACAACAAAACAACAAACAAACCCAACAAAACCTGCAAAGTAACCCACACAACAAAACACCAACCCTGCCCCCTCCATAAAGGCACAAAAACCTCATAAGACTCGCTTTCATTTACAAAGGTGACACAATCTACCATACCAGTTTATCTAATATAGAAAGCACATAATTCTACCCTGGATACTCTTCCTTTAATGATCAAGCTGCCTCAAATAGGCTATGTTTACTTCTCCCATGTCCCACTTTTAACAGATAGAAATACCACATTTCCTTTTATTAATGAGAAATCATCCTGAATTGACTATAAAGCAACCTTGACAATTCTTGAAAATCTGAAATAAATATAATTTTCAAGTAAATACTGTATTTCATCTCTTCCTAGGTGCTGTTTAAAACTGATGCAGCTCAAGTGCTGCAGAGGCAACAATCTACCCATGGGAACTGCTAAACTGAAGATGTTAAAGTCTATAATCCACAAACGCTATCTTCAGTTCAGATGGCAATCACAGCAAAGAATCTAAGGGATAATATTAAAAACTAGGAAACATTAGAAAACTAGGAAATTAAAGAAAGGAACATAAGGAACTGCTTCAAAAGCATTCTTTAGGCCACATAGTATTTAAAGTACTTAGATGTCACCAGATTTTTACACCCTCAAGACTAGTAACCCATAAAAATATACTACTATGAAATTTTTAGGAAACAGAAGTTGTTCACAGCAGTATCTAGCAGTCAAGTACACCTGGAAGTAACTAATGAACATCAACGCATCTTTCTTGCACAAACTAAAGCACAAACGTGTGAATCAGAATTTCAATTTATCTTTTAAAAAGGCAAGACAAACGCACTATTTGACTACACAGTTTAGCAGCGTAAAATAAGTTTCCAAACTAAACTAATATGGACTTTGGAATTTAAAACAATTCTAATCAAGTCTTTCAGAAAAGTGAAAAAAGATAACTTCCCAGTTATCAGAATAAATTTCTCTCTGCCAAACATTTTACCTGTGTACCAAAAATACCCATCCATATGAGACCAGTTATATCAGCTTGCCAACAAGATTTATACAGTACTTCCACAATGCTTCATAGTTGTGAAGTTGCAAACAAAGCAGAATTGTTTAATTTCACATTTAAGATGAGTATTCAGAAGTCTTAGCTGTTCTTTGTGGTTGCTATTCTTAACACTGTTTTGAGAATGCTCATTTTTTTCAAGAACTTATAGTTTCAAGATGGTAAACAATACTAGTGGTATTAACCTATTTATATTTATTACCATGTTATACAATTTCTTTACTAGAAAAATCAAAAGTTTTATTCAAAAACTTGTAAGAAAAAAGCATTATTAAAAATATAAAGAAAAGACTATAATCTAGAATAAATTTACTATTACTTTATTGACTATCTTACTCTGATCTCTCAGCTTTTTTGTTTCAACTTTCTGTTTTAAACATAAATCATCCTGGCTTCTAGTTCCTACAAAACAAGGGCCACGTTCTCCTGCTTGGCTGTAGGAGGATGGTAGAACTTTACAGGTTTCTCTGGCCCCAACTGAAATATAAATAACAAAAACATCAGAAACACTGGACCTTCGCCTGTGTGACACGTCAGACTTAGATCACGCCAGCGGCAAAAAAACTCTCTACTACTACTCCTCTGCAGTTTTATAAAACCACTCGAAAAGCAGCTGATCAAACGGGGTTTTACATAAACTAAACAAACAGAATGGAAGAAGAGCGTTGTCCGCATCCTCTTGTTACTGATCAACACAATGCTCCGCACAATTCAGAAACTTCCGAACAATAAACCTAAAACAGGTTTACCTCTGCTATTACAGCCTGGGAATATGTTTGTTTATTCTCCAGATCCTGAGGTCACAGGGGCAGAATAAACCCGAGAAGAAAGCCAGCGGCTCCCCCGAAAGGCAGCGGCCGCGGTTCACCGGGGCCGCTCGGCTCCCCCGCGGCCGGCCGGCAGGTGCGGGCAGCGCAGGCCCCTGCCGCTGCCCATCCCCGAGGAAGCCGGCGGCCGGAGGACGGGCTCCCTCACGAAGCCAGGCCTCTCCTAGCAGGTAGGCACCGAAGAGAGGCAGCCCCGGCAGGCATCCCCCCGCCCGGCCCGGCGCCTCGGCCCCCCCTTACCGCCCACTTCCTCCGCGCCCTCCAGCAGGATGTCCTTGGTGAAGCTGGAGATCTGCCCGGTGAGCGAAGACAGGCTGCCCCCAACCTGCCCCAGCGACTGCCCCAGCCCCGAGCCCAGCCCGCCCAACCACGACGCCATCGCCGCCGCTCGGAGGGCTGCGGTCCTCTCTCAGCCCCGCGCCGGGCAGCCCCCGCAGCTGGCAGCCGGCTCCCGCGGGCGAAGGGGCGGCCTCCTCCTCCCTTCCCCTGGCCAGGGAGGGTGAAGGCTCCCGCTGCGGGCTCAGCAGACCGGGCTGGGCGACGCCTCCGCCAGCGCCCCGCGCATCCCCCCGGCACGGCGCGGCTCAGCGGCTCCTCCCGGCGGCTCTAGCCCCTGCCACCTCGACGGTCGCCATGACACCCCCTCCCGAAACACCATCGACAGCGGCCGCAGCCGGCTAGAGCGCCCCCGCGGCGACTGTGACGTATACGCGGCAGCGGAGGATGCCGGGATAGTGGCGGAGCAGCGCGGAGGGGGCCTAGGGGTAGCTGATGGCGGCTGCCGGCGCAGCGTCTTTGGGAGCTGACAGGCTTCACCCCCCGGCAGGCAGCGGGCCCGGGGCCGCGGCCGCGTGGTTCTGAAATGTGCCTTTTTTTCAGAGGAACACCGCCAAGCCCGCGGCAGGGCGGGCAGGCGGCCGGGCCGGTTGCACCGCGGACGCGTCAGCCGGGCCTGGAGCCGGGCCAGTCCCGCCCTGCCGTTAACGTGAACCGAGCCTTGTTACGTACGCGTACTCGGGTCATGCGTCGTTAACAAAACACAGCGGCCAAGTGCTACAAGAACAGAGACATTTTGTATTTGAATACGCGTTTGTACGAAATATGCAAGTTCCTGAAACACTAGGCCCCTTCTGCTTTAGATGCAGATGCGGTGGATGCTTGGTTGGATTTGCAGCCGCAACCCCAACACCGGTCCAATTTAAAGTTGTTCTTGTTTTTCATCAAATGAGGTATTTAAAATTATTAGGGACTACAAGGAGTACTGCACAGTTACAGAAAATGCAGCATTAAAACAGTAAGAACAATACTGATATAAAAGATTGCCGATATTGGAAATAAAATACAGGGCAGCTAGCTCATTGCTAGTTTCAAATTAGTAACTACATAAACAGATTAATAATTAAAGCACCACATCAATGGTAAAATGAAGCTGAGAAGAAAGAGCATTTCACAGGTGAAATCTTAACATTTTTTAGAGAGGAGCTGAGAACGCAGCGGGCACAAAACATGCTCTGGAGTTACAAGCTGACAAACGTTACCAGGCGGCTGTGGAAAAACGGGCTTGTTGCTTCCCCAACGGAATCTTGCAGAGCCTTGGTGAAGGGCTCATAGCTGGCCGGCAATACTGGATGGCCTTTTTAGCTTTACTGTCCACTGTCGCTCAGAGGCAACTCTGAGGCTGGGCATAGCATGTGGTTCAGGAGTTTAGAAGTTTAAAGTAAACGAAATAGCTGTCAGGTGTGACAGTTTATAATAAAGACTGCTTTCCCTCTTCTTCAGTGAACAATTTTTCCATCACATGTATACATTACCAAATTTTAAATTTAATAGTATATTTACCACCTTTACAATTATCCATAACAAAAACAATCATACACGACTTCAAATCCATTTCTAGCTCAAAAGAAAAGCACCAGAATTGTAGGAAGTATTAGTGCTGTGATATAGCATGAAACAAACATGTTATCTTCATCAGTTTTGTTGATTTTAATTTAAAACATTGGGTTTAATGGAGATTAAAAGTTTACAATGCTCAAGACACCCTATACCATATTTTGTTTTAACAAAAACCGTATGGATCCACAGGAGATAAAAGATGTGCCATCTTTTCCAGTAGTGTTTGGTTAATTAATTTTTATGGGAAACTGTCTTAACATTTTTCAAATAAGGTCAGGGATGTCATCCAGACTTAAAAATATTTAGAGATGATAAAAATGTCTCCTATTGTTGTTCATTTTATAATGCCAAGTAAGGCAAGAAGTCAGTAAAGTAGCACAGAGGACTTTTTTCCCCCACTTTTTTTAATTACTACTCTTGAAAAACTAGAAACTGACTATTTAGCATTGGAACTCATTTTTTAGCTGACTGGCTTTATCTGCTGTTGATAAAGGTACACACAAATCATCCAGTATACTCTGTGGATTGACTAAGCTACAAAAACAGTGCATTGCATCACAAAAAGAATGTGTATTCTGCTAGCAAAACAGGAAACATTAGCATTTTTTTAAAATTAGAAAGCATACAATTTTTAAAGATGTAGCATAACTATCATCAGCACCAACTTTCTTCTTAACAGGAGTGTCTTTACATAAACTTTGGAGTATCAACAGATGAAGAGACATCAGAAATGATGAAATGTCAGTTACGAGCAACAGAAAATTACCCCACTGCTAATGTATATACACATCTGGTGCAAAGCCCATTGACATAAAAGATGAGATTTCAATGTTCGATGATTCTGTGGCCAATCCACATATAAAGGAAAGCACATACACAAATACTTGGGTCAAGAGAGAAACATTAGAAGCTATAATCATATTTATTTAAAAAAGTGATATCAAATACAACCATATATATTCTTGCCTATTTGGAGAGCATTTTCAAAATATCAAACAGCACTGCCATTTTCCAGTCAAAACAATGACAAAGCATTTCAGCTTTCCTTTTTTTTTAATCTTTTCAGTATTATATGCTTTATATACACAAAATAGAGACAAAAATTGTATAGGAATCCAGAGCCAAAGACATGATACTGAAAGCAGAGTCTCAAGACAAAAAAAATCTATTACTGAAATTTCTAAAATACACAACTATTAGGCAAGAGATGAAAAAAATATTCCCTTACAAAATCCTAACTCTACACTGTTTTATACACATGGGGTTTCATGTAGCAAAAAATAAAATTTTATCAATGCTTGCATGCTTTGAAGACAGTATCAAGGTTTTTCTCCTTTCTTTTGCACAGTGGCATTTAAATATTACATCCCTTTCCATTCAAAGCCTTTTATAAGTTTCCCTTCCTGAATTCACACAGTGGCTATACTGGGGTGGGGGTTAAAAAAGAAAATAATATCTAAGCATAGTAACAATTATTTGCTTTTCTTAAGAAAGAAAATAAAGTAAAAACATTTCGATTTGGTAAAAGCAGTTGAAAAGTCACATGTACTTCAACATTCTGAAGAACTGTAATTGGGGAAGGAAGTGACTATGGCAGGTTAAATGCTAAAGCATTCCCTCCATATCCAAAATGCAAATAAGGCAAAGCGTGTGTATGCAGGTTAAAAAAGTTTATTGCAAAACAGCTCATGCTTTTAAGATGCAAACCTGGATACAACACAGAGAAGCTACCAATTTGAAACTAAGGAATTGAATATTTGGACCGGGCCAGTTCAAATGTGTTAAGTATTGTTCTTACCTGAACAACTGATTATGTGTATGTGGGGAATGGGTATATACCTGTTAAGAGTTTTTTTCTTTTTTAAAATGATTTGTGAGTAACCATGAAGATTTCCCAGAAGTTTGTTTTATGCAAGACAGTAATGGCTTACTAAGTGAGCAACATAATTTTATATCTAAGCCCTTAAAAAAAAGTCTCCACTTCAATTTTTCTTTTCTTTGGATTCTTTTCTCAATTCCTTTAAAAGTATGTGCTGGTAACATGAAATTTACAATAATACTTCTTTGGAAGTTTTCCAATTTCCCCAATCCTATTCCCCATAATATTTCTCAGTAAAAAGGCCACCATTTGTATGTTTTCATCATTACTTAGAACAATAACTAAAGTCTAGAAATTTTTCACAGACATTTTAGAACTGTAACACATTCTCGTTCATTTTTAAAAGCCTAATCATAGTTTTGTAATAAAACAAAGCAGCTTGCAAATGACAATATTTGTCCAAGATACAGAAATAGAATTGTTTACTAGACATGTGCAGAAGCCATTTTAAACTCCCTGCCATTTTGCAGATTTGTAACAGAAGCAATAGTCCAACATTAAAACACATTGGAGATTTAACTTTGTATTGGTTATTTTTAAGTAGTCTGCAAAGTAATTAAGTATGAAAAAAATAAGAGTACCTTAGCCGAAAATTACATTTAAACTGGCTGAAGTTGTTTGGAGGGCACAAGGAGCCCAAATGTTGGAGAGTAAGCCAGTATTGTATCAGATTAGTTTCAAGCCCAGAAAAATGTGAGCATTTAAATAGCTCATATTTATACCTGCTGTGCCTAACAAGAATTGCATTCAAGCATGACTGCTTTACAACACTTTTTCCTCCTGCCCTCATTACAAGACCGTGAAAGCAGTTTACTGAATTAGACTTACAGAACTAATTTTGGAAGATATTTAACGTATCACTCATTCCCCCTACCCCTTTGATTTCTATAGGCAGAAAACCACAAATTACATCACATGGACCATTCACTGAGAGGAAGACGGCAAAAATCTGTTGGATGAATGAAGTTTGAAATTCCCTCAAATACCATACTGCAATAAAAAAAAAAAAAAAAATCTAAATTTCTGCTCCTTTACAATGGACTTTGGCCTAAAGCTACAACGTGGGAAAAAAAACCTTCAGCTTGACACAATAGATAACACTAGGAATAGGCGCTAAATTAGTAAACACCTTATGAGCATAGTTCAGCCACGTTGAGAACTGCTTAGCACTGAAAGAATGCACACCAAGAAATGAGATCGGCCTTTTATTGACAGCTTCTTGGCAAGTCCACACATTTTGAACTTTAGATCTGGGTTATAAAATATGTACTGTCGGCGATTAGTATGAGTCTTTTCCTTTGGTGCAATTAACATACCTAGCTTAAATTGCTACCTCTTAACTGCTTGACTAGGCAGATACGCCTACTTCATTAAACTTGACATTCCTCTGAAAATCAAATTGGTATTTGTAGAGTGACAATGTTTCTACACAGAAAGGAATCTGGTTAGCCCTGTAATGATTGACACAGTTGTGCTTTTCAGGCACTGTTACTTTGTGTTCCTACATATTAACACACTTGGGTGAAGTAACTCAGGAAGTGACATGGAAGTTCAAATGCAAACTCCATGCTTTAGTGATTATAAAAACATGTAATTGTCACAGGTTACAGTTAATGCAATTCAAGGGGCTTAGATTTTTTTTTTTTTTTTAATATAGGGCTGCTACACTATACAGCTATAGAAATATTACATTTTTATTATATTTTTATAATAGAGGATAAAAGGTCCACGTTCCAAGTACTGGTATCAAATTGCCAGCCTATACCTATTTATAAAAATGAGAGTCTTATTTCACAATCAGTTTATGGCACAACAGAAGAAGGGAAATTAAAGCTGTGAATAATTTACAAATGAGCAAAGAAATAATTCAGTGCTTTAGAGATTCCTGTTTTCAGTTCCATATAAATTTTAAACTGAAAGCAGAAATTTACATCCTGAAAAATGTAGGATTTCAAAATGGCATATGCACACATGGACTTTTAAAGCCATTGTTCAGCTGTGTGAATTTGAGACATTACAGATATTAATTATAGTGTGCATGACAGGATTATTTAAAAAAGACAAAATTTAAAATCAGTTTTTAAAAAGTAGTGCTGTCTCATGTCAAAATCCATATTGTCTTACACCTACCAGTGGTTCTGGGGACATTGGTGAAAATTCAGCACACAAGTAAGGAAAACAGAATTTAGTCCAATTATGTATAATATAATAATATCCTAAGCTATCAAGAAACCATTGTTGTAAACAAATCTTTACTGAGAGGTAAGAGCCCTTTCACGTACAGTACTACTTGATGCTGAATGTATATTTCCATTTACCTACCATTTGTTTCACACTAATTTTAATTAAATGTTACTATTGTGCAACAATATAACTTTAGAATATTTTGATAAAGAAATTTGGGGTTATCTTCAAAAGATTCTTAGAATGCCTGTGCTAACTATTAATGCATTAAGTGGACTACAGCTTACATACTCTATCTACAACATACTTCCGTATAATTTATATGTAAACAGAATTTGTATTTCAAGCACCATTTAGGAAAATGAAACATATTTCTATTGTTGCACTGAAGTTGAAAGTCAGGTTTGGTCACCCTGTTGCACATTCATCCTGGATATCAAAGCAAATGCCTTACAACCAATAGCATAAGCTATCTCACATACTTTGCTCCCCAGTTTTTCTCAGGATCAGAAACAGCATGATAAAAAATTGTAAGGTGCGTGAATAAAGGCCATTCCTGAAAAAGCTGCAACATTCTGACAGACACTCATAAAAAGCATTTCAGAAAGAACATCCACACAGACATAAATATTCATTCTTAAAAGAACTGCTTGCACAGGGGTCATTTCAGACTGCAGGAATGCACCTTATGTGTGTGGCACTGACTTTATGGCACCTAAATCCCCTCCTCCTTTCTCCTAGACTCAGCTACAGCTCTTTCATACTGAAAGGCCAGAATGAAGAGTTGAACTTGAAGAAGAAAAAAGACTCCAGAAGAGGCAGAAAAGAAAACCTGTTTAACCCAACTGATTATACACTACTCTTATAGCAAAGACAGTGGCATAACTAGAAAGAGCATGAAAAAACAAAAACAAATGAAAAAAAAAACCCAAAGGCGGCAAGTTATCTGCCAAAAGACATGCAAGGCAATGCAAAAATCCTACTTTAAACATGGATCTGAAAATTTTACAGTTGGAACTGAAAGTAAAACCTACAGTTGGAATTGAAAGGAAAACCAGAAAGTGTTACATCAGAAGTCACTGAAAGATTCAGGAGTAACATCATAATCAACAATATACTGAAGATTTTCTCTTGAATTGCAAAGTATGAAATTGATGGATTCATGTTTCTCCTGCAGAATGGGTCATTTCAAAAGTGGACAGCAGGATCGAAAAAGTTGACATTAAGTCATTCAGAATAAACAATCACAAAATAAATTATCTAAGATAAACAGAATTTAATTCTTTTTTCCCATTTTAAATGTCTTCTTACAAAGAACTCAGTCATTTATGAGCACAACTTATTACTTGTATCTATTTTTCCATTAGTACTGAAGGAAATCAGTTGATGCTGGTTTTCGGCACCTTCTGTGTTTTCTATAGGATTCTTCAAAACGATTTAAACTTGCTTTTTAAATGCAAGTTACAGCTGCTACAAGTGTCTAACTTTGTTCATGTGAATAGTTTAAGTAATTTTAATACAGCTACTCTTGTGAACAGATGTTCTGTAGTAGGAGTGCTACAGTTTTCTAAATTAGTGCAATCTTTTTTTGTATTTGCAGATTCCCTCTAAATTCTGACCTTCAGCCCCCCTTTCATTCCTGCTTCCAGAACTCTGAAATGAACCCTGCTTGTGCATCATCCACACAGTAAAATTATAATGGAGACTTAGTGTTTTGACAATAAGAGGGGGAAAAAAAAAAAGTTATGTCATTTCTCCTCTTCTGTATTCAAGTGGTTTCTAACAGATTCCAGAGACATATTCATGGCTGCTTGAAGCATGTCTTCTTCACTCATATCACCTCCTAAAGAAAATAAATGCATATAAGTTGTAATAAATGCACAGAGCTTGTTCTCAACTGTAGTTAAATGCTTTCATTGTTCCTTTTGTCCACACCCACCTGTTTCCACCCCGCCTCCAAAACTGGTTTTGTGTTTGTTTTTTAAAATCATGGAACATTTTGCACTTTGCTTTCCATCCACAATGGTCAGTTTATAACAAGTAATACACATAAATTTGGGATCACCAATACCTGATACTGCTAAGGACTACATACTCAGATATTACTCCAAGTTTATTACATTGTCATACAACTTTAAAAGTCACTTAGAAAACAAATTGTTGGCACAAATCCCATCAAAGATTACAATTTATAATTGGCCAGTCTGGATCAGCTGTCCTGGCTGTGCCCCCTCCCAGCTTCTTGTGCACCTGGCAGAGCATGGGAAGCTGGAAAGTCCTTGACTGGTATAAACACTACTTAGCAACAACTAAAACATCAGTGTGTTAGCAACATTGTTCTCATCCTAAATCCAAAACACAGCACTATACCAGCTACTAGGAGGAAAATTAACTCCATCCCAGCTGAAACCAGGACAAACAGGATATTGACATTAAAAGCAGAACAGGCTTTTCAAGAAAGTGATCCTTTCCTTCACTGCCAAAAAGAATAATGGCTGTGATATATAGTCTGAATGGCTGCTGGAGTGAGGAAGTAGGAAGACAAGGAAAGTTAGGAAACAGAGCACAACACAAAGGTGAAAAAGACAAATATTTCAGTGTTGGAAATAAGTTTAAAAAGCAATACCTGGGTCAGCTTCTGGAGTGCTTGAGCTTAGAGTTGGCTTATCATGTAGGTTCTGCGTCCGATCTTGCTGCTGGAGCTGTTGTTGCTGCCTGAAAGTGTTATAAATTTATAAGAGAATAATATTAACATCAGTACGAGGCCTGTATCAAGTCTATTTCATTGTAAGGAAGGCCAAGAACGAGAAGCAGAAGCTATTTGGTGCAGTAACACTCCTGCACCTAAAATCTCTTCAATTGTTGCACCCTGTTAACCTTCAGACACCTATCTTCCCAACATTATATTCCAAGCCACATTACTATTTTCCCAGGATTCGGATGTTCTGCATTTTTATCCTCTCATGCAAAGTCTAACTCCTCCCATCCATAGCATTTCTCCCTGGTCTTTGTTTCCTCCATCACTAGGAGACAGAGACAAGGAAAAGCTACAACAATACCCCAACTATGTATTAAGAAGGTACTCCAGAACAGCAACATAAAATATCATCTAGAATGCTTTCATGTGATGCACAGTAGAGGCATCATTACCAGAAGCAAAGTCTTAGAGAAAGAATACTTTTCTTCGGGAAGACAATTACAGAAATTTACAGGATTTCATTTAAAAAATACTTCTGTAACATGTATGTTTTCTTTCTTCACAAGACTGATGTTGCATTACTAACAGGTCCCCTCTTATTTACAGGTTTCTTTTTGTAGGAACCACCTGGGAACAGCAAAATTCAGGTGCTGTTAGAAAAGCATGTTAGGAGAGAAAAGTTAATTTGGGCCTCAGTCAGAAACCCATCCACGCCCCAAAACCACTGAAAAATACAACATGTACTTCCACATGCAGTTTTCTATCAACCACTTTACTTTTCAAAATATGCTTGTCTTCTCTTTCGCAGTTCTTCTGAAGAAAGGGAGTCTGTCTGACTGGTGTGAGGCGACTGAGGAACATTCTGTGGTAATGAGTCCAAGAACTCACTTCGACGACTACCTAAAACCAGAACATGCCATATCCTACTAATTACAGTAAAATGAAGTTAGTAAATGAAATATACCTTAAGAAAATGTCTTCAAACTTGAGAGGAAGAACAAGACTTGTTGGAGAAATAAGCACCTAGGCTAACTTCACTTGATACCATCTCTCCTCCTCACCTTAGGACTGTTTCCCTTCCCTCCTGCCACCCTTTGCCCATTTGTTGTTGCTTCCTAATGATCAATGCTAACATGAAAGTTACAACTTTTCAAAAAGCAGAAAGGAGATAGCTACAGGAAATTCTGGATTGTCCTTCCATGCCTCAAAGCCAGTCTTTTGAGACAGCTTGATGCATGCTGGAAAAACTGGCTGACAAACTGATTTCAGTAGCTGCCTAAAGCATAAGCAGCATGAACACTGTAAGAGAAATTTAGATGAGCACTGCACCTTGCATGCTGAGTTGAATGGCTCTGCGAAGATCAGCTTCTTCATCTTCCATATCAATTTCCTGCCTACTTAGAGCCAGGGCTCTCTGAAAATTCTCTTCATCTTCATCTAACATGCCTGTTCCATCAAAAGGATGGCTAACTTCTATTGCTTGGTCCACATCATTTCTGGGTAGCCTGTGAAATTGATATTTTTATGGCAGAATTCACACAGAAATGATATTAACTTTTACTGTGAGATTTAAAGTAAATATTTTCTGCTGATTTAACTCTACTTTATTTTTTAACTTCAGAAAAAACATTGCTATTGTGAAAATCTGTTATATAAACAAATATTTTCATTTCTACATGAAAAAGCACAAAAGGGTTCCAAGCAGAGCTTGCAGCTGTAAAAATGAAAATACTGCAACTCTAAACCTATGCACATGTTGACAAGCATCTGTTTGATAGGAAAAACTTCAAAACCAATATGCCTACAAAAAGCAATAATACATGTTATTTGAACCTATTGCTATTTAAACAGTTACACCAGCAGAAAGTAGTGCATGGGTTCTCCTTCTTAGGAAGCTTTGATGACCACACTAGAGCAAGAGATACTCTGTAAACTATACACACTTTCCATGTTACTGCCAAGTAGTTTGTTTTTACTCCATCCATTTACAACAGCAGTTTACCTTTACAAAGTAGAAGAAATAATAATGAATTAATTCCTCTGAAAAGCCTTAAGCCTTTATATCAGTGTGCAATTTATTCACTATGAAAATGTGATAAAATTATTGCAGAAGCAGTACTTTACATGCTTTCAAGGATGTTCTATATTAGCAGCACGCATCACAACAGAGCAACACCACAACATTTACAGAGAAATTATTCCAAAAGGGAATGCTATATGATTTATATGACATGGAATTCAGATATGGGTTTCTCATTCTTTTCTGCTTATGACAGAATGCACAAGCCGGTCTTAATTATAGATTGACTACTATTAACCATAGTTTGGTAAGATTTGCTGACCCATTTTACTATAAGTGGAAAAATATCGTAATCATGAAGTTAAAAATCTATGCAACACTTATGCATATGGAAAGATTGAATCCTTATTAAGGTAGTTTTTGCCCACTTAAAAATACACCATTTGTATTCTACCAACTTGCTTTTACTGTGTGCAACAGCAGTAAGCGTATTGCACTAAAGGTACTTCTAATTACTTCTTAAGGGGGTTGTCTCCATGTAGGCATTAATCATGGAAACCAATCATACTGAACATTATTAAAATGAAATCTCTATTTACCTTACCTCTGATCTCTTGACTGTGCTGTCTCTTCTCCAATTAGTTTTGGTCGCTGCATCTGCTGTACCCGAATCATCTGCAATAGCTGATCAGCCTCACAGTCTGGCAGGTCGCCTTTTACTACAAATATGGAATAACCTGAGAAAAATAAATTGTAAGTCTACAGCATTAAGGTGCATGCATAAACACTAAAATGCACACTATATGGAACGCGATGATGTGTAATTTATTACAATGTAAGGCTCTACCTTTCATTATAAGGACTTGGGTTATTTCACTACTTCAATCATAAAACTAAGGGTAGTTAACTGAATACATAAGTTCTAATAAATAATGATTATTACCTACTTTTAATTAATGAGATTTAACATCTGCAAGTTACTATTACCTTCCTGTTGTAATTGAGCCAAGAAAAGTGCAAGATATGTATCTGATATTAGTTCTGGACCCATCAAGAGAGAGTTCAAGTTAAACCACTGTAATTAAGAAAAAAAAGGTTTGAGAGAACAAATTAGCATAAAGATTACTCGGTAATCCATTTCTGTACATTGTGGTCATTTTCTATGATGGAATATCCGAATAAATCTAGTAAAATAAATTATCAAATTAAAAGTCTTTTGAAGCACAATACCTATACTGCAAAAGGTTACCCTTCAAATACTCTTCAACTAACGGATCTGAAGTGGGGAAATTACTGCATGCTCTCTCCCATTACTGAACACTGGTACCAGGCAGACTGATTAAAACAGATAAATCAAAATATAGTGGTAGAAGAATTATTTCAGACAGCATTCTAAAATTCTGCTTAATCCTAGTTTTAAATCTATTCAGAGACTAATGAAGGAAGAATCCCTTCATAAGTTAATGCTGTACCTTAAGAAATTGATACAGGAAACAGAAGTTGAATTCTTTCCACGAAATACTTTCATTAAACATTCTGCCTTTTATAGCTGGTGATGCTGAAAACTATTGTTTACTTCTCTCTGAGATACTTTTTAAATTTAAAAATTAAGAAAAATGAACTCAAATTTAATATGCTGATAGTACAGCATAATATTACAATAGGGGACACTTGAGATAAATATACTCAGACCATTTCTAGCTCCCTGAGGAAGACTACTAGTCATTTATAATACTTCTTCTAGGGAGAAAATATATTCAACGTGGATGGCAAAATATTCTACATTTAAAACCCCATATATATATTGCAATCAATCCAAAGAACCTTTTTTATACCATACTCATTCAATATTATCCAATTTTAACCAGGAAGCACCATTTCAGATAGTAGGAGGAGAATTCTATCTCCATTCTCACAGAAATACATTTATCTACCCAAACTTCCATATATGCAGTCATACACTTGCAGTCAGGCCCATACTATAATTCATCTGGAATATAGGTAAGTGACGATCCACCTTTCTGTCATTCAGTCACTTAATTTGCCAAAAACACCCTTTGCCACTAGGAAAGGGTAAGACAGCCAACAGTGTAGGAGTGGGGAATAAAAAGTTATGTAAACAAATACAATGGACAGATAACAGACAAACTTTTAAAAGGGAATATGTAGGAGGAAGGTTTGGTAAACTAATTTTGCTTTAACTGCAACAGAAGAGAAGCAGGTCAAATCCAAGTCAACCTATTTTGTCTATCTTTTCTCATTACTCTCTAGATAACAGACACCTACTATTGTCTTCATGTGTTTACAAGCCACATGTACAAGCAAAAGACATCCTCCCTCCAACTTAAACCATTTTGGGATAGAATGGTATCTCACAAAATTCCACCCAACATGGTTGTATATTATAATAAGGAACATTCCCGTATTTTTAAGAGACCATTCAGCCTTTTCAACATCAAATATATAAAAATTGCCTGTAAACATTAGATGTACTTTTAAACTAAATCAGAACAGCAGAGTTTAGTTTGTTTACTCACAGGTGAATTTTTTTTTTTTTAAACTGGATGACAACATAGGTAGCCACCACTTGCAAAATGAACCAAATGGGTAAAGAGACTCCTGTCCACTATTGTAGAATCTAAAAGCTTATTTCATGAACATGCCAACACCAAAAAAAAAAAGCAAAACACCAAACCCGCTTATGTTGTATAAAAGCTTATGCAGTATGATCCAGAACAATGATCGGCTACTGAAATAAGACACTGCATTGGTGTTACAATGGACATGGATGTGACTTGAGGTGTTATATATGTACCATATACTTGTATGGCCATCCCTTACCTTTAATAACTATTTCCTGCTTATAATGCAACTGTTTCAGAAAGTTTTCTAAAATAGGGCAAAGTTGTGATACTACTTTCCCCAACCTTATCCTGATGGATACTCTTAAATACTAGCAATCATAAATATGAATACATTTGAAATTTGAACTTTTTCTTATACCTACTGTCCATTTAAACAAGCAAAATTATTTTTACAATGTTAATAATTTAGTGCATTAAAATAAGTTTGCATTCCATAGGGATCCTAATCCTTGTCTAGGACTCCTCCCTCTCCCCTTGTACAATTTTTCCACTATTTTTCATGCAGAAAAGAAAGAAAAGAGCTTAAGATGTCACACAGACTCTACCAGAGCTGCAGCTCCCTAGAGGACAGGTTCACTGGGGAATTGATCCTAGGGTTCTTCTCCAGGCTAACGTTCCTAAAAAGCTGCCTGGCATTTTTGTGTTATAATAAACATTTACGCTTTTTTTTTTTTTTTAATATGGGGTATTATTAAAGCAAACTGCAGCAAAAGCTTTGCTAAAGGCCAACACATGGGCTGCTCGTAACCACTTTTCCACCCCCATTCTGAAGTCAATTTTTAAATAAAAAAAGACAATGTCACCTGTTTTCCTAACTTTCGAACTGTAAACCAGTGTTCCTTATAATTACAAATAAATGATTTTTCATTTCTGTAAAAAGAAAAAAAAAGGTACAGACAAAATTAAATACTCTAATATTGGAATGCATATTAATGTTTAAGATCTTTGCTACCACTAATTTAAACTTATATAATAAAATTTCAGTAATACAGCTGTTGATGTTACAGAGTACTCATACTGCTTTTATAACATTTAGGAAGTTGTCAACATTACTGAAATCTCCATATACCTGTGATGCCACAGATACTGAGATATCATGAAAGCACAGAGGACAGATGCTCATATACACCCCCAAAATGAAAAAATTAAAGACAGAGAGGATAATAAAAAAATTCAAATGCAAAGCTTGAAATAGTAATTTTAAAGAAAGACTTAAATAATAGATTAAGAGTATTATTTTTCTGTAAAATGAAAGCAGGGTGCTAAGAAAAAAACATCTTACATAGGGTCGATCCCAAGCCTCTGATACTCTGGGCTGTTGAAGAGGATTAGTTCTAAACCCCAAACTTTCAAGGCATTGCTTATAACCTGTCAAAAAACAGCACTTTTCATGAGTCAAAGCGGTCAAATCTAAATTTAAGCAATGCAACCATCTTAGCTGCTATAAATAATTATACTGTTTTCATAAAACTTAGATTTCAAAACATTGCTAGGAAACCTAGGAATCACATTATTCAAAACACAACTGTCATGAATCTACATGCAAACATAACACACATACTCTATCTAAGGGGAAGTAACAAAACTAGGATTTAACTGAAATGTTGTAATAAGCTTAATCCCCCAAAGCTGTAACTGCACCTCCCACAGACACTTTCTAAGTTGTCATCTCTCTGCTCTCTTTGTACTGCTCTGTCCTCCCTTCCCCCCCAATACAATATCATTCTTCCCCACAGTAACTACTGGAAATTTTGCACCACTGGATTGTCACAGGATCAGTCAGGTACATTAGCACAAACTCTTACAATAACTCTTCCAAGCTATCTGAAGTAATGCTGTAAGGAATTTTAAATTAGCAATTCATCTTCCTTTCAGTGAGCCATCTATGTAGCAAGTGAGCAAAGCAATGACAGGACAAAAAAAGTAGAATATGAGGAAGCATTTTTTTTCAGCTTCAGTATTGTAGCAGCACAATCAAGAATATAAGAAATGCCAAATTGTTAACGTTTTTTTCACTAAACAGAACAAGAGCCCTGTCCTGCCATAAGGAAGAAAGGCTCTCGAGGGATTTTGGAACATTGACAAGTACCTCTGAAAGCCTGGGAGACAGCCAAAGGTGCAAAGCATTGCCTATAGCTCTAGTCTAGACACAAGCCCCAGTTCGGTGTTCAATACCTTTTGTTGTTGTTGTTCTGGTTTAAGTATTTCTTATTAATTACTTTTCCATTATGGTCCTTAAAAAAAAAAAAACAAACCAACAACAAAACACCAAAAAACCCAGCTCTAAAGTGTCTGGAGTGTGTTATAAAAACCAAAATGCAGATATTAGAGCTTTTTCCATTCTGCAGATCACTGTGATAACCCTGTAACCATTGCGAAGGGCTCTACAGTCTATAATTTGAGAAAACAATCTCAAGTCTGCTTTTTCACCTGTAGTCTATGGGAGCCAAGGTCTACACATGAAGTGCCCATAAGAAACAACTTAAAAATCAAGCTTATTGTGCAGAGGTGTCATTTCACAGTTCAGGAGTCCATGCTTCTGCCATGTGTTTAAGGGCCCATGAACCGAAGACAAAGTCACTGCTCTTAATGGAAAACACTCTGAGGATTTAGAAGTCCAGCGCTTAATCCCATTAAGCCTACAAACTGAAAACTAGATGAAAAAGCTCAATGACATTTAAATTATATGAGAGAACATATATTGCATAAATAAAAATTGTGTCAGTATAGAGCAATCCTTACTTGAATTGAGAAGAATCCACTATCATCCATATTTACAGAAGGCTGCTGCTCAGTGTGAGGTTGGGAGGGAAAAAAATGGAAAAATGGTATAAGCATAAAAGGTCAGAAATAATTCAGTTTTGAAAATAAATATAACTGCACATACTTAAAGCAACAATTAAATATGTCCTAGTCTGTAAGGCTGATTACAATGCCCAAATAAGCTTATTGATTAAAACCTCAAACCTTTAAATTAGAAACGCTCAGTGCTTAAAGGACAGGCAGGCATGGGAACTGTTCCTATCTCTGCCACTGGCTTACAAAAACAAAAGGCAAATTGCTGATCCTCCTCCTCGCCATGCCTGACCTTCCTACCTGTAAGATGATGTAGCTTTTTGTAGAATTACTGTAAAGCTGTGCTTGTAACATTTGAAAATGCCAAATTTAAGTTGCATGAATGAAAAGGCCTATAAATGTAATAAGTTTTAGCACTAGGAAATTAACCTTCTCTAGCTACACAAGAATAGCACGTCTGTGCTACACAATATTAGATTTCAGGCAAATATCAAGCAACCTCAAATTAAGAAGACTTTACCTGTAAAAATGTTCTATATTCTTCACTAGACACTCCTCCCTCTGCCATTCTCATTCTTTCTTCCTCATCCAACTGCTGTGCAATGGAGGATAACTCAACAGGACTAAAATATTCCCCTTGTAGCAAATTATTCAGACAGTGCTGAGCACACAATGAGCCTTCTTGCTAGGATTGTAAGAGAAAAAAAATACCAAAGACAACAAAAAATCACGTTAATGTTTTATTCTGTAAAATGAATCACCCATTTAATTCTGGCAAACTTCCTGCCCTCCCTACTCACTCAGAATGCCAAATATTCCTTGGATGTATTACACTGCAAGCTATATAATACAATGCTCCCATCAATTCGATGGGCGGGGGGGGGGAACCACCAACACGCATACTACTTTATTTCTTCAAAGGAAATAAATTTCATGTAAAAACATTATTTTTGAAAACACTGTAAAAATTGCCAATGGCCTGACCAAATCACACAAGGACACTGCAACCATCAGGACACTGGATTCTGTCCTCTTCCAAATCACCACCACATGAAAATGAAATGGTTTAGAACTCTACTTCCTAGTAACAAATGTTTTCTGCAACAGATGCTCTTGTTCTTTTTAACCTTTTCTTCCCTGCCAGGTGTGGCTATTGCCAGTCTGCTCTCCACATGTGTCTAACGAAAAGCAGACCATTAGGACTTCAGAGAGGTTTAAAAGCATACATCTACAAAATTTATTTCCTTCATTTCAGGTTACTCACCCAGTTCAAGTTAAAAGCAATTTGTTTATTGTCGAGAAAGTGATTAGGAGCTGGAGGAGCAGTAAAGCTCATTTTCCACATGAAATTTATGTATAGGAACTAGGTAAAAGAAGCTAATACTACTGGTTCTAAAATCTTGATGACAATGGTGAGGTGACAAGAAAAATAACTAAATTCAGCATATTAAACAGTGAAAATACTTTTGTTGATAAACTATTGAAATGAATAACACTTCAGATACTTTGTTACATATCCAGGACACTGGAGATAATAGAAATGTAATATAACATTTTTAGACTGTCAATCCAAATTGAAAATGGGTAAATTAGAAATGTCAGATATGATTTTGTAGCACAAATTAAAAAAATATCTAATCTGAATGAACGCATGCCAAGCTCCATCGCTTCCGTAAGTGCAGATAAAATACTGCCTTGTTAAAACAAACAAATTACAGTTTCCCATGAAAAGCAATCCTTCTTTACAAATAACTGAACTACAAATGCAAGACAAGAGTAACATCAGTTTTAAAATCCTGCTTTTCTCTTTTGATCAGTCCTCACTTTTATTTACATTAATAACTCTAATGTGCATGCACTCTATTAAAAACAAAACTAAAACCCCTCAACAAAAATCAAGAACACCCCTCCCTCCTGTCAAACCCACAGAAACTAAGAATACAAGAGCATGCCTTGGAAGAACATTCTTTAAAATTCCATGAAAGCCTCATACAAATCATATGCACAAATCTCCCATGATCTCCTTTACAGCAGGAACCTCGAAAATTCCCTTTACCCCAGATTACAGAATTTTCCTAGGGCTTCATCACTCAATTGAGCAACAAGTTATTAGAGCTAGACTTGCTGTACAGCCAGGGGCCAACGGAATCCAGAAACCTCCTCCAGCTCACGTCCTTCCCACAACAAGAAACTCAAGACTAAGCAACAGCTCCTGTCCCTTTGGGACCACATCCCTGCGACTGGTCATATGATAAAACTGTAACAGAAGAACCTGCTCAAGAATTACAGGTTTCTCCACCAGAATCATATGAAACTGATTTAGAAACAAAGAGCTATTAAAATACCTTTGAAAATGAGTTTTATTACACGCTTTAAAGGTCCTTAATTTCACTAAAAGGGCCTTTCTGTATTTGTGCAGTTTATCTTAAAGCAATAAACATTAATTTTCATAGGCACAATTTGTACACATTAAATGCAAAACACACAAGAGAAAACTGATCTTACAGACATTAACTCCAATTTTTTTTTTGTGCAGAGAATACTGCATCTTTCCATAATTTGAAAACCCCTTGTTGAAACTTATCCTGATATAAACTGCTGCCCTGCTTTTCAGTGTTTTCAACCACTTGTATCTTATCAACGAAAGGGGCAACTTCTAAGATAGGGGCTCTTTAAGCCCTATCCCTAAGTCCTACTTTCTGTAATTGTCATTCTCCTGTTAAAAAACCCCATTTCTTAGGTCTTTGTTTTGTTAATTTCCTTTGTAAATACCATGTTTTTCGCACCCTTTTATTGGAACATCTGAGGTGTGCAGATTCAAGTCAGGGGTTGTGTGTACATGCAGCACTCTAAATATTTTGACAGTAACTGAGATAGTGCACTTGATGGGGGGGGGAAATACCCCTTAAAAAAAAAAAAGACACAAGGTTCAGCTAAACTTTCCTAGAATAAGATAAAAATATTTGGCACTCGAATTTAAAACAGGCATTCAGGTGTAACTTTGTAACTGCATAACTAACTTAACCAGGGAGCAGTTATGTTTCACACGCAAGACACCCAAGACCTTTACCCGCCCCCCCCCCAAACCTGTAAGAACCACAAGTTACAATCAGCTTATAACTTTGAATGTATTATGCTCTGTCACTTCAATTTCAGCAGAGATTGTTATTAAACTACAAAGCAACTCAGCCATAAAAACGTTATCATTTCATTATGTGATAGGTTAGGCTGCATAAGAGAAAGGAACACTTGTTTTGAAGTAATTTTCAAATCTAGACTGGAACTGAAGGTCACTGTAGCAGATGCCATAATGGCTGAAATCCAACACTCATCCTCTGAACAGCAGCTGTTTAACACCACAATGCTTGCCAAGTTTTGCTACCCAAAAGTGAAAGAATGCTCCTCAGGTTCTATGGATTTCAGAACAGCAATTTTATTTTTTTTTTAAGCAAGTTATACACCTATCTTGCTTTATTTGCTAAGTAAACCAATCACTATGTATGAGAACAGTGTATAAAAACTAGTGTTAATCTTAACACAATAAATGCACAGAGACATTAGCAAAGTACATGAAAAAAAGACAATTATATTTGAAGAGCATTAAAGCATAAATAGCTCATATTTGGGAACCTGGCTAAATCATAGCACTTCATAGAAGCCTTTGCCCTCCAAAACAGGAAACTGTTCAGCACACAGCAGCACAGTACATGAGTTAGGACTTCCTTAACAGCTCTGCCTTTCCCTGCTCATTACACAACCCCAACCAAGCCAAGCTAGGTGAAGAGATGGGTCTGAGAGGACTGAAACAGCCCTGCCTGCTGCTGCTCATCTTCACGCTCATTTCTCCACCACACGAGTTCTCTCTCAAGAAAGAGAAGCAGCCGTAGTCTGCACCTTCCCGTACTCGAAGTCTATTTCTAAAGGCCCAAGAAGAGACATCACCGTACGAGAAGAAACGCTGAGGCTCAGCCCCGGCCCTCTTTGCTCCCCGGTAACACCACTTCCTCTTCCCGCAGAGCCGGCAGGCCTCGCAGAGCCGAGCTGGGCTGGGCTTGCCCACAGGCACCGGCACCGCCGCGCCAGAGAGGCCCAGCTCTCCCCTGGAACAGAGGAGCCCCAGAGCCGCTGCCTCATCCCGGCGCCGGAAGGATGCCGGGGAGGGGCAGCGCGGCCAGGCCAAGCGCACCCCGTAGGGACCGGGAACTGCCTCGGGGCCAGCGCAGGGACGGGAGACCCGGCCAACGCCCCGAGCAGCTCCTCAGAGAAAGCACTCCTGGCCCGGGCGGCCAACCGAGGGCGCGACCGAGGGCGCGGGCGCGGGCGCGGGCGCGACCGCGACCCCGACCCCGACCCCGACCCCGACCCCGACCCGCCGGCCGGCAGCAACGGGACCCTCCCCCCGGCCTCTCACTCACCCGCTCGTGAAAGATCGACTCCATGTTTATTGTCAACGGCCACCAGCCTCCGCCTCACGTGACCTCCCCGGCCAATCAAACCTTCCCTTGCTCGGCGGCCGGCTGCAGCCAATCCGCGCAGGCCCCCTGCTGGGCTGGGCCGCCCGGAGGAGGCCGGCGCGAGCGCTGGCGGCGCCCCCCGCCGGGCAGGAGGCTGAGCCGCCGCCTCGCGCACAGGCGTTACCCACTCCTCTCGCGTCATCAGCGGGAATGGCAGAGCGGCCCGCGTTTCCCGTTCCACCGGAAAGGTCAGGTTTCCCTACGTCACCGAGCTTAGCAAAGGCCCGGCAGCGCCGGTACCCCGCCCGCCGCCGCTCCGGACGGAGGCGCCTGCGGAGGCGATCTGGAGGGAAACGTGCTCAGGCTCAGTTAAAAACACCAAACAACTGTCGAGCGCCTTCCGGGGCCGTGCTAAGTACTCCTGTGAAGGCCAGTTCAGGCGTACCCCTAAATACGTGAATTCCACACCACACGGATCAATAACAACATAAAGGATTTTTGCATAGTTTTTCTTTATTACGTAATTCTTCCTCCCCCCTGCAGAGTATGACTTCTGGGGACAAAAGTTTCTCAACGCTTACGGACTAATGGAATTCCTGGACACATATTAGATGTAATTAAGTCATCTTCCAAAAAGTAACATTGGAAATCGGCGCCGATGAACTGCAGATGTCCTTTTCTGTAGCTTTACATATTCTCTCAAGATAAAAACCATAATCCTATTCTTTCAACATGTGAGATAAGATGATGAATCAAACGAAAATATTTTCCATTTCATCAGCAGCCTTTATTTCCATGTAGTTTCTTCACCAGGCTTCAGCTCTCTGCATGGAAAGAAATACATAGAGGAAACAGACTAAAATTAGGATAATTTTTGTAAAATAATTACTAATAAATGTAATCAATTATTCTACAATACCTTAATTTTGAGAGTTATGTATAAATTTAACTTTCCTTGCAATCATTGTCAAATCTTTCAGTACTGATAAGCCTCCTGTTTCCTTTTCAAAGCTTCAACAGATTGAGTCCTCTTAACTCCCATTCATTTAAATGGAAGTACAACACAGCTGACCTCTAAGGAGTTACCAGACTTTTTACATAACGGCATCCAAAAGGAAAAATTCTACTTCTTTTAAATACAAAAATGCATTACTTTAGTGGGAAGAGAACTAGGTGTGAGAGCAGGGGTGATTTTTGCAGTATGCTGGAACACCAGCCCAACTTCGCCAGCAACTGCAGTAAGAAAAGTGCTAATATAACAGTGGGGTGGATTATGTCATAAGCTTCCTTTCTTACTCAGAACTAATTTAGCTGAGACCAGAATAAAAAAAAATACACCTGCAAACTGTTGCTTTGTTAACCCTATGGTCTAATATAGAATTAGGAGAACTGACATAGATGAGGCAATGCGTTATCTAAGTGCTCCCTGAGAAGTCAGCCTGTAAGCCCAAACTGATCAGTGTATATAATCACATCCTTCAGTGAAGATACAGCAGTTACCAACATAAACGTTGTGTTAATTTTCAAAAACTTGGTTATTTTTAAATAATACAAATTTATAAAAGTATTTAGTTAAAAACTGCTGTGATCATTTTAAATTTAAGACAGAAGTTTGCTATAATCCACTGAAAAGTTTAAAATTCAAGCAGTTTCCTGCTGAAGTTTTAGAGAGAGACAAAGTAATGATTTCCACATTTTATGACTAAGAACTTGACAGCAGTTAATTAGGCTTTCTTCCATGACTAAGATAGCTCCTAAAGCCCCAATTTTCAGAGGGCATTAGTGACCTACATCCCTTCATGAATGCTTGCTGAAATTTTTAGGGCTTTCTTCCCTTTAATATTTGACAGCATCACTGTTTTTTTTCATACTTAAGACTTTCAAAAAGAACAGCAAAGCACTTTGCAAAATAGCTATATATATTTAAGAAGCATCATAAAGCAGACCTTCTATATAATAAACTCTTGTTTCTGAAGGTAGACAGTTTTTCATCATTCCTTCTGTCCAAGTAGCATCCGATGACAAATCCTAAGGGAACAAGGATGTGAACCCAGTGATCACGCACGGCTTGGGCGAAATTCACCATGACTGCTAGAAAGAAAAGCATAACAGATAAGAGTTACTGATAAACCTGTACACAGAACTGTTGCATACCTGGCACCTTTAACCTCACTTACTGGGATCGCACATGACCATAATAAACACGAGGGCCATCAAACACCTCCTACGAGACACATGCTGTTCTCAAATCCATACACAGGTTTCTTAGAAATAATCCTAACTAACTCTTGGCCCTGGGAAATAGGATTTTATCCTAAAATGGGAGAGAAATAGAACATCTCTTTTAAGATATCCCTGGTGAAATAGTTCCATTTAATTGTTCTAGAGTAATTTACCCATTAAAGTAACTCGAATGACACATAAGTTTGCCGTTCTGTAAAACATTACAAATGCAGTTATAACTTAAACTCCTGTAGATGGACGCTTTATTATCTGTAACAAGACTGAAAGATAAGCTGTACATTCAGTGAGGGACTGATATTTCTAAAATCCAGCGAGCCTTTTCCGACCTAACCAAAGCCTTCCAGATCAGCGCCTTGCTAGAAGTTACAAGAGACACCCGGGAAGTCGCACAGCAGCGAGCTCAACACGACATACTAATGACAGAGGACGGACGCAAACGGCGCCGTTACCTCACAGCGCCGCGAGCCGGGGCACACCGAGCACCCGAGGCGGCGGCGGGGAGGCGCTGCCCCCTCCAGGCCGCTCCCTCCGCGGGCCGCGATGGCGGCTCGGGCCGGCGCTCACGGTGCTGACCCACGGGAGAGCCCTGCCAGCCTCCCGGGTCCGCCGGCCGCGGAGACACGCTGCCCGCAGCCTGCCTGGGAACCTGGCCGACCCCGCACGCCCGCGCCCGCGGGGGCAAGACCGCCGTACAGCCCCGGCGCTGAGGGGCGCGCCGGCCCGGCCCCGTGTCCCGGCCGAGGGGATGGGGGACAGGGCGAGGCGCTCCCGGGGAAGGCTGACGCCGGTACCGCGGAGACACCCCCCCCTCGGCGGCTCCCGCCCCCCGCCGGGCCCCAGCCGTTACCGCTCCTCGCTGCCGCCGGGCCCCGCGCAGCGGCCGCACCAAGGGCAACGGGCGGCGCGAGCAGGCCGGGAGAGCCCACCGGCCGCGCAGGGCGAGGGGGGGAGGGCCCTCCCCCCCGGCGGCCTCGCGGTGGTGCCGCCCGTTCCCCTTCCACCTTCCCGCCTCCTCCTCCCCGCCTCCCGCAAGATGGCGGTGGGTGCCGTGCGCGGCGGCGGCAGCGGGCGCCCGCCCCGCTGGGCCTGAGGGAGGCCGGCGCGCGGGCGGCCCGCGAGGCAGGTAGCGGCGGCGGCTCGGGGTCAGCGGCGGCTCGGGGTCAGCGGCGGCTCGGGGTCAGCGGCGTGGGCAGGGCCCCGCGCTCGCTGCCGAGTGCCCCTCTCCCCCGCGGGGAGCCCGGCCCGGCTCGGCCCGGTGCCCGGGCGTGGAGCGCTCCGCTTGTCCTCGCCGAGCTCGCCCTCCTCTTCCTCCTCTTCTTCCTTCTCCTCTTCCTCTCGGGACTGAAGCGGGCGCAGCGCTCGCCCCCTTGACGCCGGGCCCGGCCGGCGAGGCTCACCCCGTCAGGGCTGGGCCGCTGTCTGGGCCCGCCCGGCGGGGCGCTGGAGCCGCCGTGCGGAGCCCCCGGCCCGCCCCGTGCCGGGCCCCACCTCGGGCGGCCGCTGGGCTTGAGGGGCCACAGCCCTGGATGCGCCATGTCCGGGGGCCCCAATCGGCCCCCGGGGCGGCGGCTGTTGTTACCTGCACTGCGCCTAGTAATCCTTTTTATTGCAAAAAAAACCCCTCTTTCTAATAACAAAAGACCTACAACGATCCAAAGTTAATATCTGAGACTTAATTGATATCCAGTAGCTGTATTGAGCAGTATTCACAACTATTATCCGGTGTATCCTCAGAAACGTATGAAGTTAGAGCTAAATAAATAGACTTTTCTTTTGGATTAGTCAATGAAACATTTTCTTCCCCCATTCAGATTAGTTCTTTTGGAGATTAAACACTTGGAGAGGAAAATGACATCGATTATCAAGTTGACTACGCTTTCAGGGGTGCAGGAGGAATCTGCCCTTTGCTATCTGTTGCAAGTAGATGAATTTCGTTTTCTTTTGGACTGTGGCTGGGATGAGAACTTTTCTATGGATATTATTGATTCTCTGAGGAAGTAAGTAGTTCTGTTCATACACTTTTTTTTGATAGGTCTTGTCCTTTTCTGAAAGTTTTCAGGATACCATGCAATGGTATATGTATGGTGATGTTAAATCCAAAATCATTCTTTTTGTTTTTTTGTTTGAATTATGTTTTATATGAAGGGAATTACGCTGCTGAAACATTTCCAGTAAAAACTTGGGTTTTTTTCTCGTGAGTCTAATGAGTCACATCTGTTAACTGTAGTTCTCAAACTGTTCTGTGTTTGTTTTGGCTTGGATGTTTTGTCTTTTTCATAAACAGGACACAGAGCAGAGTTTATGGGAGACTGACCTTGGCTCTAAACTAGTTTAGAATGGTTAACTAAGTTTTAAATGAAAGAATCCATAGTGTATGTAGGCTGAATACAAAGTGGTTCAACTCTCGCCTCTTGTTTCAAGTTGAATAGACTGTCAGGCAGGAAAACAGCGTCTGTTAGTTATCCCAGCCCTGCAAAGAAATAAACCTGTCTAGACTTTAATACTGAATTTCTGCAGGTTTACAGCAAGGAGCTTTGCTGATGCAAGCACTGATTACAAGGTTAGGACCGAAACATGGAAATTTCTGAAAGAAACTAAGCTTTGTGATGCTGTTTTTATAGATTCACTTTTCTAGCATTGACACACGTGTAGTGTTTGAAGTCTTTTAACTGAGGATTTTTATGTACTAAGGGTAATTTATAAAATTTTTTTAGTATCTTATCTGAGAAGCAATTAGGTAAAATCTCCTTTTTAATAACAGCCATCAAGAAGAATGTGTGTGCCCCAGTTACTATGTGAAGAAACAGAAAGCTTTCAGCCCAACTTGTGTTTTCACTTGTTGCATATGTTTTATGCCTTCAAGTTTTTCAGTTCTGATAGGTAGTAAATTTTTAGTCTGAATTCTTATTTTATGCAGCACTTTGCAAGAAAAAAGTCTTCTGTTTTTAAAATGAATAAAACCCCCAAAATTTATGTGCCACTTTTATTAAATGATATATTTGACCTTTTCTGTTTTTAAAGAAATATATTTTGATTTGATCTTTATCAATTTAAAGATTGTTGTGTCTTTGGGCCTGTTTATTGGTCTTTCTCATCAGAAGAAAAGTTTTAGTCTGTTTAGGTTTTTAGATGTATAAACAATTTGTAGCATGTCTGCACTGATGATATTTTTGGCCCCTCAGTTAATGTACTTTCTGGTGTCCAAGTGTATATTAAGGTCTTTCTAATCAAGAATTTGTTGTGAAACTTATGTCTTCAACTTACATCTTGAAATTATGTTTTCAGAAGTCACTTGCATTTTTAAGTACTTGAACATTTGGAAATACCTGTAACTTTTAATTACAATTTTAAAAACTTTGTTCTGAACCTGGAAGGATTTAAGTTTTCTTGTTTGGCATTCAGACTGTGTATGTATTCTCAAAATAGCCATAATAGGGAGTATATAACACCATACAGAACTCTTCACCAGCTTCTGTTGTCCTTCTTTTTGTAGACATGTACACCAGGTTGATGCTGTTCTTCTTTCTCATCCTGATCCTCTACACCTCGGTGCTCTTCCATATGCAGTTGGAAAAATGGGTTTGAATTGTGCCATTTATGCAACTATTCCTGTATATAAAATGGGACAGATGTTTATGTATGATCTCTACCAGGTATATTTAAGTCGATACTTTCATACACAACATCTTTGATATGGTAGAGTGCTCAGGTTCTTGAATGCTCTGTACTTCTTATTTGTTTTAGTCCCGCCATAATACTGAAGATTTCACACTCTTTACATTGGATGATGTAGATGCAGCCTTTGATAAGATACAACAGCTGAAGTTTTCTCAGATTGTGAACTTGAAAGGTAAAGTTGCTACCAAAGTTTCAATAAATGACTTCTAGTGAAAGGCAACAGAGTCATTAAGAGTTAAAGTAATTTTTTTAAAGGGAGTAAATTTTGAAATGTTGTGCATTTTGCAGGGCTGAATTCAGTAGCCCTGTGTCAGTCTATATCAGCTGAACGTTTGCCTCAGTAATTGTATGTGGAAATGGGTAGAATTTCCGCTTAATGAGGAGGAGGTCACGCCAAAGCATATTTAGACATTTGTTTCTCTTTTGTGTTTTTGTAACTTTTCTTGGAATTGCTCATGTCTCTCAAAAGCATTTACTTGTGCCTAGTGGTAGATACCTCAGAACTCTTCAACAACCAGTAACACAAAGGAGAGCTTTCTAGAGAATGAATAGGTTGCAGAGATTAAGTTACAGCATATGGATGATTTAATGAGGAGGTCTTCACGGACTCCGAATGATACACAGTGTAGTTTGTTGCTAGGAACTCTGGCATCCGGAGAATCAGCAGCTTTTCACTCTTGTTGAATTTAAAGATCAGAATGAAATGGAAACCCTGTTCTTGAACAAAGACACGTACAAGCTGACCACCAGCATCTTGTCTCTGAGATGCAGTATCTCCCCGTTCCTGAATGCTGCTTGCCAAAATACTTGCCCTGTAATTTGGAAAATAGAAATGGGATGCCGTCCTTGAAAGGCTGCTGACCCTTTCTCAAGATATTTGTCTGTGCTGCCAACTTTTATATCTTAAAAGTAATTTTAGTGAACAACTTTTTTAAAAGATCCTATTTTTTCATATTTAATGGAAGCGATTTGAAAAGACTCGATGGATGCATCTAAGGACATAATACATGCTTTAATTATTATTAAAGTTGTGCACTTCTGTTCAAGTTAGTGGAATGCAGCGAAGTCAGTGAGTAATGGTCATGGGTGGTCTAGTTTTACTCTGACAAAGATATAGGCTAGCAGCAATGACAAGGAGCAACAATACATTAAATAAAAAGGCATCAGGTGCTGAAAAGATCTGTCATCCCCAACTGCAGCACATGAACACCTTTCCTGGTATTGTTTGACTTGCGTGTTTGTCATTCTGGAAAACTTCCAGTTTGTGTAATTTATATGTGTTTTTGTAAGTATCTAGACAGTGAATGATACAGTAAACATTTTGTGTTGCCCCAGAGAGAGGTCTGCCTTTCACCAGTGTACTTGCTTTCATGTGGTATGCTTGTTATATAATTTACTGTTGTTTAGGTCTATAGTTACAGCAGCTCTGCAGTGCGTCTGAGTACCGGTGCGAGGTGAAGGGAAGAAGTGATCTTCATTTTACTTTCTTTTTCTGGAGGCAAAATAGAAGTGAATTGCAAAAAATTTTGAAGTTACTGGTTAGATGGGGAAGGGCAAATATGTTACTGCTTTTTCATACTTCATTTGACTTTTTTCCTCTGTAATAATTTTGGCATTCAGTTGTTTAAAATTACTATCTCTTATTCAGAGTAATGGATTTTAATAGACGTAATGTACCTAAAATATTGAAAACTCTTGTAGGCAAAGGACATGGTTTGTCAATCACACCATTGCCAGCTGGCCACATGATAGGAGGCACAATTTGGAAGATTGTCAAGGATGGAGAGGAAGAAATTGTTTATGCAGTTGATTTCAACCACAAGAGGGAGATGTAAGTTCAACATAGCAATATATATTTCTTAGACGTTGTGTTAGGTGTGCATCATTTAGTGTGTGATAAACAGGTATGGCAGCAGCAGTGCCTTTTCAGCTCTAAGACCACTAGTTTCACTTGCATTCAGATTAATCAATTTGAAACAAGCATTACCTCTGGGTTTCTTCATTCCACTCAGTTTTATTTATTTGTAAGTTTGAAGCAGGAAACATTCAGCTACTAAGGAGTTCGATTTCCGTACGTGCAAACATCTGGAAGCTCACTGTCTTATTTTTTTCTCATAAAATAGAAATGCAAAAAGTGAGATTTTGCCTTTTTTCCACAGCCATCTGAATGGATGTTCCTTGGAAATGTTGAGCAGGCCTTCATTGCTTATTACAGATTCATTTAATGCTACTTATGTACAACCCAGGAGGAAGCAAAGGGATGAACAGCTACTGAGTATGTATTCTGTTCGGGCTTGAAAATAGCAGTAAAGTGATTTATTAGCCACTGTAAATTGTTTTTCTATGAGAAATTCATCAGCATCCAAACTAAGAACCTTTATTAAAATTTAACAAATTTTGAATTACTCTTTTCTGATGGTACTGATTCTGTGGGTTAAACATGTTCCTGAAAACAATGGACCATATTTGAAAACAGTGTATTTTACCCAGTATCAATTAATCTTTTCCTTAAGGGATTTTTAAATGACCTTCCTCAGCACATTCTTTTTTAAACTCCATTTTACTGGTTGTTTTTTTTAAATAAAAAAAAGAAAAAGTAATATCAAGGCAGTGAGATCTTCAGAGCTATCAAGAAAACTCCAGCTTTCTTTAATTTTGGTGGAAGTGTGGTTTTGGATCTCTTGAAGTTTAATTTATTTCTGTGTTCAATTTGCTTTTGATTATGATTGCTAGTGTGATATAACAAACAAGAAAAAAAAGCCACAAACATTCTAATTTTGGTTCAAACTATAAGTAGGGTTTTTTTTGTTTTCAATTCTTCTTAGCTAATGTTTTGGAGACATTACGAGGTGATGGGAACGTATTAATAGCCGTGGATACAGCAGGCAGAGTTCTGGAACTTGCTCAACTTCTTGATCAGATCTGGAGAACGAAAGACGCAGGATTAGGAGTCTACTCTCTAGCACTTTTGAATAATGTCAGCTACAATGTAGTGGAATTCTCTAAATCACAGGTTTGTTTTGATTTTAAAATGCAATTATGAAGAGGGTGATGGAAAATGTATGCAAAAGCATTTTGTTTTCCTTTTTAACATTAAAAAATGGCTGAATACTGGGTGTTGTCTGTATTCTATAGTGCATGTTTGTGTCTCAGATCTTTTGGTCAAGTAGCAGAGAGTCCAGTCATGGCTATGGGCGTGTTTCTTGATACTCATTTCTGTTTTTATCACAAGACTTGTTAGCATAGTTTATAGCTGTTAAAAAAGAGGACTTGAAGTACTTGTTTCTGTGTTGTTTACGCTCAGTGTTTCTCAGCAAGTGTAGAAATAATGCTGATGTTATCATGTGCTTCATATCAGGTTTGTGCATTATTGTACAAGTTGTATTCTTATAGATAACTTTTTCTTAATACATATTTTAGGTTGAATGGATGAGTGACAAGTTGATGAGGTGCTTTGAAGACAAGAGAAACAATCCTTTTCAGTTCCGCCATCTCTCCTTATGTCATAGTCTGTCTGATCTGGCTCGAGTGCCTAGTCCAAAAGTTGTTCTTGCCAGTCAACCTGACTTAGAGTGTGGGTTTTCTAGAGATCTTTTCATTCAATGGTGCCAGGATTCCAAAAACTCTATAATTTTAACTTATCGCACTACACCTGGAACATTAGCACGATTCCTGATTGATAATCCTTCTGAAAAAGTTATAGATATTGAGGTAAGAGTTGTCTGTATATCTCAAAGTTTTTTATTGGGGGCCATCTGGGGGAATATGAGCAAAACTGAACTTAGTTTCCTCTTTGATCTACTGAAAACGCTTCCTAGTGGTGGAGGGAAATCTGAAATCAGTATGTTGCATGTTTAACCAGTTGTGGATAAACTTACATAAAAATAGGTCTCGTATTAGGAGCTGTAGAATGCTTTTTGGTGGTGTGGCAAAATTAATACTCCATAGAGGTGAGCATGAAGTTTGTTTTAAATATTTATCTTTAGACAACACTTTCTGGTTTTGTTATAATAGAAAAAATTCTGCTTGCAGTTGATATATGGATCACAATATATGATGGATTATTCTTGCTGGAAAATACTCTGGTGTTGGATGAGGGGAGAATCAAGTCAAATTAGTATCATATATCCCACCAGAATTAGAAAGATAAGTGAAAGATAGGAATTAGAAAGATAAGGAAAGCTAGAACGCAATTGTTATTCATGCTTTCAAATTATTTTCAATAACTTATATACATGTGTCTGCTTCTCTCTGGTAAACATTGTTAATTTATGGGAGTCTCCTGTGATCGCAGTGATAATTTAAATCCTGATGCTTTATTTTAGTTTTGGATTGGATTTGAAGCATTGAATTACAGTATTAGACTATTACTAGAATTCAATATTATTCAAATGACCTATACTCTAATTTGATTTTCAGAAAACAAGAAACAAAACTTACCATTGTTTTGCCTGCTAGTATGACTTTGCCAGGGTCTTCTGGTTTGATGGTAGTGACAGAAAAAACCACTACTCATCTCAGAGTATTTGCGTTCACTTATCGGAGAGATATTTCCTGAAGATGTTTTAAGAAATTTTTGTAAAGCTAATTGATTTTAATACTTTTAGAAATGCTTTTCTGTTAAAGTAGACTCTACTAATTGATAATGTTATCATGATGTTGCCACGCCAAGGTGCCACACGTTTGCATAATCTTGTCTTGTACATGACATACAAGTTATACTTGCCCTTGGTACTTAAATACAAATATTCTTGTCAGCAGCATGTAGGAAAAGTATTAAAATAATGTCAGCTACTCACAGTGATATTAATTTTAATTCTCTTTGCAGTTGAGAAAACGTGTCAAGTTGGAAGGAAAAGAACTTGAAGAATACCTAGAAAAGGAGAAACTAAAGAAAGAAGCAGCTAAGAAGCTGGAACAGTCTAAAGAGTAAGTATGTTGGCTGTTCTTGCATTCTGCTGTTATGCTCAGAGTTGAGATCGTTCTGTGTGTGATCATTCTGCTGCTTCAACCATTTACAGGGATAAATATAAATCATAGTTTTGATAGACTTGTCTGAGGGCACTGAGGAATCGGGAATGGTTGTCTTTAATCTGTTGTTATGATAGATGTGTTTCATCTGCTGTTTGACTGTGATCTCTTTCTCAGATACATAAACTGCCCTTGTCCTTGGTTAGTGTTATGTCAACTGTTATTTTCCAGTCATTGTATTTATGTAATATTAAACCTGAAGGAAAAAAAGAAAGTGCTAGTTTTTTTGTAATGTCATTTCAGGGCAGATATTGATTCCAGTGATGAGAGTGATGCTGAAGAGGATATTGATCAGCCAACTGTACATAAGACCAAACATGATTTGATGATGAAGGGTGAAGGTAGCCGGAAAGGAAGCTTCTTCAAACAGGCAAAGAAATCTTACCCAATGTTTCCAGCCCCTGAAGAAAGAATTAAATGGGATGAATATGGCGAGATTATCAAGTATGTGGTGGTAATGCATACTAACGTATAGTAGCTATGAAATAATTCAAAAACAGAAGTAATAATAAAAATCATCATTTTGTGCAGCACTGTTCTATACTCTTCCAATCACAGTAACTTTTGAAGAGTTAGGACAGTTTGCACTAAGTCTCACAGAAAGCTTATGATAGGATTGAAGTGGCAGAGTTCTGATCCTTGGCCTGTGTTCACACCTCTTAGGATGTGTTTCCACTCCAGGCTCTTTTTTTTTTTTTTTTTTTCCTTCTATCTTATAAGATAGAAGATTTAATATTTTTTTTAACCTGACTTTTTCTGCTTTAAATTACACATAAATTTATAATGAGAGGAAAAAACATTGTTCATCCTAGAAAAATCTAGCAATACTTGTCCTATTTCCATAAGGAATACTTGTTAGATAGCCTCAATTTGCTAGTATTTCCCAAGGTATCAAAGTTCTTTTTTGAGATAGGAAGATGATATTTTCCAGATGAGCTCTGTTCAAATATGGAAATATTGAAGGCGAGTGTAATAAAGTTGTTGGCAATAACAATTACAAAACATCTCAATAGTAATAGTCAGCATTGCTTGTTTTTATATTATGTAGTGCTTTGGTTTTACTGTAAGACTATTAAAAACAAAATTCCTTTCATTCTTTAGACCTGAGGATTTTCTAGTTCCAGAACTTCAAGCAACAGAAGAAGAAAAAAGCAAATTAGAATCTGGTTTGACAAATGGAGAAGAGCCTATGGACCAGGATTTATCAGATGTTCCTACCAAATGTATTTCTGCAACAGAATCTATGGAAATTAAGTGAGTGGCTTTGTTGTTCTTGTCAGTTCTGCTAGAATGGTGGCATGAGTACAGTGCAAATTGGGTAAAAGGCTAGATTGGAATTAAGAAAGTGGGAAGCGGCTTGCTCTTTGTTCTTTTTCCCCCAAGCTAAGTTAGTTTTTTACTAGTCTTTCTGGGAGCACGGTATAGACTCTTATGGTTCCCCACTCTTAAGAAATTTGCAGTTTGTTCCCTGTCTGATGGAGACAAGTGAAAGAGGAAGAATAAATGATATAATAATATGTTAGCATAAATACTGAAATGTATATATATTTTGTTAAAAGAACCTATTCAAATATGCTTATCTCCTGTTTTGGATAACTACGTAAGTGAATTTTGGGAATTTATAGTGTTAAATACACATACATGCTGATATTTGACAATTCTGTATTTTACTGATCCATAATATACCTTGTGCTGACAGCTTTTGCTGATTATAGAATAATTTCAAAATATCTTCCATTTTTAAATGAAATATTTTGGAGTACTTGAAGGTTTAATCTTTTAAACTCAAAAATTGTTATTCTTGGGTTTTTAATTCAAACTAGAGCCAGAGTTACATACATTGACTATGAAGGACGCTCAGATGGGGACTCAATTAAAAAAATTATTAACCAAATGAAACCAAGACAACTGATCATTGTCCATGGACCACCTGAGGCCAGTCAGGACCTTGCAGAATGTTGCAGAGCTTTTGGTGGAAAAGATATTAAAGTTTACATGCCGAAACTGCACGAAACTGTAGATGCAACCAGTGAAACTCACATTTACCAGGTAAGGTACTGAAATTAGTTGTGTAACTACTGTGAACTGTAGTAGAGCTGTATTGGCAGACTCTAATTTGGCCCTCTGTTCTTTGGGAGAGGAGAGACGATACTAGCTATGTGTACACTTGGTTTTGTGTGATGAAGACATTAGTAGCATTTTTCTGTCTTCTAGGTAAGCATTCTCCTTATGCTTATTCATAAGAAGTGTTTAAAAGCTTAAACAAGAGATTGGTGCATTTTTACCTGTAGTGCAAAAGGCAAGGTTTGTGTCCATGGGAAACATCAGTTTGCTTTACTCAAATCTTAATAGATTTATAGTGCCTATACTGAAAGTACCACTGTACACTACTTGCAATTCAGGATTCTTTTTGGAATCTGAAGGGGAGCCTTAGAGAGCAAAGAGGAAAAAAAAATCTTTCATACCTAAATAGTACCTAAGAATGAACATGTAAAGTTAGGAGCCAGTTAATGTTAAATAAATAAGACACATCTATCCCCAAAAAAGAAGTTAATGTGATGGTTCCTGGAAAGTGAGGTTATGATAATGTGTTGCACTGTGTTAATATGTTGCATTTAATATTCATGGTTAAGCTCTAAATAAGAAAACTTGGATAATTTCTGTGGACTGGGTGAAAATTGTGTATGGTCCTGACTCAACTTTTGAAGTTGTTTAGAGGAAAGTCTCTCACATGCACTTCAGGCATTAGTCCTTTATTCCTTCTGTCCTTTTAAAGTTAATAGAAAAACATGAGTAGAGTTGTTGAAAGAGGTACTTTGCTTCTTTCCAGAGAAAAATCTGTTACCCTGTAGGAAGCAGAAAGTTTCGGTTATTCAAAATTATACAGTTCTGACAGTCTTAAAGCAGCGGCGCTTTCTGCCTTTAGTTTGTTGGTTGTTGTGTGTGTTTGTTGGTTTTTTTTTTTTTTTAAGCTATGAGGATTGCTAGTGTATAAGAAATGACACGATTGTAATTTTTCACAAAATATTTATCTGAATAAAATTGTAATTGCTTCGTATTTAATTTCAATTTTTTTAATATAAAACAAGAAATTCAGTCTTCTGCATAGCTTTAGTTTGTTTTTCTGTTTGAAGCTTTCTGAACAGAGGAAGTATATGGTAGACATTGAATTAGAAAATAATAGATATGAGTGGGGCGTCAGAATCCCAGTGTCATTTTGAGTCACCTGTGCTGCAGATGGATAGTTAGTTGCAGTATCCTTCATACAGTTGCAGTCTTGATTCTGCTACAGGGATCATGCACAATCTCATGTGGATAACAGTCTTTCAGAGTAGGGCTTTATTTAAATGGGTTAAAGTCCTGGAATGCACCAGAGGAATCAGGGTAAGGTAATGTTTTGGTCACTTTCAAATCTGATATTTACAACATCCCTTCTTACAACAAAATATCAATTATAATTTTTTGGAGGGTTGAAATTTGAAACTACAGTTCAGTAACCTAAATGTGTCTATAGAAACTTTCCTTAAATTTACTAAGGCCAACTAAGGAACTCCTTGGCCGCAAAAAAGGTTTCTGATGTTTTAAAAGGAATTGATTACTCTTGCTGTAAGTTTAACTCAAGTTTGCAGTCCTATAGGTTCTTTTTTTTTAATTTATTTTAACAGGACAAAAAAGGTATTGATCTCTGCTGCTTTTTGAGTAGTGACATGAGGGTTATACAAATTATATTTTGAAAGTACAGAACATCTTGCCTTGGTGATAACAATTCCCTCCTTTCCCTCCCCAAAAGAGTATGAATCAAACGTATGTGGAGAGACAGTGAAAGGAAAACTGCTAATTTTTAAAGCTTGAAGTAAGAACTCTCTCTGTGTTTTCCATCAAACTAAAAGTGCTTTTATTTTTGTGCAACCCAGGTCAGGTTAAAAGATTCTCTTGTCAGCTCCCTTCAGTTCTGTAAAGCCAAGGATGCTGAGTTGGCTTGGATAGATGGTGTTCTGGACATGCGGGTTTCAAAAGTGGATACTGGAGTTATTTTGGAAGAGGGAGAGCTGAGGGAAGACGAAGACTTAGAAATGCAAGTGGATATGCCGTCTTCAGACTCTAGTGTCATTGCACAACAGAAGGCCATGAAAAGCCTCTTTGGTGACGATGACAAGGAGATGTGTGAGGAGAGCGAGATCATTCCTACTTTGGAACCTCTGCCACCTCATGAGGTACAGAAATTATGCTGATCTGGACTTCTTTTTTGAAGAGCTCTGTATTCACTTGGGTTTTTTTCTAGTGCGTAGAGGTTTATACTGTGATCTTACTCAAATGAAAGCCTAACTGAAACTGGATTTTCATGTTTTGGTTTTCTCTTTGTTAAATCTGATACTGTTCTTTGTTCAGATTTTGTGCTTTTCAGCAAGGATGATCTCTTGCATCCAGTAACAGTGCCTAGCGTACAGTACCATCTAATTGTAAAGATAAGATTTTAATTAGCATGTTTCATATTTGTAGTTAGTACTTGCAGATTTGGAAATTAGTTGGCGTTTAGTCACTCTTGGATTTTATTATGTTTTGTTAATGCTATGGAAAATACTTCATACACTTGAGATACCCATCTTTGAAATTCATATGTCTCTGCTTCTATAGTAGTGATTTGAGAGTTCATTAAATTAATCTTTTCTATAAATTTATCTTTACTCTTAAATTAAAATGCTTTGCATGTGAGTAGATATTATTTTATCTTTCCATTGAATGATTGCAATGCCTTCTAATTCTAGAATTGCTTTTTAAGATACTGTTGCACAGTCGTAAATGTAGTCTGTTCTAGGAGCTAGATAAACGTGGAGACAACTCTGAAGTCTCTTCAGATTCATGACAGCTGTCATGGAAGTATGTACTGATCAGCAGTACAGCTTACTGTATCTCTGTCCCTAGCATAATGTGGCTTGGAAGAGGTATCTTCAGTGACAGCTTTCCATTTATCTTCAATATGTGAGCAAAGAAGGAAACTTTTCCTTTACTTGATAAATAACTTCTAAGGCCTTCCTATTCTGGACATGTCTTGCTGCAGGTGAACAGAAATAGAACCAATCTTCTCATTTATAGTCCTATAGTCTAGGCCTCACTGCTGCCAACACAGTGATGAGGAGATCTTTGGAAAAATGGAAGGTATCAAGTAGTAGAAGTATTAAAATTGTGTGTGTTGTTTAAAGGTTCTTGGACATCAGTCTGTGTTTATGAATGAGCCAAGACTGTCTGACTTCAAGCAAGTTCTCTTGCGAGAAGGTATACAAGCTGAATTTGTAGGAGGAGTACTTGTGTGCAACAATCTGGTGGCTGTCCGCAGGGTAGGTGTTCTGCGTCTTAAACTCTTTGGTAAATAATATTCTAAATTAAAATTAAGTTTCTCATTAGTGTAATGATACTAAATTGAAACATCTCTTTCGTTTCAGACTGAAACAGGGCGCATTGGATTGGAAGGCTGTCTCTGTCAGGACTTCTATAGGATAAGAGACCTTTTATATGAGCAATACGCTATTGTCTAAGGAAAGTGCTGCAAAGATGTTTTTACTTGAACTTTTAAAGACAATGGGGATTACTCCCAATTTTGACTTTTTGTAGTTTTCTAATTTATACAGGGGGAACCTAATTCATAAAGAGCAATTAACTACCCTGAACATGTAAATAACTGCTACTGTTATTCTTCATAAATCTGTTGGTACATTCCATGTTGTTGACTTTCAAAATGTTATGACTTGCCATCTCCCACATAACACATTATAAATGAGTTTATTACCATGAACCCTTCTCAGGAAAGGTTCAGTTTGTCAGGACATGTTTTGGTTTCATAGATTCCTTGCCAAAGAGTACAAAATATATAAAAGTCATTCTTCTGTTCTAAAATAAGATTAGATAGGGAACTGTGGGTTTCTTCAGTTTTGTTCTTTTTGGTTTTTGTGTGGCTGTTTTGGGGTTTGTTTTTTTTTTATTTATTTTTTTTTTATTTCTAATGGAGGTTAGTTAAAGTACATTTTTAATAGCCCACTTAAAGCTAGACTACCTAAACTTTCCCCCAGTGTTAATCTGGTTGCATCTTAATGTTGTATCTGCTCCATCTTACTGATTTGTTCCAGAACAGCATTTCATATTCTATATAAAGTATTAATCTGCAGGAACAAAAAATTACTTTGGAAAGGTACTCTAAGACGACTGGATAATATTGTCAGGCAGTTTAAAATCCAGTGATTGTGTGCTTCACAGTAACTTCTTTACAAACTTACAGGATTTGTAACTTCTAGCTTTTGCAAAATTATGCCAACTATAAAATCTTCATTGAGTTCTGATTTTAATACTTTAAAAGTCTAAAGCCTTTATCCATGCACTGCTGTTTGTTCAGAATGCCATGAGCCAAGTTCAAGAGGATCCTTTATCTTGAAATCTGAGTTCATGTGATGTACGTAATGCTTTTGTGCCATGTTTCATTCTAGTTGCATGTTTTGTGCCATGTTTCATTCTAGTTGCATGTTTTGTGCCATGTTTCATTCTAGTTGACAGCGGGACTTACTGTAGCTGCTGATGCTAGGAATTGACCTTACTTTTTAGGTGAAGATGAGCACAGTTTTGGGCGCCTTAATTTCTCAGAAATTAACTTATGCAAACAAATGGCCTCTTGAGAGTTTATTTAATCCTTTTTTCCCCTGTCCACATGTGAACCACCAGCTTTGGCAGTGGAGGGTTGCTTGTTTGTTTTCACATACAACAGCAATGTAATATGTGCACTCTGTGTGTATGTTTAAATAAAGCCTTTTGAAAAAGTGGCAAAAAAACAGCCCTGTGGGCTATTAATGGAAAGATAATTTACTTTGCAATTAATTCTTGACAAATAGTTTTCTATCTGACCTACAGACTATTTATTCTGTTTAAAATAGTAACTTAAAACTGAAGACCATGTTAAAAAAAAAAAAACAAACCCACAAACCCAAAAAAACCCCCACCTGCTACAACTATATACTAAAAATGTAAAAAACTTGAAAATTTAATGCTGAGTGAGAATGTATTTTGTTACACAAAGAAAATCTTGGCTAGCAATGACTGAATGGCTCAACATTTTTGTTTTGTGGTGTGTTCCCCCCCCCCCCCCAATGTAGAAAAATGTTTATTTTCCATTATATTGACAGCCAGAACTTCATAGAAATGCACTGGTTTGTAGCAATGCTATGTAAATCTATATGATACTGGATGCTTATTGGTAAATACTATTGTATTACTACTGTTGCTGATACTAATGAACTTTATAAAGTGAGTTACTTTGTACATAATCATATTGGCCTTAGGACTTTTAACTTGAGGGCTTAGAGTGGGCAGAGATCACGCGTGCCTGCATGGAATATACTAATAAAGAAAAAAACCCTTAGGAAATCAAACTAAAAATAGTGCTGTTTTTAAGAAAGGGATAAAGACAAGACAGTGTGATCATAAACCTTTCAGTTTTGTTTGGCTTTTTTAACGTATTGATTCAAATTCAGCTAAGTTTAACAAAAGTTTAGTGTTATCAGTCACTAAATTCCTGCATGTTCTGGTAAAGAAGAGAACCCCAAATTAGTGCCATCACTAAGGAAAAGGGTCCAGTATGAGCAGAAGAGCTAACTGTTCTTTTTTAGTCTATTCAGCATGAGTGTGGCTTGAAATCAGACCTAGAAAGCTGATATGCAAGGCGATAGTAGTCATCTGGGTGCTGGGACTGGGGAAAGCTGGGTTTGTGGACAATTCTGGTGGTGAGAGGGATGAAGGTGAGTACGCCTAGTCTGCTATCAGTTCTCTGATAGATTATTATTGTTCTTTTCTGTTTGTGGGGTTTTGGGGTTTTTTGGTGTTTTTCTGGTTTGTTGCGGGTTTTTTGTTTTGGGTTTTTTTTTTTTTATTCTTAATGGTGATTTGCTTTAAACAATAATTGAGCTTCTCTGTGTAATTTTCAGAGTTACTAATCTGGTTCTTGTTTGTATCTGAAATGAAAGATTCATTTCCTCTTACCTCCACAAAATGTCAGTGCTGCCATGGACTATAAGCTGTATTTTCTGACTTCTGCATTTTCTTTAGTAGCAGTAAAAATTCGATACGGAGTACCATTTCTTACTCTTTGCTCTATTGCTCTTGAGGGCAAGAATATTAACTTCAAGTCAAACCTAGTTTTGGTACTTACTGACCATTTAAAAATATTTGCTTCCAAGGGTCTTGGATAATTCAAATTCCTCAGAAGAGGCAAGGGGGTGTGGAGACACAGGAAAGGCAGAAACTTGCCTTCCCCCATCCCCAAAGTCTGTAGTATTTGTGGGTAAATCCTAGCTTTTTTATTCTCTTTTTCCTGTGCCTATGTAGTAGAATATGAAGACATATTGCAAAAGATTAAGGGAATGTACAAGCAGAACTCCTTAATAATAAAAAAATAATTCTAGAATTAATTGTGAAGCTGTTTGCATTGTCTAAATATAGCTTTACCCTGAAGTTAAATAACTTCATGTGGGTGACAGTCTCATTTTTAATCATTTTACTTTGACAGTATGTACTGGAGGTGAGGTGAAGCTGAAAGTCTGTTGTCTTTTCCTTCCCTGAACAATATTTAGACTTAACCAGATCCACTTCTCAAAATATGCTGTTAATGGAAAGGTAGTATGCCCTACATTTAGTCTGAGTAACAGTCTCACGAGAGCATTTGAGATCTATTTGTTGGTAAAACTTGCTTGGAAACGTAGGAATTCTCCTGTATCTGTACTAGCTTTTAATGGCGGTCAAACACTATTCATTTGGAATAAACAAGCCAAGAGACACCCTACCCTGCCCCCAATCTAAATAATTGTTATAGATGGTTGTACCCTAAAACACTTACATTGTGTAGAATCAAGATTTCTTTGATAAGGCATGATATGTATTAATATTTCAGTTAAGAAAGGGGAATGTGTTGCCTGGGGAAGACACTTAAACCACTAAAAGTTTTGGAGACTTTGGCAAAAGAAATCTTCCAGTAAGGATCTGAACATTCCACAATATTCTGTTTCATGGCTTTTACGGATGTTTTTATAATTTTAAAAAGGTGGTACTGGGGAAGATGGTCTGGCAGTCAAATCTGATAAAGAAATGTATCCAGTAAACAAAATTTTAGGTCTTCATCTGAAAACAGTATAAGGAACTGATGGTAGTTTGGGATAATGAAAGGGATCAAAAGAATCTTTAAAATTGCCTGTTGAAATTTATTTTTAAAAATACTTTAAACAGTCTTATCTTCTCTGAGACTCTTTCTGATTGGAAAAGAGATATGACACAAAGATCAAAATTTGCATGACTAAAATTTAGTTTGTAAATGAGTGTCTGTTGCATGGCTTGTTTCCTGCAAGTACAGAACAGGGTAGTTAGCCATAGTTGATGTGAGCAGTATTCCATCTTAAAAAAAAAAAAAAAAAAAAAAATTGCATCCTCCCTGCATGATAAGCAGTATATGTTAGTGTACATCACACTGCTTGACCAGTGTTAACCAAGGGATGAAAGAGCGTGGTGTTTCAGATCGATCTAAATTACTTTAATTACATTAGTAAAATTCTTAATTCTCAATTCCTTGTCCTAAAAGGTGTCTTAGTGTTTCTGGCAGAGAAATTCTGAGGGGTGGTTGCAGTTCTGTGGTAAGTGAACTGATCACTCCTTTCAGCTCAGTAACGCTTGCTCACAGTGGTAGAAGAGGAATCTAGAAGTATTTAAAATATCTATTAATTGACAAGTATGTTTTCTTCTGCGTAGTGAGATTGTGGAAGTTTGATAAATACGGGAGATATAAAGATATGGGAGAACTAGATTGTTTCACGCAGTGCACTTTAAATTTTACTCTCCTTGATAGGTTATATATTACCACTGTGATATGAAGTAAAAAAACATGATTGCATTTTTGAGTAGAACTTCCAATAAGCCATGTAGCTGTTTTCCTGGAAAAGAAGGATCCATAGAAACTCAAAATGTTATGAAGAAGCAAGTTTGGTATATGAGCTTTAAGCAGTAATAACCTGCCTGTTGTTGTATAATCCTCTTAGGTGATGCAAGCTGGATCTGTGGTTCAACAGCTGAATGGTAATGAGCTAAGCATCTGCCAAAAAGTATAGTTTGTAACTGCAATCTGGTATTCACAAATTTTGATAACGAGAAAATACATTATTTCAGTTGTGTAGGCTTTTCTTAAATATTTCTCATTTTCAGTGCAGTTTTTCTGAAGTATTAAAAACATCTCTAAAAGGTATTTTTGACAAATGGTTCTAAAGAAATTTGCAAGGATGGTAATTTCAGTTAAAAAACAAACAAAAAAAAAAACAAACCACAGACTTTCTGTCCAACTCAGCCCAAGACTGATACCAGGTTTTGTAAAATTGACTTTGGAAAATTACATAGGGAAATCAATGGAAAGAATTCATCATGTGGTAGTGGCTATGATGCTCTTGCTGGTATTTAAGATGTACAAAATAAAGCATAGTATTTAATGTCAAGTAACAATGTCAGAACTTTTGCAGCTAAGTAACTTCTATCTCCAATGTATTCAAGTTTTTTTTAGATGCAAACAAAATTATTAGATGCAACCGAAAATATTTTTTACTTTTTACTTTACTAATCAGTTTGTAGGAATATTTAGGTGTCAATTACGAAGAATGAACTCTTAGCAACACAATTGTTAAGCAACAACACTTGGAGTGATCAGTTTCTCAAGCTGGTGGTTTCATCAGTACCTTCTTAGAGTTGTCACTTAACTCAGCTGCCTTGTCTGCAAGGAGCCTGGCCTAGTTGTGTCACCAGTTCTAAACCATAGTGTTGTGGCACAGAGCACAGTCATTTTCTGGACTGCTTTACAGCTGTGTAAATCAGAACTCTCATCTAGAGTGAGCCAGCTGAGATCACTGAGAATGAGTTCCTGTGAAGAAAAAATGATTAATAGTTTAGAAGTTGAAAGCTAGCCTTTTATTGGGGTTTGCTTAAAGTTGTAGTTTTATGTAAAACCATTGCAGTTAATCTAATCTGGAGAAACTACTGCTTCCTCTCCAGATCTTTATATTTTTGTAGAAAGAACAATTTGCTTCAGAAGAGACTGGCCAGTTATCAGTGATAATATTTGCTTTAAGGTATATTTTACAGTAATTGCTTCAAAGTAAGTCTTCCCCCCCCCCTTTTAAGTCAATTTGGGTAAGTTTTATAGTATGTTCATCTTAGCTGTTACTACTAGTGTTTCTCAGAAATAATTCTGAGGGGGATAGGTAATATGTCTTTACCAGTAGTAACACTCAAATTGTACAGAAAAATTGTACAAGAGGATTTTGAAAGATTCTTGAGGGAAAAAAATGGAACGTAGATAGAACTTAGTCATCACTAAACACAGTAGGACTAATTTTCAGCCGTTTAATTTCTGTACCTACTAGTATGCAATGATAGAAACTTTCTGATGACATTGTGCAATGAACTATTCAAGTTAAAAAACCAAAAAAATTACCCACATTTAGCTAACTGGCCTGTTGCATGTGCTTCAAGATGTGAACCTGAAAATGTTTTCATGGTGTAGGTTATGTACCAAAAAGTGTGAGGTGGGACATATGATAACATTGCCACCTATTTTGCAATTTTACCACATGCCTGGGGCAACAGTTGTAGCTTATCCAAGTAATTATTTGTATTAGGACAGTATTGTTGTGTCTTTGGTTGCTTTCAGGGAACTTGTGTAGCTGCTGTGGTGAAAAAACCCTCAGAATGATGTGATCAATACTTCATAAATTATTGGCAGGTGCTCTGCAAGCCATAATAATGAACTGTCCTTAAAAATCATCAGGGAATTGGGTTTTTGCATTTTGCAGCTCCTGAAGGAGTTGCACAGCTGGCAGAGCATATTGCCCGCCACCATGCCAGACTCGGCATTTGAAAGCCTGCCAGATTGCTTTGTGCTGTTGCGCTAGCCATGGATCAGCAGTCTGCAACACTATGACGATAGTAAGTGTTTTATTTTTTGCCCTTTGTAGGATCACACAAGTTAATACTGCATTTATAAAGAGTCCCACCTGTTTTCTGAACCTACCAGGTACCTGGGTTGCATTACCTGGGTAGGTTAGCCGCCATGCTGCAGGAATCTATAGAGAAATTATGTTCTTGATGTATTCTGGTAAAATTTCTATTAGTATCAAAGTTCAGAGTCACTCTGTGTAGCCTGCTTTTCATGCTTTATGTAATTTTATTACGCTTCAGTATTTCTTTCATAATCTCCCTGATTTTACTAATGCACAATATTGCAAATGCAGTATAAAACTAGTCGACAGACTTTAAATCATTTGTGTATCTCTAAACCTCTTATGCTGATTAAAAGTGTTAAGGCTATTAGTATTTTTTATGTAACTGGGTCTAAATTTAGTTTCTGTTGCAGTCAAAAAACCACTCTGGTATTGCAAACCACAATCCTAATCTGCTCTCTTGGAGTCGATGGCAACTAGTTCTTCAGCACAGCTTTTGTGTTTCTGTGTATTGATGACTTGAATAGTTAACATCGTGTTTATCATAGAAATTCAGTAGTGACTTTTCATAGTTCTGATTTCTCTTCCAGACATGTCAAAATACTACTTTTGTTCTTGTGTGAAATAGGATTTTAATTACTTTTGGGCATTGTTTTCATTAATTCTTGATTGTTTAAAATGGGATTTGAGTAGCCCATAGGCTACTGCTCCACTGGTTGGGAGGAGGGGACTGTTGATATTTTAACTTATGTTAAATTCTTCTTGTTCTTGTATGGAGAAGCAAAAAGAAAAAGAAACGTTAAACTGGAAAAAGTAGAAATCATGTATGTAGTCCATACCTTCCCAGCTGAATAGCTGTAAAATACCTGCATGACAGCCTCATCCTGCAAAATGCACCTGTTTGTTCATTGTATAGCCTGTTCTTACTGTTTTAACAACTTAATTATTATGAAAAAGCCATAAAGTCATGTCATCATATATTAATGACTTTATTTCGTGCAATATTGTGCATTGCCTTTGGTCAGTCAAGATGTGTGGTCTTAATTTCACATGTACGCAAGTTTTATTTCATAGCTGACAGCTTGCTGTAAAAAGCCAGCTTTAAAACAAAACAAAACAAAAACCACAAACAAACAAAAACCACCTCTGCATTGGTAATTGAAGTATTGGAATATATAGTGAAGGAAGTCATCAGCTTTGTGTTCAAGAAACCCCTTGGAAAGACTGAACATTTGACTAGTAGCCTTGCTGCTATTTATATATAAAAATGAGTGCCTGTAAGCTGATGTGCAGAAATGGGTAATTTACACAATTTTTTTAATACAAAATTGAAGCTTATTTTTCTAATGCATGTATGCATGATCTCAGAAACAGCTAGGGACTGCATTGTGTGAGCTGTATATACAAGAGTCAATACTTACATACTTAAGAGTACAGAACTTGAGTGCTTCACACTTCTGGTAATTTTACTCCTACATTTGCAGGACTATTGAGCTGACTGTTTTGTAAGAAAGAAATAGCTTCCAAATTACACAGTTATTTCTTTGATCTGTGAATGGAATTTTCCTTTGCTTGTCAGAACATGTGCTCTAACAATTTTGTAATTGTTCTAAAATAACCCTTCAAGCTACAGGGGGAATGCTTTTTCTTTAAAGTTGAACTGCTTAAAGAAACTAACAATCTCCTTGAGACTGGGGAAGGATATCTGCCTTGGTGTTCTTGGTTTGGGAATAAGGTACGGATGGAGTGAAGAAAGAGCTTTAGACAATGTGGAAGGTAAGGAGAAATAACCAAAATTGTGCTGACTTTTCTAGGGAGATGTTGTTCTGCTTTGCTCTCAAGCAAGGGTTATGGATGTCTTGTCAACTGTTCCCTGTAGAATTTGGCATGAGTTTAAGATTTGGGAGGGGAACTGGAGAGTTTTGCTGGCAAATCTTTCAGTGTCTGTAAGCCTATTGTGACAGGAGAAAAGAATGGTATATGTTTTTCTCCAGGATAAGATTAGGTAAGGATTATGAACGGCATCAGACAGAGTTAGACTTATTCGTGGATCACACAGCAGGGTCTGCAGGTCTAGGTTTGACGGCTGCAAGTGGCTTATGAAATGTTCTGTGCTGGGTGCTTTGGCTTATTTGATTTATAGTTTAAGTTATGGCTAAGGACAGTGTTAGGGGCACCAGGGTTACAAATCTAAATTTTGTACAGAGTCTCATGGTGAGAGAAGCTAGAATGAGGCTTGGTACTGATAATGCAAATGGAGTAGAGCACTGAAGGCAAATCATGATCAACTGATACTGGGTTGACACCAAAAATAAGAAGTTACAAGACTTATTTCTTGTCTGTTCATAAACTTTTAATATATGTGGTACTCCATTCACTGTCACTGGTCAACGCATTGGTCTGTAAGGTTTTATTTACTTCTGCTTTTTGTTTCATTCTGCCACTTAATAATTCACTAGATAGTTCAATCATATGCAGTGTAATTCTATGACATCCAGAATTAAAGGGAATTTTTATAGTTGGGCTCCTAAATACTGAAAAATCTTCTTAGTGTTCAATGACTTTTCATTATATTGACCTTTCTTTTTAATTTCTTGAGCTTTCTAAAATTGTGTTTAAAACAATACTAATTTCCTAAATATTTACTTCTGTAAGCCTTGATTTGTTATTGCAAGTGCTCTGCCACATCTTCTGTGTATTGTGGCTCTAAAAGGGCAGACTCATGGAAGTCTCTGAGCAGGGTGTTGCACTTTGAAAGTCTGCTGCTTACTGGTGTATGTACAAGTGTAAAATCTCTCTGCTGTCAGCATTGCAGCACACTTCTTATTGCCCAGAGCTTTGAATTCCTTTGTGTGACTGATGAGAACTGCTGAAGTACAGCATTATTTACATTATTTTGAAAACTGTCAAGTCAACTGCTTGGCTTTGACTCCAAGGTCTCTTTTTTCATTGTCTAGCAAATTTGTAGCCCTGGAGTTGGTAACTAACTTACGGCTCTATGCAAGCAACTGAGATTTAGCTAGCAAGGCACCTTTAATGTCTAGTCTGATTGGACATCTATCTATGCTGAGAAAATGGTACGCTTCAGGGAAGACAAAGAGGAAAAGATGGAAGTGTTGAAGACAGGCAGATTCCTAACTTGGTTGTCTAATTATACTTCTGTGCAATATGCCTAAGAATTACTTTCTGGATCATCAGCTTCACCCTATTTGTGATTTATGTTAATAATACTCTGCTTTAGCATAACTATCTCATCAAGCACAGGGCCTTTTTCTCTTTTCTATGTTGGATCTGTGCAAGTCTTCCACTCTTTTGATATGCTACAGTGTGTGGGGAGAAGAGCAGTTACTCTTTCACTAACAAAAAAAAGCTTGGGGGTTATCTCATAACACTTGTGGTGTATTGACTGTTTATTGAGAGAGGAGTTGCTCTTCTTCGGGGATGTATGGATGCCTGTATGGGGCAGGGTTGTTGTTGATTTGAATTCTTTAGTCAAGAAACGGGATATGCGGCTAATGGAAGTTGTCTGCCTTCTGCATAGCTGCTTGTTCTTTAACACTGCTGACTTATTAAACTACTGCAATTCACGGAATATACATCCCAATAATCTAGTCACAAAAATCTGTAGAAGTTATAAAGACTCTGTCATGCAGTGTTTGAACCATTAAGTCTTTTACTTCTAGAAAAACATAACTGAGGTAAAAACATGTCTTGTTTTCCATGACTTCTGGTGAAATTTGGTGTGCAGAACTGTTAAAACCAACACTGTCTTTTCAGAACATTGCATTCCTAATCATAATGTGGAATCTTCTTTTGCCATCTTGAATGATAAAATACCAAGGAGGTTCTAGATTTTTCTGAGTGCTCTTCATCACATCCAGTAGGTGTAGAAATAACTCATTTCAGAATCTTCTTTGCTGGTTACTACTAGCCACATCATTAAAGAATATGGTAGAAGGCATTGTAGTTCAGAGATGAAAATGACATTCTCCTGCTACAGTCAGATGAAAGTAACTGAAGAATTTCAGTGCAAACACCTCCTCTGTGCTTTTCCTGTGTTTGAAAAGAAATCCCAATATAAATGACTGCAAGTGTGAGTAACTTTTTTTTCAATCAAAGGCAGTTGTGGTACCAACTCTACAGTTGGCCAGAAATAAAAACTGATGTGGCTAATGTTAGTGAAGACCAATCCTTTGTCATACTAACCCAACTCATTTGTCCGTATGCCATGTCTGGGTGCGATGTCTTGCCTGCAACGTTCATCTCCTCGGTTTCAGGTTGTGCACTGCGGTACTTACAGCACCGTAATGCAAAGCCTGTGCTTGCGGGCTCGGGGCACATGTCCTGTCTCAGCGGTGGTCTGAGGCTGGAGCTTTGAAGGCCAAAGTGGGACATCGATGGCGCAGCTCAGTGTGGTCATAAAGAAGCTTCTTTGGAAAAGCAGGATGTATGTGTGTCTGTGCCCAAAATCAAGTCTCTTTTCGGGGAAAGTACATAATTAGAACCAATGATACTTTCGTGTTTGAAATTCCATTCTGTGTCTGAACAAACTTCTCCATTATAATCTTCAAGTAACTTAAAAAGTCTTACTTCTGATACTCCACTTAAAAGGGTAATTAATTTTTTTCTTTTTTAACTTCCCTTTGTACAGATATTTGAAACCTCCTGCAGAAAATGTTAATTCAGTATGTGTATTTTTAAAGCATGCGTTCCTTAGCAAGTTATGCAAGCCTTTGAAACAAAAGCAGCTATAAAAAGAAATCTGAATGAAACAATTTGCATAGCAATAGCAGCCCAGTTTTGGTATACATGGTAAAACAAATGGAAATCCGCAGGGGGGAAAAAAGCCCAAATCTAGAACAGATAAACAAATCCAAAGTAAATCACGAGAGGATTTTCCACAATTTCATGTCAAAGACTGCTGAAGTATTAGTGCTGTTCTACTTTATATTTCAATGTTTTGACTTACCCAGTGGTGTAAGAGCAAGGGTAGACTGAGATTACCTCTGTTTTTTTAATAGTTTGGCTCTAGCACTTAGAAGCTGTGTGATGCAGAGCAGCTTGTCGCTGCACAGTACCGTATTGTGTTCGGGCAGCGGGGGCTGAGGGCCGCCCTGGCGGGGCGGCAGCCATCGCCTGCCCTGTGCCGGTGCCAGCCGGCTCCGACTGGGACGGGCAGCCCACGGCCGTCAGCGCTGACACGTTTGAGCAAGCGCAGCAGCTGCGAGGGGCTGGACAGACCGTGCTGAGGGGACGGCTGCCCTTGGAAGAAGGTGACCCACGCCAGAGGAGGTATCACCCGAGGGACGGTGGCCATGGGCACCTCACACCAGGGTGGGGACCCCTCCGAGGGACAGCGGCTGTGGGCGCACCACTGGGTTGGAGACACAAAGGTTTGGAGTGGCAACGGAAAACCAGTAAGAAGGAAAGAGCGGTGGGTGAGGCCATTACCACACCACCCGACCACCTGCCTCATCCATCGCCTCGGCGGGGAGGTGGGCCGGGCTGACCGTGACTGGCCGTTGGCCCAGGAGAAGCTGAGACTAGGAAGGGTGTGGTTATGCTCTCCCCCCGCTCAGTACTCGGATCAGCCATCAGAAGTTGTTGTTAACTGGCAATAAATTACACTAAGAAAAGATCCCCAAGTCCCCAGGCTGTTCTGCCTGTGACAGGCCTGTGACTGCCTGCCCCAAGAGGGTCCCTTCAGGCCCACTGAGGGTCAACTACAGGCTTGTGTAAACATTCAAAATGGTGTCTGCCATTAGTGATTGATTAGCAATGTTACAGACCTCATCAAACATTCAGTTTGCTAAGGACACCTTTAGAAGGCTTATGCAGTGTATGATTTTTCACCAGATAAGTAAATTACATGGAATGTGGAATTTCTTGGAACCAAACTGCTGTTGGGTTAGTCGTGTTGCTTGCAGTATGGTGAGGCGGGCATGAGCCAGCTAGCATCAAAGCAACAGATAAACTTGTCATTTAGGAACAGACACTAATGAAGTGTGAGCTGCAACCATATGTGGAACAAACATCTTTACGGTGTCAGTCGTGACTTTCTCTTTGCTCTTGTCGAGCTGAACACTGCTGCGCACCGTGTGCTCTGGAGGAGGCACATGGAGAGATCCTGGCTGGGGTAAGCAGTTAGAACAAAGCACTGAAAGTTGAGAGTGCTGAAGTTTTGGGAGACATGGGATTTCTGACAGAGTTGCGAGAGAAGGATTTTTTTTTTTTTTTTTCCAGCTGGCACTTACAGCCTCAGACATAAGGGGTCTGCTTGCATTTCTGCCTAAATTTGTATTACAGTGTGTCTTACTGACTTTTTAGAATTGCATTGCCTACCGTATTGTTAAACATCGGAATATATTTAGCTACACATCTCTCTCATCTCTCATGATACTGATGCTTCTCTTTGGTATAGTTGTACCCTTTGCAGTTGTGCTACTATTAAACCTGTTGGACAAAGGCCTAATGGTTTCCTGGGGTGGTGGATAGGGGAGAGAGTATGCTTATGTGGGGTAGGAGGTGTTAATCTGGCTGCTGGAAAGCCAGAACCTGTTCCAGGGAGACTGCAAGGTGAGATGGTGCTGGCTGTGACAGAGTCCTCCCACCCCGGTCTGAACAAAATTCCTCCTTTACCTTTTCTCATAGCAGAGCAGTCACATCAGTTCTAGCAGTTTGCTGAAGAAAGGGAGGAATCCCACCTGGTCACGGAGAGAAAAGAGGGCCAAGGCCCACTGTCAGCCTCCTACCTTCCGCTTGTATTAGCGTCCTAGCTAGGGGGGATGGTGTCAGACTATTTGGGCAAGGTAATACAGAAATTTAGATACTGTGGTACGGTCACAAGCTCATCATTTTGGTATCATGTATGCTTAGGTTTGAGGTATTGTAAGTCTAGTAGAGTATTGCCTATTGGTTGTGAGCTACATGCTCTGATGAATTACATGATGACAATCTACAGATGTTTTTCTCTGTTGCTGCAGTTAATGTTTTCAACTAGCCCGTCTGGGAGGCCAGGGCTGGATCCTCTGGCCAAATATTTACCCAACTTTTTGGATGCATTTTCCAACCTCTGCTGAGTTTTGTGTTCTGCATTAAAATTCTGACTTGGGTATGAGGTAACTACTTTTAAGACTAGTTGGCTCAGTCATAAAGGTAACAACTAGTGATGGTCCGTGCTGCTGTGAATACTGATGTGGTCAGCTGTCAGTCACTGAATATGTCCCACCATGACACTAAAGCTGGGTGTGATCAAGATGTGTGAGTGAATGTCAGCTTTAATGTAAGCAAACTGGACAGGAGCTGCAGACTTGTGGTGGGTTAGTGATAAAATAAATGGGTTGTATTGACAGAAAGGGCCTGCTCACTGCTGCATTTTATGTTGGCAGGACAGGGATGAAGTATGTGTCAAGTGGTTTAATCCAGCTTTCACAGTTTTCATTTTTATCTTGGGATATAATCTAGGCTCATATAGTCTTGGGTTGGTGGAAGCGTAAAGTGACTTTAAGTGCCAGATGGGTCAAGAAACAGCCTGGACTGAGGAAAGAGCAGCACTTTCTGTTTGTTTTGGTGGTTTTTATCTACTTTGGTTTTCTTCCACTTTATTAAATGTACATGGACATGCTTGTAGCTCCACAGTTCCTTCTGGGATATGTACTAAATTTGTTTGGATAGAAATGGGGAAAATAAGAGTTAGTAGAAGAGTTGCACATAAACTTTACTTCCTTGACTGACTTTCATGTAAATAGAATGTGAATAAGAGATGCTGTTATACAAGGTGTGATTTCTAGCTACTCTTTAAATCTTCCCAGCATGTCAGGAGTTCCAGGAATCTCCTGACATATGCTGTCCTAATATTTACCTGACCTGGACTCAAGTGGTAAGTGAGTTACAGGCACTCATGCATTAGTGTAGAGCATATGGAGAAACTCTGGATTTTTAGGGTGTATTAAATTGTGTAGCCATGGCCTTTGTAAATGGCCTTCACAAATCAGCATTTGATAGAGCAACATAAATATAACTGCTTATAATGATCACAGAAAAAATATTAGATGATGAAAATTAGCCTGATCACAATGATTATAGTGATGGGATACAAGTGTATCTTTTATTTTTTAGCATGCAAATGGACTATTTTCACTCTTAATTTCTTTGCTTACTTTTCTTTCCACAAGACTAAAAATCAGATATTTATTCTGATGGAGCAAGTTATCAAACCTCATTACAGTGACTGTGTAGCGAATCATTCACTGGGGACCTGCATGAATGAGTGTACAGTAAAGTTAGAGTATAACTGTTGTCCCTGGTTCCTCCTGTCATAGCAGGGAATTAAAATTAGGTTTGATGAGTAAGTTCAAAGGGATAGCCTCTGACAAAGCAGACATCTTGCTGCAACTCGTGGCTAGAGCCAAACATGTAGACGAGATGAAGAACAGTCAAAAGAACTGAACTGGGAACGTGAGCCCTTTCCCCAAAAAATTATGTGATGGCTCATGTGGTATTAGTGATATCACTTCAATTACGTGTTGATGTGTGAAGCAATTTTTTTGCAGATGAGCCTGAATTTTCTCTTAAAGTGGTAGGAGATACTTGTAAAGAGCAAAACAAGTCAGCTGGCCAAACTTTCCTCAGCTTTGCAATCAGAGGCTTTAAAACTAGGATGGCCATACAGGGACGTTGATGTCAGAGCGTTTCCTCAGCAGAAAGCAAACACTTGTCTGTTCACCCCTGAGGGGATAGGGGAAATTGTCAGGAAAAAAGAAATCATGAAAAATTGAAAAGCAAGGCCGTGCAGCATGCAGGGAGAGGACTTAACTGGTTGCATTGGGAAATCATCAAGAAAAATCCCTTCTTTTGATTTGACTCACTCCAGACTGTGTTTCTCAAGTTGTCACTTGCTTCTGTGTGTGGTAGATTAAATGGCATCTGTTACATTTTGCTATAGAAGTATGCCTGAACATATGAAGTGAACTGTTTGGTTGATCACATTTATTTTTTCCCTAGTACAAGGTCTCCAGGGGATCATCCAATAAAAACTGGAAAGTGCTACTGTTAGAAATAAAAGCAGAGCCCTTGAAATCAAATGAAGCTTACATGTAATTATAAAACCCACACAGAGATGGAAAACTAAAGCCAATTAGCAAATGGTATCATTTGCCTCTCTCTGGGATTTTAGCTTGAAATCTCCACTCTTTGTTAATACCAAACATGAATGTAGATTTGATTGTCAGTCATGCTATACCATTTTGCCTTAAGAAATAAGACACTGCATGCTTCCGTGTGCCTATTTCGGAGACAGAAGTTTTCCAAATCTTGGTGTGGTGGGTTGACCCCAGCCAGCAGTTAAGCACCCACACAGCTGCTTGCTCACCACCTCCCCCAGTGGGGTGGGGGAGAGAATAGGAAGAACAAAAGCAAGAAAATGCCGGGGTCAAGGTAAAGACAGTTTAAAAGTGAAGGAAAGAGGGTAGGAGTAAAGTGCTGCAAAGGTGCACTCGCCATCTCTCATGATCAGACCGATGCCCAGCCAATCTCTAAGCAATGGCTACGCTGGAAGGTGTTCTACCCTCCTACCCCAAGTTTTTTATCACTGAGCATGATGTCATATGGTATGGAATATCCCTTTGGCTGGCTTGGGTCCACTGTCCCAGCTGTGTCCCTTCCCAAATCCTCGCTCACGCCCAGCCTGCCTGCTTAGGGAGGCAGAGTGACAAAGAAGAAAGCTTTGATGCTGTGCAAGCACTGTTCAGCAACTTCCAAAACCACTGGTGTGTTATCAACACTGATTTAGTCACAAACTCAAAACACAGCAGGACATGGTCTGCTATGAATAAAGTGAACTCCATTCCAGCCAGACCTAGTACACCACATCTGGATAGCATCTTTCAAAATGAAGCAGCCCTTCCTTGCTAGATGAGTTAGGTGCTGCAGTTCTGGTGACTGATGAGGATATTAACATTTCTGGCTATCTGAAGTAAGGTAAAATAAGATAGTCTGGAAATGGGTGAAGTACCAAAGACTCAAAAAGTTAGGTAAACCTTTACCTAAACTTAGGTAAAAAGTTTCACTGATTTTTTCTTTTCCTTTTTTTTTTTCCCCCTTAAATGCTTAACCATTTCATTGAAATAGCTTACAAATGGGACTTAATAAAATTTCATGATGATTAATAGGAGACTTTCTGATACATTTCCAAGGATAAACTCCAAAGATAGGAGGTAACATGAGCACTGAGAAGAGGGAAGGACTCTTTCTTTCTTTATTGCTTAAAAATTAAAGTTGAATGGGAGGCAAAAGGAAAAAGGAAGGTGAGAGAGAGAAGGAAAAAAGGCTTTTCTGGTTAAATCTTACTAAGGTTTCTGAAAGTGTGACGAAATATCTAATCAAAAAACAGTGTCTGTAGAGAACAGATCAGATTGACTGAGAGACCTAATACTAATTTTCATCCAAAGGTGGCACTAGTCTTTTGCAGTTGGAGATTTTGTTGAGGGATGGGAAACACATACCAAGAAGCCCTCAACTAATCCAACGCTTACCATTAATCCCAAACAAACCATCATTAGTATCTGGTTTTATCCCGCTTAGTCCTTGCCGGATAGTGAATTATGTAACCTTTGTGTTATTAACATTTAATGGAAGCTTATTATCACGTAGGTTACCTCCAAAAAATGGGAGGGGGAAAAATGTAAATTTGCTGCTTTCTGTTCTTTATTGTTTGTTTGAGGGATTTTTAAGGACTTCTTAAAGAAGTGAGTGAGTGGATTCTTCATGATAGTTCCATAAATAAACTAACTTAAAACTCGCTAAGCACATTGCTTGGCAAAAAGCAGCTGTTTGAAAAATTACATAGACCTTTTCTACTTAAGTAGCAGATAATGTTGATAAACGTAACTTAGAAAAGGGCTACAAAAATTTATCTTTCTGGTACAAAAGAATTTGATCTGATATTCAGGTGCACAAATAGATGTGTATGCGTCCTCATACACTGTTGCAGACTGATTTTAGTAGGTATGATATGAATAAGATAACAAAATTTCCACAGGTGCAAAGTATGTCTCGTTATGTTCTAGATCTTGGCCTTTTTTAGGGGGAGGAGTTGGTGCTGGAGTTCTAAAAGGAGTCACTAGGTAAGCATTGCAAGGAGGGGAAAGGATTTTGAGGTAAAAAATGTGAAGGAAAAAAATGTCCAGGGCCACAGGATGTTAGGAATTTGACATATGTATGATACAGTATTGCAGTGGCTGGTAAGCAAATAATTTCAGAGCAGTTATCTGAGTTGCATCAGAATAAATGCTGATATAAAAGGAGAAAAAAAGTTTTGCAACCCACGATGGAAATGTGTATGCTGAGCAGCAGACCCACAGCAGATACTCTGTGTGATTTGAGCACATATAATGTGTGATAAGAGAATACGTTTAATTCCATTTGCCAGATGTTTAATTTCAATCTTTCTCTCATTTTCCCCAAATGATAATGGTTCTTTATCAAATTGTCACCATTTTCTCAGTATTGATAAAACTCCAGAGACGGGAGAAGTCCCAGCAGTCAATGTACATAATTATTTCATGCCCACACTGAGAGAGATGCAATAACAGAGACTCTACTATGGCAAGTGTTGGTACAGTGGTCTCACTGAAACCATAAGCTGGACAGTCCTGACTTGATGTGAAGCCTGTGAAAGCTCATTGAAGATCTCACTCAAGTGCACTTTCAGCTGTTGAGTCTTTTGTGTCCTTCTGAGTTTACTTACATGGCTGTTCAGCTCCAGCAAAAGGCTGAAGATTTTAATTGTTGGAACAAAACCCAAAAAGCCCTTTTGCTGCTATGTGAGGTGTTGCATCAAAGTTGTGCGTGCTGTTGATTGCCACATCTGAGATTATCACCTGACACACCTTGATAAAGCTTAAATGGCTTTCCAAAAGTGACAGACTAATCAAAAGGAAATTTATTTTTAAAGCTCTTCTTGGAAGATTTCATGCTTGTTTTTTTTTTCTTAATTAAAAAAAAAGCTAGTCATTCCACTCCCATAATAAATGGGTGACATCTTGAGTGTTGATGAAAGAGCGCTACAACTGTAGATAATCATTCCTAATATTGAGTCAAACTTACAGCCTCTGTCTTCTAGGAAACATAACACACTGAGAATAGTATAAGGTCAGAAGAACTTCCATATAATTTTGAAGGCAAAGTTTGATGTAAATGGAGATAGAAATGTTCTGAGAAATATGTTTGCAACTACCTTTCTGTTTTACTACTGCAAAGAAGTTTTGTGGTATTTGAATGATCTAAAACTGACTCAAGACATTTTGAAAATTTGGTAGAAAGACAGCAGCTCTTTTATTAGATTAAGTAATATCTTTTGAAAATACAATCCTTTTTTTCATAAATACATAATACATAATTTTTTCTAATAAAAGATTCTGCTTTTACCAACAAATGTTGTTAGACCATCATAGCTACTGCAATGGTATATAGCCATGAGAAAAACTTTGAATCATACAGAATGCTAATGAAGCTGTTTTGATGGTATCTTCAGAAAGTACAAGTTTAATCTGTCTATTGCAAAAAAGTATACTAGGAAAATCAAATCACCGAATTATTGGGAAAAATGCCAGCAATTTTGTGAACTAAGTAACACAGCATTACATGAACTTTCCCGTGCCTGCTTTTATCTGTGAGCATTGAGGGTTCATTTAGTTTATTTTTAAAAGCTCAGAGCAAAAAATAAAATTAGGTATTTTCCAGATACTTCCAGTGATTGAGTGTGTGTGATTTCAGCAAATATGTTGTTGAACACCTAGAAAATCATGGATTCAGCACACTGGATGATTTAAAAAACCCTGATGTTATTGCTGATTCTCAGATTAGATGAATCAAAGAATTGTTTCTGCAAATAACTAATTTTTATTTGAACATAATATGCAGTAGAACTCATAACGACCACTTCTTATCCTTTGAATCACAAGATACCTGTGTATTAGTTCATCTGAGTGAACAGCTTCCTAGCTGTTTAAAATATTGTTTTTATAATGCATGTATTCTTCTACCATCTTGCACTCTGTATGCTTGGAATCTCCAACATGTACCAGCTTGTTGTGTTGCTGTCAACTAGTGTTGGGAGAAAAGCAGAAATGTCAGTCTGTTCTTAGAAGAAAGTAGTGGCAGGGACAGAGGTTTGAGTATCAAGATCCTGCAAGGCATGCTTGACTCTGCTATTACCTTGTTTAGATTTCAGCCATATCCCTTTTTCCTTTTTATCAATTGGAAAATAGGAATGCAAAAGTGACAAAAATACGGCTAGCTTAAAGGGAAGGTTAAGTGATAATTTATTCAGCTGATAAACATCCACATTGTGACACTTCTACTAATAGACCGTGCTTTGCTTGGCAGCCGAAGGGATGATAATAGCCCATCATCTCTTGGAAATGAAATTACACTGGAGGTAAGATGCAAAACGTTAACAGTGAAGGTAATTAACAATTGAGTGCAATAGCAGTTGACAAGGCAGTTTCCCCACTGGGTAGAATTTCAAATTGAAGCTGAATATCTTGTGAAGGCTTGCTTCAACTCAAAGTTCTGAGCCTTATAAATAGTGGATTCAGAACTGGAACAACCATGTGAAATCCTCTGTGCTGAGTACTTGTACATAAGATGATGGCAATGTGGGTATCTGATCATGCCTTAGTAGGGAATTGTGAACATTATGCCTAATGCTTGTAATGTGCTCCAGGAGCCTTGGCTGAGAGATACAAATAATCATTTGTTGTGATTATTTAATCTATATCAAACTAGATAAACTAAATCAGTTTGAATTGATTCTGTCTTTAAAATTATCTAAAAACTGAGAGTGTAGGATAAGCTTTCTATTTTTGACATATTTTTTGTTTTTCTGATACACATGGATAAAGGGGTGAATTATAAAGAACATGGACAGAGTTAAACCATTGCATTAGAACAAGGATTGACTTCTGATCAGTTAATTCAGAATGATATGAAACCTTAAAGCACCAGGAACTCATTGATTCTGGGGGGTAATATTGAGAAATCACCAAGGATGTTAGCAGAGGCAAGTTCTCTAATATAGCAATTGCATTCAGAAAACTTGAATTCAGCTGGGGTGTTAGGTTATTTCCAGCAGGTGGAGTTGGCACCAGCAGCATGTTGAAATGGCAGTGTGCTTGGAGTGGCTGGCAGTATGCAGTAAGTACTCTTTGGGTATGGGTGAAAACAGTGTCGTCTTATGCCAGATCTTACAAAGGTTTGTGTGTGCCAATGTTCTGACGTCCCAAAAAATGTGGGGATTCCTTTGGTTTTAAACAATTCAACAAGTTGCCAGCAGAAGAAATGCTAAAATACAGGTTTTCTTCCTGCTCTGCCCGCCTCCCTTCTTTATTGTAGGATTTACAGTAATGGCGAGAGATGTCCTATAGAATTCAGAATCCTCCTCCAGTGGTTTTGACCCCCTAGTGAAGTACAGGAGACACTTTGTCGCTGGAGTGGACTTCCAGACAGAGGTTCAGCAAACGAAACCCACTCTCTTGTAAATTGTATAGATCCTCACGTAACTTCATACAGAAGTTGTTAAGTTTCCATGTGTCATCTCTATTATGTTTTTAGGGACTTGTGGCATACTCTATTACTTTCTTTCCTAAACATCGGGTATTCTCTGCCCCAGATTTGACAACATGTTGGAATAATGCTGCAACTGGAGAGAATCCTAAGGTAAAATACTCAGGCAGAGCAGAGAACGATGGTTTCTTCACTAGCACCAGTTATATGCATAGACTGTGCTAGGTAGTGGGGAAAAGGTAAGTGTGCAGCCTGCTGCAGCTGCTGTCAACAGGATGGGTGATTCTATTAAGAGATCGGTACTGAGCAACAAATGCACATGAAGTAGCAGGTGGTTGCCTGAGCCAAGTTAAGAAAGATGTGCCTAGGCACATTAAATCCAGCCTGAATAATCTTCATCAGTGAGGACAGCAGATTTATGTTCCTATGAACAGGCCGTGTCTGAAATAGCAGACACGGCTCCCAGAAGGGATTTTCACAGGCTTTGGCAGGCAGCCTCCGGAGGGATTTTCACTGGGTGGGTGTTCCCAGAACAGATCGTGCATATTATTTTAAGGGAACATTAAGAAATGAAAGCATTTCCCTTCTACTTGAATGCTTGGCCAAGTTTGAAACCCTTCCTTGTCAGGTTCCTGCTCTGCTGACCTGGCTGCAAGATGCCTGACAAGTGCAGATGAAGCTGGGAAATGTTTTTGCAGTCTAATGCTGGCCATCCTTGTGTTAGGTGTCTGGGGACTGTGCCACTTCCATATGCCCGTGTATAGGCGTAGTAAAGCTGAATTGAGGGAACTGGATGATGGAGGAATGGGAGAGCTCTTTGCTCCTGTCACAAACTGGGTGTGCTACCATAAGTGTGCACAATCAGCTCTCTCGCGAGTGTCCATGAGAGCACTGAACGGTGACTTTTCTAAGCCCACCAGCACAACCAGCCCGGTGGCTGAGCAGAGGGGGAAGCAATCCAGCAGCAGCACCGAGCACAGAAGCAGCAGAAAGGGATAGCATCTGTCCAAAGGCCACAGCCTCCCTCCTCTGCCCTGAACACATGGGAAACTTTCTTTGCTGGTAGCTGCTTCCTGTGGCTCTGTCCCTACTTGCAAACCATTCCCTGCCAGACCCCGTGCTCCTGTTGTATCTGCGTGCCTTCAGGCCAGCCTGGGCTCTGCATCTTTACTGTGCAAAACAGGCTCTTGCCCTGGCAAGTTAATGTGATTGATCTGGCAGGTGATTTTCAGGATCAGTTCTGATAATGCCAGGTAGGTGAGGCAGCACAGTCTGTGGGAAGCCGGCAGTGTTTGGGAATTATAGTGTTTTGTTTTTTTTTCTCCAGGGCCTGGAGAAACTTGGGAAAATCTCCTTCAGTCTAAAACTGGTTGCTTCTTAATCCACTCTTTCTTGTCTATATAGTAAATACAAACAGTCCCTAAAACAAGCAGTCCCCATGTCTGCTGGTGTCCTGCAAGTGTGATGGCTGGTGCGTGGCCCCCGTGTCTGTAGCTTCCAACAGTGCAGGTGACTCCCACTGCAGTGCTGCCCTGAGGCACAGCGTCCAGGAAAGAAGTGTCAGCCCCGAGTGGTACAAGGTTTCATTTTGTTATAGTTTCAGGAAACCTAATTAATTTCAGGAAAAAAGTAAAAAAGTTTTTTGTTTTGTTTCTATAACGACTCTTGCTGTGCCATCTGCTGCTTTTTATTCTTGAACCTGGTGGGTGCCATGTAGCTAATCAACAACTCGGGTGCTTGCTTTCTCAGTAGCGGTGAGGACCTGCAGCTACATGCCGGTGGTCCTGAGGCCTGTGCCCTGGAGTAGCACTAGCAGGACTCCCTTGCTTCCTGGGAAAGGTGGCCAGATTTTTCCATGTTACACGATCCATACCTGTATCGTTTTACTCACCTGTATTTTGAGGTTCTGGCACATACATTCATGCTTAAAAATATAGCGGTCCTCTGCACCCTGCTAATGTAAACAGGCTCGAGTCCCTTGGCATTCGAGAAAACTGGTTTACACTGACTGGCAAAAAGGCACGTAGTGTTTAAGATATCGATAGGCACAGACATTTTACATTCTCAGTGATCAGTGGAAGTAAGATGAGAGGGCTTGTCCCACCCCTGTGCTCGTTTTACCTCAATTCAGTGGCGCTGGTTGCAGTAGGACTACCCCGGATTTGTAAGTGTGTGTGAGCAGACATAGGGGCTTCCATTCTGCCCCATGTCACTCAGCAACATTTGTACCTTACTTTCACCCATTTAAATCCTGACCAGAAAATGGGAAAGCAATGGCAGACCATTGCACTGTACTGCCCACTGGTGTGCTTTCTCACGGTGGTTTTATGCCCCGTTCATTTCAGGACATAGTTAACCGCTATTTAAGTGAGATTAGTTTTGAACGCACTGCTGCTTGGAGAACACTTCTGGATAATCAGGTAAAGAAAAAAAAAAAAATCTGTCAGACTTCTGAGAACTGACTGAAAGTCTCTCATAACAGTGGCTTTCCAGTTTAGCTAACTGGAAATATTAGAAAGCCTCTGCCCTCCTACAAAAATGATACTCAAGTTTTGAATTAGTTTCATTTTTAACAGTTGCCTTCATGTGTAGCATTCTTTTTGGTTATTCTGATGTAATATTTGTTGACTTGTGTCTCTTAACAACTGTGTGGCCTAAGGAAAATCCACAGGCAGTGATAACACAGAAAATTGACCTGATAGTCTATTATCTATACCAGAAAATTCTTCTTGAAGGTATCCATGCCAGGTGTTTGTGTTAAAAAGCATAAACCAGGCTTGGCAAATATATGGTTTGGGTTCTTTTATGTCTGCATTTCGGCTTCTGAACATGCTGCCCAGGGAGGTTGTGCACTCTCCAAATTTGGAGGCTTTCAAGCCCCAGCTAGACAAAGCCATGGCTGACCTGTTCCAGTACTGGAAATGATCCTGCTTTGAGTGAGAGATTAGACAGGAGCTGTCCAGGGCTCCCTTCCAATGGGCATTTCTGTTGTTTTGAATCTGAATTACATTTATCAGGTTTTTCCACAGTCATGAAAACTTAATTTTAAGTTTTACAATTACATGAAGTCATGAAAGCATAAAGGAAACCTTCTAATGTTGAGACTTGAAATAACAAGTGTGGCAGTACTAAAGGACAGTGGTGCCTGAGATTCACTTCGTAACAAACTCGAACACCATCTCAGCAAGTTTCTGATTTGACCTTGAGAGCTAGCCCAAAAAAGACACTTTGGGACCTTATTTTAGGAACATTGGACTTGACTGGACTTGACAACGTGACTGACTGTCTTGAACATATTGGTACCGTAATAAAGACCTGTCCCAGCTGCATAACCTTAGGACTCTGTCCAGTGGGGCTTCAGCAAGAATAATTCCCTGAGTAACGTGGAGCTCCTATGAATACAAACACCTTCCTCTTTATAGAAGTATGTGGGAAAGTAAGGCTCTCAGCTATATAATGTGCTGCGGAATCACCGGCATAACAATTCAGATCAAAGCTGACACCTCCCATCTGTTTCTATATGCAGTCTGTTCAGCATAAATCATAAACAGATGGTGTCATGGTGTCAGTGTCTCACAAGTCATGCTGCAGTCACGGGGTGTTAGCTAGGGCTCAGTCGATGCCTACCTTTGCCACTTTACCCTTAATTGTTGAGTGTGTTTCATCCATAGAAATAACCTTTTATCCATACAAAGCCAACTGCTTGCTGGTTTCCATGGCGTGGGTGCTCAGAGAACAGGTTTTTTCACCAGCCAAGCTGTTCATCTTCCAAAGCTGCCTGGCTGCAGTACCATTGTCAACAAGTTTTGCAGAGGATCAGGGGCTGGTAATGCATACTGACTCCCTCCAGCCCATTTCCCATCTCTTTGCCACCCACATAGTTAGCCTGATTCTCAGAGCAACACATGCTTCCACTCTCTCATCCTACTAATTTGTTAGCTGGGGTAGCTAGTCATCTTGCTTTACTCCACTTGATCTTGCAAGCTATGCAAAGTGTTGGAAGAATAGCCTACCTTCACATAAAGAGCCTCCCATCAGTCAAGGATTTTGAAGTATTGGATAATGGTGATGTTGGGCTTAAGCCTTATTATTTGTGACTACTGTTGAACATCTGGCACTTTAATAGGAGTTGTTTCTGGCTCAAAATCCAATCAGCTAAATTCCTCCTCTCTGATTTCTCCCTGAAGTTGCAGCTGAGCACATTCACCTGCATTTGAATGACTGAAATTAATTTTTCTCCTTTGTGGTTTCCTCTTTGGCCATACCAAGGATTGAATTTGAAATTCATCTCTCTATTGCTCTGATTTAGAGCCCAATCGGCAAAGCTGGAGCAAACTCCAAAGTTTCTTAATTCTCCTTGATATTGTTGAGATCCAGTCTCTGCTATGTCCTGTTCAGAGAGAGGTTGCTGCTTCAAAGCTTGGATGTAAGTAAGTCCAGACCCAGTGAGCTCAAATGGCTGGGGATCATCTGTGCCTCAGTTTAACTGATACCTCTATCAGACTACTGGGCAACCACTTTTAGCAATGCAGCTGCAACTCTGTCACGTGATATTCGCTATTGACGGCTCTGTCCCAGAGCCCATGGCCTGGGATGGACTTTGTCCAAAGTGGAATGAGTCTTAGTTTGCAGAGACAAAGCTCCAGGAAATTAATTCCTCACCTCAGCAGCAGCTTCAGCTCTTCTTGGATTTCTCCAAAGCCTATGAGAAAACCACCCTGTGAGTGTCAACAACACCTGAATGTCTTGCAAATCAGAACAGCCAAAGTTCAGCTACTGTCCTCTCGGTTTGACATGCATGTCTCTGTTCAGAAGTGAGGCACCACATCGGTGATTTATTTCAAATAAAGCAACAGCAGACAAAACTCCAAAGCAATTTTCAGCCTGAGTAATCACTGCAAATTTGCTCCAAATGTTGAACAGATGGAATCCGTATATGACTTCTCTGAGTATAAACACAAGCACCCTGTCATATTTCAATTGCTGATGTAACAATACAATGTGGCTCTTTCCAAAGGGAAAGTACATGAATTTGGGGGTCTGATTATTTGTTTTCTCAGTGCAGTAAAAGATCTGGTGTATTCACTTGCAAATAGCACATGACAATTGCCAATTGGTTCCACTCCATTCAAATATTTGCTCAGCAAAGCAGTAGTATGAGTTCTCTGCAAAAGGTGTATCCTTGATAGCAAAACCAATTTATGCTAAATTTGGCTCTGCTGTTGCCACATTTGGTCACTTCTGATATGCAAACCAGCATGAGAACAGAAGTGGAAGAGAAGGGGCCTTCTTGAATTGTGGCCGCCTCCGTGGTTGCAGAGGAAGGAGGCCTGGCAGTTCCCGGATAGGGCTCTCCTCACTTGCTGCCTGGCTTTAGGAAAGTCTCTTACCAATTCATGCCTGTATCTGTGAACTGAGAATAGGTGGTTATTTTCCTTCCATAAAATGTTTTGAGATCTGTGATGAAAAATACACAAGTTAATATTCTTACTCTTATGGCTTAAGATGGGGATTTCACATGGGGAGAGTGAGGTTCTGTTCTACCTCTGCTGCCAGTGTTTGTGACCCTGCATTAACACTGTTGTAGCAAAGGAATAGGCGTAAGACCCCCTCTACTTCTCAAAGGAATGCCTGGAGACCCTGCAGGCCTCTGGTAGGTCGTCTGGGGCAGGTTGTCCTGGCCCTTCATGGGTCTTCCCCAAAAGGGACCTGTGCCCTCCTCCCCCATGCCTCCATAGGTGACTGGGATTACAGTTTCCTTATGAATGTGCGGAAACTCCATTGCTGTTCCCTCCCTTGATGCCTGGCTTTAACGATATTTTCCTTCTGCTCCAAAGAATTAGCTGGGATATTCCTCCTACCTTCTTCCCCTCCACTGTGGTGGGCCTCCTCTTCCCCCTCTGCCAGGTCCAGACCTGTGAGTGATGGGAGGCATCCCAGTACCACCCCCTTGCTGTACCACCAGTGCAGCAGGGCTCTTCCTTCAGAAAACTTATACTGCTGCAGACAACTCTCCTGAGCTTTTCTTGCCATCTTTTTTGCAACTGCATGAATTCATGATATCCGAAAGATATCCTGAATGGAAGAAGGGCCAAGCAGCCAGATGACTGCTGTAGCTGATTGCAGCGTCTGCTAGAGCCTTATTGTATTTTAGCTTTCGGATGTAGTTGTAAGATAGATTTGCTACCTTCATTTGCTTCCAGCAAAAGCTGCTTTAGGCTTACACATGTGAGGCTAAGTACCCCAAGCGAGGATTTAACCTGGCAGGCCTATGTGTTAATGTTTTATGTAATGTTTAATAAGAAAACCAGCTGTCATTTGCTCTTAGTCAGTTGACTGTATCTTCAGCAGTTTCCAATAGTTATGGCAAACTTCTTTCCTGCTGGGGTTGCTAAAGGTGTCAAAACCTCACATAGAGTATAATGTTTGAGAATGTGCGATATTCTGAAATGTGTGCAGGAATTTCCAGCTTCCGCTCTTTCTTTTTAGATCCTGCTAATATAATCTATATAAATACACAGACATGCAAATTTTCACACCTCAAACTTCCTTTTACTTCTCTGTTAGCCTCCTCCTCTCATTTTTAATAGATGTCTTAAAACTCTTTGCTGTTGGCAGATTCTCATCACCAGCCTCCACTCTGGATCCAGTTATATCTGCCTGACTTTTTTTTTTTTTTTTTTACTCTTTTCCACCTTTTTCCCTCCATTAGAAAAACAGAGAAGGGGAAGGAGGGTTAGAGCAGTGTTCCCAGTACAGATCTCCCACGGGACCTCTCCTCTTGTGCCTGTGGAAATCAGTTGCTGGAACCTCTCAGTCCATGAGCTTCCTATAGTATCGCTTGCTGACTCGGCTGCCTTGTTTGTGAGCTCTGGCTGATCTGATATTTATGACAGGGGCTTGCTCTCTCCCCTTTGAAATCTATCACACTGAAGAGCTGTCAAAATATTTATCAATAATATTGGTAACTGAGAATCATGTAGTCTAGGGGCTAAACAGCAATTTGCAATTTTTTTTTTCACCTCTGCTATTCCAAGTCTGTCCTCTGTGTGTGTCCCCCCTCTGACATGTGAGCAATTACTTTCACACATAGAGATTTAGTCAGATTTTTGTTGCTCTGAATTTTTTTTTGTTTTGTTTTTCCTGATTCTCATATGGTCAAGTAAAGGAAATTTATTTTAGTGCCCCAAAGCCTCTGCTAGTCCCTGCTTGCTATGTACCTTTTCCAGTTATGTTCTGAGTGGCTGCATAAGCCTTTTCAGGCCACATCATCACTGAACCTCAACATCCTTTAACTGGAACCTCATCACCCTAAATGCACTTTGATCTTTGCCGGCTTGTTTCCACTTGACATTCTGCCACTGTGAATTGGGAACTGCTGAGTTTCATCCCACTGTTGCTATTGGGTGGATTTAATAACACTTTGCAATCTGATACAGCACCTTCCCAATACTAAGGTAGGTAGTTCTAGTAGTGCTGCGTATGAGAATTAAATGAACGCACATTCAAAGATATAGTCATCCTCTAAGGGACAGAAAAGGATAGTCTTGTTTTTCACTCCACTCCTTGACAGAGAAAGCCACAACTGAAAAAAATGCAGACTCTGGAAAATCGGGGTGATAAAATCTTGTTGAAAAAATGATCTTTAATATGTTCAGGGCTAAGCTTTGTCTTGGACCTTGTGTAATGAACTCTGTGGGGAAGGTAGTACCAAATGTTACTGCTCTGATACTATGCTTTAGAGCTTTATCCCTCCTCAGTATTGCTGTCCGGGGCTAATCTCCAATACCATGGATCTAACTCATACTGCTTACAACAGGGATAGGCTTTAACCCTGCATGTCTTTTACCCTGGTCCTGAGGGAGGGAGCTTGGCTTGTAGGATTGATCTGGTTTAATTTTTCAAGACCCAGGTCATAAGCAAATATTTTTCCTCTTCACTAGTGCCACTGAGAAAGCGTTCACTTTTTCTTTTACAGTTTGGTATTGAAGATACCAAATGGAAGATGCTTTACTGAAGAAAGAGCAAGGAAGGGCATGCCCCTGGGGGCTGACCTCAGTTAGAATGTGATAACTGCAGATGCTGCTGAAAGAGGGACTGACCACTTGAAAGATCATGAGTTTTGTGTGATGTTTCATTAAGTTACCTGCTTGTTCATCCATGTGAAACAGGTAAAAAGGTCATGTTGTATTTTACTGTATTGCTCTTCCAAAATCAGAATGTAGTTTTCCAAACTATGTAAGTTGCTCTACATGTGTTGTATCATCTGAACAATATTTAGCCCTGTTGGCACTTTTTAACTTTCTGCATATTTTAAACTGCTGCAGATTTTTAAATCCTTCCTATTTCATATAGCTTTCACTTTTGAATCCTTGAAAAAAACCTTGAAGTTCCCTGTACTTACACTTTTGAGAGATGAAGCTGTGCCAGAATGCCTTCACAGATCCTGAAAATGGTAACTACAGAAATGGAAGTTACATGTATGCACCAGGAACCTGCGGAGCTGCAATGTTTCTAGCTGCAAATAGATACATGGCCTAGGAAAGTTTAGCGTGGTAACTGTTGATAACAGAGAGACATGTAAGAACTGTGGACCAAAGCAAGTACTTTTCTTTCTTTTCCAATTGGCATTGCTATTTTCAGTATTACTTTTGGTCACACATGGCTTCTCAGAGGAAAGCGCCCACTGAAGGTTCTTACTGGTCTCTACTCTCTACAAGTTTGTGTGACAATCTTAGCTGTGGAAGGAGAAGAGAAAGAGGGGCTATAGTGGGGAGAACAGGACCAGAAGATTGCTGCGTACATGAATGCCAAGTTAGACATGGTGAGAATTTCTTCTCCCTCTGTGGAAAATGCTACTTAAAAATAAAATTCATAAAAATCAGTGTGTTTGTTTTTTTTTTTATTCTCAGCAACTGAACTCCAGGAAACTGTCAGTTTTTCACCTTAGCCAAGTTTATCTATATTTTGGCCTTCCAAAGAAAAATATATTTTTTTAAAAGAGCTTTACTCAGAAAAGTATTTGGCTGAAACATGCTCTAGTTTCTCTTCAGATCATATAAATCTTTCATATAAATAGTATACTATCTGTTGAAAGAAAGTTTTGAAATAAAATTTCTGGCCAGCTTCGGTCTTTGTACTCAGCACTGCAGCTGGTCTGAGGCCTCAAATCAGACTGAACGTAGATTGCAGTCATGCTGCAAATGACCTTCCTCCAGCATTTCTGAAGGTTGCTGGTTTTTCACCAAATATTTTTGTCTTGGTAGTTCCTGGCATGCGGCAGCTTTGCATGTTACCAAAGCATGTCTCCTGTGCTGTATATAGCTATCGCTGCAAGTGCTGTGTCTCTAGAGGGAAGAAAGCAGGCTGCCTAGGAGGATGAAAACCTAAGGCCTGGGCTGAGTTCTGTTCAACAGAGGAATCTAGCATGTATAAAGAGGGCCCAGCATAGCTTTTGTGATTCCCAGGGTGTTGATGTTCTCCTAGCAAGTGTTAAAGCAGCCTCAGTGCCGCGCTGACTCGGCCTGGTTCATGATCACTCACAGAAGCATGCTTATGCTGGTTATATCTCCCCAAGGCCCTTCTGGAAGCACTTTCTCCCTACAGGGCGTGTACCCTGGGCATTAACAGCACACAGAGCTTATCTTGTCTTCTGAACACTACCTGAAGATTGCTCCATGCAGAGACAATGTGTAGCGCTGCTTGGATCAGGTTTATGGCTTCTTTGTGTTCCTGGAGCTGTGCACAGGTACTGTTTCAACAGCCAGGATCCACTCTAGGGGAACTCTGTAAGAGGTCAGCATCTCTCTTTATTGAGAAATTTATATTAATGTTTGTGTTTTCATCAAATATGTGATTTAGAGTGAAAGGACGCATTTAGCTTATGGTGTCCAGAAACACAATCCTGTCTTGAGTTGTGACGTCACTGGTGACGAAGGTCTTGCATCGCTGATCTCAAACAAGGACATTTTCTGCAGCTGATCTTTGAATAGATGAGCAGAACCTCTAACAGACACCCTGAAGACATTTCCATATATTCTGAAACAAATTTAGTAGCTTGATATTTTTCCTAACAAATGATTAATTATTGATGATAATTAAAGTAATTGTTTTAGTCTTCTCCCCCCATCATCCTGTTGTAAATCATTTCTTTAATCCATCACACATCTGTTGAGGGCATTTGGAGAAAAAGAAAAACCTAAAAAGCCATTGCACCCAAAATGCTGCTCTGCCTCAGTGATCGTTCTCACAGCCATTACCTACTCAGTGCCCCAGTTTGGTGGAGATGGCCTCTGAAAAGATTTCTGCTGTTTTCTAGAAACCTTTTTGTAAGAACAGTATCAAAAAGATGACAGGGAACATCCACCTATATTATTCACTGTTAATACCAATACCCTCTTTTGGTCTTTTCATAAGCGACACCAGGTGAAGAAATCTGTGACGACCTGCAACAGAGCAACCTACTTAGCTCTGCTTTGAGGTGGGCCTGTTCTTAAGTAAAGGATGGCTCAAAACGTTTTGCAAATGCTATTCAGTAACAACTTTTTTTTAATCACAGAGGCAGCGTTGGGTTTTGTAAATGCCTTCCTTGCCTGCAATTGCTAATAGTTTTTCAGATTATGGAAAATGGGATTGTGTAAGAAACTTTCCCTTGCGTTTCTCTGTTCACCTTTTGTATTTTGGCTGGAAAAAATCTAATCAATTTCTTTATTTTTTTAAAATAGCCTCTCTGCTTCCTGTGTCCTTTGTAGGGCCATATACACTGGCACATTCACGTACAGCGTGCTGCTGGCTCTGCATTATTCAGTTATGACCCTTCTCTGAACAGATAATTTCAATTGCAAAGTCAACCCGTCACTTCTAGATTTATCCTTCTCCACTGTAGATAACTAACCTAATTGAGGTTTTAGGTGGATCTGACAAAGTTGTACTTCATTTCTCTCCATTAGAATCATAGAATCATAGAACGCTTTGGGATGGAAGGGACCTTTAAAGGTCATCTAGTCCATCCCCCCCTGCAATGGCCAGGGACATCTACAACTAGATCAGGTTAGCAGTAGAATTAGCAGTAGATTAGCAGTAGAAGCCAGGGGTGACTGAGCTCCTAACTTGTTTGACTCAAGTTACATGTCTGAAGTGTTGTGGGATGAATCCAGGTTACTGCCTCGTGCCCTTTGTGCATCTGTAATGGAGTTAAAAACAGCATCACAGATCACAGGACCCACTCTCATGTGTTGGAGGCTGCTCTTGTTATTCACAGCAGGGTTTGCAGCAGTATTTCCTGTGCGCTCCTTGAGTCCCCTCTGAAAGCAGAACTAGTGTTTTCTGGGCAGGCTTTTTCCTGGCGCTTATTGCCCTCTCCACGCTCTGTGGACTGCAGTGAATCAATTGCCCCATCCCTGGTTTGCTATTATCCAGTTTTTGAGGGAGAAAGTAAGGGCAAAAATATCCATGGGATTTGGGCTCTTGGGGTAGCAAGGTTATCTGCACTTTTAGGGCTAGTTCCTCTCTTGTTGGGATACAGCTCTTTACCAGGAAAGTGTTTGGGTACAAGGCTCTGTGTCCATATAGCTAAATAAACCAACATGCAGTAGTGAGTTTAAGCACTGGACAGTAATTATCCGTATCACTTAGTTGGCAGGTTACTCCCCGCCATGGCTGGGCTATGCCATTTGGCAGTCTGTGTGGCTAAGGGAAGATGATGTTCCAGAGACCATCCCTCACAGGCAGGATGGAAGATACTGTGCACTGTGCAGCATCTGACTCCCTCCTCAGTCCCCTGACACACTCCAGCAAGCCTTGCTTCCTCAAACACTCCTGTATGCCCTTATGCCATGCTGCATGACACATATATTTCACATGCACTTGCTATAAAATTATCACTCTGTTGAAATCACGTGATGTGTTTAAGTCCCATGATTTCAGGCATTTTGAATTAAACACCATCCCCTGTCCCAATAATGTCTTAAGGCCACAAAGCATTACATGGGCCTCAGAGGACATGCAGGGCCAAGCCTATGCAGTGTGGATGTGACCCGCTGTGGGTCACTTGGCCTCAGTCTTGGTCCTGTTGTTATTTAGCAGTACAGATATAGGCAGAGAGGCTGGAGGTCTGGAGCCAGGTACCTTTGTGGGTAAAGGGCAGGTGATGGGGGTGCCGACTGTAAGACCTGGAGCTGAGGGAACTCCTGGTGTTTAGGACAAATGGGGAAGAGCCATCTGCAGCACAGAGGCACTGGCAAAAGGCTCTTCTTTGGGCCAACAGTAATGTCATTTGGGGATTTATGCAAGCTGATGGTGCAGCCAGAAAGTGATGCCCTGAAGGGAAGGTTGAAACAGCCATTGCCTGTTGGGAATTATCTGTGCTAGTTGTCCAGTTCTCCAGCCCATAGTCTAGGGCAAAAGTCACATGATTCATATGTCCTATTTTAGGTGTCTGAAAGATCTTTAGACCTTAGTGAAGTGAAGCACACCCTGAAATCAGGTAGACATCTGCACTTGGATGAATGGCTCTGCTGTTTGTGCTGGGACTTCTGGGGAAAGTTGACAGCCTGAGCCTTTGGCCTTTCCCCCCTGCCCCGCAATGCTATTTGGTACCAGAGTTAAATGCAGCAGAAGTTGTGCCCAGTGGGACCTTCTGCACATTTGACACTTCTCTGAGCTCTGGCTAGCTCTGACAGCTAGAACAGAGCTAGGATGAATGAACTTGATCACAGATGTGAATATCTGCCTCTATCAGAATACCAAAAAAATAAAGGCAGTTATTTCTGATAATTTTCCTTCATGCAAGTCTGCAAGGCTTTTTCCTCACAGAAACAGAAAATGGGAAGTACTTCTTGGTCAGATATGTCCTCTGTAAATTCTGTGGTTTGTGCTCCTTACAACTGTAGTTACTGACTAGCAACAAGTGGTTACTGTTTTCTATTGTTATTTTTAGAACCTAGGTATAAATGGTGCGATAAAAGTAGAGGGGAGAAAATAATGTAGTGCTTGAGACTTGCAATGTTTTGAAACCAGCTATTGAAGTCAGAGGCTCATGCACTAAGCTCTGGCATACCTGGTAAGACTGTCAGGAGTTGGGTATATATGTCTGCAATGTGGGGAATTAACAGCAAATCTCAGGTGACAGGTCTTGCAAATAAACAAGACATGATATCTGTAGATCACAACCTGTACCAAAACCTAGTGGCTGCATTTCATAAGGCTTACTAGGAGGCATAAGTCTGAAATTTTCAGCAGTAAGCCACTAGCCTTAGGCTTTAACAGCTGGAAATTATGGAGACTGTTATCAACTAATGAATGCAGAGCCAGGCCCTGTCAACAGATCACTGAATGCTAACACTTTACTCCTGGCTTTGCCCTTGCAATGCTGGGCAATGGTGAAGGTCCTTCTGTAACTAATTTAACCTTTGTAACTCCATTTCCTTGTCTGCAAAACAGGACAGTGGGCGATCATGTTTGCAGAAAAAATGAGAACTACACTACAACTTGGGGGTATGGTTGTTTGCCCATATGCTGAGCAAGCCTTTTCTTTGTTCTTGTTTTGTAATGGCCTGCTTGTCCTTTCCTTCACCTTGCATGTGGTGTTCCTCTAAAGGGAACCAAGTGGGAAGGGCCATATGAGACAGCCTCAATCGCACCCATACTCCTGTGCTGAGTATTATCTGTTAGCTGACTCTAGAAGGGTTTCCACTCAGCCCAGTGATAGGCTCAGCGAATCACTCTTTGGATGTGCCTTGCTCTCTTCATTGTCTAGATACAGCAGCAGTTCATTCCCTCTGAATATGGTCTACAATGCCAAAGCAAAAGCCAATGCCCCTATTTTGCTTGTTTTGTGAAAGCTGAGTGAGCGTAATGTTTACGTGACTTTCATTTGGAATCTGAATTCCACTAGGTTCACTCACATGTTTAATCAGCATTGCTCAAATGTTTTAGCAACTTCCTACTGAACCTCAAGGCTATAATAAAACATGAAACTGAGCAATTTATTTGCAAACCTTTAAGATAATTCAGAAAATTATCTTCTTTTCAGAAATGCATCCTCCAGGAGCACAGAAAGTAATAGCTTTCTATTTCACCTGCAATGAAGAATTAAATTTCATTTTTAGTTAGACTTTTGCACATTCATAACCTTCCTCTCTAGGGAACTTGTTTTACTAATAGCTACAAAGCTTTCCAAGCTCCCAGAAAGAAGCCAGAAAGGACTGTAACAAGCAGACGTTTTCATGGGACATCAGGGTTACACATGTAATGCAGACATGGCCCATCCATAGCTCAAACATTGTACCAAAGCCTTCTGCTCCAGCAGTGCAGCCTGCCAGTGTGGAGGCCCTGGGGAGGACAAGGAGGTTTAGGTGGGTGCTCTGGTTCCCTTCCACCAGTGCAGCATGCACCAGATGAGGCTGAGCAAAACTCGCCTACTTTCCTCCCTCAGTTTTGCCACCAATTTTGAGCCTTACCTGCAAGAATCTCTGCCCTGACCTTTTCTGGGCTATCAAATACCACTGTCTGGTGTTTTATTGCATTTATACAAACATCCACTAATGACTAAGCACTCCATCTACAGAGTGATGTAGGACCAAGACCCAGAAAGGACCGAGGCTGAATTTTGGTGCCCAGTTCCCAATCTGAAGGAGGGGGGTTCATCTCTTTTCCCTCTCCCTGCCAATTCCTTCCTAACCTTGGAGGTTTCTAACCTCCATAGGTGTCTGCATCTGTTACTAAGATGTTCTGTAGATACCTTCAGAAGTTACTTTTGGCAGGGCCAAGCAGGAAAACAGCTTTGCTTATGTGACAGGCTGTACTGGGTCTGGCTGGGACGGAATTAATTTTCTTCATAGCAGCCTGTATGGTGCTGCTGTGAAAACCAGTTACTCAGAGGCTTGTTCTGGTTGTGTACGGGGTGTAGATGGCAAGGTTTCGATACTAGGGGGTGAGGAGTGGGGATGCAAGAGTGGCCTCTGTAAGCAGAGGCTGGGGTCGCCTCTGTGTTGGACACAGCTGGTTCCAGCCAGCTCCAGAATGGACCCACAGCAGGACCCAGCTGAGCCCATCAGCCAAGATGGCAGCACCTCTGGGAAAGCGTATTTAAGAATGGGCAAAAAATGCAGCAGAGAGGAGGAGGAAACAAAAAGAGTGAGAAACAGCAAAGGGAACACAAGGTCAGAGGAGGGGGAGGAGGTGCTCCACGGTGCTGGAGCAGATATCCACCACTGCAGCCCAGGGAGGACCCAAGCCGGAGCAGAGGAAAAGTGTGACAAGGAAGAAGCAGCAGAGAGAAACTCCTCCGTGCTGCTCAGGGTGAGGGAAAGAGGCTGGAGTGGAGGAGTAAAGTTGAGCCTGGGAAAGGGGACAAGAAAGGTGTTGCTTTAATGTCTGTCTCCTTGTTTCTCACTACCTAAATCACTAGTTAAATATCTATTTTAACTGGCAACAAATTAAGTTAATTTAGAATCATAGAATCATAGAATCACAGAATGGTTTGGGTTGGAAGGGACCTTTAAAGATCATCTAGTCCAACTCCTGTGCTATGGGCAGCGACATCTTTCACTAGATCAGTTTGCTGAAAGCCCTGCCCAAATTAAGCTTGAGCACCTCCAGGGACGAGGCATCCACAACTTCTCTGGGCAACCTGTTCCAGTGTCTCACCACCCTTATCATAACAAATTTCTTCCTTATATCCAATCTAAATCTACCCTCTTTTCATTTAAAACTGTTGCCCCTTGTCCTGTCACTACAGGCCCTGGTAAAAAGCCTTTCTCCATCTTTCTTATAAGCTCCCTTTATATATTGAAAGGCTGCACTAAGGTCTCCCCAGAGCCTTCTCTTCTCCAGGCTGAACAATCCCAACTCTCTCAGCCTTTATTCACTGGAAAGGTGTTCCAGGCCTCTGACCACTTCTGTGCCCATTTTCGCTTTCTTACCCCAAGTTGAATCTGTTTTGCCCACGACAGTAATTGCTAAGTGATCTCGCCGTCTTTATCTCAACACATGAGCTTTCTTGTTCCTGTTTTTTTTCCTATTTTCTGGCCCATCCCACTGGGGGCATGAAGGTGGAGAGTGAGCAGCTGGATGGGAGTCTGACCATTGGCCAAGGCTAACCCACCAGAGGTAGCATCCTTGGAGCACATTTAAAATACAACCATAGAACAGCCAAAATGGCTCCTCTTGTGGCTGGAGTGTTTGCCCATGGCATACATTCGGTCCCTTCCTCTGCTTAAAAGGAGTCAAATTCTTACTACCCTGCCCTGTTGGCTATGTACTGCTCTGGCTTCCTGTCTTGCCTATTAAAGTTGTGATTTAAAAAAAAAGATTAAATGTTGGCTGGACCAGAGATGGTAGGGAAGAGTAAGTAAGTAAGTGGTGCACTGACTTGGCAGGTTGATGCTGGCTACTGTCCTGACCAACTGTTTCATGTGGACAAGTCATTGAAGGAAATGTATAAACAGTCCATGGAGCAGGGATCAGGATCTGGGGGATCCCCTCATCCACCTGTGCAACAGATCTGCCTAGCAGGCCAAAGAGTTGTATTCCCTTATTGTCTCTCAGGGGATTCAAGGATGTCAGTCTTTGGTTTGAGAGCTAGTAATGCAGGAAAATTATTTGGTGAAAAAAGACTCTGTCTTCTAGGGACTAGAATTTCCTAACGTGTCTTTGGCATGCAGCAAGTCTACAGAGCTCAAAGAGATCATGCAGGCTTGCATCACAGAGTTCAAGTCCTTGCTCCAAATCAGCCAAAAGTGCTGATTTGAAATCATCTAACCATTAGCTGGACTGTTTCTCTTTGGCTTTAAATAGCCAATCTCAGAAATGGGCTCACAGCTGATATTTCTAAGCAGACACAACTACATGTTCTTCTTGGTGGCCTTCCCTGTTGGCTAGGCTCAGACAGCCCTTTGCTTGGTTTGCCCATTTCCAGTGAAGCCAGCTCCACTTTCTACTGCTCTGTGACATTACCCGGGGAGCCCCAAACACCCTACCCAGGACTGTGAGGTCTTTCCAGTTCTGTCTAATTCAGTTCCCCTCTGGATTTAGCCCTCAGGTCAAAGTATCAAATTTGTCTTCCTTGTGATTGATCCTAGTTTTGAAAACAGGATCTAGAAAGGTGAAACGTTAGTGTGTTGTGTCCTCTAACTTTGCACATTACACAGGGGCAAGTTGGAGACTGCAGCCTCTGAGCTAAACAAATCTGAGACAAACTTTTGCAGAGACCTAAGAGCATTCTCAGAGTTCCCTCCCGAGTCCTCTCTCCCTGTGCTAATCCAAGCACAGCCTTTTAAAAAGTCAGGAAGCTTGTGCTTCTCTTAATCCCAGCAAGACTCTGCTAACCATGCTGCATTTCAGTACTCTGGGCACTATCTGATCAATTGTCTTCTCATGGAGAAAAGGCAGATTTTTCTTGTATTATTACCATCACTCCTGGAAAATAAAGCATAGAATAGAATAGACTAGAACAGTATAGACTATTTCAGTTGGAAGGGACCTACAACGATCATCTAGTCCAACTGCCTGACCAATTCAGGGCTGACCAAGTTAAAGCATGTTGTTAAGGGCATTGTCCAAATGCCTCTTAAGCACTGACAGGCTTGGGGCATCAGCTGCCTCTCTAGGAAGCCTGTTCCAGTGTTTGACCACCCTCTCAGTAAAGAAATGCTTCCTAGTGTCCAGTCTAAACATCCCCTGGAGACAAGGTAGGCTAATAAACTACTTTTGCCATGGCTATACTAGGAAATATCTTTACTTAATTAGCTCAATGGATTATAACATTTACTCACAGTCACACATAGAGGTACACTTGGGTTCAGGAACAGGCTATATTGTACGTGGAAGGGTTAAACTGAATCAGTTCTTCCTGCAGAGTAGCCAGAAGTGGTTGTTTTCCTCTCCAGGCAGACAAGCCCAGCAGTAGCCCTATGAGGATATAAATCACTGTGAAGACTTTCTGTGAAATTCAGCAGTGTGGGCTGATATCCCCGTTTCATCTTTCTTTGATCAGCTGTGAAGGCAAGTCTGGCGAGGATATGGTCTTGTGCTACCTGCAGGCTTGTTTGGGTTTTTTGGGTGATTTTTTAACTTCTTCATGTCTTAGTTCCAAGTTCCAAGTTCCTAAGTCTAGTCTAGTTTTGTTGACTATAGACTATTAGTTGAAGTAGTAAGTGTCTGTTTTCTGTGAATTTCCTCTGAGTCATGAAGAGCTGGACAGCAAAGGAGCTAGCACGGGAAGAAATAACCAGAGTCCCAGGTGGTACTTTTAGCCTCTTCAGATTAATTTTTGAAGTTGTCTGTTTAGAAATTATCAATTATTCAGATACTAACAAAAGCCATAAAATATATTTTAAAGTATTGAGTTTTCTGTTCTTTCAGCAGCAATGGCTCTCTGTACATAGAAACCCAGAGAGCTTGGGTGAAAACCAGTGCAAACAACAACATTACTTTTCAGCCACTGGTGACCGATTAGATGAGCACAAGTGGTTGGTCCATCTCTGCTGTCACTCTTTCTCAGCAGTAATGTATCTGACTAAAAACGTTGTTCTCGGGTTTTGTGTATGGCTTGAGTCCCTCTCTCTGGGAACATGCAGTGCTGAGCAATGCAGCTACTTTTTTCCAATGAATCCAGTCATATTTCCTACATCCTAAAATGTCCTGATGGCATAGGTACCTGTTCTGGGGTCATCATGTCCTTTTGCTTGACTCCGATCAGGCACACATGCTGCTCCATAAGGATGAGCAAACACACCCCTTCTGGACTGTTAGCTCAAACTTGTGTTCTGTTCTCTTCTAATTCAGGAATTTGGGAGAAAAATGAAATTTCTGTGACATCAACTTGGTGAATACTTTTGTTTAGGTTGAATTATCTTGAAAGGCAGAAGTAGACTGGAACTGAAACTTCACAGCTGAAATACTTTGATTATATCTATTTTGTTGGACTGTACCTTGCTTGAAGGTAACTTAGACCCTCTGCTCTGCATCTTTAGTTGATACTCAGAGAGTTAGAGTTACAACTATCTTGTGGAAACAGATTTGATTCATATGCTAGTAATATTTCTCTTCTGTCTTCTCTATCTCTTGCTTGGTTGAAAACTTCTGTTATTGGTCTGCATGTGTCAGTTGACAGAAAATTTCTTTGGCACATCCACATGAAGCTTGTGGATGATGTTTACTGCTCCTCAGGCTGTAACAGTAATTATGAATGAAATGGCAGAATGAAGCCTCTACAGACTGGAATTTCCTCTAAAATATGAAGCCTGTGACAATGCTGTCCGCCTTCTAACCATGTACTAATTACATATGTATACATAAACTTCTCCCTAATTTTATTTATATGTTAAAAAGATCATTTGTATTAAATCTTGTTCTGATTTAAGCATTAGTTCTTAAATGCTATTTTTGGATATCAGTGATTTAATTCTCACTGCGGAAGGAAATGCTTTTACCCCAAAGTACAGATAGGAAACCTGCAGCAGAGAACTCCTGCCAATAGGGAGGACTTGGTGAATAAGTGGCAGAGGATGTACGGCTGTGCTGGAGTCCTGTCTACCCAAGCAGAGCTAATGGGTTTTGAATTGAGGTGTGGGGAAACCATTGGTTCTCATACTGCTTACAACAGCCGAAACCAGGGTCCCTCTCTGCTCACAGCTTGAGGACCTGGACAGTGCAGAGCCAGGATGATTTAAATTCATTATTTAAATAGATACAGTGACTATCTTATTGAATCTCAGTGAACTGTCTATGTGTGAACCTCCATTTGAAACGTTACCCCTAATCAAACACCAGGAGAAAAGAAGCCTTCACGTTTTCATTGAGCTCCAATGTTTCATTTTATCTCATAATAACAGTTTCCCTATTTTATTTCCTTCGTATTGAGCCTAAGATCAAAGCAATAACTTTGTTAAAAAGCAATCAATTCTAATCAATTTAATGAGAAGCAAAGGAATTGCTTTGACTAAATGAAAAGCTTTTAGCCAAGTCTCCGTGGCTATCAGACTGTGCTTGCTGGCACTGCTCCATGCTGCATGTCTCAGCTTCCCTTGATCCCTGCCCCATTCAGTCCCCAGGCAGTACAGGGCCTGCCTCGCAGCGCTGCAGGTATCTGCATGCTTTTCCCACTCTGGGAGTGTGAGCAGCTTTAGTCTATTCAGCTCACACAAGAAAGGCCTGAATAATTACACCTTGGAGACTTTCCTGGAGCTGAGGGTAAACAGCAGGCAAGTGGAATTTTATTCACTTCTAATCTAAGCAGAACTTACCCAGGTCTTGGTATCCAGTGTGGAACATTTCAGTTTATTACTTTTTTCACTTACCACTGCCCAGTCCAAAACCAAGCAGTAAGTTGGTGCACGTGCTCCAGTCATTTACTTCCTGGGGCTTTCACATACCAGGCCCACATTTCTGGAATTCCTCCTATTCTTGAAAACATAAAGCTGCAGTTATGTCCAAGCTTCTGGTGTTAACTATGTTCCAGGCACCAAACTTTACCTTTCTGCAGACCAGTTAGGCCAAGATATTGTTCCTCCAGAGGAGGCTGCTGTGAGCAAGGTAGACCACAGATCAACAACTTAATTTGCTGTTCGAATTGTACAGCTGGTCTGGAATGCCAGGCAAGAAGGCAATGACTGGCACTTGCATTAGCATTAGCTTTCAAGATGGGAAGCAGCCTTTGCTGACTGGTTCTGCCTATTCTCTCCCAAAGGCTATTTCTGATATGCACAAGCCTGCAAAGAGAAGCAGGGTAGAAAAAGAGGGAAGAGCAAAATAAATATACAAGACAAAGGCTGAAGCATCAGAAGACCATCATCTACTCTAGCCACAATTCAGACTAGCCAGTCATGCAGGACACTCTGGCAGCGCTGCAAAGAGATGCACTCTTTGCCGTAGCCAATGCAAATGTACTACCAATGTATATATCCTGGTTACGTAGGTAAAAACTTATGTAAAAAAGACAAGCATTTCTATTGCGTGGCCTCAGAATCCCCTACAGAAAAGCACCCTCAGAACTCCTTCAGGTCTCAAATCTGACTAATTACTGACCTCAGCAGTGAGTTAAAAGACAAGAAGAAAACTTTTATTTTGACCTCTTTTAAATCAGAACAGTATTTATCAGGCCTCAGATATCTTTGGTACAAAGGCACTATTTTAATAGTTTTTAAATGATAAAATCTGACAAAAACCTGGTAGAAAATGTCCTTGTTATGTATTCACACATGGTTTTGGGAGGACACTTGAGAATTATTATAATGATCTATGGACGTCGTACTCAAACTTAAAGGCAATAAATTATTTCAGTTCTTGAGCAGTGAGCAGCCAGCATTGCATCCTCGAAGGAGGCCAGAGAAATGTTTTAAATGCTGTCAGTGGGAGTTTTAAATCCACTCAGGACTTTGTTAGTGTTTGCATATTTTGTAAGACATTCAGATACTACTAAAGTGATGAGCAGCAAGATAAAACCACAAAGCAGAATGGTATTAATAGCTACCACTATAATAGCTGTAGTTGGGTCAAGGACAGATTAAGTCCATTTGTCAGAAGTAAATTGTTAAGAGTTTACACTCACCTGGACTTATTTGATCTAATAGACTTCTGTGGTGAGCTGCCAGTAAGGTTAGCTCTCAGAAAGTGAATGTTAATGCAGAGTCTGTGGATTGCTTTGCCAGCGAGGTAGAAGTCCCATCTACTTCATGTTACCAGTAGGGATTTCAGAAAAGCTTATCATCACCTGTATGTGTTTCCATCGCACAAACAGATCTCAGACCCACACAAGAAGCAAGTGCCTTGTAAAATGAGATTTTTGTTCATTACATAGAGATCATCTTTCAAAAAAGTATATAAATAACCCACAGAATTCAATCCCATTGAAGGTATAGGTTGTAAAGATCCTATTCCTACCTCTTGGTCTTAATGCTACAGACTTCAAAACACTTCTTATTTAAGAACTATCCCTTACCCCCAAGGTGAATTGGGGGTAGCCATGCTTTAAGAGTTGCCTAATTACAGGTTTAACTGTGAGGCTGGAACCCTTCCATCTCTTGGGTGATAAACCTGCCTAAAATACATATTGACCCAAGATACAATCTCTTAAGTAAATGAAAGACAGCTTAGAAATTTTCTTATTGGATATTTGCCATTGAGACTAGAATAGCTTACAGGAGTCTTGTGGAGAACATAGCAATGGCATGGAAAATTTGACAACAGAACTGAATGCAAGGAAAGGAAATGTCTTTAATAAAGTGCCTGATCCAGCTGTACTTAATGAAGGAGGGTATCTTACCAATGCTTTTGGAGCTTGGATAAGATTTGAGAAGTTGCTGATGGACTTTGATACTGCTGTTATAGCTTTTAATCCTGTAGGGCTGCTCTGACAGGAAGGTGATCAGGAGCAGTCAGCATGGCTTCACCAAGGGGAAATCATGCTTGAGCAACCTGATAACCTTCTATGATGAAATGACTGTCTTGGTAGATGATTGTCAAGAGCGACGGATATTATCTACCCTGACTGCAGCTGTTGATACTGTCTCACAGAAGATCCACACAAAAAAGCTGATGAAGCATTGGCTGAATAAGTAGACAGTGAGGTGGACTGAAAATTGGCTGAATGGCCAGGCCCAGAGTGTGGTGATCAGTGGAACAAAGCTGGAGACCAGTAACTAGTGATTTACCTGAGGGGTCTGTATTGGGTCCAATCCCATTTAACATCTTCATTAATGATCTGGCTGATGGGGCAGGGTATACCCTCAGCAAAACTGGGAAGAGTGGCAGATGTACCAGAGGGTTGTGCTGCCATCCAGAGGGACCTTGACAGGCTGGAGAAATGGGCTGACAGGAACCTCATCAAGTTCAACAAGTAGAAGTGCAAAGTCCTGCACCTGGGGAGGAACAACCCCAGGCACCAATATATGCTGGGGGCCACCCAGATGAAAAGCAGCTTGGGAGAAAAGGACGTGGTGGTCCTGGTGGACACCAAGTTGAACAGGAGCCAGCAATGTGCCCTTGCAGCAAAGAAGGGCTAGCGGTATCCTGGGCTGCATTAGGCAAAGTATTGCCAGCAGGTCCAGGGAAGTGATCCTTCCCCTCTACTCGGCACTGGTGAGGCCATACCTGGAGTACTCTGCCCAGTTCTGGGCTACCCAGTACAAGAAAGACATGGACACACTGGAGAGAGTCCAGCAATGGGCCATTAAGTTGATTAAGGGATTGGAGCATAACTCCTACGAGGAAAGGCTGAGAGGTGGGACTGTTCAGCCTGGAGAAGAGACGGCTCAGAGTGGGGTGGGGTGTGTCTTATCAGTGTATGTAAATACCTAAAGAGAATGGAGCCAGGCTCTTTTCAGTGGTGCCCAGTGGCAGGACCAGCGGCAATGGGCACAAACTGAAACACAGGAGGTCCCCTCTGAACATCAGGAAACACTTTTTTACTGTGAAGGGTGACTGAGCACTGGTTGCCCACAGAGTTTGTGGAGTCTCCATCCTTGGAGATATTCAAAAGCTGTCTGGACATGGTCCTGGGCAACCAGCTCTACGTGACCCTGCTTGATCAGGGGGGTTGGACCAGATGACCTCCAGAGGTCCCTTCCAGCCTCAATCATTCTGTGATTCTGTGATTCTGTGACCTTTCTCTGTAACAGACTGTGAAGGCAGAGGATGAACTTATCATTTGATTCAAATTTAATATTGAGCATCTTTGCTCTAGCTAACTTAATATATGAGAACAATTTCTTGCTGTAATTTGTTTCCCAGATCAAATAGTTTGAACTGGAGTGTATTAAAGGAAGCATTTACCTGAGACCTTTGGGACTGAAGGAAGCACCCACAAGAAGAAGAATGCCTAAAAATAAATGTGGCAGACGAACGTGAGCATTTCTGGCTGCCAGATTACATGTTGTATAATCACGGTCATCCTTTGCCACCCACGACTTCCTCTGGACACACACCTTGGCTTGGGCAACACGAGAACAGCACTGGGGATCCTGCATCCTTCTTCTTTAAAAGTAAAAGGTGTGAAGCAATTCAGCAAAAGGTGAATATCACACAGCTGATGAGTGGGCAGGCCCAAGTACAACAGGGTACTGTGAGGCAGTCTTACAGAGGGCAGAGCTGTACACAGACGCTAAGTAGTTCTTTATACTATTAAAGGTCTCATGACATGGCACTTTTAGACTATGCTTTTCAAAGTACACTCTGCATGACTGTATTTTTCATTGCAAAGCTGTGTAGACCTTTGGTAAGCAATCACTACTGTGTTTTCTGATGTTTGCTAATGATCAGCTGCGATGTGCTATTTAATAGGAAAGCTGCAAGCGTCTGCATCATTTTTACTATAGATTGACACTGAATAACCTGGCAAATATACTAACCTGTTCATTTGACTTTAGTTTGTCTAAATGCTTCAATCTAGGCTGTGAATTCTTTTACTTAGAGACCATTCACCCCTTTTAAAATAGAGTACCCTACTTGTCTCCTCTTTTGAACACCTCTACTATAAAACAGTTGCAAACACTAAAGCCAAACCCAAACATTGTGGGAATCATCAGGTGAATACTACTATTTTAAATTTACTTTCAGGTGCTTTTCCTAACAATATCAGGGATATATTTCTTGTATTTGATAATGCACATCTTGCTGATAAGCCAGGTACTAATTAACATACCCTGCATTTAAGATTCCCTAGTGACAATCAAAGAACAAAGGTCTTGGGAATGATTAACAATCAAAGCTAAAGATAACAGTTGACTTCAGATCAATCTGATCTTTACCAGAATGCATTTGGCTACAAAGACATGAAGTAACCCCTGTAATCCTTTAAGTGAGGTTACTCCAATCATAAAGAGGCCATAAAAATAGCACTTGAAATTTAAGAGGTTTATGGTGGTCAGCGCCCTAGACTAGTTGTTCTGAAGAAACATCAAAGGAAAATATTCATTACATATAAAGCCTGCTTAGGCTCAGGAGGCCATTTAACACCTATAGCACAGCTTTCAAGCTGCGGAAAATGCACTTCTTTTTCCTATCCTCTACGTAACCGGTTAACTCTCAGTTCTGTCTCTCCCTTTGCCCCCTCATCTTCAATAAATACAAGAGATCTTCTCTTACACATTTAGGTGACTTACTTTCTTTGGAGTGTGCTCTTACACTCCACTGTAAATATGATCAACTCTGCTTTTTCACCTTGATGTTCTGCTTTAACTATGCTGAATCCTAAAGCATATTCTATTTTGGGAACACCCTAGCTTTTGGCATGCTTATATATCAAGTCCTCAGCAACGTGAAAGTAGAGTGATGGTTAGCGTCCAAGGCTGCAAATCAGCTTAGCTTGGTTGCTGATAGATATGACAGAAACACGTGTCCGCAACTAGTAATTTCCTCTTGCCAGGACATTTTTAGGGGCAAAAAGGAAGATTTTAGCACATCCAATTGAAAAATCTCTCTCAGGCACGTTATCTACATCTTCTTAACATACTGTTCTGGGGTTGTTAGTGTGGAAAGAGCAGGAAGAAAAATTTAAACCTTACTGAAATCAAGCAAATTGGATTGTGGCAGCTAAATTCAAGTGAAAGCTTCTTGTATATGAAGAGCTTACAACTATTTGGCTGGCAAAAAGCCATGTGATCTTACTCTTGTAATTAGAAGGAGTCTTCTACGTGGTGACAATTCCTGCTGCTCCACTGGCTGCACGTGTGCAGGTGCAGAATCACAGAGGTACAGAAATGAATAGCGAGGGATAAACAGCAAGAAGGGAAGGCAGGATGCCGCTGCTCTGTTGTCAATGCTGCCACTTGCTCTCCCTGTGACAATTCTGTTACTGTAATTTCCACTCTTATTTATCACCTTAATGCCAAAGACTCAGGAATGATGGACTGGGTTCCCAGTGTGGTAGGTACTCTGTAACAGAACAAAAAGGCAGTTTCTGCATCTAACCCCAAGCTTGCCATCTAAGAATAAGATACGATCCAGCAGGATTCAGACAGCTAAATGGGAACACATGGGAACACGTGTGCCTAGTATCAGAGGCAGGAGGCTCCAGCTACCAGCAGCCTAGCTAGCTGGTAGCACTTTGGTGACATCGTGGCAAAAGAGAATTTAAGAAATATTGGAAGGTGAACATAAGCATGTCTGTGGAACTTCATAGAGCGCCTATCTTGTGTGAGGAACAAGATAAAGAGAGATGATGAGTGTTAGGGCTCCAAAAAAGTGGGTCCTGACACACAGTCTGATTAGAAGCATGTTTTGATCCCTCTGAGAATGACTATAAGACAGGAGCAGGGATGGAGTGGAAGATCGAAGAGCTGGGATTGAAAAGATGAGAAAGAAAAGACACTCATGCAATGCAAGAGGAGGAGAAAGTGAAGAATCCAGGCAGCAGCACAGGAAAATGATTTTCTAGAAGGATTTTGAATGAGACAAGTAGATAGCAGGGATACTGGTAAAAACAACCTGTCAGGCTGAGATGTTGCCTGGATATGGGGAGAGAAGATGAGACACAGAGTGGCAGGGGTGAGACGACGGCAGTGTTATCCCAACTGAGCTAGAGAAAAGGAAGGAGACATGGTGGGACAGACTGTAGCCCTGTTGTCTTTGTGTTAGAGATCACATATGTATAAGGAGGTACCAGAGAGACAGACAGATTTGCAGGCCCAGATGGAATGGAGCAATATATCTGTCAAATACCTACACACAGACAGCAAGTGTATTGGCTTGGCTAGTAACTGGTGAGATTACGAGGGAACAAGCATTGATGGAGAGTAGACGATCAAGGATGCAGCTCGGGGAAGGGTGCTCAGGTGACTGCTGCTGCAGAGGATACAAAGGAGGAGCAATTAGGGGAGGGAGGAGAGAATCAGAAGTCACTGAAGCAAAGCAATGAAGAGAAGTGCGGTCAGCAGGAACTGCCAGGTTGCAGTGGAGGACGTTGGTTCAGAGCTACTCCTTGAACTGTGCTTTGAACCAGGTTGTTAGACATCCCAGTGAGTACAGTGCTGCCATATTTTTTCCTCCATCACCCTCTCTTTTCTGGCACACCAAGTTCTGCTGGGCATGTTTTAGCAGGAACAGGCATCTGGTGAGGCCTTTCTCCATGCAGAGAGGAGGTGCTGTCCTAAGGGCATGAGCTTGATCAGCCACAGTAGACAGCAGAGGTTTTGTGGGAGTCGTCACAGTGAAGCCCTTGCACTTCCCTGCCATCACCAGCACCTGCTATCCCTTTCTTTTCTTCTCCAGCTGACTGCTGGAACGAGCCAGTGGAAGAAGTGAGGGATCAGAGACAGAGTTTGCCCAAAACAGAGCTGCTTCCTGGCAAGTTTGCCCACAGAAAGTGGCTGTGTTGAGTAGGACCAAGGTGGCAAAGGACGGAGTGGGCAGAAGCGTCTGTGGAGAAGTGCTACTGAAGTGCTACAGGAGGGCAGCATTTTTATGCGCGGAGGGCCAAAAGGAGAGGTTGGGGACTTCTGGTTTCAGTCCAAGTCCAGTTCATGGTGTGAGTTTGAGTGAATGTCCTACCCTCCTCTACCCTCCCTGTCATTCAGCTACCTGTATAAGGTAAGGGTAGTGTTAATTGGATGGTATGAGGTTTAACTGATAGACGTGCAGTGGTTAGAAACCTCTGCATGATCCTGTTCTCAAAGTGCAAAATATTATTTACTCCAATCTTGCAAATAGATTCTTCCCACTTTTCACAAATTATTTTGGTAAATAGAGATTCTTCCACTTCCAGACACCTGTTGGTGTTGCATTGCAGGTAGAAAAATAATAAAACTAGCTCCATGAATTTCAAGAAACTTTGCTAGTCTAAAGGAACAATTGAAGACCATGAGGTTGTGGGGGATGAAGACCTCTTCAGTTTCCTTTCTGAAAGACACCTTAATCTAGCCAAACTTCTCACATGCATTAAGCCAACAGACTTTCAGTGGTTTCCCAGGTTACAGTTCGTTAGTGTCTGTATCACAGAGAACCAGGAAGCACACTAAAATAAGGACACTGCAGATTTCATTGTTGCATAGTGCTAACAGAGAACTCGCTTCTCATACAGACGATTAGACGGGCTGTGGTACTTCAAGTATTTTTAACTTGTGATCTGATGAGAGTTTTAGAAATAAGAGAGCTGGCATAAAGTATCACACATAAATCCACAGTTCAGAGCATAAGGTGGTGCTCTTCCAAGCTTATGGCATCTAACAGCCACTGTAATATAAATGATACCCGTGGGTGGGGAGGATTAGTTTGCTGAACACTCTGCTGGACTCCTCTTTCTAGAATCTGCATGCTGGCAGGTTTTCTGACTACAGGAGGGATGGCTTGAGGACTGGGGGACTGCTGGAAAACTGGCACTGTGGGCTAAGACACTTACCCAAGTGTGCGGTCACAGAAAATAAATACCCTTAGCACTCTCCCCATCCCGCTCCAAGGAAATATCTCCTTCAGCTACATGACAAACAATGTACCCTTTAAAGGTCATGGGAAGACTGGGAGATTTTCTGCATTTTTGTGAATTCAGAGGACCCAATCTTGAAAGGTGCTTCCTGTGGGAAGACCACGGTGTCTGCACAGGGCTCCAGCAGCCTCAGTGGCCACCTTGTAGATGCAGTGATCCAGGCACACAGAGCATCTTCCAAGGACCAGGGCCATGAGTAATCAGTCTAGGAGTTGGGACTGCTCATCTGCTCGAATCAGTGCTTGCCACACAGACTAGTGCTGCTTCCTTGGTCCCTGTACTCTGCTTCCTGGGTGTATCTCACCAGCTGTCTTGTTCTAGCTCCTAGGAACATGCAGCTTTGATGGTCAGTGTTTAATAGTGCCCAATACCACAGGCTCCAGCACAGCATTACCACAAAGTAACAGCAGTAACAGAAACAGTTAGGAGGGGACAGAGTGCCTTTTGTGCTTGATGCTGTTTGAAAAGAACTGCATAGCAATAAGTGTATATTGCTATGTAAGATATAAGTGTATATGCTAGTGTAAGAAAGATAGCTGGAGTCTGACTTCAGAGACATTAATAAATAGGCTTCATAGTGCTACTTCAAAAACTTCTGAAGGAAAAGACGAGCCTGGAAAATGAAAACAGGTCTCCTCAATCCCTTTTCCAAGTGTTCTGCAAAGGAGGAAAAGGGATCTTGGTAGAAAATCTCTAAGAGTATATTCCTTCCCCAGTTACTTTCCTGGATTTGCTGATGGATGGCACAGCTCACTGCAGAGGTTATCGGTACATTTAGATATCAGTTTCGTAAGCCTATTATTACTAGAATCTGTGGGCTAATTAATGCTTGCATGAGACGTTAATGAAGGACAAAGATTCTTTACTGCTCATGGTCTCAGTGAAACAACTGTCTGGAACATATGAAAAAGCTATTGTCAGGAGCAAATTACCATTACAGAGAACCACATGAATATAAATCTCTCAGAAAAGGTGACACAATCTTTATTTTGTGGCTATTATTCTAATAGTGGCCCTATGGTCCATGTGCAGTATCTCCCTGATGCACCCATTTGGCTTCTTGGTGGACATCTGTACACCTCAGTGTCTCATCATTCTGCCGTTTTGGCAGAGTCCTGTTTACCTGCCAACTGAGACCTGTTCTTCTGTCCAAAAGCTCCTCATCTCTTCTCAGTCCAATTTAACTGTGTCATGACTCATATGATCCCTGAGCCAAACACCTGGATGTAACACCAACATTTTAAGCAACATTAATGTCCTTGTGTGTCCCTGAGCAAACAAGTGTCACATGCCCTTCACCTGTGCAAGGTACTTCTGTACAGTGTTGCTAACTTGAGCTTTCATTTGGGTGGTAGCTTTCTCTCTCTAATGAAAAAGGGCCAGCAAATCCTTGGACATGGACCTGGAGGTACTTTAACTCCTAAATCAGACTGGATGGGAATGTGCATTAGAGCACAAATCCTGCTTGAATTCAGGCAAACTGAGAGTAACAGGACAGAGAAATGTAGGTCTGGTTAACAGTGTTAACATCATCTTCAGATGGGATCATGATTGCTACTCAGATTAGAAGAAATGTGACCTACAAGCTAGATGTCACCAAAAGCTACTATGTTTTCAGTTCCTTTTGTCCTCTCTTGCATGTTTAAGAAAATATTATATAAAATAGAATTGCTCTTCCTTCCAAGAAAAAAATCATAATTTCTGCTGAGTTCTACTTGACTGGTTGATGAAATTACTTTCCACGTGGGTCATGATTATCTGGCTGGCTGTGTATGAGCTGTTCCTCATCCCATCAGGCTGTGATTCTTCTGAGATTGCTACAAATCCCATGAAAGTCCCTAAACTCTGAGTTTTACCATTAGATTTAAGTTAGCTTAAAGATATGTAAAGCTGCCAGGGAAAAGGGAGCTCCTTGTTCATTTGGTTGCTTGGGAAGTTCTTGTACATTGTTTATCCCTGCTGGTACTTGAAATGACTTGCAAAGACAAACTGGTGCACAGTTTTGCTCAAGTTGTCTGTGCATTGCTCAGGGTTAAACCCTGAAAATGCATACCAGCTAGGGAAAATGTCTTGAATGTGGCCAGTCAAGCTCTTTCACATAAAACTAGAGAAAACTGGCTCATCCCACAAAAACTGTCTGGTACTTGAGGCTATAGGTGACCCTACAAGAATCCGCCTCATTCTGTTTTGGGAGGGCAGTTCATGTATAGACCTGCATTCCGGATCAAACTTTACAGTGTCACTTCTCTTAGTCATTCTTCATTGACCTTGCTAAGACAGAAGCCCATACCTTGTTTGCAGAGAGGTTATTTTCATGTAATTACTTCACAGTGGTCACAGTTAAAGGAAAAAGTGTTTTTACTGAAGAGCAAGGGAAGGACTGCAATGCTTCTGTTAGCATCTTCAGCCAGGTAAGGGCACACAATGTTCCCACACAATCCCATCTGTATGGAGCATTCTTATATATCCACACAGGGACTGCATCCAAGCCTGGTTGCAGTTTTATTAAAAGCTTATTTTGAAAATATCTTTAATGTAATAGAGAGCAAAACTGGCTTGATCTCTGTATAGCCTTGAGGAGGAAGAAGGGAAACAATGGGAAGATTTCTTTTCTGTCCTGTAATGGATCTGATTCACCTTGAGGGGCAAGATACTGGTGACTCCTCTGCTGCAAACTTTCCTGACTTCATAATGGTCCCTGTGCATCTGTATCACTATGGAGCAGTTATCACTATGGAGCAGTCCTTTTTTGGCATAAATACCACAATCAAATATTTAGTCATCTTGGTACAGACAGGATGAGTGACTCGTCAAAGGTCATGCAGGAAGTATAGAGCTGAGCAGGGCCCTGACCTGTGGTTTTCAATAGGCACAATTCCATTTAGGAAAAGCTGTTGAATGATTATACCTCAGAGTTCAGGGAATTCTACTTTTGGGAAGTGCTAGGTAAGTGGACAGAGTAATTGGAGAAAGGGCTAGCCCGTTGCATGGCCTGGGATATCTGTCTTCCTCAATACTGAATAGCACAAAGGAAAAGAAGCAAAAAAAAAAATCAAACAAACCTGATTATAGCAACACTGTAGATTTGCTACCCCTGCAGGGTTGGACTTAAGGGAGGATCAGTTTAGTAGCGCTAGTATGTAGATATAAAGCAAATCAGAGTAAGCTCAGCCACACCATCAGCTGCAATTGGTAAAAACAGCTGCCTATATTAGCAGGAGCATTGAACCAAGACAAACTGTAAAATCCTAGTGATGCTTAAAAAAACGTTTCATCTTTCAAAAGATGTCATAAATAAAAGCTTTCTTTGTGCGAAAAGATCTGGAGAAACAATAGACCAGCATATCACAAAATAGTCAGCTTCTGGATAGTCACTTCTAAAAAGCTGAATGTGTCAGAAATGATAGGGACAAGACGAATGTGCTTGACTAAGACTGTTCAGGGAGCTCACATTAACTTTACTAAGAGCCATAGACATGTACAGGTGAACACATTCATCTGCAAATGCAGAGCATAAGCGGTGAAGAGACTGAGGTAATTAGTTTGCTCATGAAAAACAAGGAAAATACATCAATATTTGTGCAAATGCAAAAGGCAGAGAAAACAAACTGAATATAAAGGAAAACATGAAGATATGATGGAGTGGAAAATGCTAGTGGAAAATGTCCTGCATATTGGGTCATGTGCAATAATTATTGCAGAGTTACAAATAAGTAAAATGAAAAATAAAAAAGCACCATACTAAGACAAAAAGCAGGAACTCCAAACATGAGATTTGATATGTATCTGATATGATGGAAGGTAAATGATTTTCAAACATCTGACTGGCCTTAACTGCAGATGTCAGGCAGTGATACACAAGCAAAAGTAGCGCAATATCAAAAGAGAGTAAACAGTTTCTTTAAGATTAAGAGGAGAAACTAGAATTGTCACCCAGCAAAAATGAGTCATGTAATAGAGAAAACAGAGTGAGATAGATTTTGGACCACAGAGGGGATGGGTAGCTTTCTTATAAAAGTCAAGTAAAAGCTATCTATTAGGAATGCTCAGAAAACTTATGTGAACTCAGCAGAGAGCTGCAGACATCAGGTTCTGTATTGCCAACAGAGTAAAACTACCCTTGACACAATGGAGGGTATTCTGCAATAGTGGATTTCCATGTTAGGACTTAGACTCACAAATCTAAGGACAGGGAGCAATTCAAAGCACTGGTTTTGGTGAATGCTATTGGAACTGCAACTCTGCTCTACGATACAAGAAAGGGAATGATGGGGACAGACAGACAACTGTTGTCTTATCTAGAGCAGCCTTCTCGTATGAAAAGACAGCAACAGAAAATAAACTATGCAAACAATATGGACACCACTTTCTTGTGAAACGTCAATGAACCAGCAAGATGAACACAATATCTGTACAAACCCAACTGACTCTTCATACTCGGGTCATTCTTTCAAGTATACCTCCAAATCACTCAAACATTGTTACTTGGAAAATGAGCTATCAATTTTCCAGGCACATTGGTACATTGGTACATGGAAAATGAGAAAAGTTCTTTACTGAAGCAAGATGAGCAAAGATAGCAGAAATCTAATGAGCTAGGGTATGGATCTGGCAAAATATTAAAGCATTTTTAATGGCAAAGGTTAAGCAGCAAAAATACCCCACATTTCCAAAGCAATGATGTTGACTCAAGAATGGGCAAAGCTGAACAGGCAGATAAAATTACTAAGATTTTTAAAGAGTGCTGCAAAAGGCAAAGAAAATGGGCAATAAGCTGTTCCCAGATAGAGGAACATTTTGAATAGATCTCGGTAAAAGTAACCCAGCACAATGGCTGATACTGTAGCTGGGACTACAGTACCAGCACTATTCCTGCTCGCAAACATGGAAGAGAGACACTTGCCGATCAGCAAACTAAAGCATCTGAGAACTGTGGGGTCATGTAAGGATCTAACTGGTTTTGGGAAAAAGGATAGACTTACATTTCATGGGGACACGAATATGTATAGTCACTACAAACACAAGGCAAAAACATGATTATGGAAGATGGCATCAGCTCTTAGAAAAGACATAGGCCAAACAACAGCTGTTGGAGGGAGCTCAAACCAGAACCGCAGAGGCAGGACCAAGCGCCAGGGCTTTCCTGCAGTTCCTGGAGACATGCACTCTTGCCACAAGTAACTTCTTTGGAAAACTATATGGTAATAAAGCATGAAAGAGCTACTGTTCTAAACTGAGAGGAAAATATTCTCTGTTGCTAAGGGAAGTCAGGGCTTAGTTAACTCATCACTTTTTTCATAGTGGATACACATATATATGGGTACAGAATATGCCTCATGATACACATGCATGTAATGATCGCTATATGAATTTGTTAACTCCTTTCATATATAACTCCTTTCATAGACAGGATCTTCATGTTAATTTTGCTATTTACATTTTAGTAACTGCCATTCCTGACTACAGTGCATGGAGACGTTCCTTTGCTGGCTTTGGGCACTGGATACTCTTAGCAACACAGAGTACAGTTTGGTGCCAGCTGATTTGGGTATTTACCTGGCTTCTTATGCATGTGACATTTAGCCACTGGGCTGTTCTTACTGATGTCCCTTCTTTAACTCAGTCTTCATAGAGACAGACAAGAATTCTTCTTCTCAATTTGCATTTTGCAAATATGCCAGTTTTAGATAACAATTTAGCTCTTTCTGGGATAACGAAGTATCATCTGGTGTAGTGAAAAGTCCAAAGCACCAGTACTGTGATAACTCTCCAAATATTTTTGGCTACTAGTCTTGGATTTTCACTCCCAGGCAAAATATACACACATCACAAATATAACTACAATGTAATGGCAACACTTGTCTTCTGCCTCCTTGGTACTGAGGAGTTGGAGGCTTAAAATAGGGATGTGCTTGCTGCATGGATAGTATTAGATAGACAGATGGTACACTGTTCTCACTATGTAATCACACAACCCATATTTCCATGGACCTGCGTAGACAAACATATCACCTACTGCCTGGTAGTCAGCATGTGAATACAAAAGGTTAACTTGCTAGGTGTGCCCTGGTAATTAGAGAATTGTCAAGTGTTTTCTGCACTGCTGAGCACATTGGTGCATGCTGATGATTTTTCTAGGGTTTTTTAAATATATCTTTTTCTTTCTTTTCTTTTAATAATTCCTGCTGGAATGGAGAAATGTAACAGAAACTGATGTGCACACAAAAGAGACTTCTTTCTCCCTTACTGTTTGTATATATGCAACTTGGAAAGTCATGGTCCCCTCATGCATTGTAGTTATCCTATAAACGAGGTCCAGTTTTCAGGGGAATTGTTCCATTTCCTTTGAGGCTCCTTCTAACACACAGACTCATGTTGTAAATGTCCTAGTTTGTTCTTTGTTAATCTTTTTTTGCATTAAAAAATTCAATCCATTTTGTAAGTCATTCTCAATAGCAGCTGCAGCGATATCACTGCTTGGTTTAAGCACCTTTTTCCAGGATTATACGAACTTGCTATCCCAACTGTGTAAGCTCTGTAGCAGTTGTTTTGGTCCCTTTATTTGTAGCTAAGATTATCTCAATGTGATTTCTGTTTCTTTATTTCTGAAATGTTACCTTTATTAAACTTTTGCTTTCTTAGCTAAAATATGAAACAAGAATTGCAGAGGTGCATAGGGAAATCTATTGTATAAACAAGCAGTATCTTTTTCTGCAGATACAGAAAAACTCTTTGTTTAGGGAATTCCTTAAGTATACAAAGGGAATGAAACTCTGCAGTTTCTCTCCACACACTCTCTTGGTTTTGCTGGGGTTTCTCCAAACAAAAAATAAAATTTTAATACTGGGTTATTACCCAGAAATGTGTTGCCAGGGCTTTACAGAAAAGTTGTCCTTAATTCCCACTTCTCTGAAATAGTCTTGTTATACAAGCCTCAAAAATGCTCAAACAGAGCACTGGGAAGACTTGGTGAGGCATATTATCTTGGATTTTTTATGTTGCCCTGAATACAAGTTTATCTAATCAGATGGTGATTTCAGCAGCCTGGATCCATCACACTTGTCAATATCAACTGAGGTTTGCTGAGTCTTTCCTTTCATCTCTCTCAGCTTGTCCACAGAGAGCAGCTTCCAAATTGATCCAAAGCAGCTATTCTTCCTGGAATGACTAGAAGGAATAGTTGGATAATGATGATTGGGCAGAATTCATTTATTACTCTTATTCTTTTCTGCATTGTCATCTCTTTTCCATGGCTTGCTATGGTGTAAAGAAAAGATCTGATTCCTATTAAGCAAGAAAAAAAACCCCAAACCATTGATTTCTCTAGGTGCTGATTCAGGTTCTGTGTCCCCTTTTAGTCATAACCTCGTCAGGGTCCTGATCACAACAATTGGTGCATGGAACAATATAAATAGCATTCGAATGCTGAGAGCTGGAACAGTTGCTGAACTGACAAATGAATCCTCAGTTTTTACGTTCTTCAAAAATTTTGTAATATAGGGCTGGGAGCCATTCAAAATTTCAATGTTTTGCTGGCTAATGAGAGTTTTTTATGGCAATATGGTTGTGTGTATGTGACAGTATGGACCGAGGCAAAATATCAGCCTTGTTAGCGACTCTGAGTCACATCTGTATTCTGCAGCACACAGCTCTTGTTCTCTATGTGTCTTTTGTAGGGAAGTATTTTAATTCCTACTGGAATTCCTACTGTGAAATCACTTTCGGAGAAGCAGAGAAACTGATACTGATGCAGAGACTAATGCATCTGCCTTGAGGCTATTCTTTGTTTTTCTTTTTTTAGCACAGCTGGCCTAGCCCAGCAAAGGGAAATAACATGTTAGAAAAGGTAAATGGTTTCTTCATACCTTTGCTTTCATAAACACAGAGGTCTCCCTCTTATGTGCATTACTGAATAATGCCTTTTCCTGTGACTGGTTTAAAGGCATCTGCTAATATCTCTAATCTCTGACAAGCGAACCCATGGGAAAAAGTGAAAGAGAGTGATTTATGTGGTGCTTCTTGAAACTGAAGGGCACTCACTGGGTTCATCTGGGGTTGCTTCCATCAGCCTCTATGTAATTAATCCTCATTAATATCTGTGTGAGATTGAAATCAGCCCCCCACAGTATTGTTATAGTAAAGGGCATTCCAGATACTCTTAACTTGGGAGAAATGTAGGAAGCGATTAAGTTTCTTAGTGGAATACTATAGCAGGAACTATGGGAGACATTGCATGAACACAGACGTGCATGACTGGTCAAAAATGAGTGTTTGCTGGGGGACTGATTGTGACTTTAGATGCTCTCTGTGTGAGCAGCAGGAAGGAGTAAAATCATGTGGAGAGGATGAGAAAAATGAAGTAACAGCTTGCCAGAGGGTGTGAAGAGTGACACCAGAAAGACTTTGGAGGTGGAAGGCTAGCCAGAGAAGGGAGTCTCAGTTGCAGAAGAAACTGGCTGCCCCTGGCTTGGGGTTCTGCTGTGATCAGCAGGACAGAATTTCACATAGCTTTGTAAGTAAATCTGGAAAACCTCTAATGTGGATGAATGGCTGCAGACAGAGAGTATGGAAGAAAAAAAAGACAATGTACAACAGGAATAGATACTCTTTTTTAATAAAAATGCAGCATTTTGTAAAATATTCTCAATAGCTTTTCCAGTAGATAAGCTACAATATTTGAAGAATCTGAAGTTAGCAATAGACTTGGGTCCAAAATGAACTTCTGAAATGTTTGTAAATATGTACATTTGGGTCATTACTGGTCAAAATATATTAGGCTAAATTCTCAAAGTCCAGTGACATCAGCAGAGCAGAGAGTGGCAAGGTTTGGTAAGATCAGGATTCTAGAGACAAATGCATTTGTATGTAGTTTGTGTACTGAAATGGAAAATTACAGAATTAAAATGTGTAACTGTAAGGGTAATAAGATGAGAAAGGAGACTTCCAATAATATAAATATATATATATTCATTTATTTATTTATTTTTAAATTTTCCAACTTTCTCTCCCTTACTGGCATTGATAAACACATTCTTGAACAACTCATGGTTTTTCCTCTTGCTCACAGGGCAGGGTCACAAAGACCTGAAACACGTTCCTCTGCACTCCAACCCCCACCCATCCTCTCCAAACCACAAAGGCATTTGCTCAGTGATGATTTCTCAGTGCTTATTTCTCTTTTTCAGTTATGGTGAAAATGGTTTGACTAATCATGACAATGCAAAATACAACAATTTTACTTAGTTGCTAGTATTGATGCTTTAGTGGAAAATACATTTCACCACCCACTGGATCAAAAATACTAACCCTGTCTCTGATACATCAACCCCAGCTACTACAGTGCTGTGTGAGGCTCAGGGATGATCTGCTCAAAAGAAGTGCATATTCTGCCATCTTCGGCAAGTCTGTTAAACTAATACTTCAACTCCCTTCTGAGAAGACATGTAATGGTGAGGAAGATGTCCAGCAGACCATGCAGGAAATCAGCCTCTCCAAATTTCTCTGAGGAGATGCCATCTTGGAGAAGATGGTTGGAGCTTACTGGAAATAAGCAATGGACAAACCTCATGTTTCCTAACATCCAGTGTTTTCTCTGACTTTGCTTCTGGCTCCCTCTACTTCCCCATCTTCTTCACCCTCCACTTGGACCGTCCTCTATTCTGCCTCATTACATGCATAGAAAGCTCCACTCTAAGGCATGTGCAAATTCAGACAAAACATGAATACTGCTTTGATAGCGTGGGACATGTGCTGGGTCTCTGTGGGGCAGGAGGGAGTGTGCGAGGCAGGGGGTTACTGCCAGACTCTGCTCCCAAGCTCTCACTGAATCACAAGGCTGCAAAGTTCACTCAGGTGGGTTTCCACAGTCTTCAGGAATAGCATATAGTGGAATTACCGCTTCTCTAGTTCCCAGGTTTGGATTTCCTTCTGCCCTGAGCTGTTCTTTTGCATACTCCCCTGTGAAAGGGTACATATCTTCCTGCATACAGATTTCAAAAATAAGGGGTATGAAATAAACATGTCTTCAGCAGCTCTTTAGCCCTACAATGCATCATCATATCAGTCTTAAAACCCCAAAGCATAATTATACATCTGGAGAAAACTTGAGCCACGTTCTCAAAAAGAAAATACTTTTGCCCACATGGATTTTTAATGTAAATCATACCAATTAGCATTTCATAAACAAATATGCACAGCCCTTTATAAGTCCGCAGCACAAAGGAAAAAATGTATGAAGCCAGGTTAGGAGAAATACCCAGTTAACTGTTTGTACAGACTAAGAAATTAGCAAGATTCATGGAGAGGCTGGATGTTTGTAACAGGTAGCTGACTCATTAGCTAGTCTACACTGAAAAAACCAAACAACCCAAAAAACCAAAAAAAACTGCTGAAGGATCAAACTCCTCCAAGTTTCAGGATTTAAACTAATCTCCAGCTACCTGGCATTAAAAACAAGCCTTCTTGTTGAGACTCAATTTCTTCAACCTTCTTTTGCAACCTCCAGTACTAACTGGTGCTCAAGATACATGCTGGACTAGCTGGATTTTGGATTTGTTTCAACCTGCAAAGCCTCCCCCTATCTTTAATACATTACATTCTTCAGTGCTTTACATGGATGGATGATCATTAATACTGATTCTTACTAAGCCTCTACATACACACGCACACATATATATTTACAATGTGCAAATTACTTTCGTTTTACTTGATGGAGTTACAGAGTGATCTATTGAGACATAACAGTGTGTGCAGGTTGTAAATAATTCAAGAGAGAAAGAAGCTGCATGAGCCTTCAGAATAAATATTGCACATCACCTAAAATCATATAGACATTTGATTTCACTTTCTTAAAATTCCTCAGGTAGCAAACCAAACATAACTGAGAAGTTTAAAAGTACAGTTGAGCTAAAGCTAAAACATTTTATCTCTCTCCCCTCTAAGCCCACTTCTCAGTAAAGTCTGAGATTGTAAATGTTTTACTTGCTAAAGAGCACTAGATTTTTAAAAGTGTGATGAAGCCTTAGTACCTTTGAGTTCACCAGGGAAATCATGAGCATTCCTACTAGTCAGATATTTTACCAAGGCAAAAAAAGATTATCAGTGGTTTGGATTCTGTGGTAATTATTTTCTTGTTATGGCTTTTTTAACAGCCTAGAAGTAAGAAAAATAGCAGCTAGGATACATACCTGTTGTAAGTCAGCATTTGAAAATCACTGGTGAGCGCACCAATGCTCAGTGTCTGTTGGTCACAAGTAACTCAGCGTAATCCCCTCCACAAAGCTCTGCGCCAGGGGCACTGTGTCAGTGGCAGCAAAACCCAGTCTGGGTTTCAGGTAACTCTACTCACTTAATTGGTTCATCTGCCTGTTGAAATATGGGAAAAAAGTATCAGACCCTGGGCATGATTATTATTCTGTGAGTGACTCTAAGTGTTTTTTTCTGGATGACTGGCTTGCTCAGAGACTTGAGGATGAGCTGAAAGATTTTTCTTCTCTTAGGACTTGGTCGAGGGTCTGTTGGAGTCAGTGAGCAGCAACACAGACAGAAACACTGAGAAAAGCAGAAGGGTAAAGAGATTTTTCAGACAAGAGATGAAATGGGTCTTCGTTCAGGAAGGGTACTTGATGTAAACATTCAAGAAAGAGTAGTGCCGTATGAGCTTATTAGCTTCCTAACCGCCACACACCGTGCAGCAGTGCAAATCCCGAAGGCTGGGGGTTGCTGCACTCCACCTCAAGCAAGTGGGCATGACAGGACGTCTGCCATGGCAGCTAACGCAGCCGCGGCACATGGCGGGGTAGGCTGTGCCAGGCACGGAGCAGAAGGAAAGCAGGAGGCAGCCTCACTCTGGAAGCTTCTGATCTGTTCTGGGGGACAAAAACAACAAAACAAAGCTGTGCCCTTTCGCTTCATTTTTATGGCAAAGTCACAGCTAAGCCTCCGGAGATTTTGTCGTTTTGCTTTGCATATAATTAAAAATTCATTAATTAGGATTAATTTAAAAACTGAAAATCAAATTTTAAGGCTAGTTAAATCTTCCAGAATACTTGCCTTTTTTTTTTTTTTAATTAATTTGTTAGAGTTTGGAAACCTAACATAGGAAATACAGTTCAGTTACAAAATGGCTTGCCATGTAACGTTCACCTCAATGACCTGATTTATTTCCAGCTTATCAACCATCTTGATAATTTGGGCAGGAAAAGTATGATAGATTTCCAACAGTGAGAAAAACAAATTGCATAAAACACAGCCCATCTCTTCTTTTCCTTTGCACAGTCAATGCCAACAGCATAACTAATTCTGTGAGACTCCATCAGTCACAAGGCTAAATGCCACTCAGTACTTTTTTTAAATGATTATGAAATGGACAGCATATCAGTTTTCTCCAGATAAACATTTATTTAGCTGTAGGGTTATGCTAGTTCAAAGAGATTTGATATGATTTTTTTTGTGTGTGTGGAGAACTGTATAAACTGTCTTTTATCAAAAGCTGTGGAGTGAACATACTTTATGATGACCATTACAGCCTGTCTGATGCCCTGATGCTCTGCCAGCCTGGTGGGAATTGGCCTTGCTGTTCAGTTCCACGTGCTTCCAAGCCAGCTGGGTGTGGGTAGGATCTGCTCCTCAGGGTTTGCTGGTATCAAGGTCCCACCAGTGTCCCAAGCCTCAGTAGACCAGTCCGCTCATGCTCCCTCATAGTTTACTTACGTTGTGGGCTATGTGGATATATCATTGTCCTGGTTTTGGCTGGGATAGAGTTAATTTTCTTCCTAGTAGCTGGTATAGTGCTGTGTTTTGGATTTAGGATGAGAACAATGTTGCTAACACACTGATGTTTTAGTTGTTGCTAAGTAGTGTTTATACCAGTCAAGGGCTTTCAAGCTTCCCCTGCTCTACCAGGTGCACAAGAAGCTGGGAGGGGGCACAGCCAGGACAGCTGATCCAGACTGGCCAAGGGGCTATTCCGTACCATATGATGTCATGCTCAGTATATAAACTGGGGGGAGTTGGCTGGGGGGCAGCGATCGCTGCTCGGGGACGGGCTGAGCATTGGTCAGCGGGTGGTGAGCAGTTGTATCCCTTGTTTTTCCTGGGTTTTGTTCCTCTTTTTTTTTTTTTTTGTTTTCCTTTTCACTACAATTTATTATTATTGTTGTTGTTGTTGTTATAATTATTTTATTTTATTTTATTTTAATTATTTTATTTTATTTTATTTTATTTTATTTTATTTCAATTATTAAAGTGCTCTTATCTCAACCCACGAGTTTTCTTACTTTTGCCCTTCTGCTTCTCTCCCCCATCCCAGTGGGAGGGTGAGGGTGAGTGAGAGGCTGTGTGGTGCTTGGTTGCCTGCTGGGGTTAAATCACGACACTCATTTACCATCTGACCCTCTGCCCAACCCTCCAGGAGGAGGGCACTCTCAGTAGCTCATGGTTCAATCAGTGTTTTAGCCTTGTAGGATCTGGCCTGCCCTCTCTCTCCTCAAGGCGCTCCTAATGTGCAGTGGCAGCTCTTTACCTCCACAGAGCAGACTGCCAAGTCTCTGAACAAGAAGCTCCACCAGTAATGCTTCCATCTCCTTATGGGTCCTTATGGGTCCATGTGAAGAAGAAAACCATTGTTCCAAGCAGAAAGACTCTTGAGAAACTGAAAGTCATTAAAAAACTCAGCTGGTCCCAAAGGCAACCCTTTGTGCAGGTGCTGGGCACCCTTCCTGAGGAGGGCAGCTGTGGAGTGGATACTGTAGGCCACCCTGGGCACCCAACAGCCAGGTGCTCAGCGTACAAGTCAAACCAGAGCTGTCGGTTTGCTAGAGGTGTATCCCACTCTGCCAGTCTACGATGACAGAATTTTTCTAGTGGCCACTGATGGTAGGAACAATTCTTGTTTTAATCATCAAGACAATTTCCAGCCCTAGGAAGAGGTTTTAGACATCTCCCAGGACCCTTCCTTTGCCCACAAGTGAAATTGCAATGGTTTTAAGCATGATCTAAAGGGTTATGAAGAGCAACTAAAGCTCAAGTCTCTAATGTTGTGTTTCTGAATCTGTTCTGAACAGAACATTTTGTGTGGCGTATTTAAATGTATTAAGGGTTTCTGTGGTCAATTTGCCAATATGTGGAGTGAACATGATCTTCGCTACAGGGTTTTTTTTGAGCTTTTCTTGCCTAACACATAATTGAAACATCGGATTTTCCTTTGTTACCTTCACTACAGACAACATATAGTTCAGTAAAGCTAAGGCTGTGTAAAGTCGCAGGAAATTGTTTTACGATGTGAGCACAGGCAATAGCCAAGAGTTGTTCCTTCCCATGCTTGAGAGAGGTAATTATGGTATTTCAGGATATATGGTGACAGATTGACAAAGGTATGCTTTTATATTTATCCACAAGGATAATTTAATACCCACTTCTGAGCAGAATGGCTCTGTGTATTCATTTGCATAATTGGAAGGGGCTTGCCATATCGAGCTGCATTTTTACTTCCACTAATGCTAATCTTCTTTTTCCCGTAGTCTGATTAAACTTTGCAAATATCTTGGATCACCACTCTCTAACACTCACAGCCCACTGTTATCAGTTGGGATCGATTTGTTTGAGGAAGCTAGTGTTGCTGACCCTTAACAATACCATTTCAGTTGCCTGACCTTGCTGATAACTACCTCTGGTGGTCATCTCCAAAGAGTGGTATTATGTCTTGTGTCAAAAATGACTTTAGGTACTGAAAATTCTGCACAGGGAAATTTTATTTTCTTGTCACAGGCAAAAAGGTGGCCTCCTGTCACTTATAAGAAAGCAATAAGTACAAACATATGCTCAGCAGCAGCCCAATTAATTATACATTTTTTAATTTCAAGTTACCCCAAAGCATGTCTCTGGTTTGACTGTTGGACGACTTTCTTTCATGTTTAGCTGCCTCCTCACTCCATTGTTTCCATGGTAACACCTCTGAAACATTGCTTCTTTCTGAGGAGGTGAAATGTAAAGTGGCTGGAATATTTGAGTGTTTAAATATTTAAATGAAAACAACAAAAAGATGGTGGGGTGAGTCAGACATGACAGGTAGGTGACACCCACAATAGCTGCTATGAAATTGGACTATGGGGTAGCGCTACCTTTGCTGGTCTCCTCCTACAGGCTGACAAGAGCAGTCAGCTCAGAGGAGTGGTGCTGAACCTGGGCTATCCTGGTGCTGGGAGGCAGCTGAGCACACCCATGACCAAAGCTAGCTGAAATAGCCTGCTGCTGACCTCTGCAAGGAATTAGAAATAGCAAAGTTGTTAATTTGCAGGAGTGCTGTATTTATTATTTGCCAGTGATAAACATTCCTTGTTAAAATTGGCAATAGCTACTAATTGTCTTCGTATTTTACCGTGAAGTCTGTTAGGAAGTTAACATGGAAATACTGTAAAAAGTGTTCCTGCCAATGCTTGAAAATAAGCCAATGTTTGCTTCGACCATGACTTTTCATTAACGGTAACGAACATCAGTTATCTGGGTTTGGAGGAGGCTGTGCTGCAGATGTGGCAGTTTTTGTAAACTTAAAGGGAGCTTTTATGGAGGACGCTCTTCTTAAAGTACTGAAGCTACAGTGATGTCTCCCTCTCCTGCTACACCGACCCTTTTCAAATTTGCAGTACAAGACTTGGTCTTCAAAGTGGATGTAGTGGTGCTCATTTCCCCATTTTAGCTCGTTTCACTCGCCCTTCTGATCTGCTTTGATTAAGGTTCCCTTTGTCTGTTCCCACAGATGGCTGTGCCTAGCCCACTTGCTTAGAACCATCTTGCTGTTCTTGTGTACCAAAGCTCTCCCTTCCTTCCCTTAAATGCCTCCTTAGACAAACACCTTTTCCCTTGCTGTTCTGAACCTGGACTCTGAACCAGCCTTCTCTGTTCTCCCCTCTCTTGTCCGATCTTAATGGGGAGCAAATTAACCCTCCTTTCTTATCCCTTCCACAGGAGACAACATGAAACAGCAATGAAATAAATGACCTGAATTCCTCATACAAAACACTCCATTGAGCACTGTTCCTGCTCACTTGATTTCTCTGATTGCCATTCCCTCTAGACTATCATTTTACATGATTTTATACACTGAATTTATCTTCCCAGGGCAAGGCTGTTTTCTTCCTACTGTCTATAAAGAACATGATTTCTAGTAGCTTTACAGAAACAAATGGTAAGAATATTCTTCCCCTTCTCTGATTGACAGCTACAATTCCTCTTAGCTTTAACATGATAGGTTTTCAATAGAATAAATGTTCTTTTTTGAAAATCTGTGGTCAGATGAGGAGGAAAATTCCCAGAACTCTCCAAGCTCTGCTCACTAACAGTGTTAAAAAAAGATGCCAGCCAAAGTAGGAGGTGTAAATTTTCTTAACATTATTCACCATCATTTTATTTTAAAAGCTTTGATAGGCAGTCAAACAGCAATTTCAGTATCAAGATGGATATTAAGTTTCAGAGCAAGCCCACTCAACATTAGGGAGAGTTGATATTGCCTTAGAAAAAGGGAATGAACAGGATGACCTCTCTGGGTTCCTTCAAGCATATGTTCTACGAGTCTCTGAATAAAGACAGTTCTCACCTTTTCAATATTGTTGTTTCAAGGACATCAGTTGCCAGGACATACATTCCTGCACTTACTTACGTAGCTTTTGGAGTCTGCAGTTTGTTTTTTCCACAGTCACTAAGGATGAATGCTTGTTCTTCTTTTCTTAATGATTTTGATGGACTAATCTAACGAGGGGAAGGAGCTGCCCTTCTGAATCTCTCTCAGCTACCCCAACAGGAGTTTCACTGAACCTCTTCGGCCTCCAGGCTTTCAAGCACTGACATCATCTGAGGCTTTTTGTGTGTGAGAATTCTCCACAGCTTCCTCCTGTGCATTCGTAAGATCACAGCAGTCTGTGGTTTGGGCTAACAACACATGGCTGTTGAAAATTTTTCTCACTCTAATGAATCAATTTTTGCTTAGTTAATGATCCTTCTCATTCTGAGGGACTAGCAAAGGGTTCTGGAAACAGATCCCAGTAGGTATGAAAGCTGAACAAAAGTGTGGTTGATTGAGGTGTGTGAAGATGTCTCCTCACTAGCTGTTTTGAATTTCACTTATTTCACAGACGTACAAAAACTTTCCAGAAAGAAAACAAATGGAGAGCATTTTACAGAACTGAATTTAGTTTCTTTATCTGGGAGAGGAATGAGAATATGGAGAGCAAACAAAGGTGGTGTATAGTGATGGAAGGGAGCGCTGCAGTACACCTGCAGAGCTTTCACCAGCCAGAATCCCTCATGTTTAGTGTGATGTCAGCTAACCTCATTCCTCACAGTTATGGATAAGCACAGTCAAATTACCCCAAACCTCTGGGAACAGGGCTTAGAGTCAATACGAAGCTCAAACCCATGTGTAGATTTAAGGGGAGATTTGAAGAGGAGGAAGGAATTCTGTTTACAGAGTGTGGACCAAATGAAAAATTTACACTGGGCCTAGAAGATCAAGAGGTCAGGAACAAAGTCATGTGGGGGAAAGAAAGGGAAAGAATAGGGGAAGCAGAGCAGCAGGCAGAAGAGAAAGTGACTGCGAGGACAGAGAGGAACAGAAAATCACTGGCAAAATGCAAAACCAGTAAAATCAATTGAGGCTGGGATTCAGTGGAGAGAGCAAGAAATGGTATGTGTGTAGGGGAGGATATGCTGTGGAACAGAGTCTCCGTAATGTAACCCCCATTTCAGTACGGCTTTATGCATGTGCATGCAAATCTGGCAAGCATTTAAGCAGATGCCTATATCCCTGAGAAATCTAGTGGGCGTTAAACATAGATGCTGTAATGAATTTGGAGGGCTTAGACAATACTGATTTAAGGAGACAAATATTGAGGTTTTTCTAACAAACTCCTTTTTTTAGGTAGATACTGACTGAAAGCTTATGGGCAGAAGAACACATTGAATCCTACTGATATGCATAATGTCTCTCATTCTGTCCTGCAAGAAGACATTTTGGTGCGCTCAAGGAAACGAACAGAGCCAAAGCACCTAAATTAAAATGTGTTAACAGCACGTGTGTGACATCAGGAGTCAACTGATCTTATTTTCTTGTAGCTTAAAGTAGATCATATCAAGAGCCTAGATCTGGTTGGTACCTTTTATTCCTATTGTATAGCAAGAAGACTATATGTAGCATCCTGACCTCCTTCCTGGGCTTATGTGAGGTTGTTTATGGCATGTAGGATATGAGGAACTCTTGCTTGTAGCATTTCTGCATACTGTGGGAGAATCCCATTATTGTGAAGTGACTATTGTTAAACTCCCAAGTAGGGTCTGGGTGAGTATGTGGCTGCTAGCTGAGTGTTGAATGTGGGGTGTAACCACAGATGCTCATCAGAAATAGAAAGTAGCATTACCCAAGATTATTACATAGAAATCAGCAGTAGGAAGACCGCAAGACATAAAACACAAGAGAGGAGTTGGGTAAGTTAAAGGAAGATGCGGTTCCATATTACACTGTGAGACTGACTCCTTCATAGCATTTAAATTCTGGTTCAGGGTTGAGTTCATAGAATCATAGAATTGTTAAGGTTGGAAAAGACCCTTAAGATCATCGAGTCCAACCGTTAACCTAGCACCGCCAAGTCCACCACTAAGCCATGTCCTCAAGCACCACATCTACATGTCTTTTAAATACCTCCAGGGATGGGGACTCAACCACTTCCCTGGGCAGCCTGTTCCAATGCCTGACCACTCTTTCAGTAAAGAAGTTTTTCCTAATATCCAACCTAAACTTACCCTGGCGCAGCTTGAGGCCATTTCCTCTCGTCCTATCGCTTGTTACTAGGGTGAAGAGACTGACCCCCACCTCTCTACAACCTCCTTTCAGGTAGTTGTAGAGGGCAATAAGGTCTCCCCTCAGCCTCCTCTTCTCTAAACTAAACAACCCCAGCTCCCTCAGCCGCTCCTCATAAGACTTGTGCTCTAGACCCTTCACCAACCTCGTTGCCCTTCTTTGGACACGCTCCAGCACCTCGATGTCCTTCTTGAAGTGAGGGGCCCAAAACTGGACACAGTATTCAAGGTACGGCCTCACCAGTGCCGAATACAGGGGCACTATCACCTCCCTGGTCCTGCTGGCCACACTATTCCTGATACAAGCCAGGATGCTATTGGCCCTCTTGGCCACCTGGGCACACTGCTGGCTCATGTTTAGGCAGCTGTCAACCATCACCCCCAGGTCCTTTTCAGCCAGGCTGATTTCCAGCCACTCCTCCCCAAGCCGGTAGCGTTGCCTGGGGTTGTTGTGACCGAAGTGCAGGACCCGGCACTTGGCCTTGTTGAATCTCATACAGTTGGCCCTGGCCCAACAATCCAGCCTGTCCAGGTCCCTCTGCAGGGCCTTCCTACCCTCCAGTAGATCGACACTCCCACCCAACGTGGTGTCATCTGCAAACTTACTGAGGGTGCACTCAATCCCCTCATCCAGATCATCGATAAAGATATTGAACAGCACCGGTCCCAACACTGAGCCCTGGGGAACACCACTCGTGACGGGTCGCCAACTGGATTTGGCTCCATTCACCACCACTCTCTGGGCTTGGCCATCCAGCCAGTTTTTAACCCAGCTCAGAGTGCACTTGTCCAAGCCGTGAGCAGCCAGCTTCTGCAGGAGAATGCTGTGGGAGACGGTGTCAAAGGCCTTACTGAAGTCCAAGCAGACAACATCCACAGCCTTCCCCTCATCCACTAAGCAGGTCACCTTGTCATAGAAGGAGACCAGGTTAGTGAAGCAGGACCTGCCTTTCATAAACCCATGCTGGCTGAGCCCGATCCCCCGGTTGTCCCGCACATGCCGCATAATGGCACTCAGGATGATCTGTTCCATGACCTTCCCCGGCACCGAGGTCAGGCTGACAGGCCTGTAGTTCCCCGGATCTTCCTTCCGACCCTTCTTGTAGATGGGTGTCACATTTGCTAGCTTCCAGTCATCTGGGACCTCCCCGGTTGACCAGGACTGCTGATAAATGATGGAGAGTGCCTTGGCAAGCTCCTCCGCCAGCTCCCTCAGTATCCTCGGGTGGATCCCATCTGGCCCCATTGACTTGTGGGCATCCAGGTGGAGGAGCAGCTCAGTGACTGCCACCTCTTTGACAGCTGGGACTACATTCTGTGTCCTATCTCCATCTCCCAGCTCAGGGGCATGAAAACCTTGAGGATGATCAGTCCGACTATTAAAGACTGAGGCAAAGAAGGCATTAAGTACCTCAGCCTTCTCCTCATCCTTCATGGCCATGTTTCCCTCCGCATCCAACAAAGGAGGGAGATTCTCCTTAGCCCTCCTTTTGTCACTGCTATATTTGTAGAAACATTTTTTGTTGTCCTTGACAGCAGTGGCCAGTTTAAGTTCTAGCTGGGCCTTCGCCTTTCTAATCTTTTCCCTGCATAACCTCACCACATCCTTGTAGTTCCCCTGAGTCACCTGCCCCTTCTTCCAAAGGTGGTAGGTTCTCCTTTTCTTCCTGAGTTCCAGACAGAGCTCTCTGTTCAGCCAGGCCGGTCTTCTCCCCCACCTGCTCGACTTGTGGCACATGGGGACAGCCTGCTCCTGTGCCTTTAAGACTTCCCTCTTGAATAACATCCAGCCTTCCTGGACTCCCTTGCCCTTCAGGACTGCCTCCCAAGGGACTCTGTTAACCAAACTGCTAAACAATCCAAAGTCTGCCCTTCTGAAATTCAGGGTAGCAGTTTTGCTGGCCTCCCTCCTTACTTCTCCAAGAATTGAAAACTCTACCATTTCATGGTCGCTGTGCCCAAGACAGCCTCTGACCACCACATCACCCACCAGGCCTTCTCTGTTCGTGAACAGCAGGTCCAGCGGGGCACCTCCCCTGGTTGGCTCGCTTACCAGCTGCGTGAGTTATTTATAGCCTTGGAAGCAAGACAAAGGTCTGAGTTAAACTACAAAAATAACTTCATATTAAGGAAAACTTCTGCCTTTGAAGCATGCAAAAGTACAATATGATAATACAGCTAGCAACTGTCCATTAGAACTGGAAAATGGATGGGAGATAAAAATCTGAGAATGCGTAGAAAGACATTGAGGATCTCGGTACAAAGATGAGTCTTCTGATGGGTCCTACAGTTGGAGTTTCTCTGTAAATCCAGTGGTCCCAATTCAGGGTTTACCCACTGCAGAGACTCTGGCAGAACCCTCAGTGCTGATACCAACAATGGATCTGCTTTCTAAATTTCAAGTGTGGTTCAGCAAAGCACCTTTCACCAATGCTTAAAGAGCCAGCTGGGTATATACCTAAGGACATACAGTAGCCTGAGTTACAGTTCAACATTTAAATATTGATGTGCTAATATTTGCTTTCTGCAAGCTTATATTGCCAAGTCATATTTGTGTGTGCTCCTTTTCTATGCCGAGGTCCTAAAGAAACATACGATTGCTCCTTCTTGACAGGCAGGTGATTACGGACAGCACCAAGCTAAGGTTCTCTCCATGGCTCCCTCATATGAACCACCTTGACCAAATAGCAAAAGCAGGATCCCAGTCTCCTCCCTCACCAATGCCTTTCCTCTCAGTTGAGTTTTTCTGGCTTATGGGAGATGTTCTGGTCTTTTTTGAGGGAATACTGTTGACTTTTCTTTGATACTATCTCTTGACCTTGCAGACAGGGGGATTGATACTGTGATGCTGGTTGTATCAGTTGGAAAAGCTGGACTTGAACAGGCTCCTAGGGCCGGTTGGGTGCCTGTCACAAACAATCACCTCCTAATCCTCCGGGCTTCTCGGTTGATGCACTCTCAGCTCTTCTATGCTGGAACAGTCTTCATGGCCAACTAACAGGGTCTCAGTTTCCAGTTACCCTGCTGTGCTGCTGCTGCTGCTGCTTTTCCTGCTTCTTTTACGCGGTGCCGTAGAGAATTAATCCAAACATTATACTTCTCCTTTGACTCTCAGCTACGTCAATATTTTCTTCTCAGATGAGCTGCTTTCATGGATCTCCTGTGAGACGCTTCCCTAATTCAAAGTCTTTTGGCTGTTACTCAGTTCAAGATACTAATTGTGCTTGAGATGAAAAACAAATTTGGCAGTGCTAGATGAAGCCAGCGTTAGTCTGTGCTTCTAGTGAGACATTTTAGCGTGGGACATACACAAAAGTTAAATGATCACAATGATAAGTGCAGTAACAAGGAAGAAAGATTGTTTCTTGTGTCTGGCTTAGTTTAAGACGACAAATGCTATTTAATATTTTCTTCCTCTACACTTCGTTTTGACGATATTTCCCATATACCTCTAATTTCCAAAATGTAATTCTTTCACAAGAATTCCTAGATCTAGTCCGGAAAATATTTTATTCTGATTATAATGGAAACAGAGAACATCTGGAGTATCACCAAACCACTCACTGTGAAGGCATCACTCAGAAAACCATGTGTGTCTTATTCTTTCTTTTTTTTTTTCCTTTTTTTTTCAAGTCTACTAATGGAAAGACCCCATTGAATTTATATACAGTTGTTCTCGTTGCAGTAAGAGTTAGCAATAATTTAAGATTTAAAAAATGAATATAAATTTCTCTAATGCCACTTTATGCAGAAAGCATTTGCTTCTTTTTTGCCTCTGACATTGCATCACCACTCTCTCATACACGGCATGGATGTCTCAAATCAGTGGAAAGTGTTGGGACATCGTTCCAGTAACAACCTCCATGTGAGTGACTTAAATGTACTCAAACAGACCCTCCAGGTGTGGGTCCTGCCTGCTGTCGGGGAGAGGTAACTGGAGCTGAATTCTGCAGTGTACCACTTCCCTTTGAGACATCCTACACAAATAGTTACCTGACACATTTTCACAGGAAACACCAAAATAAAAGCGATTTTGAATTCTGTTCTGAAAGTTTAGCATTCAAGAACAATTTTGAGGCTACCTTGTGATCACTAGACTGATTAAAAATGCTAATCAGAAGCTTGTATGATTAGGAGATTAGTACTGTCTGAACTTTGATCTGCCTCATTTGTGTACACAGAGAGCGAGAGACACACGCAATCACCCTGAGAACTGCTTTCATGGGTAGCAGACTTCTTTTCTGTAAAGGATTCAGAAAAGATCTCTTCACTTTTTTGTTTTTTTGTTTCTTGCTTTCAGTTCCTCACAGGGATGGCCCCAGGGTTTCTATAGTCAGTAACTGATACCTCTAAAACAGACCACTTTTTAACAGCCAGAAAAAGGAAAAAAAATATGTCAAAAAAGTCAATATTATACTTGCATTCCTGTAACTAACCATGTGCTCCATGTGATGTTCATAGGACTCGACAGAATTAATGAAAATCCCTCACATGTGAAACTCGGGACCTCTAACAATGCTTCAATTCGATGGTCTTTGTGTAAACAACCTATAGACACAAATATGGAATATCTGTGAATCACAGCCTCATCTCCAGACCCAAATTTACGTCAATTCCAGACAAACTTGTCAGTGCATGTCTTAATATCAGTAACTCTTTAGATCAGGAGTGCCATGGCTTTGAAAATGTCTTCAGTGTAAAGAGCAATAAGACAATAAACCTGGTAAATATAAAAATCACAAGCAATCTCCGTCAGCTGTGGGGAGAGACCAGCCATCAGGACAGCCTCTCTGAAGCCATGGCCCTGGTCTGCCTTATCAGTGAAGAAGATTATAAACTTATGGCAAGTGGATACTGAGAAAACAACAAATCTCTGCAGTCCCTTCTACTGTCACCATCCTTCTATTGCTAGATAAAATCTTCATACAGAAAACTACAGTCTTGGCAGCACCGCAACTCTTATTAAACACAGGACAAGGGGATGGCAGACCGATGTTCACGTTGCCACTTTGAGTGGAAGGGGAGGCTTTAGTCCCAGAAAAGAGGTGATAAAAAAGCCACGTGAAGAATTAGCTCTCAGGCATTATGACAGCTGACAGGGTAAGCAGTGGCATCTAACTATGCAGTGGCATCTCTACTGACGTGGCCGACCAACAACTTCACTGGAGCTTAGAGGTCTTCAGCAATAAAAGCAGTCCACTATAAACAATGGTCCTGATCTAAAGAGCTTCAGTTGCCTTTATCCAGCTTCCCATACCTCTGCGTCTAATCAGCTTGTAAGTTCTTTCGGTCAGGGATGGCTTTCATTATTCTGGGTTCAACTGTGAGATTTCCTACGTGGCCATGGAGAGAAATAAAGGGGCATAAGCTGACTTGTAATCTTCTCTACTACTTTTTTTTGTAGTAGGCAAGAGCTCTCAGAGTTACTTTTCCTCTCTCAGCAGCTATAAAGGGAATGAAAGCGAGGAGACTGGGGCGTGTCTTAGTGCCATTCTTCTAACACGCAGTTGTTTTCCTGCTTTAACGTAAATCAGAAAGTCAAAGGCCCATCATAGCCTAGGTGCCCCTGGAGCTTCAGCAGTTAAAGCACACAAATTTCTGTACATACGTGCATGCAAGCAAGCAACAAGGTTAACAAAACTGCTTCTCTTTGGTTCTCCAGCTTGAGTAATCCCTTTTGCACTTGAGACAACTGGGCAGCAGCCTTCAGCATGAATCCAGACCGATTTCACATGCGGTGTGTACCGCAGCACCCTGAGCGCTGTGCTGCCGCATCTCACTAGAGCAGATAAAATTCATAAACATAAGAAAAAAACACATGTGCACAAAGATGGGAAAACACAGAGGATTAGCGATATTTTATTTGTGAAGATTTGCTTTTGTAGGCTAAGATATTTGTATTATAATTAGGACACCATTAGAAACAATGCCAGATATGAAGCGTTACATGTTCTGAAGTACAAGGACAGAGATCCAGAGGGAATCACCGGAAAGGCCTTCCATTGTAAACCAAATGCTGTATCGAAAAGAAGATCAGATGAGTTAATCCCGTTTTGTCTACACGCGCTCCCCGGCACGCGCAGCATTTCTGGCCACCTGGAAGGAACAGAGAACCTATGCCTGTGCTGTTGTAGGAAGTTCCCAGAACAGTAACCGCTCAATTAACGTAAATACCAAATTTTAGTTAAAAAACCAATCCGCTTTGGGAGAGTCTGGAACTAACCGCTGTTTCACAAAATAGGTCATTCACTTCGTCATCCTAAACACCACACGTTCGTTACAGTGCCAACTATGTACGGCGGGGATCAGAGAAGTGCCGTTTCCCCCATGGAAGTCCATCTTGAAACGCATCTCCTAGAGCCAGGTGGGAGAACCCGGGTGCCATCAGCACCCGGCCCGCCGCCCCCCGCCGCCTCAGCCCCGCCGCCTCGCCCCGCGCCAGCGGCCGCCCTCGCCCCTCAGGCAGCGCGAGCCGGGCCCCCTCCTCCCGCGCGCCCAACGGCTCCGCTCCTCAGGCAGCGCCAGCCCTGCCCCGGCCCGCGCCGCGCCGCCGCCGCAGCCCCCGCCGCCGCCCGTCCCCGCCTCGCCCGGACGGACCGAGGGCGGGTAATGCCTGCGCCGTTAGGGGAACGGATTAATTTAGCCAGTTAATTCCGCGCCCCCCAGAGGTGGGGGAGGGGAGGCGCGTTGCCATGGGTGCCGAGGAGCACCCAGAAAGTTGCGGGAGAGGGGCGGGGAGAAGGGGGCCGGGCCGGGCGCTCGGGGCAGCGGCCGCCCGCCGGGGCTGAGTGGCCGCTCGGCGCCGCGCTGAGAGCCCCGGGGCCAGCTGCTCCCGCGGCGGCGGCTGTGGCGCTCGCCTGCCGCCGACGGCTGGCGGCGGCGGGAGGGAGGGATCAACTTCGAACTTGGCCGGGGCGGGCAGGGAGCCGCGCGGATGCCGCCGTCCCTCGGTGCTGACTCGCAGCCCTGTGGGGCGGCCGCTGCCAGAGGAGCGCGGGGCGCCGCCGCGCCGCTTCCTCCGCTGCCGGCCATGGTGCGTGTGGGGCGCGGGGCTCAGCCCGGCCCCTGAGAGCGACGCCTCGCCCTCCGCCTCTCCGCTCTGCCGCCACCGCCGCCTTCCCCGCGCCCCCGCCCGCCTCCACCTGCCTCTCTGCTTCGCCGCTGCCGACCTGAGGCCTTGGGCATCGGCTTCTCTCCGCGCTGCAGCCCGCCCGACATGGAGCCGTCTGCGGGAAGCCGCCGGGAGTGATCCCCGCTTGCCGACCGACCTGCCGGCCGCCCCCTCGGCGCCCGCTCCGATGGAGCTGGACGAGACGCCGCTTGCCCCCCCCGAAGACCATGCTGCTGATGCTGAGGAAAGTTCGCAAGAGGCGGGAGATGCTGCTGCAGCAGCTGGGCTTCATCTGCGCCATCCTCTTCTTCGTCTGGTGCATGTCCAGCCTGCTCTCCAGACTGGGTGAGTGGCTGTGGCGGCGGGACCGGCGGACCCCGGCAGGGCCGGGAGGGCACGGAGCAGCCCCCGGGGGCAGCCAGGGGTTGGCGGGGTCAGGCGCCTGCAGCTGTTCCCGTTTTGAGTTTCTCAGTGGAAATACCCCGGCGGGCGAGGCCGGGGAGCAGCGCGGGTTCCTCAGGAAACCCCCGCGCCGGGCAGGTGCGTGGCCGCGGCCCCGCGGAGAGGAGGCAGCGGCGTGGCTGGCGCCTGGTACCCGAGGGCTTCCCAGCGGCCAGCCCGTCCTGGCCAGGGCCCGCCGTGCCCCTCGGCGGGCTTCGGGTCGGGAAGCGAAGGGGAGTCACGGGGCAGCTGCCGGCCTGACGACGGCCCTGAAGTAGTTTCCCCCTGCCGCTGCCTCGGAGCTGAATCCTCTCCAGCCGCTTGTGGTCCCCTCTGCAACTTCGGGCCACCTTTCATTTTTATCCTTAGGTTGTAAACCTCCATCAGCTATAACTGCTTCTTTTCTCCATCTTCTCCCTCCAACACTCCCCCCCCCCCCCCAATTACAGTGTGGATTTGATGGAAAATTCTGTATTTTAGGCAAGGAATAGCGCTAATCTCATGTTTTATAGAGATCCTTTGTGCAAGTGCCATGTTGATAAACTGATGCATTTATAATTAACTACATCATTCCTACTTGTTTTGTTTTCCTGCCTGCTGGCACAGTTTGGGCTGTAAGTGTGCAGCTTCAGGCCCTCTTCCTGCAATATGTTTTGCATCACTCAGATACGAAGTCTAAGGTTGCTGGGACAGCACATGGGTGTCTAGGTAGGACTGCCAACAGTCCTTGAGGATTTAAGAACAAAATCAAACTAAGCCCAGATCCTAAGTCCACATTTCATATAAGAAAATCAGATTTCAGCAGAATTAGGATGGGTCATCTGCTTAAATTAAAGCTGAAGTTAAAATGTGTGCTTTAGGGAAGAAAAATCTGGTGGAACTTGTCATACTTTCTAATGCTCTTGTGCTCAAATTATTGCCTGGGTTCTCTGAGATATATCTAGGATGGCAACAAGCCATCCATATAAGAATTCAGTGTCTTAGACCATATTAGCATATTGCTCATCTTAGAACTTTAATCTTTTTTTTTTAATTGTGGTTTTAGAGTACACTGTTGCTTTTTTTTTTATTTAGAGCTGTTTGTCATGCCTGTGCCTTTTTTTTTTTTCCCCTTGGGCCAGCTATTTATTTTCTTAAATTTACTGGTTCGTGAAAGCAAGTAATTGGGGTATGATTATGTTTACATAGCTTGAGGTTTTGGTTTTTTTTGTTGCAAATAACAGTTTCCCAGAACTTTTTTAGGTTTACATGAAAAATGTCATGACTGGTGAAAGTTTTTAATCTCCTAGGTTATCATATAAATCCCTCATAACCTAATTTTTGATGATATGCTGCATCAGGTAGGTTTTTTTTCTTCAGCTGGCTAATTTACAGTATATTGCATCTGTAAACACTGACCATCTGTTCTTTATGTTTTTTATAATTGTGGCATCAGAATATTTTAGCAAATACTCTCGCCAAACTAACTTCCAAGCTAGATTTTTTTGCTAGAGTCACTGTAACAAAAGCACAAGCATTACATGATGACTGAATATAAACTCTAAGTTCAGCCATGGAAGAATTTTTGTTATTATAATATGTTCATTTGAAATGGATAAGGTTGAGATGGAAGTGATTTAATTAAGAGGTTCTATTCTTCCTTTGATTATTATAATTGCATACCGTGCATTATTACAAGTGCTCCTTCTGTACTCTATTCAGCAAGTTCCATTGAGAATGCTTCTGGAATATGAGTTTAGGCAAAAGCTCCATTGACTTCTAAAGAAGTTTGTTTTTCTTAAGGCTTGTGGGGATTCACAGTGCGGTTATTTTCCATTTTCTTTGACAGGTTATGCAGGGATTGATATTATCAAGTATACGCAACACTGAAAAGATCAACCCCTAGACTCAGAATAAACCAAAATGTAACAGGAACATGTCCATATGCATTTTTATTTTTGAGAAATCAGTAATATAATATGTGCAAGTGCAGATGACCAAATGGAAGTGTGATTGTTGCTCATGTCAGCATAGCTGGGCTGGTTTCATCTATAGGAACTGCTAAGTGTTGAGTTTCACAGGTGCAGGCTTCACCATTTGCTTGCTGCAGAATATTTTCCTGTTGTGGGTCACAGCCAGGTATTCTGGTAGCCAGAACATGCTAACAGCTCTGATACTGCACCTTCATAGCTAGTTGCACCCTTTATAGCTAGGAGCACCTAGCACACATATGTTGGCATGTGCCCCAGTCACTCCTTGATTTTGCTGCATTCACATACTGATGGTCTGTCCATGCTCCTTGCTAGTGGGGGCATATAGTCTAGTTAAGATGATGCAGGAAAAAACCAGTGACAGTGGACATAACCTCTTTCTATTTAATATAGGCCGAGAATCAACTATTGCAGACAGACGCATTTTGTCAGAAATATGGAGGAATAGAAGGTTGATGGCATCACCTAATGGGACGTATGAAGAAAAGAACTGTACAGAGCCAGGTAAGATGGGAAAACTTTGCGATGTCTTATAAACTCTTGAGATGTGTTGCGTACTGCTGTCATGACCAAGCTGCAGTGATATGTTAGGGTAAACATAAAAGTGTCAAACTTTAAAAAAAAAAAAAGCAGGACTGTTCTGTGTGGAAATAAGGTTTATTATGATATATAATGGCATGACTTTACCTATCAAAAGTAAAAGTTAATGTTCAGATATAAGAATGTTTTGGGGTCATTATGAGACTTGTGCTGACAATTTGATTTCTCTAATTTTTTTTCTTTTGGTGATTATTCCTACCTAGTCGATGCTGTGTATATTGCACTGGTAGTGAGAGGTGTACTCTTCTTGAAACTATGGGTAGCTAAACATGCAGTGTTTGAGCTACCATCTGAGCACAGTAATTTGTGTTCATTACCATTATGCATTTAATCATGTTTTGCTAGTTTAACGATAAACTATGTATTCAGAGCAGGAATTTATATTGTGTGGAGGGGGATGATGAGGTAAGTAATATGGAAACCCTGGAATCCATTTTGCTTCAGAATATCCATCCTGGTCAGGTGATAATAATTGATTGAGGGCAGGGATAGATGACGCATTTTAATACCAGTGTTAGTCCACAATGCTTTCATCTTCCCATCTGTCTTTCTAGTGTGTATTTCCTTTCTCTCTCCTTGCCTCTCTGCCGTTTACGGCGTGTGGGAGATGAGACGTTTTGCCAATGGCACTAGCCAAATTAATTTAAAGTTCAGATCAACTCTTTGATGACAGCAGAGTCTGTGGCTTCTTGCAAACAGTGACAGCATGAGTTCTAGGATACTGTCAGCCCCAGGCACTAAGAGAGTTTTGGGCAGTACTCCCCCCTCCTTAGTTACATGTTTGTTGTAATGCTGAGGCACCTGTTGTGTAGATTGAGGATCACTACTGTGCTTATGCACTTCTGAAAGAAGAGTGGAAGAACATTGCATGAAGTATGCGAGTCCAGAAGCTTTAACTGTATCGTCTTGATGTCCAAGAACTTCTCTGTGCTTCTGTTAAGAGCTTCATGGGTTAGTTTGCTGTTGTCTGTGTCTGTAACCTTATGATGCTGTTGATTTGTCTGTCAAAGTTGTTCACAGACAAGAAAGAAGACAAAAATGACCTTTTGGAAACATGTAATTATTCTTGATGAATAGTCAGAAAATACTATTCTTTCCCACTCTTCCATTTCTCTCCACATATGTGGATGCATCAATGTGATCATGTCTGAACACGTACTTGGCAGCAAGTTTGGAGCCGAGCCAACCAAGGCCACAAAATCATAGAAGGTGGATCAGAAAGAGGCCCATCAAAGTTCTTGTATAGTACGAATGAGAACTTTTTTACAGTGATATGATAAAACTGCCAAGGGAAAATGTATGCTTATGTGTAAATTGGAATATCAGGAGCAGTGCTGACTTCTCCAGATGTTTAGAACAAATAGGTCAGCTCCCTCCATTCCTCTAAAATTCTAAAATTAGTTTAAGAACAATTAGAATAAATAATTACAGTCAGGTCATTTTGATATGCTTTCTGAAATTCAGGTCATTGAGGTGCATTTTTCTCTGTAACCACAAGAGCTGGACACAAGAGAGGCCCAAATATGCCTCAGGATGCTGAGGTTTTAAGAAAAATGTCATGAGATTTGCATTAGATTCATGAGTTCTGGTCACAGTGCTGGAATTAGGCTTTCTTTTTAAAGGTGTTTCTTCTGGTAGAACACAGATTTACAGATCAAATATGTCACAGGATTGCAATTCTAGCATTTTTTAGGCACTTCCTGTTATTCTGCAGTTTTGTACAGCTTATCTCTGTGTATGTTCTGCAGCTGAAGGGGGTATTTAGATGAGAGTGGCTAGATGTAAGATAGCTGCAAATAAAGGGAGCATGTGAAAATATCTTGACATTGATGTTTGTTGGACAGGAATGGGTCTGTAAGAACCCATGATTTTTATTGCTCAGTAACAACTTCTGTAGAATGGTTTTTTTTTGGGTTTTGAGGGGGTTTGGTTTGCCTTTTTTTTTTTTTTTTTTTAATTCTTGTCTGGTAGCCTGAAATTGAGATTTGCCCTGTAATGAGAAGAAGGTACAATGACCTAAAACCTATCAAAAAGGAGCAAGTAGCATAGCTTATGTCCAAGGGAATGTAGCTTGTGTCACCCCATGGCTACATCTGGAGAAGGTAGTCCCAGGAAAGGGCAAGAGACTTGGTCAAGATTGCATAGAAAATTGGTGAAAGAGTGTGGATTTTCAGTTGGAATATGCAAGCTTTCAGTCATGTGCTTATCCCAATGTAATGAAAATCTCAGGAATACGCTGTCAAACACTTTAAATGGCTGGACTTTATTTCTGGTCTTTTTTTTTTTTAATCTTAAGAACAGATAGTTAATATGTATATATGTTGTATGAATACAGTGCTCTCTGTAGGCTCCTTTGTGAGAAGTACTTATTCTTACCTATGTCATTTCTGTATCTGCCTTAAGCACTAGGGGCCCTACAAATGCATGAGTGTGTATATGGTATATAGCAGTTTTCTTATGTTATGGGGATGTTTTTCTATGTGTGTTTAGGATACAAGAACTTCATAATACCTTGGGAAATGCAAGTTCTTGCTGAGAGCCTGTTAATCCTTTGTGTCATTGCAGTGCTATTGCTCTGCTCCTTCTTTATTAGCTTCCCACACAAGTCTGCAGCTTTACTTCCCTTTTCCCAAAGGCTCTCAACAAAGTTAATTTATTTACCACTTCACCCCCTTTTTTTGTTTGCATGCAAATAAAAAAAAAATACCCAGTTGTCAGAAATTGCAGCTATAGAAGTTTATAAGACCATGAGATCCTTGCAGTTCATGACAGTGGTAAGAAAGGCTCACCCTTGGTGATATGTCTTGGGAGAAAAACTCCATAAGCTTCTAGAAGTAATGTTAGAAGCTTGTGGGAGCTGCTATCTGCTAGAAGCTCACATAGCCTACACTGTCTGAGATTGTCTCATTTGCTGAAGTAGATCATTTTGTATTGTGTTCTTCTGGCAACATTATTAGTGCTGGGGCCATTGTATCAGAACAGAAAAAACTTTGAAGTCTTGGCAATGCTGCTTTAAAAAAGAACCCTGAGGCTCTGACAAAGGAAAGGAAAAAATATATATGTGTGTGTGTGTTTATAACTAGAGGAGAAAGGTTTTTCTAACATTTGGAGGTTAGAGGGACTGATATTCATGAATATCTTAAGAGGTGCTACACGTTTTTTCTGATAGTAACTATTCTGCAGTCATAAGGAGTTATAGATACTACCTATCCCATAACAGCAACAAAGGAACGGTAGGTTAGCTGCAGGAAGGAGGTGGAGCATTTGTGAGCACCAAGCCAACCTGAGTTCTAGTCTGGACTAAGACCAAATCCTCACCAAAGTTAACATGTTGTTTAGCATTTTTCCATTAAAGATCCTTCCTGGCTTGAAACTTCCCCTTTGTTGGAAGCTCCTCTGCCATGAAAAGATAAGAGTCTTTATATTGTCCTGGAGCCAGACTGGAGGGCTTATAGATTGTATGTAGAAGGCTCTGGACTTGAGAAATTTCATGAGAGCCTGGGATTTTTGAATTATGAATCTTATGCTTATTTCATACTGAGTAACTCTCTGGATGGCTGCTGTGGGTATCCCTCTTTGAGGGAAACCAAACTACCTTTTTTTTTATGGCTCTGAACACTTCTCCCGGGTAAATTTCTGTGGGAGGAGGGTTGATCTGACCCTCACTTAAAGCAGAGCGATCAGGGAGAGTAGTTGTCTCTAGCATCTTAACAGATCTCATTAGTTTGCAACCAAATTTTTGCCTTATCCAAGCTCTCAATTCCATCTGCCATCAGCTCGCTAGCTTGCAGTGCCATCTGCCCAGCAAGTCTGATTTATAGCTTCTCGGCTCCAATGGCTCGCCTCTTGTTTCAAAATGTTCCCATGACTCCACGTCCTCCAGAACTCTGAGTAACATTTCCAGAGCAGTTACAAGCTGGGGTGACTGGGTGGTGCGATGTTTCCAACCATGTGGCTCCACTGGGTTGTGTTAGGCTGTTAAAGCAACTGATGTGGACTCCTTTCCATTGCGAATATTTTCAAGTAATCCCTGTATACAGTACAGAGAATATTTAAACTACTTGGTGTGAATTAGAAATGTATTGGAATATATTTCCATTAGTCTTCTGACACTACTCAGTGAGCTGCCTTGAAATTGAAAGAGTCGGTGGGGTTTTCTGTCCAGTGGTTTGTCAACCGTGGACAGTTCATGAGCTACGCTGATTTTAAATAGCTGGGGATTTGGTTCTAGTGTGCTCCTCCCATTGTAATCAGTGGGTAAAGATGAATTGTGGGTTCGGGGAAAGGCAGGGGTTAGCATTTCTTTCTGAGCCATGCTGCCTTTTTATTTTACAATTAGAATGCTTTCTGTCCTTGCAGTGAGAGAGAAAGAATCAGTCCTCTACAGTGAAATAAAGTATGCTTCCCAGCAGCATGTGTGTAACTGGGTTCTGAGTCAGGATCAAAAGTCATTAAGTCTGTGTATATTTTACGCTGCTAGTTATAACCTTGGGGACTCATGTAGGATGTGACGCATTATAGAGAAACTACAGAACTCTTAGACAGCTTTGTTAACATACCATAGAGAGTACAAGAGCCTGTTACTTTTTCTACAAAAATCGATGATGGTGTTCTCACTGACTAGAGAAGACAGGACTGACTCTTCAAAGTAATTTTCCAAAAGGATAGAAAAAGCTATTTCTTGTACATTTGCAGTAAAGACCCTATAGGAAGCATCGATGTCCATCAATTTTATTTAACAAATGCAGTGCTTAGTTAAATGCATCGTTCTCAATGTGCTGGACTGATGTATCCTTTTTTTTTTCTTAATCCTTACAGACACCTTAATATATAAGATCATAAACTTTGTGTAATAAATGCTGATCTAAACATACTTTTGTTGCTGGTGGAATAGGTCATTTTGTGCTGATGTAAATTCTCTTTAAACAATGTGATGGTATGTCTTTCTTTTAAACAATGTGCTCATGATCTTCCCTAGATCAAAATTCCATTTTGTAGCAGGGATAAATGCCTTAGAACCCCACTTTTAAGAGGTGGTATTAACAATTTCACTGTAACCCCTTGTTTCATCACAGTCTAAATTGGTAATCTCAGCATGACCTGCAGGTTCTCTTACTATACATTTCTACAGTACTTAGCACAGAAAGACCATGGTCTCATTGAGGTAATACAGACAATAACTGTGTTGTTATTTGCAAATATTCCCCCATAGCCTTTTAGTCAGATTTGCTCTCTGCCTTGATGCATAGAAAATGTGCAACTGTTATAGTATGATAGATTTATTGATAGTGCATACATTTTGATTTAAAATATGTCTTTACTCCAATGTCCTATGCCCTCAAAGACCAGGAAACTTACCAGCCTTAAATATCCTATTCTTGCGTTGGTCTAAAAGGAAATGAAAATGAGGAAAGGTTTAAGAAAAAATTTCTTACTTGCTTTATGCATATGGTATTCATATAACATATAGGTGCAGTGTCCAGTGAATGTGTGCGTGCGTGTATGCACAGATGTATATATTTATGCAGTGGAAAGACTTACTAACCAGCTAGCATGTAGCTTATTTCTGTACCCACTTTTCATATGCTTGTGGGGTTTTGTTTGTTTTGGGTTGTTCCCTGCCCCCACCTTCCCCCCCCAGGTGTCTCTGGACTCACTGTAGATGCTGAGTGGTAAAATTAATCTTGAGTGTGATCTCACTTGGATGGTTTCTGTTTCCAGGGGGAGATAGATACGTGACAATTTAAAACCACTTTAGTGCACTAGTTGAGGGCAAATGACAAACGTTTAATGACAAGTTTTTCTTGTGTGGCTCCCAAGGTCTCCTAATCAGAATTTGTACCTAGATTTAGGTTGAACTTCTGACACTCTTTGCCTGGCTTATTGATGTGGGTATTAAAAGGGTTGGCAGGTAGATGTCATTGAAGTTAATTGGGAAAAGTGTTTGTTTATTTTTTTTGTGAACCAGTTCAGGAAATGTGCTTTGTTTGAAGCTAGAATTTAAAAAATAACCAACCTTCTTTCGGAGCTATTAATTTTCTAGCAGTGTATTAATACTGGCATCCAAAATAGTAGAAAGAAATGAGACAAACATTTCTCTGTGCTTTGGCTCAACCTGCCAGCGGCATCCCCTGGAGAGGTGAGAACGGAAGACGAACTCCAGGGTAATTTATCCATTTCCCCAGGTCTAGGTGCCAAGTTTGCAGGAAGTAGTTTAACACACAGTAAATAAGTGTCTGACTAAAATGCCATTTAGAGATGTAGTAAAGAAGGGCAAATGAAACAAAAAGAAATACTATTTAGTATATTACTGTATATTCTTAAACCTAATAAAAATATTACTTAATCTTTAGTTCTTGTGGCTCAGATTTATTTACAGTTGGTTTTGGTCCAGTTGAAGCACACTGTGGATAAGGACTTTTACAAGCTAAGTCTTTGCTCTGAAGCCAAGAAGCACGCTTGAAACAAAAATCAGAATTTCTAAAATGTAGCAACTTCAGAACCAAATTTAGTATCTGTGGACATGGGCCCTTACTTTCTTTGAATGGAACAGAACACCCAGGTTGAATGCTCTGGAGTGCTAGACTAAGATCTAAAGTTTCCCGTATTAGCCCAGCTCTAATATTTAGATGTCTGCCTATATTTCAAACCACATAACCTAAGCATTTCTCAAATGTTAATGTAGTAATAGTGCAACATCTCTTTTTCTGTGACTGCAGACAACTCAGGGAGACAGCAGCTGTGTAAATTAGTGACATGAGGTGAAGGAGGAAATATGTGGTAGAACAAAGAATCAAATCCAGATACCTCAGTCCTGATCTAGGCTCCTGCAAATATGATGTTTGAACAGAAGTTTGGATTAATATGACCTCCTGAGGTTCCATCCAGCCTGAGTTTTCCTGTGATCTGGTATGGAAACCAAATGAATTACATTTCACTCAGGACATATTTGAAATCCTGAATTGGGGATTTCAAAATCAAAGTTAACGAGACTTGGGCATGCAGATCTCCATGGTATCACTGACTGTCTCACACTTAATGTAGGATAATGTGTGTGTATTTAGATCTGTTCTTCACTCGTATGACCATGCAGATAGACCTTTTTGTATGGAAATCTGCTCCATTTTCCACTCAGAAAATTGTGCTGTTGGGATAAAAGCCGTATTTAAGTTTACCCATCCTAATCCATGGCAATTTCATTTTCACTCATTGCTTTTTACCTATTGTCTGTGACATGTCACCATGTACGGCAGTTTAGACAGAAAATGCTGCTGTCTTGCTTTGTATCACGCACAACTGTTACCACACCTCACCTTGCTGTTATAGGAAGTGGGTTGAAAAGACATTGTAAGTCAGTCTGTGAGCATTAATCCATACTCTTGGGGTTGGCCTAGGACAGTGTCTTTATCAGGTACTGGATTGTTTGATAGATGTTAAAACTCTGCATTCATTACTTCATCTCTATGCTCTCATTGTCTCCTCAGTCCATAACTTCGACCACCAATGTGGAGGACAGGCAAAACTGGACAAGCACAGAACTGGGCTGCAGGGAAGTAGATTGTAAAAAGCACCTGGAGGTAGAAAAAGGTCACCAGAAGCTGCAAGAGGGATAGAGAAACTTGGGGTTTGGAGTAGGGTGGTAGAAAGACTAAGATTATCTGGTCATGGAGCCTGGCATTGGAGGATAGGTGAAAGGGACACAGACGTGAGTGGAGGGAGGCTGAATTTGGATAATGAACCATGGGAGAATCCTGGGAATAGCAGGGCAAGGAGGCAGGCCCTGGGAAGTAGCAAGCAGAGAAAGTGATAAAAGTGATATGAAAAATCAAAATGCGGTGAAAGGTTTGGTTTTGGTTGGGCAAGGAATCTAGAATGAAAAGCAAAGGGAGGCTCTAAAAAGGGCTTAAGTTACAAAAGGGCTACCTTTTAGCCTTGTGTTTGGCACATAAAACGGGAAGCATTCACAATTTATATCAATTTTTTGATTTATTTTTTAGGTTTTTGGGTTTTTTTTGGCATGGATTGGTTATCAACGAAGAACATTTTCAGAGCTTGTACTAATGACACCATCTAGATATAAAGTAATTTAGAAAGCTACACCAAAACCAGACCCTCTGTCTCTTTGAATCTCAGTGTTCGTTTTGAGGGTCAAAATGACTGATTTCAAAATACACTTAGGCACAGTGTACAATTTCATTACAGTAAATTAATTTTAAGCTTTGTTCTGCTAATATTTCTGACAAGAACCCTCATAATTGTATTATTTTTTCAGAAGTTACAAAATTTTAGTATACATATCTATTACTGTATTCATTAATGCGAATGACTTGTTACAAAATAGATGTGGTTATCCGCCTAGCAGGCTGAAAATATTCCATGAACCTGCTGACAATTAAACTGGCATCACTCCTGTTCTACAGGAAGGCAAGATCTTCAGGCAATAAAGAGTGATGGTTTCCTTTATTCTTTAAAGTTGACAGATGTTGAAGACATTAGAGTAGAAAATGTAATAGCCTTAGAAACTGAGTCAAATTCATTCCTACTGGGACTCTACTGATAAGCTGAAGTACAGCAGAGCAGACACTTCAGGTAGAGCATGTAGCCTGCTACATGTATATGTGCTCGTTTGATTGTTTCCTTTTTTGCAACATTTAATGGTTTAATGTTAATGACAGGTGCTGCATTAATGATCTTCAGAGAGTGACATTCTCTACCCATGGTGGGGAGCAGAGGCAAATGTGCCTTCCTACTAGCAAGAAGATAATTTAAACTCTGCCTGTTCACTTTCCATATGTACTTGCTTGTTGCACTATTCTCAGAGATTGCCAAAACCTGATGAATTATTTTTCCCCTGCATATGATGAACTCTCTTGTTCACTGGGTTGAGGGTAATATGACTGGATCTATTGCACAGAGGTATTTAAATCTTTGAATAGCAAGATGTAAATATTGGGATGGTGGGAAATATTTAAACTTCGGGAATGGTAAAGTTAAAGTGGATGAAATTTACGTTTAGAAGCTCAAAGAGACGGAAATGGGGAAAACAGATTTTTTTTTTTTTTTCATTTACTGTGAATCAGCATGTGCTTTGAATTTTGTGAGTTCCTAGCCCAAAACATAGACTCTCGAAGAGAAAGGCATTTGTTTTTTAGGGCTTCTGGGAGCATATCTGCACCGGTGTACACTGCCTTAACTCCACTCTGTCATTCAGCCGTGACAGTTGATAGCAGCTTAGGTTCTGCCCTACAGATTTGTTGCTGGATGGCAAGGTGCTGTTTCTGGTTTAGTTCTTTGGTGAGAATCTTCTCTCTTTAAATACTTTTCATGCCTTCGTAAAGGTTGTATTCTTTGCCTGATTATGTTATGTTATGATTATGATATATTACCTTTAAATCCCTCCACAGGACCTTCAGCTACTGTTGCCTAAAATTGTAAGGCTTTTTCTTACTTTCTTAAGCCTTTCACAAGCCTTCCCCTTCCCTGTTGCTGCTAGCCTTTGTCTGCTTCCTCTACCTGCACTGAAACTTTGAGATGAGTTTCCAATGTCCATTTGCATTTTCTTGTTATTTTTATGTAGTCCCTTGCAGATTAGTATGTGAAAGAAACTATCTGGAATATTATAATTCTCTCCTTTTTTGAATCTCACTTCACGAGTCATGAGTATCATGGTGCTCTCAGGAGATCGGCCAGCCAGGATTGGCTAGACAGGGAAGAAGTCAAAGCTAGCATATTAATTAGTCCTGTTTCAGTCGTGCACAGAGGCTTTGCTAGTTGAGGGTAGAGGGAGAAGAGGAGGGTCCCTATAGAGCTATAGTGTTGTCTGTCCGTGTTGTGAGATGCAGTGGCAGTCCTTAAGAGCGGCTAGTGGAAATGGACAAGGAAAAGGAAAAATAAGACTGAAAAAGGCAAAGTGACTTGCCCAAAGTCTGCAGAGGGTCAGTAGCTAAGCTGCATTTTTTCCCCCCTTAATCATAAATTGTAGCCATACTAAGTTCACTGAGCCTGGAGCTGTTGCCGCTACCACCATCACCTCTCTGCTCTCCTTCCTGATCAGCTCATAATGACTTGACTCTCTTACTGTTTTTTTTCCCTGAGAAATGTAACTTTTCACAATAAAGATGTTCCCCCCCCCCCGCTGTACGTTTTTACAAAGCCTAACATGGGGCACCAAGACTAGTTAGTAGTATAAATGGGGCAAGAATATGCCCACAACTGCTTCAGTATGCTGAATGTTTTTGATTTACAGTGATATCTGAAGGTTGTCAAGTGAAGTATCCAGCTTGCCTCTAGGAAATAAAGTGGTTACCACTTCCCAGCGAGTTATACCAGGTAGCTGAATGCTACATTACAGAGCAATTATCATTTCTCCTTCTCCTCCACTTACAGGGAGAAGGCCCGATGGAGGAACCTTGGAGTCTATAGATCTTTTCAGTTGCTCCCACAAAGGGGTGAGGAGATGCCTGGCTGGCCCATCTGTGGGCCAGCTGCTATCCACAGAGAATGGCGATGAAAAATTGTGACTAGGGCATTTGCAGGTCTGTGCTGTGGTGATGGTTCTACCACTGGGGAATGTTTTTTTTGGGACCACTGTGTGAGAGGGACTGTATAAAATACCAACACGCCTTTGCCATACCAGGGATAAAATGAGCACCTCTTGTCGCTTGCAGGCTGAAAGAGGAAAGACAGAAAGAGTTCAGCAGTATTTTCTCATGTGTGTAAACCTGTGCTTGTGCATGACTCAAAGGTTTTTGAATATCTGGATTTTTTTTTTAATTTGATTGGTGGAGGTGAGGGGGGGGGGCTTTGTCTTGGCCATAACTGACTTTTGAGTGTGGAACAAGTACTTCAGATTTGAAGTTAATCAATTACATTTTTTAATTCTGTATGGGTTTGCTATAATTATTTGGTTGTCCAGGACTGATTAGTAACAGCACCTGATGGGAGAGTCCTTACTTGGAAAGACTATCTGGGATCATCTCCAGAACTGCTTTAATCTGTGGATATTCAGGGCAACTAAGTTTAGTAAGTACTACTTAGGTAATTAAAGGTTGGAGCTGGGCTGCTTTCTCTGCAAGACAACAGACTGGTAAAGGGAAATTAGTCAACTTCATTCAGTGTTATCTTCTGTATAGCATGGAGTCTGGTTCCACCCAACTCCAGAGTTTGATTATCTAATGTGTTACAGGGTTTTGACAGTACAAATAATATTACTTCTCATGTAGTCTTGGAGGTAGCAAAACTAGCACAAATTGCTTACATTGAAAGGAGTATTTGTAACTGTTTATGACATAAACAATCACGATACCCATTTTGCACTCTGGACTCAAATTTAATTTAAAGAAAAAAATGCAGACTGGCTAAAGAATAATTAAGTCTCTGCTAAATAACTACTTGTGAAATTCTCCTTACTTAGGAACTGTTTCACCAGTTTGTACTCAAAGATGTGAGTACAAGACCGATTTGCACATGTAAGAGAGATGTTACATTGAAAAAAGGACAGTTGCTGTGATCATACAAGCACTTCAGGGTCTTAAAAGTGCTGTTTCTATAAGCTCAGTGGCTTTTGAAATTCATCAGCTTTGGTGGAATGCATGAAATTATTTACAGAATCTTTTGGTTTTGTTGGAGACTTTCAAAATTCAATGTTTTCTCCCCCATTCCAGCCCCTGCAGGGTTGAATGCTCTGTACATGTGCCACTAGCATTACTGTTCTGGGATGAGATTGCAGATGGGATGGGAATAGTGATGCATGTACTATATGCTTCTTAATGGATAAAATTATCTTCACAACTAAAATTCTTCCTTTCCATCCAGTAACTGATTCCAAATATTTTGGTCCTGCCACATTGCTGACTCCAGACTGGACTCTTAGAGTTGAGCACTGCTGTGCAGCTCTGAGGAGGAGAGACTCCACCTCTGCCAGATACTTTTTGACAGGGGCCCAGCTGTGGTCTGTGGGTCAATTCTGTCCTTCTCCAAAGGGTTTCCAGCTGTGAGGGGCAGCACATCTGGTAACTTGTGGAAGAGATGAGGACCTCCTCTGTCCAAAGTGTAGGATGGAAGATGGCTATGTTGGACAACATTGGTTGTGTGCCTGTCTGTGCTAAGATGCTTAGCCCTGTGACATCTCACTGGGCTCAGGTTGTAGTAGGGGGTGGTATCTTACGGTTCTGGAGTGCCTATAGACATGACCCCAAACTGACATCTTGATCATTATTATAAAAACCAGATTATCATCTGTTTTGTATAGAAAACTAAGTTCAGTCACTGTACTAAGTGGAGAGAGTTTTTTGTTCATCTTGTTTGGAGTTTTTACAACAAAATCTTGCTTCTCTTTTTGTAAGTTACAGATATGTTTGTCTTTTGCTTTAATGACTATTTTAATGTAGTAGCTGAAGTCTGTGTTCAGTAGTTCTGTGCCTTGGCATGAAATGTACAGGGCTGCATAATAACCTTATGCACGGATCTTTATTGCAAGAGACCCAGGTCCAGTGTTTCAGCATGGCATGGGGACCAGGAAATCGTCAATTCTAGCTGTGGCTGCAACAGTGACTGCCCTTTGTGGTTTTCCTCTATATTCCTTCACAAAAAATACTTTTTTTTTTTCCCCCAGGTAGCAAAAAATTAATTGAACACTAGTGGGAAACCTAGATCCCTTTATCCCTTCTACAAATATTATCCAGTTAGATTGGGCTCTGAACATGAAAAGCATCTTAATGATAGTAAGCCTTGTTCTGAATGAAGATGATCCAGGAATGAAGATGATCCTGGCTTTCCCAGTGGTAGATTTGCACCTACTTAGGTGCCACAGTATAAATTTTGATTTAGAGTGAGTGTAAATGTGGTGTAGCTTGTCAATGAGGCACCTGTTTCTTACCCTCATATTATTCAGCTCATTGCTCTGATTATTTCTTTTTTTCCTCTGCAAAAATACCTTTCCTCCTTTTCTGCCTGTAAAATTTGTCTTTACTATGGGAAAAACAAATGGATTGCTTGTTTTAAAATAGTGTATCAGATTAGGCATTTACATTATATTTAAAAATTCAAAGTTTTACAGTCATTATGTTCCCAATGAATGCACTTATATTCTGCTAGTAAATATATTTGTGTGCTAAGGAAACAACAGTAATTCTTTTACAAGTGTAATTACTAAAAATTATCTTCTTTATGTAAATGGTGTAGCATACCCTTCAGTGACTTGCTATTTTCATTGCACATTGACTTTATACACTTAATCTTAGAGAGGCAACTTGGATCCTATTATTTAACAGCCATGGATAAAAGCCTCTTGCAATTATGAGATCAACCAGAGTTACACTATGTTTTGATTCTTCCTGAAGTCTGATATGTGAATACATGTGTGCTTTGACTGGGCATGTGTTTGACTTTTTTATTTTCTCTCTTCTTTTTTTTTTCCTTTTTGCTTTAGAGAAAAATTCTCTTAGCTGAAAGATTTTTGAAGAATTTAAGAGGCTTAAATTCCATGGGTGTTCCTTCAGATGCTGCTATGAGTGTGAGGCAGCTTTACCACTGCAAAATAACAAAAACCAAGAATAGAAATTTGGCTTTACTGGCTGTTGAGCTGTATGGTCTATGTTTTATGAGAAAATAATTCAAATAATTCGATTTTCTTTGAAACAAACTCGGGAAAGCAGTGTGCTTTTTCTCCCTTCTGGGAAAATGTTCACTCTCCAATATATGAAGATAGAAACACATAATTAATGTTGTGAAATCTTTTTTTTGTGTGTGTGTGTGTGTCCAGCTTACCAAAAGTTAATGCTAACTGTAAAATAGCTCTGGCTTTTTAGAGCATGATGCATCATTGTATTTATTTGTTCTTAACTAAAATATTTAACTTTATGATGTAACATAATTTTATGGGGGAAAAGATCTGTTAATTCAGATGCTCGAAAATAGGACTAGGTTGGCTTTCATAAATCAGCACAGCTCGTATTTCTTGATGTTGTGTAACAGCTACTGATGTGATGCTAGAATTTAAACTTCAGAAAAAGCTGATTAGTGTAAACCTCCCATATAGCGTTGAGGACAGGCTGGAGTGACGTCTCAGCTAAAGTGAAACGACCCACACAAACATGGTTGCACTTCAGTACTACAGAAATAGTCCTATCTCTCAAAGTTAGGCTAGATTTAGAGGTTCGGATTTATTTACTTTCGGTGTTTGGATTAATTTTTCATTTAATTGACATTTTTTTTTTGTCCACTTTTTGGAAACAGAGACTATGGAATGGAGTTTTGCAGTTGAGGTACTAGCACACAAACAGCAGTCCCTGGAGGGGATCATTTTTGCCTCAGGACAAAGCTGTCTAGAACTGGAAGTTTGTTACAATACCCCATACTATTATGCATTCACTTCAGTTTGAATACTTACACTCACGATGGATCTGATTCATGATTTCACTTGGCTCACTTGAGCAAACATTCTGATTTAGTACAGCATTTATGCACAACTTTAAAATTAAACATGTAATTAACCTGAAGTTGAAGTTGTTGATCATTTCTTGAACTGAGACATTTCCAATGCCTTGAGTATCCATCAGGAAGGATCATTCGTGTTTCAGCCTGTGTTCAGGCAAAATGGGGACTTAGACTCATGCAGGAATCAAGGTTTTTGAGTTTGGTTTTTTTCTTTGAAGGAATATTTTAATGTTTTGGCCCCATTGGTCTTTGGTCTTTCCTAAGCCACTGTTTACTTAAGTAGGACTTCTCCATACACAGCAAATGCAGCATTGGACTGCTTCATCTAGTGGAAGCTAGGATGTTTCTATTACCTGCAGATATTACCAGCATGCGTGTTCTCTGATTTACATCAGGGATGATACACCCTTAAGAAGCACTGCTACTTGAAATGGGGAATGGAGATTTTATATGGCTGTGTCTATGATATTTACATGATCTGTAAAGCTAGTGTGTGAGCTGACCATCTAATGACCTTTAGAAATGCAGCCTTTGGAGAGATGAAGAGGGATTTGGTAGTTGCAGATTTGTGCTAGCAAGCTCCAGGTTATTTACAGAAGTCTGGAATTTTGTGCTCTTGGATTTAAAGAATAATGTGTAATTCAGATCAAAGGCAAAGTATTAAAATCTTAATTCCACTGAGAGAAATATCCTTTATTTTGGCATTCTCATTCATGTTACTAATGCACCTTATAAAAAAGAAAAAAATTTAAAGTTTTCTCTTAATTTATTGTGAAACCATTTTTCTTTCACAGCAGGACTACGTAGCAGTCTGTGAAGCTTATTCGTCATTTTAAACAGTGAAACTCTGTTCTGGTATTAAATCATACAAAATCACAGAGTTTGCTGTTAGGTGTTTGTATTTCCTCCACTAATTACATAGTGAAAACATTGACATGCTCAGTTTTATCATTAAAGTACTGAAATATCCCTGTGTCATCAAAATTATTAGAGAGCATATAGGTAAGTAGGAGGAAGGAAGGGAGCCAAGGGAAAGGACATTTCAAAACTATTATTGTTGCTGTTCAAGAAGAGTGTTTAAGCCAGTACAGATGGAAGATGCTAAACTGGGTTTCTGTGGACTTTTACAACCAAGTTAAAATTCATGGGTTATACATCTGAAAAAGATCACAGTGATACTAATTTGTCTGGTGGAAAGGAGACGATGAAAATGAATTACTTCCAGGCAATCTTATTGTGCTATCTTTTGCATAGAAGTACCTTGAATCATGGTAGATGACTTTGGGTGGTAAAACAGAAACTGTAAATCTCTGTGCTTGAGGCTGTTAGCTGTCCTTGGCCTGTGGAAAAGCACAGATGACATTAGCAAGTGTCGCATGTGGTCTGAAAGCACTGTGTCCCCCTTAATAATTAATTTCTTTACCTATTTCTGTGCATCCAAAGCTATGGAACTGATATTGGCAGCTTAATAAAGCAAAATATTATTGTAGTGTGAGTTGTATCCCTGTCCATAAAAATTGTTTCTCTGACAGTTAAATAGCTGGATATATTACTAAAAACTAATTGATTCCATTCTCATTAAAGTCAGTAAGGAAATTTTCCTTGAACAGGAGAGGGAAATGGGGTGTAGAGTGGGATTTTAAGGGCCTCAATACTTAGGTACAGACAGATTCTCTGTGAAATCTTTGGAGTAAACGTTATCAATTTTCTGGATCTCAGTTGGAGTTAGGTGGTTTTGGCAGTCTCGCTAAGTGCATCCTTAGGTACCCAGACATCTTGGCACTTCAACAGTAGGGGAAAAGTTAAAGAAAACTTTCTGCCATGTTTTAGAAGAACTGTGTTTTCTCTCTGGAGTGCCATAGGTCTCTAACCCCAAATCATATCTGCAGCACTCTCAAGTGAAGTCGGTGAGGGCTTCTGAGCACAAAATGGGTTTTTGACAAGTCCCTCAGGTAGGATTGGATGAGTTGCCTTTGCTAAAGAATCTTTCACACTAAACACAAGGAGCTGTTGAGGTGGGGGGCAGTGAAGCAGCAGAGTACAAAAGTCTCTGACTGTAGGAGAAAACTCATGTTCAAAAGTTAGCAGTTCTTGTGGAGCAGGTTGGGAACTGTGGAGCTGCTTTGCCTTGCTAGCAACACTTTCTCACTCACTGTGGACTGACTTACTAGTAAATGTGCTAAGATGCAAAACTGTTGTATTGTATGAATCAACTTTTGGTCTGTAGTTGAGATAGTTATAATCTATATCTTTTTTTTTTTTAGGGAGAGGTGGTACTCTCTTGAATTAGCGACCAGTGAGATGTGAGAGTGCTAGTCTGGAAACTGAAGGATTTAGGTTTAACTTTTTTAATGAAAATGGCCATAGTAACTGCGGCTTGTGCTGAGTACAGTCTTACTGAGATGTGTAAGGAGTACTTTGAGCATACCTAATTGATGTAGCCTCTCTAGGGGCTTTGGCAGATTTTAATGCTGTTTTCCCCTGTTACTGGAGAGGAGTGTTGCTCAGGTAAAAGCTGGTTGCCTCTTTCCCCAGATGAAGGTAGCTCTGCACAGGTGAAATTGCCTAGGGAACCTGCAAGATAAACAGGGAGGTGCTGAATTCCTGCTTCCTCCAGGGACAGGTAACTGCTAGTGCAGCCTTTCTGGATCATTTCTTTAGACTTATTTGCTCAGTTCTGTGTTAGTCCTGTTTTAGCCCTAAATTTGGTGGTTCTGATCTAATTCTCCGTGTTGCAGGCCTCATTTATGGGATTTGACTAAAAATACTTTTCTGTCTCACAAAAGTACAATGAAGTTGCATGCATTAGACTGAGGTGATATGCTACATTAATGGAAGCTGCAGAATACTACAGACAGGAAGACAGCCATAACTGCAGAATACTCAACACCAGGCAGTTACATGTACCCCAGATACGCTTAAATTGCTTCTCAAATTGAACATTGCATTTGAAATAATTCCTCCCTGGAAATATTTAATGACGAAATTACAGATCTTTCAAACAACATACCAAATCTCATGCTATAGCTATTGTATCTGCAAATTTAAAATAATATTCACTCATTCAAAAAAAAGTGATGACAGTGTGTTTTGGTTTTTTTTAAACTGTTGAATGTTTGGCTCTTCAGAGAGTAGTGAGCACTTGCCATTAAAGGTTTCGTTCCCTGTAATGTATATCATGTTGGTTGTTTATGATGAGAGTAACTTCCGGACATTAGCCATTTAAAATTCAGACTGTTAGTTGTGTAGACCATGTTTATCCTCAGTGGAGACAGGCATCCCAAATACCTTGCACACCGAGAGTCGGACGAATTTGGTGTATCTTACTCTTCTGTTTGAAAACAAACACCTTTCATAGTCAGTGTTATATGAGAGAAATTTGATCTCCAGAGACACAATCCTAAGTACATTTTGGTAAAGGCCCAGCTAAGATGGTAGAAACATGACCAACTTCTTTCTTAATTTGCTATTGCGTTGTGTTTCTTTACATTTTGCCCATGACTTTTCATTTTGCTTTGCTTTGTCTTAGGCTTTTGTGAATTGCTTTCATTAAGAGACCCTTCAACTACAAATACGGTTTTGGAAGAACTTTTGTATGCATGACTTCGAAGGAGGTTCCGTTGTCTCATTTGTGTTGCTGCAGGCATTACTGCTCTGTCTCACAGAACAAGTGATGAAACGTATAGTGTAACAGGACCTTTCCATTATTCATTTCTTATTGATTACATATAGTAGAGGAAAGAAGTTTAGAAAGTAAAAATAAGGATACTGTGCTTACTGTCACCATCTGCATATGGAGAATGTGATTTCAAAATGCCAGCTGATTCTTTCTCCCAGGGTCTGGCTCTCATATTAGACACTAGGAGTATTTTAGGACTTTTGTCCTCTCATTGCTCTTCCAGGACTGGTGTCACGTCCCACCTGGGGAGGAGGGGGGAGGAGTGACAAAGATTCGCAAATCCTCTCGGTGTGGATTAAGGTGGGCCAACACTCAAGGTCCGTACACAAACACTAGCTTTAATAGAAAGCTTCTATAGAGACAAATATTGAGTACAAATATTCGATACCCGCCAACCCTCTCACGGTTATATCCACTCCAGCTACGCGGTTTTACGGAAAGTCAAGGTAGGCCATACAATACTTGACTACAATTTAACAACTTTTAACAACTTAATCACCTTAGAAAAAGTAAAAGGGGGAGAGGAAGAGAAAGAGAGAGAGAAAAGAGAATCACCAGTCCTGGATCCAGCGTTGGTCCTGCCAACAAGGGTATTCGGTGAGGAAAAAAGAGGAGAAGAGTGAGGAGAAGTGAAGGTTCTTCTAAAGATGTTGATTCTGCGCAGGGTGCTCGGTGATGATAATTCCACAAATCATGCATGCACGAGCATGAACACGAACACACAAAAAACCAACCCCCCTGAGCACGAGCACACGCACATTTTTCAGGCTACATGATTAGTATAAACCCGCCTAAATTTACACTTATTGGTTAGTGATTAACATTTCATACACTATTGGTTTACTGTATTTAAATTAGCCTCGCTTGCTATGTAAATTAGCAGGCATGCTCCTTTCAGGTGGGGGGGGGCAAGTCTTTTCGGTCCTGAATTGAGTCGGTGGTCGTGATCTCCCCTCGCCACATTTACCTTTCACCTACTTTCTGCAGTTTTATCTTCTCTGGCCACAGTCCAGTCTTTGGTGCCAAGATGTTCACTTTTATCGGCTTGTTAGCTCTTCTTCAAGGTTAGAGCCGTTAGTTTTCCACAGTTTGTTACCTTTTAGCTCCCTCCCAAATTCCTTTCCCAAGGCACAAGTGGTTAGTAGTTTTGCTAACTGGAGAATTACATCAGCGACCAGTCAAACCAAGAGGAGTGATACCAGGACTGTTCCCAGGCAGTAGGTGTGGGGGGGAATGAGATGCTTCGCAGACCACGGGGTCCTGTCTCCACAGGACTCCCTCCCTCACCCTCACTCCAGGGCACCGTCCAGTCCTGGGTCCTAGTGACCGTCGCTCTGTATTGTGGTTTTAGCACCCAGGCTGTTTGAGACATCTTGTTGTTTTACACTAGCAGTTCTCTACAACTGGCAATTTACCCCCTAAGTGTTGTTAATAAAGAGTGCTCCAAATCTACTTTTCCCACCGAGCAGGCATTGCTGACTCACTCCTCAAATGCTGTTCATTGCCAAATTTGTCATGCAGGTTCCTTCAGTCAGGCAGCCCAACCACCACTGCTGCTGTCACTTACTGCCCCAGGCAGCAGCTCAGTGCTCTTCACCTGTGACTGAAACCTGCACTGGAGGATTCAATTCTTCAGAAGCCCAAGTCTACAGAAGCCGAGACTGTTCCTTAGACACTAGATGATACATCATCTTACTGGTTATTATCTTCTACAGTATACCTTTGAGTGCTTTTTTTTTAATTGATTTCTTTGTTCATCTACTGAGCATGCACACCCAATCTGTCAGTAGCAGCATTGTATATCTCGTTCATACTATATATTTTTAAATTCTGTATTTAAACAATTCCTAGTCTTTATATCCTCATTGTACATTATCACTAGCTCCTGTGTGGAATGTCACTAAAATGTGGATGGACTGCAGACTTGCTGCATGTCTCACTGCTTATTAGTCTCACTTGCAAAGTATGTTACAGCTGAGTAGCTGAACTAGTAATTAGACTTCATAATTTTTGGGCATGCATAGCAATGCTTCTTCCATCCAAGGAACATAAACTGTAATAAACTCGGGGCACTTATTGTGGTGTGGATCTCTCTTTAACTAGAGGAGTTGAACTGAGAGAGTAGATTTCATGGGAATCGTGAGGAAATTGGGCCATCACAAGAGACTGATGTGGTGCTGTTTGTGCCTCTCTCCCTCTACGCTTACAGCTCCCCCTCGTGTTCGCTTATTTATCTTATCCCTTTTTTGGGGAATGTCCATAACCTCCCAGTCTGAGGGTGTCAGTAACACTGACATGGTTCCGTCCATTCAGTAATATGTATGTTCTGATTGAGTGTATTTGACCAGAAAAAAAAGTTTCTATTTTTCTCTGTAAGTAAGTATGCATGTTTGCTGAAACATCAAAGCTGAAATATTTTTTTCCCTTTCTTTATAGTCCTACCATGTTCTGTGTTCTCCCTTCTTTGTGAAAAGCAATTCCACCTCCTATCAGTCAGATGAGTGCAGTGTAGCACAGGAAATAGAAATTTGGCTGACCAGCCAAACTCATAAAAATAAATGGAAACATACAGCATCTGAGTAGACACACTCAAGAGCAGTGCTCATAGCCATGTTCCTCTGCTATAGCAGAGCACTTCCGTTATGTCCTGTTACCTTTGGAACAGCAACCAAGCCTGTCCTTTTCAGGCACTTGGTGGTCAGCATTATTTTATGATTCCGGACACTTGTATGTAAATTGTATGCCCTGGAGCACTTGTTAAATATAGATTTCTTCAGGAAAGAGCTCTGAATTTTGAACTCTGAGAGACAAGATTGCAAGAGCAAGTCATGTTACTCTGGCATAATTATCTAAAAACTTCATGGCTAAGATGCCCAATTGAGAGATCCTGTGATGTATGTTACATGCTTACTGTCACTGATGTGTGCACATGCAGTGAGTGACCAAAGCAGGAGCAGAATACACAGTTGTGTTTTGTCACATGAACATTTTGTTAGTGTTTCCAATGCTTGAATATGCTAGTGAGTAATAGAGGTAATCTCAAGTGAATACTAATGAAACCTGTATAGTATACCGTATCCTACTCTGGTTTTATTTACTCTAGATAGTAAAGCAAAACTGCTCTTAAGTAAAATGTTTAGAAGGTTGCATTTTTTCACAAAGATATTTTTTCCTGTCCCCCTGCTGTACTAAGGCAGGCTGCCTTAGTAACCATAAGTCGAACAGCACAAGCTTCCAAGTGACAAATTACTGTTAGTACATTTTTGCAACCTCATTAAATAAATGATCTAAAATAGCTTAATTATATAATTCTACATCTGTGGATGTTTTAAGGAAATATTTCAAAGTCAACTGCCAGCTTGATCTCATGCAATACTTAATAAAATTATGGCCCTAATTCAGGAGAGTATTTAAGCACATTGTTAACAGGCTCTGCTGAAGGTAGAAATTTTGAGTGTTCTTAAACAGAGACCTCAAAGAAAATTTCATTTCTTATTTTTGATCTCATATTATTGTGGGAGAGGGATGCCCTTTCATGAACTCTGAAACAATACTATTGAAAAGAAAGATGGCTTGTATAAAAAGAAAGTCTATCTTCTAATTATTACCTGTTCTATGCATACATTGGATTACGCTCAAGATTAACACAGAGCAGTGCTTTGAATTTTAAGGAGTGACTGTCAAGTCACCACTTCATTTCTTCTGTTCTGAGTTTACAACGAAAGCTGGAGGTTTCTTCTTGCATGAACTATTGATCTCATTCCAACTGTTCCCCCCACCCAAAGTCTCTCTACAGATCATGTAGCATCTGCAGAACTGGTCAGCAGACATTGCTCCAGACTGAGAGCTCAGTGAAATATATGCTGAGTTAAAGTACCTTTTCTACATATCATAGAATCATAGAATACCAGGTTGGAAGGGACCTCAAAGATCATCTGGTCCAACCTTTCTAGGCAAGAGCACAATCTAGACGAGATGGCCCAGCACCCTGTCCAGCTGAGTCTTAAAAGTGTCCAGTGTAGCGGAGTCAACCACTTCCCTGGGGAGATTATTCCAATGATTGACTGTTCTCACTGTGAAAAGTTTTCCTCTCGTGTCCAGTCAGAATCTCCCTGGGAGTAACTTGTACCCATTACCCCTTGTCCTCACCATGTGACTCCTTGTAAAAAGGGAGTCTCCATCTTCTTTGTAACTACCCTTTAAGTACTGGTACATGGTGATGAGATCACCTCTAAGCCTCCTTTTCTCAAGGCTGAACAAATGCAGCTGTCAGCCTATCCTCATACAGCAGGCTTCCCAGACTCTTGATCATCTTGGTGGCCCTTCTCTGGACCCCCTCCAGCCTGTCCACATCTTTTTTGCACAGCAGGGACCAAAACTGAACACAGTATTCCAGGTGTGGCCTGACAAGCGCCGAGTAGAGAGGATAATGACTTCTTTATCTCTGCTGGTGATGCCATTTTTGATGCAGCCCAGCATCCTATTGGCCTTCTTGGCCGCAGCAGCGCACTGTTCACTCATGTTGAGCTTCCTGTCCACTAGGACCCCGAGGTCCCTTTCCACGGGGCTGCTCTCCAGCCAGGTGGATCCTGGTCTGAGCTGCACTCCTGGATTATGTTTTCCCGGATGCAAGGCCTTACACTTGTCTGTCTTTGTTAAACTTCATAAGGTTCATGGTAGCCCACTCTTCCAGCCTATCCAGATCTTCCTGCAGGGTGGCTCTCCCTTCCAGAGTGTCTACTTCCCCACTCAGTTTGGTGTCATCTGCAAACTTCATCAGGCTACACTTGATCCTATTATCCAGATCACTTATGAAGATATTGAAGAGTGTTGGGCCCAATATCGATCCCTGGGGGACCCCACTTGTGATGGGTTGCCAGTTTGAAAAAGAGCCATTTACCACCACCCTTTGCGTGCGGCCTGTCAGCCAATTCTTCACGCACCACACAGACCACTTGTCCAGGCCATAACGCATCAGTTTCTCCAGGAGGAGGCCGTGGGGAAGTCCAAGGCCACATAGGTGGCCTACAGCGTTCTCATATGTGAGCCCCTCACTTAATAGATCTAACAATAATGTGTAATATTAAAGTAATTCATTTTTACAACCTCTCCTCTCCCTAGAGGCAGAGAATGGTTATTGGACCCATTTTACAGACAGAGAACTGAGCTCAGGAGCAAATTTAAGCATATAAAGGACCGAGGCTATGCACAAGCTGAGCGAAAGAAGCATCAAAATTTACATCAGAGCTCTGGTGGGCACCATGGGTATTGCCCGTGTTCAGTATCCAGGTGCCAACACTATTTGCAAACCTGAGCTTCCCCTGAAGGAGTGGTGTAATGGTGTGCTTGGAGCATATAATTTCACTGAGCTTAGCTCAAAATAGGGAAACCGTGGCCATTTTCTCTCAAAGCTGTGGCTGAAGGAGAGACAACAGTGCTTTCATTTTTTGTAGCCGTCTAGGAGCTGAGAGGCTTGCTTGGGGAATTCATAATGAGTTGCATTGTTTCCATCACAGCCTAATTGGATTCAAAGCCATGTTTCTGAGGAGGATGTCCTAATGACAAGACAGTCAAGTCTTGTCAGGTCACTGTTATAGGAGACTCCCTTCTGAAGAGAACAGAAGGCCCAATATGCAGACTGGACCCACTTAGGGAAGTCTGCTGCCTCCCTGGGGCCCAGGTAAAAGAAGTGAAGAGAAAACTTCCTACCCTGGCATGGCCCTCAGGTTATTATCTATTATTGATTTTTCAGGTAGGCAGCGATGAAGTTGCAGCTAGAAGTCCGAGGGCAATCAGGAGAGACTTCAGGGCCTTGGGACGACTGGTTAAAGGATGAGGAGCACAAGTAGTGTTCTCCTCTATCCTTCCAGTTGCAGAGGATGATGAGGAAAGAAAGAGGAAGAGCCAGCAGATCAATACCTGGCTCTGAGCCTGGTATCACTGGTAGAATTGTGGTGGTTTTGATCATGGGTCGGTTTACACATCACCAGGACTGCTGGTGGCAGAGGAGTTAGCAGGGCTCATTGAAAGAGCTTTAAACTAGATTTGAAGGGGAAAAGGGATAAAACCAGGCTCACTAGAGATACGCCTGAGGGTGGCACACCAATGTTTGAGGGATGATGTGCTAGCGAGGTCCTTTGGTCTGCCATCTCAGTGATGGGGATGGAGATCCATGTGGCAGCAAAGACGCAAGGGTTATGGATGTGTTAGAAACCACGGATGCGCCTGAAAATGGTCAGGCTGAGAATTAGGGCTTCTTCCCCCAAAAAGGTGGTGGGATCAATAGCCTAGCTGAAGTGCATCTACACCAATGCAGGCAGCATGGGAAACAAACAGGAGGAGCTGGAAGCCATTGTGCAGCAGGAAAACTATGACATAGTTGCCATCATGGAGACATGGTGGGATGTCTTACACAACTGGAGTGCTGCAATGGATGGCTATAAACTCTTCAGAAGGGGTAGGCAAGGAGGGAGAAACGGTGGGGTAGCCCTGTACATTAGGGAATATTTTGATTGTCTAGAGCTTAATGATGGTGACGATAGTGTTGAGTGTTTATAGGGAAGGCCAACAAGGCAGATATGGTGGGAGTGTGTTATAGACCACCCAACCAGGATGAAAAGGCAGGTGAAATATTCTATAAGCGGCTGAGAGAAGTCTCATGATCGCTAGGCCTTGTTCTCATGGGGGACTTCAGCTTACCAGCTATCTGCTGGAAATATGATACAGCAGAGAGGAAACAGTCTAGGAGGTTCCTAGAGTGTGTGGAAGATAACTTCCTGACTCAGCTGGTGAGGGAGCCAACTAGGGAAAGCACCCTGCTGGACCTCTTGTTTGCGAACAGAGAGGAACTTGTGGGTGATGTGACAGTTGGAGGCTGTCTTGGGCATAATGATCACAAAATGATAGTTTTGAGTTCTTGGAGAAGTAAGGAGGGGGGTCAGCAGAACTGCTACCTTGGACTTCCCGAGGGCAGACTTTGGCCTGTTTAGGAGCCTGGTTGACAGAGTCCCTTGGGAGGCAGTCCTGAAGGGCAAAGGAGTCCAGGAAGGCTGGACATTCTTCAAGAAGAAAATCTTAAAGGCGCAGGAGCAGGCTGTCCCCATGTGCTGAAAGACAAGCCGGCGAGGGAGAAGACCGGCCTGGCTGAACAAAGAGCTCTGTCTGGAACTCAGGAGAAAAAGGGGAGTTTATGACCTTTGGAAGAAGGGGCAGGCAACTCAGGAGGACTACAAGGATGCCGTGAGGTTATGCAGGGAGAAAATTAGAAGGGCTAAAGCCCAGCTGGAACTTAATCTGGCTATTGCTGTAAAAGACAATAAAAAATGTTTCTATAAATACATTAGAAACAAAAGGAGAGCTAAGGAGAATCTTCATCCTTTATTGGATGCAGGGGGAAACATAGTGACAAAGGATGAGGAAAAGGGTGAAGTACTTAATGCCTTCTTTGCCTCAGTCTTTAACAGTCAGACCAGTTGTTCTCGGGGTACCCAGCCCCTGAGCTGGAAGACAGGGACAGGGAGCAGAATGAAGCCCCCATAATCCAAGGGGAAATGGTTAGCACCCTGCTACACCACTTAGACACACACAGGTCTATGGGCCCGGATGGCATCCACCCAAAGGTACTGAGGGAGCTGGCAGAAGTGCTCACCAAGCCACTTTCCATCATCTGTCAGCAGTCCTGGCTAACCAGGGAGGTCCCAGTTGACTGCAGGTTAGCAAATGTGATGCCCATCTAAAAGAAGGGCTGGAAAGTGGATCCAGGGAACTACAGGCCTGTCAGTCTGACCTCGGTACCGGGGAAGTTTATGGAGCAGATCATCTTGAGTGCCATCACACGGCACGTACAGGACAACCAGGTGATCAGGCCCAGTCAGCATGGGTTTATGAAAGGCAGGTCCTGCTTGACTAACCTGATCTCCTTCTATGACAAGGTGACGCACTTAGTGGATGAGGGAAAGGCTGTGGATGTTGTCTACCTGGACTTTAGTAAAGCCTTTGACACCGTTTCCCACAGCATTCTGCTGGAGAAACTGGTTGCTCATGGCTTGGACAGGCATACTCTTTGCTGGGTTAAAAACTGGCTGGATGGCCCAAAGAGTTGTGGTGAATGGAGTTAAATCCAGTTGGCGGCTGGTCACAAGTGGTGTTCCCCAGGGCTCAGGACTGGGGCCAGTTCTGTTTAATATCTTTATCGATGATCTGGACGAGGGGATTGAGTGCACCCTCAGTAAGTTTGCAGATGACACCAAGTTGGCCAGGGGTGTTGATCTACTGGAGGGTAGGAAGGCCCTGCAGAGGGACCTGGACAGGCTGGATTGATGGGCTGAGGCCAATTGTATGAGGTTCAACACGGCTCAGTGCTGGGTCCTGCACTTCGGTCACAACAACCCCAGGCAACGCTACCGGCTTGGGGAGGAGTGGCTGGAAATCAGCCTGGCTGAAAAGGACCTGGGGGTGATGGTTGACAGCCAGCTGAATATGAGCCAGCAGTGTGCCTAGGTGGCCAAGAGGGCCAATAGCATCCTGACTTGTATCAGAAATAGTGTGGCCAGCAGGACTAGGGTAGCGATTGTCCCCCTGTACTCGGCATTGGTGAGGCCGCACCTCAAATACTGTGTCCAGTTTTGGGCCCCTCACTACAAGAAGGACATCGAGGTGCTGGAGCATGTCCAGAGAAGGGCAAGGAAGCTGGTGAAGGGTCTAGAGCACAAGTCTGATGAGGAGTGGCTGAGAGAGCTGGGGCTGTTTAGCCTGGAGAAGAGGAGGCTGAGGGGAGACCTTATTGCTCTCTACAACTACCTGAAAGGAGGCTGTAGTGAGGTGGGGGTCGGTCTCTTCTCCCAAGTAGCAAGCGATAGGACAAGAGGAAATGGTCTCAAGTTGTGCCAGGGGAGGTTTAGGTTGGATAGTAGGAAAAACTTCTTCACTGAAAGGGTAGTCAGGCACTGGACCAGGCTGCCCAGGGAAGTGGTTGAGTCCCCATCCCTGGAGGTATTTATAAGACATGTAGATGTGGCGCTTAGGGACATGGTTTAATGTTGGACTTGGCAGTGTTAGGTTAACGTTTGGACTTGATGATCTTAAGGGTCTTTTCCAACCTAAACGATTCTATGATTCTAAGTAGCCTGGCTGAGAGTATGGTCCACCGTTCTGGCTGAAATTGGGTGATTGTGCAGCCAGGAAAGCAGCAGTAAGCATAAACACAGGTAAAAGGAGTTTATTAATTTCTGCTTTGCATAGTGCATAGTTTACCACTTCGTGTCTTTCCTGGAACTGAGAGATTAATCTTCAATCAAGACAGATAGCAAGCAAGAGGGGTGCCTTGCTCTGTAGCCTCTTGATTCAGCCAGCAAGTTATATAAGGATATAGGTATAAAGGAAATTATTTGCATGTATCCTAGGTGCTATCACTGCCAGCTGTTTTTCAACATCTGCACCCAGAACAGAGACAGACTGTAAAACTCAGGAAAGAGGGGTGATTATTTTACTGATCCCCTTTGGCATACCATTACTTCGCTATTCCTCCTCCTAGGGCTGGTACCTAACAGATTAGCAGGCTGATGTTTGGTGTCATACAACCTAAGCATCTTTCCAGCTGTGGGTTTAAGTAACTGAATCTTCTTCATCTAGGTCATAAGATTTTAGCCTAGATCTATTTTTTTTTGGCCAAGATTAAAGCTTATCATGTATTTTTCTTATATTTTAAGCAATGGAAATAATTTCATCTGCTTTATGGGTGGTTCAGATACAGAAGGAGGAACTACTAATGTTTTCCCCCGACTTCTTTTTGGAGTGTCTTCAAAACATTCCACTTGGCAAAACCAGAAGCAGCTTTTTGCCAAGACATTATTTTTGTAGGTGGGTAACCCTTTTTAATACATCTCTTAAATTCTTACTGTATTAAAAATAGATAGGAATTACACCTACCCAAAACATCCGTGATACAAAACGGGCAGCCAATAAATCAAACATTTGGAGCTAGCAGAAAGCAAAGAGAAGAGTTGAAAGAGTATGCACCTTCCTCTTATTATGGATCTCCCATCAGTATTTTTCTGTTTTTCTCACTGATTTTTCTATTAAGAAAAATTGAGTCATCTATGAACACATGCTAAAAAAGAAGAAATTGCGGAGTACATTTTGATCTAAAAAGCATTGTAATTATGAACCATCAAAAGCTTTTCCAAATGTCTCTTGAAACAGAGTACCTACTGTACTGTACTGTAAGCAAGATAATGCCTGCTGGTTTTTGCTACTACAGATTACTAGATGTGCTATCTTACAGTGTTAAAGCATCTAGCTGAAATTTTGTTCCCAACATAATATTTTTGAGCTTATAAAGGGGATATTTTGATTCTGTTCATATTGTGCTTTCTGGTCATATATACATGAGAAGTGCTGATAGCATAAGAAAGTGGAGTGCAAGATGCTCATACACACAATTACTGAAATACGCATTTATTGCATACACAGGCATGGATGTCACACCTCTATTACACAATTATGCCCCACACATACGACATATGACACAATTAAATGAGAGAAGAAAATCTCGCTAACCTCATAAAGGAAGATACAGGGATCTGTAGCAGACCCTGCTTTTATTTTTTATAGTATTTGCGTCTGTATGGGTGAATAAAGGGATGTGTACAGCTTCCCGTATGCCAGTACAGGCAATCGTTCAGAATGTGGCCTTAGGCAAGAGTAGTAGTGCTAGGCTGCTGCTTCTGGTGCTGTGCAGCTGGGTGGGAATTGTCTGGAAGTATGTGAAGTCTTAAAACTCCTTCTGTGAGATGCTAGCTATGGTGATAAAACTGACTTAAGAAGACCTAACCTTTGACCCCTTGTTTCTGACTCATTACTCCCATTTACTGTTACCTTTGTTGTGCTGTAAAGCAGCTCAGGTACAGCTCTAGGTAAAGAACTGCCCTTATTTGAAAGCATCTCAGAACAGATGTACATGCATAGCTTGGACGGTGGGGAGAACAAAAGCGGGAAAAAATTGTGTGGCAGGGCAGATACAAGACAGGAACTTCTTACTCTAGCTTTGCCACCACCTGAGGCTTGGGGTTTTTGTAATTACATGTGGAGTTATAGCCTTGGTGCAGCACCACCTAGGAAGGCTCGTCTGTTTCCTGGGCCTGCACAGCCCTGTATTGTGCAATACTGAAATGCCCATAGTCCACAAAAGTGCTTTGCTGATTCTGGGACTTCCAAAAAAATCTGAGCCTATATGTGGTTCTTCCTCTAGCAAGAAAATACTTCCTCCCCCTGCCCCAGATAAACCAAGGACTGAGGGACACTTTCTGCTCTGAGATGTAAATCCAGAGACATTGAAAAAAAGAGAATGACTTCAGAAGGAGAGTAGATACTCAGTGTAGATCTGATAAATACTGTATTTTGAAATCTGAGCATACATGTGCAGGCTAGGATGATGGTCGTGAGCCTCTGATTCCTACCTTAATCCTGGGCAATGCAAATATGAACTGCTCCTTACTTGGGTTGTATTTTTTAAGGTTAAACATTCTTTCAACAGCTGTGATAAACACAATAGTGCAGGTATATTAAGTGACTGGGTAGGTAGTAGAACAGAGCTGTTTCTGTCTTCCTCATTACTATGATATTTTCTTCTGTCTTTTTTTCTTCTACTTAGTGAATAGAGTTTGCAAACACTATTTACTCTTCTGCAGTATCCAGAGCTTTGAAAGGTGGTTCTTGTCTTGAAGACATTAGCAATTTTTAAAGGCATAAATAATACCAACTAATTACTTTCTGTGCCACATTAAAAAAAAAAATTAGTAGTCTTGCAGATAATTTCTTTCTGATGACATGTGCATGAAAATATTCCATTTGAAACACCTCCTTGACAATGTGAGGAAGCTCTGAATATTAAATAGCAAAAAGTTTGTAGATGTGTAACAGGCAGGTGTGTGATTTAGTTGAGGCCATTGTTGCTATTTTGAAAACAAGCTTAAGAATTATGTTGGTCTGGGAAGTAGTCTACTATGTAATTGTCTTTTGATTCTAGATACGAGCCTTTGCTACTCATTGGGACTGCCTTAGGGTCCAATTCAAAAAAGCTTCTACATATTGTTTAAGCTACTGATGTGCAAATTTAATTGCTTTGTTGAAATGGTGTAATAAAGAAATGTAAGCATAAAAGATATACACAGGTGTTTATACTCAAGTTTTTATCACTGAAAACTACCATTAGATTATTAGTTCCTTCTGTCAATTCAGCTCAAAATACTATATAGGTTGTAACAAAGTCAGTCAAATGCAACTCTTCCTTTTGCTGTAGGTTGGTACATTGAGTACAATGACAATGCATTTCAGAGACTCTTAGAAAATATTGAAATTGCTATACTATATCTGAGGACCACTTAGTTTCCTTTCTTTTATTGACCAGATTATGTGTAAAGGGTTGGCTCGTCCATCGCAGTGGGCAAGGATTTCTCTGTCTAAGCAGAATTTTTAAAATCTACTTAGTTTCATGAATTAAACTTTCCTTGGCATCCAGTATACCAAAGCCACTGGAACCAAAGAATTAAAGCTGAGACAGAACTCTTCTTGCTGCTCTCCACATGTCTAGGGGTTACAATTACATACAGTGCCTTCAGCATTAGATGGTGTCTGTCTGCAGTTGTTTCTCTCATGCCTGTTAGAAAGAACTTGGAGTACATTGTCTATGAAATTTGGTTTATTTTATATTGAATCAAACCTCCGTTTGGCTACAGTCAGACAGGGTTTAGTGTGGATTTTTATTTCATGACTTAAAGTTTAGGACAAAGGTGGTGGCGCTGTTGAGGTTTTAAGATGAAACTCACTTTGTAACTAAGGAACATTACAGATTTATTTTCTTGTCTTATTACCAGCTTTACCACTGTTTGCCACACTGTGGCTCTCACTTATTTGGTTGTATGTAATAATTTAGGTACATAAGCATTTTGTGCAACGAAAACAGCTTGATTTTTATTGTTAGTAGAATGCCGGTACTCTAATAGTGATAAGGAGTAATGCTGGTCTATTTGATACATGTTCTCTTTGCAATTAGAAGTATTTTTAATCTCTAGAATAACCTGGACTTCAGTGCTGTAGGTATGCTCAACTCTTATTAAAAGGTTAACTCTTGTTTAAATCCATGAGTATCTAGTTTAAGCGTTCTAGTAACTGTTCAAGCTTATGTATTTCTCTCTCTAGCCCATAAGTACTTCTCAGTGTCTCTTCACAGTAGTGCCTAGTTCTCACTGAACACTCAGGAATTAATTAAAGAGAATTCCTGTACATCCAGCTGAAGAGACTGGAAAGAGTGTCAGTGCATGAGGAATGAAGAGCAGGATCTCTGCACCTACTGCTCTTTCAAATGCACTAATTTAAAGGACCTTCTCACAACATGTAAGTAACATAGGTTTTGTTTTTCATTTTGAAGTACTATTAATTCCATTTTTTTTCGAAAGTCATTTGTCACTGCTGTCATCCTTTGGCATCCCTTAGGTGTCCGTCATTGTTATTCTTTTTTTCTCTTCACTCTTTCACTGCCATGTCTGTGGCAGTGACTCTCATATCTTTCTTTTTGAGTTGTCCTCTGACTGTCACCAAAACCACACTGGTTCTAAGCTGTCTCTTCTCCAAACACACTGGAAGCTTTCCTTTTGTTAACTCAGGCTGTCAGCTTTGGTGAGATCTCAGGAGAGAGACAGCTTATAGCTTCATCTCATATGGCTTGTAGCCAAACACATTTTCTTTTTTAACATTATTATTAGGTAACAATAAGGAACGTGTATGTGGGCACGCAAGCCACCAAACAGGTTTGGAAACATCTGTTTGGAAAGGCCTGTTCCTCAGCAAATCTGTGGTTCTTTTTTTCCCACTCTCCCAGTCTTTTCTTCACTCTCTTTTTTTCGCCCCTAATGTAGATATTAGTGCTGAGTTGCTGAATCTGACCATTTCCCCATTATCTCTAAATTTTATCCTTCCTTTCATTCCCGATACGCATTCCTACTGCACTCCTCCTGGGTCTGATACCATTCATGCATGCAACTTCAGTACTCTTATTTTCAGATATGGAAAACAGCTGAAATGTCTAAGCACAATAGTCACCTGTTGTATGTGCATCTTTTTGATTCATCTGCATATTAGTAATGAGTAAATGCTAGTTCAGATAATAGGTTTTTTTCCCTTGACATTGAAATCCTCACTTTTGAAATGTTCTTGTTCTTCTTGATATAGAGAAGTTTGCTAATGATGCATAATGTAGACTATGGCTTCATTTTCCTTATTAAAATTTTTCATGTGTACATGTTTGATGGCAGAATTTGACCTTTCATTATAAATAAGATCTTTTAAAATGTGCTGTTATCACACCAGCCTGAGATGACTCTGAATATATATAGGAGTTCTTTGGATTCAGCTGTTTCTTCATTTTTCATGATATGGATTCACAGCAGTATAAACTTTTGCAATTCCGACACTTGAGTGGTGCAACTGGAGTTCAGCACCTCACCAGTAGCCCGACAGGGATCATGTGGTAAGCATCAGCCCTTCATTTCAAGGGAAGCTGCAAGCCATGGACTCTTTACAGCCTTAGTCACTGCAGCCGTTTCACTGCGGTTAGCTTCCATATCTGAACTGCAAATCAGAGACAGTTGTCCAGTCGAAGGAGGGTTTTCAGGGTGTTCTGAAAAGATGTGATGTGGGATGTTGCTTTCACTAAACAGGTTGCAGCAGGTGTTTACCTCTGGGTAGAATACCAAGGAATAGCATCAGTCTTGCTCGTGATCGCTTTGTGCTTTAATAGTACTGGTGTGGGCACATAAGCCTAACAATTTCCCCCGTGAAACAATGAAGAAAAACGCAGGTAAAGTTACCTGCTTCATGTACATAAGACCTGGGTAACTATTATTTTGCCTAAATAAAAAGTGAATTAATTTGCTGCATTTGGTAATTGCTTTATGTTTGTACAGTGATGTCTAAGTATGGGTCTGCAACTAAGATATCCTAGTGTAACAGGATTTTGCAGCACTAAAATATAGTACTGTTCGTATCTATATGTAGATGTACTACATTAGCCACCAAGAACGCCTGTCAGGAATAGAACCTGCTTTTTGCAAACGTTTATGGAAATAAGCTTGTGTCTGCCTCCATGACTTGGGGACACAGGAACAGCCGTCCCTGACCAAAATAGCCCATCACCTTTTTTTCTTGTTACAGAACTGAATGCCTCAATGCCCATGTGCTTATCAGCAATTTGAAATAATTTATTAGATATGTTGTTGAAAATCTCGCAGTTTTATATGTCATGTCTTAAGCAGTAATGATGCAGAGCTGTACCCTGGGATATGAGATCCTTACCTGATATAAATGAGTATAACTGTCCTGAAGCCTTTGAAAAACTGGCACTTTTCATCCAGCAGGAAATGGAAATCACAAGCAAGTCTATGATAATTTCACAGTAAAACCCAAATGAATGTTTTAACAACGAGCGTTATCCAGCTTCAAAAAAGATTACTTGGCAACATAATGTATTGTCTTTAAATCCAGGGTGGATTAATAAATAAATGATTATGTGGGGTTTCTTGGCATAACCTATCCTGCAGTAGGTTAAATAGAAGATTAAGATACCTGATCAGAAAGGTCTTTCTAGCTTCAAAACGTGCAAATCTATGAAAACTGATTGGAAAAGAGGAAAAAGCATTTGCTGTGATAGCAACTTGTGCTAGGATATCACCTCACTGATTTCTGCATGTGTTTGAGAACTTGATATGAAATATTCAGAGGACAAACAATATTGCATTTCTGATTTGAACATTGGGAGAGCACTGAAAAAACGATCCCCTATCAAGGGGACCATTTAAAAGAAACCACACCAGTTTCTCTTTGGAAGAATAGTAGTTAGCATTTAGAAACTGGATGTTAAAAATATCTTCCCCAATGTGTGAAAGATGATCACTGCTTGATATTTTGTCTTTTTTTTTTTTTTTTTTAGTTTTTGACTTGGTTCTTAGGAAATGGGAAAACACACTGAAATTAAGAGTAACTGAGAAAATGGGCACCCTGCCTCTTCATTTTTGGGGACTGCAGATGTTCAGATTCTTGGACATATGAACAGTCCCAGTTGAGTCTTTTTGTTTAAAGGTTTCAGCCTTCCTGAAGCAGGACTGTCCACAAATGAAGAATGTAATTCTAATAATAGACTAAATGGTTTGCTTTCTCCCTTCTAACATCAGAAGTAGTGGTGGGTAAGGTGGAAGGCATTTTTCCAAGATCCCTGTGTGCTAAGAGTCACCAAGGTGTTTCATATAGACCAGCTTAAATAAACAGACAAAAAATTACACCACAGCGAGCTGGACACCTTCTAGGTTCAGCAGTTCCCAAGGACTATGAGACTTCGCTAAACCTACTTTTGCACGTATTTGGTGTTATTAAGTAAATGTTTAGATTCTGGTGCTAGCTAAGTAGAATGGAGGTCGTAATTTAAACCACTTTTCTGGCAGTTTATACTATTTTTGGTAAAAAAGCATCCTCGAGTTATTTTTATGGTAACTTTGAAGGTATGTTTGATAAACTGCTAGGCATGAAAGTTTAGATTTAGAAAATTTATACTATGGTTGGAATAATGATATACATTATTCATTAGTACAAGTCCAAAAACACTTGATCTTTCCTTTTCTCTTTTTTTCTTTTTTGCTTTGTATTTGGATGAATCACATGTGACACACCAAAAGAGAAATTAGAAATTTCCAAGGCAAATTGGATCTTACAGAAGAGGTGAAAGGTTCTTGTCAGCTTACTTTATCAAAAGCATAGACCTAATTAGTTTTTCAGGATACTGACAAGGGGTTGCAGATATTTTGCTCACTTAATTTTCTTGCAGAGGGAGTATTTTCTTTGAAAATGATTTTCAAAATTGCCTGATATTGTTTTACCTAATTTAATTGCTGGCAGTTGATGATGTTCTGGTGATGCATACTTTCAACCTCAAAGAAAAGAAGCTGAAAAAATAAGCATAGACTGGTCCTAAGGGAAACTTTAATGACTTATATACACATAAAATGAGAAATGAAGGGGATAAGCAAACAGCAAAATGAATTTTCAATTACCACTTGAGCATTGTGTGTATTTGTGACTAACATTCATGCATTTTCTTCCATTGAAACATACCCCTCAGTATTTCAGAAGAACTTGGCAGGTGGTGTCTTTTGGGTAACAGATCTTCAAAATTAAAGATGTAATAAAGGAAATTTACTGGTTCCTTTAGGCTATTTCAGCTTGAGTGACAGTGTTAATACTCAGTCTGTTTTTAGGGGGTTCTTAGGGACAATGGGTGATGTGTGTGCAGAAGCTTTTTGCATACAGACTCAGAACTTATGGAAGTGATTTAGCTTATCAGATTCCCTTTTGTAATGGCATTGCAATTACAAAAAAACTATTTAAAAATTGCCAAAAGTGTCTGGCAGAATTTGAGAGATAATTAGAAACTTAGCAAGCTTTCGATTGTAAAGAAAGGCCTGCCTGCAAGTTGCTTGGTCTTTATCCAAACTTGGGACAATGACATAGCAAGAATGTAGATAATATTACTATTGAGTGTTTTAGAAAGCATCTGCATCCATCCTTCAGTGTTAGTTTCACCTTTCTTTTGTACGCATTTATAGTGAGATATGCCAGTTTATAGTGAAATATGCCAGCTTATGCATGAAAGTTGTATTGTGATTTTTTGTCAGGAATGCTCTTCTCTCTGCAGAATGGAGGACAGTGGATTACCGTGTACAAAAAAATCAGTTTTACAGAATATTTAGACACCAGAATTTGGCAGGATTAAATAAGATTTCTATGTTCTGTTCTAAATTTCAGCACTTTCGTGTGACTGGACAGATGCTAGCTTGTTCTGTACCTAGCCAGAGATGCACCTCCCTATCAGTAGCCTGGGACAAAAAATAAACACAAGCACTTTGATATCTGCGTGTTAAAGAGAATCGGTGCAGCTGAGCACACCAACTCATTTCTTGTCTCTGGCAAGAAAAAGGTCTGGCTGATGGAGTAGAGGCTTTTGAGGCAGATTTTCTGCTAATCTATACCAGCTCACATTCTGTTGGATTTCATGCAATTATTCTTCATTTATGACAGCACAAAAGGTAAATAAGGTCTTTTGCTTTTTGGATTATATGTGTCATACAATAACTTTTCTTTTTTAGCAGAGAAAGGTAAGTGGAAATGGAACACTTTATAAAGCAATACATAGGGTGCCTGTGACCCAGATACATAGATGTTTTACAGTGTTCCAGACATGCTTTGCTAAGGCTGTCTATCCTAATATTGATAGAATAATGAAAGAATTAATTTCTCTTTTATAATTTGCCAAGCAGCTAAGCATGTAAATAGCTAAGCATAATGCAATTAAGTGTGTTGTGTAGTCCTCTATGTAATCTCAGCAGAATGCCCCTTTATCACCTGCTAGAAAGACCTTCTCTCATAGGATTTGAGGGGTCATGCTGCTTTGTATCTTGATCTTTGCTAATCTACCTTATGTTTTCACATTGAGATTTCCCATTTTTCTGGTTGAAACACTTAATAAAGTTAAATTTCTAAGAAGACAGTGGCATGTTTTCTTGCTTGCTTGACCATCACCATGATGTGGGAAGTCATGGGGTTTACCAACAGAGTATTTGTTAATTAAAACTGAACTATCAGTCTTGTAACTGGAATTTTATGAGCCATTTCTGCATCACGTATTTTTCAGAAATCTGATTAGATATGAATTATGTCTTCCAAAACAAATAATTTAAAATGAAAGAGAAAATGAAAAGCACCAAAGGTATGTTATAGTGATGAATTCTGCACTGGTTGACAGGTAAATTAGATGACCTGGTAGGCTTTGTCCACTTATAATTTGTATCCATGGCAAGCCACACCAGGTGGTGCTGTAATACATAAGCTTTGCAATTCTTATTCCTAGCAAGTTAGTGCTTTCTTGGGAAGATAAACTGTGTATTGGCACTTTATTTTTTATTCCAGATTGTCTCAAAAGGGAATAATACAAGTAGTAAGGGACTCATCTTGAGCCTTGATCTTATATTAGAGATTATTCTTGAAGCATAGTTATTGGGCTGAAATTTCTGAAAGAATAGATTTCTTAACATTCAGTTTGACAACCTCATTTTGCAAGCGATATATTTGGTTTGAATACATATTTTAAATTTCGCATATATTAGCTATTAATAGAAATTATTTCTTCTCCTCTTCTAAGCACCTAGAAAGTGCTGGAAGGTCTGCCTTAGGCCTTGTATCAGATAGCCATAGAAACCTCAGAAAAGAGTGCATCATGTACAGCCAGGTAGTACTAATCACACCCCTTATGACTGGAAAGGTTTTCCAGGGTTCTGTTTATTGTATCTTCATCTCCTTTCTTTCCTTCTTCTTCTTTATCACATCCTTCTCATATTTTATATACGTTATTTTTTCTTTGTTCCTTTTTTGAGGAAGAAATGGATCAACGCGCAAAAATTTTGGAAGTCTGATTCTTTACATACAGTGCTAGGAGCTGAACTCTTAGACTGTCAATATGGCAGCTTTTCAGCTGGAGATAATTATTCTGTTTTAGATAACATTTGCAATTGGATTCTAAGGTAATTGGCATGTTAGAAATGTTTAAGTTGGTTATTTTACTTGAAAACATTCAAAGTAGAGTCTTAATGGAATTTCTTGTTAGATCCACTGAGTGTAGTATTTCTTATATTACACTACACATGGAAACCAGAATTTTAGACATTTTCTCTCTAGTATCACGGTATCTGAACTTTCTAGCTGAAATTTTCACCATTGATTAAGGGATTTGGGTACACAATTTCAATAAAATCAAAATAGGACTAAATCCTCCAGCCATCTTTCAAAACTTGCATGTTTATTCTTTTGCCACTAAGTATTCCTCTTTTGTGCTGTGGTTTTGTAGGACCAAGAATGATGCTTCTGGCTTTGTAATTGCTTCCTTTCATTATAGGGGATAAAAGCTGTTTCTCTCAGTCCTTCTGTATCCTGTTGTGACCAGAGTTACCTTAAAATAACTGGTTTTGAGAACTTTTAAAAGATGGGAATAGAAAGAGAAAGGGGAATTATTAGTTGTGTAGGGACATATTGTAATACAGAAGAGAGCTGTATATTGAAAAGACTAGGAAGAATATATAGGAAAATGTTATATATCCTTGCTCTGGCCAACAATCTCTTAAAATAAAAAGCCCCAAACCAAAACCCAATACAGTCTTTATTGTTTTCTTACAGCTGTGCTTTATAACCAGTTTCAAATATGTTCTAATTCAGTAAATGCAAAGGAACCTGAAACATTGTTTCCTCCTGTATTTTTCCTATTTCTGGGGGTCTGTAAGTTTACAAGATGCCAAACAGGATACTTACCACAACTGGAAAAAAAACCCTGGCTTTCAACAGCAAGCACAGCCCCAGACCTTGGCTTAGTATAGCATGTGTTAATGTCTATCCTTATTTGAGAAAGCATGTTTACCCATGCTTTAAGGTGCTTCCTAGATTAGGGCCTAAAATAAAATGTAGGAAAGTGACTGAGATGCAAGAAGGTCCTGTGAGTGCTGGACCTGAGACGGGAAGGCTATGGCCTAGAAGTACAATTTTAAAAGCGCTGAGAGCAATTTGGGTGCAAAGAGAGTAGGAGGCTGAGGTAAGCATGGGTGGCAAGATGGAAATGTAAAGCTAAGAACTGGAGAAGTGACAGCAAATGGTCAGGTTGGATAATTACTCAGAAATAAGCATCTGTGATTATGATGCTCAGACTTCGTTTGGGGCACCTGCACTTGAATAAGCCAGATGGAGTTTCTGCACCTTCAGTCAGAGAAACATAGGGCTGGAAGAAAAATTTGGGGTCTTCTAGATTCATTCTCCTTTGGGACAGAACTGGAACAAACACTTGTGTAGGAGTTTCAGGTCTTAAAACTCCCACTCTAAATACCTTCTTCCCCCCCTCCAGTTTTATTTGAATTAGTGTTATAATGGAATTTAGGGGCTGTTTATTTGTAAATATAATTGCAATAGTTAGATATTCTAATAATTTTGAATATTCTAATTATTAGAATAATTCTAATAGTTAGAACTTTGAAAGTGATATTTGATGGTCTTTAAAAATTTACACCCTACCTGTAATGCTGGGTTATTCCTTTCTTATTTTGATACAGAGTTGCTTTTAAGTATGGCTGTTCAACACAGCACTGTCTTCTAATATGTCTCTGGTAACCCATTATATTGCTTGCTTTTTGTTTCAATAAAAGATAAAGAGTGCAAGTTATTTTACATTGAATTCAATTTGATCTCAGCTGATGAAATTCTTCTTTTTCTATTTTCCCTTCTTGAGGAGGGTTATATAATTTCTATGATTGAATGGGAGAGGGAAGATGTATTAGTGGATTGAATTAAGTGGGGGTTTACTTGTACATGGTAGCACAGCTGTTTCAAACCTGAGCTAACGTGCTGTTCTACCTGGTTACACAATTCAGGGAAGTCCAAGTAGAAGAGGATGCTTCCAGTTCATTCAACTCCATTTTTTGCTCAGTGTGGTCAGAGTCTGCTTCAAGTCACCTGATAAAAATCAATGGTAAAAGTTCTTGCTGCTGCAATTCAGTGATTCTTTTTGCTAGTGGAATGGCAGATGCTAACAGGGTCAGATAGTCTCAAAGTTTGTAGAGTTTAACACTTCAAAGCATGAAATGTAGCATTGTTTTCTCTGAGACTATGGCTATTTTGTGCCTCTGCACAGCACGTGCTCACAGTGTATTTTTTTCCTTTGCTGAATTTCTATTTAAGAAAGAGGCAAAATCTTGAGACCATTATGTTTGGTATCACTAAAGTCTGAAATATTTCCAGCAAAATCACCAGAATAATACACACACATAAGCATATATAGACACATATATCAAAAGTAGAAAACCACAGCTAGCTCATGTCTGTTTGATATTGTTAACTAAGCTTTTACAGATACGAAGATTGACGAAATAGCAAGTCCAACTAACATATCTAAATGATCCAGGTCTCCTACATCTCAGTAGCCATCTTGAGATTGTATTCTTTATTCTTACTGGTATGTTTATGTCTGATAACAAGGAAAGTAGTTTTTTAGCTTGCCATTTAATGTAGATACTCTTATTTACCAAGTCTTTAGTTGTAAAACCTCTTTGTATCCCAATCATCAGAAGAGACAGAATGGTGAGAAGGGAAACAGATGATCTGAATCCAAGTGGTTTATTCAAGGTCATGTGCCAGGGTATTGCCTGAGTTAAGAATAGCATAGTAGTCCAACTGTTATAGTTTATTAATTAATACTGTTCAAATGTCAGCCAAAAAGTAATTTAGATTTTGGCAGAGAAAAGATTCTTAAATCTAAAGAAAAATGATGTTGAGTTGGGCCAAAACGTGCAGTCATTTTTGAGGGGAAAGCTACTATGAAAATAATTGGGCTTAAGTAAATATTGCTGGGTTTGTTTTACAGTGGTTTAGAATTCAGTGTTGCAAATTATTGAAGTCTTGCAGATTACCTGCCCTGAACTGCAAGTTTTACCTCACTGAAGGTGTTCAGTCAGGCTTTTTATATGTTATTTATTTTTGTGGGTTCTTTGATGGGAATTACAGTTTGACTGTTTTGGTTAAAATGTTTTGAACATCTGTGGTTCCCACAGGTTCACTCCTAATGAAGTATGTGGGGCAACTGCCATTTGTTTGTGTGTCCATCTCCTTAGGGAGGTCACTGGGGCAGTTCTTGATCTATCTATGCTTCCTCTCATACTACTGTCGCTACCTCTGTTTCTTCCCTGCTCTTGTCTTCTTTGGTGTTGTGCTCTATGGGATATCTTCTGCTTTGCTCATAGTTTCCTTGGCCTCCTTTTTTATTTTTCTTTTGGCATAATTCATGTTTATTCCTTCTGTTGCCTTCTCTTCTTTATCACATCATCAGCTCTGCTCTGATGGGTTCAATCATAACTTCTCTGATGGTAGTTTCCAAGTATGTGTATCTGTGCCTGCTTCTCACACATTTTTCTGTTCTCAGATCTTGAACCTTCAGGCATTTCTTCCTGGATGTCCTCGTGTCTCATTAGCACATCCCTGAATATTTAGTCAAAAATGGTACATCATTTTGCCTCTCAGTAGTTACTCCTTACTGTGCATGTTTTGTGTAATTTCCCACTCCTCATTTTATTTTCTGTACTTCTCTCTGTATGCTCTGCACTTGTTTCAGTCCTCTCCTTCTTAGCTCTTTGTGTCTTCATAAAAAATCTGATTTCTTACCTGTTACATGCTATTTTTTCCTTAAAACCTTTTACTCCCATAGTGATTTATTTATCAGTAATCTCTTCATCCTGTGTAGTGTTGTCTGTGATTTCTTTTTGGTTTTATGATTAGTTGTATTATTATGTACGTAGCTTTTACAAATAGTGTATATGTAATAATGAATTTTAAGAATGCACTGAAGATAATCCACTACTTCAGCTTCTCCTAAAAAGGAGAACGTGCTATAATGATGGCATGACTTTTGTGTGAACTGATTTGCAGCTCTGTTTCATTGGATTTGAATTGTAGGAAATTGCTTGCAAAATTAGGCTATTACTTTGATTATTTTTAACATGTACAGGCCTGTGATATCACTTCCATGTTTCTAGGATGTCAGTACAATAGCATTTAAGGGGTAACTATAAGTGCAGCTGGCATTTAAGCCAAATGCATGTAAACTGGCTTTGTGGAATCTCCTCCAAACACTTCCCTCCTGCAGTCTGTATCCCTTACCCAGAGCTATGCCAGGTGGGGTGGTTTGTTTTTTTTTTTGAGGGAAAATGAAATAATTTATTGCATATCAAATGTATGGGGGAATGTGACTTTGTAAAGTCTGTGTACGTATTTTTTTCTGTAAGCATTAACATTATTCTGTATCCTATATCTAGTTTTCCTACAGTGCTCTTGCTGTCACTACTTTTAACAGTGCTTTATTCACTGAAGGTTAGTCAATGTTCTGATGCCTTTATGTGTCTGCACTTATTAGTAGGAAAAGATTCAACTCGTCTTGTGATAGTTCATGTCAGTTATTCATGGGTACACTCTTCTTTAAATGTTAGTTTTAGACAATTGCCACACCCCCCTCAGCTTCTTCCAGCTGCCACTGACACCTCCTCAGCCTGTTGGCACAGCTGTGCCATCCTTCTTTTCTTGGAAGCTGCGCCTGCTTTTGGTTTTCAGACAAATTTCTTCCCGCTTGATGTGGTGGCAGAGGAGCCCTGTGGACAGCACCCCATTACTCCTCCTTGGCTGCTGCCTTCTGTGTCATTACTATATATTGCTGGTATTTGTTAAGGTCTACAGTTATTACTGTATGTGTCAGAATCTGTTATTTCCTTACATTTTCACCATTCACAGCCCAGTCTTAAGTGTGGTGTGCCTCATCCGAAAACTGGGGCAGGCCTCTTCCACTGTGAAACACCATTTGTGTCTTTGAGTCCTGTGATGATCTCCTCTGCTCCAAAAATTTCCACAAATAATTGAGTGTATTTCAGTCTGGCAGTCACATTGCTACTGCCACAGCATCCCTTGAGTGGAGGGGATGAGGCTTAGCTTGGGATGTTATCAGTGTATGTTACTGTATATAGCTGGAATTCTCTAATACTTGGACATTATCCTTGTTTCCTTAAGGGGTTATATTCCAATTGCTTTCTACAAGGAATTTGTCTTAGGTGTGGCAGCTCTTCTGGCACCACATTTTAAGAGAGTGCCTAAGTAATTCAGGCCATGTCTATCCAGGGCTACCACTGGTTCACCATGCAGTTAGCGGAGCACAGCGCCCACAATGCCTAGATTACAAACCAGAATAAGGAGCCCGGTCTGACATAGATGTCTCAGTACTTTTCCCCATCAGTTGTGCAGAAAGCAGTACCTGGTGGTTCTGAGCATTTATCAGAGCCTGTGTGCTAGCTCAGCTTTATTTTGTCTGTGCTGTTTTTATAGTAGCTGCATGAACTGGACTTCTGTTAACTTTACTTGTGTGAATCCATTAGAAAAGGGCATCAGTGCCATTGATTATAATTAATGGCTAAAATGTCAACATATGTTTCTCAATTTATAGGATTTTGTTTTGCCTACCAGTGATAATTCCTTATAATTATTCCTCAGTGTAAATAGTACTGTAGTCTAGTAGAACATGGTTTTGCTGTTTAGTTACAGCTTGAACTGTCATCAGTGAAATAAACTGCAAAGAAAAACTTTTTCTTAGATAAGATCATCACAGGAGCTTCATCAGAATACTTAAATAGGTGCCTGACTCAAAAAACAAGAAGTGTAATTGAAATGGGACCGATACTAATAGTAACTTGTAACTGGTGGGCTGGATTTGTGCTGATGACCTTACAGGGACACAGCACTCATAGCCCGTTAGGGAATTTAGCTCCTTGATTTGTGCCTTGTAGTTGTTATGAAAAGCTGTGAAAACTTTGTTTCTGTCTTTGTTGAAATGTACCATCCTACTTCAGAATTCTTTTGTCTAGTTCTGAACTCATACTTGAGAACATCGTGCACTTACAGTGTTTGCACTGTTTATGCCTCTGAACCTTTCTAATTAAAGAAAAATATGTGGGCTGGAATCTCAAGCTGATGTAAATCAGCAAAGGTCCATTAACTTCTGTAGAGCTATGCTTCTTAATTTCAATATTAGCCATTCAGCAGAAATATGGTTGAGAAATGAGAGTTAAAGAGAACAAAAACTGAAATGAACTGAGTTTTACTCGAATTTGTTATGTCTGCCAAGTGCAAATATGTTAAAATCCCCATGTTGACCAAAAAAAAAAAAATCCATACAATTATTTTGCTCACTGAACCATTTAAGCCATTGATTCATCTGCAGACACATTTCAGAATCTCCCAACTGTTAAATTTAGGAAAAAAAACCTGAACTAAAAAAACAAGCTGTTACCTGGTCAACTGCCCAGTCTTGTATTAAACCACAATATATGCTTTCACAGTAAGAATGGGAAGAGGTTTGTCTAGTGGATGGAACAACTGCTGGAAATTAAACTGGTATGTATCATTCCCAACTGTGGCATTAACTACACTATGCAGTTAGGAAAATCACGTTCTCTCATTCAGCTTGTGTCTTCACTGCAAAATTAACTTGAATGATCTATCTTGGATTAGCTTAACACAGATGAGAGCAACTGCACTGGAAAATAACTCAAGAGCTTCACACAGTGATTGAATGACTGCAGAGTGATTGTTTTAGTGGCTGATGAGATGTGCTAATGTAAGCTGTAACTAGTGCTTATTGACAGGCTAGCCAACTTGAATTGAACCACTACCATGCTCAAGTTAAGGATTTTAAAAGGTGTAATCCATTATTAAGCAAGAAAGGTTTACCAGGCCTTACTGTTTCACAAACCAGGTACAACATTTTATGCCCAGTGCATGATGATTGCAAGATAACAGAAGAAGCATTTTCACAGAACAAAAGACTAGAAAAATGGTACTCATCTGGTAATGTCCCTTGGTGTTTGTAACCGGTTTGCAAATTCTTGAATCCGAGTAAATCGGAATACACAGGTCAGTCAGCTTGCTGCATTCATCAGCTACATTCAGCCAGGCTGTTGAAGGGAGGTACCAACAGTATGAAGTGTTTTCATACATTTAGTCTTCCCTCTGACTGTGAAAGAGATTGGTATTACATGACACAGTGACATTATAAGTTAAGGTAATAGATTTAGTAATCCAAAATGGGCATATAAATAACTTTTGAAATGTTAGGTCTGGCGCTCTGAGCAGGTGAGATAAGATCGATCAGATCAGCAGTTTAAAGGCATGACTCCTGCTTTCCTTTCCTTACATCACCTGAAAGCAGATGAAGTTTGTGGTGAGGCTCTGCTGTCTTTGAGTACTCACTGTCCTAGTCCACATTTCTTGTTTTTGTGACCATGCTGGTCCTTCAGCACCCTTCTTCTCCTGCAGCCATATTCTATCAGATTTCTTACTATGATTCTGGCTCTGTTTTCTGGTGCACAGCAGGAATACAAGCAACCACCTTATTTCTGCATGGCAGGTTTTTTCGCCTAACAGTTTGAGGCAAACCTAAATAGATGTATGTAGAGAGAATATAAACAGAATATATATATTTTTTTTTCCTGTGTATTTCTAATATATAGGAAGGTGGGTTTTCCTCTTCAATTCATCTAAACAAGTGGTAGGAGAGCAAAAACAGTTTCTGAACCACCTGATGCAATGAGTCAAAGATGATACAGGCTCATTTTAAGAAAGAAGAGTAATGCAGTATTATTGCTATATGGGCAGGTGTGAAGGCATTCTGTATGTTTTGCAGCTGGTTATATCTTGTGTGGTTCTACTGCACTGAGTGGCACTGTAAAGCATGATGTAGGTAACAGTGGAGTCTAGCCTCATTCAGACCAGACTAAAAAAGATGCCTTGAATCAGCTGTTTCTAACTACATGTATTTTGCTGGGCACCACCTTGGTGTGATGCTTCTTGAGAATATTTTAGATGGTGCTCCTAGAGATTTAATTTGCTGTATATAGTCTCAGAAAGTGATTTATAATATATGTCTTAAATACCCGCTGCTTTTTTGCTATGATTAGATGAGTATGTCATTTTCTTATATCTCCTCTTATTAAGAATTTAGTGCATATATTTAACTGATTTTTTTTTCCTTCCTTAGATTTCAGACGTTGATTCTTTTCCTACCATGTTCTGAGACTCTCCATAATTCCCTGCCTTCATTTATGTAGTTACCTCAGTGATATTTATAGACAGTGATTGTTTCCCATGGGTTTCTTTCTGAGACTCCAGATAATGTACCTTTCTTGCTTCTCAAGGCCAGACCATGTAGTTTGGTGCCTGTTGAGCCAAGTGCAAATGTCCATTGAGTACAAATACATTTCTTACGTGCTGATTTGGATTTTCTGCTGAGGGTTACCCCATAGTCAGTATGCTCTGTAGTAAACCAGTGCAGAGTAAGCTGGAGAGAACTCTAGGTACCACTTTCATCAATTTGCTGGTCAGCCAATGACGTTTGGAAATAAATTAAAATAAAATCTACTAGAACTCTTTAAATTGTTTGCGCTTCTGACGGCTGCTTTGGCATGAGAAGTGCTGTTCTCTGACTTGGTTTCAGACAGTGTACGTGCACGCAGGATTGTGACAGTGTGATGCTTGTTTTTAGAAAGGAACACTCCAAACTTACAGCTGGAGTATTTTTGCAGTAATGGAGAAATACCTGAGTTTAAGTGAACTAGCTGTGGTATCAGCAGCAGTGAAGCAGAAGCTCCAGCTATGACTTGTATATATCCAGGCTTCCACCTGGGCTTGTACCATATGTGCTGAAGCTTCTGTGACAGTAGTTCCCCTATTATTGGTAGCTGACCTGGCTAGATTAAAGAGACGTGTGTTGTGTTAAACTATGTATTCTTCTACACTTAACTTCTAAAGTCTGAAAAAACCCCGTACTAATCTTTCATGATTAGTCTGTGACATAATAAATCAATGTACCTTTTTTCCCTCTTTCTTTCCTTCTGCTAATTTCACTTCTGTAGCCTTTGGCTTTGTACTCAGCTTTGTGTATGCACTGCTGAAAGTGAAGATTAGGTCTCTCCTTTTTTATGTGAATTGGTATGAGCTTCATTGCAACATTCATTTACAGATACTAGACCATGGAATAGGATTCCACATGGATGAAGACAGTGTGAGAAGAACTGTAAATTTGGATTGTGGAATTATTGTAATGTTTATCTTTTTACCTTCCATCAGTGGAGTCTCCTGCTGTATGCCTCTATTCTGGATTAAGATCGCTTTTATTCTGGAATAATTACTATGCCTTTAGGAAAAAAAAACACTTCCCCTCCTCTCAACTCTTAAGTGCTGCTCAAGATGCTACTAAATATGTGGAAGTCTCCAAATCTTTTAAGAAGCTGGTTTTTACTTACCAAATTTCATATCAAATGTGAGGCTGCTGAAGTGTATAGTAGAGGCTAGGACTGAAAAGAGATCATTCTTGAAGTACTCCAGTAGTGTTTACAGCTCCTTATTGAATTTCTAGAGTAAGGAGAAAATGCCCCAGGGGATATTGTCTGGGGAAAAATAGCAGAGAGAGCTGTGCAAATCTGCCATTTTAAAAATTATTTGTATAGTAAATGAATCATGATAGAGGAGCTGGAGGGTTAAATCTTGGTTGCCTTAGATGGGATTACTTGTGTGGAAAAGGTGAAGTAGACTTTAGCCTATGGTATGAGAAACATGTTGGCATCATTTTATATCATCAGGCAGAAAACACATATTGGAATGTGCATGTATTTGTGACTTTGAGCTAAAGCATATGAACTGAGGAGTAATGCTAGTAATCCTGTGTGCTCAGAAAGTGTAAACCTGGCCCTGCAAAATTGTGATGTTTGTTTAAAAGATAAACAAGTCTGGGTCTCTTTTTTGTTTGTCTTCCGGCTTTCGTAAGTCTTTTAGATTTTTGGGCTTGGGCCCTCTTCCACAAACACAAAGGCTAGAAGCAGATATTTTGTTTTAAGTGAAAGCTGGTGTTCTTACATAACCGCATGATTCCAGGACCGTGGATTCAGGAAAAGTGAAAAACAAATATCACATGCTTTACAACGAAGTAATGAGAATTGGCTACACCAGATGAGCATGGCTCACAAGGACAAACTGTTGTGCTTCTGTTTGTCCATGTGAAAATGAGTTTTTCAAAGCACCAAGGGGTACATGGAACAAAAAATTATCCTAAATACTTGACTCCAAAACCTGACTTCATTATAGATCTAGTGGGTTTTAACACTGGTTTTTTTGAGAGCTTAATATGTGCAACTTGAAAAAAAATTTCAAAATTCAGCTTCCTTCCAAAATAAAAGCAAAATTCAGAGAATTAATCAGTGGATCTCAGCTTGTGGTATCAACAGCCTGATTTTTATAAGGGCTGGGTGTGGTGTCCATGGTGAGCTGAGTTCCTTGAAAATCTTGGCTTGCCTGTGCTGAACCTTCTTGGGAATTCTGGCCCCAGAAAGGTCACCTAATGAACAGCCTTGAGGGGCTTCCTCTGCCTTGTTATTGTGTCTTTGTATTTTACCTGTTCCCTCTTGATTGATGGAGTTTTTTGGACAAAGCACAAGAAAACTCACTGTTGGAAACAATCCTGAATTGGCAGGGGGTGGAATAAATGTTTGAGTAGGTCTTTTTACTGCTGCCTTCCAGCATTTTCCTTCTATATCCAGAAGGAGAAACTTCTAAGTAAAGAAAGTGCAAACAGTAGCATGCCTGACTTTATTTTATGTCTTTCTCTGTTTGGTCTCTGTAGGCCTGACTTAAAGTCTGCTGTTGCTCTGCTACCTCGTGCCCATTTGTTTCTAGAAAACCAGTTTATTTAACTTAGTCTTAGCCTGCTAGAAGATAGCATCCATAGTTTTTGTGCTGTTTCAGCTTGGAGAGTAACACAATTTTCCTGGGTGGATAAAATCCCTACTTGCATTGGGTCTCAGAAAAACAGTGAAAATGTTTGTTTTAAATAGTGAATTTAATTTCCTTTTCCATGCATTTGGGGAAAAAGAATGGCATGTGCCAATACAGCTGCTTTTAAATGAGCCATACTGCAGCTTTTGCTGAAGTAGAAGGGATTCAAAAGCCTATTATTATGCATTAAGTGTGTGCTAAAGGCACAATAGCACAGTTTCATGTAAAGTGCACTTCTATTCTGAAAGATAGCTGGCAGCTCTTGTGGTTTCTTCCTTCTCAGTGGTTTCTACATGTAATCTGTTCAGTTTTCAAGTAACCTGGTAGCTTTTCTAGGTACCAGCAGTTCAAACTTAATCTGTGGTCTGACTTGGATCAGTCAAATTTTGCCAGTCATTTTGCCGTTTGAATGTGGTTGTCACTTCTACTGGGGATGTACCAGGCAGGAAATAGCCTCATATTCCATGTTATTTGAGGCCTGTCTCCAGCAGGTATAAGGAGATAGTAACACCCTATTTTATTCCCTGAAGAAGGCTAGGAAGAATGAACTTGGTTGTATAGAAAAATACTTTTATAGTCAGTTTGCAAGCAGAGATGTTCATTAAACAGTATCAGTGATGTTTTCTAAGGAAAACTGTTATTTCCTGCCACTCCATCTATACCCATTCATAAATGTGATCATCGTTCACATTAGCTCCGTCACTGGTAGCCAGCTTTTGGTTTTGTCTTTGAAGGGCAGTTTTGATCCCATTGTTACGTGGCATCAATGGAATAATAATGCATCCCAGTTTTGAAATGGGTGACATCTGCCAAATGAGCTCTTCAGATGTTCAGAGAGGAAGGAGACTTCAACCTTGGGCCAGATTCACTTAACTGATCCATCTTGCTTGCATATTCAATCAGCACAAAAAGAGATTCTTCCAGCTATGAAATTCTGTAGCGTAGGGAAATCTGTCAAGGACAACTTCTGTGGTGGTTGTTCTTGTACACCTGCTGAAAGAGTCATTTTGGGAACAAAGGGGGAGGTAGTGGTCTACTCTGATTGTCGAGCTGTTCATTAGGCATAATACAACAGCACTATATATAAAAGCAGCTCCAATGTATATTCAGTAACAAAATTGGGGAGTTATAACCCACCTTCTGTAAAAATATCCTTCTTTTGTGCCAAATGGAGTGTGTTGTTTCAAAGAGGGTTACTAGTCCACAGTGTCTTAAAATTATGTTACACTTTTCATAATCTTTTCAGTGAAGTGCTACCGCTTGGTTTATTGATTTTCCAGGCCCTCTGGTATTGAAAAGAGACTATCATTTTCCCTGGCTATACAGCTTACTAATAGATTTTATAGTGAAATTCCCTTGCAGACGTCATTTACGTTGCAGAAAATGCAGCCTCTTCTTGGCAGCAGACTTCTGGCCTTATTGTGTAGAGGTGAATAAACTGAGTTTATGAATGGATAGGCTAAATAACTAGCACAAATACTTTCCATCTTTTAGTTCCGGAAGAGATTTTAAAGTCTGACTGGGAGCAAAAAGCCCCCAAAACAAGACCTCGTTGAGCCTGAGGTGATAATACCAAAAACTCATAAAAAGCAAGTGCTCTTTGATTCTCCAGCATGTTTGCAGCTGGAAGGCTTGCCTGTGAAAAACATAAGGAATGATTCTTTTTCTGTTGGGATGAAAAATTGCCTGACCTTTTAATAACGGTCCTTTCTTATGTAAGTCACAGTATTGATAGTTAATCCAGTCATTATCCCTTTTCCGAAACTTTTTTTCTTATCAGGTAGTGATCTTGCCAGGGACATTGCTTCCTACCTGTATATAAAAGGACACAGCCAAGCTGAGTCCAAAACCCTGTGTAGCCAGAGGGCTTCCTCCCTCAAATGAAACAAGACACTGTTGGCCATAGAAACCATCAACTTTCAGGAAGCAAGAAATGAGGGAAAGGTGAAGAGGAGAGGGGAGGTCAGCCGCATGAAACTCAAAGTGAGAAACCAGAGGGAAATTCCATGTAAAAGACACCAGTTTTTACTGGTGACTGATGTCTGTGGTTAAGAACAGAACAATCATGAGGTAGTACAATTTAAACCTGTTCACATTATTCCACAATGATTATTCAGTCCTGAGTGGAGGATGAACCATATCATTCCCCCTAAGCTGGGAAATGACATGTCCAAATAAGCCGCACCAGTGCTGGACTCAGCTAGTGTTTGAACTGCTTTGGCAACCTTGGCTCACAGTAGTGTAAACGCAGCTGAGGCAGTATGAGACAGTAAGTAAAAAATGGGGGAAGGTGAAAAACATTTTAGTATCCTGGTTTAGGAATCTGAGATGTAAAATAAAAGGGTAGGTGTCCTTGGGTGGGGTTTGAAGAATACGCATGTGCTTTGTGGAAAACTCGTACCATAATCACAGAAGGCGTTAGCAGAGTTCAGAAATTCTGTGACTGGTCACTGAGACCAACAGCTTATTTCACATAAGCACTGGAGGCAGATTTAGGGCACTGCACTACACTGAATTCAAATCTTTTAATGTAAGTTGTTCTTAGACTGTAATAAAACTAGGTGTTGGTAGTTTCACCTCTGTTCAGCACTGATTTAGAAATGTTCATGTCCTCATTCTTAGTTAATTTGAGCGGACTTCACAGTTTGATAGCTGTACTGAAATCCTGGGTCCTGGTAGAGGTGTTTGAGGCAGGTTCCAGCTGTCTCCTATGGACTGCTACCTTGCAGTAATAAGGTTGAGATACAGCTGTATGAAGGCATCAGACAAGGGCTATCCATATGAGAAAATAATGTGAAATAACTAACTGTGGTCAGAAAGAAAAGAAAACTCATCATGAGGTTCTTGATCTCTAGCTCTTTGAAGGCAGTTTCTAGAGAGTATATCAGCTGGAGGCCAGGAAGGAAAAAAAATCCATGATCCCAAATCTTGGGGTCCTTTTAGAGTTGTCTTGAGGACATTAAAACCATTAGCACAAAGTAGACATGAAATGGTGCACTCTGATATGCTGATGCATCCCCATGTTGCAGTACTTGTGCATCCATGTGTCATCACTGGCTCCCTAGATTGGGACATGAGATTTCATCATGCCTTTCAATTTTCTTTTCATTGGCAGATAATTGTTAATGTATTTTTATTTGATTGTTTGACATTGCCTTAATGAGTGCAAATACTTTTTTATAAAAGAGAAAAGAAAATAAATGTAAGTCCAGGATTTAATAAGGTATTAATGTTACTTTTTATTGTAGCTAATCCAGTCTTGTATAGATATTTTCATAATTTCATATTGATGGAAGGAGAGTTTTGAAGGCTATTTCATTAATACACCATACTTTACAATACATATATTAAGTGGATTTAATTGTTTAGAATTGAGTCAGTTATTTGCTTCATAAGCTGCTGCTTACCATCATTGCACAGAGAATCACATTTGGCAGTCCTCTTTTGGTTGAGCAATGCAAATTGAATTAATATACCACAGAGATAAAATTTGCTCATAATTCTACTGTTTGTGAGGTGAGGGCTATGGAGGAGGATGCTTACTGTGCCTCCTGCCATATGGTACTTTGCCTGCAAATAGAAAGCTTGATCTTTGGCATCACACGGTGTTACACTGATGCACAAATGTCTCTCAGAGAAGTTGGGTGGTATTTCATATAATTTCATTGCACTTCATTCGTATGCTCTGTTGCTGTCTAGGTGGTATAATCCATGAAACCAGTTTACTAAAGAGCTATCTCTAAAGGAATTTCCCTGCAGAATTTTTCAAGTAAACGTGTGCATTTCCTTCAATTGCCCATTCTTGATTTGCTTTAACACTGGTGTCTAGATTAGTATCCAGCAGAAGCTGAACTGAGTATTTGAGGGAAAATCCACATGTCATCCTGCTACAGAAAACTGGAAACAGCTGTCTAATGGGAATGGGAGCTTAAAGCTTGGTGGTTTTTTTTTTTTTTCCGCATGGCTTCCAGGATTATCAGTGAATTGTTCTTTTTTGTCTTCTTTAGTCCTTGTAAGATTTTTAAGTTACCAGCTTTCATGTATAAAAGCACTTGCTGAGTACACCATTTTTCTCAACTGACAATTCAGAGTTAAGGGCATGTTAGCTTGTGGTGTTAGAAAGGGTTATTTTAAAACGTGAGATTTATGTGATTTTTTTTTTTCATGAAAGTGGGCTCTCTGTAATCCTGTAAAAAAATACAGTTTTAATGTACTATGGCACATTTATGATTTTCTAATGACTGTTAAAATTTATTATATCTAATTTGGGAAGTAGTATTAAAAAGGAAGACTTTCATAGGACACAATTTATATATGAGTAAACTAGCTTCACTGTGATAATACAGTCTTTGGGTTGACTTTGTTTCCAGTGCTAACACTGGAATACATAACTAAAACAGGTCAATACTTTTTTGTGAGCAAAAGCAACCCTGCTCTTCTTTTCTAAAGTACACAACTGCTGTCACAATACTGACAGTGCACAGGTTATGCAAGAGGATCAAATGAGTGTATTATGCCATTCCCTGAGACTACCTACATGTCTGGCTGGCTGTACTGAGCTCACCACAGTCATTTCTGAGACTGCCACCACTTCAGCACCTGAGCTAACATGTGAAACGGGACAGGGGACTGACCCTCTTGACATCAGTGGTAAAGAGAATATGGGAGGAATTTCTCCCATTGCCATCAGGATGCTTTCAAAGTGGCCAACCTTCTTTCTGTAAAAATCTTCCCAGTGCACTCATTTTGAAGAACAGCATGAGCCAAAGCCACAAATGTTTTGAAAGCAAGGGTGATTCTAAGACATACTTGTCCCATTCATTGCAGCTCAGCTCTTATAGGACCCCTGCATTCAGGTAGATGTGGTTGGAAGAAGTGATGATTTTTTGGCTTTCACTCAAATCTTCCAACAGATTATATTAGTACAGACCTATAAATTAGTGCAAGTTGCAGTACCATGAAGGCTATTGCAATTTCAACTCTTGATGCACAAACTGTTGGCATTTCACTGCTGACACCCGGTAACGATGCATGCATTTGCTTGACAGGTATAAAGGAGCTCATTTCTGCACACAGTGTGGAGTTTGTTTGCTATCACTGAGGCACAAATACATGTGCATGAACACAACACCAGGCCTTAGGAAGATGATGCTCTGCAACGTGAAAAGGGAATTGCACATAAGCAGAAATACACTAAGTGCAGAGGTGCCTAAAGCTGGTTGCAGTGCTTAAACAAATGACACAAAATTGAAATATTCAAGCTGGCTTGTGAATATGATTTTAGAGGGAGTAAAAGTGGAAGTATGTAATTCTGTCTTCCATCTGTCCATCTTCCCCTTGTGCCTCTGTCCTGGGTGAGAGTGATGATCAGCAGCTCCTGAATGCCAGGGCAAAGGAGTAGGTATTGCAATCTGTAGATAACATGTTCTGAAGGGACAGAGGAACATGGGCAGAGGAACAAGATGCCGGCATTAGAAGGAGAAGTGGGCTTCTGTGTGCGTCATTTGCCTAACCCCCTTCCTGCAAAGGCAGAGTGGAGCTGATTGCATGTGTCCTTTCAAACAGCTACAGCTCCTTTCTCCCTATGAGGAGAAATTTAAGAGTTGTAACAGGCTTGAACGCTTAGCGGGTATTAAGAGTTGGCATGTTTGTTGCCTCTGTGAGTAAGTCAACTGCTGATAAGGTGAAGAAATCACATGTCGAGGCAGGTTATAAAACCACAAATCCACGTGGTTGTTGAGATGTTCTGTCAGGCTTAGGAGATTTTGAAACTTAACTTCATTGGCAGACTGCCTGTCACAGTATGGCTAGGGCATATGGGAACAATGCTCTGATGGTACCCAGAAGTAATCTGGTAACAGCCTAAAGTCCGGGCAGGTGTCACTGGCATGCCCGGGTTACCCCAGCTGCTACATACCCGATCTTTACTCCAGAGCCATGCAAACAACTTAAACTGTGCAGCTGCTATTATATTCTGTTCTGAGGTGTGCTATTTGCATGCCTTGTGTAGCTCTTTAGCCACAGACAGCTCAGCCAGAGCTTTTTACCAAAGGTGAATCATCTTTTCTGTCATGGCATAATGAAGGATTTTTCGTTTCCATCACTCGGAGAAAAAGGTGGTGGTGTCCCCTCCAAGTCATGTCTGGATAAGCTGCTTTTGTTTCCCCACTCATTTTATGATTGGGGAGAGGGAATGAGCTGCAAAATGATGACAGTTCCAATATAGACTTGGCTTTCTTGATGCCCTCCCTTCCCCCTCAATAAATCTGTGCTTGATAAGATGTGCTGCAGGAGCCATGGGTTTGCAACAGTACCAGCAGGATAAATATTTCTGTATTTCTAGCTGATTTTAAGATGATTGGTGTATGTTCCCCTCCTTTTTTTGGCAAAGGTTAGCCCCATTAGATGTACTGCTCTTCATTTCATCTCCTTCTCCCATCTGTTCTGTCTCTTTTCAGTAGAAACTGAGGAGATGTAGCTCCCACTCGGGCTGCCAGATAGCTCTGTCTCCCATACATGAGAAAATATCTCTGCATGAAGCAGAGCGGTGCCCTGCTGCGCACACACATCAGATTGTACCATGAGGGCAGACCGTGCTCTCTCAAACTTCGTGGTAAAGTCATATCCCTGCTGTCAGCTCATACAGATGAGGGAATACCACTGCCTCCCTCAGTTAAGTGACGTTGATTCCCAGGCCTAAGATAGGAGCCAAGGGAATCCAAACAGCCTTTTTCTGAGCAACCAGGTTATCATAGCAGTAGGTAAGAAAAACAAATCTTTGTTTAAAATATTAAAACCACAATACAGTGAGTAAATAAAGAACAGTGCATGTAGATAAGGTATATAGAATTTATAGATGACAATTATACAAACCCTGTGATTATCTGGATAATAAAGCCATAAAGACAGCAAGTGCTTATACTGAAAAACTCCAGACTTTACCTTGGAACTCACTGGCAGGTGGCCATTTCATTAAGGAAGAAATCTTACCAAGCTCCAGAGCCTTGCTTTGTTTCCCTGACTTTAAAGAAGATTTTGTAGTGTCTCTGTGTGAGAGCAATTGCATGCCATGAGTTCTGTGTAGAGACGAGCATTATCTTTGAGAAAAGGTGTCTTCACGTTAATTCATGTAAAAGTACCTCTGTCAGGCAAGCAGATATTTATTACAAGTAGTTCTTTATTACGAATCACCAGACTATATATGAAGCAAGATGGTTTGCATTGAAGGTGGCTTGCTTTTGTTTGGTGATCAGAAGCCTGGGCTGATTTCTATCTTCTGGCTCTCACCTTTGACATCTTCTGGTCTTCTGATTTCCTATTTAGTATTAACTGAACAAGTAAAGTCACATTACAAAGATTAGAAAGATAGTGATTTTTATTCATGCTTCTTGAAACTTCAGTTTATGCTGACTTAACCACTTTTAATGTTATACTGTGAAATATTTTACAGTCAACTGAATGAGATTACCAGGTAGGTAATAGCTTCCCAGATGACACATCCATTTTGCCAGGTTATGGGGCAGGGACATATTCCCTCTGCTATATGGTGGCAGTAAGGGGGATGGTGCTCCTGGCACAAGCACCTGTGATGGGAGCTGTAAATCTTTGCATCAGATTATGTGGAAGTATGTACCCCATGTGCAGGGTCACATTATCATTGCTAGAGACTCAGGCCAGGGCTCTGGTCTCTGCTGTCCTAGAGCACTGCTGGAATACGTGTATTCTCACAGCCACGGCGTGAATGGAGGAGACAGAGGACAAATCGGGGATGCGAAAAGAAAAATAGTATACATATCCTGAATACATCCGTGTGGGTATGGTATTTTAGCCAGTGATGCAAGAACAACCATATTTTGTAAGATGCCAGCAGCTCTGGGTCTTTTCTCCCAAAGGAGGAGTCTCCTTAATGCTTTTTTACTTATTAATCATTTTAGTTAATATTAATTGTTAATAGGCAGAATTTATTTAAAACCACATGCTTTGGGTGCTGATTAATTTTTTGCCATGCTTTATTTCACGTGGTAGGGAATAACTCCTCTGAGAAATTTTGCTTTTGGCAGCTAGTGTAGCTGACAAGAAGTTCTTAAATTTGACAGTACTCCAGTATTATTCCAGAAGGGTATTCCTCCCTGACTGCTACATGGGGGGAACGATAATACTGTATTTTACTGTATTACATATTACTGTATTACTGTATATAGCAGTGCATTACTACAGGGAACCTGCTTGGCTGTACATGCATATAAGGTTCTGTTGGCATCTTAAAAAGGTTTATCTGTAGATAAAAGCGTTGCAGATTGCTGCGTCTTGACCAATAGTTTGCGAGTTATCCTGCACTGTCTTCCAGTAAAAGAGTAAGAATGTCAACTCTAAATACGCAGTGCCTCAAAACTACAATGCGACCAGTTTTCTCCCAGTTTAGGTATATTTCCACTATCCTTTTCCTTGTTTGAGGGTAACAGTGATGAAAACCAAACAGAAAAGAAAATATTTTATTCACATGTTTTGATTTTAGAAGTACTCGAATTTGTTTGGCTCAATAGGCAAATGTCTTTTATTTATGCTATAGTTTGCATTTGTATAGCAATGCCATTTCCTCAGACTGTTTTGTAAGGTCACAAGTCTCTTTACAGTGCAAATCACAGCCCTTGAAGACTCTGGAGTTCTGTAGCAACCCAGACCCACTTTCTTGAAGCTAGTCCTGCTGAACACCGGTGTGCTGATGGTCTTTAGGCACTGAAGTACTCTGCATACCTTTGAATGGTATTCCATAATTCAATGAGTGATTGGGTATTGTTGTGCTATTGTGCTGATGCATTTGTATATTTATAGCCCCTATTGCTTTCATTTTTCCTGGTGATTACAGAAGGATGACCAGGAATAGAACATTTACCTAGGAGTAGGAAATCATATTCAGGAATATCTAAGCAAAATTTAGTATAGATTTATGTAGTTTTTTGTTGTCTGAGATTTAAAACAAAAGATGCACCTATATCTTGGGAAAGCTCTATTCAATATATCAAGTGCTGAGATCAGTTCCAGTCAGAATACAACAGTAAGAAGAGGTCTTATTGAAAAGCCTGATGAAAATCAGTAAAGGAATTGCAGTCAATCATTGTTGATGAACTTTTATTTTATGCTAAATATTTTATAGACTGTTAGTAGTTTTAAACAAAACTATAGTGGCTTTCAAACGTTAGGTTGGAGGATTTAGAGAGATTTCATACAATGGTAACTTTGACTTTTGGAAGGAAGGTATGATTTACGTATATAAGGTTTTAAACACTGCCTGCTGCCAGTGTGTTAATTCAGAAATAATACATCTGTGGTAGTGGGCACTAAGGAAAAACCAGAGCTATGGGATCTTCAGCTTTGCATGGAGACACTGTTCAAGTCTTTGTCAAGCTAGACGTATGCAACGTATGTAGGTGTGTGTAGTACAGATGAGAAGAGGCATTTTTGTACTTACAGAACACTCAAAGATTGAGGAGATGAGAAGTCATTCAGGTCTTGGAAACTAGATTGTCCTCTCACTGCAGCTAAGATTTTCAAGTGTGTTTGGTGATTACAGGTAACTCAAATTTAAGGTACTCTAAAAAGTGTAATCTTCACAGAGTTACAGTGCAGCATTTCCTGAAAATAAGGCTGGTTTAGAGTGTTTGAAGTTTAGTAGCTAAAAACATCAACCATACCTCAAATTATTGGTTTCTTTCTTCATGGTTATTGTTTGCAGAATTATATTGAGAAATTGAGAAAAATGCCATTGAAATTGAAAATGGAACAGCTTAAATATCATATATTGTGCTCTTAAACATTTCTTTAAACTAGCAGACTTGAATATGGGGAAGATGATTATATATTCCCTCTGTTTCCTTCCCTGAGTTTCAGTAAATTATGATAAGTTCATAAGAACCTTCTGGAGCTTATCTTGTTGTCAACCTACATCTACAACTTCTTGTGAAAAGGAACGTCTCTTTCTGAATAACAACTTCATGACTTCAGTGCATTTGGATTCCAGTGGCTGAAATAATTTTCACCCTTAAACTTGCCAGACTCCTGTCTGAGGCACGGTAGATCTCTATCCCTGCCTGTCTTGTCAATCTGGATGTTTTTTATCTCATATATTTCTTCAGGCCTTTGATTTAGTTGCTGTCTTTGTCTCCACCATCTGGAATCTTTTTTTCACTCCGTTGCCTTTGTGTGGAACATGGATCTTTTAACTGAGCTCCACACAACTTCACTGTCACCCAGAAATAATCCCAAAACTCACGTCTTTGCACATTCCTATCGTCCACCTACCATTTCTGTTTCATTCCTTCCTTCACCAGATTTAGATAGTAGACTTTCTGGAGAAAGTACTTGGAATCACTTTAATCTTTGTGAAACGATTTGCAAGACTGTGGAGCCCTATAAATGTTTGTTGTTAAGAACCTGATGGAAGGTTACAACCATTGCGTAATTTTTCAGGCAGGGCGCACTTAAAACCAGGAATATTATTTCAGGATGAATTTTTGTGCCTGTGCCTATCACTTTGGAAGTGTATTTAGAGGAGACACAGAGGAGACAATAGTAAAAATAAGGCATTAAGAATGTGAAGCTCTTAGTACAGCGAGGTTGGTTTAAGTCACTGGAATGATGATAATTAATAACATGTAAGTATCAGTTCTTCATTTTTTCTACAGAGCAGAAAAGAGATTCTGAGGTGGCAAGCTATAATGTAATAAATTGGAAGATACACTCATGTTTGCTCATATATTTCTACAGATGCATCCTTATTTTTCAGTCTTCCATTTATAGATGCTGTAAAATTTTTTTTAAAAAAGTATATTTCTCTTTCAGCCATTAATGAATTTCCTGAAGATGTATTTACAAATAAAGAACGGCAGCAAGGAGGAGTTCTGCTTCATATCATTGCCGTAAGTTTTCCTCTACTGTGCTTCATTTTTGTTTTCCTTGTGTTTGTCTTGTAAGATGTTGATCATCTTAGTGGCCTTACTAAATAGACCTCTGTATATATCAACGTGTTTCCAATACTTTGATTTCAGTATGTCTAGTATGTCTATATGGGTACAAATGCTCAAAAGGTAACATCTTAGGGACATGATTTAGTGGTGGACTTGGTAGAGTTAGGTTAATGTTTTGACTCAGTGATCTTAAGGGTCCTTTCCGACCTAAGTGATTCTATGATTCTATGATTTATTTAAGAAAATGATGCAAGACTGAATTTGCAGTGCCTATGCATTCATCCTCAGACTTGTATTTGTTTGATTTCATCTTGTATAAACAGGGTTTGGGATTCCTTTGTTGATGACATCAAGCATGATGTGGAAGATTCTTGATTCTCTTTTTTGCCTATTTTGCCTCTGTGCAAAAGATGCAATTGTAATTAAAAAAACCAACCCTGATGAAATCTAGAAAATGTCATGTGGAGTTTTATATTTTATTGTAGAAAAAAACAAAACAAGTAAGGCCTATAGGCTCCAGTTTTCCATTCCCAGCTCAGGGAAAGTAAAGTAAAAAGGAGTTGTGTTTGATGGACAACAGCAGGATTAGGCCCACTGCATGAGCACAGCACATAAAGCCACTTAAGACAGTGGGAGAATCACATGTATGCAGGGAACCAAGATCATTCCTGAGAGGTCTGGTGCGGCAAGCCACAGCCAGGGTCTGCTTCTTTCTAGGTGTGATTATTTCTTGAGTATTGTCCATCAACATGGTGTTACTTTCTATTTAATTACTTGATCCGATAATTAATTGAAAATATAGATGATGGTTATGTAACTTTGTAAGCCTTGCCCATTACTTTCCTTTATATGAAGTCTGTTGTGGCACTCTATACTGTCAAACTGTGGTACCTTTCATATTCTGGGTCTGGCAAACATTCTTGTGCTAAACTTAATCCTACATTCAAGAATCTGTTTTTATAAATCGATCATCAGAGGGATTTTTATTTGGAATGGAATAAAAAATAAAGCTATATATTTCTACTAGTCTGAATAAATATAGCATGGCCTTCTTTCCTCTTTTCATGTACAGGAAAAATCTGAAGTATTTCCTGAATTTGTTTTCTTTACAGGCTCTTTATATGTTCTATGCTTTGGCTATAGTATGTGATGACTTCTTTGTTCCATCCTTAGAGAAAATTTGTGAGGTATGTTAAAGAACTTTATTCCTCTCTCGGAAATTTATTTAGAGAATATTATAGAACCAAACATTTTGTACCATCGTTGTTTGGAGTTCATTCCTGTCAACTTTTTGGCCTTGGTCCTTTTCAAATGATTTGAGCTTTCCATCAAAAAATGAACCTATGGTCTGGGCACACTCAAGGAGAAAAAATGAAAGATTTTATGAGATCAGCTGGCAAAACACACCCTTAAATACCTGAAGCATGTAGCTAGGATGGATATGACATATGGATGAGTTGGGTTTATTATTGTACTCCTAGTTTTAAAAGTAATTTGTGAAAAGAAATCATATATAAACAAATTAATGTGTTGGCTATGCAGATTTTATTGGACATCTACCACTGTATCAGCAAGGAGAAAGCAAGTGTATGCAGTCCTAGAATAAAGTGGAGAAAAGTGAGAAAAGAGAGAGTGCATGAGAAAAGTATGTACCTTTGTTAGATATGGAATGAGAATACATATTTTATATGCAAAAAATTAGTAAATAAATATAATTCCTTTACATAATTGTTGAGAAGACTTTGCAAAATTACATGTAGGATTCTAATTGAGTGAGTTGATCTGGACAGAGTAGAATTTATACTTGGCATGTAAATGTCGTGTTAGGTAAGGCTTTGGTGAACTACTACAAAATTAATACAAAATGCAAAACAAGATTTTAACTCCTTTTTGAGGGCAAAATCAAAATGTCATCTCCTTTGCTTTTTAAGAAAAATGTGTGTGACCATTTTCTGAAAGACTGCTGTAACTAGTTAAAAAGTGTATTTTCCTATGGATATATGTACTAAATTCCTATTAGTGTTACTCAGAGCTATGTACTTACACTTATCGATAGAAGAACAAATAGAAGATGTCTTCATAAAATCTTTGCCTCTTGTCTCATGTTCTGCTGAACATTAAAACAGCTAAGAAGCATTCAGATAGCACACTTACGCTTGAACTCCTGCAACAGTATGACTGGTAATAGATCAAATGGTACAGTAAGGGCTTGTGTTTATGATTTGTCAAGTTCTGTAGGGTGCCATTTTCATCAGCTCAAAATGTTGCATACTGCTTTAAAACTACAGGATTTCTGTACTGGTCCTTTTGTCACTAATCACTTTTCTATCCTTGCAAGAAAAATAAGGTACTAAAGATGAGTCTAGAGACTCTCAAAAAGAAAAAAGCTCCTCCATAAAACCTTCTTTATAGTTCAAGGGAAAGATCTTCAGACAGTATTAAATTGACGCAGCCCACTTGTGGAGCTACTCATGTTTCTGCCGGTTTGAGAACTCTAAGTTATCTATGTCCTATTAGAGCTTAAGAGACACTGTCATAAAAATAGATCTGTGTACAGTACACAGGCCCCTCTGTGTCTAATTGGACTAATTTTGTCTGTGTCAGTGGACTCAGTTTTGATTAACACAGTTGTAAAGTGAAGCCAGAATCAGACCTGCTGTTTGTAAGATTTATTCACAGAGGTTATATTTTTCTCTTATGGATTTTTATTTTCAAATTTTAGAAGCCCCAGGAATTGCCCTTAATTCTTGAATGATTGTGTTTAGAGTTCCAAAAGTAAATGAATGAAAACAATTTGAGATGTTAACAATCTTTTTGAATCTGCAGAGAGGCTTTTCTCTAATCAGCTACATGTAAGCCACAATTGGGTATTCAGTTATACATAAGTAGGTAATTTTATCTGACACTTCACTGAGTTAGGGTATAAACATTTTACTTGCCCAAAGTATATTTGCCTTCTCAAAAGCCAGTGTCTAATTTTGTATCATAGTGACTGTTCATCCTTTAACAGCACTGTGGCCAGAAAATGAAGAGCTTCTATCTTTACAACTGTAGAACTGTGCAAGGTAAATACAGTAGCAGTGCTGACATTACCAATGCTTTTCTTCCAGAAACTACATTTGAGCGAAGATGTTGCTGGAGCCACATTCATGGCAGCAGGGAGCTCCACTCCGGAACTGTTTGCATCTGTTATAGGTATGGAGCCCACACACTAGCTTTTATGAGATCTGCTGTTAAAAAATCAGCAGCAGATCAAGCAGAGATATCCAAAAGTGCTACCATTCTTCTGTCAATTTATAATCAGCAATTGCAGCTGTCAGCTAGTCTGTGGTTCATGGTATAATTAACTACTCAAAATATCTCATGAAACTGTGAATCTCCTCTCAAAACATAGAGAGGAATGGCTGATTCTGAACATAGGAAGTAAAAGAAAAGATTTATTGCAGTTCCCTGGGAGAGAATTTGAGATATTTGATGCCTCTTTGGCTTCTTTCTTCACAAATAAAGGGAATTAATTTTAGCAAGGAAGTAGGAGAACAGGGAATGTGGGAAAAGAACAAATTAATGTATAGATAAGTCAGATCTGTTAAAGGCAGAAGGACATGGTGTACATTGCTTACAGAATTATTTGAAGTAATCTCTGAAATATTAAAGATTATTGGTATAGAGAGGAGGTCTAAATGGCAAAAGCAGTACCTGTTAAGGAAGGACACAGGATTACACTAATACAGAAGGGGAAAGCAGCAAATTTCATAGAATCATGGAATCATAGAATAATTTGGGTTGGAAGGGTCTTTTAAAGGTCATCTCGTCCAATCCCCCCTGCGATGAGCAGGGACATCTTCAAATAGATCAGGTTGCTCAGAGCCCTGTCCAACCTGACTCTGAATGTTTCCAGGGAGGGGGCATCTACCACACCTCTCTGGGAAACCTGCTCCAGTGTTTCACCACCCTCATTGTAAAAAGTTTCTTCCTTATATCTAGTCTGAATCTACCCTCTTTTAGTTTAAAACCATTACCACTTGCCCTATAGCAACAGGCCGTACTAAAAAGTCTGTCCCCATCTTTCTTATAAGCCCTCTTTAAGTATCGAAAGGCCACAATAAGGTCTCCCCACAGCCTTCTCCAGGCTGAACAACCCCAACTGTCCCAGCCTTTCTTCATAGCAGAGGTGTTCCAGCCCTCTGATCATTTTTGTGGCCCTCCTCTGGACCCTCTCCAACAGGTCCATGTCCTTCCTGTGCTGAGGACCCCAGCGCTGGACGCAGTACTCCAGGTGGGGTCTCACCAGAGCAGAGTAGAGGGGCAGAATCACCTCCCTTGACCTGCTGGCCACGCTTCTTTTGATGCAGCCCAGGGTACGGTTGGCCTTCTGGGCTGCGAGTGCACAGTGCCAGCTCATGTCCAGCTTTTCATCCACCAGTATCCCCAAGTCCTCTGCAGGGCTGCTCTCAATCCCTTTATCCCCCAGCTGTATTGATACCAGGGGTTGCCCTGACCCAGGTGCAGGACCTTGCACTTGAACTTGGTGAACCTCATGGGTCCACTTCTCAAGTTTGTCCAGGTCCCTCTGGATGGCATCCTGTCCCTCAGGCGTGTCAACCACACCACTCAGCTTGGTGTTGCCTGCCTGCAAACTTGCTGAGGGTGAACTTGATCGCACTGCCTATGTCACTGATGAAGATATTAAACAGTACTGGTCCCAGTTTGGACCCCTGAGGAAGACTACTCATCACTGGTCTCCATCTGGACATTGAGCTGTTGAACCACTACCCTCTGGATGCGACCATCCGACCAGTTCCTCATCCACCGAACAGTCCACCCATCAAATCCATATCTCTTCAATTTTGAGAGAAGGATGTTGTGGGGAACCATGTCAAAGGCCTTACAGAATTCCAGATAGACAACATCTGTAGCTCTTCCCTTGTCCACTGATGTAGTCACTCCATCATAGAAGGCCACTAGGTTGGTCAGGCAAGACTTGCCCTTGGGTGAAGCCATGCTGGCTGTCTTGAATCACCTCCCTGTTCTCCATGTGCCTTAGCATAGCTTCTAGGATCTGTTCCCTGATCTTCCCAGGCACAGAGGTAGTCCTCGGACAGGTTGGTAGTTCCCAGGATCCTCCTTTCTACCAGTTTTAAAAATGGGTGCAATGTTTCCCTTTTTCCAGTCCCCAGGGACTTCACCTGACTGCCATGACTTTTCAAATATCATGGCGAGTGGCTTGGCAACTACATCAGCCAGTTCCCTCAGGACTCTGGGATGCATCTCATCAGGTCCCATAGACTTATGTATGTTCAGGTTCCTCAGGTGGTCACAAACCTGATCTTCTCTTACAGTGGGAGGGACTTTGCTCCTCTCTTGCGGTCCATCCACTCGAGAGGTGTGGGAAGAGAGGTTGCCAGTGGAGACTGAGGCAGAAAAGTTGTTGACTACCTCAGCCTTCTCCTCGTCTGTTGTTACCAGTTTGCTAGTCTTGCTCATTGGGGGGTATGCTTTCTTTGACCTTCCTTTTCTGGCTGACATACCTATAGAAGCCCTTCTTATTATTCTTTGTGTCCCTTGTCAAGTTCAGCTCCAGCCGTGCCTTGGCCTTCCTGACCCCATCCCTACACAACTGGGCAGCATCCCTATACTGTTCCCAGCATACCTGTCCCTGCTTTCACTGCCTGTGCTTTTCCTTCTTGCCCTTTAGTTTGACCAGCAGGTCTTGACTCATCCATGCTGGTCTCTTGCCTTCCTTTCCTGATTTCTTACACCTGGGGATCGAGAGCTCTTGCACTCTATGGAAAGTGTCCTTAAAGATCTGCCAGCTCTGTTCTGCTCCATTGTCCCTGAGGGCAGATTCCCAGGGGGTCCTATTGACTAACTCCTTGAACAGCTGGAATTTTGCTTTCCTAAAATTCAGGGTCCTGACTTTACTCTTCACCTGACCCATATTCCCCAGGACTGCGAACTGCACCAGATCACTGCAGCCCAAGCTAGTACAAATAGATACAGCTCTGTAGTGCATTCACGTTATCTTTGGTTCTGTCTCAGTGCTGAAGATTATATTAGATAATCCTCGGAGGTCCACTCCAGCCAGTAATTTTTGTCGTTCTGATACAGTTATGTTACAGAGATATCTGGGGCATAGGTGGGTTCAGTACTAAGGGAAATCTGAAAGTCGGTACTAGTCGGTTAAGTCTGAATCCTCGTTGTCTGTTCGAGTCAGAAGGCACACATTACTGAACCCAAAGTGGCCACCAGTTTTTTGAGGGAAGACTCTCTTACTCCCATGAGACATTGCAAGGAAGAACACACTAAATATTAAATACCTGGGAGAAAGGTTTCTGTGCTTTAGTATACAGTTTGAAATAAACTCCATGCTCCTGATGTGACTGGAGATGTTTTATACTCATTTGCATGGATTACTGCACCACTAACAACCAAGCAGTGAAATACAGGACTTACTGTTGAACTAACTAGCTAAGAAATTATTTACTTCTAATAAAAATATATATGTAGAGATGTTAAGCCAAAAATGGGGAGCTGCTAGCTAGACTAAAAGCACAAAATATTCCACAGAAAAGTGAGCATTTATTATGAAACATGTTTTGGTTAAACTTTGAAACAATCTCTTGTTCTCAGGTAGTACATGAACTAAGTAATTGCCTGTGACCGAAAATGAAATGACAGAGGTATTAATGCATGTTTTGCTCCCTCTGCAGGTGTATTTATCACTCATGGAGATGTAGGAGTAGGGACCATTGTTGGTTCAGCAGTTTTCAACATCCTCTGCATTGTTGGTGTCTGTGGAATGTTTGCAGGACAGGTTAGTAAGATCTTTATGGAGTTCAGTTGCTTACAATTTAGGAGTTTCCATGAGCAAATATTAAAAAAAAAAGGAGTATTAGTCAAAAACAAAAATGAGCTGGCATTGTGAAAAATGTCAAATATTGGAAAGAATTTGCAAATGCTTTACAAATAGAAAATGTTTCCAAAAACTTCAGCTGTAGTTTCAGCACTCTGAACATGTAGCATACAGAGGAAACTGGTTCCTCTTCATACAATGTGCTATTCACAGTCAACTGTTCAGTGGCATCTGCTTATCCTTGTTGGTACTGATGGTGATCAAAGAATCTAGGACACAAGCATGAGATTTGCTTCACCAGGTACTCAGTAGATGGTTAGACTGTGTATCATTTTTTCAAGTACTAAGTCCAGTATCCCACAAATATAATGAAGTGGGAACCGTTGATTTGCTGCAGTACAATGAATTGAATTTTACAATTGAAATTATGACCAATTAAAATATCATTAGTAAGAAATGTATTTCATTAATGGAAGTTTCTGTATGATTTTTATTACTGGTGGTTATTATAGATCCATTGTCTAACAGACTGATGTCTTCCTGTTAGCATAAAACTGCAATTGGTTCCAGAATCGTTGCTAATAATAATTCTGCTCACACACCTAAGCGATTGCAAGATAGAGACCTTTGTTTTGTCTTTAAAATTGCGTAATTTGGTTGTCTGAAGGTGTGATATTTTTCAGGTGGTTTGTCTCACCCAGTGGGCTCTGTTCCGGGACTCTGTGTACTACACGATATCTGTGATTGTACTTATTGTTGTAAGTAGTTCTCCTACCAATTAATGTGTTTCATTGCTTGAATTTTTGGAGGACCAGCCTGCTAACCATTGATATACACTGGTAAACAATTATTTTCCTAGCTAGTTCTAGTGACATTTGGAAGTGAAGGCTCAGCTCCACAGTATGGTCCAAACGTGAAAACTTCATACAGCCCCACAGAATATGTGTCCATCATGTCCATCCATGTCCATTCATTTTGTACCTACAGTCTGTAAATCTCTGCAGGCTAGCAGGCTACTGTTACACACTGCAGTTAGCACTCTTTTCTCACCTAGGGGACTGCTGCTTGTGGAGATGAAAAATTTTGAGCCGCATCTCTTTTAAATAGGGAAGATGGCTGTTTCTTGCTTCTACACAGTAATTTTATTTCACAGAGTCTTGGTGAATTTTTCTAAATAGAGCACAGGTGAAGTACCACTTTGTTCATCTAGAGCATTGTACATACACATTTACTGTGTGTGGTGGCAAGGAGGGGAAGAATCCACTTTGTTTTGTGATCAATATGGATCACTAGTGGCTCATTCAGTTATAGGAGTTACAGAGGGTGGAGTAAAATGCGTATAACCACTTGGCCTAAGAGCAGAAGTAAAATGGCTGCCTTTTCTGCTAAAACTATTCTAGCTGTTAAAAGGACTCAGAACTAGGTCTCTTCAGAATACATGACTTTGCTGTCATTTACATTGCACAGCGTGTGGGAACATGTGTGCATATCTGTCTGTCTTTCACATGCTCACACTGTTTTGCTAAATAGTATTTATAACAATCACTGACAGGGATCCAAGCCTTGTTCACAAGGTTTGTGCTTTGTGAGGGGCACAATCCATACAGTGAAAGTTCGGGTTAGAAAGGGTCAAAACTCAAGTAGCTTCTGACTAGGTATGACTGATAGGACTGGACAGGCTGCATCAATGGGCTGAGGCCAATTGTGTGAGGTCGAACAAGGCTCAGTGCTGGGTCCTGCACTTGGGTCACAACAACCCCATGCAGTGCTACAGGCTTGGGGAAGAGTGGCTGGAGAGCTGCCTGGCGGAAAAGGACCTGGGGGTGATGGTTGACAGCCAGCTGAATATGAGCCAGCAGTGTGCCCAGGTGGCCAAGAAGGCCCATAACATCCTGGCTTGTATCAGGAATAGTGTGGCCAGCAGGACTAGGGAAGTAATTGTCCCCCTGTACTCAGCACTGGTGAGGCCGCACCTCAAATACTGTGTCCAGTTTTGGGCCCCTCACTACAAGAAGGACATTGAGGTGCTGGAGCATGTCCAGAGAAGGGCAAGGAAGCTGGTGAAGGGTCTAGAGCACAAGTCTGATGAGGAGTGGCTGAGAGAGCTGGGGCTGTTTAGCCTGGAGAAGAGGAGGCTGAGGGGAGACCTTATCACTCTCTACAGCTACCTGAAAGGAGGTTGTAGCGAGGTGGGGGTCGGTCTCTTCTCCCAAGTAACAAGTGACAGGACAAGAGAAAACGGCCTCAAGCTGTGCCAGGGGAGGTTTAGGTTGGATATTAGGAAAAACTTCTTCACTGAAAGGGTAGTCAGGCACTGGAACAGGCTGCCCAGGGAAGTGGTTGAGTCCCCATCCCTGGAGGTATTTAAAAGACGTGTAGATGTGGCGCTTAGGGACATGGTTTAATGTTGGACTTGGCAGTGTTAGGTTAACGTTTGGACTTGATGATCTTAAAGGTCTTTTCCAACCAAAACGATTTGATGATTCTATGATATTTATTAAATAAATTTGACTGTTTTTCAAGATAGATCAGAGAAATGGTCAATTTATGTGTTTCCTTTTTGTTTCCTTCTTCTAGTTCATATATGATGAGAAAATAGAATGGTAAGTTGTGTAAATTACTCCCTACAGTCCCATATTTTCCATGACACTGATCAGTAAATAGAGTTGCAGTGTAATTAGCTTTTATTCATACACACTGGGAGTATGAGCTGGATTTGACACCTAGGAAATCCTATGTATTTTCTTTCAGGGAAAACTAAAAGAAAATTTAAGAACCTGGAAACATTAATGAAGTAAATAGGCTATATGTAAGGCCTGAAGATTCACATGTGCAGAGAGGATAACCAAAGTTCTGCTGCTCTGATTCTGGCTGTTAACGTTTATGGGGTGCTAGGTGTCCCAAAGAACAGTCTAAGGTGGGATCCTAGTGGAAGATCATAAACATCTTCTAAAAGAGTCCTCTCAGAAAGCCTGGCCTGGGCTTCAGCACTGAAATGACAAAAGGCCTTGGCATTATGATCCTCAGAGAGTACCTATGGTTTCAGTCTGCATAGCACATTTCTGAAATATATGCATTACATTTTATTTGCATGTTTATTGGAACTTGAGAGTCTGCTTCCCCCCCATTCTGCTGAGACACCATCTAATCTTAATGATGTGAATCCTGTGTACACAAATGCGACTTGTATTAGATGTTTAATGCACACTGCTACGTAAAACTTGTAAAGCATACAGCTGTTTGAATGGCCTTTTAACACTTTTTTTTTGTCTCTTTGAGGTGGGAAAGCCTTGTACTCATCGTTATGTATTCATTCTACATACTTATCATGAAGTAAGTGCTTTTCTTCTCCATATGCCCTTTAGGTGTTAATTGACCATCATTCTTTTGGTGTGGTTTTGTCCTTGGCCTTCCTGTTGAGGACAATACAGCCAGTCATGTTTCTGTGTAAGATCCCTTGCTTTTTCATGCTTAATCAGTTTCACTCTAGATTTGTGCTCAGTCAACAGCAAATATTTTCATGCATCCTTTTCATAGTGCACTGACGTAAAGTAGCTTTCAGAAAAAGTTGAGAGAAAATGTCATTTGTACAAAGATATATGAAAAAGTCCACCGGGTACTCTGGATTGTAAGCACACAGCATGTCAGCTATTACACATATTTTGTAACCTCTGGAGAACAAGGTCAATGAACATTAGACAGAATGCTAAGCGTGTATTGGTCTTCAGACCACCTCATACCAGATGGTATACTGACATCCTTCTTCTGTAGTGTCGTTGCCTCTGACAGGAGAGTCAGAGGTCTGACTGTTACTGCAAGGGTCTGTGAGTCCACCCTTCTACTGCAAGGTGATTAGACTTATCCCTTGGCGCCCTCCCCTCACAAATCACCCTTTTTGGAACTTCAGTCTCCCTGTTCTTCTACATCAAGTCTTAGAGTTCATTGACAGCCCTCTTAGATCCCACCCTAGTGCTAAAATAGATGCATTCTTTCTTTAGAAGGGTATGGTCAACGGTCCCAGAAATGCTCAAGCACCTGCCATGGGGAACACAGTACTGAGAGGAATAGTGAGGTGAATTGCGAGCTGATGCAGGAGGAAAGAAGCCGCTGTATAGTGAATGTCCTGGCTCCAAAATCTGCAGCTCCAGTGTTTTGCCTTCACTAAATCTGCTCTAGTGTCTTTTTGCAGTTTGCTGTATCTCATGAGAGATAGGTGCAGCCCTTGCTTTCCTATCAGTTTGCCACTGAATTGGATTGTCCTTTCTCTTAACTTCCTGTAAGCTGTCAGAGAACATGCATCTAGGCTTTACTGCTTGCCTGCATAAGTTGTTCTCAGATGCTCAAAAGTTTGATGAGGAAATACAACAATCCAACCTTTTCAGACCTTTCCTTTGTACTTTCAGGTACAATGTGAGGTTGCAAAATTTCTTCAGCCTTAAAAGCAAGAATGTTGGAAATGGTGACACAGTCAACAATGAGCTGGAAGATGGTAATAAATGTTATGCCTCTAGTTGTGATGACCCATCCATTCCATTACTATGGAAAGGTAAGGCTGAGCAGACAGGACTTGGAAAAAGAGTAGTTCACAGGATATCCTTTTTATTTCTTTAGTGCAGATCAAAACAGCGTTACTATTGAATCAGAAGCAGGAATCTTTATTGGGTTAACTTGACAATTCAGTAGTCAGACTACCAGATGAAAAAAACTCAATCAAAATTTTTTTTTATATTCTGGAAACAGGCTGCTTTGCACATGGGCAATTTTCCTCCCTTTTTATCTCCTGTTCAGTGATGAGCTACAGCACTGTGAAAGAAATATTTTTTTTTTGCCAGGAAGAAGGTAATTTTCACTTCAAAAATTAGTTTGGAACTAGAAGGTGAGACTTGGGTGTTAAAGGAAAGGACATAGGCAGATCAGTGGGCAGGAGGGATTACATGTTGAGTTCAGATCCTCAGAAGACTGGCTTTTGCATGCCTAAATAGCTCTGCATACATTGCCAAGCACCTATGTGAAACTGAGAAATGCAGGTTCTTTGCTGTCTGTGTCTTTGTCATAAAGGGGAAGAAGATGATACCCAGCTTCTGGTACTGAAGGTAAGCAAACATACCTGGGTATTTGCGGCTTTTTTTTAAGCCTGTTTTTATAATTGTCTTATCCCTTTTCTCTTCCCTCTTTTCTCTGTAGAGCAAAATCATTCCTACCTTCAAAGCACAAATGATATAATTTAGTGAGCTCTTGGGCTACTCTTAATGAGTGAGGTCTCCTTGCTTTGTTCTTTGCAAACATCTCCCATTCTAGGAGACTGAGCTCAGCAACAATGTAGGTAGCATTCGGAAAGGTCCTTATGTCATAACAAATAGTGGCAAACAGGAATTTAGAGCAGACTCAGAAAATCCCACTCTTTTCTGCTTTTAGTGTTTAGTCTGGGATCTTTTCAAGGTAGGTACTGTCACTTACTACAGGTTTATGCAATGACAGCACGCTGATACTCTGGTCTCAGATATGGTGCTTAGACAATAGTTTAATAGAGATTTTAAATTCCTTCTCATAGGACATTGTAGCATAATTGAATTAAGATGTCTTTGAAATATTTTGATCTCATTTTACAATGAATTTTTGTGAACATTGACTATGATACAGTGAAGTCTGTCACTTGGATGTGGAGGTGCATACATACAAGGTTCAGAGGATACCTCCTAGGGCAGTTGTTACTTATGCATTCAACTGGGGACACAGGAAAAGGGTGATCCAGTGAAAGAACACAGATATTAATGGGTTTTACTTCTGAGGAATTTGTTGGGTTCTGATGTCCTCTCCCTGCATGCTCACCTTTCTAGCCACTGTGTGGTAAAGGGATGATAGCACAGAGTGCTTGCCTGTCCATGTATTTCCTTTTCAGGAAATGTGAAGATTAGTTAATGCTTGTGAAGAACATGCAGAACTTTTAGGAAAGGGAGCAAGAAAGCTAATAAAAACTTGGACTCATGAGAATGGTGTCTCCACCAGCAACTGTCCACAGCAGATTTCTTTTCTAATTTCCCTCAAAGACGCACTGAGACTGCACTTCCAGTCAAATTCCTGTTGCCTTCTCCAGCACCCATTACACAAATACATGCTGCGTTGGAGGGACCATTGTTCAAAGTGTGAGAGTGTACATATTATCACAGGCAAACCTACCTGGGGTGAGAGAGGACACGAAGAAGAGATTAAGGAGGTGACAAGGTTTGGAATGAGCAGGGGAGAGGAGGCTGGCAGTGTTAGCCTAGCTGCTTTGTAGACAGGTGCTTATGTGTCAAGAAGCTGTCCTAGAAAACCATCACATGGCTGCCTGTTGCATCTCCCTCCTGTTGAGTCAAAATACACCATGACCTATCAGTGACTTGCTGCTAGTTGACACTTGGCTGGCTTCACAAGCTGAGCTGCACCTTCCCCAGCAGCAGCTTTCAGAAAGAAGAGCACTGCTAGTAGCAGGGAGAGAACTAGAGCTGGCCTCTGCCTTACCTCCAGCCGGTGGTTAGCAAGTTTCAGGATCCGCCCAAAAACCTCCCTTGGCTTCATCAAGGTGTAGGTCTAACCTTAAACTGATTTCCCACAGGAGGAAAGTCTGTTAGTTCCCAAAAAAAGAACAGTGGCTTTGGGTGAGGAACTTTCTTCCTACCAAGGATGGTTAGTCTGTTGCTCAAGGTGCAGATAAAAGCGGGGTTCACATGCGGCACAGCTCTCTTATGCTTGCAAGTTTTATTACTTTCAAGAGCTTCCAATGGTACAATATAAAAGCTTCCATTACTCAAGTTTCAGAGAGAAAAAGGAGAGCTTTTCACCATAAGATGAATTCAATTTCAAGGGCAAGTTCTACACACAAAGGTAAAGGCGAAATATTTGTACTTTGTGAATGATGCTCCTATTTTAAAGGTAGAAAAATGTGTCTCACTGCCCTTGGCTTTTATTATGTTGACCCAAATTTCCACCAGGTGGCATGGTTTGATTCCTGCCTAAAACCAGAAACTCTTGAAAAAATTGTGTTTCTGAGGGCCTGATCAGGAGTCAACTGAAGTCACCAAGAAGCTTTCTGTTGATTTTAACAGGGATGTTGGTGATGACCCTTTGTGGTGAGCAGGAAGTTTAGGTAGTTTGTTAAAAGGAAAAGCTGTTCTCAGAAGATACTTTTCTAAGGAATATCACAAAGGAGAAGCAAAAAAGGCTTTTCTCTGTCTCACATTTGTGAAAACCACTTTAGCAATTTTTAGGTGGAGCCAGTTTGTACCATATGGGGCAAATGTATGTATGTTTCTGGGCATAGGGAGTGAGACTGAAGAGCTGTTATGAAAATGTAAGAGCAATGTGTTGCAGTAAGTTAAAACAGCTGCAGTTAGTTATATATATTTATAGTGATGTATTCTACATCAGTGCTGAGTTTTTTATCATGGTATTTCATCAAAGCTGAGTATGTTTGGTCACTGTCTCCTTAGTGCTCTAAGAAACAGTTCCAGAGTAACTGCAATGCTTCCATGTTTTTCATGACACTGTACGATAAAGAAGCACTTTGGAGACTTCACTGGAGAAACTCACTTGAGAGCAGTTAATCTGATGCGACTGTTAAAGAGATATCTGGCCTTTTTGCCTTACCAGAATTGCTGTCAAATATTTCTTTTTCTTTGTCTTGACTAAAGCAAATGTTAAGTTACTGTGGTTAAGTCCTCTTCTGTGAAGATTGGTTCCTAGGTAGCTGCTTCTGTGAGGACTGGTTCCTAGGAAGCTTGTCTGGCTATATATTCCTTCACAGAAAAACTGCTACACTCTAACTGTAAGAGTCATTGCAATGGATGTGCTTCTTATTTGCGTCATCAGCTGCAGTACTCAGCAAGGTTAATTTGTTTTAGATGTTGGGGTGGGGGGAGGATATTTGCTCCTTTATGTTTACCAAATGTAAAATTACTGCCAGTTCTATTCTCCATTAGAGACTTTAAGCTGCAAGACAAGACTACAGAGTGGATTCTTTGAGTAGGGCATATTTCTTTGTGAAACCAAAGATCTCTTTATGACAATTCAGGTGACCCCAGTGTATTCATTGAAAACTCATTTTAGTGAAACAAAACAAGACACTCAAATGCTAAAGGGTAAAAGATACAGCTGTTTACTGGTGATTTACAGGCTTGCTAGGTTTCGCTTGTTGAATGGTAATGGAAGGATATATTTATTCAACTTCAAATATGTTAGAAGATGCTTGAGACAGCAAAGCCTTTATTGCATGATGTGATTTACATGCATGCATGGATCCAGTCTTCTTCCTGAAAAACAAAAATATTTCAACACTGTAACAATGCAAAAAAAAAAAAAACAATACAGATTTCTGTGTTTAGAACAGGTCCATTTTAACTCCTTTGTTTGAGTTGAATGTTTTCTTAGATTTCCTTTGCTTCCTGACTGGAACCATGCACTAATAATTATCTTTCACTTCTACCTCCTAAATTCTCTTCCTCTTCTTAATGTAAGTAACAATGCAAAAGGGGAGTGGGAGGGTGAAGCCAAGCCAAGCAAAGCAGAACACAAGCAGCAAAGAATTTTGTTGGGTTTTTTTTTCCGTACATATTATTACATGTAATAATTAATATTTATTAGAGTCACATGCATATTTCCTGCCCTGCTTTCTAACACCACATGGGTATGTCTCCTGTCTGCTGAGCCTTGCTCTGCTTGCTGTGTGTAGTCTGTAGCATTTGTGAGAATATTGGTTTGTTGTTGAGCTCTGAAAGTCCTTGCCTGTACTTTTGTTGATTCCCAATATAATTTTGTCTCTCTGTTTGTGTTCTTAACACAGTAGAACAAAACTCTTAAACTTGGTACAAGTTCCTTTGTATTAACAAAGGCTTACTTATAACATCCATTTGTTCTTGACAATTGTTTTTCATCGTTTCGAATCTTGTCATGTTAGAGATACTGATAATATTCTGTGAAGGTAAAGTGAAGATTTCCAAAAGAAGTGAGCACGACATTAGGGACTTCTGGATGTGCAGCACCTTGATCCAGTGGGATAGCTTCAGAGGTTTCAGGAGCGCTGTCTACACTGCCACAGTGCAAGTGCTTTTAGAGAAGGCTTACAAAATTGTTGTGGGACATAAGCGATGAAAACTGGTACTACAGCATGAATGGCTGGGTAAAAACTGCTCCCACTCACCTGAGAATGGGGTGGTGGCTACCTTAGCAGAGAGAAATCCCTTTTCAGCATGTGATCTAAACGAAGTGCACAACTAATGAACAGATTCACCAGGCTGCAGAAATATTACAGGAAAGTCATTTCTAAATTCAAGCATTCAGATGAATATTACCCCGACCCGAGCCTGAAAAGAATGACTCTGGGTGATGGGAAACACGGTAAGATCAGTTCCACAACTAACTCTGTCCATTGTGATCATTAGTGAAGGGGATGCAGCAGTATGGCAAAAACAGTGTTGTGATGGTGGATGAGATCATCTGCTCCAGTCCCCCCAAATACCGGTTCCCTGAAGCTGGATTACGGATTATGATTACAAACAAGTTTGGACCACGCACCAGAATGCGGATGGCAAGCCGACTCATCATTAATGAGGTAGGTTCATTAAGAAAACAGTAAATGACTATGAGGCAGAGGGGTTGCCAAAGAGCTGTGCTCGTAGTGATTCTGAAATTCAGATTCTCTCATGTTCCTAGGGATGGGCTAGAGCTATGTCACAGCAGATTTGAAGATGGATTCCCAGTTGGTGATGCTGCCTGTCTTAATGGGAGGGCAGTCACCAAGGAAGGACTCCCTTATCTCCCTACCAGAAAATGTGGATAGTCTTTTTAGCAAGGCCTGCTGCAACAGGACAAGGCGTAATGGTTTTAAACTAAAAGAGGGTAGATTCAGACTAGATATAAGGAAGAAATTTTCACGATGAGGGTGGTGAAACACTGGAACGGGTTGCCCAGAGAGGTGGTAGATGCCCCATCCTTGGAAACATTCAAGGCCAGGCTGGATGGGGCTCTGAGCAAGCTGATCTAGTTGTAGATGTCCCTGCCAATTGCAGGGGGGGTGGACTAGATGACCTTTAAAGGTCCCTTCCATCCCAAAGCATTCTATGATTCTACATTTGTTTCAGTGTGTTTGTGTGTGTATGTGTGCACATTTGGATTTTATCTGCAGCAGAAGAATTGGGTTTGATCATTACAAAAGTGGTCAGGCTAAGAAAGGATAATGGGCAGAGCAACCAAAACTCTGTAAGAACTGCTCTTAGATTAGCAGCACATCAGGATCACATCAGATATTTGCCTACCTCTTTAGTCTTCAGTGTAGTCCTCAGGTCAAAATGAAAGTGAACCAAAATATTTTCATGAGGGGAATTTGCCCTGAACAGTTTCAGTTAACTCTTACTTGATATATTGTCACCACCATATATTGCTTGTTTCATACCCTGCGGCTGAAGTGACAGGACTGGCCAAGCTTGTATGAAGTACTTGGGGTTAAATCTTTGGCCTGCCAACCTTAGTTTCTGTGAAGGCAGGATTTTATCCTTTGCTCCTTGCAGTGTCAAATATGAGAGTTTTTTACTCTGGCAAATAAATTAATTTCAGTAGTTTAGGAAATACAAGCTTTAGCAAGATCCTGGAATTTGAACATCATAACACAGTTCATGTGTCTGCTGAGCATTGTGAATACCCCAATGAAAGAAAGCAGCACTAATGTATTTGTAACAAAAGTCCAATTTAACAGTAAACCGGTGAAATGTTCATTAGGAAGTCAGCTTGGTGGTATACAGTCAAGAGCAGAAGATCAGATAGGGCACGCAGCAGCAGTTGACTCTGTAAAAGTTCTGCTTTGAAGGCGATTCATTGATCAGAGAAAATTCCTTTCTTAATGGATATGTGCACAAAGAGCTGATACTTGCTACTTCAACATTTGCAAAAAACATTCTCTAAACCAGAGCATTTTGGATCTATGTTCTTATGTATTCTCACTGCCAAAGTTTTGCAAAGTATCCAGATACAAGTTTTCTCTATTTTTAATTGCAGCGTGTTAGCACCAGTTTCAGGACTTTTTTGCATGTTGTGCAGTTACTTTATTTTTCAGGGCATTTCAGAGCACTTTTTAGGAAGTTGCAACAATTTGTCATGAAAAATAGAACACTTACCAACCCTGCATTTTCTCATCTAACAAAATAAAAATATTTCTTTATTTATAAAAGTAGGAAATTACTGTTACAGCTCACATTCTCCAGTGTATTAATAAGCATATGTAACGGTGTTTAAAACCTATCGCTGTAATTGTTGTACTGTGTATTGGAACTGCAGGAGGCTTATACATGTCTGCAGAGGCAATTATGAGCTTCATGAAAGTATATACTCGAACAAGAGCAACAGGGGCTAGTCTTGCTTTTGAAATTGTAAGTGGGACCTTTACACTTACCTCAAGGCATGGCGATAAGAAGGAGGGAGAAGAGTTGGACCTGAGTAGGAGAGATCCTGGGTAATGAGTCATTCATAAGCCAACTCTAATAGTGCAGAAATGTCTTGACTGTTACCACTAGATTATGGTGCTATTCCTGGTTTGAGTGGGAACTGTTGAGTGAGAAGTGCTTCAGAATAACCACGCTCATTAAAACATGGTGAAGAACAGATATGACAACTTTCTCCATCATGGCCTGAAAGACTCCTGCCAGTAATTTTGAGGTGGATGGTCAGCACTGGCCTGATGAAGGCAGGTAGGCCACAGACAGATTTGTTTGTTGCTGAAAGGAAGGCTTCATGGAGAAACATCACGGCTCACATGAATGGGGCTGGGCAGACAGCAAAATCCAGATTTAACAAAGTCAATATTTTCCAAACTATGGCAGTTTTGTCTTTGACACTGCAGCGTCAGCGGTTAATCCAGTCTGCCAATGGCTCAAGCAAAGCACTTCAGAATGGGAGACGTGAGAATATTGAAAATGGCAACATCCCTGTGGTGAACCAAGAGGAGGAAAATGAACAGGACAATCTATCTCCCTTTTCATTGCCAGGTAAGGCTTACTTTCCAGGTGTTTATAGTAAGGAAACAGAAGATAATTAAAATGCCAAACACTGGGTTGTAAGAAAAGACAACATATGTGGGGAGAGAGGAGGAAGGGGATTAATTTGACTGTCTGAAGGCTGGATTTGATGACAGCAAAACTTGGCTGGAGGCTACCTGGCTAAAAGCAGATCTTAGGAAAGTGTTTTCCAGCCATCATGCACAATAACGATAGAAGTGCTGGTTTGCCAGAGGCGAAGGGAAAGCAGGTAAGGCAGGTTTATATTAAAAAACATAGACCAACCCGATGAGCACTGCACTGCTAGTAATTTTGAAGTCAATAGTTAATAATGGCCTGCTGGAGATTGCTAGGCCAGAGGCAGCTAAGTGTATAAATATATAATAACTTGATTTAGTGACTGTAGGGGAGGCTTCTTGGGTGAAGTGGAAGAAAGGTTTAGGGGGAGAAAGGTTGTTTAATATCTTTGACAGTGTTTAAAATTCTTAGAATAACAATACGTAATAATATTCACCTTTTGAAATTTTTTGGAAACTCTTTGCTGTGAAGGGCTATATATAACCAACCTTATTATGTTGGTGCCCTCAGCACATTGCAGGTTGACTCTCCCCCAAATGCTTTGGAGATTAGACAGCAGAGATTAGATCACCCCTCACAGACATGTAGTCAGTAGTCCTGTGTCACACAGTTACTGTTTAACACAAATATTACTTGGCATAAATGAATATTACATGCAGTGAAAAAGAAGGAAGAATTTTCCCTGTTGCATATGATTCTAATTCTTAGAGATCCCATTGCTTCAGTTGCTGTCATTTTAGAAGACATGTTTGTGACTGAACAAACAATGAAGCATGCTTTATGAAGACTAGACAAAACCATACGTTTTCATGTGTTACTGTACTGTGTGCTCTTATAGAAGCTTCTTGCAGTCAGCAGTTACGGACTTTCATGGGAGGCGAAGAATGGAAACAAACTGATTCACTGAAGATAGGCCCATTAGATGGGCTCCTGATAATCAATGAGATAATGAAAAAAATGTTTTTATTGTATGGTGAAATAAGTGGATCCAAGCCAGCAATATGCTTGTGCACATGAACATGTTCTTAATAATAGTAACAACAATAATAACAGTAATAAACAACTTCTAAAACCAAACATGTCTCCCCAAAACATGTTAAAAATGCATGATTCAATGCACGTGTTGGCAAAGAAGATTTTTTAAACTGAGTTGTTTTTAACAAGTTTTCGGATTCAAGTTTTAATTAGGGCAGTGCAATTATGCATTTCTTCTTACATTCCAGGACAATGCAGAAATCTTAACATGTGGCAAACATTACCTGGAGACCATATTTGGATTTTTTCAAGACTCAGACAACTTCTTTATGAATAAAAAATAGATTTTGGAGTAGAGCTTCCTAAGTGTGTGACATTCACAATAGACAAAATGCTTGGAACTAAGGAGGGAGTTATTAGTTATGCCATTGGCCTTTTTTAAATGCAGTTTTTCTGCATTTTTGAGAAAGTCTTTAATGATAATTGAGGTGTAACAGGCCAAAGTGGAACCACTGATGATACAGTTCATACTGGAATGGAGCAAAAGTTCAACATGAACTCAAAGAGTTGCGTAAAAGTGGTAGAGTGATTGTTTAAAATCATCATTATCTTCAGGTTTTGTTACTCCTGTTGTCTGGAGATGATTATCTATTGGTTGGATTCTCATTGCTCAACTCATATATTCTGAGGGAGACTTCTTTTATTTTTTCTTTCAGAAGTACCACTCTAATAATTTTGGAGAAAATTGAAAGAACCAGCATCATGCTTTGTTGTTGTTTAAGTACTGTGGCCCAAGCAGTAGCCTAAAAAAATCCTGACATTTAAAACTGGCTTTAGGGAAAAGGTAGTTTGCAGACAGTTTCCCAGAATCCCCTCTGTTTTTCTTTTGATATATTTTCAGTCCAGGAATAAGGCACACAGATTTTCTAAAGATCAGAAATTCATGTATTCTTTCAGTACTATAAAGAGCTCTATGAAGAATAGGCTTTCACTTTCCAATAGGACTTTCCAAGTCAACTGCTTGCAGTGTGCTAAGTAGAAAATTCACTCCAGTATTTTAAGAGCTGCAACAGAAATGGCTATGAATTGGCCCAAACCCTTTTTTCTTCTGTTCTGTAGTCACCTTTTTTAGCCTAGTTTGGGGTTTGTCTTTCCTCCTTCAAATCGCATATTCTAGATTCTTTCGCAAGAACAATTTTTTTCTGAAACAAATAAATGCAAGTGAAGTTTAAAGCACTACATCATCTCTGAGTGATTCCCAGTAATCATTTGCCATCTGTAAGTTTTGCTTATTCTCTTTTATCCTCTGTCAATGGCAGTGCTCAGCAATAAATGTAGGGCTTTAGCACACAGAAATAGAGAATAAAGTTGTTACATGAAAACAGTCTCAAACTACAGCATCCAACCTAGATCCCATATGTCAAACATCCAGAGAGATTCATCCCCAGGCTGTGGTTCAGGCCCATCTTGAAACAGGAGACAACACATAGTTTTTATGGAAACTACCTACAGTATCATACAAACCAGCCTTTGCCTTTGGTTTCTGTGTGGGAAGAGACATTCTCTCTAATAGAGGAATTTCTTTCTTAACCTAACCTTTAGGGCATGATGATTATCTTCCAAGAGAAAGGCTCATTTGATGCTTTACAATTCAGTTACTCTACAGTTGTTTGGAAACAGGTCTTAAACTTTAAAAAAAACCTCACAGATCAGAATAAAGCAGGATGAAACTGAGCAGGCATATGTTGACAACAAAATCATGTGTAAAAGACCTTGCATAGCTCAATAGTCTTTTAGAGCCCAGACTCAGAAAAGCACTTCTGTGCAGCTCTTAATGGATGCTTAAATCCCATTCACTGTCACATGTTCAGGATCCTTTAAAATACTCAGTGTTCTCAGCTCCTGCTGGTTTCACGGAAATTAAGAACTCCTCCTCTTACAGGATTGGGCCACAGATGCTTTATATAAGTCATGATGGTGTTAGCTAAAATAGGAATAATAATTCCCAGAGCTAAAACGAGATGGCAATAAAGGAGATTAGCAATCCTGCCCATTTTTGTATGGATCCAAAATATGAAGACAACATGTATGATGGAAGCAAAAAGGAATTAACAGTATCTACTAAAAGCGTAAAAAATGCTTGTACTTGGTCAAACCAAATGTTTGTCTTCCCCAATATTCTGACTCCAACCATGACTTTATGAAGAAGCCTGGGGAAGAATGAGACAGGACAAGTTGGCCTTAAGCTGTTTTCAGCTCAAGGAACTTCCTGGACTGGGTGTAATGTCTGAGTATTTAAAAATCCTTAATGTATTTCTTCTTCATTAACCTTGAGGAAGTATAATTCTCATTTAATCTTTGCAAACATTTAACACCCACAACATCCTTTGGGAAGGAGTTTTATGGTTGTGTGAAGAACCGTCTGCTTTTACTTGCTTTGAACGTGGCTCCTACTAGCTTCATTTGATGTCTTCCTTTATTGGAAAACACAGTGAACAAAGCAAACCCTGTGTACCTCACTTGAACACCCAGGATGCTGTAGCCCTTTGTTTTATCCCCTGTGGAGTTGTATGTCCTCAAGGTTGAACTAGAGACAGAAGAGAATTCCATGTGGAAACCTCTATAGTTTCTGTCTTTGCAAACACTGATGCAGAGAGTTTTTACCCTCTCTGCAATGCCCCTGTCTTCTCTCAGTGCTCCTTTATACTTTGATCACTAGTGGACCCAGCAGACTTACTGCTCCTAATGTATTTGAAGTAAGATTTATTGTGAATTTTGATTCCTCTTCGTACTTGTTCCTCAGACTCTCTTTTTGGCCTGCTTTATGGTGCTTTTGCCGAAGTTTGGAAACATGGCTTAGGTGGCTGAGTTAGGAAGAGAGCTAGTTTCCATAGCTTCTTTGATGTTGCAAGAGAGATGTTCTTCCAAGAAGGTTGTTCAGAGCAGGACCTAACTCTGAAATGCTTTTTTGGAAGAGCTTCCTCTTGCCACTGCCTATGTAATGGCGTGTCTACCTTAGAATTTTATTTCAGAACACAGGTGTGCTTCTGAGGCACATCTCACTGTTGTCCTCATGTACTGCACTTTGTTTTGCATTGTGTTCTTGGAGCTCATGAACCAGACTATTTTTGTAGAAAACTAAACTGGAAAATGTGCTCCAGAAGAGCAATGCCTGTGCTCTACCTTGGAGGGAGGATACACAGGATAAATTGGAAGAGAAGTGGGCAAGGATTTAATTTAATAACTCATCACTTCATTCTGAAAAGGCAAAGAGGGACTTCAGGAAGTCTATAAATCCCAGTTCTTCCTTAAAAAAACATTGATAAAGTAGACAGCAAGGTTAAAGCATACAAAATAAACCATGCCAAAATCCAACCAAGTCAAACAAGATATGGGGAGTACCTCTGCACAGTTACATTTTTTGTGGAATATTGTCCTGTGTAAACCTATTGTAACTCTGAGAGTAAAGCTTGTTTCTACATACTGGAGCAAATTCTTTTTCCGGACCAGTTCCCACTGTACCAAAAATGTGTCTTTAAGAGAAAATTATTGGCATAAATCCAAATATGTGAAGTGTGGTAAAGGCACAGGCTGGAAATAGAAATTTGAGTTGTTTTGGACAGATCTCATGGTCTGGAATTTGGAACTTGTATTCTGGAAAATGGAACTTCCGCGAAAAGTGTCAGTAGTTTGGAAAATAGTTTGTTTTGGATGAGGATGAGAAGTAAAACCTCGGTATTTTCCACAGAAAAAAAGAATTGTTTCCAAAGCTGTGTTGCAGGAGAATTGCAATAAAAATATTTTAATATGTCAACTGCCCACTTCGAAGGCTGGCAAAGGTTGGGCCTCCTTGGATACCCTTTTGCACACTATGCAGCCTGTCTCTAGGGAGGCAACACAGAGAGTCTCTTGCCTCCACAGTTCCTAGGGAAAGTTGCAGGCTGAAATCAATAAGGATTTTCCAAGAAGGTGGAGAGGCAGCTGCTGTGTTAATTTTCCTAACAGAAAATTGAAAACCATTTTCTCAGAAATTTTTTATTTTGCAACAAAGGCATTTTTCAGTGGAAAATAATTCTGATGGGAAATTCACAATGGAGCTAGTTTGTTATATCTCTTTCAGTTGTTTCTATGTTGAGTCCCATACTTGGGACAAAAATTTATATTCCTCCATTGTGTTTTGAATACTGCACATGCTCAGAAATGCATTAGGCTTTCAGATTGGCTAATTTACATATATTAAATTTTTCCAGTCAATCAGTCTCAACTCTGATGAACAACAGCACTTTCTAGCAGAAATTTACTTGCTGTCTGGATTATTATAAAGCTCCCAGTGTGGAGATGTGTATGTTACTGTTACACATTTTCAGGTCAAGATTTGAATTAATATTGCTAATGATATGTGGGTGTAAATATATCTTTGTAAATATAAAGCCTAATTAGGACCAAGGGGACAGGTGATTTAAAAATCACTTTTAATTGGGGGGAAACAGTTTGGTTTGGGGTTTTGTTTTGTTTTTTTTTTCCAAATGAAAAATGGTAGAGAGATTTAAACAGATAAAAAAGGAATTTAAAAATGATAAAGTGAAGCACCAAAAATATTGGCAGCAATAATCTTCCTAGGCCAGCCTGGACGTGCCTTATTTTTCTTCTAAGTTTACCATTGTCAAAAGCAAAATCCCAGAAAAATAGAAATCGATAGTAAACTCCAGGAAGCCTTTCTCATTTTGCAGATAGACTTAAATTAGAGAAAACCTTTCTCATTTTTGAAGTTACCTTAGAGATTTATATGAATTCATAACAATACAGTTATGACAATCCTGTGTGCCAATTAGATTCATGCGTTTCAGGGATGTTATAATTTTTTTTTGATCAGTCAGCTACTAATTGCCTTGTGTAAGGAGATGCTTTTTTCACACATGAAGGTTTAGGCATGTTCTGAAGTAGCTGATGTGTGGAGCAGTGGTCTATGCTTGACTGCCACACTTTTAAAGGGAAGACTAAGTGGAAAAGCTATCAAATCTAACTAACTACAGTAACTTAGATCTGACTCCTGACAGTGCATTTGCAGGCTCCAGTCTGTCTAAACTCACCAAAAGTGTTTTCTATGCAGCTTATTGACTAGGGCATGTAGGCTGTCTGCACTATATGTGTTTGGAAGTTCTGTTTCAGACTAGCTCTAGCTTGGTCCCATGGATTAAATGCCCATTATTATGTGGAGCACTTTTGAGTTTGTGCCTCTGGTTCAGCTTTATACCAAGGGAATCTCTTTGATGTGATGCAAGGCTGCTCTGTGTTGCAAACTAAAATATGGTAAATTGCAAACCAAAATACAGTAAATGGGGATAATCAGGAGATTTACTTCAAGGGTACACTCCTGATCTAAATGAAAAGAGAAATGCAGTTTCACACTTCTGTACTGAGCTACTCTCAACTCTTTGTGAATGTTGCAAATAGGGCAGTATTTTTCCTGTAAAAAGGCACTTCCTTTAGTACCTTAAGGAAATACTCCTTTCCTCTCAGTGCTGTGATATGCGTCGTTGACTTTGGTCACCAAGACGCTCTCTGTATGTGAAAGTAATTATTGTGAGCATAACATCTGGAAAGATGACAAGCCCAGAAATGTATTGAAAATTAGCAAAGGGCTCTTTGTTGTAGGGCTGCTGCTTCATTTTCAGAAACGTAATCAGGCCCTTCTGTAATGATCCCTCTCTGAAATACTTGGCATTCTTGGCTTCCAGATATCTGGGAAAGAGAAAAATGTATAAAGTAGGAAAAACAACTTCCATGAGAAAAACCTCATATTTTTCTTTTACAGCAGGGTGAAGTGAACCGAATATAGACCAGTGTTGCTTTCTGTAATAAAGCAATATTCTTTCATTATTGCTGTGGGAGATGCAACAAACAAAATACACCTTTCCTCAGCTATGTGGGTTGCTGCAGGAGCCTTAAAACCCAGGCCTCACAGGAGTGGCCAGTACTGCTACTAAAACAACCGAGCTAAGGCCTTGTAATGGGACTGTTTGTCTGTTTTTGCAGAACAGTTATGTATTGAATAATAGCCTTAATGAGGATGATAATTTTCTTCCTTGCAGATGTACTAGTGAGCTAAGCAACAATCATAAAACAATTTGTCGTGAACTAAAACCATACCCCAATTTAACAAATTTATCACTAAATCATTTTAATGATTATTTTAGAGTGGGTGGTCAAAAACAGAACAACAGAGCAGCATAAGAAGTAATTTCAAAAGAAATAAAGAAAATAAAAATTTTCAAGCCGTATATTGTTTGTGCATTCATCTAAGCCAGGTGACATGAGTGAAGTCAGCCATTTCCTGAGGAAATGAAGTCTCACTTTATTGAGGCTGCTGCTAAACTTACTTACTAAATTCTTACTTAACTACCAAGTTACAGCATAAGAGTAAACTTCTTTAGCACTGGGTACCACACAAGTTCTATGACCCAGCATAGTAGGAGCTGAAGAAAATGGCCTGAGGCAGAACCGAGGCCAGATATACTTAAGGCTTTATATGGAAGTTTACAAAAGCTGGCTAACCCTGACACAAAAGAGAGGCCAATGTAAAGTGTGTCAAGTAGGTTGCTTTTGGCCATGGTGGTTCAGAACTATTCCAGGCTAACTGCGAATGGCCAGTCAGCTTCTCTGTTAACCCAACAAAACCCAGAATTACATGCATTTCTTGTTCCCCGAAGTCTCAAGACTGGTTGCCATGTAATGAATGCAAATGTCACTTCCACAAACCATCTCGCTGTAAAAAACAGTTCTGAGTCATGATATTGTGTGGATAAAGCATCACCGCTAATAGAGCCAGGAATTTTAATCTGACACACATCCATTCAAACTGAGCAAAGATAAGGGAAAAGCAAGTCCTCCTCCACTAATGTTTCGGTTTTCTTGGAGCTGAGCAAGCATAGCAATGCCAGTGGTGAGGCACTGTGAATTCTCACAGTTCAGCATTTGTTTAAGTAATTCAGGGCTCCAAACAGGATCCCTGAAAAGATACATATTCCCCAGCAGAGGCTGAGTGCATCTATTTATTCTCTGTTTGTTCTCCAGGCAATTTGGTTTCTTTTATTCATGTTATTGAAAGAAGAAGTGGGACTGAATCTCCTGTGTGTAGCAGCACTGAAGTCAGTCAGATTACACCCACATCAGATAGAATCGGATCCGTAATTTTTTCCTGTCAAACAGTCACCCACTCACCCTGCATTTGGAATTACGCACTGAGGAAATGACTGGCCTAGGCCATGCTGACTTGTTTGACTGTGAACCAAGCTTAGCAACTTGGGTAGACAAAGAGTACAAATTAACTAGCAGGAGTCTTTTAATGATCCAAACTGTAACAAATTAAACAAGAGGAGGTATAAATTACCATAGGATATTTACAGCCGTGTTAACAGAATTGAAATGAGATGTGAGCTAAGTGCCATTTTCTGGACAGAACAGATAAAAGATAACTGTTTTAAAAATCTGTATATCAGTATACATAACCAGAGGGAAAAAGGACTTTCCTGTAAAATCTGTAATAGATCCCCAGTGACGTGTAAAATTCTAGAATTAGAACTGACCCCATAAGACTTCAGGAGTTATATATATTAGAAGTTCCACAGCCACAAGCTAAACGGGAATAAAGAGCCAAACTTAGTCTAAGATTTCCTGGTGGGTTGATGGCATCTCATAATTCACAAGGAAATCTCAAGTTAAGGAGCTGATTCATAACTTACGCAAGACAATTTAGTACTAGAATACATACCAAAGTAAATGAATGAAGACTTGCATTTGGACTCACCAAGTTAAATTAGACTAGTAAGTAGCCTCATAAATTACAAAACTATTATCAATTTTTAAATGTTTAATATTTAATTTCATTGCATCTAGTGCACATTAGTCCAAAGGACAGATTTCAATCTAATTTAATTCACTGACAAAAACTCCCATTAAACAAATCCTAAATCCCACTGTCTTTGCAGAAAGAAAATTCCTGGTGAAATTGATAGGAGCTTTCACTGATTATTACCTGCCCTTTACAATTTAGCTAAATAACTTCACTGGAAGATGTGTCTGATAATTTTCTTCAATGCGATAAACCATTTTATTCAAAATGGCATATTTTATTAGGTCTCATGCGTATCATTATCAGTTAATGATGGAAATCCTTACTAATTCTAAAACAATGTAAAGAAAACCCAAACAAAAACCACCATGCTGTTGGCTGTGATACTTTTGTTTAGCCTGATAAACAAAGTTGTTATCCTGTTTGCAGAATACCTCATGAAACATATAAGTGCCCCTTTATTTATGGCCCAATTATAAAATAATTCTCTTTTATATGTTGAGATTTATGTGCACATTTACAATACTTTACTGTTTTAAAAAATGAGAAGGTGTGTACTTGTCTTCAGTAATGACAGTTCTCTGGTATTTCTCACCAGTTGATTTTGGAGAGCTGTACGAGGGAAGTCAGTATCTTCAGTTTCCTTTTATAGAGGATACGAGACCATCTCAAGGTGGTGCTTATGCAGTTGGAGAGAGTTAATGAGTTAATGAGTCTAGATCTCCTAAGTACCAGTTTAAAGTTCTGCCCAAGTGACCAGAATGAGGCACGTGAAACAAGTTTGTCATGTTCATGGGTTGGGTCTGTGCTTTGGTTTTCTGTGAAAGTATTGTCTGTTGCTGCACAGAAGGTACAGGTTATTTTCACTACAAGGATTTCCTTCTTCCTTTTTAAAAGGTGAGGGGGGTGGGGGTTTTTGGTTGTTCGTTTCTGTTTTTTTTTTATTTTGGATTCATTTTTTTTTAATTAATTTTTTTTGATTAATTTTTTTTATTTTGGATTAATTTTTTTATTTTGGATTAATAGTAATACAGGTATTGGAAAGAGCAACAAACCTGACCATTACTTTTGTTTTTAAAAGCAGCCGTGCTTTTAGATCATTGTAATTCTTTCATGGATTTACATAGACCTTGGCAGGCTTAACTATAAGATCCTGGATGTGCATGCTCTTGGCTGAGAGTGACGAGAGCAAGCATAGATGAAAGGTACACTGGAAAATGGGCTGACATGCACAGTTGTAAACATCCTTCATGGATCATCTGCTGTGTTCAAAGAGGTGTAACTGGGCCTGGGATGGCAATAGGAAAGCTAAGCTGGTTCTATCCTTTCTTTGTCTTGCAGATGGAAAAATGAACAAAATTAAATGGATTTTGACATGGCCGTTGATGTTCTTGCTCTTCTGCACCATTCCAAACTGCAGCAAACCACGCTGGGAGAGGTGTTTTATGATGACATTCATCTTATCCACTCTCTGGATTGCCTTGTTCTCATACTTCATGGTGTGGATGGTAAGTGCATGTAGCAGGACTTCCCATACTGAGTGAAATGTGCATCTCAAAATAGATAATAGATCTTTTGTGTATTTGTTAAAGAAAGGTTTGTAATTGTAGTGCACTCTCTTCAGCTCATACTCTAATTATTATAATTCTAGCTTTCTGCTGCTCTTTTCTGCACAAATAATTGGGCCTTTACTCTATAGGGCCCAATACAGTGAAGGAAGGTTCTAGCTTCATTTTCAAGAGAATGTGGACATCCACATCCTACTAGTAAAAGGGAGTTTAAATGAAAATGTTTAACTTTCAGCAGCTGAGAGACCTTTAGAAATTTGCCTACAGGGCCTGATATTGAAACATGCATAAAAGGCAGATGGATGGCAAAATTTGAAGACTCAGAAGTGGTGTAAAACACCTCGAGTAGACTGGAATAATGCAAGAAAATGCTTCTTAGTGAAGGGTATTATGATTACTGGTATGTTTCCATTTGCCCTAGATCTGTGAGAAGCAGTGCATCAAGTGTAGATCTGTAAATTGTTGTCAATTCAGGAGCATGCTTACTTGAAGATTTGAATAAGTTCCTATTTTTTCTTTCTTAACGCTCTTTCAGTTTCTCAAGTTTACATTTTCAGTCAGAGAAGAGGCATGAACAGGAAAGCTCCTCGAATAGTTTCTGTGGTGGAAAAATAAGCCATCATTTTGAAGTATAGAAAGTTACTTTTTTCTACACTAAAAGATGGAAAACTAAAAAGTTGTATATACCTATAGCTGGAAGATTGGTAGGATGTGCTGCTGAAGAATTTATATGCCCATTTTTCCTTTCAAAGGAAAATATAGTGAAGAAACCTTCAGCTGGTTTCACACTGGAATATACATATTCTCACATATATACATTCATAGTCATATATATATATACACACACACACACACTCTTCTAGTCATGCATATGGAAGAATTGTTGTTCATGAGCTTCTTACCTGCAAAATCTTTTTTGGGTGGAGAACATCTCTACCTTCCACAAATGTGTCAGGTGTTTGCGAACTTCTTTATGTTTCCTCTCATGGAAGATTATGCTTTCTATATACTTTTTGCAACTTTCTATATAAGTTTTGCATTTTAAAGTAATCCTCTTTTCTCTTAATGTAGATTGTGTTGGAGAAATTCATATGGCAGCCACTCATTCTGCCTGGCATAATGGTGCCAAATCCACACATTCATTTCATACCGTCTGCCCTTTGCAAGGCCACACTCTGTACCTTGGTTCCATTTGTAGATATCCCCTTCACAAATGAGAGATGTGCTCATGAAGGCTGCAACACAGCCTATTTTAAGAGGCAGCCAGACCTTAATACCCCGTTACCACTTGCAGTAGGAGAGTCATGCCCACTCCTATTTCTGAGCCACAGCTTGCCCCTGAGAATAAAGTTTGTGAGCGGGTTCCTAAAATACACCTTTTCTTTGGCAAAGGGTCCAGTTTTCCTCATGTAAGAGACTGGCAAACTATTTCAAGAAAACAACACAGAGCCTTAAAGACTTCCACCCTTATCGGTCTCAGCAGGGAAGCAGCTGCCTGTCCCTGATTTAGTCTTCTCACTCTCACAAGGCTACTTCCTTTTCAGCTGCCTGTTCAGCCTTTTTTCTTGATGCTTTTTCAGCCTTTTTCAGATGTTCCAGCTAACTACAGTTCCCTGTCCGTTCCAAGAGCTCTGCTACAAGCTTCAGCCATTCCCTAAACTGTTTTAAAACTGCGTCTGGACTCTTAGGGGACAATATAACCAGACTTGCTCACTTTGGGATTATATCAGAAGTCACGCAAGAAACTAGTTCCTTCTTCATGTGTTGGGATAAAATAAGTTCTTTATATCTCTGCCCCTATATCACAATATAAATTGGTTGCAGTCCTTCTGAGAATAGAACCAGTGAGAATCTTGCCATTCTTGGGAATAAAAACCCACAGGTTGGATTATGTCTGTGCTCCTCCTCGAAAGATCAGTATGTTCTGTTAGAAGTACAGAAAACGGAGCTTTTTGTTTGCTCGTGAAATGTTAAATAATATGACTCAAAGTACTTTTCCTTTTCACAGGGTTGGTTTGAGGCTGGTTATTCCACAATTACTTAGTTTGCAGACATGGATAAGTATCCTGAGTCTAATCCTGTTAGCGTCCACACCAGAAGTCAAAGTTAAGAGTATGCCACAACTGTACTGGAATGAGGAGGCTTTCCAAATATGACAGGTTAATTTATTTTCCTCACTGTTCAGGTGACTGTGATTGGATACACCCTTGGGATACCAGATGTGATCATGGGCATTACTTTCCTAGCTGCAGGAACAAGCGTCCCAGACTGCATGGCCAGCTTAATAGTAGCAAGACAAGGTACTGTGTCTGCTGAAGCATAACTGCAATCTCACATACATGCTCTGTGATTTGCTTCCTCCATACGCACAAATTCTCAGTGCAATTTTTTTTTTCCTCTTCTTTTTACTGTTTCAGGGCCTCGTTAAAAGCCAAAATACTTTGCTAATTATTGTGAACAAAAAAAATAATCCCTGTCCTGTTATCTTTTGCTTATTGGGACTGGGCACACCCTAACATTCTAGAAGGTCATTCAACACTCAGATATCCCGTACATGGTATGTATCAGTCAGGGTAAAAAGATAAAAGTAGTAGACAAAACTGGAATATCAACTATGAAAAACTACATCAAAGAATATATGCTGACCAGCACTTGTCCATGTGAAACTTGTACTGATTTCTAGAAGACCTCTCGAACCCAGGGAAGTGAATTGTTTTAAGAGGATCTGGCAGAAGTGATGTTGCTCCAGGCATACTTCTCATCCAAATGCAGACCTCTTTCCCATTGGGACATATGAATAGCCACACTGGAAAGGGTTTTAGATAAATTTCAGCTATGTCCTCATTAGCTTTCCAATTGAAATTGTCAAAGGCTTTCTCATGTATCTTTAAGTTTTGATTAAGGTTCTTTACATTTCCTTTTTTACTTGAGAAATACCTGTAGCCACATCACTTCCTGTTGTCGAAAAACATTAAACCTGACAGTGTGATCTCCTGTACTGCAGCAGAACAAGAAAAGGTCCTAATTGTATTCTTTTCCACTATTTCAATTCCCATAGTCTTTTTTTTCCAGATAATGAGATCTCCAGCACACATCATTGGGCAAACAACAAGGGTCCTAGAGTGATAAAATAAGTACTCAAAAGCTCCACCTTTGTAGTTTGAGATAGGAGTAGTGCTGTTAAATGTTGCTTGATTGAAAAGAATTATATATTTTAAATGTTTCATTATCCAGGTTGTATGATTTGTTGTGTGCAGGAAAATCTTGCAAAAAGCAGTACAAAAAAGTATTCGGGGTTCTTATGGAACCACCTTCCTACTAAATTAGTTTTCCATATATAGTATTAAAGTGAACAGATTTTTGCAAGAACAGAAGGAAAACATGTTACATTTTTAAATGAACAGACTGCTTCTTTAGATTAGTTCGTCTTTAGTATTAGGAGAAACTACTGTAGGGATTGCTTCCTCTGAAAGTGAAGGTAAGCACTAGCTTGGCAAAAAGCAGCCCCATTCTCTCAAAGACAACACAGGGACTTTGCGCTACTTGGATTCGAGAGGAATGTTTACTGACAGATTGCAGACAAATATCTAAAAAGTAGGGATGGACACTGCCATAATATGGATCCAAAGCATAACTTTTCTCTCAGCAGCTTCCTGCAAGAAGATACTGTATTTATGGTGTGGTAGTGTCTGTCTCCACTCTGTGTACTCTGTAGCATTTTATTGTTCCTGAAGTGCCCTACAGAAGTGCTTAGTATCTTTGACTACCATCTGCTTGGGTTCTTTTCAGGATCACTTTTCATCATTCACATGAGATAAAGGCCACGTGTCCACATACTAAATCCAGCACATAATCTCCAGGTTCCCTGTGGCTGCAGACTACCTAGAACAAGACTTGTTGTTTTAATTTGCATTGAACTCGCAAGCTGAATAGATACCACACGCCCAGTAAAGGCTCCCTATGTCAGATACTCTGGCCAGTCCAAGGGGGCTTGGATCAATGCAGATCATTCCTCTTTAGTTTCCTCTAGTACACAGAGTAATGGTCCTATACTTTGTTTTTACCCAAGACGGTTTTTTTTTTCTTCTCTGCAGGCCTCGGTGACATGGCAGTATCCAACACAATAGGGAGCAATGTCTTTGACATTCTGGTGGGCCTTGGCGTTCCCTGGGGTTTGCAGACCATGGCGATTGATTGTGGATCAACTGTATGTATACTTAGCAAATCTTTAATTTGTTCTTTTTGTCTATTTAAAAAAAAAATCCTAAAAAAAAAGCATGCAAATAAAGTTTTAAAAAAACCCAACAACCTGCTGAGCATGTTATTGGTTGCTAAATAAGGTGTTATTTCTTTGCCAAGGAACCAGGAGTTAAGGAAGCAATTCTTCTTCCACAAGCTGCAAGTAATTCTGCGTTTGTCAGCTGGAGTACGTTATACTGTATAGCAGAAAAATAGTGCCATGAATATCTGTTCGTGGCTCTGTCATTTTCTCACTACGCAGCTTCAAGCACATCTCTCTGTGTCCTTGTACCTGTCTCCCTATTTGTGTCTGTAAGATGAGAATAACAGCATACCTCTCTCTCATGAGGATCTTTTAACGTAAAATCCATTATAAATGCTGATTTTTTTTTTATGGAGGTGGGGTTACTTATACATTTGTTTTGCTTCTTTAATCTTCCTGTTCATCATTTTGATAAATTTGTCATGGATTTGCATAGCTTAAAATGTGGAAGTCAGTCACTATTCAAAACAGAAGGTGGACCATAAATCAGTAAATTGATTTCTGATCTCCAAAGCACAGTTATTATATGCTGAGCGTTTTAAGGGTCTCTTCTCTAATTCCCACAGGTTAAGATAAACAGCAAAGGACTGGTCTATTCAGTTGCACTTTTGCTAGGATCAGTGGCACTTACTGTAAGTATTTGAGTGTCCCCAAGTATTCCAATTGCAAAATACTTATTAGGTATTTACATGTTACAGAAAGACAAAATGGAAATACTTATTATCCCTGAAGCATTGATTCTTGTAAAGTATCATTCTTCTAGCAATACCATGAGTTGAAGAGCTACCGTTGTCCTCAGTGAGGACTGAAATCTGACGTTTGGTGCAAGAGATGCTGGATACATGTAGGTCCCATTGATTTCAGTGGCAGTGTTGAAATTGTGGGATCCAATAATACTTCTGTGCGCCTGTGTCCAGCTGCACACCCCAGGCCTGTCTATATGTTGGGACAAGGCCTAGGTACGCTTCATCACCCTTCGCCCTTGTCTCTGATTTCCAAAACCAGCCTGGACTAATCCAGTGCTGTAGCCTTAATGAAGACTAGTCTGTGAGGACTGTGAACCTCAGGACTTTGAATAGGTATGCTAAATGTCACTCAGCGTAAGACACTTACCGTTGTAACACATGCCTTGTTAAGGTGAAATAATAGTTCTGTTTCAAAAGTCAATTTTGCTGGTACTTAAGGTCTGCTCCTGCTGACTCCTACGGAACCCTCTGTGGGAAGAATCAAATCCCAAAGGTATAAAAATATCCACTTATACTAACATCTTTCACTGATTGCCTATGGAGGCTCTGCAGAGGCTCGGTAGAGGCTCGGTAGAGGGGATCATCACTGGAGATTTCACACTGTTGCATGACTAGGTCTTACAAAACTCCACAGCACCTCTGCATGACTTAAATGATAGAATGACCAGAGCTGTTCACTCTGCCGCTAACTTCCTAATGCATATGATATATAAGCCATGAGAGCCTGTTCTTTTCTTTTCTTATCCCTGGTTCTGCCATACTGCACAGTGCCTGTGAAACAACAAAGATGTTCTGTAGCCATTTGTATCTGATGTTGCTGCATGCAAATTGGTAATCAGCACTTTGGGAAAAAATGGGAGGATTATGGAGATGTGTTACTATGCTACCTGTTCATGCTTTTCTGAAAAGAGTCTTTTCATAGCAGAAGCCGTATCACTTGAGTTCGAAGCATCTATTATTGTCTCATTTGTTCTGCTGGATACCCTGATTTGCACAGACCCTCCCAGCAAAACTCAGTGGAGACTTTTGAGCAAAACAAATAATAATTCAGAGGCACTCAACACCATTGAAAATAGATGCCTTTGTCAGGGCTTCATTGCTTTGCTACCTGTAACTTGTAACTCCCCTTAGTTCTGGAGCTGAGCAAAACATCAAAGAAAGCACCTCTTCTGAAGCCGTTGAAAGAATGAACATTAGGTGCTGGTGTACTACTGGGACATAATGGATCTGTAGGGGAACACTGGAAGGCGAGGCATGCATGTAGTTCAGTGCATTCCTTTAGTTCATACTGAATCAATGAACGAGTGCTGCCTGACTAGAATGTGCCCCATGTACTGAAAATGCACCACAGACTGAAACTGAGCACCTAGGGACCTGTTCCTCAGTTACATGAGGAACTTGTGAAGAGGCCTTCAAGTGGGTTCATTTAATATTTTGTAAAAGGATCTTAGGACAGCTGAGAGTCAGGCCAGAGTTTGAGTTCTTAGTTTGGCGTTCCTTTTCTTGATCAGGAAAACATATGCTGCCTTTTTGGTCTGTGAAATACCGAGAATATATCTTTATCTTCATTTTTAGCTTATAATGGTTGTTTCCAAAAGTCTCCTTTGGGGCTTAATTAACTAACACTTTGTTTGTTTGCAGGTGTTTGGAATCCATGTAAATAAGTGGAAACTTGACAGGAAATTAGGCATCTACGTGTTGTTTCTTTATGCTGTTTTCCTGTGTTTCTCTATATTGATAGAGTTTAATGTCTTCACCTTTGTCAACTTCCCTATGTGCCGAGAAGAACTTTAGACCACAACAAGGAGAGACTGCAATTCTTCTGATTACATGTGCTGTAAATGACAGGAGGCATTTCACATTTCTACCTTCTTTCCATCAGTAATTTGAGTGTTGTTCCTGCTTCATCAGCTAACAAGCACTTTTACCTGTGTGGAAGGAAAGCATACCTTTCTTTTAACATGCTAGCTTGAGGCAAGCAAAGCATTTTCCTCCTCTTTGGATATTGCTGCTCAGTCGTAAAGCTGTGTGAATCTTATGCAGAACTCTAAAATGACCCATTTCTGGGACATTCTGTTGTGGTTTTCATTCTCCTTTTGCAGACAATCAATCACCACCACCAAGGTTAGCAAGAGGACGGGAGAAATATCTTTATAGTTCTTCTGGTTTTGACATTTACTTTCCATGGAAGAACAAGAGGCAAGTTCAGAACTTTTCTTGGCTCAGTCAAAATATCTCAACTACAGGACCAGGAAGTCCAAGGCACATATCATGGCATGCACTGTTGAGGACATCATTTCCCCCTTCAAGTGCTCTGCTTATAGAGGAACTGCACTGACAGTTTTTGATGGCAGTGTTGAATATTTATCACTCTTTTCAATGAACATGAACAACGTGGCAGAGAAAGAAGAGGAAATGGTTGTATGTTGTATCACTTGTGATGATGCACACTAAAAGTCAAGAGTATCTGCATATTGAAGAAGAGAATTACATGCAGAAATTCATACTTGAAAAATATGTTTTACCATTAATGAGGAATGCTGTATACATAAATATAAACTAACATTTGTGGAATATTACACCACAAGAAAAACTTTGCATTGGCCCTTGTAAGCCCATTGTGTAAATTTAGAAGAAACTAAACAAATAAAATATAACTGGGTGCTCAGTAACTATCAGTTATTGTAATCAGATGAGAGTAGTATCTGAACATAATCCAGACTTTCTGACAACAAAACCCACCCTGATTATGATTTGATTTTATTGGTGGGGGGAAGAAGTTTATTTCATCAGTCAAGAAGCTGGTGTATTCTCCATTTTTTATTTCTTCCCAGAAGCTTAATGATGATGAGCGTCTGACACTGAGCAGTGCAGATAAGAAACACCTAGACAAAAGCAAGTCTGTTAAAAGAATATGGTCCTTGATTTGATTGCATGCAAGTTTTGATGCATGATATACTTCTTTTTAACCCCCAGTAGAAGCCAAGTTTTTGTATCCTTTCCACCAGCACAAATCTGATACAAGGAATTACTCTGGATGTAATTGACAGCAAGATCTGGTCCAGAGTATTAAAAATAATGGGTAACATTCCACATTGTAGCAGTCATATGATTGCAAATCACTGAGACAGCGTATTTTAAATTGCTACTAAACTTTAAAAAATATTTTAAAGCTGTATGTGAATGATCACATAAGGTTTCTAAAGAAGCACAGTTAACTTTATACATAGATTTTTTTAATTTTTTAATGTTTATAAACCAAATCTACCAACCTACAGTTGATGCATTTTTAAATATATTAATATTTTGCACTTAAGACTATATATAAAAAATCCCATTATTGTGTCAATAAGAACATACTATAAAACCTTAGCAAATAAGCACTAAATCAGAAAGTTCCTTATGATGGAACATATATGACAAATAATTCTGTTTAGCCAGCTCACATGCAGAATACTGTTTACACCAGGCAATGTGTTTACAATTAAGGCTGTTTTTAAAATTATTTTGGTACAAATTAAGGAGTGTATTCTGCTGTTGAATTTTTTTAGGAATTTGATCCTTTCAATGTAATCCTAAGGAAAAAAGAGCAACATATTTGTTATTTGCTTTACACTTTGTTACAAATGTCAGTATTAGTATCCATTTAGGGTTTTTCACCTTAATTAAGTAGTTATGTAGTTAAACTAGCCAGTCCTAAAGATGGCAACAAATACAGCATTATTACAATGCTTTATTGAATAGGCAAGCATGACAGTAAGCACATTTGATCTGAAGTATGCCGGTGACCCCATTTCCAGGCATTCAAGGCATTTTTGCTGCAGTGTAAAGGTGAGGAGATGGAATTCATGTTCATCTTTATGAGTCTCCTGTTGCAGAAGGGCTGTGAAGATGCAGCATACTGCTGCGCCACTGTAGGAGCATCCCTGTCTAGTCTTACTCTGTTCCCTGCTATCTTTTCAGGAGGACAGTTTGCTGCTGAAAAATCTTGTGATGGCTTAGATAATGAGGCTGAAAGGAGCAGAGAGAGAGGCTGAGTAAATGTTTTTTTTCCTATGTTCTGCTGTTGGGTGGGCTTGGAGAACTAGCTGTCTCCAAGCAAACATTTGCTCTTCTGTGCACAGTTCAGGCAGCTCAGATGTCTTTACACTACAGAAGAGTAGTTCCAAAATCTAGCTTTGAGTGCCTAGTCATCAGCTGAGTTGACAATGATGAGGGCATCAATGTTTACAGTGCCAGACCTAGCAAATTGTACTGTACCTTCATATTTCTGAGCCAGGCAACTTTAGAAGACTAGGGGCACCAATTTGTTCCGTAGCTAATATGCCCAAATATGCATGAAATTGTGTTTGCTAATGCCATGAATCCTTCAGACATCATTTAGAATTATTCTGCCTAAATTGAATAGCACCTGCTCCAGAAAACCAGAGTGTTCTGTTGTAGCAAGAGTCTCAGAAGGTAATACTGACCTTAAATTGCATGGCCGGTCCTGTCATCTATAGCCCTCCCTAAAACACAGACCCACTTCAGAACAATTTATATTGAATTCAAATGCTGCATTTCATGAGGTGGTCTCACATGCATCTTCTGCTATGAGACAGGTATCATGCCATGCTTATCATTATAAATAACATTAGTAGGATTCTCCTCTGACACCACCAAATGACCAGGGATGTATTGTTTGCCAAAGAATTATTAGATGCTCTGGCAGGGCGTTGATGACACATAATCATATGAAGTAGTTTAAAGAGTCCCTATGTAGTTGTTATCCATATGCTAAAATAAATGAAGATGGCAGTTACAGACCAAGCCATGCAGATAAACTGAATGGCCCAAGAAAGATCTGATTGACAGATTGTTTTATGTCAGATAAACCCACATCAGAATGTATCAGCAATTCAGGAGGCTATTGCTGAGTAATAGCGGACTAGTGCCTTTCACGTGTATGCAGAAGAAAAATAATTTGCTCATGTGGTCAGGAAACTACTACAAACTTTGCCATTTTCCAATCAAGAAAAGGAGTGATTTGTGCTTGGCTCTCTGCAATTAGTACGGTTCTATATTGCAGCTGTTCAGATTGTGTCTGTAAAATTTTGTAGCCATTTTGTTTTACTAACCATTGCAAAAGTTAGCTGAGTTTGGAATGTATGTCACAATGTTGTGGAAGTTAATGTTCAGCTCAAGAGTGAAAAGAAAGCTGGTGGATGTGAGACGGAAAACTGTTACTGTAATCTGAAAATTGCCAGCATACTAACACTGAAAAGTAATACAACTCAGAAAAAGATATCCCATATCCAGCAAAGCTTAACTTCAGTAGGATTGATTCCATGTGTAAAGCTAAGCATTTGTCCAAGTGCCTTGCTGGATTGTGTCCTAAGATGACAGCGGAGCATGGTTTCTGGGTTTTCTATCATATTCCGATCTTTTCATATTTTATTGGTTTTGTAGTCTAAAGTTTTTATTTCTTTCTCAAATTAAAAGGTTTGGCCAGAATCTGTGGACTTCTGCTCTGCTGATACCACTCTGGATTTCCACTCTTGTAAATAAGAGAACTGGTTCCTTGTCTCAGACTTCAAAACTGTGCATCTGCCCTGGTGTACAAGCAGGATCAAAACTGAATTACAGCTGGCCAAGGAGTGCTTTTAGGAGCTCTTTTCCACTGCAGTTCCACTGGAGTAGCACAGTCCCACATAGACCCACAGGGTGCAGTCCTGTCTGTAATGAGCAAGTGGGAGTGTTTCCATTGAGTTCAGCAGTGTTTGATTCCATTTATTTACCATAACAATTGTACTGCATTATAAAGTATTGCCTAAGTAAAGATTTCAGGCTCAAGATCTCCATGTCTAAATCTAAAAAGCTACAATTATGGTTATCTTAATGACTCTTTGATGATCTAAGGGCTGCTCTCTGGGCTGAAGTCTAGCCTAGAAGAACACCTTAAGTCTTCCCAACAGGTACAGCATAGTCAACCATCTTTCTCCTGGCTCAGTCATTGGTGTGCCAATTTTATTTTATTTTTGTATGCTTGCTGCAGCTGTAACAAATATATAATTAGTTTCTGGTTTTAGATTATATTTGTAAACATTCTGTCAACATATAAACAAATGGAAAAGGTCTTTACTAGTCTAATACTTAGCAATTATAGAGAAGATTATATTCTGTCTTTGATTTCCTTTGTGACTGTGCTTTAATTACACACACTTGTTTCTATTATGTGTTTGCTCTAGTTGCACAAATCCCTCATGAGTTTTGTTGTCTTCCTTTCTTGGATTTCTTGCAATCGTAATGCCATTTATTTGCATCCTACAGTTAGATGTTTTTGGGAGAGTGCTTTAAGCTGTGTAAATACTGCCTGATTATTCATGCCAAGGAAAGGTCAGACCTAATGTAATATGAAACAGACACTAAAATAACACTGATAGCCAAGTGAAACCAAAGAATCTTCCTAATTGAAATGCATCACCTTTGAGCATAATGTTCTGTCATTGCAAGCCTCAGATCTCTGTTATTTGTGTTTAATCACTCAGAAGAAAATCTCCGCAGCTCATGCATTTACTACACAATTTCCTTTCTATTTCTTTGAGTCTGAGCTCCAGATTTTTCATTTTGCTGAGTAGTGAGATTTATATGATGGTTACACAGGTCAACGACAGCATTTAGTTCCCAAAATTCTGTACCAAGCCCTTTATTTTTCCCTTGAACCATTTTGAAAACACTGTGTGCAAGTGATCAGTGTTCTGCTGAAGAGAAGAATGTAATTCAACTGACATGTGCATTCCAGTTTCTGACCTGTGTACATGTTTAAAAGCCTCCTTTTGAATAACTTGAGCATACACTTTTCTCACATTTTCCCCTGTGTGGGGTCCTAATATTTTCTTCCCAGAGAAAGCTGTGAAATCCTATACATCCCTGTCCTGAAATCTGAGATACATGTAGCTCCTTCTCCACAGGCTGAGATGTGTAGTGATTGTGGCAATTTGTACATCATGTTGTTCTGCTTGCTACCATACTTCTGACATACAGTGCACTGTCTTAAACAAAGGAATGATTATGGGAAACTAATGCCATTTGGATATTTTCTTACAAGAATTACCAGTTTGCATTTAATTACATTTATTTTTCTTTTTACTTGCACGGAGAATGTAAGTGATCATTGCCACCTTAACACTGAGATGATCTTGGTAAACTTGAAAGACAGATACAAAGGTTGATGTATAGCAATAGGGAATTGTGACAAAATCTAAAGGTATCAGAATATATCCAAACCAGACAGGTATAATCTCTAGAAAGACTATTACCAACTGAGATGCTTCCTTCAGAGGGTTTTTACAGCAAGATTATGGCCTTCATTCATATACCAGTTGTGTATGCAAAGAACGCTTGCAAACCTGCTTCCCCAGCAGCATCTGTTTCAAATGGCTGAAACTCTGCAGCAAAGTTATGACCAAATTCTTGCCTTCACATTCTTGGGAGTAGTACCAGTGCTCATTAAGGTCCAGGTAGTTGGCACAAATTTATATCAGTGGAACTGAGAGTAGAGTTTGGCTCCCACTATCTCCTCCATTGCAAGAAAGTATTTGAAATTGTTTCTGATCACTGAAATAACTCCTGAACCTTTTAAAATTCCCTGTGTTTCATACTTGCAGGCGTTTGCAGTGCACCTTTAGGAGGTGCAATACCTCTTTAAATATTACTAAAACTTTCTAGAACTGCTTACTTTGAAAACAGAAAGGGATGGGTTTGTAAACTGTAAATAACAGAAATCTATTTATCATGTTATTTATTTTTTCAATGACTGTGACCTTATGCACTGTGAATGCTCTGTGATATGGGGTCCTTTGTACAGATAAATATGTCATGAAATCCAAATGGATTTAATGTGATAATTTGTTACAAAATGTTGGCATGATATTTGATTATTTTTGTTGTGAAAATTTTAAAAAATAGTTAATTCAGCATTTATAAAAGATCATAGCAGTCAGTATTGTAATGCACTATATAAAAATATGTACACTATCAATAAATTATATAAACAACTAGAATGTTTGCTGGTTTTTTCTCAGATGATGAGAACATGTGAAACATTCTCATATATATTGTTGAAAATCTAAAATTTCAGGACCCAGCTAGGATATGTGCCTGCACTTTCTTGGTGAAATCTGGACCTGCTGAACTGAATGACAGAAGGCCCACATTTTCATCTATTCCATCTGTTCACCTGGATCAAGCTGTTATTTGGGGTGAGTTAAGTGTATCATCAGTTTGATTTGCAGCAATTCTGAAGCACACGATTTGCTCTTTTGGGACTAGAAATGTGTGATTTGCTGAGAACACAGTTTGCTGTACTGAGTCACTGATCCAGAAGCAATTATGGCAGTCTCAGAAACAAGTATTTTGGCTGCTTCGTCCTATGGTATAGTGGTACCAACAGGTTCACACGGAGTACTGGGTGCTGACTAGAGGGGATGGAAGCAAGGTCCAAAAGCCACACAGTACTACTTTCCCAGTTACCTAGGATCTGGAGATACTGTGAAGAGGAGGAGTAATCCCTCTTACCCTTGATTGCCCATCTCCAGCATCCCTGTAGTCCACCTCAGGGTCTATGATGACTTCTGGTATATGTACATAGTCTCTGGTACAGTCTGTTCTGGGCTGACAAAAAGCTTTTAAATGCAGTTCTTGGAAAAAAAGAGGAGCTAAGAGTTAACTTTGTCTCATGTGCTGGTGTGTTAACAATTTCATTAGACAAGAGTCTTCTGATGAATACTCCTAGCCAGTTTACTACCAGGAGATGCAAGTTAAAACAAAGCTTGACCTTATTTTTCTTAACCACAATGCATGCTTTTGGAATCCCTGTTGCTGTATAAACCTGTCATTAGCCACTCTGGTTTTTGTGTATCTACAGAAGACTCCTAGTGAAGGGGAGAAAAGGGATATCCTACATTCTTTGACTTTTGCGTAAGGGTTCATTCTTTGGTGTATGCTAGGCTAACTTTCTAAGCTGGCAAAGGAAAAGATTCCTTCTTACACACCAAATTAACTTTTAAAAATCAAAATATGAATGTGGAAAGTACCTCTTCTTTTAATCCCCCATAGGTTTGGCATGATGACCCATCATGATCTGTTATGTAATAGGCTCTATAAGAGGCACAAAATCTATGGATTAGTGACACAATAGGCATGACAATTCCTATGGGCTCTTATCATGTGCCATATTATTGATGCAGCCGCATCCTACTGTATGGAAAGCAGAACTGTCTTATAATCTGTGCATATGCTGAAAGCACTTTATTATAGCCAAAGTGCTCACTGTACTTAAGGGCTTCCCCCATAAGCAATTTTTAAACCTTTCCAACTCAGCTGCATAAAAATACAAAAAAGGGCTGCAACATGCTGTGGCTTAAGATGGAAAGGGTGAATCAGTCCTAGAAAAGACAAGAATTCCCCCATTCAGCTTGGATCTATCACAGAGAAGCGGTATTTTGCAGTAACTGGATACTTTTTGTCATTTAGCTTTTGTAAAACTGTTTACTTCCAAAGCCTGATACTAGAACAGTGTCACATTCCAAACCTGTCAAATCTCTGGCTTAAAAAAACATGGACAAAAAAAAAGCTCAGACAAAATTTCTTACATTAAAATTTGTCTTCATTTTCATATTTTAAATATTTTACAGAAATGCTTAACTATGTTGCAGAAATACTAAATATTTTGCAGAAAAATATGAGATTTTTTCATGCAGTTTGGCCAATATCTTTAACAAAACTAATGTCAAAACTTCAAATTTCTGAAACTCTACGTTCTTTAAATTGCAAATTGTGTGAAAGATTTCACAGAAAAACAGAAAATGAGCTCTCAAGCCATGTGAAATTGAAATAGCACCACAATACTGGATTTTTGTATTCTCTATTTTTGCCATTTTTTTCCTGGGTCTTTTTAATAGTCCTTTTGTTTCTTCTTCCCTAACAACATCTTCAGAAATGCCTAACACTCTCTGAAGACTGATCTTCTGCATTTGCAAAATCTTAGGTCTTTGCCTAGGATGGCTGCATATTTGTGTGAATGCAGACTTCCCCCATCTGGGCAGGTCCATGCAGAACAGCACACCTTCAGAGTTTTTTGTCTCAGCAAACTTACTTTCCAGCAAAGCAAGGGTAAACTCTGAGTGGAGGGAAAGGAAAACCTGGTGTAGAGTTGAATTTGTGTGATGCATCTAGGAGATTGTTCTTATGCCAATACCCAATGTGCATTTCAAAGGTGCCCAGCTGGTGCACACATCTAGATTGTATTTTTTTCTTGGACCTCTGTGCCCAGAACCAACAGAAGGATTCCAGGCTGAAATCTGACAAGCCTACAGTGAGGGATGAGTGAATCTCAGCCAACCAGTTTGTCTAAGAGGACTAAATTCTTCACTGAGTGAGTTCATCATCGTCTGAAAATGACTACATGAGTTGGAGCAAGGAGCTGCTTAATTTAGTAGAATAGAACATTATGAGATACAGTAGCTGAAAATTTAAAACTAGACAAGTCAAGGCAAAAAATCAGGTGTGAATTTAAATAATATCAACAATTAAGCACTAAGACACCTTACATAGAAGGGTGGTGAATTTTCCATCATGCAGCCTTTCAGTCAGGCTTTTTGACTTTCCGAGAGAAATCCTTCTAAAAGCTAGAAGATAAATTTTCTAATGTCAACAGAAGTTACAGGCTTGATCAAAAAAACCCGAGAAAAGTTTGTCTTGTGTTACACGGAAGGTATGACTTGATGATCGTAAAGGTCCGTCTGACTCTCCCTAGCTTAGTGCCAGCAGAATTGGCTTTGTGTTCTACACTGAGGTCTGGTTTCCCTCATGCTGATACACTGGCAGCTGCCTGGCATCTGCATTTCTGCTGTGGGCTGTATGGCACAGTCTACGTACTCTTAAAAAGCTGGGAAATTCCTTCTAAAGATAAAAGGGGCAAAAAGTTACCTTTGTCTCCTGTTCCGTTCCATGCAATTGCATTTCTCTGCCTCTGCTTCATACTTCTGCCTTATTTTTTCCATTATCTATTCTCCTAACATCAAATATTTCTGAAATGATAGGGCTGCCAAATAGGAATACCACCAGCCCTGTCTAACAGCACATCTGTCAGTCTCCAGCCTTCACAGCTGGTCTATATTCAGTTGGGTTTCCAGTACAGCAAACACAACTTGACCACTGTCGTGGTTTAACCCCAGCCAGCAACTAAGCACCACGCAGCCGCTCGCTCACTCCCCCCTCCCCAGTGGGATGGGGGAGAGAATTGGAAGGGTGAAAGTCAGAAAAGAACAGTTTAATAATTGAAGTAAAATGAAACAATAGAATAGTAGTAATAGTATTACTAGTAGTAATAGTAAAATAAAATAAAATAAAAGTAATAGTAATAGTAGTAGTAATAATATAGTAATAATACAACAATAATATACAAAGCAAGTGATACACTGTACAATTGCTCACCACCCACTGACCAATGCCCAGCTCGATGCACCTGGCTGAGCATGGGAAGCTGAAAAGTCCTTGGCTAGTCTAAGCACTACTTAGCAACAACTAAAACATCGCTGTGTTATCAACATTATTCTCATACTAAATCCAAAACACAGCACTATACCAGCTACTAGAAGGAAAATTAACTCCATCCCAGCTGAAACCAGGACAACCACTTAAGTGACTCCAGGTCAAATGTGCTCTGAGACTGACTGGAGCTTCACAGCATGGATAGCTGTTCATTACTAGCAGTCTTACAACTTTATAATTAGCTTTTGCTTTAACTGGGAATTTTTTTGCGAAGCTGTCCTCTGCCAGTGTTAGACATTTCATTTTCTCAGGTCCTGTGTAAATATAAAGGTTTCCAAGCTCCATCTGGTTCCAGTTACTCAAGCAATAGAAATACACATGCTTTAGGAATTTGCAGATGGAGGCTTACTGCTTTGCTGCCTTATAAAATCCTTTACAAAGTTCACCATGCTCTGTTGCCTCCTGATATACCTGTAGTCTGGAAAACAATTTCCCCCGAACCTTACTTAAGTTAGAGAAACAAATAAGCTGACAGTCTCAGGCCCTTCTTTTTAATAAAGTTAACCTGCCTTCGCTACTAAATATGGCTTTATAATACACACACGCACGCACGCACACACACACCCTTGACCACCAAAGACTGCCTCTTCCTGAAATCCCCCGTTCACATAAATACAGGAAGTAGAAATAAGAGAGGCTAAAATCAGACCTTCTTGCTAGTTTGCTTTCATTTCAGTGCTTGTTTAGTCCTCTGCCCTCCGATACTACTGAGCCTGAAGCTGGTTTTAAACATCCTCCCCCTGCCGCCCTTGAAATACCATCTTCAGTGCAAAACCTAGGGATGTGGAGGTTCTGCTCAGCGATGGAAAGGAATTGCTTTCTTTACCAAGGAACTCTAAAGCCACTGTGAAACAGAAAGTGTCTTAAAGTTTGCTGTAATGATGAAAACATCAGCAGGAGACAAGGGAGCCAGGGATGACTCAGGGTAAGTCCTGAATCTTTAGTGACTGCTCATTTTTAATAACTGTCGCTTTCCTTTTCCTACTTAACAAAGAGCTCTCGGCTGCATTTGCGAGCTGCTTGCCAAGTTGTCAGTTAAACTATCACAATGGTATGGCATGATTGTACTGTAATTTACAGTATTTCCTTTAGCTAACATGTTCCAGCTGAAAACAGTCTCCAATACCTTTATTTAGCTTGAATCTTCACTATTTAGGGAAAAGAAGGATGAATTCCACACTGCAGTTTAGGGCAAGGGACAGAATAAGGGAGTTCTGTGCTTTTGGAAACGTGACAAATCATTTCTGGGAGGCTTGCTTTGTTTCTGCTGAAATGCTGAGAAGTGGATAAGGGCTCATCCCTGTGAGCTGATGTTTGCTCCAGCTCCAGCATGCTAAGGTACACACAAACCCTGTCCACAAACTCCCAGGAGACTTCAGGTGTGCTTTCTGTTAGGAAAAGACTCCAGGCTTTCCTTGTTTCTGGCCAACAGACACTGCACCTTGCAGGATCGAGCCCAAGAAAACATAGTGGGAGAGAAAATGGGTTTTGATTGGGAGGACAATCGGCTGCTGGGATTCCAGGATCAGGCTGGAATCCCCCCAAGGCTCCGTTGTATCATAAAGCCCATGCTGAAGCTGAGCATTTCTGTTTCCTGTTGAAAACAATCAGGGGAAAATTACATAGCTGTGGAAACCTTCGGTCACCCGCCTTGGAAAAACATATAATACCAGATATTAGGAGTGTTTCTTATCTGTCTGACACACTTAGACAGCCTGTTTCCCACAAATAAAAGCTCCCAGATGTGTCTGTGGTGGGTGCAGTAGAAGAAGTTGTATAGGTGGATAGATATGGGATACTTGCATTTTCAGTCACTGAGTGTGCTGCAAGGCAGTCCCCTTTGACTTGGGGCACACTCAGTCAAAAAGGGGATAAAATTGCTGCTGACAGTCTAGTGTGCTGTAGTTTCACCATAGCACTGTTCCCAAATATGCACATGGAGTGCGGGGGACGGAGGGGGAACCCTGCATTACAACTGTCACTGCTTTTGCCTTGTTCAGTTGTTTACATTAAGTGGAACAATGACACTCCTGTTCCAAGGTACAATTCCTTAGTTCCACTTAATCTTAAACACTGAGGGACAAAGATCACACAGCCATAAGGAAAAAATGAAAGAATCCAATCCCTGTAGACTGGCAAGAGGAACTTAGTAGATGGTAATCCAAAGAATTTGCACTTCGCAGATATTCCCTGCATTTGTGGTAGTTAAATACTGAGAAACTGAAAGATTTATACTGTTTATCTCTTTCTCGGCTTGTCTGAACGGAGCCACATGTTTGCAAAGGTTTGCTTTCAGTTGCAAGAGAAAGTAAACAACCCATAGACCCTGGATTTGGACCGTAAATCAAGTGGTTGCAGGAATATTGCAGCATGAATGGGCATGATGCATGTGTTCTTATTAAGTTTATGAGCATCTGAACAATTTAACAAAATGGCCTTTTATTTCATTAGCTGATTGTCCTTATTTTCAATCTATCTCCCACTCATAAAAAGGAACTTAGGTATTTAAAAAGATCTGTTTTAACTCTCTCTGTTTACATGCCACTATATTGCTGAAGATCCTCAAAATTGCCCTTCAGCATGCATACCTTGTGGCCTCCAACACATTAGAGAATTAGAAATCTCTGTAAGTGATGTTTAGCTGCTTTCCTGCTATGGTCACATTGAATTAGGCACCAATTTCACAAAGTATGTGTAGATAAAATTGGTAGCTTTCAAAAGAGATGGTAACACAAGGCAAGCTGCCGATGGAGAATTTGGACCTGATTTTAAAATTCTGTGCACAAAAATTGCATGAGCAATTACTGAGATTGCACCTTCACTGACCATAGTCTTCAGGTTGTTAATTAAATGGGAAAGCTTACTCACATGCACAGAAAGTATGACAATGCAAATTGTCATAAAAGTACCCTAGCACCTTGGAAAGTATCCATGTATCCATTCCTAGTAATGATTGAAGGGTCTATTCTGCATATAGCAAATCGATAAGGAGGTTTTGCTGACTTACACCTCTGAAATGGCAGAAAGACACTGGGGAGAAATCTGCCTCCAGAATTAGTAGCTCCTCAGCGAGGAATGTGGGGAGAAGTGTAGCTAGGGGCTGGATAGAAATCAATCTAATCAAATTCTTCCAAAATGGGTTGGGAGAGAAACAGGGAAATTTCATCAGTAATTCTGACCTAGAGTCAGTCTAACTCCTAGGAACGTTAATAAGTGGTGAGATCACAAACCATCTGGAGAAATGTGAGCTGACTGAGCCTGGTGACCATGGTTTCATGAAAAGGTATATGCCTTCATTCCAACATCTGGCAAATGTATGGAGGAGATGATGAGGAGAGCAGATGGGAGCTGAGACAGAGACATAATATGCAAATATTAAGTAGTCCTTTGGGATAATGGCTGGTTCAGGTAGCTGGGATGGGTTACAGTGGTTCTCATTTCTGGGGCACCAGGCTGCCTAATGAATGATTGTGCCTCTTTCTGGTGAAATGTCTTTTTGGCACAAAAATCACTATCACAGTTGACAGATTTCATGCGATGATGTAGACATAAAGAGGTCAAGCGCTGGAGGAATCTGGAAACTAAACAACTCCCATAGGTTTGCAGATTTTAGCTTCAAAAGGGACTGTTTTGATTGTCTAGTCCGATCTCCTGTGTAGCAGACCGGAGAGCTACTTTGGTAAGCGCCCTATCAAACCCATGACTTCTGCTGGAATGGGAACTTTTTGGAAGGGACAGTTCAGGCAACTGGAAACAAGTCAGTGTCATCAAATCTCTCTGCTGTCTGTCAAGCTCTGATAAGGGGTACACTTTCCAGTCCTGGGGGATGGTGCTTCTCAGGAAGGAAATGTCTGTCCTCAAGATGCATTGCACCAAGTTTGGGATATTACTGTAATGATACAAAGAAGGAGGTGCTCTCCAAAGATACCTGAATTTGGTGCATCCAGAAAGAAGACATAAAATCTCCTGAAATTCATTTAACAGAAAAGCATGTTTACAACCAGACTGACTTGTCAGGTGATCTTTCCAGTGCTTCTCAGTAAGTGAGTACTTGCCAAACTTAGCAGATGCTTTGAGCACGTTGTGCAGTGATACTGGTGGTAGCGCAGAAGGCAACTGTCCCTTTGTTTGCTAGAGGCTAGACCACACCAGGAATATTGCCCTTGAGTAGAGAACTCCTCATCATTGCAGTCTCATACCAGTGTTCACAGGAATGGGGATACAAACGTAAGCAATATTCTGCTCATCTCCTTTCTACTACAGTTTCAGCTAAATATACTTTTTCACTTCCTGTCCTAAATGGCTACGTACTGGTTTGTATTGTTGACTTTCAAACCTAGAGGCAGCATAGGCTGAAAAATGTACGCACATGTGTGCATGCATCTCTCTTGCTCTGTGCGTACAGGTATACATGTAGAACAGCGTGTCCTGGAGAGTAGCTATGAGGATTGCTTGGCACAAATTTGGGCCAGCTCCACCCCTTATCAAACCATGTGTACATAGTCCTTATATCTCAGAGATTGTCTATTTTATAGCATTTTTCCAAATGATAGTAGGACTATATTTTAACTCATCCATCAGTAAATATAGGCAGCTTCCCTGAGATCAACAATATAGGCTTGTGAGACTGAGAAGGATCTCTAAAACGACCTGAAAAATAGACATAAAAGCCGATACCTAAAACCAATCAATGCAGCAAGATTCACTTCCCAGAGTTTTAAATGCTTGCCTGCTTTGATTGCTAAAGAGCACAGAAACCAAAGTGTCTTAGTGAAACTAGGACAAAATATTGTCCATCACAGAGCTTTAGCCATTACAATTTTGGAAGGGAAGAGGGCTTTTGCATTTGGAATCAGAAAGAAATAGTTCTTTGGAAGGGTAATTAGAAAGAAAATGCAGCTGTGTGGAATGACTGACCAAATTCTAGGGCAGATGGATCTGTGAGTAGGGGGTAGGTATGGTCATCAAAGGCCCTGTGATGTCCCAGAAGACTATTGCCCTTTCCCAACTGTACCACAAAGGTATTCCCCCTGTGTAGGAAAGAGTGTATGTATGTTTGTGATTGTTTAGGTTGCCCTTTTTGAGGAATTACAAATGAATGACAATGAATGTAAGTATTTAAGAAGTCATTATGAGATTTAGAATTAGAAAGAACCAGGGGAAAGCACATTTAGCACGTGTTCTCTAGAAGACCAAGGAGACATTATAATCCCTCTTGTCCTATTATCATCAGTACAGAGTGGTCCTACAGTCAAAGGGGGTGGGATGTGCTGGGATGGACCCAGTCTTGGCAACCCTGGGGTTCAGAGCAGCAATTAGATCATAGGTCACTGTACTGATCTGGGGCCTTACATGGAAGGGACTTCTGAGGAATTAAAGCAGGAATAGTTACAAACCTGAGATGTTTGGTCATTACAAAAAAAAAAAAGGCATAATATTATGTAGGTTTGAAGTATTCATACTACCAAAAAAGACTTCAGATTTATCTTTCTGAATAGTTATGGATCAAAATGGAGAAAACAAGAATGGAAGAAGACTATGTTTCACTGCAAAAGAGTAGATTTAAGAAGGCCTTCAAGAACCAGCAGAAGCAGTTAACACAAAGTCATGCTAAAAAGGCAATTAAGTAGCAATTCTTGGATCTCAGAGTAGGCACTGGTCTAAGCAGTGGTCTGCAGTTCAGCCTGTGTCATAGGTTACCTCCTAATCCTAATTTTGAGATTAATTTTTTCTGTGATGTTGGGTAGGTATTTCACCATAAGTAACTGAATTGGAATCTCCAGAGTAAATCCTCATCTAGAGCCAGGTAGGAGCTAAACTAAATCACTTGGTTGTCTTTAATTCAACTTCTGTCCACCCCCCACCATGCACCCTCCAAGGAGCTCCTGTGACCTCTCAGCTGGCTCTGGTCTCTACAGAGTCACTTTTCTGGTAACCAAGTACAAAATCCACCTGTCTCGTCCTCCAACTTTTTCATTCAGGGAGTTCTGACTGGCTGGCAGTTCACACCAGAGCTGGCCCCCAAGACAGTGGGAGTGTGCATGGATTTCTCCCCAAGGACGCTGCAGCCACATCCATTTGCCACAGCTGCACATTGGATTACTGAACAAGTTTGAGGTGAGGGTCCCCTCCAGCAGTGAACATGCCCTTACCCTTAGGGAGGATTGGGGATGCTATTGCAGTACAGATAAGTAAAGAAATAGACCCCTAAGTAAATGGTGCTTATTTTCAAAAATCAACCAAAAAGTCAAGACCTTGTGCTTGTTGATCTTACCCTCCCTGTACCACAGTTGTCACAGATATGAATAATAACTGAGTAGCAACACTGCAATCACCAGAGCAACATAAGAATAGATTAACTGAAATTTGTTAAGAGTTTTTAAGGTGGCAAAGGCAAGATGATACTGATATTTAGAGAAGAGCTTGAAAACCACTGTTCTGTTCAGAGGAGGTACATACGTCAGTTTCTCAGGGTTGCAAGATCTACAGCAGGAATTCTGCTGGTCAATTAGTTGTCTATTTTAAGAGAATAATTTGCTCCTGTGGGACGTTTAATTTGAGGCTGAAGAGATCAAAATTCTGCTAATCTTGTTTCCCCAGTTATATTTCTGCAAACTTTTAGGGGGGTTGTGTCTGGACAGGTAAATGATTTTTTGCCACTGTGAATATTTGTTGATCATTATGTCTGAGCTGGAGGGGTCTGGAGTGCTTGCTAGGTATTTTATAATGCTAAAAACCTTCAAACATTAATATTCTAATATCATTCCAGCCTGTCTGCCTGTATGAGAAAACGTCGTTCTTAAAATTTGGGCACAGGTGGTACATAAGAGATTTAATGAAGGTGCTTTCTTCTCCAGAATTTGCTAAATGAAAGGAGGCAATGCCCTTACAGGCCTGGTGGGCATGGCCTGGGTTACTGACTATGTTATCAGAGGTGTAGGACTTGTTCAAAGCTAGGTCAGTTTACTAGAATAACTAGCCATGGGCCGCAGGGGACGTAGTATGGCACTGGTGGGGTGAAATCAATAGGGGCTGCCCATGAATTTGAAGAGCAAAGTGCTTGAGCAGGTATGTATTACTGAGTCCTGTTCTGCATGCATACCACTTGAATGAGGGTGCGCAGCTCTTCTAGGAGAGCCAGCCAGCAATGGAGGACTCTGAAATTCATGGTTACAGGGGCAGGACACATCTATACTGTGAAGTGGGAGATGTAAGGGTGCTGGGCACACCCAGGCTCTGGCATCGATCTAGCTGCACAAAGAGAAACAGTAGTGAGAAGACAGCTGAACAGGCAGGCAGGCATCCATAGGAACTATCCGCCAAAAAGGGTGCACAGCGTCTGCAGGCGTTAAAACTTGGCTGTCCAACCATTTCTATACTTCCCTGCCAGAGAGGGCTGCCGCTGGTTTGCAGGAGAGAAGCGTTGTCCTTGTGCGATGGTTGCACCCCATCTGCTGGGGAGGGGCGTGGGGCTGTTACACAAGTTGCTTGTGTGTATGCTGTATTTTCTGCAAAGACCCTTGGCACCCCACTCTCCTTTCACCACTCTGTTTGTTTGGCATCCATGATCTGCTCTTACAATGTAGGAACACATGTGCCAACCCCATCCTCCCCCCTGACAGAGGGAATCCCTAAAACACAAATATGCACATGGCTGAGTTGGAGCCACGGGCTGGTGTCAGTCTGGAGTAACTCTCTGGAGCTGGAGAGGGGCTGAGTTCAGAATCCATCCCAGGCTGTCAGGTGCTTGCTTCTCAGAGAGACAAGGCAAGCTTTCAGCCGGTGTTTTTTAACTGTGAAGTTTGGGGGGGGGGTGTATGTGTGTGAAAGTACATGATAAAAGAGCACTGCAAAGCAGCTGTGGTCAAGCAAGCAGCACTATTTAAGCTGTGCAAATATAATAAAGCTACAAGTGTCACCCAATATGGTAAATATTGTAGCCACAAGCCTTTCCTCTGTCCGTTTTGTACCTCTCTGAGCTATCTAAAGTAATTCTACCCACCTCCAGAAATGAGATCCCTGCATCAATATACCCTACTGGAGTGGGAATGTTAAGGCAATGCTTCCCTCAAGATATCAGCTGCAAGAGATTTGGAGTGCTTAGCTCCTTTTCGCCTGCACCCAAAATAGTATAAATCTTTTTGCAAGTGAAGATGATTACTTGAGCAGCAAAGGATTAGCAGATGTGAGCACTGCATAGCTGGTTATGCTAGTCACATTTTCCTAAATAGATATTCTATTAGATGCACACGAGCCAGGGAGTGCTATGGAATGCAGCTCTTTTCAAATAGATGAATATATCCATGCGTATCTGTGTGCCTTTCCCAGACTTTCCATCACCTTTCTGCTGAACAGGGAGTATTTTTATGTCTGAGTAAAGGATTTCTGCTTTCTGCATTACTGGTACCTTTAAAAGGGACAAGGTGTTTTCACTAATCGTAATGACATTGTATGATTAATATAAAGCCCTTGTATGTATGAGAGGATCTCTGGGTGTTTGACAAATATTAAGCTTCCCAGCAACCAGTTGAAGGCAGTATCTACTACTGCCACTGTAGGAAGTGAAACTGAGGCACAAGCTCATGGAGCCAATTTGATTATAGTCACTTACTTTGTAGCCCAGTCCCCTGGATCCTTCTTAAGCAGTTAAACCCTGGCCTTGCCCCAGACCATCCTTTAGGTTTAGGGTGATGCCAGGATCAGAATCCAGTTCTCAGAAAGCCTTTTCTTTTTGGTGGATGAGTTTCCTGCTGGACTACAGAGCTGAACCAGCTTCCTCAGTGTTTACACAGCGTCTACAGCTGAAGCAAGAGAAGCAGCAAAAGTGAAGTGTTGGGAGTGTGTGTAAGTGGGGTCAGGGCACTGCCCTTTCTGCACTATCCTGCCATTGCCCTGGCTTAGGAGGAGCATGGAACCACACCCTGAGAGTTGTTCTCTGAGGCAGGGCTGCAAGTCTGGCTCAGATAATGGCCCTGCAAAGGCTGGGGCTGCTGGTATTTGCTCTAGGTGACTCGCTGGGGTCTGTGGATCAACGCTGTGCCTGGTAGGGTTGAAAGACCTGTCTTACTGCTTGAAATTATCTCCTGACCATATTAATTAGTACTTTCTATTTGCTTTTGCAATGCTAATGAATTGTTGGGGAATTTCAAGTGCTTTGTTGAAACTAACGGAATACATACAACCTTTTGGATGCTGGGAAAACCTTGCCAAATCTAAGGAATCCACACAGCTCAGGTACACCCCTCCTGTGGCCCTCTGGAGAAAGCCAGTCTTTTCAAGCCTCTGTCTTGTAAAAGCAGCTTTGGGCAGAACTGGAAGCAGCTGCAGCCCCTTGTGAACTGGATTAAATTTTGTGCTGCTTGGGAAAATTCACCAAGGCAACAGAGAGAGACAAAAAAATAGCGGAGTCTGGAGACTGACAGCTCTGCTGGCTACCTGCAACACTGTTCTGCAAATTGCTAGCAGACTTCTAGGCAAAAGAAGGTTGTCCCACATATTTGGCTAAATGACGGCCTGGGACCTGGCCCAGCCTTTCATCTTGCCTGCCAAGAATTTTTCTCTCTCTTCTCTCTCTCCTTTTTTTTTTCCCCTTGAGTTCTCCCCAAGGAATTTGTCACTCCTGATACCCCACACAAAAACAGAAACCAGGCTCAGAGCTTCTCTTGCTGAATCAGCAGACAGGAAAGAGCTTGGCTTTGGATGACTTTCCTTTCTGTCCAGAGGACAAATATGTAACATGGGACGTTTTGGTGTAACTCTGTACTGAACTACCATTCTAATCCTTTCTAAGGATTAGAAGTTAATTAGTTTTAGACTGGATCTCACTGGTAACCTTTGCAGCCAAAAGGGAAAGTGACTGTGTTACCCTCCCAGCAAGGATGGGTCCTCTGGGCTAGGAAACCACGGTAGAGATTGCCTGAGGGGTACTGTGAAGAGCAGCCTGTGATAGGGATGGATGGTGGAGGTCAGTCCCTTGGACTGGCATTCTGGCATCTCCCTTTGCAATTAGACCTAGCTATCTAGGTCTAGCCTGGGTGTTTAATTGTTGTACCCCTTTTAGAAACCTGTGCACCCATGAGGATCTCTGGTCTTACTGGAGAAGAAGCAGCTCCAAGGAGTAATTCAGGATGACTGGTGCCAGTGGGCTGAATCCAAGTTAAATATTTGTTCATGCCTCACCGACCTGAGTGGGGAGCCAAGCCAGAGAGCTGTGTCCAGCACAAACCTTCTTCCACCCTCCTGCCCCCTGAGTCAGATTGCCCCAGGGTCAGACAAGCAATGGCAGCCTGGAGGTGGAGTGGGTGCAGCACTGATGTTTTGGGAAGGACATGACCAAGGCAGCCGCGTTATGGGTTGTCTTAAACTGCTGTGAACCCACAGCCTTTGGCTCATGATTTATTTACATTATAGCTCTGGTGACCAAGTGACCATAAACACTGTTAAATGAACAAGCTTGAAGTCCCAGCAAGGGTTTAGCTGGGTCTGTGGGAGCTGACAGACTTACCTTGCTGCTTGGCAGGTTTTGTAGCCACGTGCTGAGCTCCCAGCCACCACAGGGACATTTCTGACAGCAGTTTCTGACACTGCTCCACTAACCAGTCCTTTGGCCCCAGGCTGTCCCACCAGCACAGGGTGATGAGGGCAATACCCACCCACAGGGCAGGTCGCTCAACTTAGCTTGGCAAACTAGAACACCTTTCTTATCCTTGTGGTGGGGGACCATGCCCTTTCACCACCTTTCCAAATCCCTGAAACATCCCACCAAGACTTTTTCTTCTTCCTCTCCTTCCCCCAGGAAGGCAAATCTCTAACCTTGCCTCAGTGTGAATGCAGGCAGGGATCCTATCAGATCATAAAGCAAGAAATAAATACATTTCTCCAGTGCCTAATCAAAATTAAATGAGTATGAAATTGCTGGAGTAAGGCTTAGGGATGACAGACAAAGAGTAGGTTCACAGATTTAGAGATTTTTTTTTTTGTTTTTTTTTTACTAACAGCACCATGTATTGAAATGCATTCACAATGACATTGGAAGGAAATCTTACCCAAAATATGAATATTTGTGTGTAAGTAAGTCTGCAGATCAGTGACTGAATGGCTGGTTTGAAGACCCTTTCCGTGGCGCTTTAATGAGAGGGGGGACCCCTGAAGGCCTGTGCTCTGCTCCTTGAGATACCGCAGGATGAAAGTTCAGTGGATTTATTTCCCTTGGCAAAATGGCTATTTCTAGTTGCAAATCATGACTGAGATGAGCGTTTGCAGGTATTTCTTAGAAGACGGGAAGACTGCTCAGTTTTATGCAAGTCTGTGTGGTTAGTGCCTCGTATCTTGTGTGTCTCATACATCTACACTAAATTCACTCACAGGGTGAGGAAAGCCATTGCTTTTTGTAACTAGTGTGATGTTTCCCGTAATATTTTGACCAGGGTTTTGGCTCTGACAAATCATGCAGCTTCAAATAATTTTTAATACATAGGGTTTGAAACAGAATGGCTTTATTTAAGCAAAACTACAGTATATTCTTACTGAAGTTTCAATTTGGGAATTTCTCCCTTCCCTTTATTTTCCATTTCCCTTTCCTCTCTTTGTTAAGTGTGCACAATATAGAAAAGCATTTTCCGGGTTTTCATTCCTGTCTTCCTTCCTGGCCAGATGAGCTGGGAAAGGGCAAAACCTCTTCAATAGCCCTGGCCCTGTAGTCAAAACGGGGGTGCTCTGGGCTTCCAACACTTCAGGTGTTTTTCAAAGGCACATAACAAACCCATCTGTCTTCTGTCCAGCTGATGGCTCTGCTGGGCCCTTCTAGTGTACTGACACCAGAGGGTGAGGAAGGGCTATGACTTCCTTATGTTCTTAGAGCTTAGGAACTTGTTTCTCTTCTTCCAAACATTTGCTTCTGGTTCCTGCACCTCACGAGCCTTTCCAGAGAAATTAAAGTAGAATTACCCAGCAAACACTTTCGCAGCTTTTTGTTACGGAAAATGTGCAAAGAAATTTGGCTCCTCTGACCTTGCTAGAAATGACTCCTGGCTAGGCCTGCGTTTCAGAAGCTCTCTTCCTTGCAGTGAAAGGGCCTTGCAGAAGTATAAATCATCCTTCCTTGCCTGCACACAAAGAAAAATCTTTAGTTTTGCTAATATGCTGAAATTCCTGAGAGAATAATTTGGGTTTGAAATAGGCAAAGGACAAATGACCTGAAAAGCTCTGATTATGAATACGGGGGAGAAGGGCTTATCTTTAACACAGCAACTGTCTGTTGTTAGTAAGGGAGTAGGCTAATAAAACTTGCAAAGTGGTTTTGACTTGCAAAAGTATGTTTTGACTGAGTAAAAAGAGAAGGACGGTTGATAACATATTTTGAGACAAATTGTTGAATGCAGAATATATATGTGCAAGGTTACATAAAGATAGCAGTATAATTTGTGAGGTGAATACAAGCCAAGTCATCTTATGCCAATAGGATATAGTAGCCCTGGTCCACTGTGGGGCCACAGGCAGCATATACCATCTGCATTAACTTCTGCGTTAATGAATGCAGAAAACAGTCAGACTGAAGAAATAAAAAAAGGGCCGTGAAAGAAGGCCTCTTCCTTCAGGGAATTTTTGATGTTTTGTTTTTTTTTTTTTAATCTTGTTTCTGCCCTTGTCATGGCTGTGAGTGTGAGAAGGCTTGTTTGTTAGTAGAGCTGACCTGGGTAATAGCGGTAATGGGAGTTAGCTTGTATTTTGTTTGGGGTTTTTATGCATGTGCAATTCTTTGTAATATACATACCTTTGTGTATGTAAGTGGAGGGACAGACCTAATGGACCTAAGAAACATATTGAAGCTAGCAACTTAATAAACATTTAGTTGCACCTCACTGCTCCTTGATAGCACTCCTGCACTGAAAGATTGTTGACGGGGTCAAACAAGAGGCTTTGACAGGGGTATTGCCACTGCTTCACTGTAGGCACTTACAACTAAGCTTGACTAATTTAGGAGGAAGAGCAGCTCCTCTAGAGGAGCTGAGAGCTGGCCCCTAACACCTGAGATGGGCACCCCTGCAATGGGAGCTCTCTCTGAGTGACTAGAGCAGAAACCCGAGCAGGTGATGCAGCTGCTGTGGTTGGGTGGTTTACGGGGAGCACTGCAAGTACCCCCTCCTTCTCCACTCCTGAGTGACTTGGCCCTGCTGCTCATGCCATTAGAGCACGATCATTGGTCTTAATCACTGGGTTTGTGCTCTGATGAGTGACAGTGGTTACACGTCCCTCCCAACATCAGTAGCTCCCATCCAGCAAGTCTTCTTCAGAGCTGACCTGACTCCTGACCTTTGAAGGTCAAGATTCTGCAAGATTCTGCTCAGTTCAAAATCCAGATAAGCTGAGGTCATGACCTTTGACTGCATGATGGCAGTAATGAAGAATAATAAATTTATTAGCTTTAAACCTGGTAATGGCAGAAGCCAGGGCACCAGAGCTTAGCACAAGCTAAGTTATTCTGCCAGAGCTCCATGTTTTTGCGTAGAGCCTATTCCTGTGGCTCAGCTAACATCCTTAAAGCTAGCTCAGCTATCCTTGCTGTGCTCTGCAGGCAGCAGTACAAGTCCACACAGTTACTTCAGTGTGATGCTGGTCTATCAGACCTTCAAAGTGAGCCCTTACCCCCAAGGAGTATAATAGCACTGGCTCATTTTTGTGATTCCTCTGTTAGTTTCTGTGACCAGGGAGGTGAGGGCTTGGTGAGCTGGTGAGTGATTTCAGGGCAGGTGAGCTGTCCCACCCCTGATCCCTCTGTGCCCATTAGTGGAGCTCCCAGGCAGGGCGATGACTTGCTCCACTTTGGCAAACATATGTGAACACGTGCAGGCAGGGTCCTGCTGGGGAGAGGTGGATGCTGGCAGTCTGTGTGTGCAAACCCCTGCTAGCCTTCACAGAGGCACGCAGTTTGGAAATCCCTGGCAGGTACAGAAGAGCTCACAGAAGTGAGCCTTCAATTGCAGGGTGCAAAACTTCACTGCTGAAATTGAGGGTACCTGTAACAGAAAGTGGAGTAGGTGGGGAACAGAGAGGTTTGCTGAGCTATGAGGTGTCAGGGTATTTAGGAGACCCTGGGTTTACCTTACCTTTTGGCAGCTGGAACAGCTGCTGCCTTGGCTATTAAGCATGCTACTTTCCAGGCTGAGCAGAAAGGACTAGACATGCAGAGCATCAACTGTAGATCAAAGACCAAACAGATCAAGGGTGGACATAAAAGTAGAGTGGAAACAAGGAGAGCAGCGAGCAAGAGGAAGTGCTCTGCCAACCACAGGCTGTCCGCAGACCACAGTTTGAGAAGCACAACTTCCTGAGCTACGTGTTTGTCACCAAGGTGGACCGGTAACACAAGCATTCTGCAAGGTAGAAAGGACTACTGAACAGGCAAGCCTGCCTCATGGGACACACTGAGCCTGTCATGTCACTTCCATTATCCAGTTTTTCTGTACGTCTGAGAACCTTACGATGCAGGAAGTTCCCATGGCTTGCTTAACACCCTACATCTTTCCCCTTTCTTTTTGCCTATCAGACAACAAGAAACTTGTTTTTTATTTCTGACTGAAGGGTGGCAATCACCTGGGTGCGATCTCTGAAGACCTCAAGAACTTTCTTCTCTTTCTGCTTTTTGGGTTTTTCATTGTGATTTTTTCCTGTTTGTTGGTTTGATTTTTGTCAGATCTCTTGGCTCTGTTGTGAAAAAGCATTTATTAAAGCCTGAATTTTCTGTGAGGCAGTGTTAACATTTGGTGCACAAAGTTAGCTGTTGTGCTCTGGGTTTTCCCATGTGTGACTTTGCTGCCTTTCCATCTTCCTAATACTCTGTTCTACGATGAAATGACTCAAGATGTTTACAGGTGACGGAGCTCTCCCTGTAGCTAGGTTGGGTGCAGTGCCTCAGTTCCACCATGTATTGGAAGAAAGAAATGAGAATCCAGCAAGGTGACCCAAGCCAGGTCCAGAAAGTAAATGAATCTTCCTCCGTCTTGCATTAGTTTGCTCTGAACTGATCAATTGAGCAAAGACAGGCTGGCTTATGAGAATAACAAGAAGGCATCAAGAAATGACCATATCTAAGATGGAAGCAAACTGAAGCTTGATGTCCTCTAGCTGGGGCACTGCATAACTTCCCTCCCAGTGAACTGAAAGTAACAGCACATTAATTCACATGTGTCTGAACAAAGATTTTTAATGAGTCTATCTAATCAGAAATGATATCAAACCAAGGAAAGAATAAGTAGCTATGTATGAGCAAGGGTCTAACTAACTGATGAAACCTCGTTGCACTTCGTTTGCTGCTACTCAGGTAACTCTGATTATTATTCTCCAGTGTGCTGGGTTCAGAACTTCACGCTCTTTTCAGCAGGAAGGTGGCTATGAAAAAAAGGGATACAGAGATCTGCCTCTATCACCAGTGGCACAGAGCCCTGCAACTGAGTCCAACTGGGCTGGTTGTGACATGGGGTGTAAAACAGGGCTGTGAGTTTTCTGGCAGTCTTTTAATCTCAGCACCGTCATCTGACCCATCTCCACAAAGCCCCGTGCTCCCAACTCTCTCTTTTAACCGCAGAAATTACCAACTTTGTCCATCTGCTTCCACTGGGACTGGTGTGTCAGCTTCAGGAGCTTCTATCTTTTCCTCCTGCTTCATGTGCTCCTGGTAAACTGTGTTGCTGTGCTTCAAGGGTTTCCACGTGTGAGCTTCAGACACAAGCTGGCTTGTCCTGAATGGTATCCCGTCAGGTACGAGGTGGCTTTGTTGCAAAAAGTTGCTCTTCACCTGGTGCATGGAGTTTATGGCCACTTGTCCATCTTTCTCCCTCAGCAGCAAGCCAGCTGGCACACATTTTAAGACCTATGGTGCCTGCTCTGCTATATATATATAAATATACCAGAGTATCCCTTTCCTTGAGGACAGCGGAGCAAACCCTTGCTCTTGCTTTCTCTTGATGTCTTCTAATATTCAAGGGGAGAAATAAAAGCAATAAAATGTAATAATGAAAAACTAGCTCCTTATTCTTACACCTGATCTATTTAAACAACACTAAGACCTTCAGTCTTTACTTACCAGTGCACTACAGAGCATTTGGTTTCCGATTTAAGATTCAGATTTAATAACACCTGATGCATCTTCTCAGATCTGGTCTGATGACAGACAGAAGCTGCAAATGTGCAGGAGTGAAGAATTCACCTGACAGTCCTTGCTGCCATTGCACACAATTTCTGTGTGTCTCAGCTGCCTTAGGGAAATTCAGAGTGACCAGGCCTATGTGGTACAGCCAGGAAGCCCTTAGTGTCAGCAAGTTTGTGGCAATATTTCTGAAGTCCCCTGCAAAGGTATGCCCAGGCCTGCACCTGCATGAAATTCAGTGGATTATATCCCCTTGCACTTCTGATGATTTCTGGGAATATTCAGCTGCCAAGTGTGGCTCTTCATTTCTAAAGCAATGAGTCACGGTGGTGTCATTACTTCAGTGTACAGTCACTCTGCAATAATTCAAGTCACCATTGTCGTTATTATTACTTCCAACAAGCAACCTGATACCTTCTGCCAAACGGGGGCAGGTGTGTGAATGTAATCACTGTGCAATTAATTAACCTGTGTTGCCAGTCAGTATGCAACACACAGCTCCCTCCATCCCAACTGCGTTCAATTTAGCAGAGCGGCTGCAGAATTTAAAAGTACTTTGCAGTAAGAACTCAATAAAAAAATGAAAAGCAGGCGGCTTTAGGGCCAGCTTTTCAGCTTTGCATCACACCTAACAAAAATGAACACCTGCCTGTATCAGTCAAAGGGTTTTGCAGGACTGTGGAAGAAGGAGAGAGTTGCATGTTATTTCTGAAAACTGTGAGCTTAGAAATGCATCTGATGCATGAATTCTGAGTAAGCGAAATAGCAAAGGCCGGCTGCTCACCGCAGCGGCCCCGCAAATCTCTTCAACTGGCAGCACAGCAAGAACCCGTGAGCTGCCTGGGCTCCCTCCTCTCTGTGCAGCTACAGAGCTACCGCGGAGCCAGATTAAATTGCTGGATTAAGCCCCCCCCACAGCCCAGCATCTCAGTCTTTGTGACAGCTGTACCCAGGAAAAAAGTCAAGCATCGATGTCATAACTGCGTCAGCTGGTGTGTCATGGGTCACGGCATTACAGCTGGAAAAGGTCTATTAGGTCATTCACTCCCATTTCTTAGCCAGCACAGGATTTGACTCAATAAAGTGTTTGCTACTGCTCTAAACATGGCAATGCAATCCTCTTCCCCTTCTCTTGGGAACTTATCCATCATCTGTTATAACTCGCTGCCAGGAAGCATCTAGCCTAACATTCTCCTGTTTTAATATGATCCCATTAATGACTCTTCTTGCCTTTCTTTTTTATCAAAGCCTCCCCTTTCGCTGAGCTGTCCTTTCCTCCCTCTGTACAGGTACAATAACCTGCTTAGTTCCTTCTGGGCTGGGCTGGCTTTTGAGGGGAGGATACCCCACACCAGGGCTGTCATCCCTGAGGGCCCCCCAAAGGCCCTCCAAAACTTAGATGATGGGCCCTACATACAGCCGCATGCACTGGAAGGTTAGTTCTGTTCTTTTTCTTCACCAGTCTGTTGTTCTTGTTGCCAAACCCGTGTTGCTGCTGTGAGCAGGGCTCTGTCCAGACGATGTGCCTGTCGGAGGGAGCAGAGGGCTGGGTGCCTCTGCCCGCATCAAAGCTGGGTTCCCCCATGGGGAACACTGTGCCAGCGTCACTACATGCCTGGTGCTCACCAGGTCCAAGCTGCTTTGTATTGCTTCCTTGTCTTTGTTGATATCTCTTATTTCCCTCCAGGCAATAGGATCCCTGAGTATCAGTGCTTGCTGGCCCTTTTCTTTTCGCCTTCCATGATTAATGGGTAATGAAGTTCAGCCTCACTAGCACTATTGCAACGCATGTCACCTTCTGGTGCCGCAGCAAGGCATTATCAGCATTGGTCTCCTTTTGATCTAGGTTTCACACATCATTGGCAAGATCAGATTCATGCTTGTGTGACTAATTTGGGGAGTAGCTTTTGCTAACAGTGTTATGGAACATTTCATTATAACTCACCTTTCTTTTCCTTCAGTTCATTACTTCTTTCCCATTACCGAGTATCAATGTTGCCATCCAACACACGTTTTCCTTTCACATGGTTACTAGGCATTTCTTTTGGTTTCTACTGTAAAGAAAGAAACCAAGAGATGAATCAGGTTAACTTCCAAAAGCTGTCCTCCAGTGTTTTACTCTATATGTTCAGGTGATACTGATTAAAATCATATGCTGTTGCATCTGAAAGAAATTTCCTCACCTGTGTGACAAGCTGGGCTTCTATCACAAGTGAAGAGAGACTGCTTCACTTATTTCTATTTGCTTTTTTAAGCACGGTTTTCTCATTCTTACTGTCTTGGCTATGATCTTGAAAATGGATTGATTAAAATCAAGATTCTGTGGACTAATACCCTGAATCAGCAGCAACTGGGATTGCAGAGGAACATGTATTTTCTAAGGAAGCTGTCTCTGTAGGGTTGCAAAAGAAAAAAACTGCTAAAAATAAAATCTCACTGTTGGTTTTGGGATTTGAAAGGTTATTTTTATAAAAAATAACTTGTGGGATAAACATGCCATCTTAGGTTAGGCCTTTAAAGGGACTCTCTTTTAGTAGTTTAAGTCTGACCTTATTTGAAATGTACTACTTTAAGATCTGTATCTTTAAAAATAAAAGGAAAAAGAAAATTTCTTGAAATAAGACCAAATCAAAAGACAATCCTCCTCTTTTTAGCTCTGACATCTAAGCAGCAGAACCGGTGCAGAAAAACATATTTTGTGTATGTTCTCCTACATTTTCTTTACTTTTAAAATCAATTAATCAAAAGAATGACAAGCCCGTATCCATGAGTCTATAGCCTTATCCAGTAAAGCTCTTATGACCAGACCTTTCAGCACAGGTACTTCCACTGACTGCAGTGCTAAGCACATGTATAAATACTTCGTTGAATCGGCGCTGTAGCTAGACACCAGCATTTAATACCAGTCTGCCATTAGACTTCAGGGACTAAAAATAAATAGGATTAGTTCTTTGTGTCTCTGATCAGAACAGGAATCTAAAGGAGAGCATGTCTCAGATCTTTAATATTCTCAACAGCATAATTTCAGTATTCTTACATCTTGTACAGCTGAGAATAAGCTCTGAGACACAAGGTGTGACTGGGCATTGCTAACATGTGGTGCCGCAGGATGGCCTCTCTCTTGTCACTCAGTATCTCCCGTGCATCTTTTTGGAGCTTCCAATTCTGTCTTTAGTACTGGCCAAAAAGACAAATGTGGCAGGAAAAAAAGAGGGAAACCAAGTGTTCATTTCCTCCCTCCTGAAGGTCCCTCTGGTGTTTATCCACAAGTTTCCTGTGCTCCCTCCCATTCCCCTCCCACGGCGCAGGGAAAGGGTTCAATATGCCTGTGTCCTTTGAGCCTTGTGCTGCAGGACTTGCCGTGTCGTGCTGAGCAACCTAGGGCTGCTTGCAGGGCTGCACCCTGAATTATTCTCCTGCTGCAGATCAGCCTTTGGGAATCAGCAAAGATACCTCTTCTGTAGTGGATAACTTGCTGCTGAAAGCATCCTAACACATCCTCCCCCTCCGCCTGTACTCTATGAGTGACAACGGAGGTGGAGGATTTCCCCCTCCCCATGAGCAGCTGATGTGTGACTCCCTGGGTGCAGAACTGGAGAAGCGTCCACCTCTGCAACCACCAGCACCAGCACAGACTCGTCAGTGGAGACGGGGAATGCTCGGTGTTATTTTTAAACAGTGAGATGTCTTAGTCTGCCTTTTTGCAGGCTACCTAAGCTGGGCACAGATGGTGGCTGCCAAAATGCGAGAGCAGCTGATGGTGCCTCTGGCTACTTCTGAGAGGGTCCAAGAGCAGGGTGAGATACCACACCAGTGCCCATCACAGCTCCTGTGTGATCAGAGAGGTGCTGACAGTGGCATGGCCACAGGGTGAGCTGCAGGCTGCCTGGCCCCTGCACACCTCAGATGGACACTGTGGCTCAGTGTGTGCGTATTCCCAGCTGCTGGCCAGGTCTGCGGCCCCTTTCCTCTGCCACATCACTCCCTTTGAAGCCACGAACATTGCTCTGACCCTTCAGCTGGAGGATGGGGTCCAGGGGACAGGCATGCTCTACCCTCTGCAGCGCTGGCTGCCTCTGTGCATCCCTTACCTCTGTCTATGGGTACCTGCGGTTAGGCAACGTATAGACATGAGCTGAAAGCAACAGACCTCCGCGCAAAGCATTCTACAAGCCTGTGGTCTGAAACCCATATGTGCATCGTTAGCATGAGGCCGTAGTCCTCAGGACAGGGTATATCTGTCTGTTGAGGCCTGTGCACCATGTTTGCCTCTGGCATAGCAAGGTGTCTGTGGTCTGATGCCCCTCGAGGAACCCTCCTGGTGTGTAAGTGCCTCTGTGTGTGTCTGTGTATTTGCATTTATGGTCCTTACTCCCCCCCAAGTTTTCCATTTGCAGTTCTGCTTACAAGGGACTCCCTTGCTGTGTTTCAGCCTGATCAGAGATACCAGCAAAGAGGGAAAAGAGACACACCGCTGTCAGGCCACTGCCCTGCGAAACTGCCTTCCGCTTCCAGGGATCAGCATCCTTGATAGACTCATCAAGACCTGTCCCGTCTGGCTTCAGCTGAACATGAACCAGGAAAGGGCTGGGGCAATACTTGGCAAAGAAACAGCAGGGGTAAGTCCAAAGTGGTTTCAGTTCAGACAACCTGTCCTTGGTGGAGCTGGTTAGGGGAGCAGTGCTTTTTTTCATGTGGAAGCAAAAATATTTAGCAGACTATGCTCTCTGTTTCCATTACCTTTTGATGCTTTAGCCACTCACCGTGGTGCAAGACAGATATAATGGCTTTGGGGAAGCAAGAAATTTTGTCTCTGCTTTTATTTACTTAGCATGTAGATTCATGGACATTCCTTCCCATTCACCACCAGACCTATAGGTATGTTGACTGTCTTAATTTGGAGCAACAAAAAAAAAAAAGCCTAAAGAAAAGACTCTTAAATTCTGGGAGCTGCTGGGAGTCATTTTTATTGCAATAATTGGTATCTGGTCCCCATAAGCTGAGTGTTAGAAAATGGCAGACTCATGCAAAGCTCAGAGCTTGCTTAAGGAAAACAGCTCTGTAGGAAAGGGAGCTCCCCATTCCTGGGGTCTTGGAGGTGAGGCATGGCAGGGAGTAGGTGTCCTGGTTGGGTCTGGGGAGGGCAGGTACAAATGACAAGAGGAATTCACTCACTCCTGCTCTGAGGAGGTTTGGACCTGTCCCTTGGCTGAGTCAGTCTATCCCAGGGCTAAAAGCCGGCCCAGCCAAGTGACAACCTCCAGTGGGACTCACCTGACCAACCTGGACTGTGCAGCGCACCTCACCCTGAACCAGACTTCTCAAATAAGTTGGGCAAATTATTCCCTTTGTTTTTCTGCACTGACTGTAAAGGGAGACCTGAGTGACTGTCATACAGCCACGTGTGGCCTCGAGCCTCCTCAGTCATTAGCCACTCCGTGAAGGTAGGGCTGTTCCCCACCTCTGAGCAGCTTTGGGGGTAAATCTTGCCTCTCTTCCTCCCACTCACACCATCCTCGGGCACAGTCTTCAGCTGCAGCTCAAAGCAGGCAGAAGAAGAGCTGACACATCAAAGGTGTCCCACAGCAAGAGCAGGCTCTCCTGCCCACTCTGAGCCCACTGAAGCCAAATCAGCACCGCATCTTTCCCACCTCCGGTGAAAATGGAAGAGACTGGTTTGCATACTGGTCATGACCCAGGAAGCAGGGTTAGGTCCAGCTCAGAAAACCCATCTCCCTCTCATCTAAACAGCCATGGTCCAGTTTTAGCCTTTGGAGCCATGGCAACCAGTTGTGCTGATCAGGAAAACAGAAGTGATTCATTTCCAGGTTTCACTTCTCTCGTTGCTTAAATTTGATTTCAGATGAAGCACTTGACTGATGCAATGTGAGATAGTGCCGCCTGAGATCCAAGGTCTCAGTAGTCTCTCGAGGTGGGTTAGAGGGACCATGCTGTCATGCAGGTGGTAGGACCTGGAGAGCCTCTATGGATTTTTCCTACCTGCAGATACTTTCTGTGATGCAGAAGGTGGAGGCTGCCCTGTGTTAGAAATAGGCTTGTTTCAGGCATGCACCTGTTTGCCATGCGTTTATTTGGATTTTCTCTGCACTGCTGGTGGACCTGAGCCCATGGGGATCAGTTTCTTAGGAATGGCAGAGGCCAAGATGATGGCACTATGCAATGTTGTGCAGCTGCCCCAAAGCCGCATGTTTAGCATGGATGGTTCAAAGTGACAGGAGATGCCCTTGTGACTGGGACTCATGCAGAGAAAGGTCCTGGCTTCTAGACAAGTTTTTTTTTAATTCCTCTGTCCATGAAATTAATGTTTTCTTGATAGATTTCCACTGCATTATAGTTGATTAATCATTTTATCAACTCACACTTCTTCTTTCTAATATTAACATCCAGACTCCAGAATTAGCCCAATTTTTTAATTCAGTTTTTATAAAAATACCTCGACACTCTCTCTGCCAAAACCTGCTATCAAAGAACAGATAAAGGTGAAGATTACTTTGTCTTTCTATCTGCAGCTTCAAGGTACAAGCTAAAAATACTCTTGACAATGAGCTTTAATTAGAAACACGCTTAGGAGCTCACACAATACAAAGAATGATATATTTTTCTTTTTTTTTTCTTTTTTCTTTTCTCTCTTATCTTTTTTAAAATTTTTTTCTCTTTTTTCTTTTTCTTTTGTCTTCTGTCTTCTTTCTTCTTTGTTTCTTTTTACTTTCTATTTTCTATCGGCTTTTTCCTTTCCTCTTTCTTCTTCCTCTTTCCTCTTCTTTTTTTTTTAAATTTCCCTGGTCCCATTGGCGGGAACCAATGGCAACAGTGGTTCCACTGGTTCCACTTAAAGACTCAGGGGCTTCTTATCAATGTGTATGACTACCTGATGGGAGGGAGTACAGAGCCAGAGCATTCTCAGTGGTGTCCAGTGAAAGGATGAGGCACAGTGGGCATAAATTGAAGCACAAGAAATTCTGTTTAAACATTAAGAAAAGCTTTTTTACTGTCAGGATGATCGAACATTGGAACAGGTTGCCCAAGAGGCTGTAGAGCCTTCGTCCTTGGAGATAATAATAACCTGACAAGACACAATCCTGAGTGACTTGCTGTAGTCGATCTGTCTTTGAGTGTGGGGGTTGGACTAGATGATCTCCAGAGTTCCTTCCAACCACATCTGCTCTGTGATTTCGGGATCAGTCAATACACTTGAAGCCAGTGCTGCCAACCAGAGGGATCTTAGACAAGCTGGGGGGATAGGGCTGGCAGGAACCTTCCAAAATTCAACAAGGACAAATGCAAAGCACTGCCCCTGGGAAGGCAGACCACCGGCAGCAAGGGCTGGGCAGCTCTGCAGGAAAGGCCCTGCAGGGGAGATGCGCAGCGAGCTGTGCACAGACCTACTGAGGTGAGGCTGTGGGACCAGGGTTTGTTCAACCAGGAGGAGATACAACTTTGGGGGGAGAGCACAGCAGCCCCCTGGTACTTACAAGGAGGTCATGGAGGAGATGGAGCCAGGCTCTGCTCAGCACTGCATGGTGGGAGGACAAGAGGCGACAGGCACACGTTGAAACTGAAGGGGTTCAGACTGGGTACAGGGAAACACTTTCTCCCTCTGAGGACAGTAAGCAGTGGGACAGGTTGGAGAGGCTGTGCAGCCTCTGTCCTTGGAGGTTCTCCAGACCTGTCTGGACAAAGCCCTGAGCAACTTGGTCTGGCCTCACGATTTCACTCAGGGGGTTGAACGAGAGCCCTCCTGGGGTCCCTGCCAGCCTGAATGATCTTCTGGTCCCATGAAAAAACTCTGCCATGAGACACTGTGGCCACCAGAGCCTTTGGCTTTATGTTCCACTCGTGGACACTTGAATCCTTTCCCTCTCAATGTACAAGTGACTCCCTTGCTTTATACCCAGACTGGGACATTCTAGGGTGAATTGTCCATGATTTAGGGCACTTACGTGAGGAGCATCACTTGACAAATTTGAGTGCAGCTTTATACTCTTCAGTTAGTGAAACAGTTTGTCTTAGGCTTAAGTGGGACATCAGTGATGCATAGAAATTTTGCTGGTTCCTTCACAGGTCTTAATTTCACCCAGATGAAATGTCCCTTTATTCATTATTTTTGTCGTGTAAAGTTCAACCAAGTGGAACGAAGCTAAAATAAGATCATTTAAAGGTGGATTGTACTGATAAAAAACTTCATTGCCAATGACCTAAAATAAAGTTCAGAAGCTCACATAATGTAGCTAAGCTCTTGATTGCTTTCTCCTTTTTCAGATATTCTTGGTTAGGAAAGAGGGTAACGTGAGCAACATGGTCCTTGCAGTCCGCCTGCCAGCGCAGGACGAGGCTCCCGGTGTGCTGGAGTACAACATTAAAGAAGAAAAATCAAGTAAGTTCTTTACATTTTTTGGTCTTGCTCCGATTATTGTACTGAATCCTCTTGTGATCACCAGTATTTATGTAATCTCACTTGCAATGAGCAGGCTCCTCTTGTGACCAGCAGCAGATCTTGCTTTTATGGTGTAGTTCAGTTAATATTTCCTGCAGCTGCTTTACCTCAGCTCCCCTGTGGTTCTGCACCTTGTGTTATCATTTACAGACTCGCAACAGGAAAATAAAGCACTCCCAGACAAGCAGGCCAGCGCTTTGATCAAGCAAGAGGAGCTGCCTTTCACCAGGTGGAAGTCCTGAGCAAAGCGCAAGGCACTGACAGACTAAGCCTTGTTAACTCACTGGCTCTGTCTCTATTTCTGCCACTGAATTTGGGGCCCACCAGGCACCTGACATCTGCTACATTTCCTTTTCATGCACCTTAGACAGTCATACTGAACAACCGGTTACTCCTAAACTGACTGTTTTCAATGCCTCGCTGTTTCTGGGAAGCAGCTGGGTCTTGGGGCTGGTGGTATCGGTCCTGTTCCCGATTGGACAGCCAAGTCTGCCGTGAGCAAGCAAAAATGAACCCAGTTCACAGTCAGCCACATCTGATGCAGCCCTCGGTGTAAATGGATGTGTAAGGCATATGATTTCCACTTTCCGAAAATTATTTGTAAACACGGGAATTTTAGGATAGTCATAGAAACACGCACTTGAGAGAGTTCATCAAAATAACTTCACACTATTTATTTATATGAACACATCCAAATCCTCTGTCACTGAGCTCTGCCCCAAAGCCAGCTCCCCAGGGTGTATGTTTTACTCTCTGCTAAAACACTTATGTTTCCACTGATCAATGTTGTGGCTTACTTCTTCTCCCTTGACAGTTGCTCAAATGAATTTTTTCCTTCTCATATGTTTCTTTGCATACCTCTGCATCGTAAACAGACTTTAAAGCCAGAGGGACAAGTGAATCTCTTAATCTGCTCTAATCTCAAGCACAGACCACAGGCTGTCGCAGCGGTGGTCCTGCACAGCACGCAGCTGCCTGCCTGGCTGCTGCTTACCCCCCGGGAAAGCTTTCTCTCTCATCTGCTTGCACCTTGGAGCACACAACTGCGGAGACACCGCACATGTTCAGCGCTCCTGCAAGAGGGCAGGAACAGCAAACCTTTTGCCACAACTTCAGGTGTCCTGATTAAGAACACAAGGGCAAGGGTTAGCTGCAGGGTGGGGAAACTTTTTTCTTTATTTAGTTATTTGAAGTTGACCTAGGGCTTAGGTTTTGCATGGTGGGGAATTGTTTTTTGATGATTCAAGTTTTCCTTTGGATAAAAGTTAAAAAAATGAATCCTGCTGTCCTAAAAATGTCATTTATAGAAATGTTACTTCTTGACTTGTCTCCTGTGCCATAAAATCTGATTTCTTTGAGGACAGGCAAAGTAAAATGTAGCACAAAAATTTCACTGTGAGCTAGCCTAGCTAGAAAGACTTTTCTGCCATGTTTTTCAAACTTGCTTGCTTGCTGTTTCTAATTTATCACTAACTTAACGCAAAGGATATGTTCAGAGACACAGCTTTCTGGTAGGAACAAGAATTAAATCAGTTTCCACCACTTTCATACAAGTTGCAAAGTGGAGGAGGATAATTAAAAATCAGCTCTCATTGAAAAAGCAGGAGAACTGCCATCACATGTGCAGCAATCCCTGCAGCCATGAGGGAGGCTGATTCATTCCTATGGTGGATATTCACATTATTTTTAGCTTGAGTTCTGTCAGTGTTGAGCTGTAGAAAGCCTCTCAGTTCTCTATCCCACACCGTTTTTACAAGAACACACTGGGCACAGAAACGGTCATGCTTTTGCTTCCTTTCTCATTTAGGGTAAGTAGCCTGGCTTTTGAGTTTAGAAGAAATCAAATTAATTCCTGTTAGTAAAGCCAAAGGACTATATCTGGCGCAAGGGGAGATAGTAAATCTTCTGTGTCTCGGAGTAACCTAATACATTAGCTTTGATTTATTGTCTCTGCGTTACTCCAACTGCTTTCTAAACTTTTTTAGGAAATAAAATTAAATGTTCTCCAAATGCTTTAAAAGAATTAAGACTAGAATCTGAGCTTCCTTGCTAAGTACCCTGGTATGCCTGTATTGCCTTAGCTTAATGAAGTGCCCTTCACTGTTCCCTGGTATTCTGTAAGCATCAGGGTAGGAGACCTCTGAGTGCCCCCAGAGACATTATCTTGCTGTGGAATGCAAGTCTGTTGAAAGTTCGGTGTTAGACTTCCTGAGAGTGTGTAAAGCACGCCAGCTGCTAGCCTGAGGACCACTGTAGACTGGCAGGGTTTTTCTAGGCATCTAGTCTTTAACTCTTTAGTTCTTCTGTGCTTGCTAAAAGGAGGCTTCAGCTTGCCACTGAATATCGCAAACAGGGAGGTGAGTCCTCCTGATAGCTACCTGCTCTTTGAGTCTGCATGAAGTGGAGTAGAGCTGGTGCCCTTCCAGTGCCCTTCCAATGCCCTTCAAAAGGAGCAGCTGTAATACCCCTGCCATCCAAGAGTGCGCTTTCCCAGCTGTACTGGGGACAAGCAGCTTTGGTTTCGCTGGACTGTTCCTAGTATTTCCTTTCTGAGTTGACACATAAGCAATGATCTGTGTAATGTGCCCCATGGAGAGCTGTTTGTCCCTTTCTGAGAGCTGACACCTCCTAAAGGGTTTGAAGAAGTGGGAACAAGTTCTCCCTGTTACCTCAGTTCAGCTCGTTAGACTCCACAGACTTGATGCATTCAGAGGTAAACTGAAAGCTGAATTTGCCTTGACATATATAGTTCAGATTTTACGGAGATCCTCCCTTTCCAGTTAAAATCCAAGCTGCAACCCATCCCAGCTTACTATTTTGGAGCACCTTGCCAGCTGCTTCTTGTCCTTCTCATGAGGACTCAGTGCAATCTCAGCTTCACAAGTGACACAAAGAAGGATATGCTGTCCTTAGAGGTGACATGGTGGCTCTGTGCCATCTCTACAGTGATGTCCATCTCTTACTTTTACCATATGCAGCTTTAAGCAGGAAGTTCTACTGCTCAGCTGTTTGTAAAAAGCCATTCTCGTCCCATCCTGCTTTTCAGAGAGCATCTGAAGAGGTTTTCCCCAGTATCACAATGACAGTATGGAGGTTGCTGCCCAGCCCATGAGATCCATATATAGATGGCATTCTGTGAAGTACAAAAAACCCAGAAGCTTCCTAGCATTGCACTGCCAAATAATGGTGGATCATTGTTTTCTTCTTTCTTTTCCCCATATCAGATCTGCTTTGTTGACGTTTGATGAAATATTTAGGGAAGTATAGTTTTCTGAGGGGAAGACCAGATTTAATTGTGATTTTTTTTTAAATGGAAATCCCCAAAGAACCCACTAGGTAAGAGGCTCAAGAAATGAAATCTCTTTCCATTTTTTTGTGGGGAGTTTTCACCTATTCTGTGAAGTAGCTCTTAGAATGATAAAACGGGAGAATGAAGAGGCTGGATTTTACAAATTCTCTACTGCTCCTTCATCTTTGGCTGTAATTCCTCTAGAGACAGGAAGGCTAAAGCCTGGTTGCAGCAGCAGGTATGGTAGGGATCCAACAGCAGATACCACGGGGTTCATCAGAAAGTTGAGAAACCCGACAGCTTTCAAAGCCTTGGATCTCTGTGGTTTTGCTTCTCGGCCTGAACGATCCCTTACTTCTTACCCAGAACAGTGGAAATCTCCCAGAGACAAGGCTTGTTACAAGATTTCTTCCATTTAGAGATGCAGTGTTGGGAGGTACCTCTCAAGCTCTGCTAAAATCTCAACTACTTTGTGCGCTTTCAGTTCTGAGAGTTGTCCCTTACTTCTGCTCCATCCCAAAATGGAGCCCTAGCCTCACATACCTCAAGAACTGAGCACCATTTCCTCAGCTGACTCCTACCCTTGGCTCTTCTCAGCAAACCGCTTGTAACCTCAGGTCCCGATTCTCCTTCCCCTTTATGTGTGTACTGTCAGAAATCATTCCACTGACATCAGTGACATTGCAGCAGTATTAAAAAGAAAAGAATCGGATGTTTAAAGTAAATGTGCATGTTTGACATACCATATACTGAGAACTTGAAAGAAGCATCTGAGTAGATAGATCATTTGGTGCAGGTAGTGACAGTAGCTTTTACTTTCACAAAGAGTTTTGAAGACACATGCCACAGGGGTAAAATCCTTTAATAGAAGAATGCTCTAGCACCATATACTGAGTGTAATGCTTCCTTTTTTCTGGAAAATCTTGTGAATTACAGCTGAAGATAATTTGATTTCATGAAACACATGAGCTGACCATGTACTTCTCAGGAGTCTTGCACATATGCCTTGGTGTGGAATGTGTAGTAATTGTTTTCCAAACTCTTCTGTACCCAAAAAAGAGGATGTGATTCCTTTCCAAATATGCAAAATGTCGCTAAACAGGAGGAGTATCTGCAATTGCACAGAATAAAGAAGAACATATTATTAATATTATTAGAAATAAATACGGAATTGATTTGCCAAGTCAGTGCTGAACTCCTCGGGCTCGTGTCCTAAGGGGTTTGAGGCTGGCCTGATCCTGCCATGGATGCCCACTCTTGTAATCAAGCTTCTGCCTCCTGCCTCCCCCATTGCTGCGGCTGCCTTTGCTCACTTAGAAGTTTATTTTCCTGAGGCTGTTCACATGAGCCCACGTTGCGGAGCTGCTGTCCTTGTTCCTTATTTAAACTGTACCCGTGTGGGACAATCTGCCACCAGGCATAGTTGTTCTGAAGCATCTCTTCCAATGCGCTGGGCCAAGGCTGAGTTGAGCCCCCAAAATCAATGAGTGCACAGCTGAAGGAGGGGTTGGTAGTGAAGCCTTGTCTGTAGTGTGGTTATTTAATTTATTACAGGAAAATTCTGAGATTTAAATTAAAACTCTGCCTGCTCTGACCCTCCTGGCTTCTCTGGAGACAAACACTGAATGAGCTGGAGCATAACGGATGTCTTGAAATAACCTTAACACAATCGAATAGGAAAACCAAAATAAATTATCTCCAAGTAATACCACCCTTGAAAGATGAGACATGGTGCCATTGGACACAGTAAATGATACTCGATTTCTGGTTTATGGACAGCAGCTGTACTTCAGGTTATATGGTATGGGCTTGTGGTAAGGACCCACAATATACCTTGACAGAAAAGATACAGGCAATTACTGCACTCAAAAGCAGTCAAAGAGCAATCACTGAGTATTGCTGCAAAGTTGCAAGTCTGGTAGCAAAAAGGATGTTGATAAAGAAATCCAGTGTCCTGCCCTGGTAACCTTATTTGGCCTTTCTTAAAGTTAGACCGAGCTCAGGAAGTGCAGGCTGGAGCCTGGTGCAAAATGCTTGAGACAGACAGTAGGGGTTTAGGAGAAGACCACAACTCAAGTAAAACACATGGCAGCAGTTTACCTGCCTGGTTAATTCTCTAGCTGCTTTTACCAAAGGAAATCTGTTTGCCATGAAAGTTCATGAGGACCTGACCACTTTGTACATCCACCACCCACTGAGCACTGTCCATCAGGACAGAAAGAAGAGTTACACCAGGTCTAGAGGCAGCAGTAAGGCAGGCCTTGCTGGGGAGTCAAAACACAAATTTAGACAAGCAAAGGTGTTCCTTTGCACAGTAGATTTTAGGAAGGGTGAAATCAATCAGAAAAGGGAAGAGATTATTTAAGGGCTAAGATTTCACAATCTACTTTCTTGCCTTAATCATCCCAAATAGGTGCAGTCTAACGCTGTGAAAGCAAGCTTAACTCTCAAAGCCAACTTCATTATTCAAATCATTACTTCAAATCATTACCACATTACTTCAGCCACTTCTACACTTCCATTCGTCCTTCCCAAGCACATATGGGGAATAAAAAGTTTTTTATTATAGACTAATGTCATTTGCACAGGATAAAAAGGGCATGTGCAGTCATTCTGACTGTCCTGTAGCAGTAACATATGGTAATTAAACAACAATAATCAGGCAGCAGCATGTTTACAGAGGGGCATTAGAGTAATATCAGGATGGACTTTGTTCATCTTTGCACGCTTAGCTCTAAACAAAGCTGCTGAAAGCCCGGTCTTTACAGCCCAGCCAGCCTGAGGTGAGGGCTGTGAGCAGGCCTGGCCTGATGGCAGAGCTCAGATGCAAGGGATACAAATTCCTGCCTGTGGCCCTGCATGGGTCAGTAGGTCCGAGCGCTGTGTGAGGGCACTCACCGAGTGAGCACGAGGCAGGGGAGAGGAGGCAGATTGACTAGGAACAACTCCATAGATGCGCTTTGTTGGCTCAGACACCTTCAGATGCTGATAATGGACTTGCCTGTTGCACTCTGCTGGCACCCTGGCCACTATGGCCAGATATGGTCCATTATGGCAGGTTTCTGTTTTGTTTTGTTAACATTTCTCTTAATACATGTTGTTGAGGCTGGATTAACAAATTCGGAGACCAAAGTCCTCGTTGCTAACATGGCACAGCATGGTCAGGTGGTATTTTCCCACGTGAACTGCATTGAAGTACTGCATGAATGAGGTCATGGGAAAAAATGGGAGGATAGCTCAGTTACTGCAGCCTGCTCACAATTTAGCTCCTTTAATGAGAGTGGCCAGTTGTGCAGATGATATTTGTGATATGAATATTTTTGTGGAAGTGTTGGTGGCTCTTGCAATAGCTTCCTCAGTTTTGCAAGTCTTTTTGCTAACACACTGCCTGCTGGAATCAGGAAGTAGAGTGAAGTTAGACAGAAACTTTTTTTTTTTCTCCAGAAAGAGAAATAACCCTCACAATTGCAGAGAAAAAACTGAAGATGTAACCTTAAAATTTCTTAAAGACTCAGAAAACAGAAGATACAGGAAAACAACCTATAGCAAGACAATCTTCCATTTTTAAAATTAATTTTAATTGCATTTATTTTGGATCCCTTCTGAACTGGAATGGAGATGGAAAAGGTGGAAATCTGTGGTACTGACTGAGGTCAGAAACATGGGATCTTTCAATTCATAGCTAAAGTGAATGAACTGAAGTATGCGCTGGTATTCATGACACTGACTTCTAAGATTAAGCCATTTATTTGGGTAGCACTTGCAGGTTTTCACGGGTAGTTTTCAAGACAGGGCTGGATGAAGGCTTGAGCAACTTGGTTTGACCTCATGGCTGACCCTGCTTTGAGCAAGGGTTTGGGCTAGAGACCTCCTGGGATCCCTGCCATCCTGAGTGATCCCATGAGAGGGAACCAGCCAGTGAGACTGAGTCAATCTGTGGGTAAGCTCCGGGCAGACAGCAGTTCTCAGAAGGGATGTCTCAGTAGAGCAGCAAAAGCAGTTCCCATTCTTTAAGACCCAGGTTCTGGGAGAAATACTGCTAAGGTTTACAGAGGGATGGTGGTGAAAAAATAAATAAAACATAAATATTTCCTGGGTTAGTGTCTCACCTGTGATCTCCTCAAAACCCGTAACCCTCCTTTCTTTGATAGATGCCTTGTGTACGGGGGAATGGAGAGAATGTGCTCAGTCTATTTAATCAGTGCAGATTTCCAGCTGAATTAACTCTTATGAGGTATCTCAACGTGCTTGAAAAGGCCCAGTAATGCCCTATAGATGCAATTATATGCCCCTCAGCATGTTGCAGAGCTGAGCTTGCTGCAGGCTGAGATAGACTTTATCATGTGGAGTTAATAGCACTGCAAGGCTCCTGGACTGTTTTTGCACAGGTGCTAAAGGGACTTTTCAGTTGGAGTAAGACCATCCAAGGAGTAAATGTACATTCCATCCTTCCAAAGTCAAACCTCTCGAGACAACCTCTGACTCACCAGAGGGCAGGCAGAAGGGCCCATCAGAAAGTACGTACATTCAGTTACTTCTGTTATCACTGTAATGGTACCATAGTTCTTTTTTAAATGGTTACTTTAATGAAAATGGTTGGCCTCCTTGAGTGGAAACACTGCAGCTTTCAACACCAGAAAGAATTCTTAATACTGTAAACTAAGGCATGAAAAGCAGGGTAGGACTAATAATAGCTCTGATTTCCTCTGAATAGATGGGAGGCTAAACTTGACATTACAGAGTGAAAAGATCAAGTTGTTTTGTTTTTTTTTTGATACCCCATGATACTATTCAGCAATAAAGCAGACAAAGAGGGGACTGCCTTGGCAACCACCTCAGGAACTGCCCTGGAGACTTGTGTACCAGCCAGGAAGGTCATTAAGCATCTTCAACTTCAGGTTTACTATAGAACATGATTTTACTGAATATATATATAGAGAGAAGGCAAAAACATCAGTAGTCCCAGTAACTAGTAGTTAAGGTACTGCAGCCTCATGAGCACAAGTAGATGGAAAAGGGTGTGGGCACTGTCCCTAGGAGAGGCAGGAGCCAGGTCTTAGGTGAATTCAGGCTGTAACTTTGTGCTGACACTGCTGTCATGAGAAGCACTCTCGCCGTCCCTCATCTGCCAGCCGCGGTGTCTGTGCCCTCATGCCCCTCTGGTCCCCGTCTTCCTCTCCCTCATGCAGGTTATGGCTGGCAAGGAGTGAGCAGCATGGATGTGGGGACATGAAAACAGGATGGTGTGGTGGGGCAATTCTTCCTTAGAGGTGCTACCGTGTGCTGGGTTATGTGAAATAAAGCCTGGAAAGGAGAAAAAAGCAATGTAGGGGTGGAGGGGCAGCTGGTGACTTTGGGAAGGGTGGGTGGCAGACTGGAGACAGAGCTCTGGGAACAGGGTGGAGAGAGGCTGTAGGCAGTTAAGGATGGGGTCACATCCTGTAGTGCTGGATGCCTATGTGAGCCTCCGAGATGCTCTGGGCCAAGCCAAAAGGAGGCTGCCTACGAAGGCAGGAGCCCAGCACTGCTGCCCAGCGACGTAAAGAGAGGAGGCTGCAGGCAGGGGGCAAGCACTGTAAGGATGGGTGGGAGGTCGGTGCAAAACTGCGGCCAAATTGCTTCGTGGCAGCCAGCCTCCTTGATGCAGAGCATCACTTGCAGCGTGCTGAGGAGCTGCCCCTTCCCCTCCCTGCCGAGCTGAATTCAGCTGAATTTTCCAAAGGAAGTCGGTGTGATTGCACCCATTTTATAGACTGAGAGCTGAGGCACAGGTTGCTGCAGGGGCTTGGCCAGCTGCGCACCACCAGCCCTGAACAGGCCCGGCTCCTGGCCAGCACTGTATTTACCGGGCTGCGGAGAGGCCTTTTGCCTGCCAAGCACTTGACTTTGTTCAGCACCTAGGTACGAACACTACTATTCAGACTTTTTTTCTATGCTTTCTGTATACCCTGACAGGCAACTCCACTGCCATAACTGTGAGGTAAGCCAATTTTTCCGGTTTACTTCAGAGGAATATTTTCCTTTATTGTTGCATGATGGAGTGTGTGATTGAGGCAAAGTAAGAAACTATTGTCAGCTCTGGGCCTGACTAGCCTGAAAAAAGCAGAAATGTGCTGGAAAAAATAACAACAGTGTTATCAAAGCCCTTGGGAGAGAAGATCCCTCTTCCCTTCTCTTGCCAAAAATGGCTTATTTCCCTAATTCCATCTCAATTAAGCAAATCATACTTTTCAGCAGCAGAACTTGTCCAAGGCTACTTTTTTCAAGGATTAGCCAATCGATGAATAAAAGTTTGAGTATTTTTAGCAGGGGAGGCTGGAAGAGCTGAATATGTAGTCAACCTTAAGCTTCAAATTTTAAGCAGTTTAATTGCATGTAAGAAGACCTCTGGGCATGCAGACTACTATCCTATTTTCCTGTAGTAAATGAGTCCTGTTCAGTGTGGTAGACACCTTGCTGTTAAGGAGAGTAGACTGACAAATGTTATCTTTTAAAGTGGTTCCTGTTGCTGCTGATGGTATGTCTGTGTGGCAGCTCTGAAGATGTAGAGCTACCCTAGTTATCTTCAGATTAACCTCGCTCAGACACAGATAACAATCTGCCTGCATCACTCAGGGCTCAGCATGGGCTAATTTCCCCTGTTTATGTGTGTTTCTCATTAGTGAGAAAAGTCTACCGTCACCTACGCAGCTTCTTGGCGTGAAAAACCATTGAACAAGTCCACCCCATGGCGTGGGAGAACTGGGCAGCTCTGCCCCAGCCCTGGCCTCCAGCTCAAGGAGTGCCGTTCTGCTGTTGCTTTCTGCTGGATCTCATCTGCCTCCACAGGCAATGCAAGGCCAAAGGCCACCTCTGCGTGGGCTGTTATAAGGACACAGGAGACATTATCATTGTCTGGTCTACCGTCTGTGGTTTGATTGGAGATAGAGACTGAATGATTTCTAGTCCCCTGAGGATGTCTAACCTAGACATCTTCCCAAGGTTAGTCCGCCTGGCAAGGACAAGTTCTCCATTATCCCCATTGTTATTAACCCTGAAAACTGAGTTGGTGTCTAGGAGTTCCCACTCAGGAGACTACTATGAAGTAGGAGCCCAGAGTCTTGGTTTGGCAAGAACAGCGACCGAGGGCTTGGGGGATATTGTAAAACACGGTATGAGGACACAGTTTATAACCTGTTGTGCAAGTTCATAGTTTCTCTTCTAAATGCAGGCGTGCACAAGAAAAGCAGAAAGTCCTACCAAGTCCCGCTTGTTTGAGCTGAGTTCCACGTTGCTCTGACGCACTGCTTATTTTAAAACATAGAACACTTTTAAAATATAAAACACTTTTAAAACATGACACTTGTGCAGCTGCTTTTTCAAGATGTAACAGTGCCAGGTTTCTGTGTGGTTTACAAGTTGTTTTGGAAACATTCTAGTTGCTTATAATGGGTGGGTTTTTCTTCTTCTTTTTATAAACTTACATCCTGAAGAGTTACCTCTCCTCTTTCCATGCAAACATTTTCATTTTTACTTTAGGCTTTAAACCGATAGGATTGTATGGAAAGCCTGTTAGAAAGAAGCCCTCAGGGTCTTGTTAGCTTTGTTAATCCTCACTTTGGCTTTTTTTTGCCTTATTTTTCACTCACAAGAGGCATAATGCAAAATCCGTGTATAATCAGAGCTAGAGACTATGCATGCCGTTCTAGGATAATATTGTCTTACCCTACTCTGCTTAGTACCTTGAACATAACCCAAAAAGCTTACTGGTTTTAAAACAGCTGCTCTAAATCAGTACCCAGAATACCAGTGCCCTTGTCTCAGTGGCTAAACTGGAACAAATTATAATTTTTGCCCTTGGACAGTGTTTGCTATCTGAAGATCTTAAAGAGCTTAATAAACAAGAGTTTAAAATGAAGTAAATGAGCTAAATAAAATACTGCTCGAAGTAAAATGAGGGCAGTAAGGACCTTATACTTTGACTTTGAGTAGGATCCTCAGAGTCAGTGAGGGTGCAATCTATCCCACTCATAAGAGTGGGTATCAGAAGACTCTTCCACCAGGTTGGCAACCAAGTGGGATCGCAGCTCTTGGAGGCACAAGTATCATTTTTTTCTTTTATTGTCCACCCTATTGACCTCTGCCATTTCAGAGTGGGTTAGTCCCTTTCATCACTCACCTTTGGAAAGTGTGGTCTTTCTTCCTGGAAGCCTCTCACGCAAAATGTGGTTCTGGTTACCAGACAGCTTCCCTTAAAATGCTCAGAAAACTTCCTTTTTCTATATGCTTAATCTCAACTCTATGGTATTTCATGATGTATCTCAGAGCCAGAGACATAAACTTTTCTCCAAAGTAAATGGAAAAAAATGGCTCTTAATAAAATACATCTGTATGATAACATATATTTTTCACATAAGCATTGATTCTCATGGTTATCTGTACGACCTGGAAATTGTTGCTAAGAACTAAACCCCCAGAATTTCAAATCATAGCATCCTTTCCTGTTACATGAAGCACAGAGGAGACCCTTTATATATCTGAAAGCTTCGTTTACTTCACAAAGTGTTAATAAAGTAATTTTCCTTCTGAGAGCAGTTTGTCTTGTCAGCCATAGCCCTGAGCCCTGGCAGTTTAAATCACCGTGCTGGGCAGCATAAATCTTGTACTGCCATTGTAATGTAGGGGTGGATGCCGAATTACCTGTGAAAATGTGACTTCTCCAGCAGTGATCCCACAGTGCTCAACTGCTTACAGCAGGGACCACACCAATCGACTGTGTCACCCTACTCCCCATGGTGTCCTTGGGAGCCCTCTCAGTCCTCAACATTTCCAAAAGGCCACGTTTTCCCTGCTGTGTGAGAGCAAGAAAACAGACCCTGCGTGGCTACATCTCAAACTCCAGCTAAACGTCACGTTGCCATCTGGTCCTGGGAAGAAGTCCTGGATTTCCCCAGCCTCTGGCTGAAGAAACAGTGCAAACCAAGTATGGAGTTTCCACAGACTTTAAGGTGTTTATTCAAGCACTGAAAAGGAGATGCAGGGTGAGGATCTGACAAAGAGGGCGAGTGCTTTGAAACCAAACAGCTGTTCGCCAGACAGTGCTCTGCTCTTAACCCCTGAAATGGCTGGCAGTGCCCATGGGCCTGCCGGGACTGTTCACATGGATACCTGTAAGGAGAGCGCTGAGGAGCTGTGACACTTTTCTTTTCGCTGGGTTAGCTGTGCTTGAAGTACCCTTGAGAGCCACTCTCTCAACCCCTGCTGAAACACTAATTGCAGTAAGGAGGAAACAGAGCAGCGAAATGACTGTAACAGATTTCTGCTCAAGCATTCTGCAGCAGAGGCAACAAGACCAGGCAGAAGCAGGATTTTATGCTGAACTAAAGGCATAACATCTAAGTGGACACCAAGGTGTTGCCCATCTGCTTGGGTGAATGTGGATGAGCCAAAGTACAGTGGAGCGGCCAAGACCTCGTGGCTGTTAGATGTGAGGTCCTTTTTCTTAGCACCAGGATACGCACATGGTGCACAGGGAAACAGTCAACTCTACCGAGTGTCCCCTCCACGCAACCCCAGCCTGAGAAGGGTGCAAAAGGCTGTGTTTTGCATCTTCTTTAACAACATTAAGTTCATTCTGCACAATACAATGATATTTTGTGAAAAATATAGTTTAAAAATAGATTTCTCTTACACTCTCGATGCAAGCTCATTAACACTTTATCACTTTCATAATTCATTAGTTCCAATTTCCCAGGAACTGCCACCAGCAGTGATTTTTTTTCATCATGTCCAGAAAGATTAAACTCTGTAGGAAACCATAAAATTGAAATCCTGTGAGAAAGCATGAGGTGGATGCACAACAGAAGACTCTGGCAGCAGTCCAAACCAGGGAAGTTTCTGCCCTTCCTTGATGAGGGGAAAAAATAGAAACAACTGACAGTTTCATGAAAGAATCTCTAGGAAAGACAAGAAAGACAAAACAGACCTGGATTGCCCAAGACAGCCTAGAACTGTGCAACCAGAAAGGAAGGTGCAGCTTAGACATCAGATGGAAGAAGCAGAGGCAGCAGATTACAGAAGACATAAAAAGGCCTTGAGAAGAGAAAACAGATAAACAATGACAGTGTTTTACAAGAACATAGCACTTGAAGGTCATACAGACCATCCAGAAAGTCATCAAAAAGTAATACAACACTGTCAGGGACAGGTACTAGGAGCTTTCAAACAGAGATGTTGCAGAAAGACACTGTAACCACCCAAGGACTTCTACCAAGGTATTCTAAATTTCCCTCTATCCAGCTAAAGCTCTTTCTCTTAATACCACCACCAGCCTAGTGCATGAATAAGGGCCAGAAGGAGATTTGCACATGCTCAGGGAACTGAAGAAATAACCTGAAGGAATTACATCACACACTCATGCATCTCTGTAAAGCACAACAGCTATGACCAGCGCAGTGTATCGTGGCAAACAGCACAGCCTTAGCACCCGGGTTGCAGTAGTCACTGCAGTCCTCTATTACAATACCCAGGGCTCATTCCCCAGGGGCAGAAAACTGCTAACCTGGCCCATGCAACAGCTAGGAACGTCAGCATCTGGAAGTAGGAAAGTCGGTAACCTCTGCCTTGGGGTGACCCATCTTCATAGCGAGTAAAGGGCTGAGGGTAGCAGAACAGCAGCAAAGCTGGCCAGCGCTGCTTACTGCAAAGGTCAGTGCAAGCAAGGTCATGGCAGCTGTGGTATCAAGCCAGAGACTTATATCAAAGGAGGGAAACACCAGTGAGATGTCTGGTTAGGAGGCTGTGGAGTTATAATCTTCAATCTTAAAACAGAAAGAGAAAAGTGGAATCACTCCCATGATGACAAATCTCACAGTTTGCCAGAATCTGGAAAGATAAGAGCATCTCAAGCACATCCAAGCAGGACTTCTGAGGATGGTTGCGTTCTCTGTAGTCCTCTGTCAACACAACTGCTGCAGAATAAGGAATTCATATCTTTGAATTCAGATGTCTCTGAAGGATTACACAGATACCAAAAGGAGTGAATAGGACTAACAGGGCCATTAGAGAAGAAGAAGATGAAGTAATTGGGTCCCGTGAGCTTATGTAAGCAGTAAGAGGATGGAAATCGGGGTGGTTTGTCCACGTGACCAGAACAACAGGACTAGCAAACACAAGTCTGCGGGGAAAAATCAAAGAGGAAAGGAAGGCAGAATGCCCAGTGACAGTGTGACTCAAAAACATCAGCATCTGGATAGAGAAATGATGGGGAGATCTAAAGAGTAAAGGAAACATGAAGGCAGATTCCAGTTAGTGCTTAAAGATGACACTCCTCAGAGCATGTTGGTGTAGTAAAGGGAAAGATGAGACAATCATAAATATTTATAGCAGTTCATAAACTGGCCATGTCCTATTCACTTACTGAGTTGCACAAAGGACACAAGACAGAGTATGGTCAACAGTGAACCACTAATTCATGTTACTAATGCTTCCTTCACCCATAAAAAAGTTTTCAATTCATTCTGATATCTTTGTTTCAGACTGCTCAAAATTGCCCATTGATCTACACATTTCCCCTTTTGTTTCCTGAAGGTGACTTTTTTTCTGTGGGCTTCTAAATATCAGGTAAAACTCAACGTGCTGTGGCAATATGTTTGGCTCACAGAACCCAGCCTAGCTTTGCTGTTGCTTTTGATCATATTCTTGACATCCTGCCACTGTTCTGGTGAGACGCAGAGATTTTCTTGCTCTTCAGGTGCCCTGGGTATAGTTTTATGAGCCCAAGAAAGTTGAATTTCGTCTCTGCAGTTTTCAGCAGGATTACAGCAGTCTGGCAGAAAAGTGTCTGCTCGTAGCTTTTGCAAAAGTCACGAGTTCCTATAAATGGCAACATCATGATCTCTCCCTGAGCAGCATTGCTCATGCCAGTGAAATGTCCCCAGCTACCCACAGCACATCCACAGCCAGAGAAAAGCACCTCTTCCTGACTGTCTTCTCAGAGCAGGGTGCCTTGAGGGCAGTAATGGCACTGCGGCAGAGATACGTTGTCCCCAGCAGTCAGCAGAGCCCTTTTAGCTGTACAAACTTGCTATTTTCTGCATCTTTCCAAGAATCAAAAACATGCAGCAGGACCCACTTAATGGTCTCCCCAAGCGAATGACAACCATTCCCACAAGTGATGTTCCTATACTGAACCCATCATTTGCCACCCGACAGCAAAGCGGTCAGGAAGCACTGCTTATCAGTGATGCCTGCTGGCAGCCAGCAGGTGTCGAGATAAAAACAGGTTAAAGAAAAAGTGTTACAGTTTTTCCCAAGGAAGACCTTCCCCATAGGAGATTGCAAGGCTTTCCCCATGGGTGCTGTGCTGGGAGCCGGTCCCAGTGGCTGCGGTAGCCCTGCGCAGGCTGCTTGACACTGTCACTGTTCCAAATAAATTTGGGGCAGAGCATTGGTCCTGATGGTGCTAGTGCCTTGAGTAATGACCCATCTAAAGCAGTGGTTTTCTATTCTTATTTGTTTGCAGGCCACCCAAAAATGTCCCAGCAGAGCTGTGGGTCTCTCTATGATGAATTCCAGCTTGCTGACACTTGATTTCGTTACCTTCTATGGCCTCTCAGAGCAGACCAGGGACAGTCCAGTTTCTATATACCACCTGCTGAAAACTCCTGTCCTTCAGCTCCAGCAGCTTTTGTACCTAGACTGCTTTAGCTATATAGTTCCTGGTGATCTGTGGGGTTTTACGCTATTTAACTATATATGGGAGGAAGAGTAGCTGTACGGTGACAAGGCACTTCTGTGTGGATACTCCTGACACTGAGGGGCTCGAATTAATATTCTTTTGTCTAAAATTCAAGCTCCCAAGTGGCAGAGCTTCCTGGCACAGAAACAATCATTAGTCCCAATCCAAGCGATCTGCTCATGTCTGTAAACATGTACAGGTGCAGCCTGCTCTCCTACGTACACCTGCAGCTCAGGATGCCAAAGTGAACATGTGGTTCTTAACAGAAAAAAAGTCCTTGAAACCATCATCTGCACAAAGGGCTTTATTTAATTGCTGGAGATTTGAGTGAGTTCAGACTCTTGGGTTTTGGTTAATTCTCTGGAACAGCACTGGGTTTTGCCTTTATTTTTGTTTCCTGCGTCAGAGCTCTGAAGCAGATGGATTGCAAACTATAGAAATTGTTCATGGTAGATGTTTAATGAAAATCCCTGACTGAAACATGATTCTTACTAAGGAAAAAGAAAAAACTTGCTGAATATTTATTTTTCCAGTTGCGGGAGAAAAGTGAGGGAATGGGATTGTTTTGCTCAAAGTATGTTTTAAACTCCACGTTGCAGTCTGGTATCATGTGCACACTGAGACTGATCTGTTTGTGCTGATTCAACACAAATTAATGTTAGGAATGACTTCTGAGAATTACATGGCCTTTACGTCTTTAAAAAATGCCTACATTGGTGTATTCAGCCCAAAATAGCAACCTGCAGGGCCTGGGCTAGGACAAAGGGAGAAGTAAAAGGAGGAAATGCCTTGTTTGGGGAATGAACTCTGAAGCTGAACAAGAGACAAGCTTGAGTGTTTCCTTCCCGTGGGATTCTCTGCTGGCTGGAGAACGAGAGTCAGTGCATGGAGCTGGAGGAGAGGAGAGCCAGGCGGATGTCCCCTCCTGCAGGTGCTGGAGGCCCTGCTTTGTAGGGGAACTAATAACCAGGCAGGCAGGGCAAGGAGCTGGAGATGTTTCACAGGGCCATGAATCACAGCAGACTGAGGAAGCTGAATGATGATAGCTGAGCTTCGTGTCCACAGCTCTGAGGTGTGGCCTAGAAAACAGAGGGCAGGAAGATGCAGAGCGGCTGCGGGCACCACTGTGTGGGTTTGAGCTGGTGCTGCTCCCGGAGAACTCCTGGTGTGCTCCTGCGGCAGGAACAGTGCAGCTCGGGGGCTCCAGTTCTCCACCACCAGTAAGCAGGCATTTTTGAGAAACCACCACGGATTTCCTTAAACTTATCTGTCTCTGTGGTGGTGTGCTGTGTACATAGGGGCATAGACAATTTGTGAGACTATAAAGCAGAAGCAAAGATGGAGGCTTCTCTCCTGCAGATCCACCTCTTTCTCTCTGCCTTGGGTTATCAGTCAATGAGAAATTTTCTCCACCAGCCAGTGAATTTTTTCTATCTATCTTAGCAGCCAAAAGCTCTATAATAACATGTGAGATTTGGGCTACACAATGCCATAGCATGCTTTTATAAAGGAGGTCATCTTGAAGAACTCTGCAATGTGGTGTAGGTTGTATTTTGCCACTTAAAGGAAAGTGCTGTCACTGTATAACACAATGGGAGGGAGAAGACAGGGTTGATACAAATAGGCTGTGCTCACACTGCCTGCATGACCCAGGTCAGAGCCCACACACGTAGTAATGAAATAGTAATTTCTATTTTTTTTACTTCAAAGCACTTTGTCCATCCAGACCAAACCAGATTCCAGCATGGAGAGTCACAAGGTCAGCCCCATGTGTATTGCGGATCTGCACATCCTTAGAGATAGATGGGCTTGTAATGAACCCTTTGGCTGTGACCTGGGGTTTTTTCTTCCCATTGCTTCTATTATTGTCACAACGCTCTCACGTCTTGAGCTAACCATTCAGAAAGCCTGCCTGAGACATTTCTTCTCTAGTGTGTCCCTGAAGAATCTCATTGCATTTGGCCATCTGAAGCCGGTTCTTTATGCTTCTTCATATTAGTCCATGCAAATAGTGGACAATCATAGAATACAAGGTGTGTGAGCCAAACCCACCATACAGCTCAAAGAAAACAGTTGCTGACTGTCTTTTTTGTTTTTCATCAGTTCTGTACCTGGAAGGATCTGTCCTTGTATTTGAGGATGTCTTCAAACTGGTTGCCTTCTACTGCGTCAGTAGGTGAGTTGGATTCATTGCTTCCATGGAGGGGTTGCTTCGCTTTCCCTTCTGGACTGCCTTGCCCCAGTATCCAGTCACAGCACAGCCCCAGCTGTTTCCCCCGGTTTCCTCTAACCTGCCAGACCAGGAGGCATTTCAGATGCTAGTACCTACGATGGGGCCAGATCACCCAGTTTCTAGCCAGGCACACCATAACCACAGCTGTCCCTGGAGCTGGAAGCTTTGTCTGAGGAAGGTCCGTAGGGCTGCACCCACAAAGAACCGAGGCACAGGACTGGGGCTAGCAGGGCAGCGAGGAAAAAGGTTCCTGGATTAACCATCTCTTATTAAAAGCAGCTTTAAGCATCCACACACGCCTGGCAGCGACTTGGCAAACCTGCTAGCTGACTGTTGCCTGCAGGAGACTCTTAGTCACTTAGAGACTCAGAGCACTTAGTCACCTACAGGGCATCTGTCAAGGAGAGTAGTCCTGAAACAATTTCTGTTCTTTAGCCAAAATTTAAAAATAAAATAAGGCGATAAAGAACAGACCTTGGTTGTTTGCTCAGCGCAGAGATACCAAACAGAGTGGGCACAGAGATGGGAAAGACCTGTAAGGTCATTTTCATTAGAGCAAGGTTTGATCAGCAGCTGATGAGTCCCTCTGTGTAATTAAACCTGTGCATCTGCAGTCTCCTCTAATCTGCGTTTGTGCTGAGCACGCTGCAGTGATACCTCCACAACCTACTTACCCCATTCCTGCTGCAGCAGGCCTGGTTTTGAGTTGGGTATAAACTTTTGACCTCCCCTATATAAACTTAGATGACTCTTAAAGTAGTTATTTCCATTTAAGAGTGGAAAGCAGATTCAGGATATGTTTACAAGGCAGTCGTGTTAGTGACTTGGTTAGGTCACATAGTAGGAACAGTCTATCTATGGTATGATACAGCGTGCTGCAGCTTACCCAGCCAGTAACACTCACACTATTTTGGGGGCTGCTTCTGCAGCCATCTGAGTTCAACGCTGCTGGGCCAGGACTCCTGCCCACATGCAAGGGACCGTGCTCTGTCTCACCCCCATCAATGAAAAGACATTTAGCCATCTAGATGTGTATAGACCCTATAGAATGGGCATAAATTAACCTCTGGCCACATGTAAAGATTTCTGTCTTACCAAAGGAGCAAAGAAGAGCCCAAATGCAAACAAGAATTGGGCATTTCTAGTCAAATGGCTGATGGGAGGGAAAATCTGCTCGCTTCTGCTTTCATGCAGAAAGGATCATGGCTTAAGAAAGAGGCCCAGAAAGAAAGAAAAGCTTTTCTGTTAGTTCCTGTTATAGATGTTACTTCTGAGTGTCAAATACACATTTAGATGGTTCATGCGATTTCTCAGGTCGCTGTCAAAAGACAAGGTAAATAGGGAATAATTTTCTGAGAGAAGCAGGTAATAAAAAGGCTCTTAGGCACTGACCTACCATTTGCTGGCAGCTTGTAGGACTGTTCTCAGGGCTGTAGTAAATAGTCATCTATAAATAGCTGGAAACAGCCTATCAGGGCTGACAGGCTCTTCTCAAAAGAAAGTTTGGCCTGCCTCGATGACCTTAGATGACAAAAATAACACCTGTAGGTAACAGGTGACTCAGTGGCTTCTCTGCAAGCTGCTGCCCCATGAATAAAACCAGATATTTTTCTATTAGGGTAATGTCTTCATGTTTCCTGATTTTTAGATGTATTTTTCTACCAAAGAGAAAAAAAATAGAAGGGAACTACTCATGCATATAGCAAAAGCAAAGAAAGCAGAAGGTCCATGGACCCTCTTCCTCTTTTAAGCCTGATATCTGCCATGAAAAAAAATAATCATGGGATCACATCAGTTTATGTCAAACAATGGGACAATAGAGTGCTCAGTGGTGCACAGAGAACCCATGAAATACACAGTACATCAGTAACACATATATCTGTTAATAAGCGTAAAAATAGCCCCCCTGTATTCATCTGTCAACAAATTGGTCCTCCCCAGGTCTGCCGTGACATTTTTTGGGGTGTGTATTTGTGTAGCAGAGACCACCTACTCACAAGGGCAGCTTTTTCTAAAATAATTTCCTGCAGCTTGCAGAACATTTTGTTAATTTTTTAATGTGTAAAATAACCCTGAACCATTCCTTGCTACCTTTTTGGGACTATTATTACTGGCTTTTCTAGTCCTTGTTAGAATGAGAATTGAGGTAGGAACAGGTTTAGCGAATTGTCATTGGGCAAGAGGCAAACTTGAACAGTTCACTACCAGCCCAAGAGCCCCGTTAAATTATTTGAGACTTAGGGTGTGTTTCAGTGAAACCCAACTACCATCCTCTGAGAAAGTGCATCTTCTTTTCAGTAAAAATACAGCACCTTTCAAGAAACCAAGCAGTCAGAAGTCTGAGAGCAGAGACTAGAGGGATATATGTTTTCTCAGTGTCATGCAGCACTTCGTTGTTGGTCGCTTCACCCAGGGGCTTCCCTTCCCCAGGAGGGGTCTTCCTTCCCTAACCCCACTGTGTCTTGCCGTGTCCCCATGCCTTACACTTACACTGATTTTTAAAAGAGGAAGCAGGGTAGGGAGAGGTAAAGAGAAAGAAAAAGGACTGCAAATCCCCTCCACACCGGAAAGAATGTCTTTTCTAATTACAATAATTACCATTTGCAACACCTCACTTTTCATGGGAAGGTATTTCAACCCTTGTGGCCTCCCCTGAGGTGAGAGGCATTCCTGCTGTTTTTGGAGGAGGAAGCCAAGGTGCAGTGATTAAGCCAGCATCACCGCATGAAGCATCGCCACGGGAGCTGGTGATCTCTTGTGAAATCAGAGCAACCCAGGCTGCCACAATGTCCACGATGCCTTACTGGCCATGAGATCTTCCTTTGACAACATCCAGGACTTTGCAGAACAGGGCTGAAATTGTGAACCAATTCAATCACTAAAACCAACGGTAAAATCTGGAGTTCCTAAGAACTGTGGGGTATATTCTTTTGTTGATTTTTCACTGTGTTTCATTTTACAGAGATTTGCTGCCCTTCACCCTGAAGCTGCCACAAGCAATATTAGAAGCCAGTAGCTTTCAAGACCTTGAAATTATCTCTAGTCTGGGGATAGGTAAGTCCCTCAAAGCAGCCAGGGTTTCACTCAGACTTGTGAGAACCGTGGTGCCTCGCACAGACATACTGCAACTGGTGGATAGATGAACTCTTTATTGTCTTCAGAATAGCTGAAGAGGCCTGAATGCAAGAGAGAAGGTGTTTCTGATCTTTATGTTTATACAAGCACACTGGAAAAAAAAGGCCACTCACCCCTTTGGACATAAGCCGGGGCTTTCGACAACTGAAGCGCGGCACAGCCTCTCAGGATAGCTTACACACATTGGAAGTAGTTGGTATCTGAGGTATATGAAAAGAGGAAAACACCTTTGCAATTTCCCCTTCTGATGTGTGGGGGCAATGCTGATGGAAGTGTGATATTTTTGAATTTTGATATTTCTGCTTCCTTTTGCAGGATTTCTAGTTGGCAGAGAAACACGTAGTGGCCCAGCATGTTCTCTCGCCTCACACTAATCAGATACAAAAAGGAATGTTATTTTTAGTGACAGCACCAAACGAGCAAATTTTAGATTAGATGTATAAAGTTACAGAGTTGGGAAATGCAGTTCTGTTAACTAAGGAGGTCTCCTTCCTATTCCTTCCCATTTAACACACTCGAGACAGCTATTACAGTTAGCCACTCTCATGCTACTTTGCTTTTCAGTTTTCCCTCAGCTGTTGAAAACAGCCAACCAATGGCGAAAGCTGAAGAGTTAGCTCACTTAGAGATACTCACTAGAGCACTCTGGGGCTTTGGGGATCTATTTTTGGATCTTCTGCATTATACCTCCCAGAAGGCATGGGCAAACCCCACTGGTTTCAGTTCAGGCGGCTTTGTTGAATTTGACCATCAGATTTGCCTCTAACACTTCCAGCATCCTCTATTTTGAATATGTTCCAATTTGTCAAAGCATCTTTGCACACGGGTGTCCAGCCAGCACTTATTGCTTAAAGAAAGCTCCTTTGCAACTTGAGATAGCAAGCTGTAAACTTATTATTAATTTTATTATAACAAGTGTAAACATTTGATTAAAATGTGAGAAGTGTATATCATGATTCTTCAACCTTCTGTCTAATTTGAGCCATCAGAGAAGAACCTGACTCAGGCAACAGTCTCCAGCAACTTCAGAAAGGAAGGATTAACTAAAGCACAAGCAACAAAGCAATGTTGGTTGTAGTCTTCTTCCTTCTCTCCTGTACACTGGTGGTCATGAAAGTGGTGATGCTTGGAGGTTTGTTTGCCACAGTACATCTCATGCCAGGAAAGTTTCTGACAACAGAAGAAAACCTGCTGTTGTGTAAAGATTTCCTGGGAAATGGTGCTAGCTTCTTGGAGTGCCATGCTGTCTCAGTAAAGTCAAACAGGCTCAAGTAATGAGTGATGCTGTTTACTGCTTCCTGGAACAAAATTTCATGGGTACTAGTGGGTACACAAGCAATAAGTGCTGCCCGAAGTGGCACTCCCAAAGGAAAGCTAGCATTGTTTGAAATTCTCATGCGTTGCTTTTTGTTTATTTCAAAGTGATACGTTTTTTTGAGGGGGTAGAAGTAAGGTATCTACCTGCCAGATGGATTGTTCCACAGAGGATCTGGCTGTTATGTATATTGTCAAAAAGGATGTACTGCAGGCCCTCTAGTCTTGACCTCACTGGTACAGAAGGCATTCTAGCAGGAGAATTAGCGTGATTGCACTGCACAAAGAGCACATACCATCACAGACATGCCAGAGTCTCAAAGAGCTGCTTAATTATCTCTCCCAGAGTGTAAGCTAAGGGAAGAGCCAGGACAGCAATGGGAGATGATCAAACTGCTTTTCCTGCTGTATGAGAGAGCGTGGCTGGGCTGGGAAACACCCTCTCTGAAGCAGCTGTGTAACCCTTGGTAAAACCGCCTCATCTGGTCCTTCACGGTCTGAGCAGAGCATTGCGTTTTCATCAGTGTCTTATCCTGACCACTGCTGAGAAAAATAACCAACTTCCCTTTTGTAGATTGGTTTACTCACCATTTCCTCAGCCCATGAGACTCCACAGCATTATATTCTGACTTAGAAAAGCAACTTCCACTGTCTTGCATTTGCTAATACCCAGTAGAGTCGGAGAGTTTAAAGGAAATCATACCCCAGATAGTCTCAGACATGAGAGGGTTGGCAGTGTGATGCTATTGTGTGCGGTTGCATCTGCACGTCTATTCCCGAATTCTGTTGTCAAGAGTGCTGCTGTTCCTGGCAACACTTTAATTTGAAGCTTCTTTTTTCTCCTCCCTCTCATGGTAGGAAATCAGAGAATAAAGCTGTTCTAACCTCAGCCTCCCCAAGAAAACATGGTGACATGCTTATGAAGTCGAGGTAGCCATGGACACTAGCCTAGGCGGCGAGAGGCTAAAACAGCAATTTTATCCTTATGGGCATGGACAGTCTTTTAGTTTTCACCTGAGCATGGCTTACTCTGTGCCTATGTTATAGAAATGCTTGGTTAGAGGGAGAGGAGGGGCAGCAAGGTGTCAGCCTGCCCATCCTGCCCTGCCTGCAGCACTTGCATCTGCTGGAGGGAAGGGGACAGTCCCTGTCCCTGGGGCAGCTGGCTGTGCCCCAGGGGACCACATCACTGGCAGAGGGAGGCAAGGCCAGCAGCGGGCTCAGGGCACCAAGGGGGAAAGGCAGAGCCCTGCAGAGGACAGGTTATGGCGGCGGCAGAGAGACGATGGCTTTGGCCGCAACGGCGTGGAGCTGGCTGCAAGGAGGAAGCTGTCAAAAGTCACGGCTGCACCGGGGAGCAAAACGGGAAGAAGTGGCCTGTCTTTGGGGATGCAGTGAGCAAGGGAGAGATTTTATCTGAATGTGTTTCACTACCGAGTTCTGTGTTGGCTTTAGTTGCAGAGTTTCTTTGCTCTGTTTTGAGTTCTGCTATGACCTTTCTAACTAGAAGTCCCTTTGAGCTTTTCTGGGGTGCTGATTTTTAGGAAGAGGCACAGGCAGACCTTGCCCAGAGCTCTGGCCAGTTCAGCCCTGTGCCCCCTTCCCTGCGATGGGCTGGGGTCTATGCTGGTGCAGCCGAGAGGAGAACAGGGCCCTGGCAAGGCACAGCTGAAGGCACCATCCTGAGAGCTGTACCGCATGCTCAGCACTGAGGGGCATCCCACACGTGTGCAGCCCTATCCATCCCCCCCTGAGCCCGGCACATGATGTTTTTGCAGTGAGACAGGCTTGACACCAAGCAGGGCAGGGTTCGGGCACTGTGTGGCAGCCCCATTCGCATCCCCTGTAAGTCCACCCAAACGAATGTGCCATCAGCGTCAGCTCTGTGTCCAGGGACCAAGCATGCTGAAATAGTTATTTAGTTATCTGCATCCTTGTGTTTCCAGAATTTCCCATCTTTTCCTTGTCCCTAAATCTGTGGGCATCTATACAGTCCTCACGCAGTGAATACCCCCAGAGGTTTATACCCTTTTCCTTGGTCAGAACACAGGGGGTTTGCAGGATCCTGTTTCCTGATGCTTCCAGTAGTGGACCCCGGATTAGCAGCTCTAAGAGTGATTAAAAGCAATCAGACTGGTAAGGCAAGCACATTTGAAAACTCACCTCTGGGGGAAGGGAAAAAGGTTAAATGTGATACTGAATCTATTCAAAAAAATGTACAAATGCTTTGTAGTTTTTTTAAAACAAGTTATTCAAAGACAAATTCTGTAAGAAGTTTGTGATATACAGAAATGACTACTTGTATCTGAAACACCATCTTCCTTTTCCAGTCACAGTTGATGGCACTGAAGTGCTTACTTATTCTTTAGTCCTTCAGTATACAACCTTCCTGCGTACACAGTCTTTTGCACCATCTTTCCTCTCTTACACCTGCAGGCATGCAGTCTCGGGGCAAGGTGCAAAACAGAGAGTGGGCATGGCTGTGGATAATCATCATCCAGAGCTGTAGAGGTTAATGGTAATTTTAATCTGTGAAAGATATTTAAAATCATATGTTTCCAGACTGGTGGTACTGCAAAGCAGGATCAGACCTCTGTGTAGAACAGGCTCTGCCACATGAGCTTGCTGCATAGTAGAGTCATCTTCATTTGATGTTTCTTGTGCTCCTGGTGCACGTTGGATCCGGGCTGTATATCTCAGCCCTCCACCTTCCCATGGTCAGCAAGAAGGAGACAGAACTTGCTTGGGGTCTTCACACCCTCACCTCAGGTATCCACAGCTCTTTGCATCTGGAGGGCAGTGATCACTGAACAAGCCATAGATCCCTTTTCACAATCATTCATATTTGTTACTTGTACCTTCCTGCTCACGCTGCACAGGCTGAACAACAGCAACAGTTTTCACTAGATGAGTGTCCAAAAATTGTCCAGAAGGAGGTTTCTGGTGAAGCTTCTGAGCTTGTCCCCCGGTTTGAAGCATCTCACACACATAAACCAGGCAACCCTTTCTTCACACAGTTTTGTGCAGAGGTGTGAAAGCTTGTGTACCATTTTTTTTAACAAAGAGTAGGACTTGTACATACTGTTAGCAGCTAAAATTCTCTCAGAGCGTTTTTCATTCTTCTTTTCGTTCTTTCCTTTTTTTTTTTTTTGACAGGTTTCTGGAATTCCTCCTTAAACCACAGAGGAAGAGGAGAGGAGTTATCCAACCCTACAAAAGACTCTGCTTTCAGCACTGCCCAGGCAGACAGTTTAAGATCTACCCAGTGTTTTGCAAGTAGCACAAACCACTGCTCATGTGAAATTGAGCTGTCAATAGGAAATGACAGGCTGTGGTTCGTGAATCCTATTTTTATAGAAGAGTGCAGTAATCCTTTTCCTCCAGATGTACCTCCTCCTAAAAGCCATGCTGTGAGCGCCGATCTCCCCCCTGACACCACGCTCGCAGAAAGGAAATCTCCTCGCCGCCCCCCTCCACCTCCACCTTCTCACACTCTCACTCAGAAACCTTCTCTGAAGGTCCTGTGGGATGCCATGACTGCCTGTGAAGAAAACGAGCTGCTTCTTCAGCCATTAGGAAAGAGCATCAAGGAAATGAAAATTGAGGGCGGTGACAATAAAGAAGAAAGGAAGCAGAGCTGCTCAGTCAACGAGCCCTCGGCAGTGAGCCCCAAGAAGGGCTCCCAGCCCTCTGTCCCTCCACGGAGGCGGCTGTGTGAGAGGACCTCAGAGGAGAGCTGTGTGGGTAAGCCTGGAAGTTGTGAAACGCTGAAAGGGGAACGGACAGAAGAAAAACAAGACACAAGTACAGAGAGCAGAGATAAAAGTTTGCTGTGCAAAAAGGCTGTAGAAATGCCTGGGGAGGTTCCTGAAAGGGCTGTATCGCAGTTTCAGGAGACAAAGCCTGAACCTGCAGAGAAGAAGGAGGACATGCCTGAGATACAAGTCAATGCCATTGAGAAAGGAAAGTCACCTCCTATCCCACCACCGAGACGGAAGAGGCTTTCCCAGGTACCGAGGATCCCCTGCTCCTGCCAGGTGAAGCAAAGAACAGTGGCAGAGACTGCCACGGCCACAGCGCAGGGTTTGTGGAAGAGCAGCTCAGATACAGTGGCAGGTGGTGCCACTTGCACACACACCAAGACTGAACGGGGACATGGCTGCAAATCCATCAGCTCAGCTGAACTGAAAGGTTCGCATTCCTCCCTGGAGGGCCTGGGAGGCAGCGCCATGGCTCAGGCGTCAGCGTCTGAGCCAGACTCCTACTCCACCAGCAGCACAGAGGATGACCTGGAGACGCTGAGTAGTTCGTCTGGTAAAAAGACACGCTGCATGATCTTGGACAAGGCCAAGAACAGGCTGTCCTTTGTGAGCCTGTCCAATGTCTTCACAGTCTTTTTGTCTAGTGACAGGAAGCTGCAGAAGAAGATAGTGGAGCTGGCACAGGACAAGGTTTCGTACTTTGGCAACCTGGTGCAGGACTACAGAGTGTACAGTTTAGAGATGATGGCAAAGCAGAGCTCCAGCACAGAGATGCTACAAGAAATCCGGATGATGATGACACAGCTGAAGAGTTACTTAGTGCAGAGCACCGAGCTGAAATCCCTGATAGACCCAGCCTCCTACACCGAGGAACAGTTAGGTAGGTGACTGTGCTTTACTCATCCTCAGGCAGAATTTGGGAAGGTAAGGAGGCAGACAGGATTATGCAGACTATATATATAGATTATGCAGTTCTGGTTTACAGAATTATGAACCATCTCCTAAAATCTGAGGGGTGCAAATTGAAGTCTACTCTGTGGTTGCCAGCACTTGGAGGAGCAGCTCTAAAAACTGGGAGACCAATGAGGGGGAAAATCCCATTATGAATGTTTTAGAGGGAAGAGTTTAAGCAGAAGAGATGTGTGTTTGTGTGAGAGACATACATGTATGTATATATGCATATGCATGTACACACATACAAATACGAGTGTGTGTGTGTGTGTATGTGTATGCATAGGCACACACAGAGCTGTGTTCACTGGAAACACAAAAGGCCACCTTCCCCCGCCACAGCTGTGTTCCCCATGGCCTTCCATGTCCACTGCCCCACACTCTGCAGTGACGATGGAGAGCTCCCTGCATTTGGCAGCCAGATCAGACGTCAGTCACTGTCTCACAAGGAGGGACAAGACTATGATGATTTTGACACGCAGGTTGGAGGAATCACTTGATCCCGCTCTGTCCTCCTCAGAGCTCAGAGGTGCGGAAGAGCTGCCTGCTGCAAGACCACTGCTGGCTCCGAAATGCAGCATTCACCTCTCTTTGCCACAGACATAGTTTGCCTTTGGGGAGGAAAAATAATATTTTTTGGCAGTTTAGGGGTGTTTTGTTGCTTCTCATTCAATATTCTGTGAGGGAGTAATGTGCTACTTCCCTCCTTGCTAAGAAATGGACTGGCCTGTTTAATGTACATTCAGGAGGGAATATACAGAGCTGTAGGATTTTTTATCCCAGTCAAAGCCATACAGCCAGAAAAATCATGCATGCATGCACTCACATGCTCTTTTCACTTAAAACTTGTTTCTTGAGGACCTGAGAACCAATGCAGAGCTATTTATGAGATCACTAAGTTGGCTTAAAGCAAGCTGGGAGCTGGAAGACCAGCTGGAAGACCCCCAACACAGAACATGGCCAACCACAGAAGTGGCCAGGGATTCTGGGGGATCCTGCAGCTCCAGTATTAGGTGGGACCCAGCTAAGTGGTGAGCCAGGACCCAGAGGCACTCTGCTGTCAGTCTCAGCAGGCCTGTCTGGCTTCTTTCTCACCCAGCAAAGGCTTCACATGATCCTGCAGTTTCCCAGCAGACCAGACCTGCTGCCAGCCCCTTGCCATAGCTAGGAGAGGGGAGCTACAGTTTCACTTCTCATGCACCTCATGTAACACCTGTAATTTGTGTCCCAATAACCCCTCTCTCCGAGGCAGGGGGGGTGTCAGCACAGAGAAGTCTGTCCTGAATCTTGATTAGGGAAGGTGGAGAGGAGGCAGACAGAAGTGTTCTTGTTCTGCTTGGTAGGGCTGCGTGTGTGCAAGGATCCCCCCACCTTCACTCGGACACAGCGGGTTAGATCTAGGTCTGTTCACTGGCAGTTCCTTACCAGGATGATATGGCCCAGTCAGCCTAGGGAGGACTGTGTTCTCCTGTGGAGGACAGGGATTCCTACCGTGGAAGATTTACTGTTTGAATTTGTCCTGCCTTAGGCTGACTGATTCTTTGGATTCTTTAAAATAGCTGCATTTTGTATACATAAATGTTACTGCCCTCTGTTTCATTCCTCAGTGACTGAGCGGATGAACTCTTTTGCCAGTGACCTTTTTGCCTCAGTGCAGGGGTGACAAGAGGATCCCTAGCAGTCCCTCTCGCTCTGCCTCTGGTTTCTAGGAGTCAGACAACAGACTTTCTCACAGACTCTCATGCTTCCTTTTGTCTCCTGCTAAATATTAAGCCAACACTCAACCCACACAGACTATTTCCTCATCCACGGGTGGCATAAGAGGTGACTTAAGTAACAGTAAGTTAGAGTCACTTGAGCAGTAAGGGTGAGAAACTCCTGACCAGACGTTGGTGTCTGCCTCTGAGCTAGTAGCTGCAGCCCCTTTTCAGTCACTGCAGAGAAAGGGGCACTTTGAGGATATAATTGATTTGCCCCAAATTGAATATCTCAAACAGGTGAGAGGGAGATGTCAGAAGGGACATGAGATGAATCCCACCTGGGCATCTGTGAGGGCAGGGCTGTGAAAAGAAGCACAATTAGGTGAGGTTCCTCACTTCTTCCCAGAGTTGGCTTTCCTGCTGCCTGCCAGCGCCACGCTGGTCAGCTAGGAGTCAGGCAAAGACAGCAGGGGCTGCAGGTAGCAGGAGCTCTCCTACGGCTCCAGTGGCAGAGACCGTGCATTGATGTTCATCTCAAGCCTATCCAGGACTTCTGGAGGGTGTTGGCAGTGAAACATTTACTTTCTGGAATTTCTGTTCCCTGCTCACAGCTATGCAGTAGTGCATGAATAACCAACCACATGCTTTCTTTGGAGTTTTACATGCACCTGTACTACTGTGTTGATTATTTATCAGGGACTTCTGTGTTCTCCCTTCTCTATGCAGAAGTGATTGCTGAGACGGCTTTGTACAAATGTGTCCTGAAACCTTTAAAAGAAGCCATTGATTCTTACTTAAAAGAAATCCACAACAAAGATGGATCTTTACAGCAGCTAAAAGAGAACCAACTTGTGATACAAAACACAACTACCACTGACCTAGGTGTGACGACCAGTGTGCCTGAAACTGTTGTGCTGGAAAAGATCCTTCACAAGTTCACAACCATGCACAAGGCTTACTCCCCAGAAAAGAAGATTGCCATCTTGCTGAAGTCCTGCAAACTCATCTATGACTCCATGGCTCAGGGAAATCCAGGTACAGCACTCCTACTGAAATGGTATCCCTCACTGGTCCTTCTCCGTGTATCAAAGGAAGAGGGTTTATGATACAGTTGATGTGATAATATTCAGATTGGAGGTAACAGTGATTGTTGGTGTGTTTGGTATCAGCTGTCCACAGGTTGTGTTCAGAATGGGCCGGTTAGTGACTGTGAAGTTCTCTGTACTAATAACAGGTATAAGATGTTACCTGGTTAACTTTAAGCTCCATAACTCAAAAAAACCAGATGTCTGTAAGTGTGTGGTTTATGGGTCATGTCCTTTTTGCACAGGTCTTCACACAGCTCTCCATAAATCCTCAGAGTTCTGTCCCAGCTTGTAGCAGCTTAGTGGTAAATTCTAGGAATGGGTCTTTGGGAAAGTCTCTTGATTTGGCCTTTACAAAGTTTTGCCTAAATTGAGGAAGAGGCACAGAATGCTAGTACTGTTTGTTACTAATTCCTGATGCTCCAGTAAATTCCAGAAGCCACTACTACACTTCTTCGGTGTAAGGAATTATGTGCTCTGAGTATAAATATAACTTGAGCCCCAGGCCAACCGCTAAATGCACATGTTAAGCCCTTGGCTTGCAGACAGGATGCATTTTTGCAGATAGACCAGGAAGCCCCTTCCTCCAGGAATCTGCCTTGCCAGTTTAAGAGCTTTCTTTGCTGGTGAGCTGATGATCAGCCATGCATAAATTTGGAGAGAAGCCAGATATTAATTTGCAGCAACCTGTGGTTGTTCAAGAACTCTCAGTCTCCAAAGGTGCTTTTAGCTGTTGTGCTTTATTTTGTACTGACGGCAGCCTTGCAGCACTCATACAGGAATTGTTGTGTCCCTTCTGAGCCTCACCCCAGGGTCATCCCTTAGACAGCATGCAGCAAGGTTCAATGACCGATCTAGACACATTAACGGCAGAGCAAGAAGCCACCCCAGGGCTGAGCCAAAGCTGCAGGGTGGATAGGACCTCTGACTGTCTTCAAGTATTATGAGAAGATTCAGACACATGTAGGGGAATTTGCTGTAACTTTGTTAAAACACCAAGTTTGACAGTAACTTCGGTATAGTTCAAAGACTCACATGCCTCATTAAAACCCACAAAGGAGACATGGTCTCTTTCCGATGCTGGTGGTACATTACGTATCTCTCACACCTCAGTTAGTTAGCTCAGGGCTGGAATTTCTCTGTTGCAGGAAATGCTGTTGTGCCGTTTTATCTAACAGAAATTAGTGGTCAGGGAAATAATTCAAAAAACCCTACATGTTTTAGAAGATTGGCATTCATGAAATCAGAGGATTTCACTGTGGTTTGCTATGCTAACCAAACCGCTTCATTTCGGCCAGCTCAGCTGTTTTCTTATGTTGAGTACTACTGCAAGCGGGGTGTAGGTCAGAAGCTGACTTCACCCCTATGCGTCCAGTTCCCTCTCCAGTATATATGATCAGTGATACATATCAGGGCCTCATCAGAAGAAAACTGGCCTGGCATTAAGGAAATGTACCCCAATGAATTCAGACCAGTAAAAGAGGTAAAGGGGAGGAGAATCCTATAGTCTAACTCCTGGAAGACAGTGGACTCAGAGAGAAATTGAGTGAAACGTCCTGTAGACCCACTTAGAAGTGAAACGTGTGAAACCTCTTCAACAGAACAAACTGACCCCAGACCACTTTGATTTTCCTCCTGGCAAAGACAAGCATTCAGCAAACTGAAATATTTTTCTGACAGGGAATTCCCAGCCGGTGGTGTGCAGAAGAGTGCACTGCGGGCTGCTCAGACCAGCTTTCAGCGGGTAGGAATTCTCCTCCTGCTCTCTGCCCATCTTGAGAGCAGCGGCCCAGGGCCCCTTTTGCTTTCAGCCAGCCCTGAGGCAGCACAGCGCTCTTCGCACCGGAAGAGCAGGGGCCATGCTCGGCTTCCTGTGCAATAGTCTGTTCTGTTAGCTCACTGCTGCATTAGAAGGCTCCTTCCTCTTCCAAGATCAGAGCAGATGGAACACAAAACTAATCATTCCCTCTGCCGCAGGACCAAAATCAGTCTACCTCTGTCAGAAAAATGATCTGTTCAGTAACATGATAACTACTTACGTTGTCTGGTTTAATTTGCAATTTGGCAGCTCAGGCCAGGTCTTTATTCACTTTAGGCTGACTGTAGGATGAGCTGACCTTAGAATATGGTTTCATATCTCAAAGCAAGTGCAAATACCACCAAATCAAGCACTCTTTTTTTTCAGACCTGTATGAAAACACAAGTTTTTTAACATTTTGAGACCCATGTACAGCAGTCCAGGTTTGGCCAGGGTGTCCCAACAGGTACCAAGTTTTCTTTAAAACTAGGGATAGGCTTACTCAGGAACACCTGTGCCTGTGGTAGTGCCCATCTTTGCACTGCTGAAAGAGTGATGAAACTTTGAAGTCAGCCTTGACTGACTCCATGTATATGGAGCCATTTTAAGAAAGGAGGAGTTCTTTGGTTTGATTGCAATTCATACTACATGACAAAATCTGCCTGAAAAATTGGCTGTGGTTGAACTCCCTGATACTTAGACTATGAACTGAATGGGTCAGATCCTCAGCTGGTTTAAACTAACATTTCTTCCTCAAGTTGAAGGCAATCAACTTGTGGATCTGATTCATCACAAGGAATCAGGAAGGCAAGTTCACAGTCTTTGTCGATACACCTTTCTCCCAACAGACCTCTGAATACAACCACAAGATATAGATCTATGTTGAAGAAGGACTCATCTACAGCTGCATCTAGCTGTAGGTGGGCACAGATGGATATCATGTCTAGCTTCTCATTATAGACAATGTGGACTTAGTCAATGGAGTTCAGTTGATTCATCTGGCTAGATGTAGGTGTGTGCTTTAGGGTGAGATGACTCATGACAAACTCCACTGACGATATGGATTAGTTCATCGCTGGCTATAAAAGGAGTTTAGGGGTACTGGTTCAGATGTTCACATGTACAGTGTAGGCAGTGGTATTAGTAAGCGAATCCTCCCCAAAGGGACAGTTATGATAGCATTGTGGTGTCTCACTGAGCTTTTCCAAGTTCTGTGCAAACTTAAATAACAGCAACATATGCCTCCAAGAATGTAACCTACAATCTAAAAATATGTAACCTGCCTGCTAAAAATACTAGGAGTCATTAGTAAGAATAATATGCATTAAGAGAATAGAAAAAGAAGAGTTTAGAAACCCACCCCACCCTCTACAAACTGGCTGGCATTTTTTTGTGGCATTTTTTTATTTGTGCACTAGAGAAAGTAAGAGGCAGGACTCATGGGGAGCTGTAAGCTCCCAACTCTCTGACTGCTCCTACATTTGGAAGGCATGCCCCAGTACCCACAAGGAGAGTTGGGTGCATAGCTGATTTATATAGAAGCATTGTAATCTTATGTAGAAAAAGCTGCTTATTATTTATCTTTCAGAAATACCTTTACTCAGACAAAATGTCAAAGGTATATTGTGTGGTAGGAGTAGAACAAGAATCTCTGCTTTTTGCTCTATCAAAAACACAAGTGACACTTGTGGAGTGATAAACAAGACACAAATCTGCAATATGTGTGGTGTGTACGGGCAGCAGTGAGCCTGGAGCACCCAGCCTTGTGCTACCTGGGAGCTGCCACTCTGTGGAAGAGAACTGATGGAAAAGCAAAAATAGAGGAGCAGTAGGCATTGGTTTATGAAGAAATACTGTGTGAGACAAACAGGCCAGACTTGGTCAGTCCATGAGTGGGGAAGATCAGGCATGGGAAGGCTCCAAGCTTAAGTTCGAAGTCTGAAAGATGGGGAGACTGCTTGTTAAGGAGATTCAAGAAGAATGAACAGAGGAACAATTTCCTTACTGCAACATTTTTAACTTGTGGACTACCTAAGCTTATGAAGCTTCATTTTTGGAGTATCTTTGAACTGCACAGGGAGCTGGACTATATAGTTCAAAACCAGTTCTGTACTAGCGATGTAGTTGGCTTGGTGACTGACCCTAAAACATCTGATTTAATAATTTCTATTGCATAGTTTTGCATGGCTAATGCATAGTCCGCTTTTGGAAAAAGCAGATAGATAGGACATATATTCCATTGGAATATTTCTCTTCCTTAGCTTTTAGGATTAAGTTTGTCATCCCCTATAGAACTGAGCAGCCAGATATTAGTTGCCCTGATGCACTCCTGTATGGCTCTGCAGTTGACAAAGGCACAGACGGGAAGCAGCGTGTCTTCAGTGGGACAGCTGAGCTCGAGAAAGGAAACTGGCCTCAAATACTTCAGCAGCCAGTGTAGAACCGGTGCTAGAAGCTCCTAAAACTAAGTCGGAGCAATCCCACCACACTGCTCGTTATCACCTCTCACTTCTGAGAAGGAAAATAAAGCTATACATAACAGTTTTACTTTGCTATCTTTAGGAAGAGGATATTTGTATTTAAATTACTATTAATGAAGGCTGATGGACTAGAGATTTTTTTTTTTCCGGCCAGCGCAATTTCTACATTTGAATTAAAGAGCCAGTTCAAATTTTTCAAGGGGAACGAATTCCTCTGATCTGTAAAATGTATGTTTTTGAAGTGGATTCATGCTGCCTGCATGTATTAACTCTCTTAATTCAACTGTAGCATAAATCAAACCTTGCTGAAGTAGTATGGGATAGACAAGAGACAGCAAAATGCTAGTGATTGGAAGGATGGTCACAATCTTTTCTCATGGTCTTGAACAAATCTCAGTTAACCTTTCTGTAACTCAGGTTTCCCAGCTATAAACTGAGGCTAAAATTCATTTTTCCTGGAGAGCTGCTGCTAGACATCATGCCAGTGTTTGTAAAATATTAGAGCAAGGTGCAGAGCGTCATCACTGTCTGCTGGTTGTCAGAATATACATGGAGGGAAAAGAAATGCATGAATGTGTTAAAATAGGGTGTAATTTCTTTATGGAGGCTTGGGCAGAATTCCAGTTGCTTTAAATCATGTATTTAATTAATACCCGTCTATCCAAGTGCTGCATCTCAGCCAGGATCTGACGTTGTATTTGCTTTGCTATAAACATAATAGGATGAGTTTGTGGCAGAAGAGAAGGCTTATTTTAAGCTTCTTATAGATATTTATGAAATAAATGTTTCCTGATCCTGCAGGAAAGAAGGGGAAATAAAGCAAGCAAGTCATATCTGGAGTAGGACACTACCACCTTGAACAAGCAAGCTCAGTCCTAGTGTCACTGAGACCACTGGCAGGGTCAGAGCTAGATTTAACTCTGTCAGCTGCAAACATACCCCTCTATGAGAGACCACAGATGGAGCTAGACAGGCAGGTCTGGGAGCTTGGCTCTGGCCCAGGTTGAAAGTGGAGCTGAGGAGGCAGCAGCCTGCAGAGAACATTCCTGCTGCAGCTCCCGGGTGGATGCTGGTTAGTGCCCTGGTGCCTTTCACGGCACAGGGAGCATGTGGGTTATCATAGAATCATAGAATCATAGAATTGTTAAGGTTGGAAAAGACCCTTAAGATCATCAGGTCCAACCGTTAACTCACCACTGCCAAGTCCACCACTAAACCATGTCCTCAAGCACCACATCTACCCATCTTTTAAATACCTCCAGGGATGGGGACTCAACCACTTCCCTGGGCAGCCTGTTCCAGTGCCTGACTGCTCTTTCAGTGAAGAAGTTTTTCCTAATATCCAACCTAAACTTACCCTGGCGCAGCTTGAGGCCATTTCCTCTCGTTCTATCACTTGTTACTGGGGTGAAGAGACCAACCCCCACCTCGCTACAACCTCCTTTCAGGTAGTTGTAGAGGGCAATAAGGTCTCCCCTGAGCCTCCTCTTCTCCAAACTAAACAACCCCACCTCCCTCAAGGTTGCAGGATGCTGAGCAGCACCAACCTCTCAGGTGTCTTGGTTCACAGGCATTGTTTCACGTATCTCTGTGCCTCCTGCTTCTGGTCATATTTGAGTTGCTGACAGCACCTATTATCCCCATGGATGGACTGAGGTACAGGGCACCTCAGGGCCATACTTGGTCTGACAGCTGTACGTGTCTAAGCTAGTCCCTGTGCCTGCTGTGACATCCAAGGCCAGGAGAACAAGGGGAGGTTCAGAGTCCTGCCCTCTCAGGCACCTGTCCTTGTCTCCATGTGCAGTCAGTGGGGAGAAGCTGTCACGATGCCTACAAGGAGTAGGCACAATATACCATGCCTGACCTGGCCTAGGCAACACTGGAAGTTCGTGGCAACACATGGAGTCAGAGCTAGATCCTTGATGATTAGCTTTGCTTTACTCTTGTTGACACCTACAGCTCCTGCTGACTTCAGCTTTAGCTACAGACGTGGGTATTTAAGAATCAGGCTTCATATTCCCACAAGTGGATTAAATGATGTCTAGTAATTTATGCAGGTTATTAGCATACAGCATATGGAGAATGAGTACTCCTTCCATTTTGCAGTCAGACATCCCTACTCGGAGTTTATGAATCAAGAAGAAACCATATATCAGATTTTCGTATTTAAGCCATATAAACAGCTGGGAGTCCAATAATATTTCTATGAAATCTTAAAGTTGAGAAAGGTTTATAACAAGGGCTGGTGGGCAGAGCAGCTAAATCAGCTTACAGAAATGAGATAGGCAGCAGTGAAAAATAATTGACTCCGTGCCTGCTTGTACATATAACCACTTCTCAGCCAATAAAAAATAGAGAGATTCTGTAGGAGTTCTTGAAAAGTGTCCTCTAACTTTCATTTCAGTTGACACTAGAAGTTGATGGCTGGGGACATGGAATTGTTTAGTTCCAAGTTGCTATTTCCACTCTGCATTGGTTGGTCAGTCTGTTGTCTGGTTGGTGATCTCTTTCAGTGACATTTTATAAAAAAAAACAGCATTTTTTTTCCAGTGGATAAGAATTCATGTTGTGAAGTAGCAACTTTCTTGGATGCCCTAGCAGACGCAAAATGGATTGGTCACGAAAAAGAAGTGGTAGGGAAGAGAAAATTCTGCTATTGGTGTTGCACTGGAAATCTCTTGGCCTTCAGGAAATCAGAAGCACCCAATCTATGCCACTGGTCAGTAACTACTACATCATAAAAAAAGAGTTTTTAAAGAAGGGAAAAAAATGAGCCTAGCAAACTCTTTGGTACTTCATCTTCCTTTACACTAGTTTTATACAGAACTAACTCTGTTGGCATCTGATTTACTCAGGTCAAAATGAGAATAAGGCTTTTCTCTGTGCAGTTTTTCTAATACATTTTCATGTCTTGGTTGTGTCATCTTTTTTTGCTAGCCAAATTAAATAGCTGTAATACTAAGCTGCTTGTATTAAGGTAATATATATGACACTAATGAATTGGACCCTTGACAGAGCTGAAGCTTTCACAGAGACATAAGCCAAGGCAACAACAGATGAACAAAATGTCCATCCAGATGTTAACAAAACAATGAAGTCCTTTTATAGTCTGGTTGAAGACCTAAGGCTCTGTCATTTAACTAAAGGCAGCCATAATAATGCAAACAGAATTGAAAGTGTTAATCCAGCTTTCATTAAATAAATTGTCTATATTTTGGCATGTGCGGACTCTGTTAGAAACAGACTGAATTACAGCCCTGACAATCTCTCATCCTCAACACTTCGTTTTAAGTGGATCAACTCTCTGTTCACTAGATATATTACTGGGTTGATTTTAAAGCCACACTTTTTTTTTTTTTAATCAGGGGCTAAGCTCATGTTTATTTGAGGCTTCAGAAGAATATCTTTCTTTGCCAGTGGAGAATCTGCGTCAGCTATGAATGACAAAAAAGGAAAGCTGATTCATGGCAAAGATTTGAAATAAGTCAGTGGGAACATTTGAGAAATAGGAATTTATGCCCTACCATGGAAGAGCATGTGGACTACGGGCCAAAAATGGCTAGGGCATAATGTCACTGAAGCTACATCAAGGGTAGCTTTGATTCTTTGAGGTGAGGCAAACAGTTCTCAAGTGAGACAGGCATGGCCCATGAAACAAACACATCCAAGTGCTCAGGTGAGGAAAAACTGCCCATGGTCTGAGGCAGGACATTCAGAATGAGAGCAATCTGGGCTTAGGTTAAGAGGAATGGTCAACTCTGAATGTTGGGAAGTTAAGTAACTTGTTATTATGGGTTGTCCGTGATGAATTTATGACATGTTGGTGGAAAGCAAAAGCATCTTTCAAATAAGAAAAGTTATCCTTGTGTTCTTTGCAGTTTATGCAGCAAAGCTTCAGTTTGGATTCTGTTTTAAGTAGTAATTATTTATAACGATGACTGTTAACATGTATGCTTTTTTGTCCTCAGAGATCCCAAAGAGCTCTTACAGATTACCTATAAGATCACTTTGTTGACATGAATGTTTTAAGCACAGGCATTCTTGAGCCCACGAGGATCTGTTCCTGTGGCACCTGCTGCACACCAAGTCTGAAAACTAGCTTAAGTCCAATGTGAAAGGCTTTTTGTTTTCTTAGCTAGACACCATGGCTGGAAAGATGCTTTCTCTTAGATCTTAGCTCTTGGGAGACTGTTTTAATTAGGAGCATGTAGTGCAATGTTTTGCCTTCTGAAGGATCATAAACACGGAAGTCCTCAGTCCTAAAACCCACTGTCTCAAATTCTATTTTCTGCTCTTTGGTCCCACACATAGAGCGAACCTAAGAGATTAAGTACCCCTAATGCATGTAGACAACTTTGCTGCTAATATTGCAAACCTGAATTGCAGCCTTGATGGCAGCATCAAATCAGAGGGCCAAGGAGGCAGCCTTTGCACTCTTCAAGGATTGTCACTTGTCTGTGATCCATAACGTTTAAGTTTCTCTTTCTCCAGTTAATAAAGAATGGAGAAATGGAGCTCACTAAAAATTTTCAAGCTCATATTTTGGGCTTGAAGCAAGTTTACTTACTTGTTAAGTGAACTAACTTTCCCTTTTTCAGCATTTTTTCTTTGCCGATGCTTTCAAGCTTTAACTCTTCAGATAATGTAAGCTAAAGTCTGCAAAGGACGTTCTGGGTGAGAAGCTGTCACTGTTGTGTGGGAACGTGTCTTTTAGTGAGCTTATTAGGACCACTCTGTGTTTCTCTTTGCACAGGGAAGCCGTACGGTGCAGATGACTTCCTCCCCGTGCTCATGTATGTGTTGGCCCGCAGCAACTTGACTGAAGTCCTTCTGAATGTGGAGTACATGATGGAGCTCATGGACCCTGCTCTGCAGCTAGGGGAAGGTAGAGTACAGTGTTTGCTCCTGGGATATTCACTTTGGAAATCATTATTTACCTTGCTTCAGTGTTTGTCAAAGTAGGGCAGCAAGGCTCTGGCTAGGCTTTGTGGATAACCTTTGGCCAAGCTTTTCAAGTTTGAGGCACTAAAATGATTGTCAAACACTTTAACTGTTTTTAGCAGTGCAGTGCCCTTAAACACTGGCTACAAAGGCAGGGACCCAGCATAAATGAGAACTGAGTTGCTGGATTAGTAACCTAAACAGAGACATCTAGTGTTTCTTGGCCCAAAGGCTGAAAAGTTAAAAGGTCTTTGCCTAAAATTAAACTGCTGCTGCAATTCATTGTGCAGACACTTTTATTTATTCCAATGAGAGAAGAGCACATTTCTTAAACCGCATTGTATGCCTGGGGCCATTCATCATTGAGTGACCCCTTTGACAATGTTCTCTGGCTGAGTATCATAGCGAGGCAGAGAAAGGTAAGTTGGGTTAGAGAGGAATAGTGGGTTTGATGTGAATAAAGATCTCTGCTATTAGAGGGATAAATACCCCAGGGAACTGAGGGCCTTTAGTTTCTTAAATATAGCTTGGGAAGCAAATGCTACTAACAGGGACAGGGTTATGCGCTCTGAATTAGGAACACAGATAATTTTTCACCAAGTAGTCACTAAACCAATAAAATGGGTTTTATTTTAGACTTTGTTTTGGTAAGTACTGAGGTTCTAGAAAGGAGTCCTGGATGAACAACAGTAGACTAATTTTATTTATATTAAATGGAGGTATAAGTCTGTAAGAGCGTGTCATCCCAGCACAGTGCAGAGGTGAGCAAAAGTAAGTAAAAACAGAATGAGCAGTAGCAATGCAATCGTATTAGTGAGGTGTTTCTGCACAGGCTAATTTTCCTGCTGAAAAGAATTGTTAGCAGAAAAAAATGTTAGCCTAAGCACAGCATTTTGCTGACATAACTAAACTGGTTTTGGTGACTACACTGCCCACAGGTTCTTCATTTCAAAAGGGCACGCTACCAGGCTGGTTACTGAAGTCAGCTGGGTTGGGGAGCTCAGGGTATCGAAGGCAAAGCTGGCTGGAAGTTCCTTAAGTCAAAGATGCAGAGTGTGAAATGTGCACTCCAGTCAAAGGGAAAAATCTTGTGAGGGAGCTGCAGATCAAACTGGCTGAATAATCACATCAGAGAGGAGACTGGGAGTAACTGCAGATACAGGGAATGGGAAAAAAAGAACGTCTCGGTGAAGACAGCTCTGAGATCACAAAGCACAGGGCTAAAACTGAAACTGGAAAAAGTTAACTTGAATTAGGCCTTTCAAAGTTAAATGGCAAAAGGTGATTCAAGTACAGAAATAAAAGGAAAAAAAGGAAAACAGAAGTGAGAAAACTGTGAAATTACATCAGGTCAATACGCAAAATCATTTAAATCTGGCCTCCAAATTAAATTTTTGCTTTGAATTAAATTTATAACAACAGTGATGTTGCCTACTGGGGCAAAGGCAAGGACAGATGATGGGGAATGACTGTGTGGAAATGAAGATACTGGAAAGTGGAAGAAAAAATATTTTTTAAAGAAGATGTAATGAATTCCTGTCATGGGGGACTGAGAGATCTTCCTCCCTGGATTCTGAGGGAAGGGATACACCAGGTCGCAGGTCCCATCACGAGGACCCCGACTCTGTCAGAGCAGTAGAAATACTGAATGACGGATGAAGGAGGGTAGTAACTATATTTAAGAGGGGAAAAGTGGCACTTGCAGGCTTGTTAGCCTGTTCTCAGCAGCACTTTGTGGGAGACAGTAAAGAAAAAGAGTGTTTTCGGTGTATGCAGACCTACATAGCTACAGAACATTCCTCATCGGATCCACCCGAGTACGGAAAGTCAAATGGCAATGTCTTGGTCTCTCCTCTCCTACATGAAACTTTAACCGTGCTCTAAAAATACTGCTGTCAAATAAAATGCTGTCTTAGCCACCACTTACACAACCAGCCACAATGACTGTGGGGCTCATCAGAGCCTGAGGAAGGGCTACGAAACCACAGGCGGGCCCGTGCGAGGTTTGGGTGATGTGGAAGTGCCATCTAGAGGCAACTGCAATTAATATGAAACGTATTAAAAACAGGGAGCCCTGCCCAGCTGACAGGCAATTTGTATTTCTCCCTGTTTTCCTGGCACCCGGGCGAGGGGAGCAGCAGCAGGGGATCGCGCAGGGGGCTGGAGCGCTCACCCCGCTTCAGGCCAGGCCTGCTCTCGCCTGGCGGCCCAGGGGACGCGTCCCTGTCCCCGCTGCCCCTGGGACACTGCGCTGCTGTGTCTGCAGGCTGACTCCTGCCCTCTCTTCAGAGGAGACCCTGGCCCCAGCCTCTCGCTCGTCAGTGGAGCTGAGTCCGGGAGGCAGCTGGGAAAATGAGCACTTTTAATTAACCTGGCGCTGCAGCCAACACCACAGCAGTCAGGGAGGTTCTGAGGGAAAAGGACGGGCTGCGGGCTTTTACTGCGTTATCCCGTTTCTCTGCTTTACCAAGATTTATCCCACAAGTCTGAACAGTCCAGGAATTACTCTCAGCCAAACATCTGGGCTCCCTGTCTAGTTGATAGAGGTGGGGGGAGTAGTGGGTAACTTGTCCTTGCAGGTCTGAGACATCCTTCAACAGTGCTGAGCCCACAGGGGACCCGGGCTCTAAACATTTAAGCAATGTAGCTAGAGTTGGAGGAGCTGAATCCAGGCCTTGTAGTTCTCCTACCAAGTGCACCTCGATTGTTGCTATTTCCTTGCATTATGGGGACTGCTCAGGAGCTCAAATTACAGACCTGTTGCACTGGCCCTGTTAAACACAACAAAAAGGTGGCCATGCCCCAAAGAATAAACCATCTGTAGTCAAAGGCATCAGTTTGGGTTTGTTTGTGAAAGCAGCTTTCATAGTAGTTTACCTTCAGTCTGTGTTTCCTCCGAGAGCATCTACAGCCTCAGCAGTCTGGGCAGTGGCATTGCCGTGAAGCAGAAGGGGGTGGAGGACACTGGGTGCTAGGTCTCCCTTCTCTTGGGTGAACATCAGACACCCCTGCACTCCCCGCAGCGAGGCACAGACAGGGCGAGCGTTAGACAGCTGCCACTGCGCGGGCACGAGCAGGCAGGATGGGAGTGGAAATGAATGGCCCATGCTGGTGTGGTGTTCATGCAAGACCTTCTCCTTTCACAGGCTCCTATTATTTAACCACCACCTATGGGGCCCTGGAGCACATCAAGAACTACGACAAAATCACCGTCACGCGGCAGCTGAGCATGGAGGTGCAGGACTCCATTCACCGCTGGGAGCGACGGAGGACGCTGAACAAGGCCCGGGCTTCCCGCTCATCAGTGCAGGTAGCTGGCATTATTTTCTAGGGAAAAAGCCTGGAAGATGAACATGCTGTCTCCATACTTACTAATTTTTAATATGATAATTATTTTAAAACAAAATTAACCCAAATCACTATTAAAAAACAAGAGTACATACAGTGCAAGATTTCCAAATCTTAAAAAAGCACACCTCATTTGAAATATATATTACTTTCAAAATGCATTTTGAAGTCTTGGAAGTACCCTCATAACGATATAATTTTAAATATGACTGCAGAGTGATTTTGTTGTTCATTCTCGAAGGAGGTGTGCTAGAAGCCTTTGCATGTGGAGAGCTGTGGTGGGGAGGCAGGGAGCCCCTCTTCTCTATCACCCTTAGGGCCTGGGGAAATCATGGGTTAAGCTAAGGAGATGTGAGCAGGCTACACAGGGGCAGTTCCTACATGGCATAAAGCTGTAGGAGGACCTGAGACACCCCAAGGACCAGTCAGACAATCATCTTCCAGAGCCTGGCTTCTCCTGTCCGGCAGCAGGGAAGACCCAACAGCATCTGGTTAGCTTTGAAGCCCATGCTGTGTATGGCCCGGCAAAGACCTCCCCATGCACCAGTGGGAGAGGGTCCCAGGAGGGATGGGTGCTCTGGGCCTCCAGCCATTGTGAGGCTGGGTGCAGGACCAGGCAGTCGGGATGCCCTGCCAGCTCCATGTCCTGTGATCACCTTGTCACCCACAGGGAGGCAGCAAAGGCCACGTCTCAGGTTCTGTAAAGCCTTCACCGTGCAAAACTAAAAGTTGTGAATGCCGAGGAGAAAGCCAGGGGGAAGTCTCCTGAGGGGAGGCACAGTCCATATACCCCTGTGAAAGCATCGAGTTGAATATGTTTCCCATATTGCGGTCAAAACAGTCCCTGATGACCTCAGAACTTGTGAATGGTGAATGGGATACACCAAATATCCATCCAGGCCCGAGTGCTGCTCTGGCAGTAGCTCATGGCCGCCTACGATAAAGTGACCTGCTTGGTTGACATGGGGCGAGCGGTGGACGTTGTCTACCTGGACTTCTCCAAGGCTTTCAATACGGTTCCCCACGGCCTCCTCCTGGAGAAATTGATGTGTTATGGCCTAGACAAGTGGTCTGTGTGGTGCGTGAAGAATTGGCTGACAGGCCGCACGCAAAGGGTGGTGGTAAATGGCTCTTTTTCAAACTGGCAACCCATCACAAGTGGGGTCCCCCAGGGATCGATATTGGGCCCAACACTCTTCAATATCTTCATAAGTGATCTGGATAATAGGATCAAGTGTAGCCTGATGAAGTTTGCAGATGACACCAAACTGAGTGGGGAAGTAGACACTCTGGAAGGGAGAGCCACCCTGCAGGAAGATCTGGATAGGCTGGAAGAGTGGGCTACCATGAACCTTATGAAGTTTAACAAAGACAGACAAGTGTAAGGCCTTGCATCCGGGAAAACATAATCCAGGAGTGCAGCACAGACTGGGATCCACCTGGCTGGAGAGCAGCCCCGTGGAAAGGGACCTCAGGGTCCTAGTGGACAGGAAGCTCAACATGAGTGAACAGTGCGCTGCTGCGGCCAAGAAGGCCAATAGGATGCTGGGCTGCATCAAAAATGGCATCACCAGCAGAGATAAAGAAGTCATTATCCTCTCTACTCGGCGCTTGTCAGGCCACACCTGGAATACTGTGTTCAGTTTTGGTCCCTGCTGTGCAAAAAAGATGTGGACAGGCTGGAGGGGGTCCAGAGAAGGGCCACCAAGATGATCAAGAGTCTGGGAAGCCTGCTGTATGAGGATAGGCTGACAGCTGCATTTGTTCAGCCTTGAGAAAAGGAGGCTTAGAGGTGATCTCATCACCATGTACCAGTACTTAAAGGGTAGTTACAAAGAAGATGGAGACTCCCTTTTTACAAGGAGTCACATGGTGAGGACAAGGGGTAATGGGTACAAGTTACTCCCAGGGAGATTCTGACTGGGCACGAGAGGAAAATTTTTCACAGTGAGAACAGTCAATCATTGGAATAATCTCCCCAGGGAACTGGTTGACTCCGCTACACTGGACACTTTTAAGACTCAGCTGGACAGGGTGCTGGGCCATCTCGTCTAGATTGTGCTCTTGCCTAGAAAGGTTGGACCAGATGATCTTTGAGGTCCCTTCCAACCTGGTATTCTATGATTCTATGATTCATAGCAAGTATCTAACATGGAGCATAATAGCTGAGCGAGCAAATGCCACATTTCCCCAGAAGATTCCCACCACCTCCAGCAGTGTAAGGGTTGCTTTCCATTCCTTTGAATGAGGGGCAATATCAGAGACATGCGAGCCCATCCTGGCAGAGGTAAACAGCTGGCTGATGTGTTCAGCATGTCCCTGCACATCCCTCTGGCTGCCTTAATCATCTGCAGTGATACTCCCTAAATGCAGTTTGGGAACCCATAGTCCACATACTTGGCAAATCTCACTTCTGCCAGGGAAATTGAGTATTTTCTGACCAAAATGGCTGGGAATTTTTTTGAACCTCACAGATAGATACAAATTAAACATGCAAGTTCCCCTGTGACCAAAAGCTCTCTAGATTCTGTTCCTCATGAGTTTGGCAAGAGGAAAGTTGCCCCAACAGTTGTTTACTGCCTGAAACAGGATACAAGTAAATCAGCCTCCTCAGCATAACTTCTGTTTCCTTACTGATGGAAGGAAGTTTGGAGAGCACGCTCTCAAGGTGCTGTTTGGGTGACGGTGGAGTTACAAGGGTCATGGCACTGACAGCCAGCCTGTTCCTGTGAGATGGGGTTTTCAGGCAAGATCTCTGAGGTTTTTGGCTTGTTATCCTGGTCTGTTCCTTCTTTGCATCCTGTTTCTTTAGGAGCTGTAGAAAGGTGAGAGAAGGAACTGTTGCAGACTGCTCATTAATGATATTCACCAAAATCCAAAAAAAGCTTTCACTTCTGTGTCTTTACAGGGCTAATTATTTGGTTAAGTGTTTACTAGTTTAAGTATTTGCTGATTCAGAGCTTGTTCATCAGAGGGGAGAAAGGAGAGAATAACTGGGGCATTGGAGGAGGACTGGAGGATATTTGGGAGCGTTTAGGAGCTCTAGGCAGCTAGAGCTTTGGGCTGAGTTCTGCCTCCTTCAGTCTCGAGTCACTGTGTTAACTGCAAGATCTATCCTCATGTTTCTCTTCAGGATTTCATCTCTGTCTCCTTTCTGGAAATGGGTGCTCAGTCAAGGACACTTGCTTCCCGGAATGACACCACGGCTGAGCAGCTGAGCCAGCAGTGTGCCGAAAAGTTTGAAGTCTCCCATCCCGAGGACTATGGACTCTTTGTTTATGTTGATGACCAGTGGCTGCAGCTGGACAAAGATGCCCTTCCTCACCATATCAAAGCCTCCCTGCTGAAGAGTGAAACCAAGAAAGATTTCCATTTTATTTATAAACCGATAGATCATAAAACCACACCAATTCCAATTGTCAAAGAATCAGACTTTCTCTAGGGGCCATGCTGCTCTTTTGTTGTGTTTGCTGTCGTCCTGGAAGGGCTGGATAGTTTATCTCATGAGATCCTCTGGTATCTGCAGACCTCAGAAGGTCTCTGGAGCATGGCCTTCAACACGGGGCAGATGTGCTAATTGTAGATGCTGTCTGAATACAGGGCATTTCTCAGCAGAGTTCATTTGCAGAAATAAAAGGAGCATTCAGGAGAACATTCATCCTCTGGAAAACTTGAAGTATCAAACCTCAGAACCTCCTGCTGGCAACCAGCCGCCATCGCAGAATGTAGAGAAAATCTAGAGATCTTGCGGAAAAGTGGACATTTACTCCAAATAAATTATGGCAGGCACGAATCACCTCTGTGCACAAGGCCTGTGAAAGGTCTGCACACACCTCAATGCTATCTGGAGGTAAGACTGTGTTTATGCCCTACAGTATCTGTTCACCCAGTTTGAAGAAACTGAGTCTTGTCTGATGTATTCAGTGGCATAGGGTTGCCACCTGTAGCAGAACTCCATCTCTGTCTTGCTGTCTACAACATGTCATTGCCTTCGAAATCTACGTAATTACAGACCATGCAAGATGATCCTGTACCTTCACTAAGAATACATTTTCTGCCACCTAGTTGTCACTGAAATCAGGTAGCATAAGCATTTTCACCAATGTATTTTTCTTAAAGATCAAAAGTCTTCACCATCAGTTTTACATGTACAGCAGTTTTAATCACATTGGTTGTATGATAGTGTCCGGTTAATTGTATATTTATTTTCATGTGTGATATGGTGCAATTATTTTAAAATAAGCATTTGTAAAGAACTCAATAATTTGCCCAGTGTAGCAAACCAGATTAAAATTTGAAAGTCAAAAAGGGATAGAACTAAATACTTGTCCCTTTTTACCAAGATGTCATTTTCTCTAATATTTTCGTATCTATAAGTCCCACCAGGTTATTACTTTAATAAATTCAGGCTGTTGCAGACAGAACTTGCTAATTCTCCTTTCTACCTGTGCTTTCAGTCATTCAGTCATTGCAGACTTAAATTTCCCTGCAAACTTAAATTCCCACGAATATATTGAACCAATGCAAAAATGCATTTTGCGAAATTTGAAAACAATTTTTTAGGATTGGATAATGGAAGCGGGAGCCTTCACTGCAAGACAGATCCATGTCTGCTGGGTGCCTTCATTCAGGCAAGATTCCTACTGTGAACAAAAGATACTGGATTGTCTGCATGCAGGAGGCAAATAACCTCCACTGCAGCTACACAAACTTAGGATCAGGCCTAGCAAAGCTCTGATTAGAAAGAAAGGGTGTTTTACTGTGGATTTTGCTCAAAGCTGCTATTGTTTCCTTCCATTAACATTCAAAGAAGAATTGGGACACATTGGGTCAGGTTGCCCAAGGTCCCTGCCTTACTCCTGAAGCTCCAAAGGTAAAATGGCATCCCATGTAGCTGGTCACTCTCTCAGTCTCTGGGGCTTGAAATGCCTGCATCTACATGCCCTAGCTGTAGTGTGCACTGGCCAAATCTGCATAGAGATAGCAAACCAGTGCTGTGCATCTGCCAGCTCCGGCTGCGTGCACATCTTGTCAGAAAAGGCCAATCAAGAATGAGGAACAGTGAATAACAGCAGTCTTGGTTTTGAGGACATCATGTACAGAGCTTGCAGCGTGTGACACCGGTACTGAGCTGACTCAGAATTCATGGTTATTTCTGCTCGTGTGCAGCTGTTGCCACCTCTGCCTTGCCTGTGGGCAGCACACCCATGGGATGTCGGAGCTGTACCCCTCCCTCGTGCTGCCATTAGCCTCTTGCAGGGCAGCGTGCTCCTGCTGGGAGCCTGTGCCGCTCTCAGGGTAGCACTCGGGATGCCATGACCAAACCTGAGATACAGGTTTCCAGTACCGATCTGACGGAGGAGATGCTGCTCTCAGGGCCCTGAGGGCACTCATAGGCGTTGCTGCCTCCAGTTGCCTCCCCAGGGCTACCCCACCCTACCCATGGCCCGGGACCCCCTGCCAGCCTCCCAGGGCTGTCAGCCCCTGCCCCAGTGATGCTGCAGCAGGGCTGGTCTCCAGCTCCCCACAGCGATGACCCAGCCTGGCCTCAGCCTGTCCCCATCCCCCGAGAGGTGCCCGATGCCCAGGACTGGGGCTGCCCTGGTGGCTCCCTGCTCTCCTACTCCTGGCTGTAGCAGTGGGACAGGCCCCCAGGGAGCCCCATGGTCCTGGGAGCTCCTGGCCTCGGTCCCAACAGCAGCTTCCCCATGTCCATCCTGCAGGTTACGGCAAGGACATCAGCTCTTGCCCCTCTGCCGCGCTGCCCTGGGTGTCATGTGCCGACGGCTCGGCAGCAGGCCCTCACCGGGGGGCTGGGTACAGCATCCCCTGGGCGCTCCAGCTGCGAGGCAACATGTCCTCACCCTGCTTGGCTCCTCAGCCCACCACCATCCCTGCGTGTTGGGCAAGCTCATGGCAGTTTCCCCCTCTGGTGGAAGCTCTGCCAGTAAATCCCTGACACACAGCGCAGAGAGGCCTGTTGTCCTGTTTCCACCATAGGCACCATCACTGATGTCCATATGTCCTGAGGGCTGACCTGCTCCATGTTGGCCATACTGAGGATGATCTTGACTGTGGCAGCAGGAGGGTCCAACCTCTGGGCAGCATCACTTAATGAACCTTCCTTTTTTTTTCAAACAGACCCCTCACACACACTCTCCAAATCCTCTGTTTTGCACCCACTCTCCCAAAGGAGACACACCTTTTGAGGCCTCTCGCTTCCCTTCCCCACACAAACCACGGGCCCAGACTAGCTCTCTGGCCCACCTCCCACTGGCCTCCTCGACCCCCTTGGTAGGACTCCAAGCCATGTACCCACCTCACCCACCACCTGTGCACAGGTATTGCACTGCACGGGGTCCATGTACGGCGGGACTGGGGGTCCCCAGCACCAGACCCAGAGATGTGGAGGGGTCTGACCAGCAGTTTAGTTCTGCTGTGACTGCTGCAAGTTATTTTAAGCCCGAGGAGCAAAAGATGTATACGTCTGCCGAAGTCCTTGGCCTGATCAAGTTATCTTTATACTGTAACATTCACGGTTAATGAGCCTAAAGTAATCTGATGGGGATGAGGCTAAAGTAGAAACATGCAAGAAAGGAAGCTAGGACTGATCTTCTGCTGGATACTTCCGGAGAGCAACCAGACTTTGCACTGGCCAGGGTCGAGCAACAGATTGATGAAGTGAAGCACTCCGGCACCTCACAGTGTCCTGGGACATCTGAGTCAGCAGCTGGACCTCAGGGCAAGGGGGAATCACAGATTATACAGCTGGTCAGTGGAGCCCGTGGAAACCACGACAGTGCTAAATCACTGCAATCCAAACAAACAGGCTCAGACTAAAATTTACCAAAACTTGTCCCAAAATCAGACCTGCAGATCCCAGTTTTCAAAATGCAAGGAGTGCCAGCTGAATTTCTGTGGGCTTTTACAAAGGCTCTCAAATTGCACATGCAACATTTTCCTCTGGCATAACAACTGCAAAGCTCTGATTTGATTTGCAAAGGTTGCCGTGGCTCTCCCGAACTCAGAGCTTATTGACAGTAATGCGAGTTACTGTGCCTGGCCGCGCGCTGCCCGGAAGGAAATCCCTGTGCTGGAGCTCGGTGCAGAGTGTGGCTTGCTCAGAGGCTGTGGGGCACCTGGCCTGTTTGGTCACATTATATAAACCACCAGCAACAACTTTGCTAAACATGCATCTCTGGGGTACAGGGGTGACCTGGCTCCTCCAGGGCCCGACCACAACTGTCCCTTGTCAGAGAATGCAAGCTGGGAGATGCCCCGAGTGACGGGCTCCTGGAGGACCCAGGACGCGATGGCTGCCGCCTCCCCGAGCTCACAGCTCAGCAGTGGGACTCAGGCTCTGCCTGTGCCAGGGTCATGCAGAAACAGCCTGTCTGCAGCAAACGTGCTGTTGTTTTGGTGACCCTGGCAAAGCTTTGAGTCCCCAGCATGGAGACTGCTGGAGCGGTTCAGCATGTCCCTCCCTCTGGACCCTGGTGCCCAGGGTCCTGCGCTGCTTTGGGCTGATATCTGACATTTCAGGCGGTGAGAAAAAAAATGTCAAATGTGGGAATGAAATGGGAATTTTTAAATGCTCCATGGGATTTTATTCATTTGCTTCGCCATGGGGTTTCCTCACGCTGCAGCCCCGGCGAGGAGGAAGCAGTCCAGTCCGGTGATCTCTGGCCTCCCCTGGTTAGTCAAGATGGTCACGCTGTGACTCACTCTCTGTCCCTCACATGAGCCATCAGCAGACAGGAGTGTTTCAGGAGACTTTGACCAAGTAGGGTTGTGCAATCCAGCCATGGCATCCTCCAACACTCGTTTGCAGAGAAACATTGTGCAACAATCACGCATTTACTCGCAAGGGAAGGATCTCAGTGTGAGAGAGAGACCTGCTGAACCCAGCAACTTCTGCAAAGAAAAAACAAAAAGCCCTTGTGGCCACTTCGTGCACAGAGCTAATTTAACACCACTTTGCACCCCGTGATAAAATCTGTCAATAATTCACTGAAATCATTACACCGGCGGGTCAGGTATAACCTAAAATAAAAGCTATTGACATCAAAGGCAGTTTTCCTGCTGAATTCAAGAGCTTCTGGGCCTCATCGTGCATCAGTCACCAACTGTGCTTTGAAACCCGGCACGAGTGGCTTTTTTCCACAGGTTTGTGAAGTGATTCAGGCTGGCAGGGACCCCTGGAGGTTGCCACTCCAATCCCTGCTCAAGTGGGGCTGCCTCCCAAGGTTGCTCAGGGCCTCACCCTTTCAGTGCTGCAGGTCTCCAGGGCTGGAGATCATACAGCCTCGCTGGGGCCCTGGGCCAGCATTTCAACCCCTTGCACTGTGAAAAACAGTTTTCTCCTATCCAGCTGGTGCGAAGGAAGACCCTGCCTGTCCCACCAGAGTCCCTCCTTGGATGGGTGCTGCTACTGTGGGATACTGGCCAGCTCTGCCTGCAGTGCATGGGATTACAGACTTGTAATATTTCTGTTGTCTCCTGCCTCTTTTGGGGTATGGTGTCCCTAGGAAGGAAGCGGCCTCTGATTCAGAATTGCCTGAGCTCTTGGCACGAAATGCTGCTTAGTCAGGACTTCAGCTTAAGTGTCCTTTCCCTCTGCTGCTCCTCCATGCCTGTTCTCACAGGGCAGAGGCTGAGCACAGGACCAAGAGGCCTTCAGCCTCCTGCCCTGAGATGGGCACGGCTGCTCAGCACTTACCTTAAGCCATCTTGGTGAGAGAAGATGCAACTCGGACAGAGCTAAAATACTACTACTTACTGGAATCTCTTAAAAAGTGCATTATCTCCAGCTGCAAGTGAACTGCTTTCTGCTTTATGGCTAGTAGAGAAGGGAGGGTGGTTACCTGCGCTCTGAACAAAACGGCGTCCATGTAAGTTTGCGTTACATAGAAACAGTCAGCATGCAGCGTACTGGGGAGGCTGATCATGCCCCCTGCCCTCCAGGTCCTCCCAACAGAAACGCGGTGACCTGCTGCGTGCAGCAGAACGTTGGGTAGGAACCCCGGGCAGCTTTGCCACAGAAGGGCTGGGAAAAGGGCCTCGAACTCTGTTCCTGGCAATGGGGAGGAGGACAGGAAGACCCAGCTGGTGCAAACAACGCTCTTGCCAGCTGTTACGGATACACACAACTATTCTGCTCAGGAAAGGTTTGTGTGAATAACACAGCCTCAACTTTGCCCTGTTCTGCCTGGTGATGACAATTTGCTGGGAACCTGACAGTTTTCCATATTTTGCAGAAGTCATTCCTGCACCCCAGCATTCTAGGAACGGCAGCCTGCGCAGCTGCCTGCCTGCAGAAGAGCGAGGGTGTTGCACTTGCCCAATGCACCACAAGATACTCTGGCGTAAGACTGACCTTGCACAATCCGCAAATGCTTTTCTCATCACGTTCTATCACCAGCCCACAATAAACAGCCTGCCATGCAGGCACTAAGCCTCTGTGATGCTATTTGGAGGCCTTAAAACAAATGTATTGATCGGTGCAGGTGAAGGTTGGTTTTTCCTTCTGCGGGGCTGTTCCCTGAGTGACTGCAAAGGAAATGGGGCTCTGGATACGAACTGGAAATTCAATAGCACATTAATGCTTTTTGCGGGGCACGAGTAAGAACCTGCTGCATCTCAGATGGTATTGTGGGTGCAGATTGCCTCTCCCTTTCATTTCAACACATCCCTGAGGGAAGGGGCAACACCACCACGGGCAGCATTTAGGATGGCGAAGCTCTGGAAATCACTTCTGCAGGAGGAAAATGGACAGAATAAAATCCCACTCTTTCACGTTTCAGCTTTGCATCCTCAGAGCTACAAGGGTCCGCAGGAGGGTCAGGGCACGTGATGGTAGCAAGGTACAAGTGCCACCTGGGTGTCAGTAATGTGTGGAAATAAAAATGTGTGCTAGCAGCTCCTTTTTCATCTGATAATTACTTTTTGAGTAACTCAGTACGGCTGGAGACTCTTGGCTGTAAAGTGATGCTACCTGTGAAGAACCTGGAGGGCTTTTTTTTCGCCTCTAGATTCTAGATAAGAAAAATCCAAAAGACCAAAAGCCTCTTCTGAATACTTCAGAAGAAAAAGGGTATTTCTAAAGGGTGAAGAAAATTCTTAGAACTATGAACTGATGATGCCAACTGCTTGAGAAGCAGGCTGGATTTCTAGGGCAAGGAACAACTCTAAAAGCAGAGATGTGTAAAACTTCATAGATTTAACGTATATATTCAAACAGGGCTTTGAAGGAGTCATTTCTCCTGTTCTTTCAAAGTGATTGGGGGCTGTTGGTACACCCTTTTGTGATAGCAGCCAGACTGCCTAAAAGCTGTCCTGTGTGGCCAGCCCCTCCTCCTGCCATCAGGGGAACACCTGCAACACATTCAGGCACTCAAGAATTCCATACTCTTTTTAGATTTCTGCTCAAAACCCCCAGCATTACAGCTGCAAAGAAACAAGAAGCAACTCAAAAGCAGCACGTACCTGAACTTTCAATGACTCCCAGGGTGCAAACTTTCATTTCTTAATTCAGTAAAGCCTATTTCCACATACTTTTACCTTTTCCCATCCATCTTGACACTAGCTGTGCTCTAGCATTTCTCGTGCTCACCCACTCACTCAGCAGACAGCTGAAAGTGCTAATGCTCCTGGCTTTCTGGCTCTTCTTTATATAAAAGTAGCTTCAGTTACATTCCTTACAACCTCTCTCCCCTGTGTGGAGCTACCCAGAACTCTCTCCATCCTGGAGATGCTGGTTTAGTTTATGCTAAAGTTTGTTCTTTTCCCTTGAGGTAATTTTGCATATTTTAACACACTTTGGAAAGAACCCTGAAGTATTTGTTTCCTGTCTCCATGTGTAGAAAGGTATGGACAACCTGAAACTATTTTGAATCACTTCATAATCTTTAATTTTCCCCCTGCTTGTTGTTTACTGAGTCACCTCTAAGGAGTGGTGCCTGCAAATGTGATTTTGGGCTTTTGATATTTTTTTGTTGTTGCTTTTGGGTTGGGATTTTGGGGTTTGCTTTGGTTTTTGTTGGTTCAGGCGTTTTTGAAATGAGACCTGTCTTATAAAAGGCTTACAGGGGATACATAACCTTTTAATGCAATATCATAAAATCAATTAGCTCATTAATTTTCAAGACACAAGATGTCTAACACTGTATTGCCCTGTAGGTTGATGAAACTGTCATTTATTTTTATTCACAGGCAATTCCTGTACTCTATGACTTCCCACATGTTTGTGTGTATATATATTTATTTATAGCATACCGATGCTAAATTTACAGCATTAGATATTTGTGTTTTTCTTTGGGAAACAGTGCTTTCTACCCACAAAGACTTTGACCGTTCACAGTTTAACTGTGCTGTTCACATCTGATAGTTCTTGAATGCAACTCATTTCTTTAAACTATTAAGGAGTTAAAGGTTAAAGAATAAGCTTTGGTTTCTTCACTCTTTAACCAATCTGCAAATCACTCACTGTAATGGAATTCATTACCTTTTTTTAAAAAGCTAATAGTTAGCAATAGTATAAAAAAAAATTTCCAGAATTAATGACTCAATGTTTAAATTTAGCATAGATTTAGCAATCACTGATAGGTGGGGCGTAGTGTTCATCCAGAGATTCTTAAGAGCATTGTGCTTTGAAACAATTCATCCATCTTGAAAGCTCCAGGTGCTCTGCCAAAATGCCTCTGTCAAACCAGCAGGCTGGCAGCAGGTGGGGACGCAGGGGAGAGCACTGGCAAGTGCTGTATCGCTCATGGGCAGGTGCCTCAGCTCCCAGCACCGTTCCAGGACAGTGGTTGACTCTCTTCATGTTGCATGCATGTAAAGTCTGGATTATTACAGTTATGAAAAGTTATCCCTTGTAGTAAGGGTTATGTTAGGGAGCGTTGTTTCCATCAATACCCAAGGCACACTTGATCCATGGCCAGGCATATTCTGCAACAGAGAACAATAATAATGACAAACTTTTCAGCTGCTCTGCTCTCAAACTATTTCCCAAACATGACTGCAGCAGGATGCCACCAGGAGTGGGGGCAGCAGCTCTTCACCTTCTGGGTTGCACGTGCACGCTGCCTAAACTACCGGTCCACCCTCCCATTCCCTACCCCTCTGCTTTCCTCTCCCCTTTTTCTTCCTCTCACATGACTTGCAAGCTAGGATCCTATGCTCTACCACAAACTCCCAAGACAGAATTTCAACACTGTGCTTCCGTTGCCCCTACCGCACCACCATAAGAGTCAGCCTGGACCATTATTTCCCTGCTTTCCTACCACATGCTCACAGATGAGGGCCCTAACGCACTATTCCCTTTCCTCACCAGAACCCAGCAGTGCTGTGGCGTTCTGAGCCAGCAGCTGAGGGGGCAGCGGAGAAAATACAGCAGTTCCCAACCTTGCTTCAGTGTAAGATCATACAGGAGTTACAGGGCAACACCCTTGCACCAGTCATGCTATTTTGTTACGTGGTGCAGTGGGATCCTCTGACTGGTTATAATTTCCCCTGAGGGCCTTCAACAAGGAAATTAAAGGGTTACTGGGAAATGGATCATTATGAGTGGGAAGGGACTAATAATGATATGCTTTCCAAAATAAGCATTCATAACTTTAGAGTGAGAACTTTACGGACAAAATGGTCAACAGATCAGAACAAGTGAGAAGCTTTTAGCATTACGCTTCATCTGCCTATTAGCTTCTGCTTTTTTAGCCACAGATAAAACTACAGAGTGTATCTGGGAGCCTCATTACCTGTCAATGGGGTATCCTCCTTCACAAACGTTGACCAAGGCATACAGCTGTCTCAGTGCATACTCATACTGAAACAAAGAAACATTGTTAGTAATTTCAGTGATAAAGAGCAGGCATTGTTTATCCAAACTAAACTGTGGAAGTAATTTAGAGATGCTATTAGTACTCAAGGTGTTTAACTGATGGTCTTGACGATCTAGTACTAGGCTAAATGGATCTCTCTTCTGTGCCCTTTGCTCTTTGAACTTCATTAGGTAGATTCAGCTGTTGCTGCACGTTGGCCCCTTAGGCAAGGCTCACCCATCCAACCAATTTCATTCAAAAAAACCCACAAAACCAAAACAAAACACTAAAGAGGAACTAAAAGTTTAACAGATCAATGTGGCCTCATAATAGCCTGGTTGATTAGAAGCTCCAACTGGAGGAGTGCAGTTTGATTTGTATACAGCACTTAAATCTTGGCTAACTGCCAGGTAATCCCATTGTTTTCTGCTAAAATCAATTAATTTGCTGTTGACTCATCTTACCGCACACCACTGCCTGCTTAGGTTATCTTGCTTGACATCAGGACTGGGTTTTCTGGAATAAGAACTGACCTCTCTTATTCTTGTCTAAACAATGCTTAGCACAACAGGATTTGGCCCTCAACTGGGATCCCAGGATGAGTAGACAGTAATAAAACCCTGAAACTAAGAAGTGGCTCTCAGGAATTCAGCAAGACCATGGAAGTAGCAGCTAGGCTATTGCAAGGAACTATGCAACACACAATCATCACGCAGAAATCTGAATGTACCAGGATTATGAATTCACAGTGGTGGTGCTGCTTGTGTTTCTGTTTTGCCAGTAGAGATGCTTCAAGCAGAAATACAACATGACTTCTTAAATATTGGGATTTCTGGGGAGGGAGTTGATGAAGGGACAGCACTAACTAGTAAAAATTAGGGATTATTTTTGGTTTTGTTTTTACTAAAAATATTTAGTAATCTTCTTGCTTATCTAGAGGTGTCGTGGAAGTGGTATCCTACTTCCAAAAACATTACTTACCCTTTCTCCAAAACTAAGCTGTATGACTGCCCCCAAGCTAGCTTTTTAATAAAAGCTGATTTTCCAGGCGTGCTTATGACTACTGTACTTGTTTTACTGGTACATTTATCAGGTTACATCTAATGCTTGACTTACCAAGGGTAAGTGCCAGTTGAAGCAACGAGCTTTGAAGTGGTTCACCGCTGACTGGTAGCAGTCATAATTGCTGATGGTCAATCTGTCTGACAGAATTTGGTTGGTCTGTTCTTTCGATCCTGTTACTAAGGTGATTATCTTTCGCATGGATTCTTGGATAAATTCTTTCACCTGCACATAAAACAACAAGAACTTAAAACACGCTTTTTCTAAACCTAATTTGAAGACTTTGAATGAAATTTCTCTTTCTTTAAACCTCCTTCAACTCTTGGGCTCTTTAAGGAACCTAATTTTGCCATTTATTTTCAGCACAGTCTTTTGGATCTGTCTCTTAACACACAAATGAAAACTAGGAAGACAAAGTCAGACTCCTGGCACCCAAAATCACTCACTGTCCTTCTAGTGTTCTGCCAGAAGAAAGAAAACACCAACACCACCAATACTGACTACCATTCTGCAGGAGTTATTTGATTTGGGAGACTTCAGGTCTGAGACAAGTTTCTCTAATACCAAAGACTAAGTCCTCCCAACAAGAATCCCTGTGGATGCAGATGAGGAATTTCCTGGCAATAAAAGCTGTGAGACTGAATTTTGCATTTGCTTACATTTGCCTAGAGAATCACTACTGAATGTGCCTTGTGGAACAGATCCCTGAATTTTAAAGGAAGAGTAAACCATCAGTTAGAGGTTACCAGTCTGATGAGTAATTTTGTTGCAATTTGCAAAAACTGGAAGCAATCCCATTGGCTTCAGGGGTGTTACTTCTGCCATTGCTTAGGATGGAAACAAATCTGACCTGATGTGTAGTTCAATTTTTTTTTTTTGCTTACCTCCAGGTATGTTTTCATCTCTGCAGCAATCTTCTTAACCTCATAAATGTCATTGGTAGCCATCAGCTTTCGTTTCATGATTGCAAAAGGCACATCAGGACTAGGCGTCAGGTCATGGTGTTCTACAGGCGGCAGGGAAATGGGGATAGCTTTCTTCCCCATGCCCTGAAACTGCATCACTTTCATGGAGGAGATGCTCTGAAGGTTAGAAAGTAAACAAATGGAAACTGTCAATCACCTCCCACAGGTAGTCTGTCTTTGCTTTGCCATGTAAACCTAACTCTCTAAACTTGCTTTATTAGAGAAAATAAAGGAGATTATAGGGTTGTAAGTGTGTGTGTGCATGTGCACTGGGGTTTTTAATACAAGGTCAAGGCTGCCAAAAATCAGGGAATTTTTATTTCCAAAACTCACTGTGGAGGAAAAAGACCATCAAGTTAAGTAACCTGATTACTTTTTTTTTAACAAATATTTAATCTGTTGAATAATGGGACTATTATAAATGATATATGACCTGTTAGCTCTTCCCGTTTGAGGGATCAATGTACTTATTAACATTTCATTAATATTCATAATATGCCTGGAAGTGGTAAATACCCTTCTTATGCTTGATTGAAGTGAAGTGTTAAATTGCTGGCAGAGCTTGGAGGACAACTGGTATCCTGACTCCTTGGATTAAAGCATTCCACAAGGCTGTATTTCCTTTAGCATCAGGACCATCATCACTTAAATGCTAAGTGGTCTTCTGAGATGAACAGTTTCATTTTCTAAATCAACCCTGCCAGTTTACAGTGATTTTTTTAATGTGTTTGTTTTTTGAAGGTATGAAAGTAGAGGGCACAAAAGGTTTTAAGATACATCTGACCAGGAAGCCCACTCAAATACATACTCTGTTTCCATACTGCATCACATGGCTGGTGTTGGTGCGTTTCTTCACCAGCTGAAACTGCTTGTGGAGTGTTTCTTTTCTTAGATCCTCCTGCATGAAGAAACTTCCATGTGGTCACAGATACTTAAATTCAGCTATTCTAAAAATGCAAGGAAACCTGGAAAGGGTCTTAGCTGCCAGTGTGTAGAAGGAAGTATGGGGCAAGAGCTACACAACCTTTGAAAGACATAAAAGTAAAAATTGAAAAGAAGATTTGACAGCATATTCTCAAATTGCTTTTAGTGATCTCCTCCCAGCAAATGGGCAAGAAGGGAGTGGGCTAGCGTACAAATCCCAGATTTGTTTCATTAATACTGTTTTCCATTATGCTAACAAATGGGTTACCCACAGTTCAGTATTTAAGGATCCCTGAAGCAGAGGTACTGCTTGCTGAACTGCCCAATTTGTTTAACAAATTTGGAGATGTGGTCTCAGATTAGCAAATCAAGATTATGTGAATTTGAAACTAGATGGTTTCCAGTCTTATAAATAACAAAAGAAGACAATGTTTCTGAAAATTAGTTTCAGAAATAAATTTAGTGGCCCAAACAAATAAAGATTATATATGGTTCGGAGTAGTAGATAAATACTTTTACCAACTCAATTTGTTGATTTCAGTCTCACATAAAAACAAATATTTTCACAAATCCTGTAAAGGAGCTATTTTTAAAAAGCCTAGTGATTTTTTTTCATGCATGAAAATGCAGAAACCTCACCTAAGTAACTTACCATATCTGAATCTTCCATCCAATTCACACTATACCAGTCCCCAAGATAAGTCTGCCTTTCTTCATCATAGTAACATGCATAAGATGACTCTCTGGGATTGGCAGCTGTTGTTGCATAAACTGTAAGACAAAGGGAAAGTAATTTTTTTTTTTAACCCCACCCATGATTTAGTACTTCACTGCACGTGATATATTTGCTTAAGTATTTTGGCTTTCAGCCATTTACTTCTAAATAGCAGGAAGGAAAGAAGCCTGTTAATCATTCTGTTCAGTCAGCCTCAGTGCTATTACAAGAGCTCCTTCCTTGCTGCCAAATGTGTGGTCTGGGGTGTTTAAAGAAGAATATGCATTTCTGAGGGAAAAAAATCTATGATTCAAAGAACTGCCTGAGAACACTGTGCACTGACACCCATCTAGACATTCATTTTCTTTATTACAATAATGAGGACTTTTTCCCAATGTGGAGTAAATCCCCTAAACCATCTTTTCTTCCAGAAAATGCCGCATTCTAAGTAATATCCTTGCTTGGATAACACTCTACACTGAGTGAAAAGCAAAACAAACTTCTACAATATCTGCCCCAAGCACAGCATTTCCAATAAGTCATCTCTAACACAACAGAAATACTGTAAATGCATCTTTACAGGTATTATTAAGACAAAAGCTGTTTTGGCTTTTTACCAAAGTCAACTCATAGCATACTTGTGTAACTGAAGGAAAGTCCAAGTTTTGAAATGAAAAAGCATTCCGCATGCTTTTATATAGTTACAGTGTTGTTTCTAGTCAGTGTACCTCAAGTTCAAAAGCCAAAAAAAGTCTTAAATCTTGTCTGTGTAGTAAAGTGCTGCTCTTAGCATCCTTTAAAATGCTTACTACGTAACCAGTTAAGCTTCATAGTTCACCACTGAAGGCTACCAAAGACAGCTTTGTAGTGTAATACATAGTCAGTTTTCCACCTTTGTGAGTCTGTAGCAGAGCTGGTGGTAAAACCAGAGTTCTCACACTGGAAATTTCCAATAGAACAAACTTTGAAAACTGCTGATTCACTGAGCATTTATTTTGAACAACTGTCAATATGACACATTCTGTGTGAACTTTCTGTAAATCCTTGATAGGGCTGTAAGAAGTCCAGGTGGGTGCCTGGCACCGTACTCCAGGGCCAAAGACCCAGGAAGCCATGGATAGGCACATGGTCAGTCTTCCCTGGAATCACAGCTTCAAAACTACAAGAAAGCCAGAGCACCCAGTCTCCCTGCCACAGAACAGGAGTTTGAAAAGGCTGTGATTCCTAATCAAGGCTGAGCTCACAGCTCTGCAGCAGAGAGCCTAAAAACCCTGAAAAATCTGAGTTCCACGTCCTGGGTTATTGTGCAAATGAGTGTAGCAAAATTGCCTGGCAATGATGTCTCCCAAGTGCCTTTGCTACTCAATGAAACTGATGGCAGGAACTTCACACCCACTGTTAGCAGTGCTCAGGCTGAGAAATGTCACTATAGTTTAACTGCTACCAGTTAAGGGCAACCACATAGTTCCTGAAAAGAAATACTTTTCCAACCTCTCATTTGCAAGAAACTGAAAGACCTGATGGTCTTTATAAGACTCCATTAATTCTTGAAAAGGAACTTCCCATAAATGGAAAATATTACTTTCTCCAATTCTTGTGCTCCCCTGCTAAAACTGTACATAAAAGTACCTTGAACCTATCCTTGACACAGTATCAGTTTAGGTCCTGCCTGTGACAAGTTGTGACATTTAAGTTCAGTAAGTTAACTGATTGCTCACCATTGATATTATCGGCCAAATGATTCATCATAGATCCAGACTCGCATGCTTCAATGTAAAACACCATCTACAACATAAATCAGAGACCTTAAGAAATTCCATGATAGCAATTCAGTGGCCTGTATTGCTATCCCTGAAACAAAAGCTATCCATGATGCTACAAAATAAAACACAAAAGCTAATAGATAAATTTTTCACTTTTGCAAACTACACTATGTGGAAAAGGGAAATGTAATCACAATGAAAAGATGCTATTAATCTCTACAGAATCCACGGGGATCTACTGACTAACGTACAAAGCACAAATCAAATACACAGTCGCTCTTTAGGCACAGCAATGTACAACTACTGAATGTAGTATTTCTGGAACCAATGGCCATTTATGTGTTCCTCAATACAGCCAGCCATAGTAGATTCCCACAGAAAGTTCCTTAAAAAAGGCAAGCTACTAAAATGTTCTAAATATTAGTTCTTCTGCTTAAAACTACTTGTGATGAAATAAATGCACAGAATTATCTGAAAAGAGGTACAGTCTCTTAAACATTATTAGTAACTGTAAGAGAAACATGAGGTATATACAAACTTCCTGTAGTAACAGTGCAGTCTGAAGTGAACAAAGCAGAGGAAGAACAAGTCAGGTACATATTATGAGGGCGTGGTAGTTACGGATGTTGTTTCTCCACTGTTGGTCGCAATGTATACTGTTATCAAAAGGCAGTACACTACATCTCAACATTGACTGCAAATATACAGTAAACTAAAAATGGAACAAGAAAGTTTGGAGAGGATCAACCCTTGTAAGTGCAAAATCCTAATCCAAATTTCATTGCAGGGCAAGAGCTTCCTCCTGCTTTAAACGACTCTCAAAATGAAGACAAATCTCTCTCTTCCATGCAGCTGCTCTTTTAATCTCACAACTTCTGATATGCTTGTTTACCTTCTGGTATTTTTTGTGACGATACATGTACCAAATAGTCTTATTCAAGTCCTTCACGTGAAGCTGTAAAATAAGAAGGCTTCTATTAAAACTGCTTATGTTCAATAGACACACAATTCACTTAATAGGAATAAATACTGTTGTGAATGTTTACTGTTTCCCCTTAAATATATCCAGTGCTTTGCCCATCTGAAATACAATGTTCTAGTATTTACCACTCCAGAAAAGATGAGTAATGGTGCCAGACAACATGTGTAGTACACCAGAAAGCCAAGTCATACCTGTGTGAAACAGTCTGCTTGGACCAGCAAAGTCTAATGAAATGTTAAATGACACAACTTAATTTCAACTCGAATGCTTCAGATTCAAACTGGAAAAAATCCAAACTGGGGTGATGAGGAGACTGTTGCTCCTTTTCTGCCTCCCCCCTCAATATGGCAGTGCATCAAATATTTTTGTAGTTTATATTTATTACTTATTATTTTAGTATGTCACAAAAAGGATGTTTTTTATGACAAAGTAATCCCCCAAAATGCTTACATCGTCATCAGGAAAAGCCAGAAGTCCTGGAGCTCCATGGTCAGTGAAATAAACAAACACATGATCCTTGGGACCACTGTAATGAAAAAATTGCAAACAAATTCTAACAACTCCAACCTAATCTTCACTAGAACAAACATCATTTGCTTCTCAATGCCAAGACATGTCAATATTTGAAAATAATACAGGTGAAGCACCTCCTCCTCTTGGTAATATTTTTTTCCTCCCAAAGCATACCACTTTGGGTGCTTATGAGCAGAGATGAGTGTTTGCAAGAGGAATGAAAACAGGGATATAGGCTAGTCCCTCAAGCATAGGGAATTCAGCAATTACACTTGACGTTTTAAACTGTAAACTGATTGCTGGTTAGGCAGGGGCTGGTACGTTGAGCATGGCAGGAGCACAATTGTTTTTTAATGCCTATCTGAAGAATCTGTTATATTGTGGGCATTTGTAGCAGCCTGGTAAAAAGGGAATGCTTTTAAAACTAAGTTATACTGAAGCACCAATAACACAGGGATAAAGCATAAAAACTTCTTTGATAAGATCCTTAGGTATGTTTATGTACTGCCTTGTTGTGATCTGTATGGCCATGCTTAGCCAAATCAGCATCAGCCTACATCTCGTGAAGAGTACTAAGTGGCTTTGCAGTCGGTTGAGCACTGTGTGCTCACAGGCTTTCATTCCCCAACATCTGTGTAGTACACCATTTGCCGGAGATTTTTATTGCACTCTAAACCAAGCAGATCGTGTTTGGGTGATATTAAGGTCTTGGCCTAGCAGCCAGATCTGCAAAGGGATTTTGCTTTTAAACTATATTCAGGGACAATTAAATATAAAATAATGTGAACACATTGGAAGGAGTCCCCAAGCCCTCCTCTCATCCTCTGTATCAGTGGTCCGGAAATCCATATTTGCTCTTGCTCTTCCTGACTGCAAAGAGGTACGACTGCAGCAGCTCAAGGGGACGTTGTCCAGCCTTCTGCCTGGCCAACAACCTGCTGGTTAGGGAACAACCTGGAAGAAAACCTAGAAGCCTTTTGGGCAGAGGATAACTGAGTTCTTGTCCCACCCAACAGCAGAAGTCAGGCCACTTGGAAATTCACACAACAGAGCCTAACAAAGAAGGGTTGGGTGTTATTTTTCTGGCTCCCACTCTTGACCCTAAGAGAAAAAAATTCAACCAAGGTGAAATGTAAATAACTAAGACTTTTATATGTGGGTTCAAGTTGTCTTCCTGAGTAGCTAAGAGTCTTTGGCACTCTGCATAGCCACTCCCTTATTTGACTTGTAACATCAAGCTTTCACAGGTGAGGTGTGCTCTGAAATACTTTTTTTTTTTTTTTTTAATGAAAAATACTTTATAGTCACCTCTTGACTCATTCCAGCTACTAGAAGAGAACAATCTAGTACCTGTGCAGCAATTTATTAATTTTTTGCCTATATGCCTTGCATATATCATTTTCTATCTCAGCTTTGGAGGATGAAGTTTAAACAATTGAGAGCAATAGCTTATTCGACTACTGTCCTGCTCCTTCATTTTTTTATTCCCCCCAATGCCACGGCAGGATTCTTCTCTTCTGTTTCATTGCTTTGTCTCTAAAATTAAACTGTCAGATGAAGATAGGCACTAACACAATTTTTCTTTAAGTAGATTAGTTTTTTCAAATGGTCAAATTTGAATTCTTAAAGGTTTTACAGGAAATACTGTACACAGAAAAATATAACATGATATAACTCTTTACCAGCAGTACTGAGTTAGAAATATAACACACCTCAGTAAATAAGCATCATACTTTCATATCTCAAACTCTGTAGAAGCAAGATGAATAAGTGACACCAGGTATCTTTCCAAGAGGTCTTCTAATTAGGCCCTCAAATATATTGCTTTTATTCTTGAATCATATAAATTATATAAGCCTTTATAAACTACACCCATTAATTACAGATCTTACATTCTACTTAGCCAGTCTACGATTTATTATTGTTCATATATTAGAATATTGCCAAACTTACAATAATTTGTGTAACTTAGTTTACAAATACCTTAAGCATAATACATCAATTACAAGGTTAATTGCTTATACTACTTTTTCAATCGCAAAGATTTTTTTGCATTACATACAAACCATAATTCCATTTTATTGCATTCAAAGCCTCAATAATCTTACATCTGCCATGAGGACCATGGCTGGGATTAGACATGCAATTCTTTCAGCTGACGAGCTTTTTAAGCTATCTCTGTCCCTCCGCCACTGACTGCTAAGTCTCACCACTTCAGGTGACTAATACAACTGTTCATGTACATTAAGCCAAGCCTTAGCAAACCCTTCCTAGAGGTCTCCAAACCTTAATAAAACTCTCTTTGAACAGCCATTCTTGCAAAAGACAATAGTCTACATAACAAGTACTTTAATACAGTTGGCACTGTCCTCTAGAGTTTTTACACCTTACTCTATACTGGACTCCATACCAGTCAAATATCAACAGCTGCTTCTTGGTGCTGGACAGTTTAAGAAACCAGAACCATTGTATTTCTAATGTGAATGACCTGGAATTGCCATCAATAGTCTTGCTGGATTCTCAAGTTGCTCTAATTTACGCTCTTCTTTTGTTGAAATCAGCGCCAATGTACAACTACATATGCAGTTATTTTCTAAATTAAACTTCTCTTACCTTTTCAATACTTTTCCTGATCCCACCCCCTTCATTGCTTCCGCATCTCCTCTGAGAATAGCAAGGAAATTCTTTGGAGTAACATCCTAAGAATTTAAGAGGATTAAAGTTAAATCTGATCATAAAATACAACAACAAAATCTTCATTTAGAAAGATGGCTTCTGAAAGTCAGAATCCATGCATGGATGGCAAGTTTAGCTGGCCATCCTTTTCAATCTATCATTATATAATGTATTAGCCTCTGATGACTCACTTAGATACTGAATCATGAAATCACCAAGTGACTGGATTACTGTTCTGATTTAATGAAACAATTAGTCTTCTTCAGATTGAGTTACAACATTTATGAATGCAAGACTTTCCCTTCTTTTATTTTGTGTGCCAGCAGAGAAACAGTGTAAAGGTTTACTTTTATGACCACTGCTTCACTTCAAAGCATCTATTGTTTACATTCATCTTATGAACACCAAACTTCATGCCAAACCATACACGTGCATAAGCTGGAGGCATTATACTATGTGCATTTTGGAGTGTAAGCTACAGGCTGAAAGGATTTATTCAGAACATTGGCTAATGCTGAACCTTCCCTGGGGAATGGTGTTTCATTCCTACCTCCTTTGTATAGTCCTTGGGCACTCCAGCATACACATCTGTGCCATTAGGTCTATTGATGACAATGCCTTTTGTTGGATTTCTGGAAGTTAAACGGAACACAAATATGAAGAATTAGCCATGTGCCACACAATGACCACAGAACAACTAGGAAATGATTTAAACTGTCCCGACTGGCCAGCTTGCCCGAGAAAGAGTATAGGTACTTGCAGCATGTATCATTAAGTGATCTCAGAATATAAAGGCCTTTTCAATTCAGTCAGTTACATATGCTCGCCTCAGGTGTCCTTACCCTCAGAGTACCTTCAGGTATCCCACCTCAGATCATGTTGATTAATCTGAAGATGTAGGCAGGTGGTCTCTTATACTATCATCTCTCTACTTTCAGTCTTGCCTTTAGTCCCCTTTCCTCTTTGCTCCCAGTGCTGCTGTGCATGGGAAGTCTGCTGATTTCTGCTGAATTTGTCTCAGAATTAGAGGCTGTATAACTGAACTGTTTCATATAGAAAGCAGTGATATGCTCTAGACAGTCACCAAGAATGGGACATGTACACTTCTTTGTTGAATGTACATTCTGGGAGTTAATCTGATAACATCCTTTCAAAAAAGCCCTGCAAGTCATACACAGAGCTTCCTTAAGTTTGTGGTTTTAGGCTATTTATCTGCTGTAAACTGTTACGCCTGGGAGTTAAGATCACTCACTCTCATAACAATGAAGCTCTGCAGTCCTCAGTGCCACAACTGATGCTGAGTTGTGGAGTAAGGCTTAGAAAGCTCATAAGCACATTTCAAAGGAGAATTATTGTGCTGATGGATAAAACGTGATGGATAAAACGCAAAACACATTGGTGACTATGGCATGTTTGTAGTAACCATACAGTTTGTGACTAGCGCACATTCATCACTTACTCGTCATTATCAGCAATGTCATCATACATCATGACAATGATCTGTTCATCTGGAATTCCATTTCGGTGTACAATCTGGTACGCATGGCACACGTCTGCCTGAAATTAAGCAGATTTTCATTACTAGCTTTAACAGAGATTTTACCTTTGAGATCAGAAGAAAAATTAGCTTTGCAGGCCTAAGAGCAGGCTATTGTCCAAAAGGCTATTGTCCAAATATAAGAGATTGAGGGTTGCTAGAGGGCCGAAATGCACAGGTTGAACCAAAACTCAATGTTTGTAGTTTCATTAGTAATAGAGACTATGATTAAAATCTCTCTCTCATTTACCTATTTTGATTTCTTGTTTAAACAGAAACCAGAAGTTACTTCAGACTTGGTACAGATAACAACATTTAACAAAAGGTTCTCAGCAATGTTCTGTGAGAAAATCTGAATGAAAACCTTGTGCACTGACAGACAAATCCAAAGTGTGCCAAGAAGAAGAAAAGAGTTGGATTTCCACCAATTTCAATTAGTTCTGTACCAAGCCTGCATGACTAAGCATCAAAGACTGTCCTTGGCTTAAGCAAGTATGGTTTACCAATCTCATCTCTGCAAAGATTTTATTAAATTTTGTTTTACTAGATGAAAATTTTGGTTAAGGAAATTTCCTTTTTAATTATATATTTGTTGTAGAGTAACACTGAAGAAACTTCAGGGCAAGAAAACAGATTTCAGTGGAAAACAGAATTGCAGAATTCCTATTCAGGCTCTCTTCCTGACTTGTACAGGATATGAATAAGCAGATTTTCTTTACAGAACCATCTTCCCATGATGCAGAAATAACAATACTCATCAAAGTGATATTACACTAAATGCGAACCTCTATCAGAATGCTAAACTCTTAGTAAGCCCAGCCCAAATAATTCTTTTTTTTAGGCTTGCAGTCTGTGAATGACCTAATGGGATATCAACAATCATTCCTAAACTCTAGAACTACAACCTACCACATGCTAGAAAACCTGTGCAGATTTAATGGAAGAAATCTCATCTAACAAATACACACCAAAAATGAAGGCAAGAAGCAAGCTTTAAAGCTTCCTTCTGTTGAACTGATCTAATTTGCTAGTTTGTAAACCAAACTGAAGTGGTTTAAGTGGACCTACGTAAGTTCAGATGACTTAGAATTATTAGTGATTTTGACTATTCTAACTGAAAGGACACTTGTAAAATCCTGTCACTTTATAATCCTTGGTCTTCTAAGTGTGGCTGCAGCTGAAAAGAGAGGGTAGTTGTGCAAGATTCTGGGAAGGGTGAAGCACACTCCATTCTAATGAACTCTCCCACAGCAAAATCTCTTCACGTGACTAACCCTGAACATTAACTTGTCCTTACTAAAGCAGTTCCATTTCCTACTACGCAGGTCAGCCTATGTTCTCTTCCACCTATCCCAGACAATCTCCACTGTTTATAGTTCTCCATTTCCTTGTATGTCATTATACCAGCTGCTGCCTCAGCAAGTCAAAAGGTAGAGGTTAAACAGAGTTATAAAGGCATCACATATAATAGGAAAGAGCAGAGTGCTGGTTTGACTAAACACAGATTTGATTTTCAGAAGCGACCCAAGCAAAAGTAGAAGAAAACACTAATCAGGGCACCTCTACGCTGATTGATGAGTAGATCATAGATCCCCTCTCACTCTCAAGACATAACACGCTTCTGTTATGCTGACAGAAACAGTTATAGGTTGGCAACACGCGGAAATGCTTAGGCATACTATAGCCATATAATATCAACATATTCAACCAGCAAGTGTCTGTGCTCCCACAGACATGTGGCTGGCCAGTAGGGACTTCAGAGGTGGTTTTAGTTAATACCAAAGTACCCCAAATTAGTTAAGCTTTGTAAATGCATATTATCAGCTTTTTTGTCTCCTCTCTCCTTCCTTCCAATTCATTGACTGTTTGCTCACTATGTCCTGTCTTAGTAAACAGTGAAGTAGACATTGGGGGTAAATTTAAATGGGCTAAATTCCCTAGTGTGGAGAGAAACAGATCAATGTAATCAATTCCCCTCAACCTTGACTTATGCCAGTTTGGGGACTGTCCCAGCCTTTTAAGGCTTTTGCTAAGGGAACTGTACCCGCTAGCAGCAGAATGATATCACCGACATAGGCTAGAGCAGCAAAACATGGTTTTGCTGCTAAAACTCCATTGGCTAAAGTAGGACAGTTCTGAGTAAACGGTTGGGGGTTTTTTGCATAGAATTAGCGGACCTGACTAGCCACCTTTGATGTTGGCCACATGCTCCTCCTGTTCCCTCCCGTACATGTAAAAAAAAATAAAACTCTAAAACCAGAATAGAAACAGTCTGCTGCTAGAGTAGGGAGGTGTATGTGAATCTAGACTATTTCCTGCTGATGTGTAACTGCCTCTCAAATACTGCTATTTGAGCCTTGTTTTTTCCAGAAATATTTCTGGCATAGCTGTACCTGTAAACCACCCTAAAAGAGACAGCTAATATTGTTCCAGATCTCTTGTTGGTATTACTCTTGTTAGTTCAGTATGTGAAATGAATGCTATGAACATTTACTGGATAAATCATCACTAAATGCAAATGATGTTTTTGTGGCCATGATTTGGGGTGTGTAGCTGCCCTGCACAGAACAGAAGAGGAGAAGGTGTAGCTGTACAGCTGCTACTGCACGACTGACCTCACAGGCCAGCTCCACAATGGATGCTGTTTATGGCATGGTTCAGACCTGTCATCCCCAAGTTAGTCTAAACCTATTGCTACATCAGCAAATTTCTATGGAAGATCTATGCTTAAATCTGCTTAAATAATTAACTCCTAGATTTTGAAAGCATGGGTATCAGAGGTAGAATTCCCTTGTTTTCCTGGGATGGGCATTTTGTTTCCCAAAATGTACATTTGGGGGAAATTCTAAAAGAAAACAAAAAAACAAACAAACAAAAAACCACCCCAACTTTCCTCTGCCGCACAGCTGTTCATGCATTTGAGTGACACAGCTTTCAAGCAGACTCTTGGGATGGGTGGCATGGAAAAATCAAGTTGTTTTATGACACATGCATGCATAAATAGTTCCTAAAGGGAAAAGCTTGGAATTCTATGAAATTGGTTACTTCTGATCTTATGACTGCTAGGTTCATGGCTAAAAAGCATGTGTAATGAACTGTCAGCTTCACTGCAAAGTGGCACTGTTCCACTTACAGGTACGCTGAAATGCCACAGCCTGAAAAAAGAATTAACTCTAATATATAAGCATGGTAGAAGAATACATCTGAAATGCCAGCCATGTTTCATTCCCTTGCTTACACATAACTCAGTGAATCAGCCAAAAACTATAACTGTATGAAGAACTTAGGAAAGGTTTTCCTGTAGCTTCAGTTACAATTTTGTAAGTACAGTGAGGAACTGTTAATTTAAGCCAAGTAGCCACAGCATCCTTAATGTCCGTTACCTGCAAGACTGGAGAATTTAGGACTGTCCTGGAATAAGATACTGCTCTGGCTGGTAGTGTCCAAAACCCTGAATAAATACAGTCCCTGGCCCATAAAGCTCAGTAAGTATAAGACTAAAAACAACAACTGAAAACAGATGCATGTATGCAAATTCAAATGTTTTTATTTTCAGCATTTTAATTTTTCCAGACTTTTTCACCTATTTTTCTCCACCTTTAGTAAGACTGTGTTTCACATCAGGCTTTTCCATTGACTATGTCTTTTGGAGTATCCAGAAAGTACTGGTCTGTCTCTCTTTCTGATCTGTTTGTGAAGTCAGCTTTAGGTTTGAGTTAGCTGGTACAATCATCTCCCTGGAGAGGCAGAAGTACATACAAAATTCTGTTTCTCTTAAGTAGAACTAGTTTGTTGACTCGTTCTCTAAATCTACCAGTAGCATTTAGTGCTGTATTTGCTCACATATGTCACTAAGCTTTCCAGAGATATATCATCTAGCTCTTTGCATAGTAGAAAGCTGAGCCACTTTGCCAGGGAATGGGAGGAGTATTCCTTCTGGTATATATTATGAGTGCTTAGTTGCATTTAGAGAACAGCAGTCAGTCTGGTAATAAAAAAAGCTGCTATGGAGAAGTCAGAATAACTGCTGAGGAGCAGAGAGGAGCACGTCAATAGTCCTTCCACAGCCCAAGCAACTCTAATCAAAAAAACACTAAAATATGGGTAAAAACACCAAAGAACTGAGAAGCATAAGGCAATATACAAGCTAGCTTTGCAATGACAGTAAGCTTATCACATTGGGCTGTATACTACTCAAAACACTTAAAATGTATTTTAGGAACTTGAAACAAATGACTAAGACAAGTTTAGATCATCTTGATTAGGAAACAGTCCCAGTTCAGCCATCACTGAGGAAACAAGTGCCTGCAAGGTGTCAATCTCACTCACACAGAAGTGCAAATGGTGGTTTTTTCCTTATCTTGTCTACATTTGAGGTTTGCACCACTGATAGTGGATCCTGACCACTGACAGCTGAATTACAAGTCTTAAAAGGAGTTTCAGATTCCTTGAGGTTACAGGTGCAAACTGAGCACTTACAGGGTCTGCACAGCCTTTACAAACTTACTGTTCGTGGGGTCTGTGCAGCATACAATGACAGCCTATTTTCCCCACAAATTTTCATGTATGAAATTAGAGATCTTTTTTGAAGGTGTAATATCCTTCTCCTCCTTTTATGGTTGTTTAGTCAGATGAACACATCCTGCCATCAGGTAACTACTGCGGAAGGCAACAGAGTATGTTTTGACTGTGTTGTGTGCGGACAGCATGCAAAACAACTGGAGCCCACAAAATATAAATGTAACACAAACATGCAACATCATGTATTAACTGTACCCTGAACAGCTGAACTGAGCAATTGAAACCCAGAGAGATATGTGTCAGCCGAGGTCTCAAATTACAAAGGGATATTAGGAGTGCTTAGTTGCATGGAGGCAATAGCAACCAGTCCAGTAATAAAAAACAGTCACATTGAGCAACTACTTACAGGAACATTCACATCTAAAAATTCACTTGTACACAGGCTAGATCAGAGAAGTTCTGATGAAGAAAGGTGATGGCAGGAAGAAAGTGAATTAGAGTACAACATATTTTATTCTGCAGTTTCTCCCTTGGAAAGCAAAGAATTACAAAAATCTGCAGTCCTGGAGTGTTGCTTTGCTTTCTGACAGTACAGGTATTATTCTACTGAAAAATAACATGCGTTTCTGCGTGTATTCACTATGGAATGACTTTCACGATGGATGAAGCACAGAACTGGAAGTCCAAGTCCTACTCCTGTTTCCACTGCGACTTGAGCAGCTAATTTCAATACTTATGGTGCTTTCGCTTCCACCGCTGGAAGGTAGGGAGTACTAGCACAGGCAAAGACATGGTTACCAGTCTGCATAATGTTTCCAAAAATCTGTTATAACTCCCGAGATTTCTGTAGTACCTTTCCTCCTCTGTATAGCTCCCCTAAAAGTCTATGGTTCAGTTGGTTTTGCTGGGAAGAAGTTTCCCCAATTTTTTGATACCCATGGCACCCTTCTCTGGATTACACTTCGTGGCGCACACAGAGTGGATTTTCCATGACTAACTGTTGAGCCTGTCTCACAGAATGCCCTCCCACCACAGGCGCTCACTCCTGCCAGGCCCTTAAGGTTGGCTACAAAAGGCCGCTGGGCAAGACAGCACAGGCTGCTGATGCACTGTATCTTCTGGGAAGTGATTCTTTTCATAACAAGTTAGAGGCACAGTATCTTGCCCAGGACAGGCAAGTAGGAGCTAAGCCCCATTCTGAAGGATCCTCACGCAGACTCTCTTATTCTGACACTGATTTCATAGCTCTGATAGGATTATTAGTGGTGTTCTAATTTTCTTTTTTTCCAAATGTTAGTACCGTACTTGAAGCAAGCGGTAGGGGTTAAAATACAGAAATGTCTAGGATTGAAATTCAGAACAATCTGACATTGCAGATATTTTGCATTGTTAGTTGACATTATCTTCAAAATGAAGGTGTTTAAAGAAATCCAATTCTCATTTTTCTAACCTTGAAAAGCAATTTCTTAACAACTGTCTGCAAAGCATGACCACACTCAAAAGTTATTTTGCTTCTGTGAAACTGGCACATTCAGAAGACTTACTGTTGGACACAAATATGTAAGCATGCATCCTATGTTCTGCATAACTCCATTATACCTGGCAGATACACTTGCTGTTGAAGGCTCACTGACAGAAAGGTTTAAAACTCTATGCTTGGGCAACTGTAGAATGTAATTCTCATGAGCCACAGCTTCAAAAATGTAATTTGATTTAAAGAATGAATGTTGTGGTATTAACTCCTCCTAGAGTGGAGCGGAGCCAGCGAGACTGGTTATACAGCAATAGCAACAACCAGAGCACAACCCAGTAATTATATTTAGACACCCCAGGGCGGGCAGTGATCAAGTACAACACTATTATTTTTACAATTGTTTTCTGATTTCAGCTTTTTAAATCTCTTTTTTCAGATTTAATTTGAAATAGGAATGGTTTATATTAAGGCTGTAGTATCCCAACTATGGTCATCAGGCGACAGCTACGGTGCAAGGAGCGCTGTCTCTATAACCAGTTTGTCAAAGTGTTGAGGTAGCATTTGCCAGTAACAGGTTCTTCTTCAGATGCAACAAGGTTGTCAGTCTGGTTCATTTAGTTATAAGCTCATCACTGCACTGAAAGTTACAAACTGATTGTGAGCGGAGGGGGAGGAGAAACATAAACATAAAACCCAGCTGCCCAACACATGGAAGGCTCCTTCCTCAATCAACACAAATAGAGAGGATAAAGCCTCTCTATACTTTACAGGCAGTTACATTAAAAATAATAAATACTTTAAAAGTTTCAGTGTTCAGCAAATCAGACTGATATATGTACCCAGTACATTTAATACAGTTTAACTTTTAAAATGTTGGTTTTGTACACTAGTGTTTCAATCTCTGTTTCAGTTCAATAGTCTAGTAAACTATTTTTCTAACATTTAGAAATATACAAACGTATACATAAATCAGAATTAAATGGACTGTGTTCTCCAGGAATGCAAGTAGTTCCACGTTTAGAGCAAAGACTGCGTTTAAGTGTAGATTAATGTGTTTAAGGGATTGCCCAAGAATTCCCCAAAGGGAAAAACTGTCGTAGTCTCCTGACTGCTGATAAGTCTTGAACTTAATCAGAGTTAAGTCACTTGGATTTAATCCTGTCCATCCTGACACTCACACTCAGACCACAGTTCCACAACACGTTGGCTTTGACAGCAGTGTCAAACTCAGGAGTTCCTGTTCCCTTTTCTCCTCTTTCTAACATTCACTCTGATCCCTGCACCCCGGTGCTCCACATCCTTGTTGTGCCAACACAATTCTGAGACCATGCTGTCGAACACAGTGAGCAAACTGATTCAGGTTAAAAAGAACCCCCTTCTGCATGTCCTCCACCCCACAAAAACACACTGCATTTGCAGCCTTCGCAGATTTTTTTAACTGAGAGAAGAAAGGGAGCTTTTTCATAACATAAGGAAAAGAGGAAAACAAATGGAAAGAAACATGCATGTGTCTCAAAAGGAGGTTTAACTCAGGACATCATTTGTTCACCTGCAAGTTGGGGTCAGATCCTCTAGCCTAGTAATAGGATATTTAGCCTAAATGATACAGGTCTCCCAGGATGCAGAAGCGTGATTAGAGGAAGAATACTGCTCCTCCTGCTAATGACAGCTTTTCAAAAGATGAAAGACTGGAAAAAATTGTAAGCAAAAAAAATTCAAATAGTAAAAGGAACAGTGGAGGGGAATTCTTGGGGTGAGAATAACAAGAATTAAGACTAGGCTGTGAGTGAATCTTGTTGCTGTTCATTTTGAAAACCTCACACGCTCCTGATAGATAGTCTAGAAGTAGAAGCGCTTGCCCAGATGACAGAAGGGCTGAACTAGTCTAGGCAGCTGTCATCTCCCCGAGAGTCCCAGAGCAGGCACTTTCTGGAATGTGACCAGCTTCAGCATGTGGGACCAGTGCTCCTTACCTGGTGTCGATAGTTGTACCAGCCATTCGAACCTGCAACAATCACCACCCAGTGCTTGCCTCCATCTTCAGGTTCTTCCATGGGGAATGTGCTGATGCCCAGAGCACAGCCCAGCAGCACAACTGCTTTCAATATCATCTCTCTTCTGTATTTACTCCACAAATGGGAGGAAAAAAAATCCCTAATGAAGAAGATTGAGAGAAGTAGATCAGAGGACATCAGTCAAAAATTGAACAAACACAAAACAAATATCAGTAGTATCAAAACTAGATGCTTTTCTTGCTTGTGGGGTTTTTTTGTGTTTTACAGACCATTCACCCCACAGCACAATTTCTGGTCATATCTTCCTTTAGCACCAAGCTGCTACTAGCTACAAGAGTTTTCTGTCAGCTTTCAAATCTGACTGGAAAGCAATTATGAATAGGACAACCAAGTCTTTCAGCTCCCTCTGGTTGTTTTGTTCTATAATAGCTGGTAATGAATAAGCCTCAAATACAGAGCAAGCCTCACTATCAAGTATTTCACAGATAAAACTTCTTCAGATTAATACTGTTCTCTTGTTCTCTGCTTATGTAGTTCCCTGGTTTCCAGTCACTGGCAATTAGCCCATTATTACTGAACCAAATCCTGGGTGATGTAGGCACAAAGATGCATAGACATGGAGAATTGCTTGGGAGTTGGAAGGTCAGAGTGTCACAAAAGCTCTCTGTGCCAGGAAAGCCAGAGAGGGTGGAGGGAGGCAGTGCTGCTGTTCCGCACAAGATACAGCCCTAACTGCTGGGGCTGGGGGGAAGTGCAGACTGTGAGAGCCTCATGCTATTTGTGCAACCTGTTACGCTAGTGGAGAGCAAATGTGAACCAGTACCACATGAAAGAGTAGCATTTTCGTCTCTTTTGCGCAACGGCTAACTGTTTGCACAAGGTGCACAGTGAGAGAATCGGGTCTGAGCCTGTAGACGGCAAATTCAGAAAAGCAGAGCCAGAGAAGAGGTTTGAGCCCATGCAGAAATGGCTCTTTCTGCTTTCTTGAGAGGACTAGAAGTAGTGTCCCCACTAGTGAACTTCCTGAGCACCTTGACTGTCTGATAAAGTGTTTGCTATAAAAGCAAACATTCTGGCCATATCTAAACAAAGGCTTGCTTTTGGTTGGGTTTTTTGTTTGGTTTTGTTTGGGGTTTGGGGGGGGGGGGTACGTATATTGGTCACAGTCTCAGGTCTGCTGCATCCAATGTGTCCTCACAAAGCAAACTCCCTTGAAGAGGGATGCTCTTGATACATGCACATTGCATATATTACATGCTCTTGATACATGCACATAAATTACATATTTCCTCATGCACCAAGAGATGGGATTTTACACTGGCCTACTTACAAAAAAGAGATTCTGGAGGTTGATCATTGCTGATGTGTATGTAAGAGGTGGTGTTGTAAGAGGTGTCTACTTTAGCATGGTTTTCTCTGTAATAAAAGCTGGAAACTCCCAAGCCATATGACACAGTCACCAGGCAAAATGTCAAAGCTACCACTAAACTAAATAACTGAACAGTATCAAAGTCAGCCTCAGCTCCCCACAGCCAAAACCATCCATCTGCAGCCACTCAAATGAGGCTGAAACAGAGAAGTAGCCAGCTCACCTCCTAAGCAGCTGTGTACAGTGAAGACTGCTAACGTAACATGTAGTATGGGTCTTTCCAAGACTGGATCTAACGGTCACTAAGATTAAGCCTTGCAGGCAGTAGTATGAAAAATATATTATATATATTTTTGGAAGGGTGGTTTTTTTTTTCTTTTTCATGGAGCTAGCACAAAGTAAAGGAAGTCATGTTAGCGTATAAGCTCCTATAGGAAGAGCTGTTACCACACAGAAAAACTCCATAACAGAAAGGAAAAGACAGAACCAAACATTAAGTGCGATGGCACCACTTCTTCCAAAAGCTCATTTGAATCTAGGAAACTTATCTTTCAGGAATAAACCACTCCTGTCACTGCCTGCAAGCATGAGATTTGGGACTGAGAACAATACATGATAATTTAACAATTTAGGGTTTGTTGAATTATTAGCTACTTCAGCAGTTAAGCGGATATGAAGGAATAAGCAGAATTTTTCTGCAGTTTGATAGACAGTTATTATCTCTCATGTTGAGCTGGAATTGTAAATTCTTGTCATTGTTGTCGCCAGGGACAGGTGGCTTTGTATGGCAACTCTGCCTTGTCTATCTTGTCACTTCTTCAGATGATTAAGACAAGTAACATACTAATGACTGTGTTAAAGATACACTGTGTTTACAACATCCACAAAACCAGTCTATTCTGTTGCCCACAGCACAGCTAAGATTCAGACCAAGTTGTTTAAAACTTTTGTAAAGTGCCACAATACGCCATGGGCCAACAAGCCTATTCATTCCCGATATTCAGTTTCAGGTATATCTAACTCCTGAAATATTAGACAAGAAAATCAATATATTTTAGATGATCTGCCCAGAAATCTTAACTGAGTTTGACTTACTGGAACATGGAGACGAATTTCATGCAAACAAACTCTCAGAGCTCAGTATCTGTTTCATGAGGAGAAACTTTATTCCAAATTCATTAAAGCATAACTTCTCTTTTCTCCAACTAAAAACATTACTTATATTTACATGAAAAACACAAGGAGAAAATAAATGGTTCAAATGATTGCTGAAGGGCTGGAGATCCTTTCACATGATGCTTAGCTCTTAGAGATGTAAAGCATTAATTCGAATCCTGGACATACCAACAGAAGCTGTGTTGCTGCCAGCTGTTCACTGGGCCATATAACGTGATGGCTAATTTCAAGGCAGATCCTAGCAGACAGGCACCTATCACATGGAAACAGTCACTGCCACCGGCTGTCAGTTACCGATATACCATGCAACAGAGACTAAAGTAGCTTCAGAAAAAATACACTACATGTGTGGTGGGAACAGGTCTTTCATTGTTTGTTTCCAACTACTAAAAAAAAAAAACTAAAAACCAAACCACCAGATAAAAAAAAACCCAAACCCCCCATATTTCTGCTTGTTTTAAAGAAAGCCTTTGAGTGCTCAGGCAAGCAATTTACAAGATTGTGTTCTGGGTTATGTTGAATGAGTTCTTGACCTACAGTTGAGAGGAGAAAGTTCCCTTCCCATGCTATGTTTTCAGGTCATATTCAAAGAGAAACCAGCTCGGCTGACCAGCTTACCACAGGTACATAAAAAGCCTTTTTCTGAAAGCAAGGAATCAAAAATCTGTCACATGCGATCCTAAATGCACGCAGAGTAAGACTACATGCAAGAGCTGAAAATTCACTACAAGATCATTTGAGAGCTTTGGCTGACCCGCAAAGACTGCCTAGTCTTTCTGGTAGAAGAGTTTATTAACTTTGCTTTGGAGACCATGCCAGGAAAAAGGCACATCTCACAGACATAGTGGGTTCAGCATCAGATCTACACATGCAGAACCACAGCATGTACACGCACAGGCAGGCTGCTGCGCAGTTTGCGCAGTCCCTGGAAGAAGCATGGCCAGAACTGAGTAGCTCTTGCCAGAACATTTCATTCTTGGAAGCTATTTTTCTTGACAGAGGTACCTTGACCCCTTCCCATTACACGACTAGCACACATCTCTGACTTGATAAGAGAGGGATGCTTAAGAAAGACCACATCTGGAAGTGGCCAGCTCCTGCTAGAACAATTCTGGTCAACAGCCTGTTCCCTGAGTTCCCAACTTTCCTTTAGGAAAACTGTCCACTAAGATCAAAAATCTTAGAACAACAGGATACCACCCTAAAGAAAGGGGGTTGAGTTGATCAAAGTATTTTCCACTAGTGTTTAGAGTGATATTGACACTTCGGTAGCTTAAACTCCAAATACTTCAAGCACAGCCTCTAAGAGCTGTATAAACAGAAACCACATAGCCCTTTTCCCTTCATGTGAAATAAGTGAGGTAACAGTAATTGTGGGGAAAAATAACAGCTTTAAGCTAATCAGCTCATCATTCCAGTTCTTCTTGGAAATCTCTATTTCTTTTCAGCTGCTCTTCTTATGACCACTAGCCTTTTAGTTTTCAGAATCAAGTCACAATTCCTTTTCCCACACAGTGCTTGCATATTGCTTGTCACTGTAGTATTTAGATGCCGATTTCCACAAAATATGTGACTCATGACAGCCCTCCTCACAGGAAACTAATGTCTGCAGTTCTCCGTCAGCAATGTTCTGCCTACATGTTGTGCCGGCTGCTACGCGAACTGAAGCACCTAAACCCGTGATTAAGCCCCTGCAGAATTAGTCTGATTTTCTTTATACACTTGTATGGTAGAAAGAAAAAGTCTTTATCACTGTAAACTCTGATAAGCTACATTTTGAAGGAGATTATGGTCTCTGCTGCAAAACAATTCTTTATAAAAACTCTACTAATAACCATTTTATGAATCAGCTTAATTTGATTAGAACTTGTAGTAAAATAGTTTAGTATAGCTACTGAAGATGTATAAGTCACTTTTACTGTAAAAACAAGAATTTGTAATTATGTTAACTCAGAATGGTTTTAAACATTTTTAAATGTTAAATAAAGGTATTTAAAAGTTATTTTAAATAAAGTTCATTCTACTGTTTGCAGATTTGTCTTTCTCAGCAACAGAGAGATGGCACCATTTACCAGGGGAAAAAAAGAAAATAAAGTGACTTCTTATGCTTCCTAGGATGGTGACAACCTAATACACCTGGTTTAGGGGATTTTTTTTTTCTATGCACTTCAAAAAGCCCAGATTCAAATTTGGCAGATCTTAAGACTTCAGTAAAACTGCTGCTGTTATTTACTTTCATATCTGTCTACAAATATAAAAAGCCTCTGCAATCACATTCTGATGGTAGAAAAAACAGCTACTGCAACACTGCACTAATAACTCTAATTTATTATATTGCATGATTTGGGGGGGTGTTGAGGGTAGAGGAATAAGTCAGACTAGGGTAAGCATTTCTGCTCGAGAAACAGGGACGTGTTTGGAGCATGGACAGAATGAAATTCTGGAGAAGTGATTACGCAAAAAGTCTGAGATTCCTGCACTCCACATGTCTTTTATTAAGTTTTATCTTAGCGTTTCAGATCTTCAATCTTTGTTTTAACCCCCAAATACAGACACTCAACACAGTGTTGCCCCATCCTAATTAGGAAGTAGGGGTGCTACTAACTCCGAGCAGACCTTCATGTTATGGCAAGGTTGTCTACCAGCTATAAATAACTGTAGCCACAATGCAGTACTTTTCGGGCATCATCAGCAATTTGCAGAAAACCCATAAATTCTTACTCCATCGTTTTCCCCCGGGAAAAATGTGTTACCGGGGACTGAAGCGGTGCTGCTGCTCCCGCCCCCCCCCGCTCCAGCCCGCAGCAGTGCCCCTCTGACCGAGCCGCTTTGACTCCTCTCCGCGGGGAAGCCCTCCCGGAGGGGCGAGCTCAGACACAGCTCCCGAGCCAGGAGGGCCCCGTGACAGGGCGGACAACTGGCCCAAACCCCTTTTATTAAAGGCATCACCGCCGATGCAGCTCGGCGCTCCGCGGCCGTGCCACGGCGCACCGGCGGCCCGACCGCCCGAGGCCGGACCAGCGCCGGCTGACGGCCGGGCCCCAGAAGCCCCCGCCAGCCGGGGGACGACGGGGCGCCGGGACGAGCGGCGGGGGCTCGGCAGCGCTCCGAGCCGCTGAGGGAAACCGGCGCCCCTCGGCCGCTCCCCCGGAGCCGCCGGGGCCCCTCGTCCCCACCGCGGGCAGCTCGGTCGCCGGGGAGCGGAGCGGGCCGGCCCCCCGTCACGGCTCCCCTCACTCAGGCGTACCCCCGCCTCCTCCCCGCCACCAGCCAGCCGCCGGCTGCGACAGAGCCCTCCCCGGTGCCGATGCTCCCCGGGCGCCCAGCGCGGCGCGGCCCCCGCCGGCCCTTACCGCGCTGCCTGCGGAGCTGTCGCCGCCGCGGCCGCTGTGATTGCGGCAAGCGCCGTGCGGGGTGAAGCGACCGCCGGCCGCGGCGGGCGGGGACTGGCGCCGGCCAATGGCGGCCGGGCGGAGGAGCGGCCGGACACCCGCCGGGCCGCACTACGTGCCCCAGCAAGCACGGCGCGCCCCGCGCCCCAAGGGCCGCGGGCCGTGCGCGCAAAGCACGGTGGGAGTTGTAGTCCGCCGGCCGCCCGGCGAGTGGCGTGGCCTCGGGTGCGGACGGGGAGCCCGGCTGGGGCGGGGACGGGCCGGAGGCCGCCGGGCGCTCACCGGGCCCGGCCGTGGCCTTCGTGCGCGTTGAGCGCCGGGCACGGGGGGGCCGGCGCCGGCTGTGCTTTCCCGTGGGAACTGTCCTGCTGTTTCGGGGCAGGATGGCGGCAGAAGGCCCAGAACAGAAAGGTGGAGGAACGTGTCCAGGGGTAGTTCGTGACATGACGGAAGAAAACTACAGCCCCTGCCTCGTCCTTGTGCAGCCAGCCCCGCTGGCCAGCGGCCTCCCGGCGGCTCCCTGCCGGCCCTGCCTGCCCCTGCTCGCGGCCTGCTGCCCGCCGCGCCGGAGCGGCTCGGGCACGGTGCAGAAATCCACACGTACCGGGGGAGAGGTGCTGGGGGGTGGTTACGTACTGCGGAAAAGCATGAGAAACGCTGCTGGAAAGGCTTCTCCGTTTCCAGTGAGAGAAAGAGAAGCAAAGATCCTTTTTGAAAAGTAGAGGCACGTGCTCTTTGCCTAATAAACCACGCAGACAGGAGCGCACCAGCTTCCCCCTTGCATGCTGCCTATCAGTTAAAAAAAACAAAGAAGTTTGTTACCAACCAACTATGCTTTTGAATGTCTGCAGAAAGTCATAGTTTTGCTCTGAGTCTGCCATTTGCGTTATTTGCACCATCTCAGCTTTGCTTATGATCATAAATGTAAAAGGTCATTACAGGTTAATCATCAGTACTTTTCTGGAAGCTGGAGTCCCCAGTAACCTGGCATGCCTCCTGACACAGTCAAGCTGCTAAAATTCAGGTTGGTTCAAAGATGACCTTTTTGAACTGACAAAGACCATCATACTGATTACCCAACAGGAAAAAACAAGCCCTAAACCTTCCTTTCCCCTCAATTTGATTTGAGCTTAGTAGCCACATGGGTTATGCTTATGTTTCGAGTATTATCCTCCAGCCCTAAAAGTTATCTGGTATCAGTTAAGAGCATCGCTGACCCGTCATCCAAGTCCAAAGGTGTTTTTCATATTGTTTGTCATAGCTGGGCTACATGAGGTAAGTACACCTTGTGTCAGCTGTCACTTCTAAAAAGTCTAATCATATTATTGCCAAATAACCTGTCTAGAAATTCTACATTCATTAAACATCAGCAGGATGTTCCTCATTGTGAAAAATAATAGATGGGAAGACACCTACAGGAATCCTGCATCTCAGTTAGAAGTATCAGACAGGTACTAAAGACGCTCAAGTAATGTTCAGATTTTTACTACTGAATGCGATTACTTCTTTGATGGTGTTAGAAAGTTAGCAAACTTTCCTGAATCGGGTGGGAAGTTTGTGTAAAGGAAAGATACGAATGGTGTTGCTGGGTATGTGAGCTGAAGTAAGCAGGGAGATTGCTAAGATTCAGTTGTGGGGTGTCTCAAACAGAAGCGGCTAGATCTCCTGCAGCAGGAATCCAGCGTGATCCTTGCGGCCACTGCTACCATGGAAGAGAAGAAATGAAAGAAATAATGCTCCGCCAATCACACAAACACACATTTTATGGCTATGTAAACAAACACACATATTTTAAAAAGAGAAAAGCACAAGAAGGTAAAAACATGATGCATTTATGAAATGTTTTGCTCCCTGTTCTGACAGCAGTAAAAAGCAAAAGTAGCCATCACCCACGTTTCATAACAAAACTTCGACTCTCTTGAATGCAGTTCCACCAACCCTCCAAAACCACGCGCTACAAATGAGAACTAAGACACCAGCAAACTCTGAAAGTGTTGACCAAATGAGAACAAAAAAAACACCAAATGTGAAACTTAAAAACTGCAGATAAGGTGGGTTCTTTCTTAATAGTGAGATTTTACCAACCAAGGATGGGAAGTCTACAGACCACAAGTCTGCTATACAGTAAGTGTAGGTAGTTTAGCTCTTACTCTCTTTTGCTAGGAGTGCTCTGAGAGGATTCTTACTCCTACCTCCAACATTCCTGACACTGGGCTGGCATGGTAGTAGTAGTTCTGGTAAAGCACAGGTTTCCCCAAAAGAGGTTTTCCAGATTTCTGGCAGAACTCTGGAGATGTTTTAACACAGCTATTTATGGTACCATGCCACTAACCCTACAGCTGACAAAATTTGGACTGAAAAGTCATTGGCTTTGCTTTTAATCTGCCAGGAAAGATATTTATAAAAATGTACAGGAAGCCATTCTGTACTGCACATACATTTCTCCTTTAACAGCATGTGAATAGATCAAGATTTTTTTTTTAATGAGTCAAGGACATTTTTAGCTGGGAGAAAATGGACTGGAATCATGAATCGAGTTCACTTAGGGTGTGTACCAGGGAGCAAGATGCAGAGGTTATACACTGGTATGGTAAGTGAATGCAAATCAGGTGACTATTAGATTAAAAAACAGCTAATGAACCACAACACTTCTGTAAGACTTTATAAATTCTGTAGGGAATTCTTTTAAAGAATGTTTTCTACTTCTCGGAAAAATTGTCACCAAACGTTATTGAACATTTTCAAAGGGAAAGAGAGTACGAATCCATAAACATGTCTCACATGGATGAATCTGGAAAATAAAAGAGAGAAGATGATTTTATTCATTGAAAGCGGATTTTTAAATTATTTGATTCAGTAACAATGTTTAAGAATGCAGGGGGCCAAGACCACATTAGTTGTGTTGGATCCAGAGCTGATTAATATACTGTTATTGCGATACTCAGATGCTTATTCAGCCACTCAACTACAGGTTTGCTCATGTGGTCACTTGTTTCAGGACATTTTAGGTTTTAAAGTGTTTTGCCATGTAAATCCCTTTGTATGTTTGCATAATATTTACCAAGATGATGCCTTGAGTAGGGGAGATAAAAGGCAATCTCTTCTCTTCCATCTCCTCTGTAATGCTTAAAAGGATTTTCCTGAGCTGCTCCATACCCAGGCAGCATGGTCAGCTGCCCCCAGCCCCAACATGGCAACAAACTGCTTCTACAAGATCATCAAGTTCTATTAAACGCGGGATTCTTAATCCAAATTTAAATGATTGCTTAACATTAGTCATAGGTTGCAGATATGCATGTAATTTTAAGCTTCCCTGACCTATTTTAAACACTTCAAGGAATATTTATTCTTTGTAGTTGCATTAACTTGATGACTATTAGCAAACAGTTAAAAACAAAATAAGAAATTCTGAAAAAAAAATAGCTAGTATGTAAGATAAAAGAGTAGGAGAGATTCATGGTTAACAAAACAATGTGCTGAGCCTGGTCTTTCAAAATCTTCACCAGCAATGAGTAGGTTTGTCAGACTAGTAATGATACCTGACTAGCTGCCGTGTAAAGGCGAACGTCAGACATGGTTATCCCACATATTTGAAAAGAGGGAAGATTTAGTTCTCATTTTAGCAAAACTAATAGATTAACAAGGAGGTGACCTTAGCTATCAAATGATTCAAGGAAAAAACATGCTCATCTTTGTTTTGGGAGGAAAATCAGAAGAGATTTACATGAAGTGGCCTTAATTCTGAAAGAAAGAGAGTTAATGGCAGGCATATCATCATGGAGATATAAACGGAGATTAAGCGAGATTCAGAGGTTTAGTTCACTTACATCAATAGGGGAATATATACATGTACATTTTGAGAGGGAGTGAGGGAAAACCTTATCCCTACAGTTTCGTGCATGCTTTCTTCAACTGTTCTGACAGATTTAACTACATTTGACAGTGTTCAGGATAGTGGGTTCCTATATTTTTCTTGGAAATAGGTGGGCAAGTAGAGCGGAAAGGCTTGAGACCAGAGAAAAACAGTGAACACGACGACCCTTTTTAGAGGAAGGGAGTGGAAGGTGAGAAGAGCGAGAGCAAATGATCAGTTTGTTCCTTTTATATATATTTTTAGAGGGAAAAATCTATATGTATGTATCTTGATACAGAATATCTATATACTATACATATATTTGTATATACATTAATTTTATTCATTAGCATAAACGCTCCAATCTGGGGGAAAGATTTGCAGATCAGAGCCTCACTACATGCAGAGCTCCTCCGCACTTAGTGGTGCCTAGTTGAGTTTTGTGTATATCACATGAGTAAATAACCAAATGAACTGTAGTGCAGAAAAGAACAATTAGAGGTTGCAGAAAGATCACTTATGAGAAAAGACTGAAAGACCTGGGGCAGTTTAGTATAGACAAGCAAAGATCCAGGAGAGACTCTCTAACATGCCACATAACAGATTGCTGCAAAAGGAAGGTAAAAATATTTTCATGTCTCCAGAAAACAGAACAAGAAGTAAAATTCCTAAAATGCAACAGGTACCTGCAGATTAGAGTGTGGAAAATATTTTCCGATGATAAGGTACTAAAGCACTGGCCTAGGAGTGGTCCTTAGAACTGAAGCCTACAAACATGGCCATACAAACACAGTTTCTTCCAAGACTAAAAGCTGTTAGGTATTTTTTGTTATTCCTCTCTCCTATGGGCTTTTTGGGGAAAGACAACAATCTCCCAGGAAATGTAATATTTCTATCAGGTCGATTCTCCAGGCAGAGCTCTGCCAGGGAAGGAGGAGCTGAGGTTTACCCTATGAGACTTTCTGTCCATTTCTGTTCCAAAACCCAAATAAATAAGCAAGAGTATGAAAGCATGCCAGGAGAAGTAGGTCATGATTTCTGCATAATTGCAAAAGGAGCATGCACAGCACTGACACTCAACGGAAGAGTAAAGGTGACTGAAATGCACCTGGTAATTTTCTTTATGGTGGAAGTATAAATTTGGTGCAAAGAATTTTGGGCGTATACTTCTACCCTGATCTGTGTCAAAAGCAGGGGAATAGGAACACATATAGACACATACGTTGAAGAAGACAGAGCTTAGAGACATCCTAATCTAGGATCTGTCTGCACATAACAGTTTTATATTTGTATCTGGGAAAGTCTGAATAAGTGTGCCAGAAAGTTTAAGTGAAAGACAGTCTGGTCAGTACATACACATACAGAACAGCATCAGCCTCAAACCGAGAAATGCTTCCTTGAACGTACGCTTGCAGGGAGAGCTGAGAAAAGGCTCACCAGAAAAGCTACATGCACTTGGTTCAGGCTTCAATTTTTATCCTACAGAAAACATGGAAATTACTCCTATGCCCTTGTGCATCTTTTCTGTAGGTGACACCTTTCTACCTTTGTAGCCAAGTGTTAAGTGAGTTGTATAGAAAAAAACAAGGGTTTGGAGTAGAATAAAGTAGGTGTGAGGTGATAGCCTCAAATATCTGTGTGATCAGGAAATTCAAGGAAAGGACAATGTGTACTAGAGAAAACAAGCAGGGAGGAGGGAAAAGGGGAAGAAGTCCAAAGGTTAAAAGACTACAAACACGTCCTTGCAGACAGTGGCTTCCAAACAACCTGTGTGACTACGCAATTGGGAACATATTTAAAAAATTGTGGAATAAGGTAATGGCCAGCAGTAGGCTTAATGATGTTATTTATTGCAAATCTAGTTCATCAGCATTTTCATACCTATAAAATATCCACTGAAAACTGTGAAAACAGATGTCAGTTATGAAGTGTGCACACCCAGAATAGGATTCTCTGAACGTGACTTCTGTTGTCTTCTTTCTTCATCTCAGGCAATCGTGGGAATCCTCATATCTGACTGACATACTTCGTAAACCTCACTGCATGCATCCCATTGATAATGATGTTTTTCCTGCACACAATTAATGCCTAAATATGTGATATGTTTGCAGTATCATTGTGTATATCTGCACTCAGATTCCAAACAGTCGAATTACCCATTGCCACAGTTGGGAAGAGTGCTCTGTTCTCTGTTGGTTAAAATACACTTCCCTCCATATTAGATTCAGGCTTGCCCAGTCAATCTACACATTTAGAGCTCCAGGATTAATCCATGCAATTCTCAGTTAAGCCAGGAAATTGCCAAACTGCCCCGTGAAGACCTTCCACCCGGCACTCGCATCACCAGCTGCCCTTGCCTTTTGTGCTGGCAGCCTGTTGAATTTTATGTCAGGCTCATATCTGTGACCCTCCTTTTCAAAACTTCTCATAGCCTGTACGGGCCATTTCAGCCGAGAGTGGTTAGGAAGATTTCAGGCAGTTATATTGCACTGGAGTTGCTGAGTTTTCACCTGCAGGAGTGAGGGTGTGTATGCAGAAGATAACAGTTTCTTAGTAAAAAACTCCTCCTAGAGACATGCTGTATGCAAACTTAGGTGCCTTCAGGATAGATAAGACCTTTTAAACTTGTCTTCCACAGTTCTACTGCCAAAAAGGGAAAACATATATCTTTACTGAGAGAAGGAAAAAGGAGAAACATTTTCAATATCAAATTAGTAATTGCAAGAGGAGCCAGAAATAATACATTTCATGTTAAAATAGAGCTCTTTTACAAGTCCCCCCCAAACTCCCGTCAGTTTGTTTTCCATGCTAGCTGTTATGGAAGATTTGCTTTCTAATAATTTTCAGTTTAAAAAACATTCAGCCATATTGAGGAAAACAAAAGGTGTGTGTTCAGGCAAAAGGAAACAGAATTGTGCCTCTGTTTACAAATTCTCTAGCTGAGATGCTCTTATACCTGTATGCTTTGAAGAATTCTGTTAATCATTAAAGAAATTAAAAGAAAAAATCTTCTAAGGCCTTTTAAATGCAAAGACACTACCTCTGGCTCTGGAAGTCCTTGAGTCAAAATCCCAGAGAGAATGTAGCTGGGAAGTATCTCCTGCCCTGTTCTTATACCTTCCGTCAGCACCTGCAGCTGGCCACTTTCAGAGAGGGATTTGTGCTTTGACTGGCACAGCTGCACTAATACAACCGAGAGGAATTGTTATGTTCAAATCATGGCCATGACTTTTTACTGTATTTGTGAGAGGCCAGTCACATGTGGACAAGTTACATACCTTCAAAACCCAGAAGTATGTTGAAAGCTGGTGATTAACATTCTCTGAAAAGTTTATTAGCACTGAGCATGATCTGCCCCCAATGTTTGTACATTTTGACCAGAGAAAACCTGCTTTTCTCTGTTCAGGCGTGGAAAAGGACTTCCTCTTCAGTTCCTCCTCGCTGTACCTCAATTCCCCATCTGGAACCTGAAGATAGTAACACCGCTTGCCTCAGAGGCTGTGGGTGTGTGAACCGCGTACCATGGGCTAATGTGACAGCTTGAATGAATGTGGGCTTGCTTTGGAGTGTACGTGAAGTCTTGCAAGGCAGCTAAAGGAAGAGGTTAGGTACCTTAATTTACCATGGAGTGCATGTGGGTACATGGGCAGATAGTGTAGAGCTGTAATTTTTCACCTTAGCCTTTCCTGCAGTAACCAGTTTCTCTGCCCATACTCAGTCATGCAAAGTCACGGACAACAGTCATACAAACTTATGGGGCAAGTTCACACCGTTTTATTCAGTGATGCATTTAAGTGATGAGTGGGCATGAGGCCACATACTGAATATTGAGAATGAAATAAAAGTTTAAATGGCAACTCATCCAGTGACCATGACATTATTTTCCAATCCTCGATATTTGGTATATTTTCAATATACTGCATGAAGCAAAGACTTTAGTCCAGATATGTAACTGTTTAATAATATATCATGACACATATGCAAAAGAAGGATGAATTAAGATCACATGACCAACTTTTTTTTTTTGTTGCTATATTTTGCAGTTTTTATGTTTTTCAGCACATTTTAGTACAGAAAACAACTGCCAGAGCCCTATTTCAGTATACTTAAAAAAGAGAATAATTAACTTTCTAAGTACAAGTCATGTGACTGTGTATCTGCTTCGCCTCTGCTACCTAACAATTTCCCTTCATGGACAATGAAAAACCTGGGAATCTACTCGAAGTGGAAAATGGTAATATTTAAAAAGAAATAATTTTGTCAACTGCAAAACCTGCCTCTTTTTTTCATTAAAAATAAAAACTAAAGCTCCAATTGTTTTCTTGCTATGAATTTTGAGTAAGTGATTTAATCTTGCTGTGATATAGTTATTGGGCAGATATTTTCTAGCTTTGTTACTTAAATCTCCTTACACTGAGAGCTATAATAGGAAAAATTAATGTGTGCAAACTATTGGTAAAAATTACTTCTACTTTGAATATGAATAGGGATCTAAAGGTTTTGTACAGAGAGTCTAATTTTTCATCTATAGCTAGATATGAATCTCTTACTTTTCATGCTTGCAGACAGAGAAGTGCAGCCAGAACCTTTCAAACTATGCAGCAGCCCGGATTGCATATCACATCAGGGTCTGGACTCTGGGGAGGGCACTTGTAAACCGAAAAGGCACCTGTAGAGTTTTCAGTGGTAATTAATGAGGCTGTATGCCCCTTGTGACAGAATTAAATATTCTCACCACTCAGCCTAGCATTCACAGGATGCCTGGAAGCAGCTGTCGATACAGCAGACATGAGGGACGTTATAAATAGGTAAGTGAAACAGGCAGCAAGTTCTCTTTCCTTCCTCTTTCTTCCCTGCCACCCTGCCAATCCTTGCAACCTGAGAACATCAATTATTGGCATAAAAATACAGACCTTAAAGAAGCACCAAGGAAAGAGATATCACTACTCTAGATTTCTCTATATTATTCAGGGCTTAAAACATTACACTTTCTGCTTTTTTTTTTTCTAATTTTGTAAATGGAAACATTTTTGGAGACTTATCAGGAATTGTGAAAATGTAAATGGAACAAACTTTAATGGTGTTGATGTAAACTTTATGTCTTCTTGAAGATCAGGCAATTGCAAAGATTACTCACCATACTGCGATATACTAAATATGGGTAAAAATTATAGTGGAGTTACTACATTTTGTCAGAGCACTCAGAGGGAATAAATGTGTTTTCCAGGTTACGCATAAACCATGATTGCTTTTATGGACTGATTCTATAAACCAACAATTCAATATAAAATCTATACAGGACTTAGAGGATTAGGTTATGGCCACTCCCACCCAGTCCCTTTATCAATATGGGATCCCAGCTTTTAAGATTTTGCATTAACAGGGAAAGAGGGTTGCCATGGAATTTACTTCAAGGTAAATAACTATGTCATCTGCAAGAAACAGTAATTCTCAGGCTGTGGGCAGTTCATATGTGGTCCCAGGAGTCTGCCTATGTAATACTGAATAAAAGACACTTCTTTCCAACCGTTTATTCATCTAAACTAGATTACACGTGTAAGATGATCCAGTCAAGCAAGCACCATGCAATGGCTGTAGAGTGGAATAGGACGTGTTAAAATGTGTGTTGAATTCCACTTACTGCTTATATATCTCTACTATGGGTATATTTCCTAAAAAGGTTTTCAGACTCTAACTAATGCAGAGAAAAGCTTGTTAGATGCAGTGATGCAATTAGGTATTTTCTGGATTGAAATATGCTTTGTCTGTATCCTCTCTGTAACAACCAGAGATAATCTAGGGCATTGGCTTTGGCCCTTCTTGGTTTTTTCCAACATTGGGAATAGATCTGTTCATGTCGCTTTGGTCTTCAGTGATCTAATACTTCACCAAACAGTCACAGTTACACGTGAATTTTCCACTGAGGGGATTTGTGATGTGTTTTGAAGACCAAGTAAGTGGAATAAAACTAGAATTAATTTGTAATTAATACAATCTCTTAAAAAACCTCCTCTTCCTTATTGGTTTACATGAAAATTAATTGTGCCATTGCCTGTTGAAATTGGAATAGATGGTACTGTAACACTTAAAAACAATCCTGCCACATACCACAAATGCCTTTACCTCTAGGATGTTATGATTAACTTGAGTGGTCTAGATAAGCTTCCCATCCCACACTGGTGGCATTGGTTGTTAGGGTTTTAAATATTACATAAAGAGAAGATACTCTACATTTTTTGGACTTCTGTGGGGTCCTGAACTCTTTTTTCTTAGTTTTAGGTTTTTTAATTGAAATTATGATTATGTGCAGCTGAGTCACATGATATAGAAGTTGAAGGCTGTGACTTCATTTGGTTTATTATTTCCAATGTGTTGCTTAATCTGTCATGAGGCAGGATGGATTTTCTATTAACCCATGCCAGTATTAGTGCCACGAGTATGTTCCGAATAGGCAGCAGGGCTGATGTCTCCTCCTTGGGTTTAAGTCCTAATGAGGCCCAATAATAATTGGTAATTCATATCTGTAGACAAACATTTTGGAGTCTTTGTCCTACACAGGAGCTGTCCATTATCTTCCTAAACCTTGTGGGTTCCCCATAGGAAGAGGATTACCATGATAAGACATAAGGAAACTTCTGTAAACCAGAGGAGGCTACATGAAAACAACATTCAGCATACCTGTGAACTTAACCAGAGAATACTTGTCAGGTGTGATCTGACAAGATGACATCTAGAGCTCTGGGGAAATGTGGATGTAAGCCATCAACCATGCATTCAGCATTATAATCAGAAACTCAGGAGGAGAACAGGTCCTCAACAGAGGAGGATCTGAAGTGGCAGGAGCTGTAAGTGTTGTCTTCATTCACATTCTTGCTGGTACCTCAGGCATAAATAGAAGTTTAGTTGCAATATGTTCGTATAGAAGATTGTTTGAGGAAACAAATAAAGGGGGAGGGTGGGAGAAAGAACAACAGCAAAAAAACCTAACCTAATATTACATACACTTTAACAGCTATCCTTACTAAGAATAAGCATTTACAGAAGAGAGGTAACAGCCATAAAGCTTGAAAGAGTTCAAGTAGTGCAGGTTTGGGACACTGAGTCACAGATGATGAGAGGGAAGGAAGTTACAGTCACCAGTATGGGGACATCCACAGTGCGGGAGTCCCTCTAAACAATGCTTGCCAAGTGTCTTCACTCAAACACCCCATTTGAGAGAGAGCCTAAATAGTAGAATGTATATGGACAAGAATGTGAGAGGCATCTTGAGCTCTCACATATAAATCTGACATCAACGAAAAGGTTTTGACTTGAAACAGTGACTGAAAGTTACTGAAAATACTGTCTCTAAGTCAGAGTAGACTTACTTGATAAGAGTAAGTAAATGTGAAGTTCATTTTGTCAAGGGAATTTGATGTATTATACATTTGCTTTTAGGACTGGAACAATTGTGAAAGAAGATCCATTCTTATTCTTTTGCATGTGACATGCGCCATATTCCTGAAACTATCTCTTCCAACCTTTGCCTTAGCTGACCTGTCAGATAACTGAGGTCGCGAGACAGCCTTCCACAAAAAGTTTCAGTTTTCTTCTTTGCTTACCATCATGTGCTTAATATGCAAAATAGATGTCTGGGGCTCCACTTCCCCTTTCAGCTAATGAGTACAGTAATTTCGAGACAGATGAAACAACATCACAGGAGGAGGGTTGTTTTCTTCTTACCCTACTCTAAAAAACTGTTCTGAAATTAGCTAAAAGTTACTTGGTGTGTACTTCAACCCGCCTCCCCCCCCCAAAGCCACAGTAAAAGTCTCCTGTTTACCTGTCAGACAAGCCAGAATCCTTCCTTCCTCCCGAATGTTCCTTTTATATAATTAATGATAATAAATATTCATAAGTATCACTCACTGTTGGAGCAGTATTTTATTCCTTGTAGGATGTTAGTAGTTTTCACTTAACAAAAGCAATTTTTAAAGTCTTTTTTTTTTCTTCTTTGGGTGGAGGCAAAACTTGCCCAATAGTGCAAATCTATCCAAAGAGAGTGCTGAGCGGGTTCTTTATGCTAAGCCCCTTGGTTTCAGTGTGCATAAGTGCCCTTTTTTTTGTCATGCAAACCTCTCAATTCCGGGGCTTTGAAGAAGGAAATGGGCCACTTGAATTCGTCCTCAGGAAATGGCCTCAGAAAATCCTGAGAGTTTTTGTGGAAGGGAAACCCAGACTGAAAAAATCGGGGCTTTAGAGCTTAGATTATTTCTTTACTAGTCCCAGGATATTCTCTTATAAAGGAGTCCCTAAGGATGTGCGAAGCCCTTGTGTTAACCTCAACTAATGTCTCTTCTAAGACTAGTCATGATACCTTATGTGAACTTAATCTGAAAATAAAGTTAAGACAACCTCAGTATATTTGCCTGTTACCCAAGTAAGAGTCACCTTTGCTTGCACAGCACCTTTCAAATATTTTCAGCAGAAACAAGGTGATATCAGTGTTATCATACAGGACAAATGTATGGGAAGGATTGTTGCAACAGGATAAGGGTGAGCCTGGACGTTAAAGCTTCTGATAAAAGTTTTGTGAATCCAGGAGGTTAAAAGGACACCTAGTTATTTGTATTTGTTTGGAGGGGGGGGATGTTTATATCTGTGGGGGTCTCATGTTCGTTGGTATCTTATAGTTGCCCTTGAGGATCATAGAATCGTTTCGGTTGGAAAAGACCTTTAAGATCATCAAGTCCAACCGTTAACCTAACACTGCCAAGTCCAACACTAAACCATGTCCTGAAGCACCGCATCTACTCGTCTTTTAAATACCTCCAGGGATGGGGACTCAACCACTTCCCTGGGCAGCCTGGTCCAGTGCCTGACTACCCTTTCAGTGAAGAAGTTTTTCCTAATATCCAATCTAAACCTCCCCTGGTGCAACTTGAGGCCATTTCCTCTTGTCATATCACTTGTTACTTGGGAGAAGAGACCAACCCCCACATCGCTACAGCCTCCTTTCAGGTAGTTGTAGAGAGCAATAAGGTCTCCCCTCAGCCTCCTCTTCTCCAGGCTAAACAACCCCAGTTCCCTCAGCCGCTCCTCATCAGACTTGTGCTCTAGACCCTTCACCAGCTTCGTTGCCCTTCTCTGGACACACTCCAGCACCTCAATGTCCTTCTTGTAGTGAGGAGCCCAAAACTGAACACAGTATTCGAGGTGCGGCCTCACCAGTGCTGAGTACAGGGGGACGATCGCTCCCCTAGCCCTGCTGGCCACGCTATTCCTGACACAAGCCAGGAGGCCATTGCCCTTCTTCAAGCCCTGTCAGGGCGCTCCCGCCTTCCAGCCTCTGCCCGCCCCTCCCGGAGGGGCGGGGCTTGAAGCGCCGTGCCACCTCACGCATTTCCCGGCGCTTCCTGCGCCTGCGCACCGCGTCCCGGAAGGCGGCCACGTCTGCCGGAAGATGGAGTTGCACCGGCGAGCCCGGCCCGGGGCCTCGCAGTGACCGTCGCCGCCCGGTGTCCCCTTCCCCGTAACCGCCTCACGACTGCCCTCGGGCCGCGGGGGAGGGGGGGTGTTTCCCGCGCTGGCAGGAGGTGAGGCCGGGCTGTGCTGAGGCCTCCGCCGCTCCTGAGGGGCCGCCGGATGGGGGCGGGGGGACGGGCCGGGGAATGGCCGGGGACGGGCGGCCGTGCTAAGGCGGGGGGCGGGGCAGCGGCCACCCTGAGCATCGCTCTCCCGCCCGGCCTCGCCTGCCTTTGCGCTTCCCGCTGCGGCTGTGCTCGGCCAAGGGGCCCTCCGCAAGCCTGCCCTGGGTTGGAGGAGCCGCTCCCGGGAGCTGGGATAGAGACACACGTCGCCCGTGTAGTCTCGCAGGCCCTTGGTGCAGGTGAAGGCATGCCCCTGTCCCCCGTGTTGGTGTCACAGAAGGGACAGCAGGCTGCAAAGTTTGTTGGGGAGAAGTTCCTCTGTCTGACCCAGATTATGAATCTGCAGGCCAAACATCTAAGGCTTTGTTGTTATCTGTTCCTGTAATAAGCATCCAGCCACTTTTCCTCCTCCAGCTGAGTTTGGTTTTGTCAGGTGCAAGCAGGCTTCATTTTCTATTATTGCAGCTTGGCTAGCAGGCTGGATGCTCTCTGGCAGGTGCTGATGCCAGAAATAGATATGGTGGTCTGATAGCTTAGCCTTGGTTTTGTCTGTTTTCCTTGGAAACTGATTCAGTTTATTTCTATCAGTTACCAAAGCAGTGAAATACCAAGCAAGTAGGAGAAAAGTATTAAAATGATTGCAGCACTAATAGATTAACACAACAGTTGTTTAGGTAACCCATACAGCTTGCCTTATCAACACCAGTCTGATTTGTAATCATTCTATGTCTTTTGCAGCATATGGTCCTGAAATTTTAATTTTCTAGAGTTTATCAACAGACATTCATCATGTCTTGGCTTGCTGATCTCGCTGGAAAGGCAGAGGATCTACTCAACAGAGTTGATCAAGGAGCTGCATCGGCTCTGAGCAAAAAAGACACAGCAAGCAGTGCGGTTTATGATAATAAGAATTTGGACTCTGCCAATGAATATTCTGAATTGCGCCAGCATACTGGAGAACTGAAATATCAGGCATCATCCAAAGCAGCCTACATCTCCTCAGCAGCTGATAATATTAAACATCAAAAGGCCACAATCCTAGCAGGAACAGCAAATGTTAAACCAGCACGTAGGACATCTTCGGAGGTTGCTTCTCCAGTAGAAAGTGTTTCCACACCCAGAGCTGCCTCACATTTTGTGAGAAGAAAAAAGTCGGAACCTGATGATGAGTTGCTATTTGATTTTCTCAACAGTTCGGAGAAGGAGCCTAATGGAAGGATGGACTCTAAAAAAGAAAAGAGCAAGGCACCTGTTCTTCAAAATCACTCTCGGACTTCAAGCATTAGTTCTGTGTCTACCAGTACACAGAGTGCAAAAACTACTGAAGATAATTCCATCAGGAGTCAAGGCAATGGTAGTTAAATAGTATTGAACCTAGAGATATTTAAAACCCAAGTATGTCTAGGGTAAGGCTAGGTAATGGATTTACTGTCACTTCATGAAACATTTAGTGGTAGTAGTATGTCAAATGTGTGGAGTACAGCAGGGTCTTTAACATTTTTTTCATCACTGTGATAATCTTGGATACCATGCTAATTTGACCAGCTGCATAACTGATACCTAAATCTTTTGTGTTCTTTATGTACCTCATTGTTACTGCTCACCTTGACCTCCCTGAGCTATGACCTGACCTTGCATCAGCCCCTGTACGTCCCCACTTAGACGCACAGGCACTGCTGCATTTGTTTGATCACTCGGGGGCCCTTACCTATTATTGCCACGTAGGAGAGTGAGTGACTCTCACCAGCTGGTAGATGGTGTTGGCTGTTGTCCAATGCACCATGTGGGGTGATGTAAAGTTTTCTCTGTGCCACCATGCAAGAGGGGTAAGCTGTCAAACTTTCTTGTCCTGCAGAGTGGGAAGCTGGATGTGGATATGCTGTTGTAGAGATATAGGCATGAGAGAGCTAGATAGATAAACCCTTCGGGTTTGCCAGAAGTAGTTCGTTACTGCAGTCTAAATCCAGACATCTGAAAGAGCCTCCAGGCCAGATGGTCACAAGTTGGGGCTATTCTGAAGTCAGTGCAAGGGAGAATGTGGCTGGGAAGTGTCAGGAAACTTTTGTTCTCTATCAGACTGTCCAATCTATACTCAATCCTTGCTGTTGCTGTGCTACTTTGCTGTTGTTTATTCTATAAAATTGAAGCAAATGGTTATATTATTTCTTAATAATGTAGTTAGAATGCTTTATTATTTGTTCCATACTTGGAGTGTGTAAAGCATTGTAAATGCCAGTTTTCTACTTAGCACGTTAAATATGCTGAAAAGTTCTAGACGTAAAAAGGAATAATTTCCAAAGAGGTGAATATTTTTGTATTTCTGGGTCTGTAACTTTTCAATAAGGTTTACTACTATGAATAATAATTCAAATATTTTAGACCTGGCTCTATGGCCTTGCTGATTGGTGCTTAAGGAACATACTTGTTTTGCTCAGTGTGGCCTGTTGAATTTTCTTCTGAGGATTTTCAAGTGGAGTTTGCATTGTGGAGCTGCCAAATGAGGAAGCACACAATTACAACAGAGAGTTTGAGCATGCTGGTTTTGAAGTTGATTGTATAAATATATCTGTGTCACTTAAATGTTCTGTATGGCATCTGTTGAAGTAACTTATGATACGTTAGCTATAGACAAAAAGAATTAGCATTATACTTTGTACATTGCCGTGGATATAATCTCATATGTGCTATAAATGGCTAGTTTCTTGCTTCGTTAGCTTCATTAATCTGTTGTGTTTTCCAGACAAAGGAATGAGAATAAATTGTGTGATAGTTTGGAAATTGTGTAAATTAACCAAAAGGAAGGAACTGTTAAAATAGGAAAGGAGTTTGAGAAAATGTGGAAGAAATCTTGCTGTCACTGCTGCTACTTGTCGGTGTGGTGGTGTTCAGAATTAATAGTCTGCCCCAGCTCCCTGGGCTGTGGGTGACAGGGGCTGTTGCAGTGGTAAGGAGGAAAGTGGAGCAGGTTGGTTGGTGATCATAAGGTGAAGTAAGTAACGTTGTGACAGCTGCCCTGCAGTCTTGCTTGGAATTAGTTGCAGTCCGTCCCCCTGGATTTTCAGCAGTTACTCATCTGGGACGTACTAAATTCAGAAGTAGTATCTGTGGATCTCCTGCTTGTTTGCTCATTGTGTGCTATGTTGTTTCATCTTAATACTGCTGCAAATCTTCCAACTATTTGCATGCTGGAATCAAGACTATTACAGTCGATGTATCAATTTCACAGCATTAATCCCAGACGCTCTGTGTGTGTTTGTGCATGGTGGGGAAAGGCTGTTGGTTCCTCCTTCCCTGCAAGGGACTGTTGTTCAGAATACTGCCGGGAGTTCCTTTACTGTTCTCACTGAGGTTCTAAGATTTAAAAAAAAAAAAAAAAGAAAAAGAAAAATCTCTATTTTGATTTCCATAATCTAGAGAATTATAGTTTGTATTGGCAGAAAGCTTTTAACAGTTTGACAGAGTATATCTACCTTATATTTTTTCATTAGAGAAAGGAGAGATCATGTTTCTGCTTCAAATCACTGCAACTTGATTTCTCATCATAAAAGTGCTTTTGAAAAATATTTTGAGAGAATTATTAATACAGAATTATCAGTAAGATGATGTTTTGATGAAATTATTCTTAAAATGCCTTCTTACATAAAGATAACTAAAATACGTAGCTATGTGTCTGAGTTACGTATTTAGGTTTGGTATCACAATGACTAAGTATAGTCATCTGAACAGATTTTTTTAAAATAAAATATACACCCTTGAAATCAAAATCTTAATGGAAAGCCAGAATGAACTTGTACTAAAAATTCCCCTAGTTAGTTGCTATGTATATTTAATCTCTTCTGTTACTTTCTCAGCTTCTGAAGACATCTCTGGGCAGCATAGTCATAGAAAAGTATTAATGTTTTGAAATCCTAAATTTGACATTAATGTAATAAGAAATTTTATAACTTCCATGTCTTGTCTTGCAGAATTAACAAAGACGCTGCATGATACATGTATACTGTATAATAGTCCTATTTCGTGCAAGTCCCTTGGGAGAAGCAGCTCCATATTCCATTTCAATATAAGCTATTTTGATTTATTATTATTATTATGCATTTAACCACTGATACAGAACATGGAATTGCTGTTTATATCAAGGCAACTTACAAGTACATATATTAGTTCTAACTTGCATCTCTCTGTACAGAAACTCCAGACAGTTCAGATTCTGGACTGGGAGCACAAGGGGATGGCGTGAAGGATTCATCACTAAGTGCAGTAACTAATCCTAGCCTGTCAGCTAATGATGATTGCAAATCACATGAGCTATCCAATCTTCGCCTGGAGAATCAGCTGCTGCGGAATGAAGTTCAATCTTTAAATCAAGAAATGGCCTCATTAATTCAGAGGTCCAAAGAAACACAAGAAGGTACTGTGGTTTGGAAACTCAACTGTAACATAGTACTAAAATGCTAGTGAACTAGAAAACAATGCTATTTCTATGTTAGTGTTTTGTGTTTATAATAAAATCTTTCTAGTTAAATTTGCGTGTATGACTTACCAAGCAAAATGATTCTTGGTTTCAGAATAATAAGCAGGGAGAAACTAAAAGGCTTGTTCAACTACAAAGATAACACAAATGTTGATTAAACTAATGCGGTCAAGTTAGTTCCAAAACTTACATTTTTATTAAAACAGTATTGGCAAATGTTATCGGTATTAAAATACTTTTCCTGCATTTTAACATCTTGCAAAATACTTATTTTTAAGTGCATAAATTCCTTTAAATACTTCAAAATCTGAGTCCTTTCTGCTGTAGGCTATAATCTCTGATGCCTAGAAACTGACAGTAAAAATATAAAATTTAGTATTTTTGTATGACTCCACTAGCTTTTTCAAAGCCAAATGAAATAACAAATACAAAAAATGTGAATATAATTAAACACTTAAATGATAAAATCTTGAGCAAACTTGTGCTGTTAGGCATACAACTGAGGGACTGCATTTTTTTTCAAAGTACCCATATAAGCCAGAGAATTTTAATTTCTGTTGAAGTTTAATATGTGATGTTTGATTAAAAACAGAAACTGCTATAAGTATCCAGGCATTATTTCAACACTAGTGTATTTTTCTACTGTTTTTTAGGTTGAGCTTAGTGTCACATTGAGTTGAACTAGGAGCTTTATGCAGAGGTTTCCAAAGGCTTGCTCACATGGGGGGTATTCGACAGTAGGCCATTGCAAGGGGTGGGGTGGGTAAAATTTGTTGTCTGCAGTGTGACACAGAATGAAATGCCTGTTTTTGTAAAATTTTGTGTCATGCTCTGACAGCCAGTCTGGCATTTGTTACTTCTTGGTAGCTCATAAAGTTTCAGTGTTACTTCAACTTGGTTGTATTTAATTTCTTTCTTCAGGAAATGTGATGTGTGCATCCTGACCATTTAGAATACCTTGCAATACCTCCTTTTATAAACTTCAAAGAAACTTCTTATTTTGTAGAATTGAACAAATCCCGGGAAAGGGTTGAGAAGTGGAATGTTGACCATTCAAAGAGTGACAGGATGGTTAGAGAACTTCAAGCTCGAGTTGATGATCTGACAGAAGCTGTTGGTGCCAAGGATTCACAGCTAGCTGTGCTGAAAGTACGGTTGCAAGAAGCTGATCAGCTCTTAAGTGCTCGGACAGAAGCTTTGGAAGCATTGCAGAGTGAAAAATCACGGTACTTCATAATTTCATACTTCATAATTCTGCAAATAGTAATAAGTTTGAAAATTGAAGATAGATAATTTAGTCTCTTTAAGAATAAAAATGAATAAACTGATGGGGAAAGGGATTGTATCAAGATTTGAAATATGAGGATCAAAGTTTGCTCTGAGCCCACTGTATCATAGCTGGCAGTGGGAACAGGGCAAATGAGTATTAAATAGGGGCTATTGTCACCTGATTATTGAAACCCATTTTGTATAAAGTATTTATGTTTGTGTCAGAGGCCTGAAGCTGAAGATCTCAAGAAATATGCTTTTGTCTTGAAAAATACATTTCCTTATCCACAAATATGAAGACTTTTTTGACTTATCTCAGTGCTGGGATTTGAATCGGCAATTGGATACTCCAGAATACAGGGCAGGGAGGAGATACGTGAATCATTAACTCCAGGCCTCATGCCTGTAGCCAGCCATATTCAATAACTGACTGGGTAAATTTTCAAAGCTGGTCTGAAAACCAGGTAGTTGTATTTCTACCAGAAAATCACACTAGATTTCTTCTTTTTCAATTAATACGTATATCACTCTTTCAGGATAATACAAGACCACAGTGAAGGGAGCAGTTTGCAAAATCAAGCCCTTCAAACTCTTCAAGAGAGGCTGCGTGATGCAGACTCCGCACTCAAGCGAGAGCAAGAAAGTTACAAACAAATGCAGGTTAGACATGAAGAGTAAGGAAGAGTTTCAGACTCTACTTTTGAGATCAAATCTGTGAGGTTACAACTGCTCTCTCTTCCCCTTGACTTCAGTTCCTGTTCAGGGTGCTAAGTGCTTGGAGTGATGTGCTGTCTGCTGCACTAAGTATCCTTGTGATGCTAGTTTACTTTTTATATGTTATTTTGAAAGCTCTGTGGTTAAAAGTTTTTGAGGATTAATGCTGATAATTTGTACTGTTTTTTCATGCTAACTTTAATGTTAAAACATGTTTTAAAACTAAATCAGTAATCAATTTAATTTTCCATGCTATGTTGTTACACAACAAATTGTTACACAATTTTAATATGTAATCTTAAGAATATTAAGCTGGATGATCACTTCTGTGGTAAAGATGTGAGTACATCTTTGCTAGAGACTGCTTTCCACACTTAGCTTGGCCTTTGTTATGTATAATAGCATCTTTGAAAATCATTATCGGCATCTGTTTTTTTGGTTTTTTTTTTAAAGTACATCAATATATGGCAGACTGCATTTGATGATATTTTTTGAGGGGAAATCTTACTTTTTGTTTACCAAATAAATGTAAACAATAGGAAGATTGTTATTCCCTCACGATTTCTGGTGAGAGAAAGAAATGCATATCTTTACTGATATTTAGCACTTGCTTAAGAAAGCAGGATTTCTTTCCACATAGCACTAATGCGGCGTTAAGTTGGAGGTGGTAGATATGAGGTGTTGTGTCATGTGTAGTTGCTTTTAAACTTTCTTTTTTCCTTTCTAGGTTAAAGTTGAGACTGTGTTTAAACACAAAATATTGTTTCTTTATTGCTAATAGAATGAGTTTGCGGCTCGTCTAAGTAAAATGGAAGCAGAACGTCAGAACTTGGCTGAAGGGATAACTGTAGCAGAAAGAAAGTATTTAGATGAAAAGAGGCGAGCTGATGAGCTTCAGCAGCAAGTCAAAGTAACTAAAACCCACCTAGAATCTGCAAAACAGGAACTGACAGACTATAAACAGAAAGCTACCCGCATACTCCAAGTAAGCATTTCTGTAAAGAAATCCAGTTTGATTTGTACAGTTAACTTTTTTTAAGGTGTTATGGTTCAAATAATCTAATTTGTGGGTTTTTTTTCATGTGGCCTGTAATTTATTTTGGGGCATATCTATAATGATACCTATACAGAACAACTACCAGTCTGCGTTTTGTAAATTTAAGTTTACATATGGACTTAAGTAATTGAAATGGAAGTTCAGGTTCTGAACTTAAACAAAAATGCAAGTGAAGCGTTGCACTTACTGTGCAACATCTGTCAGTGTGTTCTGCATCCAAGAGTCTAATCTTAGGCATATAGATAAATAGATGTAACCTACAATTTGTTCCACACCCAGTATTCTGGAGTCAAGAATATTGCTCTGTTCTATTGCTCTGTTCTGCTTGAGGCTGAAGTGTAGCATATAATGGATACTTACGTGTAAACCAAACAAAATATTTTTATGTATTCTGAAAGGTTGCATGTGGTCAGCATTATATAAACAATAGCAAAATTATGTATTTTGTGCAGAGTTCTGTGCTACTTAAGTTGTTAAAGGTACCAAATCCAAATGTGGTCAGTTTGAGTCTTGTTTATAAAAGTTAGCAAAATGTTGAAGGTAAAGGTGTCTGTTTAGAATAATTAATTTAGTCTGATATCCAAGGACAGGCTTTAAATCATCTTGATAAATACGAGAAGCATGAGATCAGAAGGCGATGTTGAGCTAACATTGGGTTGACTCTGAATAAAATGGTTCATCCTCTTTCTCAGAAGAGTTATTGCTGTATTTGGCTCTTATTTGACTGCTTTAGCAGGAGAAAGGATGGACTGAAAGTTTTGTCTTTAGTCTCTGTTAGTGTCCGTCTTCTCTCTTATGGTAGCTGGAAAGCCAAAATTGTTCCCATGACATGTTTAACATTCCAGGCACTTCTAAAGAGAAAAGCTGTAGTCTTCCTCAGATAACACAGGCTTTCAGTAAATCCAGTCTCATGACATACAGGAAGTCAGAAAAATTATCAGTAGGGAAGCATTTCCATTTTAAATATATAGGGTCATTATTAACTTGGCTAAAAGAACAGATAAAGCAGTTTACTGTATGTCTACATTTGAATTTTAGAGCAAAGTCATTTTGGCATATTCTAGTTGAGCACTTGTTAAATACTGCAATAAATAATATATCAATTTATTATTTCAGTCTAAAGAAAAGTTGATAAACAGCTTAAAAGAAGGCTCTGGTATTGAAGGCCTGGATAGCAATACTGCAAGCACAATGGAACTAGAAGAACTGAGACATGAGCGAGACACTCAGAGAGAAGAAATACAAAAACTAATGGGGCAAATACAACAGATGAGAACAGAGCTGCAGGTAGCTATGATTATGTACACGTGTATTTGTAGTTAACCATGCACAAAGGACTGTTTTCTTGTATATTTTAGGGCTGTTGCTTCTAGTGATTATTTGACCTAGTATTACAATAAGCCGACTTTTGCTCAAGGTGAGACAAGTGCATATTGATACCCAATTTCTTTCCATGTTCTCTCTCACCACTTCAGGTCATGTAGGAGATACCACTTCACTCACTACTGTGTCCTCCTTTTGAGGGAAGCATTTCTTTCCAAACAAGCATGGTGATTTCTGTAGAGATCACCTATATCCTTTTCTGCAAGGGCTACTAATCCTTAAAGCAACTGTAATCTGAGTCATCTGCTGGCAGAATTGGCTCAACCCAGCAGTTGCACGCAAGCCTACTTTACACAGTTTTAGCCTGTAGACAGTAGAAGGGAAAAAGTGGAGGCTTTTCATGTTCACCACATGCATTTATTTTATTACTATATTAGGAAAAATATTCTGTATAGAATGACCAAATGTCATTTATTCAATACACCCCCACCTTCGTTTTCCTTTGAAGCAATATTGCAGAGACAACTTTTTTTTGCTGTTACCTATGACAGATTGCAGCATTGTTTGAATGTTAATGAAATGGTAACATTTCTGTTCATTTCAGGATATGGAGACTCAGCAGGTAAGTGAAGCTGAGTCGGTGAGAGAGCAGCTTCAAGACCTACAAGACCAAATAGCAGCACATAAAATGGCCAAGCAAGAGGCAGAAGCTGAACTAGAACGGCAAAAACAGGTAAGGAGTTCTTGAAAGCTGGCTGGTCTTATTTTAGGCCTTGCGTGGTGTCATCGGTAAAGTATTTGGCTTAATAAGAGAGTATGTTATACAGTATTTGGGTTATTTTTTGTCTGGTATTCCAAAGAAATCCCCAAAAACTTAATGAATGTCACTAGGCCAAACGGTGTGTGACCAGTACTAAGCAATGGACAGGGCTTTCTGGATACTCCTGATAAACAGAGATCTCACTGATGTATTAAAGAATAAACATGATCCTAAGGAGTGCACACAATTGATCACAATCTTAAATTTTATCAGCAGGGGAACAGTCAAACAATAGGGACATAGTAACATTTGTAACTGTTATTTATATCAAGAAACTCAAATACTAAAAATGGTTACTGTAGAACTTCCTGTGCTCAATTACTACATAAGATTTAGCTCATAAAACAATGTTATTGTAGTACCAATTCACAGATATTTTTTAATCCACTTGTTACTCAGTTCTGAATTCAAATGTTGTTACTTCCAAACTTCTCTATAAGACAAATTGCTGATAAAATTATATTAATGAATTTTGTCAGGTTGTGTCATCTTTTTAAACAAACTCCCTCTTGATTTAAGGAATTTTGTGCTAAAAAGAGGGGAAAAAAGGCAAACTCATGTTTCATGTGAACAAACTTATTATTCAGTAGCAATCAGACAAATACTTTGCACCCTATTAAAAAATTTCTCTCTAAGAAAAAGCTCATGTAAAGAGAATTAATAATGAGGAAAGCAGGAGAGTACACTCTATCTGCTAGGAACAATTTATCTTATAGGATTATCTGTCTTTCCAGAAATTACATTTTAATGAGATGCTAGCAGCTTGAACTAATTAAAAGGCAGAAGTCAAGGTCTGGTCTTGACGGATAGCTGATGTTTATTATATCAAAGCAGATGGTAGATTGTATTTTGTTACTCCTGCCCTTCTGAGGGGTATATTTTAAGTCAATACTACATATAGAAAAAGTGAGGTGAATTTAAAAAAGAAAAAAAGCATTATCAGGTATTACAGAAACTGAAGTATTCCTTTTGATGACACACATTTACATGGGCTTTTAAAGTAATTGCGTGCATTGATACTTAATACAATTACTGTCTGTTCTATCTGGGAATTCCTTTAACTATTTGCCATAAGGTTTCTGAGACTAAAGATGGCAAATAAGTAGAGTGTTATTTCTTGTACATCTGATGGTTTGAAGGGAGAAAGGGATTATCTGTTTTCTGTTGTAACTGACAGCTGAAGTGATAGTGATTTGAAGACTGTCTTAATTTAAAAGATAAGCATGACAGGTCTTTAAGTCAGAGTTAAAATAGCTGCTAAATCATGGGAGTAACAAAACACAGTTGGATTTGCTGTTCAGTAAGTTGTCCCTTACTAATATTCCTTCCCCTTTCACATCTGTTATGTTAATTTATCCTGAACTTTAAAGGAAGATCTGTGTCATATAGATAGATACGCCAAGGGTTTTTAAACACTTTTAAAAAATGGTATCTCGGATTGATGGGTTTATTTTAGGAATACAGATTTCCCCCCCAAAGTATTTCCTAATTGTTTAAGTTACATTATTGACATCGTATCAAGATAGCAATATAATAAATGGTGAGAGTATAAGGAAGATAAATCATGGTCCCAATGAAATCGCGTGACTCTTAGTAAACTAGTCTGGATTAATATTTATATTAGGTCAGTCTCTACAAAAGAATTTGATAAGACTTGTAGGTTGTGTCTTCATACTCAGCTCTCCCCCTGCCGCCCCTACCCAGACACTTAACTAAGATTAAATTTCAGCAGCATATTGCCTTCTTGTGTTCTGCTGTGAAACACTACATATGAGAATGTCTCTCAAAATACATGTATGTATACAATCTTTTATTTGTGATTGTGACACACTTTATAGGAACTCCATTATACCGAAGAAGAATTGTATCGAACAAAGAATACTTTGCAAAGCAGAATAAAAGACAGAGAGGAAGAAATTCAGAAGCTCAGAAATCAGGTACTGTGTGTGTATAGAAAATAACTTTATCACCTTCAGTTATGAAAACAGTGATGAGAACTATTAATTTGATTAAATGTACAAAAGAAACATAAATGTTCTACTAATGAGTTACAGCGTACTTTTTTTCAATACAGAGTAGAGTTTTGAGTGGAGGGAGTACAAGAAGGGAACCATGAAGTAGTAAATAGCCTAATTTATAATTGCATGTGCTTTTGTCTTTGGGGGGAATCAACCTGTGTCCCAACTAGACCTGATGAGGTGGCGCTAGATCAACATTCTTCTTTTTGAAAACTAAAAAAAGTCATTGGCACTTGATTGGGTCATCATGAGTTCTGCAAAGATCCTTTAAACTGGGCATAAGAACATAAATAACATCCTACAGACTCAGTGATCCATCTAGCCCACTGTTCTATCTTGGAGAGTGGCAATGGGGCCAGCATGTGAGCCTGGCTGCTTTCTTCACTCCCTTGTACTTGCTCAGCATCAGCACTTGAATTAGGGACATTAGTGTTTATGTCCCTACTAAGTCCCACCAGTATGTTTATGGACCTATTTTCCTTGAATCAGTCTAATCCCTTTTGGAACCTTCTGATACTTGTCAGCCCCCACAGTCTCCTTGGGCAGCATGAAGGCATAGGCCTCATTTTGTGTCAGTTATCTTAGCATAATGAAAAGTAGTCTATATGTAGAGAAATTGATAGTCTAGAGTCAACTATGGTCGGCCGTACAGTTATAGTGTCAGAGGATTTGGAAATTGTGGTGTTGTGATACAAATTTCTTGAGCCTGTTGGCAGATGATTCTTCTGGTAATACTGGCTTCAGGACTACCTGCACCTGTCCTGGTGCATTGCATCTAATTTGTATTTTTGATCTTTCACTGCCTCTGGTTCCTGTTGATACTGGTTTTTCATCATTGAAGCTACATCTTTGTTGTATATGATGCTACAAGTGGCTGAGTTCCAAGACTGTAGTGAATAGACGAGCTATTGCACATATGGCTAATCTGGAGATTCCCATTTGCTTTAAAGATTTTCTGCAAATTGAATGACATCATCCACGTCTTCATTTGCTGTCCTTGCAGTTTCTATTTGCTAGTACAGTCATGTTTTCTGCCTCAGTGCTCCTCAATTCTTCTGCAACATATCCTGCGTTTTCACCATTTTCATTCAAGGTTTCCTGTAGAATGGCATCAGATTCTCCCCGTTTGTACTAATTTTTTCCTTCCTTGCTTGAAAACATTTTATGTACTCACTTGTTTTGTGAAGTTGCAAGTATGACAGCCAGACTGGATTGTTGTGCTATTGTCATGCCTACCATTTAAACTCAGTTTTTGTGATCAAACTTATGATTATACAGAAATGTTCATATGATTAGAGGTGGGAAACATAGGAATACATTTTTACATAGAGTTTCTTGTGTCATGTAAAATCTTGTTTTAGCAACTGTCGAAATTAAGTTTCTTCTTTATTGTGCTCATTGGTGATAATTTTGATAGTGTTATCCCGTAAAAATTCTTCAATGGGGTAGCTTGGTTCTTGGACAGCTTAGATTTTGAGAGTTTTGTAATAAGTCAGTTGGTCAGACTTTGAACTTATTCTGATTTTTTTCTTTGTTTTTTAGCTCACAAATAAGGCTCTAAGTAGTAGCAGTCAGACAGAATTAGAAAATCGGCTTCATCAGCTGACAGAAACACTAATTCAGAAGCAAACCATGTTAGAGAGCCTGAGCACAGAGAAAAACTCACTTGTCTATCAACTGGAACGACTTGAGCAACAGCTGAAGGCTATCCAAGGCACTAGTACTAATGGACCTTCCATTAATATGGCAGGCATTGATGGTGCTGAAGGTAAATAAGGAAATATAATACTTAAACTCTGTCCTTTCTGCAGTTCAGGCTTTTATATTTCCTAATGCCTTTCCCTGAAAGTCTGAGTTTAATGAGGAAAAAAAAAAATGCTGAAAATACTCAGCTTATGCCAGAGACCTTGTCAACAGCCGCCAGTATCATAAAAAATAGTTAAGTAGAAGGTCCTTTTTGTGTGTAAATGACTTTAAATAAACTTAATAAAGCTAATTTCATCTTTAATTCTCAATACTATGGCACTATTGGAACAATCGTATTTACAAATTCTGTCACAGGTGCAAATAAATCTGTCTTCTGGGGTTTAAACTGAAGGTCAGAAGCAGGATATAAGTCTTCTCTTGTAAAAAGGCTTTGGGAGGTGAGCAAGAATGGGATACTTCCTTCTGAGAGTTGATCAGAATTCTAGTTGAAATCAATTTCCTCCTTGCTTTCTGTTTTTCTTAAAAAGCAGCTTAAAATATGGTGGTTCTGCTGAGGTTGGTTTGTCTGTACTGTATAGCGATCATCCTGTATCTCTAGGAGAACCTCAGCAGTTGATCCATGGTTTTGAGATGTTACTTTTCAAAGTCAAAGTTTGTAATTTTCTATATATGGTAAGTAACGTTAAAAGCAATGGACAGTTCCTAAGAGGTGTAAAATGACAATCCAGACTTTTGTTTCTCTGCTTATGAAAGACACTTAAAGAAATAAGGCAGGAGAACTAGCAAATTTGAAATGTATTTCCTTTTGGCTTGTTTTTAAGTAACTTCAGTAAGCTTAAGTTTAGTTGCACAAAGGTAACGTTGTCTGAGAGTCTTTTTTTTAATAAAGTTGGTTATTAGTAAAAACATAAATAAAGTAGAAATTTTGAAATATACAAATTAGTATCAGAAATGCTATCAAAGTTTTACTGTGAGAAGTAAAAGCAAATGGAGAAACTGACAGTATCAAACCCATCATTTTATACACCTAATGATCAAATTATTATTACATGATAGAATTGAACATCAAGATGTCCATCTAGTGAACTAAAATAAATTTTAAAAATATACTAAGTTGAAGAAACATTTGACTTGATTTTAAGTTTATCAAGAATCCTGCCCTCAAAACACACTCCTCTGCTCCCAGCAAAACGGCACTAACAAATCAGATTAATCATTATTTTTATATTATTTTTATGTGTCTTTGTTATACACTATCGATTTGTTTTACTTAAGCAACAACTTAACTGATTTTAGACTAATGAGATTTTTTGCCTTTTTCCCTTCAAATAGGTGCTCGTATGCGTAATGTTCCTGTCCTGTTTAGTGACGTGGATACTAACATGGCAGGGATGTATGGGAGAGTTCGCAAAGCTGCCAGTAGTATAGATCAGTTTAGGTAAGAGTGTCCTAAGGGAATACATTCTGTAATTGCTGGAATCCTTTTGCAGTTTTCAAGTGGCACACCTTCTGTTTTGAATTGCCTCTGTGAAGGTAAAAGTAAAAAATAATGAAGCTGAAGTACGGTATAAATTAGTAAGTATTGACCCTAGTTCACTTGTGCTTGCCTCTGATATTAATATCCTTGGGCTTTTGCAAATTATAGTCAATTCTTTAAACAACCCTCTTGTAGATTTTGATACAAGAGAATCACTAAACTATGTACAAAAAACCCTAACCTTTGTCACTTCCAGAGGTTTTGACTGTGTCCATGACAAACACTGTAAGAGTGTAGTAGTGGGGGAGTATCATATGTATTCTTTTACTCCTGTTTAGGCATCCTGATGAAGACAAGATTCTGGGTTCTGACCCAGTACAGCTGTTTACCTTGGGAGATTATCTGTTTGAGGAATTAGTAAACAAAAATCACTCTGGATCCAGCAAAAGACTTGTTTTGATCCCTTTTCTGAGTAGTTAGGTTAATTGTCAATATTCACAACAAAGGTCTGCTCCAAAACGTGAATCAAATACCAACAGAAAACAAAATTAGGTAATACTTCTTAATGCTTTGAAGGCAAGATACCTTGATAGTCCTTTATGCTTCCATGGTACTTTAATTTCATTGTGAAGAACATCAGGGTTTCCATGATGGGGACCTATTATATGTGATGTTTTAATACTAAACTTAATTTGGTAGTATCACTCAAAGTATGTGCATGGTTTTTTTTAACTGACACTACTGAGCACACATCTAATGCAGTATGCTTCATAGCGCTGTAGCAGTAATTTTGGAAAACCCATGCCTTTTCATCTAATGAAATATAAGCATGGTAGTGATCTATCAGTTTTTTCAAAAGAATCCAAGGTTTCAGTTGCTTAAATCTTTTTTGAAAGATTCATGACAGCTCCTAAAGTAACAAAATTTGACAAATACATGGCATATTTCTGAGTTTTAAAATACCTGTACAACTCTTGAGTCTTAGCTCTTTTTCACAAACTCTGAGCCTAGCGTGTAACAGAAAAACCTAGAATATGTTTTATGGTCTGAATTCTGAATTTTCTCACTTCTTTAATGCCTTGAATACATGAAGTAAAATTCAGAAACAAAGCCATGTGTATAGCATCAGCTGATGTTTACAAGTTTGCGGTGATTGGAATGAAAGGAACAGGAATTTATTGCTCAGTGCTAACTTGTGCATTTTGTTTTTCTCTTGTACTTGTGTAGCATTCGTCTGGGAATCTTTCTAAGGCGGTATCCCATAGCAAGAGTCTTTGTAATCATCTACATGGTGAGTAAGCTTTCTTTCAAGAAGTCTAATGCAAGATTTCTGTAGCCAGTTTATGTAATACTTCTTAAATTGCAAGATGTTTGATGTTCAAAAGGCTATATAATTAACAACTCAATGTATTTTTTTTTTTTTTTGTAAAACAGACTAAATAGTACTTACATAACAGCATTTTGGAGTCATGTTGCTTGGCAGTTTTCAGTTTTTCCCAGGACTTCTTAATATAGCAGTCTTAAAGACATTTATGTAACTACCATTTAAAAGACTGTAAAAGTAGAGTTTTAGTACTGAAATACAGAATGATAGTGGCCTGTTGCCAAGGTTAACCCACCACACCTGCATGCACTGCATGTAGGAAAATTACATCTGTTACAGCTTTTTTTAATATTTAGAACTTCCCTTTTTGTTCAGTGACTAATAATCACACTTCTCTAGTAGCTGAAAAAGCAGCAAGAAAAGTTTTTCTTGCTAGACTTAAACAAATAGTAGAAAGTTGCTCATCCATACCAGGTGAGATTGTCAGACTTGCAGTCGATAAAAGTTAAATTCCTCCGTTTTCCACTGGAGGGCAGATGTCTGTTAGTTTAAGTGACCTGTGGTAAGGTAGGTGTGCAGTCTACCCTGCTTGAAAATATTCCACTAGTTGAGCCTTTGAGTCTTTGAAATGAAAAAAAAATGTTGCTTGACAAGGCTTAATGATTCTTCTGAACAGTTTCCGAGAACAGCTGTCACTATTTCAGGATATAAAGCAGACAGACACACATGAATAAAGGAAATGACAGTTTCCCCCTGCAATTGCTTCTTCCAGCTTATTAGGTACTGGAGGGAACAGGGCTGTTTAATTCCTAACCTCTCTCTCTCTTCCTGTTCGTGACTTAGACTTATCAATTATGAATAAAATGCTTTGTACCAAAACAGTGAAGACTGCTACCACCTAAGCTGCTCTCTGAAGTGAAACTCAGTGGTGGTTGCATAGGAGCTGTATATTGGGCAGTCAGTGGCCGTTACCTTTTTTCAACTTGAACTTTGACTATGACTATTGTAACTTGATTTTTTTTTTTTTGTTAAGGAAACGTGGCTTATGTATTCTGACAGTTAATCTCCCTTGTTGCACCCCCAGCAACTTCTAGTCTAATTGGATAGTTTCAGCCAAATGTGAAAGACAATTCTAAAAAGTTCATAAAAATGCCTCAAATCAGTGCCTGTGGTAAGAAAAGCAGAACTTGGCTATTTTACACAGTCTGGTGTCAGCCAGTTGGCACAGGAGTAGTGGCTTACTAGTCACTCGAGGCAGATCACATAATGTACTGGCTGGGGTCTGGATATCAGAGAGAACAGCTGGAGTTACTGGGGCATGGAGGGAAAGAGAAGCCAGAGGACAGAAATCTGTAGGAAACCAGGCTGCTTTAGTTTTGCTGTTTGTGTAAAATCTTTAGTTTTCTGCAAATGGCTGCTTCAGAATCTGACTCAGCATTTCATTGTGAAAATAAGATTTTTTTTTTTTTTTTAGGAGTATCTGAATAATATGAAAAATATTTAATCAAAATATTTCTACAAAACTAGGTTTTATTAGCTCTCATTGAGAGCTCTCATATGTATTGCTGCTGTGAATGATGATTGTCAGTGCTGATCAGTTAATTCTTTCTTTTCTTTTTCCAGGCATTGCTTCATCTCTGGGTCATGATTGTGCTACTTACCTACACCCCAGAAATGCATCATGACAGTCCCAGTGGCAGATAGACTGAGAGGGGACCGTATGCTGTGCTCATGTCATTCGGACTGGCAGTGTCTTTAGAATAATCAGTCCTGCAGTATCAGCAAACTTTTCCTCATGGTTTTTAGGAAGAATGAAAACCATCATGCCTGATTTATCATTACTTTTCAAATACATATATAATACTATGTAGCTTTTTCAATTTACCTAAAGGAGCATCACTTTCCTGGAGAAATAAAGCTATTAAGTTAAGCTATGGTTAGCCTTTACATTTTACGTAGACCTTCTGGTGGTTAGTGTAAAAGATAAGGGTTGCACCTACAGAGAAATGCGAGGATTTCGGAAGTTACAGATATGTATGATACAAACTATTTTAGATCATAGTGGATGTGGGCTATGGTCAGGTAATAAACTGTACTTAGCAATTTAAATAAACTTTATTCTTTCTGGTTTCTTTCAGTCTGCTTTTGCACTTCTGTTTTTAACTGTGTAAATAATAGGCTTTTCCTTAATATGTTAAACTGAAAAAAGGACAATGGATTGGTGCAATATTTTTTTTGTAAATAAGTTTAAAAATAAAATATTATGCATTCTTCTTAGCTTTGTACTTCCAGTGCAATAGATGTATCTTCCCTACCAGCTGAATAGTGGCACTGCCTATTTAAAGGCTGGTATTTTAGCTTTATTAGAGAAAGAGAGAGATGGTTTTAAGAAAGAAGTTTCAAACTCTTTAGAAATAATGGTGTTTCTTTTTGCACTTGAAATTTATATATTTTAACTGCATTTTCTTGTACCTCTCTCATTACTACGTGTCTTAATCAGATCTTATATTCATCAAAATATTTATTTTCTGAAGCTTTGGGTACTTAATTAAAACTATTTCTATACAAAATCTATCAAAACATCAAAAATTTCTCATGTCTAAACACTTACCAAATATACTAATAAACAAACCTCATCGAGTATTTATCGTAAACCCCGTAATACCAAACCAAGCCTACTGTAATAGTTCTATTGTTGGGCCATGGCATTCTGTAATCATGGATTCTCAATACATACTAATACAAGGTCACTTTCTTTCCCTAAGAAATTTCTTGTGTGGTGCTCAAAGCTGAGTAATGTAAAGATAACTACAAGCAATTTGTCACTCCTGCTCTTAAGAATACAGTTCAGTTTTCATGTGACTGGAACACACTAAGCATGAGTCCTGTGCACGAAGTCTGTCATGCTGACTCCTATGGAAATGTTACAGTAGACAAATGACTGTATTGCTGCTCTGATTCAGATCTTGCAGAGAAAACTGAAATGTTTTGATGAACTAAGTAATAAAAGAGAGCATTTACTGTAAGCTGTGTCCCTGCCCTCTGTCATATTTGCTGCGCTTTGCCTGATTCCTGTTGGCTTTTCTTTTCAATTCTGATATTAAAGCTACTTTTGAACGCTGGGGAGAGCTGATTGCTATAGAAGGAGATCAGGTAAGGTCCTTTGTACAATCTTTTTCTGTACACATGCATTTTTTTCATTTAAAACCTCCAAACCACTGAATCTTTGGATGTTCCAGTATACTGTGACAATTTAGGGGGACCATTCTTAGTTGTATAACCCCCTTACAGCTTTGCTGACATCACACCTACTGCACATCTATTCTTGCTTCCTTTCTCCCTGTGTTTTTCTTTTTCCTTCCTTTTTGATAGTTTTTTTTTTTTTTTTTAGAAATCACCTTTTGGAAACCATGGATACTTTTTTTTTTAGTGTAACTTACTAAAGCCACTACAGTGCTTCTAGAACCCTTTATCATGGATTAGTATTCTTTTCAGTTCTTCCAGATTTTATACTAGAAATTTTACAGGGGTAAGCACTGAAAGATTTCTGCTGACTTTTGCCTTTGAACTAGGCTCTTGTATTCCAGTATTGGTTTGGGCTTAGCTAGTGTTCACCCCTGTGATGCCTTGGAGTTGGGAATAATGTCTTTAGTGCAGGACACTGGAGTAGCATCAGCCTTGCGTTCTTGACCTCTGTGTGTGTTGCTAGGATGTTTCTGGTTTATTCCTTGTCCGTGAAATGATGTATAACATACTTGTTGCAACTTCAGTTCCCATCTTTACCATCTATTAATTTTCCTTCTTTTTTTTTCCTAATACTTGTAAAAGAAGGGCACAGCTGTTTGAGTACCTGATTAAATTCTGATTTTAAAAAGGTGTGATGTAAACAACCTGTGAATCTTTTCCCCTAGTAGAAAACCTGGAAGTAGGCAGCTTATAGTCGCAATTCCTTGCCAGACAAAGGGCCGTTCAGTGTGGAAAGTAACATGGGATGAGGAAACAAACGCTACTGTGCCACTGAAGGCTATGCTACAGCTTATGTAAACACCTTTAAAGCTCTCTTTAAAGCATAGAAGAGCATGAAAAGCCTTTATTATGGTGTTAAACTGTTTCAGAACTATACAAGAAATACAAAGAACTACTCCTTAAAACTTTTGTTTAAACACACTGGAGTTTTGCCCCCATAATTCATTTTAATAAGCTGCACATGATGCAGTGCAAGAACACCCAGGACCGTGTGATGGAGTCTGTCTGAATATAAATGTCAACTTTGGAGTTGAACAGTAAGATATACTTCCTGCCTCAGGTTAGCAACGTTGGGCTCCGATGTCATCTGTATAGATTTGCGAAGTGTGCCACAGCTATGGGTCAAAGGTGGCATAAGGACACCATTTCAACAAGCAGCTCCTAATGGTGTCAGGAGGTTGCGTTACTGAACAGATGGCTTTGGAGCGAACAAGAAGCTTCTGTTAGCCTATATCTTAAGTGGCAAGAGGATATTCCAAGGGCCAAGTCTGTTCTTGAGGGACTATCATACTACTGGGCAGTTAAACTACCCCAACTTCAGAGACCAGCATAGCAATTTAGGGTTTTAAAAAATAGTCTACAAATGCTGAGCCTATCTTTCTATGCTCTGTAGCCTAGCACCAGAAGAAAATGACTATAATAACAACTCACAGAAAACAGGAATGTCTGTCTCCCAGCTGCAGTATCTCACTGCCTTGAGAGCACAATGGACTATTGTGTGGCTGAAGAAAAGACCTTTTTCATTTCCTTCCTGCTAGGACTGCAACTGCTCCAGGTACCAAGCATATACCTTGAAAGAATAAAAAAGATGAAAAATGAGGAAGAGAGGGTTGATAGGGAGCATCACATTATTTATTTATATTTATTTTCCCCCTCCCCGTTTATGCTCAGTTTACATGCTATGTTACCTGGTATTTTGCAGCCTAGATGTTGTGCACTATAGCAGCTACTAGGAAGAAAGTTAATTTTGATTTTCCCGGAGGCTGGTGCATGATAGGGGATGTGATATACCCACTCAATGCCATGCTCTTTGGCCCAGGTGTCTGTGAGGTTGTTTCGGAAATGAGTCCCACTGTCTGACTCAGTTCTCTCTGGGGTGCCATGTCGCCATGGGACTTGCTTTTCAAGGCCCAGAACTGTGTTCCAGGCGGTGGCATGGGGTACGGGACATGTTTCCAGCACCCTAGTGGTTGCCTCCACCAGTGTAAGCACAGGGCGCTTGCCTTGGCAGGTTTGTGGGAGTGTGATGTAACCAATCTGCCAGGCCTCCCCATATTTATATTTCAACCATCATCCTCCATACCAGAGAGGCTTTAACTGCTTGGCTCACTTGATTGCAGCGCGTGGTTCACATTGATGGATAACCTGTGCAACAGTGTCTATGGTCAAGTCCACACTGACTCCTAATAGCTGAGATACTGGTCCATATAGGTGAAGAGTAGGACCTATCCTTTTTGAGTTGCTGGACCTCCTGGGACAGTTTCTCCACAGCCGAGACAAGGGAGGAAGAGATACTTTCTTCATATTGCCGGAGTCGGCTAGCTGCTTCATCCACCACTGGGCACCAAAAAGGACTGTCATAGTTTAACCCCACTCGGCAACTAAGCACCCCACAACTCTCACTCACCTTCCCCACCCCTGGTGGGATGGGGGAGAGAATCGGGAAAAAAAAGTAAAACCCGTGGGTTGAGATAAAGACAGTTTAATAGGACAGCAGAGGAAGAGAAAAAAACAACAACAAGAACAACAACAAACTATACAAAACAAGTGATGCACAAGGCAATCGCTCACTACCCACTGACCGATGCCCAGCCCATCCCCAGGCAGTGATCGCTGCCCCCCAGCCAACTCCCCCCAGTTTATATACTGAGCATGACATCATATGGTACGGAATGGCCCCTTGGCCAGTCTGGATCAGCTGTCCTGGCTGTGCCCCCTCCCAGCTTCTTGTGCACCTGGCTGAGCATGGGAAGCTGAAAAGTCCTTGGCTAGTCTAAGCACTACTTAGCAACAACTAAAACATCAGTGTGTTATCAACATTGTTCTCATCCTAAATCCAAAACACAGCACTATACCAGCTACTGTGAAGAAAATTAACTCCATCCCAGCTGAAACCAGGACACTAGAAAAGGCCTGTTTCTTTAAGATGCTGGTCATCTTGGTACATGTTCATTTAGACAGATGTACTTGATGCCAGATTTGGGTTTCTGCGAGGACTTTGTGTGAACACTCACAAGCCCTCGTGTGACAACAAACTCTTCTTTGCCACCTTGTTTTGCTGATATCTGATCTCTCTCCTTTATTTACTGTGCTAGGTCAGCCATATGTATACCAAAACCCTGTACAAAGGAAGTGACTTTGTTGCTTGACTGCAGATAACATTAACAAGGGGGAAATCAGACTTGCACAGTAATTAATTTACTAATTTCTCATCAGTATAGATGAGACACATGTTGCTTTACCAGAGAGACTGGATTTATTTTCTTCTCTTCTTTGCTGACCAGTTGCAGCCTGGTTGTAAGATTCACCATGAATATGTAACTGCCTATTTAGCCATGAAACTGTAAGGCAATTTTTATGAGTAATACAGAGAATTCATTAGAATTTCAATTGCTTTCCTCTGTATGTTACCGTCTTACCCTATGGCTTGAGTTTAGAAAGCCTTGACTTGGAAACAGGCAGAGAGAAGTCAGCAAACCTGAAATTATGAAAGATGAATAGAAGCTCCCCAAATTATCTGCATTATTCTAACAGGCATCCATGTGCGTGCACTCATATAAGTAATCCTCTTAGATATATAGTTTCCTTTCAAATATGCACTCATGTATTTAATCTGTATCTTATGGTACCTGATGTTGGGCTGCTGGCAGAACCGGACCCCACCACTGAATTCCACAAACAGTGGAATAATCTTCTAACCTCTCCCTACCTAAAACATTAGGTCTTGCTTCCTGCCGGTATCGCTTGAATTAAATGCTTGTACATCAAGGAGTCAGTGCAAGCTGTTCAGAGAAAGTATGCAGTGCTCCACACGGCCCAAGGAACTGGGGGAATTATGGACTGTTGAATAGATCCAAGGTATAAGTGAATCAAGGTGAGGGAAAAGCTTGGGCTGGGAGCACAAAGACACTTTTCAAGTTGGAGGAAAAAACCAAGAGCTGCTGATTTATGATTAATAAACTCTCCTAATGATGTAGTTAAGAGTCTGATGTGTCAAATCTTATATAAGAAACTTCTTGTGAGAAAATAAAAGATAATAGAAGAGAAGGAATGACCTTTTTGTGCCCTGACTTGGACTTCTCCAATCAAAGAATCAGAAGCATGGATGCGTGCTTTGTCTAAAATTGACCCTTCCTGTGCTGGAATTTAACTCTTTTCAGGCAGATGTTGCATATGCAGCTTTTCATGTTTGCTTGTTCAGTTTAAATCAGGCAAATTGTATTTTGAGTCCACATTTGTTGAAGAGAAACTGGAGGATGACACAAATAAGCAGGAGTCTGAGCTCTGTAGCAGCAAGTGGGTGGGCTCCAGATGTTCTGCAAAATCAAGCAGGTGTGTTTGATAAAGGCCTTTGATAAGAAAATGATGTTCTCAGTCACTATAGCTACCAAAGCTGTAATTAATCAATTGCAGCAAAATATCTGATGTGATATAGGAAAGATCTGGGCTTGGAGGAATGGGATAGAGGGAATGTTGTTTTATTCACACAGAAAAGGAGTCTGTTTTGGTATTCATAGTGAAGAGGAACATTATCAAAGACAGCACTTTCTCCAGTCTTGTGCTAATGTACTTGGTATGTTTTCTCAAAAGCTTATAAAGAAAATATCACCTTAACACTAATGTCTCACAGCAACCTGGAATAGAGATAATTATTTATATGCAAATTCAAGCAATAATTAAGTCCTAAATTACTCTATTTAAAAAATTAAGAAGCTTGTTGAAAGCATTTACGTTGATATCTTTAGTGGCAAGAAAACATAATGATTCACAATTAGCGTTTAATTTGTAATTAGAAAACATATTCTGCTGGATGAGAGGTGGGAAATGGCAGTTTTCTGCCCAAAGAGGTAGGTGCTTGAGGAGATCCCTGCCCGTGAGCGTGCCCTCTCCATCGCAGCATCCCTGCAAGCTGGGAAGGATTCTTCCAGTTTCACTCCTGCTGCGACTGCTTGGGAGGTTGCACAGATGCAGCAGATGAATCAAAGAGCAGAAATTAGTATTTCCCCAGCTGTTCATGCTGATGTTCAAAGCTTCCCCATACAATAAAGCCAGCTCAGCTTGAATTACCTACCAGTTTCTGCCAACTGGATATGCGGATTGAGACTTTCCCAAGTGGGATCTCCTAAATACGTGTTTATGCACCTGAAGGGAGGAGTCTGGGTTTTATTTTGGAAAGCCTTGATTCTTCTGGGCCCTGCTAACTTAGTGGGACATGACTTTGAACTTTACGGGACATGGAAGCTGTTTTACATACGAACTTCCCCAGCCTTTACTTCAGAAAACCAATGAAGGCTTCGCTTTCGTAGAGCTGCATCCATGCCCCCTGCTTCAGAGAGCCACGCAGATGGTGGAAGGTGCCTTGGTCTGCAAGTGTGCGGCCATGGCCCCATGGAGGCTGCTGCCAGACCCCGGGCAGCCAGTCTGGCCTCACAAACTCAAGTGATTCTGTCCTGCAGTCATGGGCGTGGGAACTGCTGCCTCGTCCCAGGCAGTATGAGAGCAGGGACCAAGATGCACCTGCTTCATCAGTGATGTGTGTGTCCATAAAGCCTTACCTTGACAGGGAGGGTCTAATTGCACATGGCATTTTTGGAGGATAGCAGTAGGGGAAGTTATCCAAACTTCTGCTTCCAAGCTGGAAACCAAAGCAGTGCTGCCCATGGAGGAGATGGGGGTGATGCCACCTCTGCTGCTGGATGCAGGGGCTGAACACCCACCTGGGCTGGGCACAGCTGGGGCCTGTTTACAGGCCAAAAATCCTGCCCCTGCCTGCAGAGATCAGGGAGAGAAATAAAGGTTGTCTGAGGACTGGGGGCCTGGCTTTGCATCCAGAACAGACATTTCCATAAGCATAAAGTGGAGCTGTGTGATCACCTGTATACATATACATGACTATTTATCATCAATCCAAGGTTATCGAAAGCATCAGTTTGAACTTCCTGCATCTGCTGTTTCCCAAGGGTTCACACAGAGATCAATTATGCAATGAAAGACTTTAATAAAAGCAAGTGGCACAGCTGCCGCTTTGGAAGGGGCTGTGCACTCGCAGCCCGGGTTGGGCTGTAATCTCGGCCAGCGATGAGGCCCGTTGCTGCCGCGTCCAGGCAAGCATTGCCCTGCTCTGGCTTTGCCCACCTCCAGCGCTGTGGAGGCCGTGGGATGAGATGGTGTACCCACTCAGAAACATTCACCTCATCAAATCTTATAGCTGTTACTGTATTTATTTACTCTTTTTTAAGTATAAAACTTGGAACACCTTGTGTTTTGGCAGGGGGGGAGAAGAGGTGGAATCAAATACCTGCTCGGCTTATACAGCTTTGTGAATCATTTTCCTAGCATAAATGTTATACCCAAAGCCGAGTCCTTGAACGATGAGTGGGGAGGAGACTGAAAGGAGCTCGGCTGTGACACGGGGGAAGTTTCTGGGAGGGTCAGGACCAGCTCACAACAGCGTTGTTTCCCAGCAGTTATCAGTTTCTTTGCCACAGTTTCCACTCGGACAAACCAGGCAGTTTCAGGAATCTGGTGCTCCTCTGGCCTCTGGAGTTATAGATAAAATATGTGCCTTTAACTCTTACTGTTTTCCTATTTTATTCACAAAAATTACCTTGCCTTTACTTGCAAGGCCACACAATAATCCAGTCTCCTGCCTTATGACAGGAAGGCACAACGCTTCATTTTTCATTGAAAATGGTTTAGGTCAGCAGCAGTATGGAGGTATCCATTTCCATGTACATTTTTGCCCTGGGACTCTTTCAAGCAGAGCAATGAGAAGGTGCTTGCAGCATCCTTGTTGACCCATGGAAGCTGGGTTTCCGTCCTCCTTGGCACTGGGAAGAGGAAACCCGTACACCATCACACCTACCAAACCAACCCCGGGGACCTGGCACCGAGCTCAAGACCCACCGACCTCAAGTATGGAGCTGTTGAAACCCAAGGTGCTTCTGAGCAACACTCTCCTCCATATGTCATCTGGTGATCCTTCAGGAAGGCTGCACTTTGCACTCAAGGCATCTTCTGACTGCCTAAGTAGGATTTTTTTTTTCAGATTTTGGTATTATCATGATAAGTCCAAGTTGATCTATTCCCTGCCATAAGGGCTTATGTTTATGAAAAATTATTTCTCAATGCTTGACCATGAAAAAGTTATGGCAAGTGTTGCCTTGATTTCAGAAACTAATTCCATGGTATTAAAAAAGAAATCTGGTGTCATGTAATTTCGCCTGAGCTGAGGTTAGGGTTGGGTATTTTGGTTTCTCCCCACTGTAATATTAGTTCAATGATTTCTTATGGCCTGGAAACTGCAGTTTGTCACAGAATAAAGACAGAACTTGTTTGGTTTAAACTGTGACACACTTCTGACAAAATAAGACCCAAGTTTGTGTTTAGGATGAGGTGTCCTGAGGGGCAGCCAAGGTGGCAGCGGGCTGGATGCCAACGGTGGGGTCCAGGATGCATCCTCCGCTGCAGCTAAAGTTTCACAGGTTACAGTGAAACCACAGTGATAAAACAGCCCCAGTGGTGGACTTTCTTAAATACTGGTGTGCTGAGTCCTAGGGAAACATACTTAGGAGGGTAAAATGGATCCACTCTTTCCTGCAGCCGCTCCCATCTGGAGCTGAAGGAGGAGCAGGGGGAAGCCTCACCACGGTGGGCTGCTGTTGCAGAGGGGAGGAGGAAGCCATCCTCCGTGGGGCTGTGGGTCACATCTTTTCCACCTAGTTAGGATCAGCCAGGTCTGGCTTTTAACAGTAGCATGCCTGCCTAAACTGCTGGTCGGTAAATGATATTTTTCTGTCTAGAATGAGGTAAATGCATATTTTATCTAGCTAATCAATCTGAGGGGTAGAGCTAACATGATTATTGTGTTCTCCTTTCCCTCACTCCTGTCAATATGGCCATGTGGCATTTGTATCTCGGAGCCTTTATTAAGCTGGTTTATTTGTAAGCAATCAAACCAGGAATATTATAAGGACGCAGCTGGTTTTGTACAGCCTGTCACCTTTATCCAGCACTAACAAGCTAGGAAATGGCACTGTCTTTTATTGTCTTCCTATCTCTGTAAACTTGCTTTTATTAAAAAAAAAATAAAGCTCTTAAATAAGCAAAGAGGAGCGGGCTTGGAAAATTCTGTGGACTCCAAGGTGCTTCTCTCTTTTTCCTCTGCAGGAACAAACACCACCCGTTCCCCCTTTCCCACACACTGAACCTTTTTATTAATATGTCAGGAAACATGACTCAATCTGCAGCTTTGTCAAGACACAGACAGGAAATTTAGGTGCTTGCACTACCAACTGCTACTGGTTGTTAAATTTTTTCCCCTTAGATCTTGATGGTTTAGTGCCTTAGCACAGGCTGTTTCTTTGAATGTAGTGACTAATAAGACAGATAGTCAAAGTTGCCTTGGCATTAAAGCTTCTTTGGGAGGGCAATGAGTTATTGGGGAAGAAAATGCTGTATGTTATTGGAGGCTAAGAGAAAAAAGGTAGGAGTAGAGGTAGGTAGATCTCACCTGTAGCTCTAGTGATAGTCATCCATAGGTACCCATTTGTTCTGTATCCTGTGTCTCCAGTGATCATGCAACAAAATCCTCCCATGTCCTCTTCAGTCAGAGCAGAAGCCACGAGTGTAACTCGAAATGGGTCACTGTTTGGTCCCATCCACAGACCGAGGCCGGGGTCAGGCCCCGGAGGTAGGCAGGGGCAGCTTGCCTGGATGTTACCCGCACCCTGCTTTTTCGGTTGCAATCTGCCTGACCTCAGGTCCAACTGCAGTACCCTGGGCCCTGGCCACTCACATAAGCCACAGCCTCATGGTTTTTTTCCTAGTGGTTGTCTTCTTGAAATTTTATGGGTTTCAGTGTGTGTTTTCCAAAGGCTGAAGCCCAGGCACAGACCTCAGGTGCCTTGCGGTTGTGAGTTGTCTGCACCACCATGGCAAGCACTGCAAAACAGCAATGGCCTACCAGCCAGGAGCCTGGAAAAAGTGTGTTCTTTCAAGTTTCAAAGGTTTTAGGGCTTGCTCAGCACATTTTTTTTATTTTCCACACAGGTTTATATAACAACTGAAATTACTATTTAGTGTAGGACCTGTGATCTTTTCGAACTGAACATTCTGGCTGCTCAAAGGTTTTAAATGTTCACAGTGAGGTAAATTAATTTTAGATTTTAATATCAGAAGGAATATAATGGTATTAGACAGAGCTGGCTGCTTTCCCAGGGTGAGCAAAGTGACCTGGCCCAGCATGGGCTGGAAAGCTGAATGGTCATCTCTGGTTCTCATGCAGGCTGCAGCTTGTACAGATTAAAAAAAAAAAAAAAATCCCCTATGCCACAGCCTTTACAGAGCCTCTTTAAGGTCATCTCTTTCACAAATGAACATCTTTTAGTTGTGCAGATCTATCCTGATGTGAACATGGACAACCCCAACAGACACCATGTTCATCTCTTGCTCCATCCCGGATTATTCTATGTAACAGTTGTTTTATAAATCTCATAAAACCAGTGCATTTTTATTTACCAGTGCTGCATTAAAATGAGTCCGAATAACATAGCTGTTCAGATTTGATTCTTACTCTGCATAGTGCAGATATCCTGCATGAATGTCTGGTGTGTCTTAGCATCTTTTAATTGGAAAGAATAGTTCAGCCAAAATAATTCTTTCTAATCTTCTGACAACATAACAGTTATTTTCCCAGCACAAGCCACAGCACCCCCTGACCTCTGCTTTCTGGTGCGATGCCTGCACACTGCGCAGGGGAGCATCTCTGCGATCAGTGCCCTCCGCGATCAGTGCCCTGCTATGCTCATTGCCGAGCATGGGCGTAAAGAGGAGATGGTCCATGGAGGTCAGTGGTGGGACAGTGCTGCAGCCATCCTGTATCCCAAGCACTGCAAAGGGACAGTGTCCTGGTGTCCATTGCAGCACTTGATCTCACTGGATGCCTGTGATTATAAAGCCAGAGGTTTAAAGGAAAGATGGCTCCAGGGCTGCTCACACACCATCCTTGCTCTGTTTAAGCATTATCCACTGACTGTCTCGGTGAGAGGACAGCTGGGTTTCCTCAGCCCCGTCAGAGAAATGTGGCACCAGGCCCGGGAAGAACACTTACCCTTCACATCTTCTTCAACTCCAGCCCCCAGCTGTATGGCCTCTTAAAAGGAAATTGTGTCTTCATGTCAAATGCAAAGAAACAACAACTTATTTCTGAAATGTCAATGCCTTTTCATTAAAACTATTCCCCTGAAGGGCTGGAAACCCCCATACAGTAAAATACCACATTACAGGAGAAGGTGGAACTGACTCTGTCAGAAATTAATTCCTCCATTCAACCAGCCTCTGGTCATTGTCCACACGGGGTTGAGCAGGACAGACAGACTCAGAAGAGAAGTCTGATCTCTGAAAAAACAACAGCACTAGTCAGTTAAATAACTGAAGGAGTTACTTAGGGCACAGGAGAGGATGGTAATGTGCTGAAGGTCCTTAGGATCCTGTATGTTTCAGTCTGGGTCAGTGGTCAAGAAGGAAGTTTAGAAGATCCAGCGATGTGTATCTGTCCGGTCTACTCTACACAAGGCAGTGTGGTGTGCCTGGTTGCAATGCTAGTACGACATGCACCTCTGCTTGAAGAAGAAGCAGGTCAGCAGCGTTGAGGAAGCAACTAGGCCTGAGCAGTAAGTTTTGAAGAGGGAGAATGATCTGGAGACCAAAGTAGAGCCACGTGCTCTGGACCTGGGAAAACTGAGTTCATACCTGGCTAATAGCGTCACCGCTCTCTTACCTTTGCCTCAGCACACTGTAGACATTTAAGGACATGGACCGTCTCTTAAATCTGTTCAACAGACTTTATTTCAACTTTATCCCTCATGATGCTGAAAGAAATCAGTGAACATCTCCTACCTGTCATAATTTTAATCATGTTCCTTACCTGGAAAATTAACTGTCTTCTCTATTGCAGAATCTGCGATTTAACAGTACAAAAGTGGCAGAGAACGGACATGACTTTCTATGCTTTTAATAGGCATCTTGATGCAGATTTTCCCAGTAAAAGACATTTTTCCCTGAATACTTGATTAGCATGAGATTATTATACACTTCCAAAGAGATCAGACTTTCTCTTGTGCTCTCTTTGAGAGGTGAGATGGTGGCAGCTGGTATTCTGGAGCACTGCTTTCCTGAGAAGCTGACTTCTACTACCCTTCTGAAGGACTGTCAAGCACATATTATTGCTGATTTCTACTGTCCATTGTAGTTTCAAATTAATTCTAAGTGCTCCATGTAATGCTGGCAGGTGGTTTGTCCTGAATAGGCATGGCTTGCCCAAGCTATTTTGGGGGACCTACATAATTTTTTTAAAAGCTACTGCTCCAAGACACATTTAATAGTCCCATCTAATCCTGAATCTTGAATCCTTTAGCCCCAGCTGCTTAGCTTGAATCCTGCCTCTCCAAACCAGAATCCTGGTCTCAGGTTCCTGCCTCCCCTTCATGTTCTCATCCAGAAATATGGACAGGCTCAAAGCAAACATGGGGATATTCCTCTTTGCACAACGCAGAGGTAAATTGTGGAACTCCTTTCCTCAGGATGTTAAGGATGCTGAAAGCTTACATGGCTTCAAAATTTTATTAGACTCATTCTTGGAAGAAAAACCCCTCAAGGGCTCTTAAACCAGAAAATGTCATCGCTGGCACAGAAAGCCTCTGCGCTGCTGATCACTGGAGGCACCATCACTATGTGGTTATCCTGGTCTCAGGTATTTCCCCGAGCGCTTGGTTTGGGTTGGTGGCTGGGGCTTTGGTTTTGCTCAGGGAGAGCACAATTCAGCTTGTGCTGCCCCAGGCTGTGCAGCCCAGTGCCCTGCGGTTGGTACATGCAGAGGGCATCCTCCTGCCTGGCCGTGGTGTCTCCTGCCTGGCTGGTATTGGGGACAGGATAATGAGCTAGACAGACCTCTAGGCTGAATTAATTTGGCTCCTTTTATACAACAAGGATGCTGGCATGGGCCCTGGCACTGGGCAAGGTCCTGCCAAACAGGCAGCTGCCTTGTCACAGGGCAGAGCAGGGGGTGCAGACCTCGGGGCTCTCAAGCAGCCGCCTGCCCCATGTGTGTCTGTGACAGCTCTGCCGATGCGATATCCACTGCTACCACAGAGACACCGGTGGTGGCAAAAGCAGCCTTGTACCAGCTGCTCATATTTTCATCTAAATAAATGAAACGGAAAGGAGTTATTCAGTCAATACCAACCACTCACCCTCTTTGAAAGCTGATCTTATGGCAATCGATTGCAGTGACAGGTAAAGAGAGGGGCACGTCTATGAGAGGAGGTTTGCATAGGCTTCCCCTTGATGCTGAGTTCCAGCAGTGGCTCTGACTGAACAGCAGTCGCATACTTGTCGCCACATGCCTTAACCCTCTAGCCATGATCTGCTGCAAAATGTGCCACCCACGTGCTTGTGCTCATACCAGCTGGATGAATCATGGCCTCCCCCCCTCCTGGCTCACCAGGCAGCCCTGCAAACATGGGAAAGCAGGGAGCCAAGCTCCCACCACTGCTCAGCGGTGGGGGGTGCCCCTGCCTTCTGCAGGGCTCTGAGCACCCATAGCTCCCTGTGGCCACCGGTTCTGGCATCTCAGTGTGTACAGTAGTCTGGGTTCAGACCTTTGCAGTGGAGAAAAAATAGAGAGAGTAGCACTTGGGTTACTTGGGGAAGCAAATAGTCTGAGGGAAAAGGGTGTTTCCAGTCGCAGTGTGAAGGTGCAGATCAGCAGGGACCTGCAAGTCTGAATGTGAGTGTTATATGGCTCAAGCCGTGTGTGTGGAGAAAACATCTTACACCTTACAAATCTGTGAGAGCAAGAGGAGAACTGTGACTTGAAGAGGCACTGCAGCCTTTCCTGGCTGTGTGATGATCACACTGTGCTTCCACGAGTTGGTGGGTGAAGAAGCTGGCAGCAACAAATCACTGTTGGATGCAGTTCATGGTGCTGAAACCACTGGCAGGTTGTATCTGGAGGTGCCCACGCCAGCCCCCACCACAGGCGGTGAAGCAGCCCTGCCCCAGGATGGAGCTGCAGCAGGGTGCCCGGCACCCAGTTCTTGCAGGAAGAGGTCAGCTTTCCTCAGGGACCTTCTGGTTTTGCAGGGATGTGAGGTAGCACCATAGGGCTGATGTGGGAACATAGAAATTCAAAGGGACACTCTCTGCTGTTGCCTGGATTGAAAGTCTGCGTAGCATGGATGCCTGCAGGTCTGGGAACATTTTGTAGCCAATTGTGGGGGCAGCTTCCCTCTGTGAGCTACTCCTCTCTCTTTTATGTCTGGCCTAAAGTCGGGAAAAGCCCAAGTCTTGAGTTTAAGACCAAGCCAGAGTGATTTCTGCCTTCGCTGCTGCGATGTCTAACCTACTGGCTTGACAAAAACATGGAGCAGTTGGTGGTGAGCTGTAGTAGTAATGGCTTAAGTCACACAGTCACCAGTCCACATGGCAGGTCATAGCTGTGGCCTGAGACAACCGGTTTACCACTGCATCAGCTCTGGAAAAGGCTTGGCCTCCAGGGCTGAGGCATCAAACAGCTCCGATTAGACTGGAAGTTCCTCCACACCAAAGCCAACAGACAGAAGGACCAAAGAAACAACCCCCAAACTCAGAGCAGGGGTCTGTCCCCTCACTGTGCATCCCTGTGCTTTCACCACCATCTCTTCACAAGTCAGATCAAGAGGACAGTCTGCCCAGCTGCAGGTGGAACACGTCGTGTAGATGCACAAAGCTGAAGAGTCCTGGGCTGCCTGCCACTCTCCGCTCTCTGCCAGGCTCCTGCCTCCCACTCTGCCTACAGGGCAGATGCAGCCGTGGAGCCATTTGGCAGGCTCCCACATGGCTGCATCATTCGTCATCCAGCAGCAGCAAGCTGCCCACTTTCGGCATGGCTGGTTGAACAAGCTGCCTTGCGGCCTCCTAGCGTGAAAGGGTGCAGCACATCACTGCTAGCAGAAGTGGTAAGTGCTCTGCTCCCTCCTCTGTTTGCTGTGCCCTGGTGTCAGGTATTGCCATGCCCTGGTGTCAGGTATTACCATGCTATCCTGTCCCCCACCATGTGTATCCCCTTAAGTACTTGCTTCTGGCAGACCTTAGGAAGTTGTCACTCAGCAGGGGAATGGAGGAGGTAGGAAGGTGTGGGTGAAGGGTACAGCCATCAGGCTGTGCTCTCAGGGGACTATAAAACTAATGCATTGATTTATGTGGCTGGGTATCCACTGTTGACCTTAAGAAGTAAGAACTGGAATGCTAAAGCAAAGAAGAAAACTCACTGCCATAAGCATGAGCTCATTAGTAATTTACTGATAGTAGCTTGGCCACATTCAGGGCAGAGGGCAGTGACCCTAGCATGGCTTTGAAGGCACCTGAGTGATTGGCAGCTCATCCAGAACACTCAAATTCCCCACATTAACCAGCACTCTACATCTGCCGTGTGTCAGGTCCCACGCTCACCCAGCAAAGTCACCTCACCAAATTAACACAGCTGCAGAGATGAATAAAAATGTGGACCTTGACGTGCCTGTGTTGTACAAGAGTTCAGTCAGGCCTTGGAAATCGCACTCCGGCTAATGTGCCAGCAGCCCCTAGAAGGTCAGAGATCTGGATGTGAGCAGTTGTGACTTAGCCCTTCCCTGGGTATTTTAAACTATTTTAAACAACTGTTCACTTAGCTGCTGGAGCTCTCATAGGAAAAACACCCAAAGGAAATTCCACTTCTGCAGCAATGTCTCTAAGAAAAGAGCCGAGAGGCTCATTGCCCATGTTGCTGGGGAAAACAGGTAAAGACAATTTGCTAATCTGTGGTGTCCAGCTGCAGTGCACAGCTTGAGTATCAGCATTACTGTGCAGTGGAGGTTCCTGCTCATCTCCTTTGGACTGGTGGCTGTCTGGCTCCGCTTAGCATCAGGCATAACAAGTCCTGGCCACAGAGTCCAGAAATGGAGGCACCCAGCACCAAGGCTGATTTGTAAAAAACATGTGTTTTAAGCTATATTAACCTCTCTGCACCAGGTTTCCTAGCTGTCAAAAAGGCGTGTGGTACCTGCATACTAATGATGTGGTGAATTCTTGCTGCTATTACATTTGAATAATGTAATATTCGGAAAGTTTGGAAAAACGGCTTTTTTAATTTCAGGTTGTTTCTCTTAGAGGAGGAACTGAGGATGGAATTGTGCATTTCTCTACCATATCCCACTGCTTTGCCAGTATACCCAGTGCCCTGCTCCCCACAACACCAGTGAGCCCAAACCACAGGACAGAGGTTTTTCACGGGCAGTTCCTGGTCCCTTTCTAACAAGCCCTCTGCCCAGGGACTTCTTTCCTGCCTGATCCTGTAAAGGTCTCCTGCCTGATCTTGCTTTTCTCTTCTCCCACAAGGACCAGGGCTCCTTACTGGCTCGGGGTTTCCCTCCTGCATGCTCCCGGATGGGGAGGTGGAATGGGTTAATGCATGTCCCTAGGGCTGAGAGCTGAGAAATGCCCTCAGTTACAGCATTTTAGGTGTTGTCACCAGCTGCTACACTACTGAAACTACCCACATTCTGTCTTTCTGAACCCTTTAACAAACACAGAGGCAGTTGCATTGCTCATATCTGGATGGGGATGTAAATGGGGTCTTTTGAATCCCATAGACCTGCTAAAACTCTTTGGATAATCTTAGAATATTATCAAGAATATATTCATACAATCAGCTAACATTTCTACCAGTATGGACTGATTTTCCCCCATTCTTGTATTTATGATTTCATCTCTGAATATAACATTTACCTGCTGTGTTGGGAAGGAGCTTATTCTGATGTTTTGACTGAGTCTAAAATCAGGCATGTTCACCTTTATCCATTGTTTCCAATAATGCAGTGCTCCAATGTTCAGACCTTTTCCCTAGGAGGCTTTTCACTTCTCCAGAGTTTGTTCCTGCAGCCTTGCTTGCATTGTCAGGATCCACAGCCATGGAAAATACATGGACTCTGAGGTGGGAAAGAGCCATGTTTCCCTCTCCAGTCCTTTGAGCAGCCTGCTCCCTGCCCCTTGCTTAGGGTGGCGTCTGGGTTTAGCCACCAGCTGATACTGTTTGCTACCCAGGCTCTTCTGTTAGCTCTTGTAACTGGGACTGTCTAGTTTTTTCCCACCGTGTTATTAGTCATTTGATTTAGGAATCCTGAATGTCACAAAAAAACCCAGACCTCCTTTGCAGGAACTACATTGCATTTCCAAGGAAGCGCTAAGCCCAGTTCGAAAGCTGTGAGCCTCTTTTTTGAGAATCTCTTGAATCTCCCCTTTCTCACTTGAATTCCCACCTCCTTGGACAGGGTTTGAACCCATCTGTCTGGATCCTCTGGCTGCAGCGCGAACATATACCAAATTCTGCTGGGAGCAATGTTAAAACGCACTTACTTCAATGGATAAGATATCAAGGTATTGACTGGAGGCATGAGTCGATGTTGATGTCACTGTTAATTCATGCACCTCATTACCCTACTCAGTCAGAGTGCTCTAACGCCACTGGGAAATGTAGCTGTAATTAAGATCCTGGAGCTTTTTGAGAAAAAGGAGCAGAAACAAATGAAATTGAAGGGGAGCTGCTCTCAGCTTCTGTAAAAAGCGGTAGTTACATTTAACTTTTCTGCCAAGTCAGAAGAACGGTGTTCGACACACATCATTGATTGCTTGGAAGGAAATTATGGAGCCAGACCCAGAGTGGTCATGTGAGTAAGTAAGTGCTGACTTCAGGGGGACAATACAGTGAGCAGCAGCTGAGGTCTTGATGTGTTCTCCAAAGAGGGGACGCTGTGCCAGCAGGATGCTCTGGGCCACGCCAGGTTCTGTGCCCGTGCAGCCTCCCAGCACATGTCAGGGTGCGGCTTTCCCTGGCGATCTCCTATCACAAAAGGGGTATGCTAACTTGACAACCCATGCCCCATTGCTTTAACCTGGATATAGGTTAAATAAGTAAATATAAAAATACTCAACCAGTTAATCAGAAGAGGGGAAGCTACATCCCTTCCTCTCCCTCCTAAGCTCTTTCTTCTAACCTTTGTTCATTTATTTGTTATTAAGATTTATTTGTTATAAAGATCAGTTAGATAAACCCTGACTTGGATTTCTCAATAATCTCTGTTTGCGTGGTACAGAGAGCAGCTGGAAATGAAGACCAGGAGGGAAAAAGCTGTTTTCACTTCCCTATCAACATGAGATAGACAGCACTAAAGAGCAGAAATGAAGATCTGGCCTGATAGAGCTGGCATAAGGGTCACACCTTGGTAGGGATGTCACCCAGCCTGTAGCACTGGCCTGTAACTGATAATCTCCTGATACTATTACAGGCAGTGCCATCATGACTGTCAACTTTAATTAAGCACACTGTCATTTGCTGTGTCCTTCTAAACATCGCTCCAGGGCCACTGCTAATTCAGTGTGCAGCCAAATTTCATCAGGAGGGTTTTTTTTCCATGTTGAAATCAGATTTTGATCATCCATGGTGGGGTTAGATCAACATTTTTGTGTCTGTAGTGAGAAGACCCTTTGCAGTGTGGCAGGGGACCATGGTGGGAGTGGGTCATCCACCTTCTGCCTTCTCCCTAACTCTCAGTTGCTGCTCGTGCTGCCCCTGGGGCTCCCGGCTCTCCCGAGCCCCCTCCCCTCCTCCTGGCAGAGGGGAGCCATGCGGAGGGGTGCTGGGCATCCTCCAGCAGCTGAGCTGTGGGGACATGGCCACCACAAATTCCCTTCACATAAAACCTTCAACAAAGTCTACAGCATTTGGTGTCTTTCATCCTCTGCCTTCAGTTTATTGTGCAAACATGAATTAAGCATTAGGACACCTCTGTTCTGCAAGGACACCGAGCACTGATACAGCCCTGTGTTTTATTCATTATAAAGAATTGAATCCTATTACATTAAAAATTCAAATATTAAACTGTATTATATGGACACGTAGGGGTATATGTCTGTGTATCGACATATCCATTTATTCATAGGCTCTGTAGGGTCCTAGATATAGGTACAAATAAAGCAAAATTAAATTACTCACGCAGCCTCATACAGTAAATTGGTAGCTGAGTCAGGAGAAGCACTGAGGAGAAGTTATTATTCTCTGTTGGTTGCATGGGGAAGCTTAAAGCCTCCATTCAAGGGCTGGTTTATGTTTGCAAATTATAACTGCTTTCCTGAGGTGGGGCTTTTCTAACACTTTGAGAACTCCCTCATCAGCTGCTGAGAAAAAGGTGTTATGGCCTCTTTTTTATTCTTCCATGCAGCTCTTTTTTTTAAAGTCATCAAATGACTTGTCCAGCTTTTCTTAGCATGTGAGCTTATCTGACTTTTCCTAAGCTTAGCTTGGTCCTGTTTGAATGGCTGCCTGGCCCTGGCTAGCATAAAGAGCACAGCTGGAAAGACAGATGGGGGCTGGCAGGAGAGCTCGGTGCAGGGTCTGGTCCACCGACCACCTTCACCCCTCACCTCTCACTGCAAGGAGCAGGAGCCAAGTTGTGCTCTCACAGACCAGTTCCCCCAGCATGAGGTGCCACCGGGGATGCCTTGCCTCTTGGGCTCTGTGAGAGCCTGGATGCCCTGGATGTTTGAACAAGGTGTTGTCTGCTCTTCCAAAGCATCAAGGAGTCAGGCAGACAACACTATTTGCTTAAAAATTCAGCTTCCCACATCCTGAAGATTGGCTCCTGCCCTTCCCCATCCAGAGTGTGACTTTTTATTTGTGCCAGAAAAACTCCTCCATCTCTGGCTCCATCCAAATTTGCACTAGGAAATTTGCCTTCAGTGTTGCCTGAAGAGCTGCTTCCTAGAGCACCATGCTCTGATTGGAAGATTGCTGGCCATTAGTGGCTATATTATCCCTTAGCTAACTCTTCCTAAAGAGCAACCCTGGCAGTGATCTTATCTCACCTGGACACTCAAGTGCATATTCGTGGAAAATACCCAGAGGATAGGTGAAGGTCATCACTGTCCACAGCACTTAATTAAGGAAAAATGGCTATAAGGGCGGTAAACAATACATTACAGGGCTAATGTCTTCAACAAAGTTTCACACATCTGTGAAGGGGAATGGCAGGGAGAACATGGACTTTATAGGAAAACATGAGCTGGACTAGCAGTGTAGTCTTCTCTTAGCTGAGATCAGGCCCAGTCAGCTTTTGAAGGACCAAGTACTGCACATATCTAAAGACTATTTAAATGGTGCATTGACAACAGCTCCTTGTCCCTTGTGGTGTTCCTGGCATTCCTCCTGTTAAAGCTGGACAACTTTTTTCAGAGAAAACACCTTGCTGAAAAATGTGTATCCAAATACACTGAAGCTAGTAAGAAAAGGGAAGGCATGTGAAGGACCCTCCAGTGCAATGTTGAATTTGGCAATTTAATAGGCCGTCCTTGGGGCAGCACAGATGGGGTGATATAGCGTTTGTCCTTCAAAGCCATCTCTAAGAAAGGATGGCTTAGTTGCAGCCCAGTAGTCTGAGGATCCCCTTGTTTAGCCCGTGGGTTTTTTATGCCACTCACATTTAACCAATAGAGTGGCTAAAAATTGCTGGACCTGAATGTAGAAATAGAGTCAAGTCAAGAGGCCTAGTTTGGATGGAGACCTCTCTCTGTTTCCGCAGCCATGAGATGAGGACTGAGGTATAAGCTCTTTGTTTCATGGGGAGCTTGTGCAAACTGCCCAGTTATGTGAAAGTGCAAAGGCCTAAGTACTGTTGCATGACACCACTGATGTGTGAGAACTTGTTCCATTTCAGAAACTATCCAGGAGACAAATAGGCATTTCAAACTTTAAAGAAATTAGAAAGGACGTTTTCAGAATAATAAATTTAAAATATGACCTGAATCTCTCACGGATACATCACGTGTAGCAAGAGCTCATTCTGCATTGCTCAAGAAATATAGTTTCCTGCAGTGCAGGGATCAGCACAGTGAGATAATCTTGAAGATTAAGGAGTGACTTGTTTTTTAGTTCTGCATTTGTAGTCGTGACATTGTGGCTTGGGTGAAGTATCCAGGCAACAAGCCAGTCTTCATGATTAGCAGTATAATACCTGGCTAAACAAATATTTCGCACACACAGGTCTAATGAGGCTGGTGCTAGGGAAAATGAGCATTAAAAAGTTAATTAGGATATGCTTTTTGAAACGCATTATTCCTTATTGCTGCTGGTGTATCACCTGCAACACCCAGCATGGTTCAGGGAAGGCTGTAGCCAGATATAGTTACAGAACATCTGCTGAAGAACAAAGTGTGACTGTGCTCCACAGAGCAGTCGCACCACACTGAAGGGAGATTTGATGCAATAGCCCTGGCTATACCCTCACCTGCAGCACATCTTGCATAAGAGTGTGGAGGTCAATGCAGTGTATCACAGGAGCTGAGGGCAGCTCTGACCATCTAAACTTCTCAGGGTCAAATAAATTTAATCGTGGGCAGCTCTATTTTAACCCTTCCTCTGAAAGGCATGTGGAAGAACACAGTTTATCTCCCAGAGCATAGTTTTGGTGTTGGCACACCTCCAACCATGTCACCTACACCTGCATGTGAGCCAGGAGGCACAAGCGTTCCCAGGCACCGGCTTGTTTAAAACATCAGCAGCCCTTCCTCTCTGCTTGCTTGTCACCTGGGAAGGACCTTCACAGCCATACACTGCAAACCCACTGTTGTAATAGGCTTTGGTTGTGGTAGATAGTGTTTGATCAAACATGGGCTGGGATATGTGCATCAAACCGGTTACTCGTCAAGGTGATTTTTGCCCTAGTTTCTCAAAATCATTTTGTGTGTTTGCTTGACCATAAGTGTATGGTAACTATTGAATTTAAAAGACTTGTTGGGCAAACATGCCCTGATGATGGACCCTGTACAAACTGCAAAATGTAGCTTAAATCAAGCGACTTTGCGTTTGAAAACCAATAAAGTTGCTATGTGTTCTTTGCACTCCCCCGGTTAATTTCACAGATACTCATAAAGCAGAAGATTTAATTAGATGGTCCTTTTTGTTATGTGATACTTACTCTATATACAATGAAAAAATAATGAAAGTGGATGTACACTGAAAAGACCCTGCTCCGAATATCTTGCTAGAAACAAAACAAAAGCAAAGCTGCTAGGCTGAATTTATTACTGTTGTAGTTGTATTTAATTCCATGAGGTTATAACAACTCTGCACCTGAGTCACTGAGCCTCAAAGCTCTTAATGTTTAAACTTTGCAGCAAAGGGAGTGATTGGGGATGCAAATTTCAGAAGCTGTTTCTATGGTTGTTTGGATGGGTTTGTATGGACAAAGGCTTTTGGTACGGTTTTCACATGTATGCTTCAGAAAGGTTGCTAACACATCTGCCCAGCTCTCTGCTTTCCCCCCAGGAGGTGCATCCAGCTTTCTGATCAGAGGCGCAGGGTCTGGATAAAAGAGACATCTTGCAATAAATACTCTGTGCAGGTTTCCTAATGAGAAGCGTTGTTAGTTTTAGCTGAACTGTTTTGAACCAGGGAGACTTTTCTCAGATCTTTAGCTATGAATGCTAAGGAGGGTTAGAAATCCCAGTCAGATCTGAATTTTGTGACTCTCTACCAAATGGCTTCAAAATCCTGGTGTGAAGCTTGGAGTCAGAGTGTGCCCAGAGCTGTGACCTGCCCCTCCACACCTGCTTCTTGCCCAGGGGAACTGCTGGCATGCCTCTGCCCAGAAACCACCGCAGCTCCCACAGGGACCCTCCTGACATGGACGTGCTCAGGAGCCAGGCTGCGGGTCCCAGGGGAGAGTGGGTTTGTTGTACTCACCTGCTTAAATTGGTCTTGTTACCTCCACAGAAGTAACTGTGCTTCACAGTAAGCAAGCTGAAAGGTAAAGAAGCATTACAAGCCATACGGGAAGGTGAGAGTCTCCATCACTATCAGAAATGTTACCAGAGGGTGGTGTGAACCAGCAGACTGCAGCACCAGCTTGGGCTCAAGCCTTGGGTTCCTGGTAATATCATCAGACATAAAATAAAGTTTCCTTTTTGCCTGTCACCCAGTGACCTTGAGGCATCTCAGCTGTAGGACCTGGAGGAATGACTCATCTAATCAGTGCTTCTTCCCGGAGTGATTTTCCCTGGACATCTGTGCACCTATACTCATACCTGCCATAGTGTGGTAAAGAGCAGCAGACCCCTCTGTCTCCTCTTCTTGTTCTTAAATCCAGCTCCTGCTGCCTTCCCAATACAAATGTTGTACATGGAGTCTTTCTCCCTCTGCAGGAGCTTCTCTGAATTTATACACCCGCTCCATTCCCCCATGAGCAAATTCCTTCAAGCTCACATGACCTGCCTGCTAAACCCAATGTTTTCATAACTGGCAATGTTTTCTTAGCCCTAAGACTTATTCATTGCAGTTATATCCACTCCACCTTCCAGGTTCTAGGTTGCTGTTGATGCTCTAGAGGGCCCATACATGACAAACCAGTACTACAGATGACACTTGGCATGAAGGCAGCTCAGGCCACCTCTTCTTGCCTCCTTCCCCTCCACCCTGCACACACATTTCCACGTCATCAGTTCTCAGGGCTCCTTGAGTCACTTTTGGACCGAAATTGTCTCATAGTTTTGATCCTCCACAATTCACCCATATATACACGTATTTGTATATTTGCTTTTGTCCCCCTTTAATTTTACCATACAGTACAATAAAACAAATAAAAGTGCTAAATCAACTTCCCTGTGTTAAATAACCTCTGTGGTGGTATTCCTGCAAAGAAATGTAACTCATTGCCAAATCATCTGGTGTCATACCATGCATGGGACACAGCTTATTTTTAGGCATTAGACCTGAATGAGGCCTGGAGGTGGCTTCTGTTTGACTTTAAAGTGCTTGAGGAGCTCCCACTTCTGATTTAGGCCACTGAGACTGGCACCTTCCTCTGAAGTGGTAAAATCCAAACCCAGCACTCCCAGGAGTGTGGTTCAGAAGATTGTGTCATAGCTTGAAGCAGCCACAGTCATGTTCACAAGCTGAGGAGGGTCAGGCTCACTTCTCCCATCCAAGTGCCCTAAAAAGCAGGCTAAGAGTACATTCTCCCTTGCATGTATTCACTCAGGCTCCAATTGCATCAGTGACTGCTCAGGGAAAGGTGAGGCTGGAGTGTCCCTGGCCCCCTGTGGCCAAGAGACTCTCAAGGGGGTGGGAGCTATGGCTTTAAAGTCTATCAAACTAAGAGAAGCATTAAAACACTGATTTCCATTTTTTTTGGAGGGGGATGAAGTGCTCTAAATACTAGTAGGAAAGAGGCACTGCACTACAACTACCTTGCTGGCTCCTGTTTTTAACATGAAATTGCGATTCTTGCTCAGTCCTTTCCACAAGTAGGTACCTTTCTTGAGGATATGATGCAGGGTAGGAGGCCCAGGCAGGTAGCGGGTCCTTCTTGTCCTGAGTCAGGTACCCAAGCTGACTCAGGGATGAGTCTCTCAACAAAGCTTTGCATCCCCATCTTAGACACCTAACCCCCACCCCATACATTATTACATGAGGAGCCTGCCTTTATCTTCCAGGTTTCATTCCAGAATGAAAAACACCAAACACAAAACACAAAGCTATGCTCCTCATCTAAATCATGTCTACATATAGCTCTGAGCCTACGGACAGGCAGATGAGGTGCATTAGCAGGGGTAGACCCTCAGACTGTTTCGGCTGAATTGTTTGTGTTAATAAAATAATGGGATTTATATCTCATGGCATTAACATTGCATCTTTCCTAAATCCTGAGAGGAGATCTGAGGAACCCATAGAGAAAGGGTTAATGGCACCACAGTCTACGAAGAAAAAGAAGAAGAAGGTTGTGTTCTGGAGAGGTAATGATCCAGCACAGGCTGAAACATTCACTGTCATTTTCTGCTTCAAACTTCCTAGAAAGGTTGATTATAACCAGATGTTGAACACAATTGAAACATATAACAAGAGGATTGGAGCCACGGAGCGGAATAAGGAAAGAAGAGCTTAAAGAATATTTAGATTAGCAAGATGTGTTCCAGTCTGCAGAACCAGACGAAATTCATCTGCAAAGCTTAAGGGACCATCCAAAGCCATTTCCGAGCTATTAGCAATTGTTTTTGAGTAGCTGGGGAATAAGAGGGATAGAAGAGGAATAATAGGGGAGCACTTAGTACCTGCCTTGCAGGGAAAGCCAAGGAATTTAAATCAATCTGCCTAACTTTAATTCTTGGAAAGACTGCCGGAACAAATTATTAAATCCTCAATTTATAATCAGCCACAGGTTAGTCAGTTGATATGAAACACACTGCAGGGATTTGTCAAGAGTAAACTGTGTCAATCCATTTCATTTTTTCCTTTTTGGTCTAGTGGCTAAGGGAAATGGATTTAATTCTAAGAAGAGTTTGGATACTTTCCTACAGAACTTGCTCAGGTGTGCACCAGGGAAACATGGTCTAGACTTCACTGTAAGAACAGGGCCCAGCTACCTGATAAACTGCAAGAGTAAAAGGTGGGCCAAAGCATTGTAAGACCCAGGGATGTATGCTCAGACCATGTCTGACCAGTGTGTGAAAGAACAGTTTGGATGATGGGGAAGGGAGTGCACTTATATCTGAATAAAGCCAAGCTGTTAGAGCTTGCAAGACATTTGGAAGACAGACTCATAATTCAAAATGGTCTTGATGACTAAGAAAAGTGCTCTGAAATACTCAAGACAAAATTGAGCAAGGAAAAGAGCAAAGTACTGCAAGCAGAAAAAAGAAATCAATGCACAACTGCATAGAGATCCACAGAGAAGGTTCAAGTGAAATAGTAGCAACAAACAGGATATGAGGGGATGTCGCGCAGCTAGTGCAAAAAAAAAGAAATGGGTTTAAACTACCTGTGAAAACACTTGGGCTGGAAATCAGAAGAATATCTGTATCAGAGGATGAAATTCTGAAACAGCTTTCTAATAGATGTGAAGAGGTCAGGCAATCCTTACTGGGTTCAAGATGTAAATAAGCCATTTCTGGCAGGAACTGTTATGGTTTAACCCCAGCCGGCAGCTAAGCACCACACAGCTGCTTGCTCACTCCCCCCTGGTGGGATGGGGGAGAGAATGGGAAGAGTAGAAGTGAGAAAACTCGTGGGTTGAGATAAAAACAGTTTAATAGGTAAAGCAAAAGCTGTGCATTCAAGCAAAGCAAAACAATGAATCAATTCACTACTTCCCATCGGCAGGCAGGTGTTCAGCCATCTCCAGGAAAGCAGGGCTCCATCACGTGTAACAGTTACTTGGGAAGACAAACACCATCATGCCAAACGTCCCCCCCCTTCCTCCTTCTTCCTCCAGCTTTATATACTGAGCATGACGTTATATGGCATGGAATAGCCCTTTGGTCAGTTGGGGTCAGCTGTCCCAGCTGTGTCCCCTCCCAGCTTCTTGTGCACCCCCAGCCTGCCCGCTGGTGGGGTGGGGTGAGAGGCAGAAAAGGCCTTGACTCTGTGTAAGCACTGCTCAGCAGTAACTAAAAACATCCCTGCATTACCAACACTGTTTTCAGCACAAATCCAAAACATAGCGCCATACTAGCTACTATGAAGAAAATTAACTCTATCCCAGTCAAAACCAGCACAGGGACTTACTAGAGGTGCTGCAAGAGCACAGGCCCAGGCTGGGTGGCTCAGGAGCTTCCTTGCTAATATGTCTTTCATTTTCTTACCTGTAAGACATAGTGGCGATTACGCTGCTCTTGTAAGGCTTTGGATGGATCTGCTGTCTTCAGCCTTGGGAACCCCACTTAGTGGAAGACAGAGGAGATGGGAAAGACCCAGGACACAGTAACACGAATGAGAAGAAGTTTGGACAAAACATGACTGTGAGGAGATGCTTCGTTAATTTACAATGGAGAAGGTTGGGGAGCAGGCTGGGGAAATGGGATAGCAATCTTACAGCTGCACAGGATAGCCACAGAGCAGGCAGTCATCACCAGTTCTCTGTATCCCATGCTGGACAAGCTCATCTGAAGCAAACAAGATGGAAATTAGGAGAAAATTGTAGAAGTCATCAAAATACAAGGAGAGCTAAACATTCAGATGAGCTCCTTTGAGTGTAAGGTCCCACTGAGTGGAAGACTTCATTTATCCATTAGCCATGCGGCTGTCAAGGGTGGCTGGGTTATCTCCTCTGGTAGGAAGGTCCTGCAGTACCTAATCCACCCTGAAATCACAGGCAGGTTCAATGGTCTTTGAGAAACCCCCTTCAGCCTGGTGCTTCTGTGAACCAGTCTTGTTAAAATCAGGGTGAAGTTGTGTGATATGTACCTGAAACCATGACAGTGCCAGTAGGAGAGATCTCAGTGAACTTGGGGTGAATCTTTCACCTTCCTCTGATCCCCACAGCTGCATCGGGTGGTATTTTCTTGAAATTTGCTCACACACCAGAGGTGCACAGGCAGTAAAAATCTAATATGCTTTCAGTCCTCGGCTGCAATAACATGGTACTTCTTTCACCATTTTCTTTCAGATATAGTTCGAAGAATTATTGTATTAGAAGTCAGATTCAGAGCCACATCAACCTAAGTCCTGCCCAGTACCCCAGGGTGTCTTTTTAGTTTGCAGTCCTGAAATAAATTCTTCTGGAAGGGTAATAATTGGCACTGAAATGAGAGGGGTAAAGGTGATGGGTGCAGCAGGTGTGCCCGCGGTCAGAGCACTCTGCCACTGCTCCCGATTAATTCCCACACGGAGGCTAAAGCTTGGGGGGAGAACGAGGTATCCAGGATTTAACAGTAAATGACTGTCAAGGGAAAACAATTATTTTACTGTTTGCAAGACCGAAACCACAGTGGGTGTTAACACCAGACTTCAGAGTTTAATGATCTCTGTTCACTCTCCTAATAAATAATTTTCTTCAATTAGCCTGCCCTGTGAGATGGCTCTGACTTGTTGGACCCTTTGAATGGGCTGATGAATGTTCTCCTGGCTTAATGACTGCCCGTAACCTTGCTGCTCCCTCAACCAGTTGTTCATCACTTTTTCCCCCTCCAGGAGGTTGTTTGTCTGACAATCAGGGGCACTGCTGCTGGAGCATTTCTAAAAAGATTATTCTGGTAATTATTCAGAGGTCATTAATTGGAAGGCGAAGCAGGCACTGGCTCTCTGCTTTGAGCTCCCCAATACTACAAGAATGTTCCTGTTACACAAAAAGCATATTTTTTTCTTCCGCAGCACTTAATCTTCTTGCAGCCTTTGAAGGAAGGTTTCAGCTCCAGCAGCTGTGCTTTGTTTGTAAGAAATGGAAGTTTTCTCCCTTTTACCAAGGGTATGTTCAATAAACCACAGCAAGCTGAAGACATCTCCCTTGCCTTTTCCCATGGCAGGCTGTGTCATGAGGGGGAAAAAGCAAACGCACCTGCCCAGCAGCTGCCCAGGAGATCACAAATGGGCAAGTCAGTGGCATTCACAGGCAGACACTGTGACTACCCACTGAAATACAGGCAGAGCTCACCACTTCATGGAGAAGGGGGCAAATCCCTGCAGTGCAGGGCTCTTCTGGAGCCACTCTGCTTCCCTCACTGGTTTTGTTTTGCCCAAGCGTACAGAGTTGCATTGCAAGCAGCTGCAAATATGTTGTTAAAGAGTTGATGAAGAAAGGCTGAAACAAGATCCCAAAGGAGGTGCACACAGATATGACAGAAGGTGAAACAGCCATGGGTTGCAAACCAGGTTTGCAGGTGATAACAAAGCTGTTTTGGGTAGTCAAATGTCATGCCGATGGCAGGGAACTTCAGAGGAACCTCACAGAGCTGATGAATGGACAAGAAGGTGGCAGATGAGCTTCAGTGGAGATGAAGCAAGTAATGCAGCTAGGGGAAAAATAACCTAAACTGTGAGGAGCACCTGAAATATCAGTGGGATGGAGCATCTGAGAGAGGCTGGAGGAGGAACACAAAGGTTGGGACACTTCAGTTTAGAGAAAAGAAGGCTATGGGAGGATATGAGTGGGATTCACAAAATCATGAAGGTGTAGGATAGGGTGAATGCAGAGCTGATATTCCCCAAATCCTGTGACACTAGAAGTTAAGGATCTCTAGGTAACCAGTGGGAGACTGCATTAAAGCCAGTAAAGCCACAGTGGGCTGTGAACTCTTGAGCTGGCAGAGGCAGACAGGACCAGCAGGGTCAAAAAGGGACCAGGTAAATCCGGGTACAGCAGGTACAGAAACAGATACTGACATGGCAAAAAGAGAAGGTAACATTAGGGATGTGTCACCTGCCATCCCCAGTCCATCAGCTGGGAATGCTGGGGGAGCATAAAGGGACTGCAGAGAGCAGCTGCTTTTCCTGAGTAACATCTACTGCCACTGTGGTTTTGGGGTTGCTTTTAAATTACCAGGAGAGCAAGAGGTCAGCCTCCCTCTGTCACAAACTGCAGTCGAGACTCCTGCAGCTGGGTCAGCACAACCCAAGTGCCAGGGCTGAGCCCCACGAGGGGAAAATAACCTCCCTTGTGCCAGGCAGGATAGAGGCAGGAGCCTTGGCCAGAGGAGTCCTTTGCTCAAGTGGTAGGACATTTCTTAGGAACTTCTGTTCTTATGATAAAACTCTCCTTTTCAGGAACTGTTCAATTTTTGGTCCCCAAGCATAGCAGCCTGGGGAAAGTCCAGCTGAAGGAGCTGCAACAGGCTGATGTGAGTGTCCTGTTCACCATGCACAGGTCTTCTGCTTATTGGGATGGGAATTAACAAGTGGAGAGTCCTCAGGAAGAGATCTTCAGAGAGACAGAAAGATCCGGACATCTGCATGGGGGGAGTGAAGCCTCCTCCAAACAAGGGATTTAGCCCTGTATTGCTTTTCCTTAATACAGCTATTGGCTAATTTTATCCTCTGCTGAATTTACAAAGAAACTCAAAAGGTAAATCCGTTTGGTTAAAAAGCAATCCATGCTTTCCTCCCTATTTCGATACATAAATGACTTCAAATATATATTGCTGGATAAACTCAAATACATAATGCTGACTAAAGGAAACCTATGTTTATTTAATAAGGGAAGAAGTAGTTGGCTACAAGAAATGAATTACAGAAGAGACAAGGACTCTTGGTAATAAAGGCAGGAGTACAGTGGACACTGTGGGTTTCCTGATGCTGTGAGCCCTCTTACCAAGGAAATATTGGTTTAGACGTGCCGACAGGGGCTCCTCTGGAGTCTGGGGACTGTTCCCAGACTGGCTCTGGCATCTCTGGTTGAAAACACTGCCTAGAATTCCATTTGCAGTGGGATTTTACTGAGAAAAGCTGCACTCCTGGCTTCACTTACTGGACAACGCTCAGGTGAAAACCAGCAAGTTTTATTCCAGCAGAGGTTTCAGTTCAAAGATAGCAAGATTGAAAACACGGTTCCCACAAAAGGCAACATTAGAAAACTGATTTGGGAAGATCCCCAGCACCCAGGTGTCACCCAGCACATTGCTGAGTCTCCTTTGGCTGCAGGAGCCCGGGGGTAAGCCAGAGGTGGGTGCCTGCGGAGGGCTGGCTCTCGCAGAGCACTGACGCTGCCCAAGCTTGTGCGGTGGCAGCTGCTGTAGAAGCATGTGGACTGCTCACATCATCAGTGACAAAAACTCTGGAGTCAAGACCACGTGGTGGGGCTGTCAGAGGGGACTAGAAAACCCCAGGTTTTATTAACTCCACAGCTCACAGAACAATTTGTTCAATCAAAATGTGCTGTGGGCAGCAAGTCCCTTCTGGAGAGGCACTGAGGAAGGTGCGTGACAGTTGTCCTTATCAGCACATCTCTTGTTGTCTGGTCTGAGCCTGACAAGATCCATCGCTCTTTAAATCACGCTGTTTGTCACTAATTCCATTTCCAGCCCTGTAATTGCTAAATATCACTTCATGCACATATTTATTTGCTCCACAGCTACTACCAGGCCAACAACCATTAGTTACCCAAATGCTGTTTGCCCAGTCTCTGGACCGCAGTCTTGCAAATTCATCAACAATGTTTGCAATTAAAGCATATAAGTTAAAAAATACTCAACCTCAATAATAGAAAGAAAAAAGCAAGTTACGGCTCCCTGAGGGCTTGCATAGTGCTCTGGCTTAGGCGGCTGCAACTCCCTTGTTTGCTAATGGGAGACAAGGGTCGGGATTGCAAACATACTGCCTGTGACACGGGAGAAGGGCTTCACCACGGGAGCAGGTGTTTTATGGCAAAAGCCAGGCCTGCCAGAAGCCAAGCGTTTGGGGAAGGGTAGGATCAACTGCACTTTACATTTTCCAGATGCTTCAGCCGATGTTATTATTTGTAACACTGAGAGGATTTGGAAAATAACGAGTTGTGTTTAAAAAAGGCCTGGAAAACATATCCAGAGTAAGAAGACAAGGAGCAGCATGCCGAGGAGTAAATGTTTCTGTTTCATTTGTGTATCAGCTGCCTGTTAATGATAGCTGTGTGGAGGGATATGGCTATAGTTTCCAAGCACACAGAAATCTCCTCTGCCCCTTATGCTCCATGTAGGTGAGAGATGCGATTATATCACAAACACTAATTCACTCCCACAGCCCCAAGGACTGCTCTCCTCACCATCGAGCACCGCCACATTTTCAGCACCTTCCCTGCTGCCACTGACATTATTGATCCCTTTTGTAGGGGAGTGGGGAAGGTCGATCCCTTTCTCTGCACAGCAAAACCCCTCACTTGCTTGGAGGGCCTGGTTACTAAAGCATTATGGAGACTCGCTGCAGACAAATTCTTGGCACCATGACTCACAGCCTGGAAAGAAAGATGTGATGGGGGGAGCAGCTCTGGTTAGTCCCTCAAACCACAGGCTGGAGGATGGCCTTGTCCCCCCAAAACATGAGAAGAGTGGGCTGGAGCCACTGGTGAAGTGCTGGGTGCATACTGTGTTCAGTAGGAAAAGCTGGAGCTGTTTGAGGCACTCAAGAAAGGCACATACTGGCCACCAGTGTGTCAGAGTTAGTTTGGAAGAGCCTTTCCACCACCCCACAGGCGAGCCAGCCCTGTATGCAGAGTGGCATGATCCCTGGGCACACACTGGGACCTACAAGGGATGTTCTTGCTGCTGCCTGGGTGAAAGGGGATGCTGACAGTCCCTGGAGACCCACCGCCCTGGTTTGGAGCCTGCTGTAGTCCTGCCTCGTGGCAGCCTCTGCCAACAGGCCCCACCGCATTTTATTCAGACACCTTTCCCCATACACAGAAGGTGCCCCTCTGGACAAGAGGATGATGAGTTCTTGAGACTCCTAGGAGAGGTTTTTGTACCACAAGCTAAGCATGGTCTGCAACGGGGATTCCCACCCGTTGAGCAAATTGCACTGTGCCCTGGCTGGTGGCACCCTGGGAGGCCCTGCCTGCCTCTGCAGCCCAGCTTTGAACTTGCTCAGGTAACCCAGATAGCTGACCACATGCAGCATTGCACACCTAAATGATACCCACAGGGGTAACCAGTGCAGGGAGCAGCTCCAGCGGGACTGGTCATCCCTGCCACGGGCACCCCATGCCAAGCAGAGATAACAGCAGAGAGACCAGCAGCCTTGGCACCACCTTTTGCCTCCCCACCCTTCAGAGAATCTGGCTGTGATGAGAAGCATCTCCAGCTCTTCACCTTTTCAAAGCAGCTGTGCTAATGCGAAGCAGTGCTACCATGTGGGTATCCCATTGCTCTCCCTTCAGCCAAACAGGATTTACACTTGTCTGCAGCATCTGCCCCCAAACACCCTGAACCACTGCTCTGCCGGGGGGAACTTGGGCCCCTCGGCACCCTCCAGCCCTTGCAGACAGGCTCCCAAAGCGCATGTGCTTCAGTTCATCACTTCAGGGTTCACTCTTGCCCCAAGCAGTTGATTAGCAATTCTGCAGCAGCGAAGCTGTGCTGCCGCATAAGCCAGGTTTAGATGGTGATCCCTTTAAACAGGAATGATCTCTGTCAGAACAGCTTTCTTAAATCCTGAGATAGATGCTGCTACTTGCACTAAATTGTTTTCTGTGTATTAGCTATTTAATGGCATTAGCATAATATGAGCTCCCATTTACAGAGGAAGCGTTTATCTATGTGGTTTCACCAAAAAGTGGGTTTGATTAATTAAAAAAGGAGGACGGATGGGATTGCTGTGAGGATTTAAATGTAAATGCACTAGCAGATGCTTCCTGATCCTCCCAGCAGAGTACATCACTTTTAATAAACTCAGAACAGATGGCTGACTGCAGTGGCAAAGATGATATGTAGCAAAGTGCTCTGTGCTCCCCTCCCAGCCAACTCTGTCCTCAAGCCTCAAAATCCAGAGGGGTGGCTCCTCACCTGCAGTCCTCTGGCAAAGTTCCCTCCACCTCAGGGGTGCTGTGCTTACTCATTGCAGCTGAGGAGCCTTCCCAGGGGTGTGCAGGGTTTCTGCCTCATGAGTCCTGTGGAAATGCGATAGAGCTGCCTGCTGGAATGCAGAGCCCATAGTTAGATTAATCAGGCTGCAACAGAAGCAGCAAGAGATAAAGTACAGCTACTTAAAAGTTTAGGTATTCTTCTTTTTTCTCCTCCATGGGAACTGGGTCCTGCTGATTGCAAGCAGGAAAAGCTCCTCTTGGTTCAGAAAGGTGTTGGCTTGAGCCAAGCCTGCAGGAAGTGACCTCTCTCTGAAACATTTGTTGTACCAAAATTGCCACTAAAACTGTGTATGTGTTTGCCTTATCTCTTGACCAAAAGACAGGATGAGGAATCCACTTAAACCAGGAAAATTATAGAAAATGAATGATCAATGCTTTCTTGGGTTTTTCATTCCTAGGTCCCAGAGCCCTCTCCAAAGACATGTTGTATCACTGGGATTTTGTCTAAAGAGTAAACTGAGGCACAGAGCTGTTAAATGTGTCACAGTGGTCATGTGGGAGGGAAATAGCAAAGCTGAGCATAGAAACCAGGTCCCCAAGCTTTTATTGCGAGCTGAAATGTTTCCCCAATTTGAGCATGTCCGTTACCTGACTCATCGCCAGCTTAGTTAGTGCTGGTTTGATCCAAACTGTGCAACACATTGCCCAACTCCTTCACACCTATTTGCTGCCTGATGCTGCTGCCGCCTGGTCTCACTGCTGGCAGTAATTGTAGGAGCTGCTGGCTGGCAGGTGAACAGCGGCAAAGTCTGTGTGACTACTGGAAAGGAAAAATGAGCTGTATGATTCACTAGAAAATAGAAGGTAATTTTCTGACAATGGGGAGATGAGTTAAGTGGGTCTTTCCCTGGACTATTACTAGGAAGAGAGAATACTTGTCTTGAGGGACTGAGCAGCTCTGGTGTTGCTAACAGCTATTTCAAAGGCCATAGAGGGAATTAGGTTAGCAGACTGACTTCTAGGTATCTTTACCATCTGCAGGTCAAGCAATGTAACCAGAGGCAAATGCAGACCTAATTCCATGAAAAGAGTTAGGCGTCATGAACAGTGCTGGAGATGGGGAACATCTGGGATATAGTGAGCAAAATTTCCGATGTGAAGTCCTTATGAAGATAAGGGCTGGCACAGGAAGCTGTGCCCTGCTTTCATGGTAAGGAAACTGGCCTTGGTGCAGCTAGCAGGAAGACAAGAAGGGATGAAATACTAAGCGGAAGACAAAGATCTGTGCTGAGGCTGCTATTGAAATATCGTCTTTTTAGCCAAAGCACAACAGAAAAGTACATGGGTATTCAGCAGAAGGGATGACAGACTGGCAGTGGAGTCCAGGGAAGTCTCCTGGAGAGGGTGGTGAATCTGGAGCTCAAGAAATTGTGATTCAGGTCCCTGTTTACACTGCAGACCTCCTACAAAGGCTCGGATGAGCCATACTGGGTCTTTGCCCCACCGTTCTGTAGGTTAGAGAGGATACCTACAGCAGGCAAGTGTGTAAAGCTGAACATCCCAGGTTGCACATTAAAGCAGATGAAACTTCTCTGGTGTTGGTGAGGATGGTGTGGGGACATAGTGTTCAGAGTAAATGCAGGATGCAATTCAGCCCTTCAGAATTAAAATCAAAGAACCGGGTCAGTGGTTTTAAAGAAAAGTGGATGGATAGTAGAGAGGAGGCAAATAAAATGTCAGGTAGGATATTCTGGAGAGGAGAAAAGAAAGCATACATAATGGGCATTACTGAAAGGAACAGAGAGGTCTGGATGGTCCTGCCCAGGGTGTGTGGATGACACAGTCTTGCCCAGCATCTCAGGGTGTGGGGATGACATGGTCCTTGGCTAGCACAGTCCCTGGGTATCGCACAACCTTCCATAGCGCTGAGCATAACCATCAGCCAGTCCTTCCTGTTGCCCACTTCAACAGACATCTCCTATAAAACCTGGTGCCCTCTCATTTCTTGTTCAAAAGTAAAATATTATTGTATATTGGAGGTATGAAATTAAGATAACTGCAGTGTGATTGATACTGGGGGGGGTTAAAAATACTTCACAAAACTTAGTCTCTGTCAGTAAAATGGAGGCTTTGCTGTTGGATAAATGCCTGTCTTGGGAAGTTCTTTATTTTAAACATCCATTTATCACTGTAGCAGGGACCATTGGCTGCAAGCATTCAGTGACTGCAAAATGAACTTTCCCATGAGTACAAACTCATCATTCAGCTCTAATGATCCCAAGAAAAGTTTCAAACTAATCCATACAAGAAAAACGGCAGTGTCATCCCAGGATATTAATAGGAATAGAAACACCATGCAAGGTCCCCCCAGTAATATGGAGGAGCCCTGTATTTCTTGAAGCACCTAATATGTATCTAAGGGTTTTGAAGCAAAGCTCATTGCTCCTGCCAAAGCAAAGGGCCTGTTTCTGGGTCATTCCAAAGTCCACGTGAATCCTAGTGAACTCAGGAGTGGATGTGAGGGTTGCAGTTTAACAAAAAAATGAGGTTAAATCAGACATCAAACCTTGTTATTCTCCTGATGATCTTGTCACAATACTAGTAAATATATTGCAAGGTCATTTCTGGTGGTAAGGAGATACTTCTAATATGGAAGATGAAAATTAAAATATCAATACCCCTCAAAAATGAGGAAGCACCTTCTCTTGGTGGATGGAGCAAAGTGAGGCACAGGGTGGGTGCCAGCCTCTGGGCTGGGTACACAGAGCAGCTGGCATAGCTGAGCCAAGACTCCTGCTCGCTTTTACTCACTGCCACCATTGCCTTGTTTTGTGGTGGTTTTATTTTACCCCTGAGGGTCTGACTTCTCTAATTAGCTTTTTTTGTTACACAGGAGTGATACATAAAGATTTCCTTTTCTCTTCTCTGGCTAAATAGAGGATAACAGCTTCATTAGACAATTGAGTGCTCTTCCAATCAAACAGCAATACGTTGTCCCCTGGGAGCTTTCTTTAACCACAGAATACAAGCAGCTGCTCTAATTGCACTGTGCCCGAGGCCCAGTGCAAGGGCAACCAGGGCTGCTGCTTTTTCCGATAGCATCTTTGGAGCAGAGCAGGAGGGAGTTCTGTGTTCGGTTTCCCTATTACAGTGTGAACTTCCAATGGGCCCCTCTGCTTACCCACCTCTTCCAATTAATGAAGCTGCTCTCAGAATACGAAAAATTCATTTCTTTGCTTAAGTCAAGGAAAAAATCCCAGAAGGTTGATGATTTGAAGCACTCAGGTGTAAAATTTTAAAATAAAATTAAATGAAATAAAACTGGAGTGCTTGTGATACCCAGGAGTGTGTAAACAGAGGTGGGAAGGTCAGGGCTGAACACCTGATTCCTCTTTGTGGCTATTCTACAGCGTGTACCTGCTGATTATAAAGGGTTAACAAATCATCAGTAGGTGCAATAAGCATGTTAAAAACATGAGTAGCCTGTGATCCAGCTGGCTATAAACATACTGGTTGATGGTGGTAGAGATGGTCTTCAGCACAGTTATAAATAGAGCTGATTAAAATATGGAAAAGTATTTCTGCAAAATATTTCGATGACCCAAAGTTGTTTTCCGTTCAAAGGATTTGAAATATGTATTCTTATATTTTAAAAAATGCTTGACAAAAATATCCCATTTCACTTCTGCTTTTATTTGCTAAAAATATAATCAAAACAGATACTGACACTTTGTCCAGTGAATTTTCAAGCAGGGAGCTGAGTTGTTCCCTGAGAGAGGTTCCCTGATCCTGCAGAGAGTTTCTACATAAGGATTTGGGACATCTTTATCATTGTTAAGTTTACAGCTGTTTCTCCATGTTCCACAAGAAATTCAAAGTAAGTCAGGTCTGCATCTACATATATTGTGGTTCCTATTGCTCTGACACCTAAAATATCAGTTTTTAGTCTGCAGAATCACCTCTTGGATATTTCATAGCTTCAAAGCCAGAAAGGCATATGGTTTTGTCAGGCCAAATCTACTGAAATGGACAACAAGCACTGTCCCCATGTCTGGTAGCAGAGGAAAGAGAGCCTGGCCAACATGTACATCAGCAGCAGTGTTAAGCCAAAACAAATCTTCGAAATCATGAAAGAGTTCCCAGGCAGATGTGCTGATTTGTTATGGTTCCTTTCAAGAAGGAGGAGGTTCCTGTTAAGGTTCTGCAGGAGAACTTGAGCTGCAGCATGTGCCATTTGTGTATGGACCGCAGTGAAAGTGAGTAATGGTATGTCTGCGACAGTGCTGGGGCTGAGGAAGGACGCTCAGGTCCTTCACATGGACTTCCTGCTTTCACATCTGCAAGAGCTGGAGAAAGCTGTAGCTGTCATAAAATATAGCTTAGGTTTACGTTATTGCAGCAGGACCCATATCACACAAAGAAAACAGTGGGATGCAGGAAATCTCCTTTCTCCTGAACACTGCTGAGAGATTCCCCCCTTCCATGCAAGGACAAAACTGATGGCAGAAGGTCCCTACCTCAAAAGTAAAGGGACAACTGTGAAGAGCATGATCTTCCATCTCCCAGGTGAATGTAGTAGCAGTATTTGTCAGCAAGAAAGCTTAATTGTTGACAACTGATACACCTAATCCTGTGTGCTAGATCCCACAGAGGGCAGCTGTGTGGAGACGTGGCCCTCTGAGGCTCTGCTCCTCCAGAGGGTTTCTACACAGGTGATCCTGAGCCCATGGGCAACCCAGGAGTGACCCAGGCAAACAACAAATGGCCTTCTCAACTGTTGGAGTCACTGAGGGAGCAGTGGGGACCACTCTTCTAGTGGCACTTGCAACCAGCCTGAGGCAATGACTCCTTTGACCAGAACTGTTTTATACAGGGCGGTTCTGCAGATCTCTCCATCCTGGCACAAGACAGATGGTAAGGCTGAATTGAAGCTGCTAAGGACAGGGGCGATGTGAGTCCAGTATAGGTAAGAGGAGAGTCATCCCTGATGTCTGGCAATCCCTTTCAAAGCAAAAGTACGTCTCCCACTTTGATCCACCTACGAAGTGTTGCTCTGGGGTTTTGGAAACAGTATAAATGATTCTGGCTTTCCAATATAAATAAGGGTGTTTCCAGTATCTATACCTACAAGGAGTTTGCTCCTGTACCATTCAAATTCAAACTCCCATCAACGTGACTGCATGAAGATCAAGCCCTGAAGTCCCCTTCCCAAGAGCCTCCCAAAGGAAGAAGGGCCAGACCACACTCCCAAGACCCATAGGTGAGCTATCTGGTGCTTGCATCCTTCCACAGAAGAGTACAGGAAACCTGGAGTAAGGATCTAATCAGATGTTCTGCAACCATTGCCAAGAGTTGGGTCAAGTAGTCTGCTCACAAATGAGGAATTATTAGGCTTAATAAGCAGTGGCTGACCTGGCCAGCATTTCCCCTCCAAGTGACCCAGGAGAACTGACCCTTCTCAGCCACCACGAGATGCAGCTTCAGTAATTAGGAGCCTGCTTCTGCTCAGGATTTCTCCAGGCAATCAGGAGACTTTCTAGAGCCTTTCACTCTCCAAGATTTTTATACTATCATAGGTTTAGGTCTACAAAAATCTCCAGCTGAGCAAAGCAAACCTGATCAGTATTCTGTGGCTCTAAACTGATATTCAGAGGGAATAAAGTGTCGAGCCTGCTGTTAGACATGCAGAATTCAAACTAATTTCTCGTCTTTATTTTTGGTGATGAATAACATGGGTGGATGTGTCTTTTTTTTTTTTTTTTAAGACTTCCTCTGAACAGCAGTTATTCCCCCTTGTAGCTGACATCCTTACTATTACCTTTACTCCTTGCCTGAGTACACTTAAATTACATCATTGCCTCTGGGAAATGCTTCCCTAACCAAGGGAAGAAAGCCAGGTCTAGGACTCAAACCAAAACTCACTGTAAAGGGTAAGAGTCTTTCTATTGGCATGAGTATGTTTGGGTTCAGGCTTTTAACGAACAATTTATTTAGAAATGCAAATAACAAATTTACTCCTTACACTGCCAGTTTCTCACTGCGTGAATCTATGTCAAGCAGAACAGCTGCAACATTCCCCTCGGTACAGAAAGTCACGTACTCACTGCAGCTTTAAATACAAAGTGAATGAAGTACTCATTTATCTTCTCTGCTTGGGGGAAACCCTTCCATTTCTGCTCCCCTGGGGTTACACATGACAGCAATTGCCTCTTACATGGCACAAAACACGTACAAGGATTTCACCGTGTTTGTGGTTGTCTAGCTGCCTCCATAAAACAAAAAGCTGTTGAGAGCCAGCAGACATTGTTTCAGTAAAAAACCTAAAAAACAGAGAGAGAAGCATGGTCAGGCTTTTATTCCTTTTCTTTTTTAATCCCCAGCAAAGCAGAAAGCATGGTTTGTCCTGAAATATTCCCACAAGGAGTTAGTAGCGGAGTCTGAACTCAGCTGAGTACAAACGGAGAGGAGAGCTCTACACGGTCAGTGGTAGAAGCCCAAATCCATCCCTCCACACAGAGCAAACTGGGGGGCAGAGAGCTTCCTCGGGATCCCCCAGCTTTGCTTTGGGCTCATCCTGCAATGCGGAGGAACCTGTCTGGACCATTTTGTCTGCAGAGCATGTGGATGGGACAGGCTCAGCAGCAGCTCTGCTGCAGTTGAAGGTGCCTTGTGCTGCTGTCCCTTGCTCTGCGGAAGGTAATTGCTGCTCCCCAAGGACAGGCACTGCAGCCCCTGCTCTCCTGGGAAGAAAAAGCATTGGTCAGAAAAGAAACCTGAGCTCCTGTGGGGTGAGGAAAAGCCCAGTAGCAGTAATTTAAGATTATGTGGCTGTTCCTCAAGCTGCTCTGTGCTGATGCTCTCAGGCAATTTAATACCTGAAAGGCTACCTCCTCCTGTTCTCTGCTTAGTAGAGAAGGAAAAGGTTTGCTTTGCCTGTAAAGAGAACATTCATTAACTGGCATTAACATGCAATTTGGTGTTCAAAAACTGCCTTATCAACAGAACATCTGAGGTAAGAGCCATCTGCACTGCAAAGGCTGCCCGCAGCTCTGCTCGGGCTGTGCGGAGAACAGCCTGACCCAAACCAGGATGCGGAGAACAGCCTGACCCAAACCAGGGTGACTGGATGGAGGGAAGGGATCAGGGTGCCAGTGGAGACCAACAAAGCCACAGTGGGAGTCTTTTTCCTTGCCTCAACCAGGCTGAGTCAGATTGCCTAATACAGGTTGAGACCGCTCTCTACTCCTGACTTACTGCTGGAGCATGTCTAAGACCTCCAGACATCCTCTCTATCCTCTCCATGATGTCTTTTATATGAGGGAATAAAAACACCTTGAAGGATACTGACTCTTGAGACATCTGTGTATGGTCATTGCTAAAATGAAAACCAGATATTTCAGGTATCCCCAGAAAGTTTCTGGGACACTAATAAGTGAAGACTAAAAAAGTCCTAGTGAGAGCAGGATACACCTGCATCTCTTTGGACTACACTATAGGTAATTATACACTATAGGTAATTAGGCTGTGGGACTCACTGGCTAGCAGCCAGGTTTAGAGGAGTCATATGAGAGCCAGATGATTGGGGTTGTTTCTCTTGGAAAGGAGACGAGTAAGGGAGAAATGTAAATATGTATGAGATCCTCACTGGTCTAGGGAAGACAGAAGAACTTTTTTCCAGCTTTTAGCATCAGGATAAGAGGCAATTTAAAAACAACAGATGAAAGATTTTTGCAGTGTTTAAGCGAGCTGTGGCACTTACTGCCTTAAGAAGTCCTCAGGCTGAGAAGGTACTGAGTTTGCAGAGAGACTCTGTTCAGAGGGACAAGCAAACTAGCTACTTCTAATTAGCACTAAAACATTGTGGAGCGCTGTTAAACATCAGGTCTGATGCCGAGTCTTTGGGAGGTTTGGAAGCTGGGATTCAGCCTGGCACAAGGGCAGGGAGAGGCCCCGTCCCCAGCCCAGCCCCTGCCCCTGCCTGTGGGGGAGGCCCCGGGGCCTCTGGCTGGATCCTGGCTCCCTGCTCCAACCCAGCATAGCAATCGCTGTGTCCTTATGCTCCATATCTCCAGGTAACTGGTTTATGATGTTTTATTGCCACTGTTTAGAGAAGAATATTCTTAGGGGACAGCAATGCCCTGGTAGTCCTTAAGTCTGGCTTTTGTGGCTGGCACTTTTGGAGGACAGAAGAGTGTAGACAGATGCCCAGATGACTGTTCCTCTCCCCTTTCCTCCATCCTTCTGCAACAGTGGCAGGGAAGCAGGCTGTGTTCAGTCGTCTTCATCTCTTCAAGTGCATTATTTCCAATGTGAGCCAAGGAGATCAAAGAAAGCATCTAGAATGGAAAGTGCTTATGTGTTTCATGATCCTAAACTCTGACTTTAGAAAAAACATCTTTTTAATTGTAATTGTTTTTTTAATTAGGAATTTCATCACTTCATCTCCATGAATTGGGAAAGTTAGCACAAGTGCATCTAACTTACATCTCAAAAAAAACCAACCCTGCCATGATCACAGCGTTTGATCAGTATGCATACTTTGGTGTATGGGGAACCCAGGAGACCCACATACCCCTGTGCCTCACTTGGTGTTCACTGAGCTGGGGACAACCTCCATCTCCACATCTTTTCTTACTGATTCAGTGGGGCTCACAGGAAGCAGCGAGGGCTTTCCCTAAGCACTAGGTGAACTGACCAAGGCATTGGAGTATGACATTTTCCAGATTGGTGTTTGAATAACGTTTAGAAAAATTATATTGAGATCTAAGCTATTTGTAAGGGTGCCCAGATGGTATTCTGTGATTGCTACAGAGACGTCTCTTCTCCCAACAGAGAACATACTCCATCTGCCCCAGTGAGAGCTGTGCATGCCAGGCAAGGATGGAAATGGATAGGCAGAGCAGTAGCTACTGTCAGGATTGGGCACGATTTTGGGCTTTTTTATGGGGTGTAAGTAAACCTTTGAACAGGAAAAATCAATTAATTTCAGGTTGGTGCAAGCACAGTCTAGACTAAGAAAATCAAAGCAAGTCAACATCAGTTTGCCTCTGACCTGAAAAAGAAGAGAGAGGACTGCCTTTTAACAGCATAGATGGATATTCACAACAGCAGTCTGAGCTTTGAAGCTCCTTTCTATTTACAGGCAGACAAGCAAAGCTTGTACAAGGGAACTGAGAGGCGAGTGTGATTGACTAACATGTGGGAAAGAAGAAAAGGTGTGATGTGGGGGGTTTAATAGACCTTGCTACTAATTTGGCAGTGTGCTTACATTCAGGTTTTCACTCAAAGAGTTATCAATTGATTTCATATGCAAGAAGGTGATTTTTGCCTTTTTTTTGCTTAGCAGTCTTTTTGGTTAAGGTGTGGGTAATAACTGTGCCTTGGCTTCAAGCCTTTTTGATGCCTTCATGAAAATGACACTTTTTCTCTTTCTGTGCCTCAGTTCCCAGATCCGTAAAATCACAGCAGTCTGAAATGCAGTGTCAGTGTTTCCAAGCACAGGAGAGGGGTGAATTCTTAATCCAGTTTCTGCCAAGAAATTAGAGAACAAACCTCTCAAAGTAGCTCAGAGCCATATCCCTGATATTCTGGTTTTAGTTCCTAAATTCTGAAATAAAAAAAAATTGACTCTTATGTGTTGATTGAGAATAGCACTTAAGCCACATGATCTCTTGAGCAAATGACCTTATGCATAGGAAGATGTTCATATACTAATGCGGCTTTCAGGCTGGCCCGCTTGTTTGCTCAGCTCAGAGCATGGGTAATGCTCTGGGTGTCTAATGCTGGGTGTCTACTTCCATCCATCCAGACATTGCCGTCTTCTCAAATGACTTTTCAGGCTAGGAAAGCAAATATCCTTTTCCTACCGCAATAACTCATTTGCCTCTCCACCTGCACGTTATGTTAGTGACCACGGGCAGATAATGGTATATGGCTCTCCACATTCTCACCACACTTCATGCACTAGAAAATGGGCAGCTGTAAGGAAAAATGGAACTGCTCTCTACAGACATAAACAGCTTTTTGTAAGACTGGAACTGGTCAGAAATGATCATCAGCATCACTTTGCAACCCACTAAAGATCTGCTCCTGTTCTCCATCTACTAAAACACAAACTACTTCAGAGACTCACAAATCTGCTCTTCCTTGAAGTCTGCTTCTGGCATTGCATTTCTCTGAGTGGCAGAATACCTTCCACTTTTTTATTTGATCACTTTTGCTCTTTGACATAAATCTTTCCCTGACATGCTTTACTTTGACAGTTCCTAATATAGCTGTGCCTAATGAGACAAATTCCAATAGCAGAAGTACTGATTGCTGGATTAACAGTTTCATATCCATTTTCCTGGGGCAAGAAATAGAAGAATTCATCATCCATTATATGCTACTACAGTGGGAGAATGGATGCCATACCTGGAAAACATTTAGTTTCTCCTTTGCAATGAACTTCGTGGATGCAAGACCACAGCTTGAGAAAGAGAGAAAAAAACGTAGTCATGGGCATTGCATGTCCTGTGACATTTCTCAAAAAAGGGGCCCCAGAGAAGAAAAGGGCTTCGTGTAAGAAACTGGACTAGAACTGAGATAATTTATTGCCCTAATAAGATCAACATTTATATGTAAGGATAAGTAAATATTGACTAGGTAAACACAGTCTGATAAGCAGATCAATCTGTTTCTCTGTTAGGAATACATAGGAATTAACAAGCTTAATATTGTTCAATATTTCAGACTCAGAGACTAAAATGTTCTGGTGCATCCTGAAGGAGTAAAAGGCCATTGTATATGACCCCCCCCAAATAATTTAACAACACACACACACACAAACCCAACCCAACAATCAAAAAGAAAGGGTATCTGTTGTTCCTGGAGGACGCAGGTTCCCCATGCAACAAGAACTGTCATCGGTGTTCATTTCATGGTCTTATAAACATTTAACTATCAATCAATGTCATCCACAAAACACTGCTCAGAGGATCAATTTATTTCTAGCTTTTCTCTGCTATTAAATAGAAAATGCAACAGACAAGGGGAGCTTTGATTTTCTATGAGTGGGCTTTTACAATCCAAATGTGCCTTTTGAAGCATGCATTTAAATCAGATATGAGAGGACATTTCGGAGCACATTTCTGTGTGCGTATGGAAAGAGAAGGTGGAAACCTATAGTGTAGTTTGTACCCCCTGGTCTCACAGAAAAGTTCTTGTCATCTTAGAACAAGTATGTTCTCTCTAGCTCCTTGGGTGCAGGACTCCCCTGTGAGCAGAATAATTTAGGGTGGAGAAGAAGGACAGTGCATTTTTCTGAATTTGGTTTTCTAGTATAAGTCCTCTGGCTTTTGTGACCTCTGAAATTGCTTGAGGGACAGCACGGAATAGCAGAGGTGCTATTCCGAAAGAAGCATGGTCCTAAAGAAGCGTTGGAGTCACTTGCAAAAGAGAATCCAGCTGTCTGACCTGACAGACGCTCCATCCAAAGAATAGACAGACTTTTTGTCACGAGCATGGAAATGCTTGTGACTAAGAGAATGATACAATTTGTTACTTCCTCTCTCTCCCTTGTCAATGGAAACTAGTGACCAGGTAATCTTGGTTACTTCAACTTTGGAGTGCTTAGCAGTGAGGGTGGAGGGTGATGCCATAGGTTGTTATGAACCACTGAGCAAAGGATAGCAACGTATTAAAATTTGCTTGCAGACTCACAGTAGCTGAGTAACAGACACACCAGCCTTTGCGATTTGCCCCAAATGATATCCTACTGCTTAAAAATCTTTCATAAAATAGCTGGGACATCATCTCCATTGGCAAATGGGTTTCATGGTGACCAGTTCTCTGGTTCTTGACCAGTCTTACAGGCACTCCTATCCTCTGTGGAGGCATTTAACAGGCATCTAAAAACTTCAGCGTCTGTTCTAAACTATTTGCCTATGGACCTTCTGAGGTCAGTGAAAGACACGGGCACCCCTAGAGAGCAAATCCATCTACAGGTGGCTTATGCTGGCTGGGACACAGGAGGTGACTCCCACTGTTGACTACTGGTACGTACAGAGAGGACACATACGCAGAGGTGCTTGTAGATTGCCAGTGCTGGGGGAGGCGCTGGGAAGGCGATATCCTGGAAACACACCTCACAGCCGCCCTGCTCCTGCTGAGTGTGAAAAGGTGAAGCAACTGGAGCCTGACACCGTGCTGCCGGAACCCTTTGCCCGGGCAGCCGGGCCGGTCGGGGGGATCCTGGCGTGTGGTTACTCCTCCAACAACACCCGGTGAGTGGTGGAGGCTGATGGGAAGGCTGTGTGCGAGGGGAGGGGGGAGAGAGGAGAGGAGAGGAGGAGGTGGCTTCTTCCTGACGCCATTTCCGAGGGGCTGAGATATATAAATGAGCCGGTTGCTGCAGTGCCCCATCTGAGAGCTTCAGCCAGAGCATTGGCGTAGGCACGCACGGCGCTGGTCTCCCGCCGGCACCGCGCCTGGAGCCCCCAAGCCAGGGACAGGCTCACCCTCTGCCCCGTCTCCGTCCCTCCGTCCCGCCAGCACCATGAGCCGCCCAGGACTGCTCGCCGTCCTTCTCCTGGCCGTGCCGGGTAAGTGGGGCTGGGCTGGGGGCCGCGTCCCCCCCGCTCCCGGGACCCTCGGCCCCGCGGGCAGCGCCGCCCCCGCCCAGCTCCGTCCCGCCCCGGCCCTTCAGCACCGCGGACAGCGGCCGCCGCAAGGTCACTGCCCGAGGGCCGCGCCGGGCCTGCCTGTCCCGCCGTGCCCTGGCACCACCGGCCTGGGGACCTTCCCTTCCCTTCCCTTCCCTTCCCTTCCCTTCCCTTCCCTTCCCTTCCCTTCCCTTCCCTTCCCTTCCCTTCCCTTCCCTTCCCTTCCCTTCCCTTCCCTTCCCTTCCCTTCCCTTCCCTTCCCTTCCCTTCCCTTCCCTTCCCTTCCCTTCCCTTCCCTTCCCTCTCCCTGGGGAAGGCTGAGGGGGGCACAATGCACACATCCAGCTGCTGCACCCAAGGACCACTTCCACCAGAGCAAGATGCCCCTCTTCTCCACTCCCATTTTTAGCAGAATAGGATTTCTCTGCTTGTCTCCCAGTGGAGGTGAATAACAAGCTCTCTTTTTTTGCCCTCCCCTCATTTTACAGCCGTCTCCCTTCCCGTGGCAAACGACATGAATAAAGGGGACACTAAGGTAAGGATGGGCCTGTAGTGGAAGGGGCAAGTGAAGCTGAAGGATGTGATGTTTAACCTCCCCCTAGCTGGCTGGCTTTTGGCTGCCCCTGCTGAAATGCCCTGTAGGAAGTGCCAGGGATTTGCATGAGATCCCTACAGCAGGATCCATCCACCCCCACTCCCTCCTTACTAGGATTTACCTGTTGTGCATCCACTTCTGGACACCTGGGCAGGAGGGAAGTCCCTCAGGATGTACCAGAGGAACCAAACAAGCTTGTCTGGAGAATGGTGAGGCTGGGTATGGAGGCTGGGTATAACCCTCCCCAGTCCTCCTACTTTCAGCTTTTCAAAGCTCCCAGCACGAGGTGACTCAGGGGAGAGTGGGGGGAGATGTGATTCAGGAAAGGGCATCGCTGGAACTGTGTGTGTTTGGGGGTGTGTATACATCTGTGTTTGTATGTGTGTGGTGTGCTACTTAAACATCCATGTTCCTGAAAAACAGGCAACTGGCTACTCTCAGATTGCTAATCTGTCCTCAGCTGCTGCTCAGCTTGTCTGGATGTCTGCAAGCAGTGTGGGACTTAGCTGACCTCTCCAGCCTTCTTTTATAGGCTTCTGTGCGTCCGTCCATCTGTGTCATGCCTCTCTGACATTCATAGCGGCACTTCGCAAGGGTGTGCACTCCCAACGGGCTTTTGGCACCTTTGGATAGGTGTGTTTGCCTGTGCTGATCTGTCACAGACCTTCCCTTCCTGATATTATAATGCCTATAATCTTTCAGATGAGCTGATCTCTTAGTTCATTTTTTCTACAGAAATTAATGTCCAGAAAGGAAACACCAGCCTTTCCCCCCCTACTTCTTGAACGTCTGTTTCCTGAAATCTTCTAGCCACATAATGTTTTTCCCCAGGCAGCAGTAGGGGAGGGCACATTCATGTCACTCTCGGCCACAGGCTTCATTGTACAGTGTCTCCGCTTGTTAGCACCTACAGGGCAAGCGCCATGAGATCTGCTTCCCTGTGTCCTGTCAGACGTGCCTGGCCCTGAAGAGCTGTTGCTTTAAGACCTTTAGCCTGCTTAGCCCTTGCTGGGGCTGAGCTGTGAGCTGTGAGCCGCTGGGTGCCTGCTTCAGGCTGTGTGCTGCTAACTGAGAAAGGGGACGCAGGGCAGGCATTTGCCCCTTCAGCCGGCCACGCCAGAGTGGGATGCTCATTGGGCATCTGGTGGGACAATCTATTAATTCCACAATTTTCCTTGTGAGATCTATTGCCCAGTATGTCCTATGTCTAAAACATGGCACTTCCCAGCAAGCCACATTTAGCTCTTGTGGAAGCTGGTGCAACTCCATGGGAATGCTTCCACTGAGGAAGGAGTGTCTCCCAAGCCTGTCCCCTCCCTGGGTACTGCACTCACACAGGCTCTAGCTGAGAGCAAAATCAGACCACAACTTACTTACTTTCAATTTTTGCTGCAACTGGAAGGAGCCATTAGGGCTTCTCTGCCTTCGCTGCCCTCTGAGACGCAGCATTTCAGTGAAGGAAGTCCTGGTCTCATGGGACAGATCAGGGCAGGGATATCATTACATGGGTACCGTAGTGAGCACCGCAGCTCTTCCTACACACCATGCTGCTCTAGACATGCTCTGTGCCACCAGCATTTGCAGGTGGCTTGGGGCTGTGAAATGGGTAGTCAGCATCTGCAGGCCTTTCCTCGGCAGCTCACCAGACTTTCCTTACACCAAGGGCTTTCCATGGGGAGCTGAACATGACCAAAGCATTTACAATATCTCTGGTGTTTGCCTACTCTTGTGCTCGAAGGACACTATTTCCCACTTAAAAGCATACATTTCAGAAGGGCCTGAGCACTCAAAACTGGTGAAGTCTATCCTTGTAAGGACATGATCTTTTGAAGATTTATGTGTAGGCACAGCATGAGCAGCTCTTGAGGATCTAGTTACATGCTCACAATTAGAGGATAGCTATGGCAAAATTCCAGTCCGAGTTTCTGCGCTGGATTAATTACATTCATTTGGAAAGGCTCTCCTTCATTTCCTGATGCGGGCTGTCATTTCATGACCTTGTGAAGTCTCACTCTGCAAGACTCGCTCTTACAAAAAGTCAAGGAGAGTGTTGTGGAATGACTGCACTCTTCATTTCATTGTTACAAAGTTCCTCCACAGAGTTGGCCGTATCTCTGTGGTGACTGATGTGTTTCTTTGTGTTCAGACAAAGACCTTAAATCAGCTTAGAAGTCTTCAAAAAGCTTGTACAGAGTGTTTCATTGGACCCGGTTCTTATTTTTCATGCTGAGAAAGTCCTTGCTTCTGAAGCTGCATCGAATACAGCTGCAATAAGTGGCTCCAGAGGTTGGGAAACATGGGAGGGAAGTATCAGAATCTGGCGTTTGTTCTGTTTAATGGTAGAGTGAAGTGACTCAAAGTCATCTAAAATCAATATTAATGGATTGCTTGTGGTATAGGAGAATGATACCAGGGAAATTTCCCTGCTTTCTTTTTGTTAGATCTTTCCTGTAACATTTTTAATCCAGCAGGCGATAGCCTCAAACTATGTAAATAGTTAAGAATTCAGCATTTTATGGCTGTGATCTGCAAAAGAATTCTCTCCCTACACAGGGTGAAAATTTGCCCATTCTGGCTGGTCAATGAATACATCCTATTGCTTGAATGAGCAACATTGTAGATGACTGGGAATTGCTGACTTGTGTTTAATTTCCACTGCAGCCGCACTGCTTTGTTCTCCTGAGAATGGCACCTTGTGAGAGAGGTCAGGACTCTTAGGGCTGCCTGCAGAAATCATCAGAAGAAAGAGGTTCAGTGAGTGAATTTTTTGCCCCCAAGGCTTACTTGTATTTTTTTTCAATTTAGCCTCTTTTTTTCCAATGGCATTTGGGAGTCCTGCATACTTTCTGGGCTGCTTTATAAATAATCATCTTTTTGAACTAAGCAGCCTGATTCCTGCACTACTAACTGGCACTGGACTGTAGTGAATGCTGCTTTCTCTCCTGTGTGACCATTTGGGTCTACCATGACCACACAGCAGGGCTCCTGGTGGTGTGTCTCAGTGTGGCGAGGGCGCCTCCACCCCTGCCAGAGGTTCCACCTTGCCTTTGCGCCTCTGGCTTTCATTCTCCTACCACACATAGAGCACTGGGTGATCCCTGTGGGACCAGTGGTGCTGCAGTTGTATGGGTGAAGAGCTAGGCCTGCAATCTCAGTACAAGCGACAAATTAGATAAATAATGCTTCTCATTTTACACTGAAGAAAAGGGCTGCTGGACAGGGCAGGCCCAGAGTTCATCCTGTCTGGGAAGCTGCCTCAGGCAGTTGCAAACACTTCGGAGGAAAGTGTGGGAACTTCCTTGCTTTCAGATGACCTGCCTCCATGAACAGCTCTTCCAGTCTATAATAGATGGCTTGAACACTCAAGCACAAGGTCAAACACCTCTCCAGAGTGTCTTGTCCTTCTCTAGGGCTTGAGAGCAGTATTTCTCCTCCATGTTTGAAAGCACAATTTGCCTCACGTCACCCTCCATGCCTGGCTGCAGTCTAACTACGGTGCCCTTCTCAGGGCTCAAACAGCTTGCAAGATTTCAAGGTCACCTACTGAAGAGCTTGACCACCTGTTGCTCTCTATGACCTCCCACTAAACCCTTTTATGAGATGCAGGTTGAGATATATTGACTTAAAAGAGGATGATTTTGAGCGCTCTATGTATATATCCAGATCTCCTTTAATCTCCTGATGTGCCCAGCCTCTGGATGGGCTGGAGTCATGAAATCCTCAGCTGAAGTGCGCGTCGTGTTGAAGAAGCCCTTCCCATTGCCATGTGTCATTTGCTCACTTCTCAGTTTCGGGAGGTACCTTCTGTTCCTGCATTAGGTAAAACAGGAACCGAACATTCAGTTCTGGCTCGATCAGAAAAGCAAGAGGATCTGTGCCATCATCTGCTGTGTTTTAGCCTTGGTAACAACTAGATTTAGAGAAAAAAAGACACTAAAGCAGTGCTTTAATTTTTATTTTTGTCTCTTTCTAGGTGATGAAGTGCATTGTAGAGGTCATCTCTGACACTTTATCGAAGCCAAACCCCCTGCCCATCAGTGAGGAATGCCTGGAAACACTCAGAGGAGGTAGAGGCTCAGATTTAACACTGGGTATCAGCAAGAGCAGATCTGGCAGAGACACAAGCAGGGGCCGGTCCTGCCCTGACACGTGCTCTAGCACCTGACAAGGCGTCCCTGACACACTCACCTTCCTTGTGGCCACCCCACCAGGCTGCACCAGGCCCCAGAAGCCGGGACAGAGCCGCTGCTCGGCCCAGGCCATGCATCATGCTGCCACCGCAGCCGGGGGAGGCGCTGGGTGACATGAAGTGGCCTGGTTTTCATGGGACCTTCCTGTCATCTTAACCACATGGTTAAGAGATGTGGCAGCAAATCAGGCCAAGGGAGAGAAGAGTAAATGAAGAGGGAGGTGGCATTTGGGGTTGTTTTTCATTTCCCTGGGGGTGGGAGAGGTTGTCTTTGACCACCTTCTGTACCAGGTGTCCTCTATTGCAGATGAACGAATCATTTCTATCCTTCGCCACCAAAATTTATTGAAGGAACTTCAGGAAATTGCGGCTCAAGGTACAGTTTCACTACAGTTTCTTGGGAAGAGGGGGTTCATCTGTTGTAGCCCCTTGCACAGTTTTGTTGTTTGGGGTTTTTTGTATTTTACATTAATTTGACATCATATAAATGTGCCCTAGGAAATCTAGTTCCAGGAGTTTCAGTAGAGACTGGGTGAGTGGGGACAGGAATTTTGCTTATAAGAACTCCAGTAAGCATCTGATGATTTAAATGACTGCCAATGTAACTTGGTGGCAATGCAGATTATAGGCATTTGGGGGTGGGAGAACCCTAAAAGGAAATACTGTAATTGAATTCAACAAATAACCACCGGCTCCTAAGCGAGAATGAAAGACAAGAAAACCTTCAGTGTTTGTGCAGCTGGAGTCTAGCACTAAACCCAGGTGTGGCAGAAGGGAAGCCTCACTGAGCACTGAGAAGGACTTGCACCTAAAAGATCTCAGTGAAAGCCTCCAGTAGTGAATTTTCCTGTTGGCTTCCTTAGGTTGAGTGCAAGTTCCTTTGGTTTGGAGAGGTGTGGGCAGGTCACCTCTTGTCAGTGTAGAAGCAGCAGCAGCACAGAGCTGTACAAAGGGGTGTACAAGGGGGAAAAAGGCTATTCTTAGGTGCCCAGGTCCCCAGAGCTGCTGTGCAGGTCCCAGGCAAGGCTACTTCAAAGCTGGTGCAGGCCCCTCTGCCCAGGTGGCTCGGTTGAGGCTGCAACAGGGCTGCAGGGAGAGCAGCTGGAGTCCACGTGAAGAGACTTGTTTCAGAGAGGTGCATCTTGCTCCACTCTTTCCTTGGCTTGAGCCCATCATGCCATTTTGTCCTGGGTTAACATGAGCTCTAATCTACAGATCACAGTGACTGGGGATGGGAGGGTCGTGTAGCCCAAGGGAAAAGCGAAGGTATTTATCTTGGTCTCTGTGCTGGCTGCAGCTGGTCCTGCTCAGGCTGGAGAGCCCACACCATCCAGCTCTGTCCCGGGTAGGGCTAGAGAGGACTGGGCTGGCAGTGTTGGCTCTTGCCTTTGCGTTAAGGCATACAAGCAGGGCGTGAGCTGGGATAGGCAGGGCTTGCTTGGCTTGCGGTTCCCATGGGATGGAGCTGCCTGGGGAGCGCTGGTTGCCAGGACAGTTGCACTCTGACCGCCAGCTCGTGCTGCCTTCAGACTTTTTCCAGGGTGTTGCTTTTGTTGAGCTGGCTCCATAATGCAGAGGCTAAGGTGTGGGGCCCTGGGGCCCTGGACGATCCCCGGAGTGGGAATGAATGCTGCTCCTCCCTGCCGGGGAGTGCCGGGAGGGCAGCCCCTGGGGAGAGGGGTCCCCACGACCAGGCGGAGGGCACAGGGGGGCACAGTGCTCACCCCAACAGAGGTACGTGGGCAGCATCTGGAAGGAGGCAATTTTTATCCTTCATTACTCTGATGATAAAGTCTTTTGTTTGCCTCAATGTGCTGCAGTTCAGCATCTCTTATTCCCTAGCTCTCCATCAATATTACTTTTCCTAGCAACCTTGCTTCTCTGTTTGTTTAAAGACCTCTTTCTTTCCTGCAGATAATGTTTTTGATGGTGGCTTTGTTACTGCAGTTGATTCACATATCTTCCAATCTCACTTCTCCTCGCAGCTCCCCTTTGGCAGATTTGTCCATTGTAGAAAATATGCATATAATTATAAAGGGCACAGAACTGTTTTCCTGCCTCTACTTTTTGAAACACAGGAGGGGCTGTTGCCCTTCCCTACTTTTTGTTACTTGACGCAGGTGCCAATGAGAGAACTCAGCAGCAGAAGAAAAACAGTGGCTTTGAAGATGAACTTTCCGAAGTCCTTGAAAGTCAGAACGACAGGAACAAGCAGAGAGGTCAGTGTCAGCCTCCCCCCAGGAAATCCAGGTCAGGCTGTAAACAAGGATGTTCTTTCTAACAGCCTTGATATGTCCATCTGCTTCTCATTTAGGCATCTTCTTTGATGCTGCCGCTGACACACACAAGCAACCCAGTGTTTGCTTTGTTCTTATTTACCAGCTTAAACAACATGTAATTTCTGAGCTACAGTAACCGGTGATGGTCAAGTTACCAAACTGATACTGATCTTTTCCATCCTGCTGCCAACACCATCACTCACTCCTAATGCTTAAAATGAGTCACAGCCAGGGAAATCCCGTACTGAAAGACTCAGTGAGATAGGCAAGGGCGATCTGGCTCTGCTCCTGCTGCCCTTGTTTTCAGGCATCCAAGACATTAGGTTATGGGAGTCCGAAGGGAAAATTGAACTTGGGATACACACAGTGCACACACCCACACAAAACACCTGCATCTTGGAAAGACCACGTTCAGCTGGGATTTCCCCTTGTCACTGTGTTTCTATGGCCTGGCTAGAGACAGGCAGTGTAGCGGAAAGGAGGGTTTGGCCCATTCCCACATCAGGAAGAGACGATGCCAATGTGGGGTGAGACGGTTTCTCGTCCAGCAGCAGCACCCCCGCAGAGGGTCTTGAGCAGGCTCTGGGGTGTGTGGCTGAGCCACAGCAGCGCAGCCATGCCGCGACATCAGCCCAAAGCTGCCCAAAGCGATGAGGAGTGATACCCCCAGGGGCTGCTGCTGCAGCCAGCATGGCCAAAAGCCAACGGAGAGGACAGGGGGCACTGGGTCTCCCTCCTGCCAGGGCAGACCTGAACCTCTTGCCCGAGCAGTGTGGAGACTGCATGAGGATGAAGTGTGGCACGAGGGACCGTCCAGGCCCGCAGGCAGCCCAGTGACACCAGCGCGGTGTCACTGGTGGTCACCAGCCCTGCGTGACTGGCTCTCTGCATCCCCTCACCCCAGCACACTCCTCAGCCCTGCTTGGGGCTGTACTTGCCTTTCCATACCCATCTGGCTTTTCCCACTGCTCTTTAGCCCCCCCATCTTTTCTTTTGCAGAGTGATTTCTATGGCTATTTTCTATGGCTATTTCTATTATGTTAAAAGAGGCCAGTCTCTGACACGAGCAAGAGCAAATACCCAGCCCACATTAAGCTCCTGCTGAGTAGCTGCTTTGCAGAAGCAGAGCCGGCCCCCCCTCCCTCTGGCTCACCCCCAAACAGCACTGGCTCCCTCTTCAACCTGGTGGGAGAAATAAGGACGCGATGTCAGCGCAGCACTCAGAGCAGGGGGAACTGTGCAAGTGCCGTATTACACTCCTAAATCATTTCATTTTACATGTGATTGGGTTTCCTGTGGGGCAAGTTTGTTGCTGGCATCTCAAGAGATGGTGATGAGGACCGTGCCACAGCAAAGCACTTCGGCATATGTTTAACTTCAGCCTTGCAAGTCTCTTCAGGAGACCAGGCACCAGCGAGAGCACCGGCTTGCTTGAACACAAGCATATGCTGAAGTGACTTGCGAAAGGATCCACGGGCTGGTTAAGCAGATTGCTGAGTGGGGCTGAAGCTCCCTAAGAAAAGCACGGGCTTCGCTGGTTGTGAAATGAGCTCTCAGGAGAGGTCTTGCTTCTTGCTCCTCCCTCTGCAGATGCGGCGGGGGAGCGCCCTGAAGAGGAGCAGCCCACGGGGTCCCTGGCTGAGCTGGCAGCACAGAAAACCCAGCAAAATGAAGATTCAAGAGAGGAGGGAAAAAACAGCCTGGAGGAGAGGGAGCCCAGGCCACGGGATGCCGACCCTGGCGAGAAGGAGGATCAGGAGGAAGCAGAGAGCAACGAGATCGGCAACACAGATGATGATGCCCAGCGAGACAAAGCCTTGGACAACCACATCAGCAAAGACTTCAGTGAGGATGAGCAGCAGCAGCAAGAGAATGAAGAGGAGCAGCCCAGAGGCCCCAGGGACAGCCTGGAGCTTGAGGACGAGGGAGAGCAGCCATCCAGGCAGGGCCAGGAGCAGAGCAAGGAGGCAGCAGGGGAACGTGTGGAGCGGGAGGATGATGGAGGAGACGATGCTGCAGAGGAGGACCCTACCGAAGCAGAGAGGTCACTTGATTTGGCTGAGGAGGACGAGGAGGTTGAGGAGATGCAGGGAGATGACAGTACGTATCCCAGATGACTGCACTGATACCTACCCGGGGTGAGGTGATAGCACTGAGACAGACGGATAAGAGGCTTTAAAGCCTAAAAGTTCAGGCAGGTGCTGACTGGGTTTACAGAAATACCCCCGCCGACGGCCACCCAGCCGCCCCCGCAAGCACTCGACCACGTGGGCCCACGCACAGCAGGTAACACAGGCCTGGCAGCTGCCTGCTGCTCAGTTTTCATAGCACCCGGGGACAACTAATTTCTTTTTCTTGAACTTCCTATGTGGTTTTTGACTGCTGCCTCCAAGCCCTGTTACTGACATGGTGACGTGAGAGTGGGTATTTCCAGAATCCTGGGAAAATGGGCCTAGGTCAGGAAACACCCTGTGCATCACCCCTGAAGGCTCGGTTCAAAGGTGGAGCGTAACCAGGTTAACATTTGTGCTCACTGTTGTGTTTAATGCTCTTTCAGATAACGATGATGCTCTGGGATTTGGCAAAGATGGGCGGAGCTCTGAGGAGGAGGAGGAGGAAGAGCAGCCCCGGGCACTGAGAGGAGGAAGGCATCGCCTGGAGGATGAGGGGATGCAGGGGGAGGAGGACACCTTCCAGGGCAGGGATGCCAAAAGCGAGGAGATGGAGGAGGAGTCCTCCAGGGAGTGGGAAGACTCCAAGAGGTGGAACAAAATGGATGAGCTGGCCAAGCAGCTGACATCAAAGAAGCGCATGGAGGAAAATGATAGTGAGGAAGACCCAGACAGGTCCATGAAAATGGCATTTAGGTCCCACAAGTATGACTTCAGTAGTCCAGAGGAAGATGTGAGAAGGTCATGGAAGCATCACTCGAAGAAGGACAGCAGTGAAGGAGGCTTCCCACTTGCTCCCATGCCTGAAGAAAAGAAGGATGAGGAAGGCAGTGCTAACAGGAGAACGGAGGTTGGTGTACATAGGCTTAAGAATAAATTCTGCCCGGTTATTACTTGGGAATCCAAACTATACTTGGAGATGTGGATGGTACCTTGGCGTTACGCAGCCAGCATCGGTTCTCTGTGACATTAAGGAGGTGACTGGTGACCTTTTAGTCATTCAGCCCTCAGTATTATTGAGTGTTGCACCTGGCTGTGCCTTTGGTTTTTATCCTTGTTTTAGTGACTAGTGCAAAAACATGCCCTGCCCCAGAGACTCTTAAAAATGCAATGACTTTTGCGCTGGTCTTGCTGGACATGGTGACCAGAGCTATATCTGGAGTGTGGGGGTGGGTCTTGTGTCCCAAAGCCCCTCCAAGTCAAAGGGAATGCTTTCCCTGGCTCAGGGACAGAGTGAGTAGTGTCAGGCCTCCTACAGAGGTAAATCAGGGGTGCAGCCATGGTGAGAGAGCTGGGGCGTTGGAGTGGAAATGGTTGGCAGATGCGGGAATACATCTAAGCCAGGCTTCTAAAGTCAGAGACCTCCTTCCCTGGTACCTCACGTGATGCTATGTGGTAGCTCAGCACCCTCCCAGCAGCCAGGAGTGGTGGTTTTGCCTTTGTGCTGAGGCCCAGCTCCAGGCACGGATGCTTATTTGGGATAGTGCAGGGGGCTGGATGGCGGGGCTGGGCATGGGCTCTGCAGGTGATCGCTCTGGGACAAGCCACGATCACGTGCCTGGGAACAGACTGGGGCAGCAGGTGAGCGAAGCCAGTTTCCTGCAGCTCTCTTGCCTCCAAAACACCCCTCTTGCCTTAGTTACGCACCAAAACATTGCCCAAAGGTTGCCCATCAGCATCCCCTACTGAGAGGGCATCTCCAGTCGTGCTGGTTCAAAGCAAAGCTAAATGTCTCAGGTCCCCGCAGGGATGCAGCGGGTGCCTGCCAAGGAGGCGGGCACCTGCCCCATCTGCCTCCTCACCACCGTCGGCTCACATCCCAGGTCTCTCCCCCGAGAAGGCTGCTCCCCACTCGCCTCTGCCAGCGGCTGTGGGGTGCACCTTGTCTGCAAGGTGGTGGGCTCAGCCTCTGAACAGGGACTGGGAAGGAGGGTGCTGAGGCTGCAAAACTGCTATGTTTACAGTTGCAACAAGACTTTTCGGTTTGTTTCTTTTTAAACTAGACCAGGGCCTCTGGGAGTCAGTGAGGAGGCATCAGACCAAGCACCAGCAGTGAGGGAAGGGAAGGCACAGGCTCCAGCTCTGCCAGAGCAGCTGCCATCCTGTCCCCTCTCCTCACTTTTGGGCCATGTGGCCACGTGGCTTGGCCAGTGAGGCCAGCGTGGGCACAGCTGGGAGCTGAGAGTGCTGTCCCCTGCACTCACTGGGGCTCAGCCTGCCAGGCCAGGCAGGAGCGAGCCAGGGCACATGGGCACAGCGAGAGGCCGTGGTTTGGGTCTGACCTCTCCTCTCTTTGGGTGTTGCGGAGGATCTCAGCACAGCGCTATTTTCTCACTTTCTGGGGGCTCCAGTTGCAGCCAAAGTCTCCTCCAGCAAGGCGAGCCTCAGCCAGCTGCTCCCTGACCTGCTTCAAACACAACGCACTGGAACAGCCTCTTGGGCTCAGTCTGGCTCCCCTCGCCAGCACACTGCTGTAGCCAGAGCCTTCCCAGGGGCTGAGCCAAGGGCCATGCAGAGGGGCAGGGTGATTTTTTTCCCTGTTCAGGAAAATAGCTCAGGGATGTGAAAAATGACATTTTTTACATACTTTATTTTTTCCACAGCAGCCACATGCAGTGCAGGCCAGTGGCTCAGCGTCAGCCCGCACTTGGCGGCTGCTGCAGGCAGCGGCAAGGCTCTGCTCCCTCCGCACAGGAGAGGGGCCGTCACCTCAGTGCTGCCAACAGGCAAAGGCACTTTTAGCACCGACAGCCCCAAGTTTGCTCCCGCAGAGCCTGCTGCTGCGCTGGGTGAGTGCGTGATCTGCAGCGAGCCCCAGGTGATGGCAGCTGTGAGGGACAGGCAGGGCTGGGGCTGGCAGCGAGATAGGGCCAGTTGCGTATGACCAGAGTTCAGGCAAAGCCACGCAGTTACGAATTTGAGTACCTGAGCTGAATAAAATAGCTTCAAGTAACGGCGTAGATACACAAGAGCCACTATAGAATGGCCACCAAGTGATGGGCAGCTTGAGCCTTTAAACTGATGGCTTCCTCAGTCACTGTTCTCCCAAAGAGAAAAGCCCCTTCCAGTACTGGAGGCGCATGCGGACACCCAGGGCAGCATGGGGAGAGGGGACACCAGGCACCCCGTGCCGTTTGGCAGCGCCCGCCACGGCCCCGGCTCCCCGGCAGCCATCTCCCTCCAGCCCCATGCTCTGGAGGGAGAGACCCGTCGGGGGCTGCCCTGCCCAGCAGCAGGGCTGGGCAAGGAGGGTGGCTGCATGTCTTGTCCCCGTCACCAGCTGCAGCGATTTATCATTAGGACAGGACTAATTAGCATTGCACATAGACATCTCTCCAGAGGGGCAAATGCAGGAGCGGGCTGAGGGGATGGGGCAAGATGCGGCTGTGCTCGTGCCACCACTGGCAGCTAGCCCTGGGCAAGGCTTCCTGTAGCTCTGGGGGGCGAGGGCTGCCCACCCGCGGCCGCTGACGCATGTCCCGGGCTTTCGTTGCAGGACCAGGAGCTCGAGAGCCTGGCTGCCATCGAGGCCGAGCTGGAGCGCGTCGCCCACAAGCTGCATGAGCTGAGGCGAGGCTGAGGGCCCCAGCCCTCCCCGTGCAGGCGAGGGGTCATCGCTGCCGCCCTCCACCCTCCCCACCGCGTTTTCATTTCCCGATTTAAAAGCAATTAAGCCGGAGCAGAAGCATCGTGCCTAGGAAACCGACCTCGCTAGCGCCCAGGCCTGCCTCCCTCGCCATAGTGTTGTGCCCATCGCCGCTTCTTCACCTCACGCTCCCCTGTCCACATGGATGCCCACCCGCCCGGCTGGGCGCCGGTGGGCGCGAAGCGCAACTTACACGTGTATTTTCTGTCCGGGTGGGGTTTTTTTCCCTCTTTTTTTTAAAAGACAAGACAGCTTTCTAGAAAGTTCTCCTTCCACCGGTAGTTTCACTGGGTAAAAAACTGCAATAACTTGTTATCTTTTGATTAAAAGCTGAGAACTCTGACTGTAATATATTCTATATAAAAAATTTATCTAAGGAAAAATAAAACTGCAGTGAGTTCCTTCCTTTGTTTTGGCAGCTTCAGTCTCGGTCGTCAGCACGCTGCAGGGTTTGTACGGCCCTGGCGGAGAGGCGGGGGGACGGTGGCCGCCCCTCACTGCAGACACGTTGTGATGGCATTCCCCTCCTTACCCAGGCTCCAAGGCTGCTGCCCGCCGAGGGCCAGCGCGGAGGACACCTCCCCGAGGTCCCGAGCACCGCGGGGCTCTCCCTGCCTGCCTGGGGCCCGGCGGTGCCGTGCGGCCCAGCCCCGTGCTGGGTGTCCTGGGTGCTTCAGTGAGACGTGGGTCACATCCGCAGTCCATCAATGAACACGGGGTTGACCAGAGAAAAAACAGTTTAGAAGTTTAAACACTGGGGCAATACTTGACTGAGTCAAACTATTTAGACAACACATGAGTGGGTTAAAAAACAAAAGTAACAAATAGGCAAGTCATGAGGAAAACTACTGGTCCGTGTTGCCCCGGAGGTGAAGGCCAGTCCTGAGGGGCCGCCATCGCGGGAGCCGTGGTGCCTGCTGGCACAGCGCTAGCAGGCAGAACCTTCCCCAGCCTTTGGGCTCCAGGCCACACGCCTGCTGGAGGACCGGCTGCTGCCTGGGCTGGGGAAGCTTGCCCCTAAAAGTCTCTGAACGCCGATCGTAAGATTTTAGACTTTCTATGTGTATTGGCAGGAGAGGAAAAGTGCACCCCACTGCCAGGGCTGTATTCCACCCCCCAGTTCAAAGCTGAGTTGTCTCCCATCACGGGCAGCCCAGAGAACAGCTGAGATGCTGAGGCAATGGCTGCCAGGCTTTGAACTCGACATATTCCTTCATTTGGCTAAAAACCTCAGCGCCGTTGGCCCGTAGGGTGAATCGCAGTGGAGGTGGGCGCGCAGGGTCCTCTTGGCGCAGGAGGCGCTGGGTGTCCAGAGCCGCCCCCCACCCACCAGCGAGCTTCCCCAGGGAGGAGCTGCTGGGTGGGCAGTGCCCCTCGCCCCCCGCCCCAGGCAGCCACACAGCGGCCGGAGGCGGCGGTGAGGCGCCGGCGCGGCCGAAAGCTGCCCCGGCACAGGGCGCAAGCCAGGACAAGGCACAGGGCGGGAGCCTGGCTGGGGAAAGCACAGCGGAGCGAGGTGCCACTCTCCCAACCCCATCCTGAGGAGATCGCACTCCCATTAACCTCAGGGAAATATGCGTAGGAACAGAAGTGAAACCAAAGCTGTTCCACAGAAACAGTACTAAAATGTCAGTTATTAGGGAGTTAATCCAGCTGTAAAAGTCACATTTTACATACTGATCTTAATTTAAATTTTAATTTGAATATTGTATTTAGTTTCTCCCTTTTTTTTTTTTGTGGCAGAGTCTCTGCCGGTAGCATCACCTATACAAGCCCTTGCAAACTCAGGTCTACATGTCACAATAAATTCACAGAAACCCTCAGCCACCCACCCCACCAAAACAAAAAAAACCCCAAACTAAAAAACCAACCCCAAACCCAAGAAACCAAACACCCCACCATAGAAATGCAGCCATCTCCAATGGAGTTAGACAAGTTTTTCCACAAAGGATGGCAGCAGCAGACAGAACTTCTTTATTGCTGCTGCTCAACAAGAGGAAAAATAACATTACTTGATGGAGCTACTATAATACTGTCTTAATTGGATATTCAAGTAATCACAAACATTTGGGACCCAAGGACTTTCTTCAAAGGGAAAGATGGAGTTCAAGGCCTGAGCACTGGGCCCGGGAGGATGCCTCACCAGCTGGTAAATGCCGGCCCTCCAACGGGCTGTACCTCTGCTCTACGGCGTCTCCCAGCTCACCGCTGCAGGGCTTGGCCTTGGGGCCGACACCAAGCCCTGATCCCCAGGCAGCATTTACATGAGCATCCTTGCTGAGAGTGCTTGTTGCTTAGCAAAATTTAATACTGCTGGGCGAGAGATTATCTTTTCTGCACTAGCCAAAATAGGATCCTGCCCAAAAATCCTGCTGGGTTTTGAGAAATGAAGAATTCCCTATCCAGGATGACGAAGGAGGAATCAGCCCAGAAGCCTACGCTAGGAATAAATGTTTAAGTACAGCAGTAGCCTAAATCCCAGTGATGTTTAGCTGTGCCATAAAGTAAAACAAAAATAGCTGACTTCCCACTAGTGTTAAGAGAAATCAAATCTTGCTGGTACAAGGAGGTCCAAAGTAACTGCAAACAACTGCACTGGGGAAGGATGTGAAAACCAGATTCTCATGAAAATGGGCTTCCCCCCATGAGCTGCTCACCTCGCTGCCCTATCCGCTCATAAAGAGAAAGCAAAGTAGAACTTGTTATAAGGCATTTATTTTCATTATGTGTTGGAAAGGGACAATTCTGTCTTCAAAACAATTACAGAGATAATGCCACAATACCTACTGCATATTGCTTTACTGTTGAAACCAAAACATTGTCCAAAACAGGTGCTTGGCAAGTGAAAAGAAAATGAGATTATTACCATTGAAATCAATGCTGTTAAATGAAAGCACCATCTTCATTGTCAGATCTGATCAGTCATGCAATTGAAGACGCCAAATAGCAAGTATTTTTGGTTTTTACAGTAAGCCATGGTCTTTTAAGGGTTTATATAATTCTATACAAATTTAAGTACAAAATGGGAATTATGTTTCAGAAATCATAGTGAACCAGGCTGAAGCGAATCACAAGACACACTTGGTAACACTGTACAGCTGGATTTGAACACAGATATTGATGAACTTGCGAAACTTAGCACACACACAAAATGGTCCCCAAGATTCAGCCATGCTTAGGTGGAGAGCAATGCTGGAGAGTGAAGGAGAATATCCAACACTAGTCACACCTGGAGGGCCAGTTTTCTCAAAATTGTTGGGATCCCAAGGAATTGTTACTCCATTTTAAGAATGACTGCATTTTAGTATGTGGTTCTCACAAGGGTATACACAAGCTGTTTTTAAATACTGAATCAGAAATAAATAGTAAAAGATACATCTAATACATCTTTTATTTTTAATTTTTCTTTTTTACAGCACTGACTTTACAAGCGGATAAACAACTCATTTTTAGGGGCTGCTAACATCTGAAACAAAGAAGTCACTATTTTATACTCAACATATACTCAACTTCTTAATAACTTTATATATGTATATATGACTTTTCACACAAAAAATGTTAAAATAATTTATATCTAAAAACTACCGTGTAAAGAACAAAAGAGGAAATAAAATGTGGGTTTCCTTAAAAAGGATGGAAGAGGAAGACCTGATTTTCATGAACTCCATTTGCTGTTTCAGCTCTTTCTGGAGTTTCAAGAGACTTCCAGGCCATCAACAAAAACTTCCCAACACATCAGGAGCCCTCTGCAAACTCATGGGCAAGGTCACCTGCTCACGTGGCCCACAGGCATCTGCTAGCATCAGCCCCAGTGGATTCAGGGTAAAAAAGGTGGAGAGAAAGAAAACATCTTCCCAGATTGCTATTAAAAACATAGAGTGAAATTCTGGACCACTGGTATCACGATGTCCATTGGCCAGAATTTTACTCTGAAGCCCTACCTCTCCTCTCCCTCCTTCTGCATCACAGATACAGGATGTTTTCTTACAGTGGATTTTTTATTTCCACAGGAAAACCGCCCCAGCAGCAGGGGTAGACCAGACCCCAACAGCCACCTGCACGTACACAGCGAGAACAATTCCCTTTGCTTGCTACAGATGCTACTGTGCTTGTGTTGCTGAGGAATCGCTCTAACATCTCCACTTATACCTGGATCCTCTCAAACTTCAATCACCTTTAATAATTTTTGTGGCCATGTAAACATGACAGAATCCATGGAGGATCAGAAACCCACCCGGTCAAAAGCTCAAGTGTTGATGGCCTGGATCCACACAAAGTGAACAGGGAAAGGAAAGGTAGTGAAGATGTGGAAAGTACTTTTCTGGAGGTTACATTCCTCTGAAATAGATATTAAAGCAATATTACAAATAAAATCAGCAATGTGATCTGCAACAGCGTGTCTGTTTATCTATGAAAGCGAGAGGAGATTATATTAAAGGAAATATTTTAATCTACACAAAGCATTTTCACATACTCCTAATTACAAAACACACAGTTGCAACACCATAAAGTAATTGTGTACTGAATACAGAAATCAATACATCTCTTACTAAAAAGGAGAGAGGAAAAAAAAAATAGCAGGGTAATGCAAGTGAACTCCTGTAAGTGTGCACATGGGGAGACTGCTACAAACTCAAAATAGACTCTATTCGCTAAAAAACCAAAATCCAAGATTTTCTGCACAGCTGTGGAAGGCAAGGCTGCAAGCTAGTGTGAAAAAGCCTGACTCACTCATCACTGCTGCCACGCAAAGACTTTGGGAAACCAGTGTTAGTCTAAGAACTGATAAGCCTGGATTTTTTTTTATTGGATGGAAACAACAGAAGCATTTGTCTTTGTTTCGCTCTTTTTTGCTAGCCAATTCAAACACCTCTGGCCCCATTTATTCTGTTGCCTTTGGACTGTATCCCGCCTCTGTTATCTCCCCACTACACCACCTGGTTGTTCCCTGGCTGGATACAGCCCACAGTTAATCTGGAGAATTGGAAGCTTTATCTTGAGCAATCCTTGTTACCTCGAGAAGCCTCAGGGTCGGGTTCTTAATTTGTACTCATCTATAACGAAAACAAATTAAACTGGTGGTTTTCCATCCAAGCAACCTGCTGCAGACCTCCTCTGCACAAACATTCCCACGTTGAGGATGAAGATCTTTAAGCAGCTTTATCATCCCAACAGTCTGAATAGTATTCATAAAAATAGTGCATCCTATCTACCGACCAGCCCAGTCAATCGGCTCCTACAGCACAAAAGTCGAATAGCCAGACATGTGGTTAACCAAAGGCAAAACAGCATCGGCCCAGTGGTAGTTCTGCGTTACACAAACCACAAGTGTCAGCATCAATGCTCCTAGTTAGGCTGCGTTTCTGCAGCTGGTTTTTATGTTAACGATCAGGATGTTCTGGTACAGTCATTACAAACCCAAGCGTAACGCAGCAAAGTCAGCTGGGGGGGGAGGAGGATGGTGATGGCTTTACACCGCAGGTGGTAATAATACCACTCAAGTTCCCTTCAACGGGGAAAATCTTCACCTATTACAGCCGATTCAAGAATTACAGTGGAAACCAGAGTCCCATCTCCTCCATCATGCTGACACAAAACCTGGAGAAATTCCAGTCAAGCTAATGGTGTTCTTGTGGATTTCTAACAGTGAAGCAGAACAGAAATAGATCCCTAAGAAGCTAACTGGTGACCATGTAATTTTAATATAATTGCTCCCATCAACACAGCAATAATAGCTATGCCTCTGAAAACACAGCAGAACCTTTTCTAACCCACAATAACAGAATTCAAACAGACATTATGGAAAATCTCCCTCGGATTGTCCGCAATTTTAAGAGCAAGGGCATTCTGGTATGGTCTAATATTACTAGACTCCTCTACTTTTACAAAAAAAGACAAGACTACAGACTATTAACTAACTTACTGTGAAGCTTATCTTAAATCAAAACTATCCTGAACTTACCAAATGAGGCAGCAATTCAGAAAAGCACTTTAGCACAGGCTTAATAACATACGCATGCTCGAATGTTTTGCAATAATGTAACTGTATGTCTGGATGCTTGGTAATTTACAGTTTTGGCTTTTAAATGTTGGTCTCCCAATTTGCCCCTGTGATTTAGCAACATTCTAGTATACGAGCCATAACAATAATTTCTGCAAGGAAATATAGTAGTATAGCAATTGCATGGTAATTTATGTGAACACTCTATTGTAATGCCACATCACAACAGGTACCTGCATATCTGCACCTGGTAAATTAAAGTGATACTGATACATTTGATAAATAAAAAATAAATTACAGACTATGGGAAAAATGTCACTGATCACACCAATGACCTAAACTTGCTTTCTAGTTACTGCCAAGATCTGGAATAATATTTAAATATAGTATTTCTGCAAGCCTTCAGAGAATTACAAAATAAACTTCTAACAATCATTTGTAAACAAGTTTAAAATGCACAATTATATTTCAGTAGTTTATTTTGGAGAAATAAAGCAGTGCAAAATAGGCCAACCAAAATTCAGAAGGCAGCCAGGAAAATAAAATTCTTATTTGATGTTCTAACTAGGAAACAGCATACAGACATTTCCATTGGATCCAACACTCAGATTCATGTAAACATACTTAGTTCAAAAGGTCTTGAGTTACTAACCCAGTTTTAACATCATTGCTTCTTCCCCACCACCCAATAAAAAAAAACAAAAACCAAAAAACCAAAAAAACCCCAAAAAAACCCAAGCCATTGTAATAAACGGAGCAAAAGGCAAGTCTACAAACACTCCACCAGCCGGTTACAAGAAAGTACCATACAAAAATATGCACTGGCAAGTTCCTTCCTGAGGGTATCTTTTTGTTACACATGTAACATAAAAACACTTTTGATTTTAAACAAACAAAAACAAACCCCAAACTGTAGATGTCAATTTTATTTCAGTCATGGCTTTACGAAAGGTTTGGTCTATCATGAATATTTTTATAAACCCTTACCTATGTACATCTGACTCACTCACACCACGACCACCCGAGACCTGCGAGCTGCAGACAATGTGGGATCCAGCAGCCTCAAAGCATCCAAGGGTTGTGAAGCCATGCCCAGCTCAGAACTGATCTGCAACAGTCGAGGAAGTTGGCTGCATTTATGTGCACCCTGGAATTTGACAGCTACCAGACTCATAAGGTCCTTCCAGTCCCTATAGAAATATTTTAAAGTTAGTAACCCCTCTAGAGGTGGAATAATCTTCTCTTGTGTAAATCATCCTTGCAAATCCAACCCTGGCTACAGGAAATTCCCAATAATGGCATTTTGGGAACAAACCCAATCTCTCCTAAGGAAAAAACATTGTTTACACAAAAGAACTGCTACACAACACTCTTCAAAACTTTTTCCCCTCCAGGACTGGTACCATCAGGTAGGGTGATGACGTCTTTTACACAAAAATGTTACACCTCTTTTACTCCTCTATGGTCTACCTGGGCTTTAAGCTCTAGATCCTTTCCTTTTGAGTAGATATCTAACACATGATACTAACCAAACTGGTACTAAATGCTGCAGTGATGGATGCTTTACAAATACCTGCTATAGAAAGACAGAAATTCCTGTATCTGCAAGCTAGGAGCTTAACTAAGGAAATCTTCTTAACACCACACCTCTTAAACGTATTTTAGGGCTTATATGGGGAAGGGAAGGCCCCTCTGTCTACCAAAATAGTGTCTCCATTCTCAGCACTGACAGACTTGGGTATTTCCAGTTTAGTGTTCAGAACTGGCAAAAGTTGCAGGAATTCTCAACAGCAGAAGATGCTGCCATGCTAGAAGATGCAATAGAGGCTGAACACTGTAGATTTACTGCCTATTCTCAAGAGATACAAATTGGCTGTGCTATAGCTTACAAACAGTATAAAGCACTATTGTAAATTACCACACGGCCTCATCTGGCAGTTTGCAACAAAATAATGTGGCCTCTAAGCTACAGCTGTCTTGTACTTCTACCTCATACAAAGGTACACAATTCTGCTTATATTTAATTTGCAAAAGAAAAAAAAATGCACAGCAGCGTGGATCTGTGTAAGGCAGCAACTGCGTTACCCCTTAGGATCCGCAGATCAGGCGTACTGCTCCAAGGAAAACGTGCGGCTCTGATTGCCAGCCTTTTTGCAGAGCTGTCCCAGAGTCCTCCCAAGTGCAATGGAGGGAGAACTAAATTCTCTGTTGAGAGATGAGCTGCTTCCATTAACTCTTCTAGGATTTCACCACTAGCAGACAACTGAAAGGATGACATTTAATCTACTAAATCACTCAACCTAACTATCAGCAAGCACCCTGTCTGGATCAAACGTGTCACTGCTGGCAAGCGTGGTTAGAAGCTGCTTTTGACTGAAGCAATGAGGCCTGGGGGCAGAACTGCAAAGCTGGAACCGGGGTGGTCACCTTGGTTCTGCACCCTGAACAACCAGTCTGCTCTGTCCCACTCAAAGTGCTGCGGCTCACAGCAAACTACCTGTCAACGTCTTGACTGGTCAATGTTTCAAGAGATTTGGTTTAGTGATTCTGAAGTTGTCTTAGCTTTCTTTTTCAATGGCCTACCTGGAAAAAGGGAACAGGGAATATTTTAGGCAAAAATCTCTAGCTCTGTTACATTCATACACTCCATTTCAACATTATTATCTTCTTGATACCATGAGGTCCGATTTTAAAACGCTGGTCACCAGTGATTACAAAGAACAATAGAAATGAAAGAGCAACCCTCCCACAATGAAAGGACTAGTGTTAAAACCCACGTGTGTGTAAACTCATTACAGATTTGCAACTGGAATCTGATGAAATGGATCTGAATCACTTTCTCGCCCTCCCCCTTTCAGTCCATTTCATCAGCAAATCAGGTTAAATCAAATGAAAGGTTTTTTTTATTTTGCTTTTTTGTGTTGTTTTTTTTTTTTTCATTTTTCGCAATTGTATTGTTACAGCCTGATCTGGTTCTGGGACCACAATTTGTATCCCTGTGGCTTTTTCTCAGTCCATGGCATTGGCAAGTTATTGAGAAGAAGCTTTTGTTGCCAACGTAGCGACGCAGTGCTGCTGGAAGCTGGGGGACACTGCCGAGTTGCAGGCTAGTCTCTGGTGTTGCAGTTTTACTGAGCTGTTGGTCTCGCTTTCCACAATCCAGGAGGAGTCTTTTCCCATGACGCTGAGACAGCCTGTGCTAGCGCAGCATATCCGCTCGTCCATGATCCCGCTGGTCTGCTCTGCCAGGAGCTTGCTACGGTTTAGCTGGGTCACCTCAGGTGCCTGACCCTGCAGGACAGCAGCTATGTGGTTCAAGAGATCAGTGAAAAATTCAGAAACACCCTCGTAACCTGAAAAGAGGAAAAATGAGGGAGAGAACAAAAGGCAATTAAGTAATTTTCCTGAGTTCTTTGAAAGGCTTCTTCTACCAGTTTATTTCTTGGGCTGTCCTTGCCCTCCAAGTGATAATAAAAAGGCTTCTTCTCCATGATGTCATTTTGAGTGACTGCACAAGCAGGTTAGCATAAAGAGGAACAGAGACCCTTGCTACAAAAATACTTTTGCTCAATGAGAAAAACTGTCACCTTTCAGATTTTCTGTTTCTTTTTCCTCCCAAGTATATACGTGTATATATAATTTTAGGTATATTCTATCATTTGTAGCCAAGTCCAGGTTTTTCCATAAGTTACAGACTGCGGTATAATGTTGATCTTTTCCATCCTGTTTCCAGGTTTACTATGGAAAGTAGCTCTAATGCAGCTTCCTTGAGGGTCTAGACCCTCTCTAGAATTTGCCCAGCAATGCCCTCAGGGAAACCTCAGAGGACAGTGGGGCTGGCTTTATACCCTACAGAAAAGGCAATTTCACACTGTGTAAGCAGCAATGTGATGCTCATCTAATCTAACCTAACTTGGCACTTAAAACATGTTTCTCGCTATGAGCAATGTCTGAAAAAACACTCAAGGGACGGTAAACTTATATCAATGATACGGTATTTGGTAGAAGCATCGATCTTTTATTTCGGTACTGAAACCACCTTTCTGCGTGTTCTGTTAAGCAATTCCAGACAATTTACAATGCAGAGTTTAACAACAAGTTCCCTGGTTAAAACAGTTGCTCAAATACTAGGAGCCATGACATTTTTGGTGACACAAAGGGTGGCAAGTAGGCGTACAGAGCTTCTGGCTCTATTTTAAACACTCTGGTACAGGCAGTTTTATCATTGCATTCATTTTAAAATTGAATCAGACATGCAACATATTGGTACAATGTCTTGAAACGGATCTTGACTGCTACTGCATTACCTAAAATTGTTATCAATTTGATTTAGTATTTAGAGATGACATATGACATTCAGTGTATTTAATGGGCTAGGCTGATTGTTTTAAAATGTCTATAAAAGTATTCTGAAGGTGACCTAGTATTAGTAGAGGAGACTGAAGCAATAAATTACAGTTTAAAAGTCCCATGTGAATAGTACACATTCACACAGCAGCATGTGAACAGAACCAGAGACCACAAAGTAAATGCACATTTTAAAACACTTTTAGTGATGTGATCACAGGGCAGAAGAGTCCCTCAGATCCATAAATAATTCAATTTCAATCTCCATTCTCCTGTAAAGATCAACTTCCTTAGGGAATAAAAACCCAACTTCCTGAAAAACATCAGGTAAGAGGATAATTTCACCTTAAGATAAACATGGTGATTTTATGTTGTGTTTATAACCCATACGTTAACCAATTAGCTCTTATTTAGGCTAGTACGTTGCTTTGGATTTTATTGCACTTGGTCACAATTCTCCTAGATACTTAACAGGTTGCACAAAACACTAGCAATGTGAGACAACGGCTCCCAGTCTTCCTTTCTCAAAGGCCCTTGAACAGATTCACCAAACAAATTGGCCATTTCAAAATGTCAAGTTTCCCAGTGCCCCCCACAATAATCCATTGGTTGGCAGGGGGCAACTAGGACTCTTACGGCTGGTCATGGGAGCCAGAACAAGATCTCCACCTCTTTGACAGAGGTGCTTGTTACGCTTTCTTGCTTATGTAAAAGCCACGGGATTAGCCTTCAAATCTACTCAGAGTGCTTCAAACACCCCGGGAATAAGCCATCTCCATAGTAACAGCTTTAATATTCAGAGAGGAGATCCATAGTACCCTAGAGTGTTTCGTGTCTGCTCACTGAAAACAAACCAGCCTTGTTTGAGGGCACCTGGCAAACTAACAAAGAAGTTGCTTTAAATATTTAATTGGAATAAGATGGCCAGTTATTCAGTCCTGAAATCAGCAGATGTTTCAGTGTAAGGAAGCTGTACGTATCAGGCATGCTTCCTCTGTGCAAGCCCTCTGCACACTGGGTGGAAAGGCCCAAGTAATTCTGCCTGGTCACTCAGAAGAAACTTCACACACTTCTGAAAAAGAAATACACGAAAGGGAGGAAGAGAACCAGGGTGTCTCAACTCTTGAGCCACAGCTGCAAACTCTGTGGATATTGCCTTGCCCTGTTCACTGGCTACTGCTGCAAGGCCTCTCAAAAAAGCCAATTGTGGGACATCACTGTGCTCTGATGATAACAAAATCAAGAAGGGCAGATTAAATTACACCTTCAGAAACTACTGGCAATGAATTCGGGGTTCATGTCACACAAGGAATCAGTGGGAGGATGTAAGTTTTGCATGCCTCAAAGCACAAGTTCCATGAATCGTGCTCCAGCAGGTACTATCCTAGCACTGCCCACTGAAACCATTTTGGAAATGCCTGTCTACAAGAGGCCTGAATTTTGCTATGTTGAGAACAGTCTCTAGACTCTTCTGGATGAGCATGTATAGGAAGGATGTCCACCCAGCAATGCATCTGAAAACAAGTACCTGCCCCCCTGAGCTTTGTGGAGTCAAGAAATGCCTACGACCATTTTTAAGCTAGCATTAGAGATGCTACCTGCCTGATTTTTAGGAGACTCTCCCTGATCTGGCACACTCTCTGCTTTCCTGCATCTTCCCTTGGGCAGAGAGAAATGGACAGTCCACGTCCTGCATTTGCGGCAGCATATTTACACAAAGTGCACATCCAGATCTGATGCTTCCAGCTGCCACATATATGCACACAGAACCAGCAGTTCACCTGTACTGGTACAGGCTGCAAAACGTGTGCACAGGCTACTGCTTGGGCTGGGTCAGCTCAGCCACGGCCACACAACAGCAGGCTACGAGGAGCCTTTTCTCTCAGTTACCTGAGGTCAGTCAAACATAAAACCCACATGCTACGCAACTGTGCCTACAGTTAAATATATCCGCTGATAACCACAGCTAAATATAGTCCTGGTGGTTTCCCATAGAACAGGAGACACAATAGGCCTTTTAGACATTTATCTTTAAAATCTTTTTGAAGAGTTGCTGGTGCTAATGGAGCAGATAACAGATGACATCCTCCTACAGGTACATCTGCTCTCAATTCTGAATTCTTAATTAAACTAATCTCAAGATGACATCCATGGAGTGGCAGGTTCAAATGAGCTTCAAGCCTGGTAAACACAAAAGATAGCACACAAGGAAGCCAAACCTCTGGGCAGTTGGACAAGGCTTTGGTCAGGCCTGGCCCCAAGCTGTAGCTTGAGTTCCATGAAAGAGGCTGTGAATGCTCCTTAAAGGGCACCTCTTTGTCTCCCTTCCCCAAAGCAGTGGTGCAGAGATAACGTAGCAGGTCCCCAAAGTGTCTAACTTGGCTCCAACTTTGCTCTACTGCAACCCTTGCAGGACAGGATGACTTGAGGAAGAGGACCAAGGGAAAGCCCCTTCGTGGGACTGCACTGAGCCAGGAACAGTGAGATCCCACTGCTGATGCAGCCCATCAGTGACTCTTTTGAGCAGGGCTGAATTTGAACTTCTCATTAGCAAGGTGCTGGCTCCATCAATGAAGCCAGCCCTCGAAGCTGCTCAGCCTTTAATTATATTGGCCCTTGGAGGGAAAAGCAGCTGCCTGGGCTGAACACGCTTTTTGGCAACAGAGTATTCTGTGTTGAGATGTAACTTTTCTTCTGTTGTATGTTACCCCCTTGCTTCTTCTCCAACCTCAGCAGCCCTTGAGAGCAGCTCATCTCTCTCAGTTCTGCTACCTTTTACAAATCTGAAGGCAGTTTTGTCTACCCCCAGCCTTCTCTGTTCCATATGCCTGGTCCCTGCTGCTATCCTGTAGACTTTCTCCAACTGGTCTTCAACCTATCCCATGGTGATAAAGCCAGTACCTACCTTCACTACCCACATGTTCACCACCAAAAAAATCCTGTACACAGGACACAATGTAGACATGTGCACAAGAAGCTTCCCCATGCTCTCAAGCCTCTTGCAAGGCCTAAAACACTCTATTAACTCAGTGTCTCTTCAAAGACCAATTATTGTGCAGACTGAAACACAGGACTTGGGCTGAATATCAAAAACTATTGCCTTAGGGTAGAAGTACAGCAGAGCATGAGGCTTAAGGCCACAAGAACAACACATTACCCCTCTTTAAATTCTGAAGTTTGCCAGTAGTTGTTCCTCAATCTGGACTTTTCAACATTTCAAGAAAAGTGGAATTTCAGTCTGTGCAAAATACCAAATCCAAAACAATGAAAAAACAAAAACCCCAAAACACCAAAGCAAAATGCAGGATGCAGGATTGCAAAAGAATGTCCTACATCACTGACTTCAAGACCCCGTGTCTGAAATATAATCCCATTCATAAAACTGATTTGGCTCCATCTGACACCCAATTTAGGTTGTTTCACTGCTCTTGGCAGAAGACTGTTTTCATAGGTCTGCAGATTGCATCAACACCATATGGTAGAACCAAGCTGCAAAGTGACCTGAGAATAGCAGGGCTGGAGTTTTAAAAGGAAGCCAGTCACTGTGGAGACAGACAGGCAAGCCACTACAGGCCAGTAGTGCGACTGAGGACCTAGAATGAAAGATTAAAAAGACTGGGGGCTCAGGGCAAGATCTCTAGATGTAAAGATACCTCAGGCATTTTTAAAACTCAAAGTCTTCAATGACAGGTTAAACAAACTGTAACAGCCTGTGTCTGTCTCTGGAAACAAACAGTGAGGTACCCATTCAGGTAATGAGAGGAGTTGTCAAAGAGAAAAACCCCATGCAAAACAGCATCAAATGAGATGATGTATTCTTTTCCTGGGTTAGGCTACTGAATTTAGCACAAGTGACAGACCATTATTGCCTCCCATTATACACACAACTCCTTTTAACAATTCCAGTGGTCAAGGAGCTTGTTTACTTGTTTCCAAGACATACGCTGCACTAAAAAAAGTGAAGGACAAATTTACCGGTTTTCACATGCTCTATTCTATTGTTTTACTCCAGGATCCACTTATGAGAACCTGCAAGGATATTTAACCCTTTACAGCAACTTCTGTGCACCTACAATTTTATCACCTTCTTCTGATTCCTGGTGTTGTTGCTTTTGTGCACAAAATGTCTTTTCACGGGGAATCAATCTGCACAGGAAGAGATTTTCAAGGGAACAGTTTGCTGCTTCCACCCCCTCAACATTTTTAATGGCACAGAGTCTGAAAAAAAAGAAATCTTACAAGGCTCTCCTAAAATAGAATTTATTATTCTTGGTTTTGCTTCAGAATGAGGGACAGGGCCAGAAAGGCCAGGTCCCAGCACACAGTCCCATGCTTCAGTTGCTGGGCATCCCTTTGCAGGAAAGGGCATGATAGCCATGTTACAGCTGGCCACTAAAATTTGACCATATCTCCTAAAAGCTAACATTTCAGTAGCACATTCCATATCTAGATTAGGGTTCTGCCCTTCCCAGATTAAACAGTATCTGATCTCAGAACAATTTGGCTGCTGCTCTCCTGTCCCTACCTGGGAAGCAATGATGTGAGACACCAGCAGTAAAACTTCACGCTAAGCAGGCACTGCGCGGTTTCTACAAAGCGTGAGCGGAAAGGCCTTTCTCACCTGGGAATGCATTTATATCAATGACCGCATGCTGCCCGGTCTGATTGTTAATGATGATATCAATCCCAAAGAGGGAAACTCCCAGAGCTTGCCGCAGCGCCTTAGAGATTTCCCGGATGACGTCGTCGTTTGGCCGCTCAAATACTCCTTCGATTCTATCCAGCTATAGTGGAAAAAGACACATTACTAACGGACTCTGAAACAGTCTTTTTAGCGGAAAGATTAATTTTCAGAGGTTTCCAGGTGCATATCCACCAAATGTAATTGCAGAGAATCGGTGGCATGAAACACAGAGAGACACCGAAGAGAAACTGCTTTCGTAATTGAGAATCCTACCACCTGCTCTAAAGCACCTAGTTCTTCCTCTTCATACTGGTGCAGCTCCTTGAGAGACACAGCAGTATAGGAATGAACGGAGAATCAGACTCACTATTTTAAGTACTCGATCTACACCTTAAAAAACCAAATACAGCTGGCATGTTTAACCTTTTGCTGCAAATATTCTGGATATCATTCTGTTATTTCAATGTAGATTAAGGCCTATGTTGAAGGACTGATAAGCCAGACTCCTGCTGTTAGTTTCATTTGATCCACACAACACAACCCAGCTGATATCTTCAGGGCACAGGCTAATTCAAAGTGGATATCTTTTATGTGGGTTTTCATGTATAAGTTATTCTACAAACATTTATCGGGACTAATAACTCTGGTTATTTATGACTGGAAGATGTAATTTTTCTCACTTTTTAAACAACAGGTTATGCAGCAGAAGTATGCTGTTATGCCTACAGAAGCATGTATGGAATATGTACAGGTATGAGAGAGGTGGCAGGTAAACCACAGGAGCATATACTCTCTCTAACTTTGAAAGTAAAATCAGCCATAAAGGGATTTATGACTAGCACAATTACAGTTTTAATTTTTAGCATGCCCATCAGTGTTGCACACAAAATTTAATCATTGCCAACTTCGAAACTACTCCCCAGTAGAGCTTGTGAAACAGAAAAGAATCTGGAGACTCAGAGATTGAAAGGACCCAGTCCTGTAAAGTGACTTTCTCAGCGGTCGAGTGTCTGAGAACTTGTTAGGATTCATACATGCAAAGCTTATTAAACGGATTGTTAATGCAAGCATGAAACTGTGCAGCGTGATGGCACTGCTGGACTTGGAAGACACCCAGAAATGGTCCTGTGGTCACAGCTCAGGCGTGCTCACACCACAGACAGCTACTGGCCCTCTGCGGCCCTGCCCAACACAACTTCTCTACTTGAATTTTCACCATTTGTCCTTCCTCACAGAACTGAGTCCTGGAATGATGATTTATGCTTATTAAGCTCTCTGGACAGGAATAGGCTAAGTATTTGCATTCAGGATCTCCTTCTTCCCTTTGCCTAGATTAGCTCTGGGGAGTTTAGGCCTGGCAAGCAGCACAGGCTTGCTGCATCAGTGCTTCCTCACTAGAGCTTGGTAAGGAAAACGAGAGGGACACAGAGTCATGCTGGTTCATTGTACCAAACAGACGTCAGCCCACAACACAGAAGCTGACAACTTGTGAAGGAGAGTCACTAGCTACTAATGCTTTGATAAGAAAGGACTAGATAAGTTTTCCAGTCGCGCTAGAGGAAAAAAGACCAAATGTACTTACTGCTGTTAAGACAGATGAGGATTCTGGCTTTGAAACATTGTGGCTGTTGAAAAATATTGATTCTCTGTCTGGAATTAAAAGAAGGTTGTAAATAACTTTATACCAGATTTTAATTTCCAAAGGATTAGTGCAAGGAACAGTAGATGGCACTGCAGCCCCGGTAATCTAAGTCTTCCTCACCACCGGGCAGTCCCCAGCCACCCACCCCACTCACAGGACCTCTCCTGCCCAGCACTCAGCTGACTGTGCAGGCAGGGACCCACCGCTGGGTCACCACGGCTTTCGGACCTCGGACCACAAATACATAGAACTGCACGGGATTAATAGAAACCAGTTTCCTTTCCTTCACCAGAGCCAATTAACTAAGTTAAGTAAGATAACAAAGTTAATTTCTACTAATTTGCTATACTCAAAGTGACAGTTCCAACGGGAAGGCGTGTGATAGAAGGGAGAAGCTGCATTCACTGCAGGCAGTAGATCGGTAGCACCCAGGGTACACTGAGATCCCTGTGAACCTGGGGAGGGCACTGTCACCATGGGGGAAAGCAGTAAATTTCATGGTCAGGACCTGCCCTCCCTTTGGGGGCACCACAGGAATGCAGGAGACACCCTGAGGTGACAGAAGCCACTAACGTACCACAGTGGAAACCATGGGGAGAACTGTACCAGCACCTCCTGCCCCACTCCCTCTGTGCTGGAGGTTTTACTGGTGGGGAAAAATCCACCACAGCAAGTCTCCCCTTGGGATTCCCACCATATCAGACTAATGGCATCGTACAGACAACCTCCATGGGAACACCTGGACCAGGGTCTCAGCACACAGGTGGCACCAGCAATAGAGTAATTCTGCTATGCTGGTCTCTCTGAGTGGACATTTAAGAGCAGCCACAGGGCCACATATAAAGATGGGGGTGCTGTGAAAAGCAAACCTAAATCCACTCTGCAGTCTGACACCACCATATACTCTTCTTGCCTTTCCTCCCATTTAGAAAGGCCCTGTACTTTCAGACAATCAGCTCCCGGAGTGCCTCACAGCTGCCAGATCTGCTTAATCGTCAGATCTGCCTAATCAAGTGCCTGTAGCACGGCCCCCTTAAACTCTCCTGATCAGGGTAAGAAAGCCAGACACTCATCCTAATCTGCCCACAGAACTTATTTTTACGTGGGCTTCCAGACAACTTCCAAGTCTTACACTAACGGATGAGACATTAGCTAAGGCATTTTTAGAAAGATGCCTTAAAATGTTCTCTTTCAGCAAAAATGCAGACCAACTGTCCTAATAGTTTATATGAACACAGATTCTGGCCTACTTAATTTGATCAGGACATAGAGCAGACCTAAATGTAAATACAGGCATACATACCTACAGACAAGGACTTTTACGGGGATCCTACCATACATATAGTAACAAAATACATATTTGTGTGCAGAATGCAATGGTGAGCACACATGGACACACTAAGATCAGCAGAAACCACTAAGAAAAGTGACAAGAAACTGGCACTTGTTCATTCATCTCCTTCAGTTTGATACCTTCTCCTCTCCCATCCCCACCTCTGGGATTTGTCCAGTTGCAGGCAGATCATGCTCCCATCTCTGCCCTGCTAATTCCGTCTTGCTTCTGAAGGCCCACAGAATGCAGTTCTCGGGAAACCAGCCTTTTTTCCATAAAGGAAATTTTAGTAATCTTTAAAGAAAACCCTTGAAGTGCTGCTGTCTAGTGACATATAGGAGGATCACTGTCCTCACGGACAAATCCATTCCTCCTTCCCCCCACACAGCTGGTATCTACAAACCAAAGGACACTTCCCACCAAGGTTTACAACACTGGGCCTCGCATGAACAGAGAAGCTCATTTAGGGGAGAGCACAAGCGATCTTTAATTTAAACACACATACATAATCAAGGTAAAAATAGGGAGAGGAAGTTCTGAAATGATGGAATCCAGGAAATTCTCTCCAAAGCACATTTATAAACAAACTCCGGAACAAATGACACATGAACTTACTGTGAAATTAGAGAATTTCTCTCCCTCTCCCCCTTTCCATATGACATAAAACACTTGTTTCTAACAGGTAAGACTCAGGTTACCATTGCATAAATATTTACTATACGAATGTCATTCGTATGTTTTTCAGAGCAGATGAGTTATCTCCCTTCCTATTGAAATAATACAGAAGAGGAAACATGGTATGTAAGAACCAGCTGCCTTCACTTCAGCAGCCTTTTCAAAAATATTTTTCTTTTGAGCTGTTTGCTCAAGGCTCCGAGAACTGACATTTCCTTTTACATCAGCACAACGTACCTGAGATTCCTGCAGAGAAGTTCTTTAAAGATGGTCTTTTCACCACTGTGTAGGATTCCCCGACCACAAAGACTTTATATAGCACGGCATTGTGATTGATGAAGCTCTGAATGACGCAAGGGGGGCGGACAGCTTTCAGGCCCTCCTGGTTGAAGATGATCGCCATCTGGAAACACACACACACAGAGTTGTGCACAAATCTTTCAATAATTTCACGCTTACCCACTACCTGACTAGCAGTGAGGGGGAACATCTACTGGTGGATATATATTGACCACGTGTGAATTCCTTCTCAGCAGCTAGTCCTATTTCATTACATTTCATTTCACTGACACACAACTCTCCAAACACTACTGGCAGCATTTTCTTCTCAGCTCTTTGCAATTTAAATTGCTGCTTTTTAGTTGGGAAGCTACTGCAACTGCAGGTACAGCGAAAGGGTAAAACATTTGACCAAAACAGATGACAAAGTTTGTATTGAATACAAGCTTGTATCATGAGAACAACAGAAGGAACAGCTCTATGTACTAACTATATGAGTTCTTCCCCACAGCTCTATTTCCCATGGTTTGGCTCAGTCCAGTTGCAATGGCCTAAGCACCAGGGTTTCACCCACACCATCAAAGAACTTTTTTCAGACTCTAGTAGTTCTTACTGCTAGCAAATGCCAGCCTAATGATTTTCTTGGCCTGGTTTCACCCCGTTACTCCAAATGGATAGTTCTCTTGAAGGGACTGGAACAAATATGCCAAAGAGGAAGGCATTTATAGGGCTTGAAAGATGAACAACAGCTGCCTCAAAGAGCATGGAAGTGATGCTGGTAGGTGCATAGAAGTACTCTGACGCGAGTCAGCCTATCTTCAGCACACGTTACACTGCTCTTTCCATCGATCCCTCCATTACCATGCTACATGCATGTATAATTATCACAATTGCAGTGCCCCATTTTGCATGTTTGTTGTTGGAGTATGGATGCTGCCATGGCTCCTAAGCAGAACTGGCAGCAAGCACCATTCTGGCACAGGCTGATGAAATTACTTTATACCAGTGTGCCCTACACAGCAGTGAGGATAAACTTAGGTTTGCTCTCCATCCTCAAAGCCTTGAAAAAGCTATGGTCTATTTATCTGAATATTGACCTCTCTTCATTACTCCAGCGATGCTGGGCCTTGTTATCCACAGTGGCAGAAGGGCGCGTTGATAGTCAGATCAATACAAGTAAGGACTGTTCAAGGCCAGAGAACCTGGCATACATTTTATTTTCCTTTCCTCTGGGCAAAGCTCCCTCCCACAGGTAGAGATGCTTTGGTTAGAGCACTTCCCCCTCTGAAGAGCCTTGAAGACAAGAGCTAATCAGCCATGTCTTGAGCCTGCCGCCTACCTCAGTCAGTGCAGGATGCACAACACTTGCCAGAAAAGTTCCTAAGCTCTGAAAGACGAGTTTTTTCTTATGCCTGTTAATATTTTCTCACTGGCCTCCTTGGGCCTAGTGTTTTACTCAGGATGTAAGACAATCCAGAGAGGCTAAGAGAATTCCTGTGTGTCCCACAGTGACTCCACAGCGATACACAGAATAAAACTGGAGCTTCCTGCCTCAGCATGGTGCAGATAAATTATACTGCTTGCTCTCTCTTTCCATATGCTTCCTGTCAGCTTTTGTGCTTTCTGAGATTAGCTGTATCTTAGTGAAGTCACGGTCACTGGAAGGATTTTACAAAGAAACTTTACTACTTTGTGCTCTCTCTCATATATTATATATGATCAGTTACTCGTTTGATGTACACTGTATTTTCAGACTGAATTCTTGCTAACATCTTAGTTTTTTCCTGTAATAAAAATATTAAATATAATAGGTTTTGTTGTTCAAAAATATAACCATGGAAAATGACGTAGTGATTACATATTCATAGTTAAAAGTCTGAGCACATTTTTCTCCTTATTCCTCCTTATCTGGTAGGCCACATTAGATCACGTAATTTTCTGCACGCATGCACAATGACTCAGTAGATTAACATTTTCTGAATTCAAGTCAACACGTGCATTCAATACCTACTTGCAGCTGATATTCTTACTCTGTCTCTATTACACCAGATGCTATCTATCTGACAGCACAGACTGAATTTGTGAGCGGTAATAACCTGTGCAAGAAACCTACTCTAACCAGCAGAATCGTCCATCAAGATGATTCACAGCAACAACATCATACCTCATTTGTCTCTCACTGGTGGCAAGAAACACCGCGCTCTTCCTCCTCCTGTGTAGACTGTTGGCTTTATAATATCTACATCATCATACTGGCAAAACCCATGCTGTTCCTATCCTTCAAGTGCTCTCTGCAAATATTAGTTAGTTAATCCCCACAAACCACTCTTTCATAAGATGAGCAGGTACTTATCATCCTGTTTTAGAAGTGTGGAAACCCAGAGAGTTTATCTTCTTGGCACAGAACTGACCCAGGCTACTGGAAACCATGTGAAACCTCTCTTCTGCAAAACTCTGTGCCAACAGCCCCATGGACTAGCACACAACCCATATAACTCCCATGGTGTTATGTTATGCTGGTTCACTGCGATGTCTCATGGTTTTTAGCATGCATGAATACAGCTCCAAGAATTCGCTTGCAGGGTGCACAAGCTCTTTGTGATCTAGCACAGACCTGCTGTGTCTGGCAGTAACATGGGAACAATACTTTATATGATAATTTCCAAATAGCATTCCTCATTATAAATGCAGAGCTCTTTTGAAGGCAAAACAAAACATTCGACACCAAGAATTTTTACTGACAATGTTCTTAAGGAATTCAGTCTCAAAAAACACAGTGATTCTCTGCCTTTTCATTCCCGTCTGCTCAACATTTAGAAAAAGACATTCTGGACACATTTCTTCAGGTTACAGGTCTCAGAGATGTCTCAAGGCAGCTTTACCAAAGGGCAGTTATGTTCTGACCTGCTGGCAGCCAGGAAGGACAACCTTCAGGCATCATCTCTGTTCAAATCTAACTTGTGCTGGCAAAGTGGGGTTCAAGTGCTGAGCTGGCTGACGCGACTTCTAGTGCAGAGGCCACATGAAACTGTGGAACACCACAAGAAGACTAACTAACAGCACCTTGGCTTAACTAGCTCCTGTTTTCACAGCAAAATGCGGAGTCTGCCAGCCTTGGCTGGCACCAAACCCAAAGTCAAGCCTGCACCTTCAGCTGTCCCTGTTAGCCAGTACTTGAACTTTCTGAATAGTCATCTTGTGAAGAAAAGCAGTTTCTGGCCAGGCTGGGTTCTAGTTCCAGTGTCAGCTCTGCAGTGGGAATATCTCTACAGAAAATGAAGCAATTTACCAAAAGCCAAAGAAGGAGTCATTAATAAAACAGGCAACAATTTCTTGCTTCTAGACCTATGCTCCATCTTTTAGACAGACTGTACTGCAAGCAAAGTATTTATTCTACACTTCCCTTGCCATTATTGACCATAAAATAGCAATTACAAGGCAGTTCCTCTCTGATCATAAATACACTTTTGGATCACCCCTGAGAACACAGCAACTCCAAAAGTGACTACTACTCCTAACTATGTAAAGTACCACACAAGACTTCAGGCTTTTTTCCAGGGGTCCTCCTAGGCTCTAGTCATAAGTTCCTGTGATAAAGTGCCGCCTACAGCTGTATTTTAGTCTAATTTTTGCTCAGAAAATGGAATTCTGGCAGAAGGCTGAGGTATGTCTGCACTGTATGAACAAACAGCAAAGAAAGATTCACCAGGGAAACAAAGTCCAAGCCTGACTGGACAAGCACTGAAAGGTTCATGCATTTCAGGTTGCAGTTGCAGAGGAACCCTCTACAGAAAAATCAACAAGGAAGCTGGAGCCGTAAATTAATTCACAACCCAATCCCCAAGTGTTCTTGGGAATGATAGCAAAAATTTATAGTGGCTGCTCAGGCAAACTAACAGGACTGTCTGTCATGCTTGTAAAATGATCCAAGCTAAGGCCTGCATGAAAAACCTAGCTGCATTTTTAAAAGGAAGTGCTGGTCATTCAAGATTTCAGCTGTAGGCATTCTGCTCATCTAGATTTACATTTTACTTCAGGGCCTTCCGCTTTCAGAGACACTGCAGCAACATACTGCACATTTCAGGAGCAGCTGGGAAACCTGGACTGATGACCATGTTTTTAACAAAGGAAGCCAGGCGTTACAAGAGCCAGCAGTGAGGGCTGGATTCTCAAAACTGAGCTGCGGTAAGCAGGAAGGCAGGAAGCACAAATGGAAAAGAATTAAAACAGGATTCAACTTGCCTAAATTTAGAGGAAGCTAGGCTCATAGGGAATGCACTCCTTCCAGGAATACACAACCATTTTAACTGCAGTTGCCTTACGGGAAGGAGGGAAAGCAGATAGTTCTACCAGCCCTGTTCCTCCCACAGCTCCAGCCGTGTTATTACAACTGAACATGCCTAGAAACCATCTCTATTTGCTATTCCCTTCCCCTCAAGGACAGGAACCAGCTGGCCTTCACTCATATTTCTGCTTCATCTGCAGCACAAAACCATTTCTCACCTGTACCACATACATGTTGGAAGAGAAATATGGTGGGGTGGAAACATCACTTAGTGTGACCTCCCACCAAGGAGAGGTAGAAGGAGATTCCTTGCAGACAGACTGACTGGACACTACAAGCTGCTAGAAGCAACTATATGATAGAAGTTAGAAACCGCTAGAAAGAACTTCCATGTCAAGAGGTTAAAGTCATATTTAACTTTGCTTCAGATAAATCTGAAAATAATAATGGTGTAATTAAATATGAGGGAGAGGTGGGGGAAGGGAAGACGTTTAGGCACAGCCCACATTCTGCCTACTACAGGATCAGAAAGAACCAGCCAAACCACCCTGGGGGGACTGGAAGCAGGGGGTAACACTGCAAAAGTTTTTTAACTCACCTCATGAGAGTTGGTTCCATGGGCCACTCTGGTTTTACAAACTGGGTAGATAAAAAAGAAAAAAACGCACCACTGAAACAGTACACACAAACCCCTTATAAATCCATTCCCACCCACACATGCAAACACTGGAGTTCACCAGACCAAGGCACTGACTGTACCAGATGCTAGTGAGTCTCTGCTTGAACCATGTCCTCAACCACTGCAAAGTTTGGCTTGCTCCCAGCTCTACCCTCTCAACTCCTTCCTGTAACGAAGGTCTAAGCAGAGGTCATTATTAGGACTGGTCAGAGGTGCAAAGCATAGGCTAAGAAGTTAGTACCAGTATTGCCATCCTGCCTACTCAGAGGGCATCTTCACAAGTATGTGATTTTGCCTGAGGCTGGAGCTACTTTACAGGTAACACAAAACACCACTGTTCTGAAAACAAGGGAGCTGGGACATAGTGGAAAACAACTTCTTTTCCTACTTCCCTGTTTCTGGGGAATAGCAGGAAACCAAATGGGCTGAACCAAACTAAGATACAATGTATTTTTTGCAGGCAACCATACAAGGTGACAAAAACAGTAGAAAGAGCCCAGCAGTTCTTCTTTCTGCTTCATATTCCTTATCTGCTCTGTATATCTTGGTTCTCATCTCCACCCTAAAACCAGTAAGAGGAAAGAAACAACATGCTCCTGCTATTACGAAACCAGAGAAGAGCTGAAGACCCTGGGACCCACACAAGGACTAGAGCTGATGTTATTTATATGTTATGCAGAGGAGATGAAAACTTGCAAGTAGTGAGGGCGTGGATACGACAAGACTTCTTTGGGGGTTGTTGGAAGAATCAAATTGCCAGGCAAGAGGACAGGCAGCTACGAAAGGCAGATGACCTGCACTAGAGTCCGAAATAAATTGGTAACTTGAAATTTTGGAAAGTGGTATATGATGTCTCACAGACATATGCTCCGGAGAGCAGGAGTGTTTTAAAAAAAAAAAAGAGAGAGAGAGAAGACAGAAAAAGCACTCCCACAATACCATGTTATATTGATTTTCAATGTTATTTTTTAATTTCATCTTCATTTAGAGGGGTTGATTCAGGCCTCCTGAATATATGGGCTATGCTGCTGACTACTGAGCACTAGCCAGCCTGTATAGAGAAGATAATGTGCATGGGTGAGGACGGGGGGGTCAAAGCCATTCAGTGGGCTTTAAATTACTGCTTCAAATCTAGTTTCAGGAGACCTGCCTCATTTGGGAGAGCGATGGCAGGGAGGGCAAAACATGCTTTTTCCACATGACTTTACCTCTGAACCTTACAAATGAGGCAAGCACCAAGGGAACAAAGACCGACTAACCAATTCTGCTCACTTTACACTGCAAGGAATCAAATAAAGGAATGAATTAAAGCACAAGCCCCCCAACAAAACTTGCTACAAAGCACAAACAGTTCATAGCAGCTGTTTGAGGCTGTGGGGCCTTGGAGCCTGCTATCTATGGTTATCGTTACACTCTTTCTTCTGCCCTCTAAGAATATATTTGTAGCCTGGACCAGGGAAAGGGAGGGGTGGGTGAAAAAAGGGTGCAGTCAGCAAGGCAGTGATTTTCTCAAGGAAAAATAATGAATGCAGCTGGCAGGAGAAACTTCTTGCACAAGTTCAGGGCAAGAGGCTAACTTTGTTAGAACTATTAGCATTTCCCAGGAATGCGTGTTTACTGTAGAGAGGTGTTTAAAGTAAGGAACATCAATAGAAGGCAAAGTAAAAGCTGATAGGGAGGGGTTTTGTTCACATTCCAAGCAGACTGCTTCAGAGCATTTGTTTCAGGAAGGTTTTAACATCCCTGACACTTTGGCAATGAAACCCACACTCCTACAGGGTTGGCTACATCCTGGGGGGTGCATGTGCAATATTCAGAACCTACTAGAAGCACCAAGGAAAAGCCCATGTACATACTGAATGGGAATGCCAGTCCATTCTTCTCTATAAGCTGCAAGGTGTCTTCTCCACAGGCACTTGTCAGCTCCATAAAGGGTGGTGAACAGATCCTCTCATCTGCAAGACAAAAAAAAGACTCAAATGGAGATGAGGGGTTTAGATTCTCAGCTGCATCATTACCAGCTCTCTCCATACTAACTGCTTCTTGATAGTTAGCTTTATTTTAACCGTTGATATTAAAGCACTGGAAAGATTATCAGACAGGCCTGAATTTGGGTTTCTGGAAACATTTCAGAAGATGAAAGGCCCAATTTTCAGATAAACTGAATGGAAATATAAAGCCCGTATTTTCACAGTTAGGCAGCAAAAACAATAACCTGCTTAGGAACATGTAGCTGCACAAGACTTAGCCAGTGAGGTGAAAAGCAATTGGGATCTTAGCTCTTAACATTATGCCTTCAAGCATAATTTTCTAAAGCATTTTACAAAAACCTGAACGGTCAGCGAGTGTGGCTGAAGCAGGCAGTCTCACAAAGCCATCATTACTGCAGGGCCCCCCAGGTGGCAGACTCCAGTGTGGATTTACTTCAGCCAAGGTGCCAGCCACGTAATACATCCCGCTCTCCATTGGGACCTCTCTGCCATGAAAGCAGTGCTCATTTGGTCTGGCAAAGCTAGTCAGAGCACCGCTGAGACACTGGGACACCTTGGCAAGACTGCTCAGTGGACTTTGGTTAAAGATAAAAAACATGGGAAACCATGGTAAAATTTAACAGAGTAGGTCTGCTCCAGGATGTTTCTGCTGATGTTGTGCTTGTTCATATGGGGTTGTGGGAAGGCTAGAGTCAAAACCCAGCCCTCTTAGTGACTCAGTAGGTTGAACTGGTCTAGGATTCATGTCCCGTTCACTGTAGGAGAACTTCGATTCTTCTAGAAATGCAGCAGGAAAGGGGGAAAGCACTGTAGGACTCTAAGTAAGAGCATAAATCTCCACTGCTCAAGAAGGCTGGGTTGCAACTTCAAGTGCAAAGAGAACCTTGGCTTCAGCCACGGCTCTGGGACAGGTCAGTGGGCCCAAAGACTTTCAGACAAAGGTTGTGCACACATTGACAAAGTCAAAGCAAGAACATCACCCAAGTAAGAGCAACTATCCAACTTAACTCCTCAGTGAGCACAGTCTTAAAAGTATTGCCTCCATGGAGTTTTAGCTATGGCCAGGTTAACATTGGAGTCACAAACAAGTTATAACTCAAGTTAGCTGCGTGGTACTGAACTGCAATTCAGAACAGGTCTGCCAAAACTCACTTCTAAGACTTATTTCAAGAGAAACAGTGTGACACCTTCCTCCAAGAAGCAACTGGAGACCAGCACAAATGATGGGAGCAATTCTATCTGGCAAACTCAAGCCACAGATTTATATCAACCAGCAACTTGTCCTGAAAATGAGCAAAACATGACTGTTACTACCATCCACATCTATCCCAGTGAGCACAGAGAATCCAAATGGGTGGAGACTATGCTGTGCAGATGGTGCAGAAACTAAAAAGTTCATGTAAACTAAACCCCCAACAAAACTAACTAGATACTCTGTGTGCGCCATGCATCCAGAAACTACAGAGGCAAAACTCTATATTTTGGTATACATATCTCAATACATGCTTCAGCACTCTGAGAATATCTGAGAACTCCAGCAATTAGCAATACTGTTGCTACAAGAAGTTTTCTGCGAAAAGAAAAGGCTATTTTCATACACCCTAAAAGGAGTAGAAAGATTGACGTTTTGAGGTCAACCTCTACAGAGCTAACCAAAACATCCCAGACTTCAAAGCTTTCAGTTTGCTGCTATGAAAACAGAAAGCGGCATCCAAAAGTGACAGGTACTGTAATATTTACAAGCCTTTGCCAGAGCAAAAGTTCCTTAGTTGGATGAATTTAAGGAATCAGATTTAGTTTACAGATACTTGGGAAGAAC